>JAJHZJ010000292.1:19823975-21288975 GCA_023548195.1 Bettongia penicillata ogilbyi | reverse complement strand
ATGCTTGTTTCCACGTTGTCCGCTGGATCTGACAACAATCTCCTTCGGGGCAGGGAGTCTTTTACTTTTCTCTGTTTTACCAGCCATCAGCCTTGTTGACTGAATGACTGACATATATAACTAGTGACCCAGCATCAATCATTTAATCTCTCACTGTTTAAGCAGTTCTCTGTGACCAGAAGTTTCGAGAAATTACTGACCTGCATTGTAGAAGGAGTTCTTCATTTGGGATTTTCCTATCCCAGTGAGATCGCAGGCACAGTCCTTATCCCTCTTTGACTGTTAGAACAGTTTTTCTTACCTCAACAAATCTGGGTGATGCTTTTAACTTTTCAAGGGACATACGCACTTATTTTGTCCCAGTTTCTATTGGAGGTTACACCAGTGTTCTCAAATGTTTTGGTCTCGGAACACCTTTATACTCTTAAAAACTATTGAGGATCCTTCAGAGGTTTTATTTATATATTTATGTATTATAAAAATAGGGGATTATTATTTTGTCCCAATTTTGAAGAAAAGAAAGGGTATGGATTCTGCAGACTATAGGCTAGCAAGTTTGACTTTGATTCCTATGAAATTCTGGAAGGAATGACTAAAGACAGGGTTTGTGCAACTCTGGATAAGGAGAATACAAAAGAACCAGCATGGCTTCATTAAGAATAGATCATCCCAAACTAACCTTGTTTCCATTTTTTTGATGGGATTACTAAACTAGTAGATGAGAGAAATGTAATTGACATAATTTACTTTATTTTAGAAAAGTGACAAAGTATTTCATGCTATCCTTATTGAAAAGATGGAGAGATAAGGGCTAGAAGAGAGTGCACATACGAGGCTTCGGATTCAGTTAAATGGCTGAACTCAAAGAATACTTCATTGCTCTATGTCAACCTGGAAAGAGATGGCCAAAGAAGGGCCATTTGTGATTGTATGTTCTGTGTCATGTCAGTCTGTGATTGACCCCATGTTGTTTCACATTCTTATCGATGACTTGGTTAAAGCTGTAGTTACCAAATTTTCAAGTGTGTGGGACGGCTCGGGTCCCTACTTAATTACTCAGAGGCCTCCCAAAGTGAAGACAGAAAGTTTATTTATTCGATTCTCAAGAAGCAGGGCAATCCTATACCAGTTCACCTGGAGTAGGAAAGCCGAAGACAAAGAAAGGACAGTGGTTTATATAGACTCTAACGTAAGTCCCTCCCCCCACACTGACCATTATTCTCATTAGCTGAGAATATGATCTTACATTCTAGACGTGAAATCTAGCCAATCCCTTTCGAAATGAAGACATTGAAGAATTATGTGTTATCCAGTCATTGAGACCCTAATGTACTACACAGTTTTATATCCTTATATAGAATTATTCTATTCTAAAAATATTGTGACCTTGGGTCTCTCGGTCTTACCTCACCCCTGGGAGAAGATTACGATCTGAGAAGTCTTCACTAAACCTATTCCATTCACAAGTGACCTCAAAGTCAGGAGGTATAGCTAACTAACAAGATGGATGATGCCCACATTCCAAAAAAATCTTGACAAGCAAGACAATTTGAAGATGAAATGTAATAGAGATAAAAGTAAATTTAGTCCAGCTTATGGATTTCAGAAATTAACTTCAAATAATCTATTTGAGAAATTAGTTTATAAGATGTGGGAGACCTGGTTAGAGAGCAGTTTGTTTGAAAAAGATCTCTGTTATAATTTCCCCGGTCTGTTGGGGGATTGGAATCTCTCCAGGAAATGTCTCCCCTGGTGCCCAGGGCGTTGCCAGAGTGTAGCTGGAGCAGGGAAGGGGACAGGGGACATTCGAAGAAGCTGGAAGGGGAGCACCAGAGTGGGGCTGTGAAACAGAATAATTGAGCCTGGGCACCACCTCTTTACAAAGCTGTGAAATGAAAACAATGGGACTTTTTCTAGTCTCTAATACCCCCCTACAGAAACATCCAAGTCATTTCAAAAGTTATGAACATTGCTAAATGGCCTCAGAAGATGTGGATTGGTTACAAGATCTACTCATGTGTTGCCAAAACTTCGGTCCAGAAGTGATTCTCAAACAAACAAAATAGCTGCTAAAAGAAAAATATTCCCAACCTCTCCACAGATTTCCTCCTTCTTCCTCCTGAAACCATACCCAAAGAGATCACCCTACAGAGCAACAGTTAACAAATTCCCAGACTGAACTGATCAGCACTTAGATGCTTCCCAAGAAAATGTACCAATGAGGCCTACTGTGACAAATCCTGAAACCCAATACAAATTCACAGTATCTCAAATGGAGAAGTCCTCATCTGCCTATCAGAAACAGTTGACAGAGGCTAATGTAGAGGAGAGCCGGAAGTCTAAGACATTATCACATTTACAGAAAATCCTTAACCTGGCCTTCCTGGAGGAAGTCTTGGACTTTGTCAACTCAAAGTTTATCATCCACAAAGTATATACAGTGTTGGTAAGCAAGGACCTGTCAATCTTATGGATAAATTCAAAGAATTTCCTACCAACCATGAAATGCTTAGCAAATTGGCTTACTTGGTCAAACTTGAAGCAGCACATGTATTCAGATTTGAAAATGTCTTTAAATCTACAGTAGATAATTAATATGTCTCTTGAAGGAACATCTGCTCATGCTTCAGATTTTTCATGCCTTTGTCAGTGTTGGATTTGTTATAGAAACAGAAAATTGTTATCGAAGCATGTCAGATTTACTGTCTCATCCTACCTTCTGAAAATCAGAGGAAGTTACCATTGTTGATGAGGATGATGTTGAAGATCTCTTTAAACGAGAAGATGCCACAGTTCTATGATGGCCTTGGCGCCCGTATTCGGATGGTTCTGACCTTTTCACATTGCATCCTGTGCTTCAAGGATGAAGTAGATTTGGATGACCTATTAGCTGCTAGGCTAGTGGCATTTCTGATGGACAAGCTTACAAGTTCTCTCTTCCTCGAAGAATCTGATAGAGGAGCAAGTAGTTCATCTAAAACAGTCCAGATAAAGTACCCAGGAACAGATACTGATGTAACTCTGTCTGCATATTAGCCCAGAAGAATTTTAATACCAAATCCCTGGTAATATCATTGGAGGAAATAATCATGGATATTATATTTTATATATATATATATATATATTATATTGTTAGTGAAGAATAAAATGAAACTAACTAAAGGAGTTCCAGAAATTCTATCCTAAAAGTCTATCAAGAGCGATTTCCCACACCAGAAAGTGAAGCGCTGATATTTCCAGAAAATCAAGATTAAAACCACAGCTGCTGATGAGGGCTCTGAAAAAGCTTTTTCAGTCTTTTCAGCCTTTTCAAAGAACTAGACATTTTTGAATGTAACTAATTCTAAAGTCATTAGTGATCTCTTTTTGAGAGCATGGATTTGGTGGGAAGGAAATACACACATTTTGACTACTAAAATGTATAAAAAAGGTTATCTGAATTTTTAAAAACTGTTGAGTCATTATCAATATTTTCATAAGGTCTTTATTTCTTTTTTACATACACTTACTTGGATTTACAATTATAGGTCAAGCATTTTGTAGTAGAATGAAACTGGAAAATTTAAGAGTGAGGTGTGTTTTCATTCTCTTTAAAGAAAAAAAAAAGACTTGGACTATATGCTCAATATGAGTCAATAGTATGATATGGCAGCCAAAAAACCTAATGGGATCTTGGTTAAGCTGAATTAAGAAAGGATCAGATTCCAGTAATATGAAAGTGATAGGTTTTCTATAATTTGCTTGGTCAGACCATATCTAGAATATTCATAGGCATCCACAGGAAATCTTATTAGTAGGTCATGTACCCTGGGAATTTTTTTTTAATGTGGACATTTATTGAATACTCAATTAAAAGGGGCATATTTAGTCATAAAACTAAAAAAACCAAAACTTAGCTAACTTATTTCAAAAGAATTAACAACTAAATTTGTACTTGAAACTGCAACATTTTGCAAAGAGCTACTTTTAATTATATCCTTATCCTTAATACAAATATCCCAATACAGAACAACTTTTTAAGCCTTACATTTTTCGCTAAAAAAAATCTTTCCATCTAGACCAGAGGTTTCCAAAATTATTCGGCTTACCACCCCATTTTCAAAAAAAAAAAAATTACTCAGCAACCCCACGAAAATCTACCTTCTTTAACCCTTTAATGATTTTTGGAAATCTGAATCATTTCAAAAAATATATATTTTTAAAAATGATGTATCTTAAATTTAATAATTTTTTGTAAATTTGTTTTTCCTGCAGTGAAATTTGAAGATGCAATATTGCATCATGTAACTGTATAGTATATATTGTCAACAAATCATTACAAACGCATATTCCTGATGATGCATGCTGGACTTCCTGCTGGAGACATTCACCTTCCAACACTTACTTGTTAAGACCTGTCCTCAGACTTGACCATGATCAAGTTATAACTTGCATTTGTGTATTTGGAAAACAATGTAGTTGCTACAGCTTTAACTCTGTTACACAACAGATGAAACATATACTAAGAGTTTTTCAAAATTTTCTCCTCTTCTTTCCTTATGCTTCTACCACCTTCTTATTTTTATTTAATTTCCTCAATTGCACCTGAAGCTACTACTGCCCCCCTGGATCATTTTAGTGCCCAACAAGGGACTGGTATTGCCCATTTTAGGAATCTACGATCTAGACCCTGCTCTCCTAGCCCCACCTTTTTTCATGAAGTGCTGGTGGTGAAATTTAAAGACTGGTGACAATAAGTTCATTTTTTATTTACAATTTTAACTTTTTTGCTCTCCCTTTCTAGACCAACCAGAATCTCAGGGCTGTATATTCTGTGCTATGAGCAGAACTTTGAAAGACAAGGTGAACCAAGGAATCACCAGAGAATTGATTGGCACATGTGTGGAGTATCTCTGACAGTGTCTCCTTGAAAAGGAAAGGCGTGGCAGCCTACTTCCTGGAAGACTTGTGATAATATGAAAGGGAAGTGAGGCATTTGTAGACATTCCATAAGTGGTTCTAGTCTACTGACCACTAGTTCAGAAGAAGTTTTTTGTGTTGGTTTTTGTTGTTTTTTTGCTTCCCTCTTAGTGGATTGCTTGGACTCATTTACTACTGGCATCTGGTAACAGAGATAATATGATGAGGGGAAAGGCCATAGGCCCTCCCCCAGCGAAGCCAACATATGATTTGTGAGTGCAGGCCTGGACTCTTTTCTTACTTTGCCATTTTTTCCTTTCTGTTTGAGGTTGTTAAAGAAAGAGAAAATTGTAAAACTGGTCACAGATCAAGGGTGGAGTTAGAAGAGGACTTACACAAGGCAGTGATATCTTGGGTAGGGAGGCCCCTTTGTAGAAAGGCCAAAGTTCAGAAGTAATCAGCAGTAGTGTGACTGAGACCTTGAGCTCACAGGAGGGTCTTGTTTCCAGCATCTAGTCCAGCCTGAGAAGAAATAATCAAAGCAAGAATCACAGATGAAATGGGAATCTACCCTTTTGTCACTCTGAACCAACAGAGATTTCCAGTAGACTGACAGCAGTCTGCTCTTACCCAGACCCAAACCTAAGCAGAGCTCAGACCAGGGGTGCAGCCAGTGATTTTGCCCTGAATCAAACCACCCTGAGAACACTGAAAGCTTTCAGGTCCCCAACTTGTCCCTGAGATCCTGGAATATCACAACACTCAATATTCCCATGAAAGCAGCAACAGAACTACTCCAAGCCTTTCCTCCAGAAGAGTGACAGAGTCCAGCCCTACTATGAAGTCCACAGTCACAGAGTAGGTTGGAAGAATGCGCAAACCAAAAAGAACTCCATCATGGCAGAGTTACTTAAGACACAAACACAGAAGATGATGACTCCAAAACACTGACAAGCAACAGTTCAGGGAAAAACACAGCTTGAGCTCAAACTCAACTAGAATTTCTAAAAGAAGTAAAGCAAGAGCTTAAAAAAAGGAATTTGAAATATTTTCACAAATGAAATGAGAGAAATTGGGGGGAAATGGAAAAGAAACGAGAGCTATGAAGAAAGAATTGAAAAGGAAATTAATAACTTGGTACAAGAAGTACAAAACCTCTCCCAAGCAACAAACTCCCTAAAATTGGAATGGGCCAAAGAGAAGCCAATAACTTCAGGAGACAACAAGAAATATTAAAAACAAAGTTAAGAGGCTGAAAAAAAATGTAATGTATCTCATAGGAAAAACAACTGACTTGAACAACAAATAGAAGAGAAAAAAATATCATTAGACTATCTAAATGCAATGATCAAAAAAGAGCCCACATGTTACATTTCAAGAAATCTTAAAACTGCCCAGAGGTCTTAGAACCAGAAGGCAAAGTAGAAACAGAAAGAACCCAGTGGTCACCTCCTGAAAACTCCTGAGCCTTCAAAATGAAAATTTCTAGGAACATCACAGCCCAAATCCAGATCTTCCAGGTGACAAAAAAAAAAAAAAAAAAAAAATTACTCCACAGAAATTACTAGAAAGAATTCAAGTACCAAAGAATCTCAGTCAGGATCACACATGATTTAGCAGCCAGCAATATAAAGGAGTAGAAAACTTGGAATATGATATTTTAGAAGGCAAAGGATATGGACTTCCAGGCAAGAATAATTTAGCTAAATATACAAATGTTTTACATGATTTCACATGTATAATTGATATCATTGCTTGCCTTCTGTATGGGTGAGGCAAGGGACTGGAGCAGGGGTGGTGAACCTTTGGCCTTCAGGTCACCTGTAGCCCTTTAAGTCTTCAAGTAACTTCATAGAACAAATCCCCTTAATGAAAGGATTTGTTCTGTAAAACTTGGATTCAGTCAAAAGCCCCACCCAAGGACCTAGAAGGCCACATGTGACCCTGAGGCCACAGGTTCCCCAGCCCTGGACTTGAGGGAGGGGGATAATTCAGAACTCAAAATTTAAAAATAAAGTGAATGCTAAAAATAAATAATAAATCTCTTTGAAAAAGTAATTTAGCCAACAAAACTTGAGCATAATGCTATAGGAGAAAAATGGAGTTTTAATGAAACAGACAACTTCCGAGAACTCCTAATAAAAAAGACCAGAGCTACACAGAAACTTTGAAGTTCAAATACAGGACAGAATTGAAACATAAAGAGATAAACAGGAATAAATGATGATGAGGACTTAACAAGAATAAACTTCTTACATTCAAATATGGGGAAATTATACATGTGTCTCCTCTGAGACCTATTTTCATCAAAGTTCATAGAGGGATTGCAATTAGACAAAGCCTGGAAGTGGTTCTATCTTAATGAGCTTAAGAAAGGAAAGAGAAGGGAAGAATACACTGAGGGGAAAACAAAGTTAAGGGAAAATATATTACATAATCAGGGTGCACAAGCACACATCATTACAGAGTGGAGGAGGTTGATAAGGAGTAGCTGACACAAACTTGACTCTTACCTGAACTAGTCAAAAGAAGGGAGAAGGCACACACACACACAGATTTGTGTATAGAAATACATTTTATTCAATAGGAAAATATTTTTTAAAAAAAGGAAAGAAGGAGAGAAATGTAAATTAAGGGAAGAATTAGGATATCAAATAAGGATATACAAAAAATATTTATAGCTCTTTTTGAGGCATCAAAGAATGGGAATCTAAGGAGGTGCCCGTAAATAGGAGAATGGATGAATAAATTATGATATATAAGGAGAGGATGGAATACTTTTATGCTGAACTCTTATCAGTGTAAAGACCAACCAGGATTTCAGACAACTAATAATGAAACATGCTACCCACCTCCTGATAGAGAGGTGAAGGACTCAGTATGCAAAATAAGACAAATATATGTTTGGACATGACCAGTGTTGAAATCTGCTTTAAATAAACATGTTTATAATTAGGGGGGAAGAGTTGGGATAGGAGAACAAGAAGACAAATCTTTGATGATTAAAATAATATTTTTACATTAAAAACATCCTGAATTCCTCATAGTATCTCTAGAATTCTGAAAGGATGGTATAGTAGGACTCCAGGGCCAAACTATACTTGCTACAGATGTAGTTGAGGCTTCCATTACCACAGCCAACTGGAGTCCCTGGGAAGGAACACAGGTTGCGGGAAGGGTCAGAGAGAGGCCTATGGTCAAAAAAGGGGTGCGTAGACAACCTTCCTGACCCTGTGGGAATCACAGTCTTCCAAGAAGAATGACAACTGGAGCAGACCAGGTAGCTCCACAGAGTCTGGAAGAGGGTCACCAGGGGGGCCCGGGATTATGGGGCAATTAAGTTGTTAGACTTGGCTCTTTTTTCCTCCTGCATCAGAGACACCCAGATGTAGCAGAGGGAAAGCCCATAAAAAGTAGAGGACGGAAGCAGAAATGGGTGTGGTGGCTACAGCTTCCAGAGGTCCTCGGGGAGCAGGGTTACATGAAGGCAAACAGCATGAGGAAGAGCCTTGAGATCAAGTCATATGAGGATCATATGGAAAGAACAGGGGATATACTTTGCTTGCAGAAGAGAAAGCTCCAAGGAGACATGATGCCTGTATCTTCAAGTACATGAAAAGATGTCATGTAGGAGATAGATCTGCTGTGTTTTATTTCGCATGAAGGTAGAATTAAGAGCAAAGGTTGGAAGTTGCAAAGAGACAAGTTTATCCTAATAATTAGAGATAGGCAGGAAATGGAATGTGCTGCCCAGGAGGTCTTCAAGCAAAGATTGGACGAGGACTTGTACAGTGTACCTTAGGAGATACTTTTATTTTAGACAGAGGTGGCAACCAGATTGTTGCAGGTGGGAGAAGGAAATGGGAACGAATTTGCATTCAATTAGAATCTCAGAGTGGGGATTTCTGGTGCAATCTCTAGCAGGGGTTCTAAAGTCAATACAAATAAATTCTAAATTCTAAAGTCACTACTTTATTGAGAGGGCAGTCATGGTCAGACTTGTAATTTGGGAAAATCAACTTGATAATTGTGTGAAGAATGGATTGGAGAGGACAGAGGCTTATGGTATGGAGACAAATTAGAGGCTATTGCAATAGTCCTAGCTAGAGGACCAGAACTAATGTGGTGTCCATATGAGCAATGAGAAGAGGATGGATGTGGGAGATGTTGTAGAGGCAGAATTGATGAGTCTTGACAGCTGATTGTGTATGTAGGGTGAAGGAGAAGAAATAGTTAAGGATAATTCCAAGATTGAGGAGCTGGGTCACTGGACAGACAAGAATATCCTTTATTACGTGACTCTAATCTATATTTCTTGCCTTAGTATTATTCCTCTTAATAGACTTTATAGTCCAACCAAAATTGCCTTCTTGCTGTTGCTCACATATGTCACTTTCTCTTCCATCTCTTTCTTTGCCCAGACACCAACCCCATGTCTGGAATGCTTTTCCATCTCATCTGTACCTCTTAAATCTTTAGTTTCCCTCAAAATCCAGCTCAAGTCACTTTTTTCATGAAGCCTTTACCCCTAGATGGCAATGTCTCTCTGCCTCACCAAATCATCATCATCATCATTATCAATATCTTTTATTTATTTTGTGTTTACTTATTTATGTACACATTATCTTCCCTGATAGAATGCAGGTTTCCTGTAGAAAATGAGAATTTACTTGGACTTTAAGGAAACCAGGGAAATCAGAAGGCAGAAATGAGGAGAGAGAGTATTCCAGGTATGGGGGACAACCAGAGAAAATGCCCAGAGCTGATAGAGAAAGTGTATCTTGTTTATGGAAAAGTTAGGAGGCCAATGTCACTGGATTGAAGAGTGACATGGTGAGGTGTAAGGTGTAAGAAGATTGGAAAGATAGAAAGACTAAATTTTGAAGGGCTTTGAATATCAGGATTTGATCCTGGTGGTGATAAGAAACCACTGGAGTTTACTGAGTGGGGGCATGACATAGTTGGACTTTCAAGAAGAGACTTGTGGCAGGAAGAGCAACCAGCAGGCTATTGCTGTAGTCCAAGTGTAAGGAGATGAGTGGGGCATATCTGAAAGATGCTGTAAAGTTGAAATTGATAGGCCTTGGCAACAGATTGGATATTGTGGGAGAGGGGGGAAAGAGATAATGAAGAGTCAAAGATGACCCTAATTTATGAGCCTGGGGAATTAGGAGGAAGATGGTGCCCTTGGGAGTGATAGGGAAGTTTGGAAGACAGGAGGTATTCAGAGCAAAAATAACAAGTTCAGTTTTGGACATGTTGAGTTTAATATGTCTATAGGCCACCAAGTTAGATATATCTAATATGCAATTGGAGATGAGACAGTGAAGGTTGGGCAGGAGAGGTAGCTTTGAGAATGATCTGCATGGAGATAATTGAATCCATGGTAGCTGATGAGATCCCCAAATGAAGTAGTATAGAGAGAGAAGAGAAGAGGGCCGAACACAGAGTCCTAGCGGACTTGGTTGATAATCCAGCCAAAGAGACTGAGAAGGAGTGGTCAGATAGGTAGGAAGAGAACCAGGAGAGAATGGAGACATGAAAACTGAGAAAGAAGAGACCATCAAGGAGAGGAGGGTGATCAACAGTGTCCAAGGTGGCACCCAGGTCATGAGCAAGTGTCACTGACAACTAAGAGAACACTGCTAACTTTGGAAAAAGGACCATATGGCAGTGCATAATAGTCACAGATTTTATGACAAATTGTTGGCAAAAATGTTGGGTGCGACTATTATGTGAAGCTTTTTTTTTTTTAAATGTATGCGAGTATTACTTAAAAGTCATCTATCACTAAACTGCCTTTGGTGCAAGATTAGGATACATGGAATACTTGTGAATATATGTTAAAATTGAATACTGACAATGTGTGTGTGCTGAGAATTCTAGACTTGCGGCTCAGAATGCATAAGAGATAAATGTGTATCCGTGTCACTGGTGAATACATTGCTGCTCTGTTTAACTTTTAAGTGTCATGATGAACGTAATTATGCTATACGATGTTCACATGATGAAAGATTACAAATCAATTTTTGGAGTAAATAAAAAACAACCCAGGGTGCAACAATTATGTGGTGAAATATGGTCATTTCAGTTGGATGATGAGGTCAAAAGCCAGACTATAGAGAGTTAAGAAAAGAGAGAGAGAAGAAGTGGGAGTATTTATTAAAAACAATTTTCTCAAGGAGTTTAACCTTAAAGGCAGAAGAGATCTGAGATAAGAGTTAGCAGGTGAAGGTTTTTTGAGAATAGGGGGAGACATGGACTTGTAGGCAGTCGGGGGAAAGCCCTAGACAGAGATTAAAGATTGGATGGATGGATGATGGCCTAGATTAAAGCCTAGACAGGGACAGATTAAAGATAAGTGAAAGAATAGGGATGATAAAAGAGGTAGTATTCTTGAAGAGATGGGATGGAATGGGATTACTTGTGCATGTAATGTAGTGGGTAGAAGGACCACTTGATCATGTGAGGCAGGGGTGAAGAAGGAGAATATGATGGCAGAAAGCATCTACTTGATGCGAAATAAGGAAAAGGAGAGAAGAGAGAGATCTTAGTAAATGGCTTTAGTTTTTTCAGTAAAGTATGAGGCAAACTCCTCCGCTGAGGGAGTAGGAGGAGGGGAAGGAAATGGTATGTTTGAGAAGGGATTGAAAGGTTGGAAGAACTGCTGTGGTAAGTGAGATTGTGAATTAATGGGAGGGGCAGTGGAGGTGGGTATAAAAGTATTGCCTAGAAGCAATGAGGGCCCAGCTGAGGTTATGTAACATAAATTTATAGTGAACCTGATCTTTTCTCCATCTTTTTTCAGTAGCACATGTTTAGATGTGAAGATGGCAGATGATGGGAATGATCCAAGGCTAAGGCTTGGCAGGGCACACTTGCAATAAGTTGCAAAGGACTCTAAAGAAGAAAACAATGAAGAGTTGAACTGGTTTACTAAGGGTTCAAGATGGGGAGAGGAGGAGAGTATAGCTAGTGCAGGGGTAATGTGAAAATGGGAAAAGAATTGAGGAATTGAGCAATTAGAGGTCACAGTGTGGATGTAGAACTGGGATATGGAATTGGAAGGGAGAGGGAGAGGTGGAATACCAATAGACTGATCAGATAAGGGAATTTCAGAGGCCATAAACATGGAAGTTGTGCAGTTGTGGGTGATAGCAAGATCAAGGAGGTGCCCATTTTGGGGGGGGTGAAGGAGTAGGTCATGGAAAATGACTATGTTGAGAAACTGGGAGATTAGTGTGTTCAAGGGATTATCAACATGTATGTTGAAGTTATGGGAAATAAGTAAGCTGAGGAACTGAAGGAGTTTGAGGGAATATCAATATATATGTTGCAGTTATGGGGAATTAATAAGTTAGGGAACTGGGGAAGTTTGAGGTAGTATCAATATGTATATATATGTTTTAGTCCCCAAGTATGAGGGCAGGAGTTAGGGAAGAGAGAAAGACTGTCAGCTGGGTACTAAACTCATTGAAGGAGGAAGAGGAGTGTCCTTGATATCTGTAGACAACGGCTTGATTGGGTGGTAGATATGGATTGTGTGAATCCCCAGGAGGAAGTTACCAAGAGAGAGTGGTATCAGGATAGCCTTCAAATGGCAATGGGGAGCAGTTTTCCAGCTCCCCCACTTCTCCCAGTGAATTGAGGGATATGAGTAGAAGTATTACTGGAAAGGGTAGCCAGGGAAACTATATGATTAGGAGGGAGTCAGGTTTTAATGAGAGTCATAAGATGGAAGGAGTAGGAAAGGAAAAGATTTAAGCTGAAAGCAAGTTTGTTACCTATGAAGCAGGCATTTCAGAGAGCACAGTGCAAAGAATGGGCAGCTTTAGAATGGGATATTGGGGGTGATGAGGAGAATGGGAACAAGGGAGTGAGCAGATGGGTGAGTAATGACAGTTGAAAGTATAGCTTTTTTTCTAGGAAGGAAGGCCAGAGAAGCTGTATTATCAGGAGAAAGCTAGGTCTCCATGAGAGCCAAAAGATGGAAGAAGTAGAAAAGGAAAAGATTTAAGAGGAAAGCAAGTTTGTTGTTATAGAACGATCATTCCAGAGGGTATACACTGGAAGGAGCAGATAGCTTTGGGGAGGGGCATTGTGAAGATAAGAGGGGTGCAGGGGAACAATTGGCTTGACGGGAACGAGAATGAAGAATTGGGCAGTAGATAAGGAATGGCGTTTGAACACCAGTGGTGTTCAGAATCGCTAGGATGAGGAAGGTATGAGCAAGGGGGAGACTTAATCATTACTGGAAAACTTAAGAAAGATTTTCAATGTCAATAGTGTTAGGACTTCAGGGTGGAGTCCTTTCAGAGACTAGACAAGTTCAAGTAGGGATCAAGAGCTTAAAGTAGAAGAATAATCAGGAGGCAGGAACCCAGTCTGGAAACTTGATGGAATGACTCCATCTCCCCTCACCCCGACTGCAGGAGACAGATATGATGGAATGGTACTTTTTCTCTTCCCACAGGAAGCTTTAGACTCTACCAAAAAAGTCCTAAATCCTTCACATTAATGAGTGACAGCTCCTATGTTTTTTCCAAACTTTAGCAGAAGAAATACAAAAGAACCACTTAAAATTTTGGCCAGTTGAGTTCCCATTGAGATAAATACCACTCCTACAAACTCCAATAGAAAGTAGCTTGCTATATCAGCCTTTTTATCCACCAATTTCCATTGCCACAAGCTTGCCAATATCAATCAGATTATAAGACAGTCTGTGTCACAATGAATTATGAGTTTAAGAACAGATCAAGTCCTGAGCTTCCCTAACTCTAAAGACAACAGACAGGCAAACTCCTGTAGAATGAGAATATAATCATAACAGCAAGACATCCCTCCAAGAAAAGGAAAAAAATGCTATTGGTTACAAAATCTAGGGGGCTTACTCAATAATCAATCAGAGGTATTTTTTAAATCTCTTCTTTGTGGAAGACACTGTGCTTCCAATACTCCCTAATGAATACAAGGAATCCAAAGATAGAGTCTGCTTTCAAGGAACCTCTATCAAATTACAGACAATAAGTGAAAACCTTGTTTCCTAGAGAACACACTCTCAGTAGCTGCCCAATTACATGCATATCCTTCCCAAGATTTCAACTGAAGCTAATGTAGGCTTCTAGATTTGACCTTTGCTAAGGAAGGAAAGCATTTACCGAGCACCTACTATGTGCTAATTACTAAAGAGTAATTGTTTCTCTTTTAACAGGAACCCTGAGGGTCTTCCTCTCCCTGTTTGATTTTTTTTTTTTTATTAAAGGGGCCATCCCTTGAGTAACTACTTAAAGAAGCCTATTCGTTGAATAGGTGTATCTCACTCAAAGTGAGAATGTGATAAGACCTTAGCCTGAAAGGGCCAGGGTCCCACATTGCATCCTGGGCCATCTCCAGCCATCCTGATGAATATCAGGCCACTGCACCCAGATAGTTCAGGAGAAGAAAGTGAGGTTGGTGACCTTGCACAGCCCTCCCTCACTCAAATCCAAGTCAACTGCAAGTCATGTCATCATCCTGATGTCATGGTCCTCTTCAAGAATGAAGGATATACATAACAACAACTATGTGCCAAGCACTATGTGTTAAGCTTTCACAAATATTATCTCATTTGATCCTTACAACTACTCTGAGGTAGGTGCTATTATTATCCCCATTTCACAGTTGAGGTAACTGAGGCCAGCTGAGGTTAAGTGACTGGGAGCACACAGCTAGTAAGTGTTTGAGGTCAGATTTGAAGTATGATCTTTCAGATTCCAGGTCCAGCACTCTACCAGTTGCCTCTAAGCAACATCCCAAGCAGGGAGCTATATTACTATAGCATCTCCACTGAGGCTTCTCTAGGCTTCGCTCCTCTTCAGGATACTGATACACACCCGTTTGAACAATGATTTCATAAATAGATCTTTCCTCTCTACTCCCCAGAGACCCTCCCAAAACAGAGTACAACCTAATAGCTAAGTTCAATTTATTAGAAAGGATGTAGATCTTCCATTTTATCAACTATACTAACTGGGGTACAAAATTAGCATTGTATGATAATTATAGAACTTGCCATTTGTTATGTAATATATTCTGAGAGAGATGCCCTTATGGTTGAAAACTCATTTCACAAATGGAAAATCACAGGTCTTGGACTCTCCTCACTGTAGTTTTATAGGTAAGACACACAGACAGTTCTTATTTGGTATACTCTAGAGAACAGTAACTGGGAGGTGGGGAAATGCTCTTGGTAAATTATAAATAGTGATAATGATAACTGATTTTTAAAACTTTTTGAAACCCTTCACAATCCATTATTGTATCTGATTCTTACAACTATGTGAAGTAGGTGTCAGAAATCTTTGCAGAGAAGTGAAGTAACATGTTTAAATCTACTTTAATACTTAATCCATGATTTTGTGGGTATGAGTGCTCTTCACCCCCTTCCCCCTCACTCCTGAAGATCACACCTACATACCTTACTATATAACATAGTCTTTCTTGTGACTAAATATATATTACCTAACAGGCCACTGCCTGGTGGTGAGCATCCCTAAAGTTAGGTTGGTCCTCAGGTGATAGACATACATTTGTCACTGAATCCATACTTGGTTCCTTCCATGGTGTGTTACACAGGCACAGCCTTCTGAAATCCATGGCTGCTCCACAATGGAGCATCAGAAGAGGTCTTTAACACATGTCCAAAATCATGTGGTTGGTACATTCTTATTATTAGAGGCATCATGGTATGGATTTAAATCCTAATTTCTTCACTTATCAGCTGTTGTATCTTCAGGCCCTCTCTCACTTTACCTAAGTTTCCTCAAACTCTAAAATGAGGACATCGTACATTCATTGTTTACCTCACAGGGGTGTTGTGAGGAAAGCACTTTGTAAACTGGAAAGTTATATTTATATAAGTGCAATGGCAATAATTCCTTACCTTTGTTTTGGCAATTTAGGATGGAAATGCTGCTACACACTTACTCATAGGAGGATTTCTGTATGGTAAGTGCCAAGAACGAAATGTTATAGAATCAGAATTTCAGAGATAAACTTTGGAGTTTATCTAGCTTTGGAGTTTATCTAGCTTTCAATGCCCTCCCTTTACAGGGCAGGAAACTGAGACCAAAAGAAGGAAAATGACTTGAACAATTTATTGAAATGGAAAAACTTAATTTGAGGGAAAGTTTTGTCCTATCTGTCCTATTTGAGTATCATCAACATGATGATGTGTACAAGATCTTCAGTCAAACTCTTCTTGAATTAACAGCACAGCAAAAATGGAATTTTTGGCTTCATAGCTCTAGAGAAGCATCGCCTATAGAGGAATTAAAACTGGGTTTGGAGTTGGGTTGGATTTGCAAACTGAATACCACTTATCAAGTCTATAAATTGTAGAAGATTGGATTAGACCAAGGGTTCTTAAACTGGGGTCTATGAATTTATTTTAAACAATATTTTGGCAACTATATGACACCAGAGGTGTCATTATGGAACATGTGACCCACAGCACTTCTGGGTGCTCCTGAACTATATGAAAATGTAATTGGGAAATGTTTAAAAAAAACCATATTGTCAATATTTGATTTTCTAAGTCAATCTGCCACCCAAAGTGATCATTATGTGTGTAGTGGTCTCCATTTCTATTTGAGTTTGACACCACTGCCTTATACCATTCAGGTAAGGACGCCACACAAGAAAATCATTTTGATACCTAGCATGTGTCAGAAAACTACAAGTGGTTCCAGTTTTTCACCAGTGTTCCAGAAACCATCTATCAAAGAATGCAGATATTTTCCCACAGGAACTTTTGACTGAGAGTTGTATTCCTATCCAAGGCCTCTGTATGAAATAAAACAGTAGGTATCAAACTTTTATAGTATGAGGACCCACTTTTAACTTAGTATTTGTTGATTTAGAATATAGTGACTAATAACAGTTATGAATTCAGTAATACTTTTAAGTGAATCTGTAGTATATTATTCACAACAGTACCTACATACTTTTGAAATATGTATGCAACAGATTGCTCATTATTTATTTGCAGTTTTCTTATTTAAGCAATTTAATAAAATGAACCTCTTGGAATAACTCCATGACTCCCATCCCCCAGCCTGGGACCCATGGCCCATATATTGGAAGCCACTAAAATAAAACCAATATGATCAACAATAATGAAATGTAAAATCAAGGATACAAAAAGTTCAAACACTTAATTAGCATGTAAACTGGTAAAATTGTGCTTTAAGTGACAGGCTGTCAGAGATGGAAGGGATCTTAGGAAATATAACAAAAAATGTCAGAGCTGGCAGGGAACTTTAGAAGCTATCTAATTCAATTAATTTCCCCATTTTAGAGGTGGCAATCGAAGCCCAGAGCACCATTAGGAAGCTCCCATTATCAAATGTTAGCATGTATTTTTTTGTGCGGGGCAGAGAGTGTAGGGAATATAGTGAGCCTCCCAACCAAGAAGACCTGGCTTCAAGGGCCAGCCTTGACACTGATGGCCTGATCTGAACCTCTTCAAGGCTCCAGGCAGCTCTAAAACTTTAAGGGGCAAAGAAGGGTAAACTTGCATTTGTAAATGGAGTTCCCTCCTTTGGGAAGATATACCAAATTGATATTTCAATGAAATCCCAGGACCAGTCCCTATCCCTCTGGCACCTAAATGCCAGGTTGTTCAGTGCTAAGGGATAAATATGAAAGTGACACAAACCCTGCTCTCCAGGATCCGAACGGTTTATTATGTGTCAGTTTAGGCAGGTCAATTTCTCGAGAGTTCTTTTTCTGTTCTCCATGTTTATTTGGCACTTCTTGTATTGTAATTTATAGCGTATGTGGCTGTAAATATGTGCAGTGCCTATTCTGTGCTATATTGCGAATATCCAAGGGAGGTAGCTGCAGTTTAATGGAAAGAGCACAGAGCAGGTCAGGAGGACCTTAACCCTCTCTGTACAGGAGGAGTTTTAAACAGATTTAAACAGGAGGAGAATTTCCAGGCCATCAAGCCCAATCGTCTCATTTTACAGATGAGGAAACTGAGGCACAGGCTTGCTCTCTAAAGCGCTGTCCTGCCCTTCCATGAGCTGAACCTTGACATTAAGGGCTATGTGGGTGGCCAGTCCTGGCTCCCGTGGGTCCGTCCCGTCAAATAGAACCAGGAGCTTCCAGGAAGACAGCCCTAGTTACTGACCCTGGTTACGGGCCCGTGTCTGGGGAATCCCGAAGCGCCCGGTTTCCTTCCTGCCGCAGACAGATGAACATAAAGGTTTCGGTGAAGACTCCTGCAAACTGTAAGGCGTGAATGGCAAGAGCGCGGAACGAGCTGTCGGGTTCAAACAGACCAGCCAGGCGTCCGAGCTCCCCTCCACTGGGCACCAGACCTCCGCCCCGGCCCCAGCCCCGCCGGTTTCCAAGGCAACTCGGACCCGCCACAACCTTTGGTCGGCGCTCGGAAACGTCACTTCCTTTCCACTGACTTCCGGGTCGTCGCCCAGGCTCGCTACCGCTTTCCCGCTTAGGACCGGAGTGGAGAGCGGCAGTCGCGGTCGCCTCATCTCCCGCTTCCCAGGAGGGTGTTCACCTCACGCCGGGCGGGGCTCCGGCCTTCCCCTTTTTTCTACGCGCGCAGTCGCAGCCGCGGCCGATCTCGATCACTTCCGGTCTGTGTATTTCCGGGTCGCCTCGGTCCCTCCGGGTACGGGTCTAGCTAGCCCCTCGGGTGGCCCGAGCAGCGAACGCCCCTGGCCGGGATCCAGCTCCGTCTCCCGCCGTCTGCCTGCCTCGGCCCGGGGCGGCAGCGACCTCCTCGGTAAGTGTGCTCCATTAGCGTGGGGAGGCCTCAGGCGGAAATTCCCCCCCTCGGCCAGCGGGCTTCCCCGGGCTCGGATGGGACCGGGGCCCGGGGAGAGGCCGGCTGCGAGCGGAGGGCGGGACGCGGGAGCAGAGCGGGGCCGGACGACCTCCGAGGGCTCTGTAGCCTGAGGGTCTGGGGGTGATCTGGGACTGCGGACCGGGGCGGCGTGGGGACGGAGCTGAAACCTAATCCCCGGAAGGGCTGGAGCTAGACTGCTGCCAACGGGAGAAGCTCTCGGCGGTGCCTGTGACAACGAGCGCGTGTCCGTCTGCCCCCAGTTCTCGAGGTCCCCGGAAGGCTTCGTCTAAGTGTAGCCCTTCCAGAGCAGTTCGTGTCTTTTGGAGGGGGAGATCAAGGAGGGAGGGGGAAGAAGTTTAGGAATAAAGCCCTGGGACTTGGGCTTTGGGTGTCAGGACCATTGCCCTCAGGGCAGGAGGTGAGGAAGCTTGTTGATCTCCGCAGTTTGAAGGGCATGTCGGCGTTATAAATAGCGTGGCAGACCGACGTTGACCCCCAGGCTCTGCGATACAGACGAAAATACCTAGTATACGTGGTTAAGACCCAGGAGACTCCGTAGGCATTTCTTCCAGTCCTGTCCCATTCAAGGAAAGTAGCTTCCAGGTGCCTCTTTCATAGTCCCACAAGAAGATAGCTGCTGTTAAACGTCGGTCTCATTCAGAGCTTCAGAAATCAGGTACTTCGGATTCATTTTGAAAGGAGGTAGAAGGGATGGGCTAGGGTAGGAATTCAAGCAAGTCTTTGAATGTGAGCTGCAGAGGAAGGGGCACCTGTGGATTTCCTTGAGTTGTACTAGTTCCTTTTTGAGAATCCCATCAGAAGATGGTCACTCTTCCATCGCAGGTGTACTGAAAAATTTTTATGAAGTTATGCCAGCATGGGGCTGCCCTATCCTGTGGGCGGCAGGTGAAATGTGATACAAATAACTGTTCCCTTTTCTCTGTGGTTAATGGGGTGTTTTCACCATGCTGCTTCTGACAATGTTTGTGCTTGAATGGGCCCACTGAGCCGAAAGTGAGCTAATGCTTATTTGGCCTGGGTAATTACTTGAGCTGATTTTGGCTTTTAACCAACATACCTTTCCATTGAGGTGATTAAAACATCCCGATAGAGCTGCAGAAACTCCAGTTGGCATTTTGCTTTTTCAAAAGGGGACCTGATTCTGAAGCCTTGTTTATGCTGACTGAGCACCTTACCTTCTTGCAGCTGTCAAAGTGCTTTAGGGATGTTTACAGTTGAGGCTTTTGGGAGAGTGACAAGTGTTTGCATCCTGATCCTCAGATTGCTTTGATCAATTAACAGCTACTGCAGCTGGGCTGCCTTAGTCTGCTATAACGGTGCTGTTTTGCATAGAGTATAATTTTGTTCAGTTCTCAAAGTGCTGGGAATACTGGCTGGAAATGAATAAAATGCAAACATTATGTTCAGAAAAAACCTTTCCTGTGACCAGGGCGATGCAATCTTTATTCCCTTCATGGTATGGAGGAGCTAGCTGCCAGTGTAAATTCTGAAGCTAATCAGTCTTAGCCCTTGGCCCCCTCTATAAGAAGGGGTTTACCTTTTCTCATTGAGGAGAAGAGGTACTAAAGGAATGAAAGAAGGGCAGAGTTTTGTTCTTCTAGTCTTGCATTGTGCCAGAAGGCAGAAATACTTGCATTAGAATTTTATTTTTGGAATTTGACCATACTTGTGCCTATGTGGACTTTTCCAACATAACCACCCCTCCATTACTTTATCTAATTTTATAACTATAAATAGTCATATAATTATAACTATGGTTTATAACTATAACTTTGTAACCAGATTTGAACAAAATTAGGAGCCTTAGAATCATAGATTTAGAGCCAGATGGACTTAAAAGTTTATCTTCTTATTTGTCTCCTTTTGCAGAAGCTTGGGGAGGGGACGAGTATAAATATTTATATAGCGGCTACCCTGTGCTAGGCACTGTGGTAAGGGCTTTTTGCAAATACTATCTTATTTGGTCTTCCCAACACCCTATGAAGGTGGGTGCAGTTATTAGTCCCATTTTACAGTTGGGGAAACTGAGGCACACAGAGTTCTTAAGTGACTTGCCCAGTGTTACACAGCTGAATGTTTGAGGCCACATTTGAACCTGAGTCACTCCAGGTCATGCACTCTATCCACTGTACCACAAGCTGCCAGTTAATTTCTTTGGCCCCCAATCTACACATACTGGTTCACAGACTGTTAAAATGAATTCTCCCTTAAGTGTTAGAGCTGTAGGAGCTCTCCTGGATTATCTAGTCCAACTCTTATTTTATAGAGGAGGAAATGTATCTAGAAAGGTTGCTTAAAGTCACACAGCTTACAGAAATAGTACTGGAATCCTGCTTCCCAGTCCAGCTCTTCCATTACTTCTATGTCATGAAATGTTAACATTAAAAATGCTAGCCAAAGATTGTTTTACATGCCAAATGCCTTTTAAAATTATTTATTAATGTTGGTGTGTATTACCTATAAATGTGGACTATTTTATAGCTAAAAACAATTAGCCTATGTAGAAAACAGGTTTGTGAGCTCAGTTTGAAGGAGTCTGGGTTTTTGCTTTTGCTTTTTAAGCAACTTGGTTTAGAGCAAGTCTGAGCCTTAAGAAGCTTAAGTGACTCTTTAGTAGATTTTCAATCCTTTAGTTAAAACATATATGAATACATCAGAATAAGTTGTCTGTTGGAGTTAGGCAGCTTATGACAACTTCTTTTAGATAAATTATATAAGTAAATACTTAATAGTTTATTCAATTACATTAGTAAATTAATGTGATTTATGTTTATGTCCTTTGGTAAATTCATCCCAGAGGGCCTTCCAATGAGCTTTTTCTTGTTTTCTTGATAGAATGAATTGTTAGTTATCTTTTCCTATGGCTGTGTGACCAGCCCATCTTTTTTTCTCTCTTTTGGGCATGTATTTCTCTTGGGACATCCTTTTATGTCACTTCTGAAGAATTCTTTCTCCTCCTCAGTCCCTTGCAGTCTGGCTTCTGACCTCACTACTCAACTGAAACCTCTTTCTCCAAGGTTACCAGTGATCTCTTAACTGTTCAATCTAATGGCCTTTTCTCAGTCTTCATTTTATTTTCACTTTCTATAGTTTTTTTTATATTGCCTGCAACTTTCTCCTTCTGGGCACTTTTTCTTATGTCTTCAGTGCCACCACTCTTTATTCTCCTTTTAATCTGTTCAACTACTCCCCCTCAGCATTCTTTATTGCATCATCCACGTCCTGTCCCTTTACTGTCGATATTCAGCACTTATCACAGTGTCCATGATGTGAGGCTTAATATCTGTTGAATGGTAGTGTCACAGACTGCTCATGCCTATCATACATGATTGAGCAACCTCCATTGCCCTTTGGGATGATCCTTAACACTAGTTCATCAAAAGTGACAATATTCTGTGACTCAGCTATCTAACATCACAGGAAGACTGTTTCAGGAAGCTTTGAGGTTCTTTAAAAGAAATATGCAGCTTGCCTTTGGGAAACTAGTATTTCTTTTTATTCTTTTCTGAGCTCAAGGGCATTGTCCATTTGCTTTGTCTGTCCAGGAGATGTGTGTGTGTGTTCATCCTTGGCGAAGAAGACCATGCCATCAGAGAAATAATGACATAATTTGCACTTGACTTTGTGTTTTTTTGAGTGAGCGAGGACTGTGCTAGTTCACCAGCCTTACTTCTCCTGAGCCATCTGAATCCAGTGACCAGATATTCATCAGGATGCCTGGAGATGACCCAGGATGAGGCAGCTGGAATTAAGTGACTTGCCCAAGGTCACACGGCTAGTGAGTGCCAAGTGTCTGAGGTGACATTTGAACTCAGGTCCTCCTGACTCATGCAGTGGTGCTCTGTCCACTGCATCACCTAGCTGCCCCTCTGTCTAAGAGATATGTACAACCTGGATAGATGTCCCATCTAACTGCATAGTTTATATGAACAATAGACATTCCTCATGTATTTGGTTTTTCCTATAGTTACTCTTTTTGAGTATTTTCAGATCTTATTTACAGGATTCTACATTCTTCTAGGTCATGCTGCAATCAGCACAGTGTCAGACCATTTACTATCATATATTAAGCACCTACTGTGTGCCAGGTTCTGTAATAAGCATTCGAGGTACAAAGAAAGGCAAAAAACAGCCCCTGCCCTCAAGGATTTTACAGTCTAATCGGGGAAACAACATGCAAACAACCACATAAATACAAGATATACACAGGATAAATTGGGGGTAATTTCAGAGGGAAGGGGGCACTGAGATTGGAGAGAATCAAGAAGTGCACATTGCAGAAGTTGTGCTGCGATCTGAAAGAAGCCTGGGAATCAAGAAAGAAAAGTGTCAGAGGTGGGCGACAGCCAGTCAGACTACTCAGTCAGGAGATAGGAGTGTTTGAGGAACCACATGGAGACTGCTGTCACTGGATTGTAGAGAACATGGAGGGGAGTAATGTAAATGTCTTTTAAAGCTATGATTTTATAGTTGTTATCCTGGATTTAATAGGAAGCCATGGAGTTTATTGAATAGGGGATGATTTGGTAAGATTTGCATTTTAGAAAGATCAGCTAGACAGTTAAGTGGAGGATTGGTTGGTGTTGGGGGAGAACAGTACAGGGTGACCGAGCAGCAGGCTATTGCAGTAGTCCAGGCTTGAGGCAATGAGGGTCCAGAGTGTCAGAGTAGATAAAGGAGTGTAGAGGAGAGATTTGTTACAAAGGTAGAATTGACAGGACTTGGCCACTGATTGGATATAGAAGATGAGAGAGAATTATGGATGACACCTTGACTTTTGGGGATGTTACCCTGGGTGTCAATAATAGGGAAGTTAGGGTTAGGGAGGTGAATTCAGTTTTGGACATATTGAATTTTTGATGTCTATGGGACCTCCAACTCAAAATTTCCAGTAGGAAGTTGGAAATGTAATGGAGGTCTGGAGAGAGGTTAGGGCTGGACAAATAGATCTGAGAATCATCTACATAGAGATCTTAACTGAATCATGGGAGCTGGTGAAAGATCACCAATTGAAATAACAGAGATTAGAGGAGAACCCAGCACAGAGCCTCGAAGACACCTTCACCCCCATTAGCAAGCAAAGAAGATAGAGGAGAAAACAGGTAGAAGAACCAGAAAAGAGCAGAGTCATGAAAACTGAGAGAAGAGAAAATCAAGAAGAGAGTGCCCAACAGAGTCAGAGGCTGCAAGGATAAGGCTTGAGAAAAGGCCATCAGATTTGGCAATGAAATGATCTTTGGGTAACTTTGTAAGGAGCCAAACTACAAGGAATAAGAGAGTGAGAAGGGCAGTAGGGACACCAGTTGGTAGAAGGCATTCTCAAGTTTGATCACAAAAAGGAGAAATCTATAGGATGATAGCTAGTGAGGGATGGACAGATCAAAGGAGGATTTTTTTGAGAATGGGAAAAGAGATGATGAGTCAGCCATTAGACAGGGAGAGATTGGAAATAGGTGAGAGACTGGAGATAGAAGGGGAGACTTAACTGGGAAAGACAGGATGGAATAGAATCACTTGCGCATGTTAGAGAGGTTTGCCTTGGCAAGGAGAAAGGCCTCCCTTTTGTGTGAAATAGGTGAAGGAGGAAATAGTGGCAGAAGGCGTCTGAGTGATGTGAGATAAGGAAATAGAGGAGAGGTAGCTTTCATCAACTGCCTCAGTTTTTTTTTCAGTGAAATAGAAAGAGCAAGGTTTTCAGCTGAGAGAGTGGGGAGGAGAACTCTGGAACTAAAGGCCCTGAGTTTAAATCCTCATCACCATTCCTTCTTACCATTGTAAACTGGGGGAAAGTCACTTATCCACCCCAGTTTCCGGAGCTTGAGAATGAGGGGTTTGGGCCAGATAGTTCCAAAATTCCAGCTCTAGGTAGATCTGTGATATGGATGTAAAAGTGACTAAGACTCAATTTAGTGAGTTTGGGGAGTGACAGTGAATCTGCAAAGTTGAAAATCTGGGTGACTAGGAGAATACCCCTTACCAAAACAGGTAAGTTTGGAGGAAAAGTCAGGTACAGGAATAGTGAACAGTTTCATTTTGGTATATGTTTTTTGAAGTACTTACATTACAGTTGGAGATGTTTAAAGGATACTTGATGATAAAAATAGGACTGAAACTCAAGGAGAGTTTAGAAATGGACATAATCTGAGGATTACCTCCACAGAGATGATAATTGAACCAGTAGAAGGTGATGAGATCACTGAGAGAACTTATATGAAGAGGAAATAAGAGGGTCCAGGATAAAAAACCCCATGGTTAAAGGGTAGGATATTAATTCATTATGAACCAGTGAAGGGGACTGGCAAACAAGAGCATCTGAAAGTCCTCACCTTCCAGAATCCCTCTTTGACTTGTACTTTGTGCCAAACTCCATGATGATAAACAACTTTGGAGAATATACATCTCCCTGATTATGTCTTCCTTGAAATTAATAATAACAGGTTTGCTGAACAAAGTTATCTGTTACATTTTACAAGTAATATTCTAGTATTTTGACATTGATAGAAGATACTTTGCTGGAAGGAAAGCCTGTAAGGTAGTGTTTTACTCTATCAAATTTGATACTTTTTCATAGTCTGTAAACAGTAAACATGGTGGAATTTTGTATTTTCTACACTTTGCAGTCAACTGTTTGAGTGTAAGTAGCCTGTTTTAGAGTGCTGTCAAAACTCGCCTGTTCTGTTCTCATATTTTCATCCAAGATATGCTTGATGAATATTTATTCTTATAAAATTTTGTATAGATGGGGAGGAGGCAGTGGGGGTTGTTATTGATAATCTCTCTTTTGGGGGGGTATTAAAATCTAATTTCTCCCTTCCCCCACAATACTTTTTGATATCTTCCAGATCATAATTGATCTCTTAACACCTTCACCAGTATGTCACCAGTATGGATACCTATGTTCTTTTCTAGCAGCTTTTTTCCATCTATGTTTTTTTCCCTCAGTGCAATTTCCACTTTCTTCTGTAGTACATGCAGGACTGTGATGTCAGAGTTCAAATGTTGTGGCTTCACAATCCATGACAGTGAAAAGAGTTTATTATAAAAATTTTCACAGCTCTATTCTATTTTTCATCTGTTTTTTTGTCCTTTCCCCATTTCATCCTTAAATGCCCCTTGGGATGACTGCGTAGTTGTCACTCTTTCTTTAGGCTTTCTTTACATTTTTTTCTCTTCACTACTATTTTGTGTTTTATGAGGTGAAACTAAATATCATCCTCGTCCATAAGATTTTACAAAAGAATTTATATTTTAAACCTTCTCTCTCCACCTAACAAGGAAATCAAATGTATGCAGCTTGAGGTGAGTTTTTAATTTTTTTTGTTTCCTTATTATGACAATTAATGTAATTGTTAGAGTTCTTTACAAAATGGTTCTAAATTTTTGTCATAGCCATTCCTTCATTTGGGTCCTGTATTGCCACATCAGCAGTTTATTTCAGTGGGTCAAGTTGGAGTTGTCTCAATTGTATTTTGTTTTTTGATGTTTACTTTGTACTTGCCACGTGCAATGTCTCCTGATACTTTTCTTGAATAAAATACTTGTGAAGCTTCTATTGATTTTGCCTTTCATTTCTTACTAACCTAATTTACTCCTAAGCCACATATTTTGGCTGTCTTTTTAGTGGCCAGTTTGACATTAGATATCAGATATCAAAGTATGTTGATTTTAATTTAAAAGGTCTTATTAAGTTCTTTGTAGAATTTTTCTTTTTCTTCATCTTCAGCAAAAGATATTGGCATGTGAGATGTAGCTGTTTTCATGAGGGTCCTTTTTTTTTTTTTTTTTTTTAACATTTATCTAGTACAAGAGATCATGGCCATGATGTTTTCTTACTGATTTTGAATATGGGGCAAAATGAACTTCACTAACTCCTTTATTTGCCAGACTTCTATTTAGCTATAACTTCTTTGTAGTGAGAATAATTGATATAATTCAGCCTCCAATAATAAGTTACTGGATGAGAGTTCTCATATTTTGTAGTACCAACAGCTAAGCTAACGGTTACGCATATCTAAAAGTTACATTATTCTTAGAATCCTCTGTTCTATTTTCTATCAGTGATACTTTTCTCTTTTTACAAGGTGGAAGGAGGGGATCCACACAGGACGGAGTCCCATTTGGGGACTCAGTTTCATATTTGTTTCATGCTTTGCCATGGCCAAAAAAATTCATTATTGAGTGGCCAGTATCCTGCCAGTGAGCTTCTCCATACTTCTCCAAACTGAACATCAGATAGTCTGTTGGTCAAACCATATAGTAGAACTGGACAGAGCCTCTACTTCCTGATAAGTCTTTGAGAATCTAGAATAAGTATAAGCTTTTAAAAGGGACATTGATATTAGCATCGTTTTTCTTGCTTTGAAGAATATTTAAGAAAATCGGCATTGTATTCAAAATTAATTCAGAAAATAAGATCAGTTTGACTGGGTTCTGCAAGAAGTTAGGTTTGGTTCTTATATCTATCCTTAGGACCCTAAGACTATCTAACATACTCATTAAATCCAATATAATTATTAAAGCATTTTGTAGTCCACATCAAGTTAAGAAAACATTGGATTTGGAATTAGACGTGGGTATGAGTCCCACCATTTACTTAGTAGCTTTAGGTTTCTTATTGGCAAAATGCAGATAATGCTATTTTTGCCATAAGGTATAATGAAAGTTCATTGCAATGATATTTTTATCTTTTATTTTATGGTTAACAAACCACTTATAGGAAGAAAAAAGAATTTCCATTGGATCATATGCTGTACTTTTAAAGTTTAAGTGAAAAAAATTTTTTAACTCAGATTATTTCAGATATTTAATTGCTTGACATATAATTTTCAGAATTGTTTCCAAACAACCAAGTTGTAAGCTGCATAAGGGTAGCAATAATTGTCTGATCTGAACTTTGTACATCTCGTAGCACATAGCATAATGTTTTGTACGTAGGAGGTGCTTACAAATGTTTTAAATAGATAATTCTTATTAGCAGTAACAACTGATGATGGAACAGGATGAGGGAAGGCTTATTTCTCAGGAACTTGGTTTATGAATGATCATGTGGAAACACTACTAATATCTTTTTTGTTTCTTCTCTTCCAGAAATCACAGTTATCCAAGACAGGTAACATGCCAGTGCCCTTTAAGATTGCCATGCCCCCTGGAGAGAAGCCATGGAAGAGATGAGGTAGCTGCTACCTGGGAATGTTCTAGGAAAGCTGATTTCAATGGATACAAAATATAAAGACGACTTATTCAGGAAGTATGTGCAGTTTCACGAGTCCAAAGTGGATGCCTCCAGCACCAAGCAACGACCTGTCAATGATGAGTATCCTCCGGGTGGCAGCTTCGGCCGTACTCAGTCTGCATAAGATTGAGCCCTTTTATAGATTT
The DNA here is from genome assembly GCA_023548195.1 of Bettongia penicillata ogilbyi. NCBI lineage: Eukaryota > Metazoa > Chordata > Mammalia > Diprotodontia > Potoroidae > Bettongia > Bettongia penicillata. The sequence goes on along the minus strand of JAJHZJ010000292.1, from coordinate 21,260,822 downwards.
CGGTTGATCAAATTTTATGAGGTGGTTGAGAACTCACTTCGCTCACTGAGGTCCTCTAACTTGCGGACTCTCCACAGCGCATTCAACATGCTGGAGACAGTGGGAATCAACCTCTTCCTTTACCCTTGGAAGAAGGAATTCAAAAGTATTAAAGTAAGGCATACAGAAGTGCTTTCCGGTAGTTTAAATAAAGTAGGCTGTAGGAAAGGTTCTTTTCCAGGACCACTACATCCATCTCCATTAATGCTTCCCTAAAGTTACAGAGGCCTAATGTAGTGGAATGAAGCTTAGCCTAGGAATCAAAAGACCTAAGTTTGAGGCCTACAGCTGCCATAAACTAGCATAGTGATTTCTTAGGTTATTTCCTCTCTCTGGGCCTTACTTATTGTAAAGTAAAGGTATTGAAACAGATAACTTCTTTCCAGCTATAATGACAATGTTTTTATCGTTAAGCAAAGAGTAAATTGCTGTTTGAATCTCATCTTTGTCAATTATTATCTGTGTGACTTTAAGCAAGCCTCTTCACTCTTTTAGGACTTAGTTTTCCCCGAGTTTTTCAATGAGGAACTTGAACTAGTTTCCACCCCCACCCCCCCCCAACAAGCTCTAATGAGTGTATACTACAAAGAATAAACGACTGTTGAGTGTTCTATCTTCCACTGGCCTTAAAGCCTGGGAAAAGATGTAGAACCAGCAATTGTGGAATCCGGTGATTGGTACTACCTATATACTTGTTGCCTCAGAACTTTTGTTGCCCTTAATCTAAAACTTTTGAATGGATGATGTAAGTAGTCAAGGATTATAACAACCCTGTGAAGCAAATGATGGTGCAAATATTCTTATCCTCATTTTACAGATGAGGAAACCGAGGCTTATGGGAGTGAAATGACTTTTGACCTCTTAGACCTCCCTATTTCAAATAAAGTGTTCCTTTTCACTACACCATCATATCTTTCATGGTGTACTCTACCACATGGTTAGGATTCTGGCAGGAGAATTTAACTGGCCTGGCAAAATTTAACTGGTTTGTCAGTAAAGTTTATGCCTATGGCTTTTATGATTTAGAATGTGTGCTAATGGGCATTTGAAGGTTAGAGAGGTGTGAGATTTATTTTGGGGAGGGGGGGAAGGGTAATTATCCATTCAAGTTACCTAAAAGATTTGTAATAATATAAAATTTGGTAGTCTATTCCCTACCCCACTTCCTTTTACAGAGGGAAATAACAGAGTTCCAAAGAGGTTAAATGGCTTGCCTGTGCTTACACAGCAAATACAGCCAGCATTGGGAATCCTTTTATCTCTAATCCAATATTCTATCTATTGTGGTTTGAACCAAATTTCTGTATCATAAAGAGACCCCAGATTGGTTCTCCAGAAATCTTTCTGAAATATAGCACTGAGTTAGATGGTAATTCAGACTCAAGGGTCTGTATTAAGTCTTTCTATGAGAATATTTGAATAATTTACCAGGTGATATGGGTCAAATGTATTGCTTCATATAATAGAAACTAAGACTATTTGTCATTGGATTTTCTCCTCTTTGTTATTCACTGCTGTTTTCTCTGTTGGTATAAAGCCCAGTTCCACAAAATCATCAGTTCTTTTCCTGAAATTTCAGAAAGAGAGTGGATGTGGAATTTCCCTCACACTACTGTCTTGGATATTAGTAAACATTAATTCCAGTCTCCTAGAGTATGAGTCTAGTGAAGTAATTTACTTCCCTTACTTTTCCGTACATGATTTGTTTTTACAGTTATATGGGAATTGTTTTCCATTTTGTGTATACTAAAGGAAAAATACTGGATTTTTTTCCTCCTTCTAGACCTACACAGGACCTTTTGTTTATTATGTGAAATCAACATTGCTAGAAGAAGACATCAGAGTCATCCTGAATTACATGGGCTATGTCCAGGATCTTGGGAAGTGCATACAGGCTCAAAGAGCTGGTAGAAAACTTTGCAGGTGAAAATGGTCTCTTTGAGCTTTTTTTGGCCAAAGTAGAGTGTGAGCAGTTGCTTGAGATACACTCTCAGGTGAAGGACAAGGGTTACTCAGAGCTGGATGTGGTAAATGAGCGTAAGCACAGCAGTGAAGATGTGAGGGGCTGCTCAGACGCCATGAAGAGGAGGGTGGAGTGTAAGGAGAATCTCACTGCTTCTATGGCACGGATGGCCCTTCAGAAATCAGCCAGTGAGAGAGCAGCAAAAGATTACTTCAAGCCCAAAGTGAATAAGCCTTCCAAGTCTATGGACACTTACGATAATTACCGGGAGAATAAGAAGCCACTACTGATGACTTCACTCAGCCTGAGGAAGGAGCCTGCAGTGGTAGATGTGGAAGATGACATGAAAGATGAAATTATTCGACCATCTCCATCTCTCCTGACCATGTCCAGCTCCCCATGTGGCTGCTCTGATGAATTTGTGGCCCTCTCTTCAAATCCCAATGGCATGTTTACGAACCATCCCTCCTTATAACACCTATTTTCCCCCTCAAGATGACCTAGACCTTTATACAGATTCAGATTCCAGGGGGTACATATAGGAGACCAGATTCTCTCAAGCCAGATGTGTGGCTATTCCGAAATGACTGGGGTGATCTGGGACTGCGGACCGGGGGCGGCGTGGGGACGGAGCTGAAACCTAATCCCCGGAAGGACTGGAGCTAGACTGCTGCCAACGGGAGAAGCTCTCGGCGGTGCCTCTGACAACGAGCGCGTGTCCGTCTGCCCCCAGTTCTCGAGGTCCCCGGAAGGCTTCGTTCTAAGTGTAGCCCTTCCAGAGCAGTTCGTGTCTTTTGGAGGGGGGAGATCAAGGAGGGAGGGGGAAGAAGTTTAGGAATAAAGCCCTGGGACTTGGGCTTTGGGTGTCAGGACCATTGCCCTCAGGGCAGGAGGTGAGGAAGCTTGTTGATCTCCGCAGTTTGAAGGGCATGTCGGTGTTATAAATAGCGTGGCAGACCGACGTTGACCCCCAGGCTCTGCGATACAGACGAAAATACCTAGTATACGTGGTTAAGACCCAGGAGACTCCGTAGGCATTTCTTCCAGTCCTGTCCCATTCAAGGAAAGTAGCTTCCAGGTGCCTCTTTCATAGTCCCACAAGAAGATAGCTGCTGTTAAACGTCGGTCTCATTCAGAGCTTCAGAAATCAGGTACTTCGGATTCATTTTGAAAGGAGGTAGAAGGGATGGGCTAGGGTAGGAATTCAAGCAAGTCTTTGAATGTGAGCTGCAGAGGAAGGGGCCCTGTGGATTTCCTTGAGTTGTACTAGTTCCTTTTTGAGAATCCCATCAGAAGATGGTCACTCTTCCATCGCAGGTGTACTGAAAAATTTTTATGAAGTTATGCCAGCATGGGGCTGCCCCTATCCTGTGGGCGGCAGGTGAAATGTGATACAAATAACTGTTCCCTTTTCTCTGTGGTTAATGGGGTGTTTTCACCATGCTGCTTCTGACAATGTTTGTGCTTGAATGGGCCCACTGAGCCGAAAGTGAGCTAATGCTTATTTGGCCTGGGTAATTACTTGAGCTGATTTTGGCTTTTAACCAACATACCTTTCCATTGAGGTGATTAAAACATCCCGATAGAGCTGCAGAAACTCCAGTTGGCATTTTGCTTTTTCAAAAGGGGACCTGATTCTGAAGCCTTGTTTATGCTGACTGAGCACCTTACCTTCTTGCAGCTGTCAAAGTGCTTTAGGGATGTTTACAGTTGAGGCTTTTGGGAGAGTGACAAGTGTTTGCATCCTGATCCTCAGATTGCTTTGATCAATTAACAGCTACTGCAGCTGGGCTGCCTTAGTCTGCTATAACGGTGCTGTTTTGCATAGAGTATAATTTTGTTCAGTTCTCAAAGTGCTGGGAATACTGGCTGGAAATGAATAAAATGCAAACATTATGTTCAGAAAAAACCTTTGCTGTGACCAGGGCGATGCAATCTTTATTCCCTTCATGGTATGGAGGAGCTAGCTGCCAGTGTAAATTCTGAAGCTAATCAGTCTTAGCCCTTGGCCCCCTCTATAAGAAGGGGTTTACCTTTTCTCATTGAGGAGAAGAGGTACTAAAGGAATGAAAGAAGGGCAGAGTTTTGTTCTTCTAGTCTTGCATTGTGCCAGAAGGCAGAAATACTTGCATTAGAATTTTATTTTTGGAATTTGACCATACTTGTGCCTATGTGGACTTTTCCAACATAACCACCCCTCCATTACTTTATCTAATTTTATAACTATAAATAGTCATATAATTATAACTATAACTTTGTAACCAGATTTGAACAAAATTAGGAGCCTTAGAATCATAGATTTAGAGCCAGATGGACTTAAAAGTTTATCTTCTTATTTGTCTCCTTTTGCAGAAGCTTGGGGAGGGGACGAGTATAAATATTTATATAGCGGCTACCCTGTGCTAGGCACTGTGGTAAGGGCTTTTTGCAAATACTATCTTATTTGGTCTTCCCAACACCCTATGAAGGTGGGTGCAGTTATTAGTCCCATTTTACAGTTGGGGAAACTGAGGCACACAGAGTTCTTAAGTGACTTGCCCAGTGTTACACAGCTGAATGTTTGAGGCCACATTTGAACCTGAGTCACTCCAGGTCATGCACTCTATCCACTGTACCACAAGCTGCCAGTTAATTTCTTTGGCCCCCAATCTACACATACTGGTTCACAGACTGTTAAAATGAATTCTCCCTTAAGTGTTAGAGCTGTAGGAGCTCTCCTGGATTATCTAGTCCAACTCTTATTTTATAGAGGAGGAAATGTATCTAGAAAGGTTGCTTAAAGTCACATAGCTTACAGAAATAGTACTGGAATCCTGCTTCCCAGTCCAGCTCTTCCATTACTTCTATGTCATGAAATGTTAACATTAAAAATGATAGCCAAAGATTGTTTTACATGCCAAATGCCTTTTAAAATTATTTATTAATGTTGGTGTGTATTACCTATAAATGTGGACTATTTTATAGCTAAAAACAATTAGCCTATGTAGAAAACAGGTTTGTGAGCTCAGTTTGAAGGAGTCTGGGTTTTTGCTTTTGCTTTTTAAGCAACTTGGTTTAGAGCAAGTCTGAGCCTTAAGAAGCTTAAGTGACTCTTTAGTAGGTTTTCAATCCTTTAGTTTAAAACATATATGAATACATCAGAATAAGTTGTCTGTTGGAGTTAGGCAGCTTATGACAACTTCTTTTAGATAAATTATATAAGTAAATACTTAATAGTTTATTCAATTACATTAGTAAATTAATGTGATTTATGTTTATGTCCTTTGGTAAATTCATCCCAGAGGGCCTTCCAATGAGCTTTTTCTTGTTTTCTTGATAGAATGAATTGTTAGTTATCTTTTCCTATGGCTGTTGTGACCAGCCCATCTTTTTTTCTCTCTTTTGGGCATGTATTTCTCTTGGGACATCCTTTTATGTCACTTCTGAAGAATTCTTTCTCCTCCTCAGTCCCTTGCAGTCTGGCTTCTGACCTCACTACTCAACTGAAACCTCTTTCTCCAAGGTTACCAGTGATCTCTTAACTGTTCAATCTAATGGCCTTTTCTCAGTCTTCATTTTATTTTCACTTTCTATAGTTTTTTTATATTGCCTGCAACTTTCTCCTTCTGGGCACTTTTTCTTATGTCTTCAGTGCCACCACTCTTTATTCTCCTTTTAATCTGTTCAACTACTCCCCCTCAGCATTCTTTATTGCATCATCCACGTCCTGTCCCTTTACTGTCGATATTCAGCACTTATCACAGTGTCCATGATGTGAGGCTTAATATCTGTTGAATGGTAGTGTCACAGACTGCTCATGCCTATCATACATGATTGAGCAACCTCCATTGCCCTTTGGGATGATTCCTTAACACTAGTTCATCAAAAGTGACAATATTCTGTGACTCAGCTATCTAACATCACAGGAGGACTGTTTCAGGAAGCTTTGAGGTTCTTTAAAAGAAATATGCAGCTTGCCTTTGGGAAACTAGTATTTCTTTTTATTCTTTTCTGAGCTCAAGGCATTGTCCATTTGCTTTGTCTGTCCAGGAGATGTGTGTGTGTGTTCATCCTTGGCGAAGAAGACCATGCCATCAGAGAAATAATGACATAATTTGCACTTGACTTTGTGTTTTTTTGAGTGAGCGAGGACTGTGCAGTTCACCAGCCTTACTTCTCCTGAGCCATCTGAATCCAGTGACCAGATATTCATCAGGATGCCTGGAGATGACCCAGGATGAGGCAGCTGGAATTAAGTGACTTGCCCAAGGTCACACGGCTAGTGAGTGCCAAGTGTCTGAGGTGACATTTGAACTCAGGTCCTCCTGACTCATGCAGTGGTGCTCTGTCCACTGCATCACCTAGCTGCCCCTCTGTCTAAGAGATATGTACAACCTGGATAGATGTCCCATCTAACTGCATAGTTTATATGAACAATAGACATTCCTCATGTATTTGGTTTTTCCTATAGTTACTCTTTTTGAGTATTTTCAGATCTTATTTACAGGATTCTACATTCTTCTAGGTCATGCTGCAATCAGCACAGTGTCAGACCATTTACTATCATATATTAAGCACCTACTGTGTGCCAGGTTCTGTAATAAGCATTCGAGGTACAAAGAAAGGCAAAAAACAGCCCCTGCCCTCAAGGATTTTACAGTCTAATCGGGGAAACAACATGCAAACAACCACATAAATACAAGATATACACAGGATAAATTGGGGGTAATTTCAGAGGGAAGGGGCACTGAGATTGGAGAGAATCAAGAAGTGCACATTGCAGAAGTTGTGCTGCGATCTGAAAGAAGCCTGGGAATCAAGAAAGAAAAGTGTCAGAGGTGGGCGACAGCCAGTCAGACTACTCAGTCAGGAGATAGGAGTGTTTGAGGAACCACATGGAGACTGCTGTCACTGGATTGTAGAGAACATGGAGGGGAGTAATGTAAATGTCTTTTAAAGCTATGATTTTATAGTTGTTATCCTGGATTTAATAGGAAGCCATGGAGTTTATTGAATAGGGGATGATTTGGTAAGATTTGCATTTTAGAAAGATCAGCTAGACAGTTAAGTGGAGGATTGGTTGGTGTTGGGGGAGACAGTACAGGGTGACCGAGCAGCAGGCTATTGCAGTAGTCCAGGCTTGAGGCAATGAGGGTCCAGAGTGTCAGAGTAGATAAAGGAGTGTAGAGGAGAGATTTGTTACAAAGGTAGAATTGACAGGACTTGGCCACTGATTGGATATAGAAGATAGAGAGAATTATGGATGACACCTTGACTTTTGGGGATGTTACCCTGGGTGTCAATAATAGGGAAGTTAGGGTTAGGGAGGTGAATTCAGTTTTGGACATATTGAATTTTTGATGTCTATGGGACCTCCAACTCAAAATTTCCAGTAGGAAGTTGGAAATGTAATGGAGGTCTGGAGAGAGGTTAGGGCTGGACAAATAGATCTGAGAATCATCTACATAGAGATCTTAACTGAATCATGGGAGCTGGTGAGAGATCACCAATTGAAATAACAGAGATTAGAGGAGAACCCAGCACAGAGCCTCGAAGAGACCTTCACCCCCATTAGCAAGCAAAGAAGATAGAGGAGAAAACAGGTAGAAGAACCAGAAAAGAGCAGAGTCATGAAAACTGAGAGAAGAGAAAATCAAGAAGAGAGTGCCCAACAGAGTCAGAGGCTGCAAGGATAAGGCTTGAGAAAAGGCCATCAGATTTGGCAATGAAATGATCTTTGGTAACTTTGTAAGGAGCCAAACTACAAGGAATAAGAGAGTGAGAAGGGCAGTAGGGACACCAGTTGGTAGAAGGCATTCTCAAGTTTGATCACAAAAAGGAGAAATCTATAGGATGATAGCTAGTGAGGGATGGACAGATCAAAGGAGGATTTTTTTGAGAATGGGAAAAGAGATGATGAGTCAGCCATTAGACAGGGAGAGATTGGAAATAGGTGAGAGACTGGAGATAGAAGGGGAGACTTAACTGGGAAAGACAGGATGGAATAGAATCACTTGCGCATGTTAGAGAGGTTTGCCTTGGCAAGGAGAAAGGCCTCCCTTTTGTGTGAAATAGGTGAAGGAGGAAATAGTGGCAGAAGGCGTCTGAGTGATGTGAGATAAGGAAATAGAGGAGAGGTAGCTTTCATCAACTGCCTCAGTTTTTTTTTCAGTGAAATAGAAAGAGCAAGGTTTTCAGCTGAGAGAGTGGGGAGGAGAACTCTGGAACTAAAGGCCCTGAGTTTAAATCCTCATCACCATTCCTTCTTACCATTGTAAACTGGGGGAAAGTCACTTATCCACCCTGCCCCAGTTTCCGGAGCTTGAGAATGAGGGGTTTGGGCCAGATAGTTCCAAAATTCCAGCTCTAGGTAGATCTGTGATATGGATGTAAAAGTGACTAAGACTCAATTTAGTGAGTTTGGGGAGTGACAGTGAATCTGCAAAGTTGAAAATCTGGGTGACTAGGAGAATACCCCTTACCAAAACAGGTAAGTTTGGAGGAAAAGTCAGGTACAGGAATAAATAGTGAACAGTTTCATTTTGGTATATGTTTTTTGAAGTACTTACATTACAGTTGGAGATGTTTAAAGGATACTTGATGATAAAAATAGGACTGAAACTCAAGGAGAGTTTAGAAATGGACATAATCTGAGGATTACCTCCACAGAGATGATAATTGAACCAGTAGAAGGTGATGAGATCACTGAGAGAACTTATATGAAGAGGAAATAAGAGGGTCCAGGATAAAAACCCCATGGTTAAAGGGTAGGATATTAATTCATTATGAACCAGTGAAGGGGACTGGCAAACAAGAGCATCTGAAAGTCCTCACCTTCCAGAATCCCTCTTTGACTTGTACTTTGTGCCAAACTCCATGATGATAAACAACTTTGGAGAATATACATCTCCCTGATTATGTCTTCCTTGAAATTAATAATAACAGGTTTGCTGAACAAAGTTATCTGTTACATTTTACAAGTAATATTCTAGTATTTTAACATTGATAGAAGATACTTTGCTGGAAGGAAGCCTGTAAGGTAGTGTTTTACTCTATCAAATTTGATACTTTTTCATAGTCTGTAAACAGTAAACATGGTGGAATTTTGTATTTTCTACACTTTGCAGTCAACTGTTTGAGTGTAAGTAGCCTGTTTTAGAGTGCTGTCAAAACTCGCCTGTTCTGTTCTCATATTTTCATCCAAGATATGCTTGATGAATATTTATTCTTATAAAATTTTGTATAGATGGGGAGGAGGCAGTGGGGTTGTTATTGATAATCTCTCTTTTGGGGGGGTATTAAAATCTAATTTCTCCCTTCCCCCACAATACTTTTTGATATCTTCCAGATCATAATTGATCTCTTAACACCTTCACCAGTATGTCACCAGTATGGATACCTATGTTCTTTTCTAGCAGCTTTTTTCCATCTATGTTTTTTCCCTCAGTGCAATTTCCACTTTCTTCTGTAGTACATGCAGGACTGTGATGTCAGAGTTCAAATGTTGTGGCTTCACAATCCATGACAGTGAAAAGAGTTTATTATAAAAATTTTCACAGCTCTATTCTATTTTTCATCTGTTTTTTTGTCCTTTCCCCATTTCATCCTTAAATGCCCTTGGGATGACTGCGTAGTTGTCACTCTTTCTTTAGGCTTTCTTTACATTTTTTTCTCTTCACTACTATTTTGTGTTTTATGAGGTGAAACTAAATATCATCCTCGTCCATAAGATTTTACAAAAGAATTTATATTTTAAACCTTCTCTCTCTACCTAACAAGGAAATCAAATGTATGCAGCTTGAGGTGAGTTTTTAATTTTTTTTGTTTCCTTATTATGACAATTAATGTAATTGTTAGAGTTCTTTACAAAATGGTTCTAATTTTTGTCATAGCCATTCCTTCATTTGGGTCCTGTATTGCCACATCAGCAGTTTATTTCAGTGGTCAAGTTGGAGTTGTCTCAATTGTATTTTGTTTTTTGATGTTTACTTTGTACTTGCCACGTGCAATGTCTCCTGATACTTTTCTTGAATAAAATACTTGTGAAGCTTCTATTGATTTTGCCTTTCATTTCTTACTAACCTAATTTACTCCTAAGCCACATATTTTGGCTGTCTTTTTAGTGGCCAGTTTGACATTAGATATCAGATATCAAAGTATGTTGATTTTAATTTAAAAGGTCTTATTAAGTTCTTTGTAGAATTTTTCTTTTTCTTCATCTTCAGCAAAAGATATTGGCATGTGAGATGTAGCTGTTTTCATGAGGGTCCTTTTTTTTTTTTTTTTTTTTTTTTAACATTTATCTAGTACAAGAGATCATGGCCATGATGTTTTCTTACTGATTTTGAATATGGGGCAAAATGAACTTCACTAACTCCTTTATTTGCCAGACTTCTATTTAGCTATAACTTCTTTGTAGTGAGAATAATTGATATAATTCAGCCTCCAATAATAAGTTACTGGATGAGAGTTCTCATATTTTGTAGTACCAACAGCTAAGCTAACGGTTACGTATATCTAAAAGTTACATTATTCTTAGAATCCTCTGTTCTATTTTCTATCAGTGATACTTTTCTCTTTTTACAAGGTGGGAGGAGGGGATCCACACAGGACGGAGTCCCATTTGGGGACTCAGTTTCATATTTTGTTTCATGCTTTGCCATGGCCAAAAAAAATTCATTATTGAGTGGCCAGTATCCTGCCAGTGAGCTTCTCCATACTTCTCCAAACTGAACATCAGATAGTCTGTTGGTCAAACCATATAGTAGAACTGGACAGAGCCTCTACTTCCTGATAAGTCTTTGAGAATCTAGAATAAGTATAAGCTTTTAAAAGGGACATTGATATTAGCATCGTTTTTCTTGCTTTGAAGAATATTTAAGAAAATCGGCATTGTATTCAAAATTAATTCAGAAAATAAGATCAGTTTGACTGGGTTCTGCAAGAAGTTAGGTTTGGTTCTTATATCTATCCTTAGGACCCTAAGACTATCTAACATACTCATTAAATCCAATATAATTATTAAAGCATTTTGTAGTCCACATCAAGTTAAGAAAGCATTGGATTTGGAATTAGACGTGGGTATGAGTCCCACCATTTACTTAGTAGCTTTAGGTTTCTTATTGGCAAAATGCAGATAATGCTATTTTTGCCATAAGGTATAATGAAAGTTCATTGCAATGATATTTTTATCTTTTATTTTATGGTTAACAAACCACTTATAGGAAGAAAAAAGAATTTCCATTGGATCATATGCTGTACTTTTAAAGTTTAAGTGAAAAAAATTTTTAACTCAGATTATTTCAGATATTTAATTGCTTGGCATATAATTTTCAGAATTGTTTCCAAACAACCAAGTTGTAAGCTGCATAAGGTAGCAATAATTGTCTGATCTGAACTTTGTACATCTCGTAGCACATAGCATAATGTTTTGTACGTAGGAGGTGCTTACAAATGTTTAAATAGATAATTCTTATTAGCAGTAACAACTGATGATGGAACAGGATGAGGCAAGGCTTATTTCTCAGAAACTTGGTTTATGAATGATCATGTGGAAACACTACTAATATCTTTTTTGTTTCTTCTCTTCCAGAAATCACAGTTATCCAAGACAGGTAACATGCCAGTGCCCTTTAAGATTGCCATGCCCCCTGGAGAGAAGCCATGGAAGAGATGAGGTAGCTGCTACCTGGGAATGTTCTAGGAAAGCTGATTTCAATGGATACAAAATATAAAGACGACTTATTCAGGAAGTATGTGCAGTTTCACGAGTCCAAAGTGGATGCCTCCAGCACCAAGCAACGACCTGTCAATGATGAGTACCTCCGGGTGGCAGCTTCGGCCGTACTCAGTCTGCATAAGATTGAGCCCCTTTTATAGATTTCGGTTGATCAAATTTTATGAGGTGGTTGAGAACTCACTTCGCTCACTGAGGTCCTCTAACTTGCGGACTCTCCACAGCGCATTCAACATGCTGGGAACATGTGACCCACAGCACTTCTGGGTGCTCCTGAACTATATGAAAATGTAATTGGGAAATGTTTTAAAAAAAAACATATTGTCAATATTTGATTTTCTAAGTCAATCTGCCACCCAAAGTGATCATTATGTGTGTAGTGGTCTCCATTTCTATTTGAGTTTGACACCACTGCCTTATACCATTCAGGTAAGGACGCCACACAAGAAAATCATTTTGATACCTAGCATGTGTCAGAAAACTACAAGTGGTTCCAGTTTTTCACCAGTGTTCCAGAAACCATCTATCAAAGAATGCAGATATTTTCCCACAGGAACTTTTGACTGAGAGTTGTATTCCTATCCAAGGCCTCTGTATGAAATAAAACAGTAGGTATCAAACTTTTATAGTATGAGGACCCACTTTTAACTTAGTATTTGTTGATTTAGAATATAGTGACTAATAACAGTTATGAATTCAGTAATACTTTTAAATGAATCTGTAGTATATTATTCACAACAGTACCTACATACTTTTGAAATATGTATGCAACAGATTGCTCATTATTTATTTGCAGTTTTCTTATTTAAGCAATTTAATAAAATAAACCTCTTGGAATAACTCCATGACTCCCATCCCCCAGCCTGGGACCCATGGCCCATATATTGGAAGCCACTAAAATAAAACCAATATGATCAACAATAATGAAATGTAAAATCAAGGATACAAAAAGTTCAAACACTTAATTAGCATGTAAACTGGTAAAATTGTGCTTTAAGTGACAGGCTGTCAGAGATGGAAGGGATCTTAGGAAATATAACAAAAAATGTCAGAGCTGGCAGGGAACTTTAGAAGCTATCTAATTCAATTAATTTCCCCATTTTACAAAGGTGGCAATCGAAGCCCAGAGCACCATTAGGAAGCTCCCATTATCAAATGTTAGCATGTATTTTTTGTGCGGGGCAGAGAGTGTAGGGAATATAGTGAGCCTCCCAACCAAGAAGACCTGGCTTCAAGGGCCAGCCTTGACACTGATGGCCTGATCTGAACCTCTTCAGGGCTCCAGGCAGCTCTAAAACTTTAAGGGGCAAAGAAGGGTAAACTTGCATTTGTAAATGGAGTTCCTCCTTTGGGAAGATATACCAAATTGATATTTCAATGAAATCCTAGGACCAGTCCCTATCCCCTCTGGCACCTAAATGCCAGGTTGTTCAGTGCTAAGGGATAAATATGAAAGTGACACAAACCCTGCTCTCCAGGATCCGAACGGTTTATTATGTGTCAGTTTAGGCAGGTCAGTTTCTCGAGAGTTCTTTTTCTGTTCTCCATGTTTATTTGGCACTTCTTGTATTGTAATTTATAGCGTATGTGGCTGTAAATATGTGCAGTGCCTATTCTGTGCTATATTGCGAATATCCAAGGGAGGTAGCTGCAGTTTAATGGAAAGAGCACAGAGCAGGTCAGGAGGACCTTAACCCTCTCTGTACAGGAGGAGTTTTAAACAGATTTAAACAGGAGGGAGAATTTCCAGGCCATCAAGCCCAATCGTCTCATTTTACAGATGAGGAAACTGAGGCACAGGCTTGCTCTCTAAAGCGCTGTCCTGCCCTTCCATGAGCTGAACCTTGACATTAAGGGCTATGTGGGTGGCCAGTCCTGGCTCCCGTGGGTCCGTCCCGTCAGACAGAACCAGGAGCTTCCAGGAAGACAGCCCTAGTTACTGACCCTGGTTACGGGCCCGTGTCTGGGGAATCCCGAAGCGCCCGGTTTCCTTCCTGCCGCAGACAGATGAACATAAAGGTTTCGGTGAAGACTCCTGCAAACTGTAAGGCGTGAATGGCAAGAGCGCGGAACGAGCTGTCGGGTTCAAACAGACCAGCCAGGCGTCCGAGCTCCCCTCCACTGGGCACCAGACCTCCGCCCCGGCCCCAGCCCGCCGGTTTCCAAGGCAACTCGGACCGCCACAACCTTTGGTCGGCGCTCGGAAACGTCACTTCCTTTCCACTGACTTCCGGGTCGTCGCCCAGGCTCGCTACCGCTTTCCCGCTTAGGACCGGAGTGGAGAGCGGCAGTCGCGGTCGCCTCATCTCCCGCTTCCCAGGAGGGTGTTCACCTCACGCCGGGCGGGGCTCCGGCCTTCCCCTTTTTTCTACGCGCGCAGTCGCAGCCGCGGCCGATCTCGATCACTTCCGGTCTGTGTATTTCCGGGTCGCCTCGGTCCCTCCGGGTACGGGTCTGGCTAGCCCCTCGGGTGGCCCGAGCAGCGAACGCCCCTGGTCGGGATCCAGCTCCGTCTCCCGCCGTCTGCCTGCCTCGGCCCGGGGCGGCAGCGACCTCCTCGGTAAGTGTGCTCCATTAGCGTGGGGAGGCCTCAGGCGGAAATTCCCCCCTCGGCCAGCGGGCTTCCCCGGGCTCGGATGGGACCGGGGCCCGGGGAGAGGCCGGCTGCGAGCGGAGGGCGGGACGCGGGAGCAGAGCGGGGCCGGACGACCTCCGAGGGCTCTGTAGCCTGAGGGTCTGGGGGTGATCTGGGACTGCGGACCGGGGCAGCGTGGGGACGGAGCTGAAACCTAATCCCCGGAAGGACTGGAGCTAGACTGCTGCCAACGGGAGAAGCTCTCGGCGGTGCCTCTGACAACGAGCGCGTGTCCGTCTGCCCCCAGTTCTCGAGGTCCCCGGAAGGCTTCGTCTAAGTGTAGCCCTTCCAGAGCAGTTCGTGTCTTTTGGAGGGGGAGATCAAGGAGGGAGGGGGAAGAAGTTTAGGAATAAAGCCCTGGGACTTGGGCTTTGGGTGTCAGGACCATTGCCCCTCAGGGCAGGAGGTGAGGAAGCTTGTTGATCTCCGCAGTTTGAAGGGCATGTCGGTGTTATAAATAGCGTGGCAGACCGACGTTGACCCCCAGGCTCTGCGATACAGACGAAAATACCTAGTATACGTGGTTAAGACCCAGGAGACTCCGTAGGCATTTCTTCCAGTCCTGTCCCATTCAAGGAAAGTAGCTTCCAGGTGCCTCTTTCATAGTCCCACAAGAAGATAGCTGCTGTTAAACGTCGGTCTCATTCAGAGCTTCAGAAATCAGGTACTTCGGATTCATTTGAAAGGAGGTAGAAGGGATGGGCTAGGGTAGGAATTCAAGCAAGTCTTTGAATGTGAGCTGCAGAGGAAGGGGCCCTGTGGATTTCCTTGAGTTGTACTAGTTCCTTTTTGAGAATCCCATCAGAAGATGGTCACTCTTCCATCGCAGGTGTACTGAAAAATTTTTATGAAGTTATGCCAGCATGGGGCTGCCCTATCCTGTGGGCGGCAGGTGAAATGTGATACAAATAACTGTTCCCTTTTCTCTGTGGTTAATGGGGTGTTTTCACCATGCTGCTTCTGACAATGTTTGTGCTTGAATGGGCCCACTGAGCCGAAAGTGAGCTAATGCTTATTTGGCCTGGGTAATTACTTGAGCTGATTTTGGCTTTTAACCAACATACCTTTCCATTGAGGTGATTAAAACATCCCGATAGAGCTGCAGAAACTCCAGTTGGCATTTTGCTTTTTCAAAAGGGGACCTGATTCTGAAGCCTTGTTTATGCTGACTGAGCACCTTACCTTCTTGCAGCTGTCAAAGTGCTTTAGGGATGTTTACAGTTGAGGCTTTTGGGAGAGTGACAAGTGTTTGCATCCTGATCCTCAGATTGCTTTGATCAATTAACAGCTACTGCAGCTGGGCTGCCTTAGTCTGCTATAACGGTGCTGTTTTGCATAGAGTATAATTTTGTTCAGTTCTCAAAGTGCTGGGAATACTGGCTGGAAATGAATAAAATGCAAACATTATGTTCAGAAAAAACCTTTGCTGTGACCAGGGCGATGCAATCTTTATTCCCTTCATGGTATGGAGGAGCTAGCTGCCAGTGTAAATTCTGAAGCTAATCAGTCTTAGCCCTTGGCCCCCTCTATAAGAAGGGGTTTACCTTTTCTCATTGAGGAGAAGAGGTACTAAAGGAATGAAAGAAGGGCAGAGTTTTGTTCTTCTAGTCTTGCATTGTGCCAGAAGGCAGAAATACTTGCATTAGAATTTTATTTTGGAATTTGACCATACTTGTGCCTATGTGGACTTTTCCAACATAACCACCCCTCCATTACTTTATCTAATTTTATAACCTATAAATAGTCATATAATTATAACTATAACTTTGTAACCAGATTTGAACAAAATTAGGAGCCTTAGAATCATAGATTTAGAGCCAGATGGACTTAAAAGTTTATCTTCTTATTTGTCTCCTTTTGCAGAAGCTTGGGGAGGGGACGAGTATAAATATTTATATAGCGGCTACCCTGTGCTAGGCACTGTGGTAAGGGCTTTTTGCAAATACTATCTTATTTGGTCTTCCCAACACCCTATGAAGGTGGGTGCAGTTATTAGTCCCATTTTACAGTTGGGGAAACTGAGGCACACAGAGTTCTTAAGTGACTTGCCCAGTGTTACACAGCTGAATGTTTGAGGCCACATTTGAACCTGAGTCACTCCAGGTCATGCACTCTATCCACTGTACCACAAGCTGCCAGTTAATTTCTTTGGCCCCCAATCTACACATACTGGTTCACAGACTGTTAAAATGAATTCTCCCTTAAGTGTTAGAGCTGTAGGAGCTCTCCTGGATTATCTAGTCCAACTCTTATTTTATAGAGGAGGAAATGTATCTAGAAAGGTTGCTTAAAGTCACATAGCTTACAGAAATAGTACTGGAATCCTGCTTCCCAGTCCAGCTCTTCCATTACTTCTATGTCATGAAATGTTAACATTAAAAATGATAGCCAAAGATTGTTTTACATGCCAAATGCCTTTTAAAATTATTTATTAATGTTGGTGTGTATTACCTATAAATGTGGACTATTTTATAGCTAAAAACAATTAGCCTATGTAGAAAACAGGTTTGTGAGCTCAGTTTGAAGGAGTCTGGGTTTTTGCTTTTGCTTTTTAAGCAACTTGGTTTAGAGCAAGTCTGAGCCTTAAGAAGCTTAAGTGACTCTTTAGTAGGTTTTCAATCCTTTAGTTAAAACATATATGAATACATCAGAATAAGTTGTCTGTTGGAGTTAGGCAGCTTATGACAACTTCTTTTAGATAAATTATATAAGTAAATACTTAATAGTTTATTCAATTACATTAGTAAATTAATGTGATTTATGTTTATGTCCTTTGGTAAATTCATCCCAGAGGGCCTTCCAATGAGCTTTTTCTTGTTTTCTTGATAGAATGAATTGTTAGTTATCTTTTCCTATGGCTGTGTGACCAGCCCATCTTTTTTTCTCTCTTTTGGGCATGTATTTCTCTTGGGACATCCTTTTATGTCACTTCTGAAGAATTCTTTCTCCTCCTCAGTCCCTTGCAGTCTGGCTTCTGACCTCACTACTCAACTGAAACCTCTTTCTCCAAGGTTACCAGTGATCTCTTAACTGTTCAATCTAATGGCCTTTTCTCAGTCTTCATTTTATTTTCACTTTCTATAGTTTTTTTATATTGCCTGCAACTTTCTCCTTCTGGGCACTTTTTCTTATGTCTTCAGTGCCACCACTCTTTATTCTCCTTTTAATCTGTTCAACTACTCCCCCTCAGCATTCTTTATTGCATCATCCACGTCCTGTCCCTTTACTGTCGATATTCAGCACTTATCACAGTGTCCATGATGTGAGGCTTAATATCTGTTGAATGGTAGTGTCACAGACTGCTCATGCCTATCATACATGATTGAGCAACCTCCATTGCCCTTTGGGATGATCCTTAACACTAGTTCATCAAAAGTGACAATATTCTGTGACTCAGCTATCTAACATCACAGGAGGACTGTTTCAGGAAGCTTTGAGGTTCTTTAAAAGAAATATGCAGCTTGCCTTTGGGAAACTAGTATTTCTTTTTATTCTTTTCTGAGCTCAAGGCATTGTCCATTTGCTTTGTCTGTCCAGGAGATGTGTGTGTGTGTTCATCCTTGGCGAAGAAGACCATGCCATCAGAGAAATAATGACATAATTTGCACTTGACTTTGTGTTTTTTTGAGTGAGCGAGGACTGTGCAGTTCACCAGCCTTACTTCTCCTGAGCCATCTGAATCCAGTGACCAGATATTCATCAGGATGCCTGGAGATGACCCAGGATGAGGCAGCTGGAATTAAGTGACTTGCCCAAGGTCACACGGCTAGTGAGTGCCAAGTGTCTGAGGTGACATTTGAACTCAGGTCCTCCTGACTCATGCAGTGGTGCTCTGTCCACTGCATCACCTAGCTGCCCCTCTGTCTAAGAGATATGTACAACCTGGATAGATGTCCCATCTAACTGCATAGTTTATATGAACAATAGACATTCCTCATGTATTTGGTTTTTCCTATAGTTACTCTTTTTGAGTATTTTCAGATCTTATTTACAGGATTCTACATTCTTCTAGGTCATGCTGCAATCAGCACAGTGTCAGACCATTTACTATCATATATTAAGCACCTACTGTGTGCCAGGTTCTGTAATAAGCATTCGAGGTACAAAGAAAGGCAAAAAACAGCCCCTGCCCTCAAGGATTTTACAGTCTAATCGGGGAAACAACATGCAAACAACCACATAAATACAAGATATACACAGGATAAATTGGGGGTAATTTCAGAGGGAAGGGGCACTGAGATTGGAGAGAATCAAGAAGTGCACATTGCAGAAGTTGTGCTGCGATCTGAAAGAAGCCTGGGAATCAAGAAAGAAAAGTGTCAGAGGTGGGCGACAGCCAGTCAGACTACTCAGTCAGGAGATAGGAGTGTTTGAGGAACCACATGGAGACTGCTGTCACTGGATTGTAGAGAACATGGAGGGGAGTAATGTAAATGTCTTTTAAAGCTATGATTTTATAGTTGTTATCCTGGATTTAATAGGAAGCCATGGAGTTTATTGAATAGGGGATGATTTGGTAAGATTTGCATTTTAGAAAGATCAGCTAGACAGTTAAGTGGAGGATTGGTTGGTGTTGGGGGAGACAGTACAGGGTGACCGAGCAGCAGGCTATTGCAGTAGTCCAGGCTTGAGGCAATGAGGGTCCAGAGTGTCAGAGTAGATAAAGGAGTGTAGAGGAGAGATTTGTTACAAAGGTAGAATTGACAGGACTTGGCCACTGATTGGATATAGAAGATGAGAGAGAATTATGGATGACACCTTGACTTTTGGGGATGTTACCCTGGGTGTCAATAATAGGGAAGTTAGGGTTAGGGAGGTGAATTCAGTTTTGGACATATTGAATTTTTGATGTCTATGGGACCTCCAACTCAAAATTTCCAGTAGGAAGTTGGAAATGTAATGGAGGTCTGGAGAGAGGTTAGGGCTGGACAAATAGATCTGAGAATCATCTACATAGAGATCTTAACTGAATCATGGGAGCTGGTGAGAGATCACCAATTGAAATAACAGAGATTAGAGGAGAACCCAGCACAGAGCCTCGAAGAGACCTTCACCCCCATTAGCAAGCAAAGAAGATAGAGGAGAAAACAGGTAGAAGAACCAGAAAAGAGCAGAGTCATGAAAACTGAGAGAAGAGAAAATCAAGAAGAGAGTGCTCAACAGAGTCAGAGGCTGCAAGGATAAGGCTTGAGAAAAGGCCATCAGATTTGGCAATGAAATGATCTTTGGTAACTTTGTAAGGAGCCAAACTACAAGGAATAAGAGAGTGAGAAGGGCAGTAGGGACACCAGTTGGTAGAAGGCATTCTCAAGTTTGATCACAAAAAGGAGAAATCTATAGGATGATAGCTAGTGAGGGATGGACAGATCAAAGGAGGATTTTTTTGAGAATGGGAAAAGAGATGATGAGTCAGCCATTAGACAGGGAGAGATTGGAAATAGGTGAGAGACTGGAGATAGAAGGGGAGACTTAACTGGGAAAGACAGGATGGAATAGAATCACTTGCGCATGTTAGAGAGGTTTGCCTTGGCAAGGAGAAAGGCCTCCCTTTTGTGTGAAATAGGTGAAGGAGGAAATAGTGGCAGAAGGCGTCTGAGTGATGTGAGATAAGGAAATAGAGGAGAGGTAGCTTTCATCAACTGCCTCAGTTTTTTTTTTCAGTGAAATAGAAAGAGCAAGGTTTTCAGCTGAGAGAGTGGGGAGGAGAACTCTGGAACTAAAGGCCCTGAGTTTAAATCCTCATCACCATTCCTTCTTACCATTGTAAACTGGGGGAAAGTCACTTATCCACCCTGCCCCAGTTTCCGGAGCTTGAGAATGAGGGGTTTGGGCCAGATAGTTCCAAAATTCCAGCTCTAGGTAGATCTGTGATATGGATGTAAAAGTGACTAAGACTCAATTTAGTGAGTTTGGGGAGTGACAGTGAATCTGCAAAGTTGAAAATCTGGGTGACTAGGAGAATACCCCTTACCAAAACAGGTAAGTTTGGAGGAAAAGTCAGGTACAGGAATAAATAGTGAACAGTTTCATTTTGGTATATGTTTTTTGAAGTACTTACATTACAGTTGGAGATGTTTAAAGGATACTTGATGATAAAAATAGGACTGAAACTCAAGGAGAGTTTAGAAATGGACATAATCTGAGGATTACCTCCACAGAGATGATAATTGAACCAGTAGAAGGTGATGAGATCACTGAGAGAACTTATATGAAGAGGAAATAAGAGGGTCCAGGATAAAAACCCCATGGTTAAAGGGTAGGATATTAATTCATTATGAACCAGTGAAGGGGACTGGCAAACAAGAGCATCTGAAAGTCCTCACCTTCCAGAATCCCTCTTTGACTTGTACTTTGTGCCAAACTCCATGATGATAAACAACTTTGGAGAATATACATCTCCCTGATTATGTCTTCCTTGAAATTAATAATAACAGGTTTGCTGAACAAAGTTATCTGTTACATTTTACAAGTAATATTCTAGTATTTTAACATTGATAGAAGATACTTTGCTGGAAGGAAGCCTGTAAGGTAGTGTTTTACTCTATCAAATTTGATACTTTTTCATAGTCTGTAAACAGTAAACATGGTGGAATTTTGTATTTTCTACACTTTGCAGTCAACTGTTTGAGTGTAAGTAGCCTGTTTTAGAGTGCTGTCAAAACTCGCCTGTTCTGTTCTCATATTTTCATCCAAGATATGCTTGATGAATATTTATTCTTATAAAATTTTGTATAGATGGGGAGGAGGCAGTGGGGTTGTTATTGATAATCTCTCTTTTGGGGGGGTATTAAAATCTAATTTCTCCCTTCCCCCACAATACTTTTTGATATCTTCCAGATCATAATTGATCTCTTAACACCTTCACCAGTATGTCACCAGTATGGATACCTATGTTCTTTTCTAGCAGCTTTTTTCCATCTATGTTTTTTCCCTCAGTGCAATTTCCACTTTCTTCTGTAGTACATGCAGGACTGTGATGTCAGAGTTCAAATGTTGTGGCTTCACAATCCATGACAGTGAAAAGAGTTTATTATAAAAATTTTCACAGCTCTATTCTATTTTTCATCTGTTTTTTTGTCCTTTCCCCATTTCATCCTTAAATGCCCTTGGGATGACTGCGTAGTTGTCACTCTTTCTTTAGGCTTTCTTTACATTTTTTTCTCTTCACTACTATTTTGTGTTTTATGAGGTGAAACTAAATATCATCCTCGTCCATAAGATTTTACAAAAGAATTTATATTTTAAACCTTCTCTCTCTACCTAACAAGGAAATCAAATGTATGCAGCTTGAGGTGAGTTTTTAATTTTTTTTGTTTCCTTATTATGACAATTAATGTAATTGTTAGAGTTCTTTACAAAATGGTTCTAATTTTTGTCATAGCCATTCCTTCATTTGGGTCCTGTATTGCCACATCAGCAGTTTATTTCAGTGGTCAAGTTGGAGTTGTCTCAATTGTATTTTGTTTTTTGATGTTTACTTTGTACTTGCCCACGTGCAATGTCTCCTGATACTTTTCTTGAATAAAATACTTGTGAAGCTTCTATTGATTTTGCCTTTCATTTCTTACTAACCTAATTTACTCCTAAGCCACATATTTTGGCTGTCTTTTTAGTGGCCAGTTTGACATTAGATATCAGATATCAAAGTATGTTGATTTTAATTTAAAAGGTCTTATTAAGTTCTTTGTAGAATTTTTCTTTTTCTTCATCTTCAGCAAAAGATATTGGCATGTGAGATGTAGCTGTTTTCATGAGGGTCCTTTTTTTTTTTTTTTTTTTTTTTAACATTTATCTAGTACAAGAGATCATGGCCATGATGTTTTCTTACTGATTTTGAATATGGGGCAAAATGAACTTCACTAACTCCTTTATTTGCCAGACTTCTATTTAGCTATAACTTCTTTGTAGTGAGAATAATTGATATAATTCAGCCTCCAATAATAAGTTACTGGATGAGAGTTCTCATATTTTGTAGTACCAACAGCTAAGCTAACGGTTACGTATATCTAAAAGTTACATTATTCTTAGAATCCTCTGTTCTATTTTCTATCAGTGATACTTTTCTCTTTTTACAAGGTGGGAGGAGGGGATCCACACAGGACGGAGTCCCATTTGGGGACTCAGTTTCATATTTGTTTCATGCTTTGCCATGGCCAAAAAAAATTCATTATTGAGTGGCCAGTATCCTGCCAGTGAGCTTCTCCATACTTCTCCAAACTGAACATCAGATAGTCTGTTGGTCAAACCATATAGTAGAACTGGACAGAGCCTCTACTTCCTGATAAGTCTTTGAGAATCTAGAATAAGTATAAGCTTTTAAAAGGGACATTGATATTAGCATCGTTTTTCTTGCTTTGAAGAATATTTAAGAAAATCGGCATTGTATTCAAAATTAATTCAGAAAATAAGATCAGTTTGACTGGGTTCTGCAAGAAGTTAGGTTTGGTTCTTATATCTATCCTTAGGACCCTAAGACTATCTAACATACTCATTAAATCCAATATAATTATTAAAGCATTTTGTAGTCCACATCAAGTTAAGAAAGCATTGGATTTGGAATTAGACGTGGGTATGAGTCCCACCATTTACTTAGTAGCTTTAGGTTTCTTATTGGCAAAATGCAGATAATGCTATTTTTGCCATAAGGTATAATGAAAGTTCATTGCAATGATATTTTTATCTTTTATTTTATGGTTAACAAACCACTTATAGGAAGAAAAAAGAATTTCCATTGGATCATATGCTGTACTTTTAAAGTTTAAGTGAAAAAAATTTTTAACTCAGATTATTTCAGATATTTAATTGCTTGGCATATAATTTTCAGAATTGTTTCCAAACAACCAAGTTGTAAGCTGCATAAGGTAGCAATAATTGTCTGATCTGAACTTTGTACATCTCGTAGCACATAGCATAATGTTTTGTACGTAGGAGGTGCTTACAAATGTTTAAATAGATAATTCTTATTAGCAGTAACAACTGATGATGGAACAGGATGAGGGAAGGCTTATTTCTCAGAAACTTGGTTTATGAATGATCATGTGGAAACACTACTAATATCTTTTTTGTTTCTTCTCTTCCAGAAATCACAGTTATCCAAGACAGGTAACATGCCAGTGCCCTTTAAGATTGCCATGCCCCCTGGAGAGAAGCCATGGAAGAGATGAGGTAGCTGCTACCTGGGAATGTTCTAGGAAAGCTGATTTCAATGGATACAAAATATAAAGACGACTTATTCAGGAAGTATGTGCAGTTTCACGAGTCCAAAGTGGATGCCTCCAGCACCAAGCAACGACCTGTCAATGATGAGTACCT
Source organism: Bettongia penicillata ogilbyi (assembly GCA_023548195.1). NCBI lineage: Eukaryota > Metazoa > Chordata > Mammalia > Diprotodontia > Potoroidae > Bettongia > Bettongia penicillata. Next base: position 21,237,158 of record JAJHZJ010000292.1, on the reverse strand, counting down.
CCGGGTGGCAGCTTCGGCCGTACTCAGTCTGCATAAGATTGAGCCCTTTTATAGATTTCGGTTGATCAAATTTTATGAGGTGGTTGAGAACTCACTTCGCTCACTGAGGTCCTCTAACTTGCGGACTCTCCACAGCGCATTCAACATGCTGGAGACAGTGGGAATCAACCTCTTCCTTTACCCTTGGAAGAAGGAATTCAAAAGTATTAAAGTAAGGCATACAGAAGTGCTTTCCGGTAGTTTAAATAAAGTAGGCTGTAGGAAAGGTTCTTTTCCAGGACCACTACATCCATCTCCATTAATGCTTCCCTAAAGTTACAGAGGCCTAATGTAGTGGAATGAAGCTTAGCCTAGGAATCAAAAGACCTAAGTTTGAGGCCTACAGCTGCCATAACTAGCATAGTGATTTCTTAGGTTATTTCCTCTCTCTGGGCCTTACTTATTGTAAAGTAAAGGTATTGAAACAGATAACTTCTTTCCAGCTATAATGACAATGTTTTTATCGTTAAGCAAAGAGTAAATTGCTGTTTGAATCTCATCTTTGTCAATTATTATCTGTGTGACTTTAAGCAAGCCTCTTCACTCTTTTAGGACTTAGTTTTCCCTGAGTTTTTTCAATGAGGAACTTGAACTAGTTTCCAACCCCACCCCCCCCAACAAGCTCTAATGAGTGTATACTACAAAGAATAAACGACTGTTGAGTGTTCTATCTTCCACTGGCCTTAAAGCCTGGGAAAGATGTAGAACCAGCAATTGTGGAATCCGGTGATTGGTACTACCTATATACTTGTTGCCTCAGAACTTTTGCTGCCCTTAATCTAAAACTTTTGAATGGATGATGTAAGTAGTCAAGGATTATAACAACCCTGTGAAGCAAATGATGGTGCAAATATTCTTATCCTCATTTTACAGATGAGGAAACCGAGGCTTATGGGAGTGAAATGACTTTTGACCTCTTAGACCTCCCTATTTCAAATAAAGTGTTCCTTTTCACTACACCATCATATCTTTCATGGTGTACTCTACCACATGGTTAGGGATTCTGGCAGGAGGAATTTTAACTGGCCTGGCAAAATTTAACTGGTTTGTCAGTAAAGTTTATGCCTATGGCTTTTATGATTTAGAATGTGTGCTAATGGGCATTTGAAGGTTAGAGAGGGTGAGATTTATTTTGGGGAGGGGGGAAGGGTAATTATCCATTCAAGTTACCTAAAAGATTTGTAATAATATAAAGTTTGGTAGTCTATTCCCTACCCCACTTCCTTTTACAGAGGAAATAACAGAGTTCCAAAGAGGTTAAATGGCTTGCCTGTGCTTACACAGCAAATACAGCCAGCATTGGGAATCCTTTTATCTCTAATCCAATATTCTCTCTATTGTGGTTTGAACCAAATTTTCTGTATCATAAAGAGACCCCCAGATTGGTTCTCCAGAAATCTTTCTGAAATATAGCACTGAGTTAGATGGTAATTCAGACTCAAGGGTCTGTATTAAGTCTTTCTATGAGAATATTTGAATAATTTACCAGGTGATATGGGTCAAATGTATTGCTTCATATTAATAGAAACTAAGACTATTTGTCATTGGATTTTCTCCTCTTTGTTATTCACTGCTGTTTTCTCTGTTGGTATAAAGCCCAGTTCCACAAAATCATCAGTTCTTTTCCTGAAATTTCAGAAAGAGAGTGGATGTGGAATTTCCCTCACACTACTGTCTTGGATATTAGTAAACATTAATTCCAGTCTCCTAGAGTATGAGTCTAGTGAAGTAATTTACTTCCCTTACTTTTCCGTACATGATTTGTTTTACAGTTATATGGGAATTGTTTTCCATTTTGTGTATACTAAAGGAAAAATACTGGATTTTTTTCCTCCTTCTAGACCTACACAGGACCTTTTGTTTATTATGTGAAATCAACATTGCTAGAAGAAGACATCAGAGTCATCCTGAATTACATGGGCTATGTCCAGGATCTTGGAAGTGCATACAGGCTCAAAGAGCTGGTAGAAACTTTGCAGGTGAAAATGGTCTCTTTTGAGCTTTTTTTGGCCAAAGTAGAGTGTGAGCAGTTGCTTGAGATACACTCTCAGGTGAAGGACAAGGGTTACTCAGAGCTGGATGTGGTAAATGAGCGTAAGCACAGCAGTGAAGATGTGAGGGGCTGCTCAGACGCCATGAAGAGGAGGGTGGAGTGTAAGGAGAATCTCACTGCTTCTATGGCACGGATGGCCCTTCAGAAATCAGCCAGTGAGAGAGCAGCAAAAGATTACTTCAAGCCCAAAGTGAATAAGCCCTTCCAAGTCTATGGACACTTACGATAATTACCGGGAGAATAAGAAGCCACTACTGATGACTTCACTCAGCCTGAGGAAGGAGCCTGCAGTGGTAGATGTGGAAGATGACATGAAAGATGAAATTATTCGACCATCTCCATCTCTCCTGACCATGTCCAGCTCCCCACGTGGCTGCTCTGATGAATTTGTGGCCCTCTCTTCAAATCCCAATGGCATGTTACGAACCATCCCTCCTTATAACACCTATTTTCCCCCTCAAGATGACCTAGACCTTTATACAGATTCAGATTCCAGGGGTACATATAGGAGACCAGATTCTCTCAAGCCAGATGTGTGGCTATTCCGAAATGACTCCAATCCCTTTTACCATAAGCGTACACATCCCGCCAAAGAGACCGCCTCTTCTAAGTGCCAAAGCTGTGGCCTCACATGTGGCTCCTCGCTCTGCCAGCGGTGTGAAACTGTACTCACATGTCGGCAGGACTATCCTGTCACCAAACAGAACAGCTTCCCTATAAAATCAGGCCCCCATGATGGTTTATCCCATGGGGCTACCCTGAGGGAGAAATCTCTGTACACGGCACAGACTCAGGGCCCTGAAAGGGCATCTCACCTCCACTCAAAATCCAAGACTACAGCTGCGTCTCGCTGTGGCTTCTGCAATCGGTCAGGGGCCTCTAACACATGTGCAATCTGTTCAAAAGTCTCATGCGATACCTGCCTCACTGCTTACCACTACGACCCATGCTGCAAAAAGAGTGAGCAACACAAATTCATGCCTAACAGTCAACTCAACTATAAGTCAACTCAGTTCTCCCATCTTGTGTATAGATAGACTTGAACTCTTAAATTCTACACAAAGGGCTAAAACTATTCTTTGTGACTTCCTTGGCGAAGTCTTACACTGACCTCGGAAGTGGAGTTATGCTGACCTATGAGGAATGACATTTCACCCCTCTGTTGTCGGTGTTTTTGTGTCCTCATCCATGCTGTACACACCTTGGGATCCACACTGCTGTCAGATCTGTTCAGCAATGGATGCTTTGTGATTCAGTGAGGGGGAGAGAACCAACTAAGCTTCCTTTCCATTTTGGCACTTGGGTTTGCTAGTCCTCTTGTGTGCACCCCACTCCCACCCCTGCCCAGTTTTGTTTTTTAAAGGAGTTTTAATACCTGGGGTTTTCCGATGACACCCCAGCTGCCCCACTGATGAGCTACAGTGTGCTGGGGAGGGATAGCCACGAAGATTCATGATTCCCATTTCAGGGAATAGTGAAAGGTTTTTGAAAGCAGAGCATTCTTTCACTGCAGTATCTCCTAGGAATCCTATTGCTGCCCACAGAGGTTTATCTCAAAGTGCTTCCTGAAATATCCAACCACCTCTCCCCGCCCCCCTCCACATTTAGCTATTGTTTTAAATAATCACCAAGATCCCTGAGTGGGCTCTCCAGTGTGCCCCCTCATATTTGGCTCACTAGGTTTCAAAGTTTGAACAGGAGACAGTCATGCTTGATTTTTTTAGTGCTGCCAATAGCTTCCTCTAGTGTACTGTACAGTATTAGTGGACTTGTTGACATGACATTTTTGTTGCAGCCATCCAAGAGACCTGATTTTAATTTCTGTTGCACACGTATTGACTCCCTTCTTTGTACTGTAAATAGGTGACCTGAAAAATTTTATTTTTTAATAAATATATCCCTGGTTGTGTGCTTAAAAGTGGTAAAAAATCGTTATCTGCCTATTTATAATTTCTCCCTGGGTTTTTTTTGTTTGTTTTCATCTTGCGGGGTGGAAATGGAGGCTCTTGTGTTGATTTGGTTTGCATTTAGTTCTTTTTTCCTCATGTTCCCTGGGTGAAGTTGTTAGAAGTGGGAAGAAATATTGAACATGGGTTCCTTTTTTGAGTCAGTAGAGGTAACTAAGCTGTTGTCTTCCCTTTTAGAATATATATATACTGTGTACCTATAGATACCTACCTCCCATTTGCACTTCTTGGGGGTTAGTACAGACTTGGCAGTGAGACTCTGCCCCTATAGACTGTAGTACTACCCTCATAAATTTAGAGGCCACACTAAGGGCCTTCTCAGGACTTCCCCTATGGTCTCTGGCACAAAAGTTGGACCTGACCCTCCTGGTTGTCTAGATCTTGTTTCTGAAGGAAATGTAACTTAGTGTTTCCTTTTAATTCACTCTCTCCCTGCTCCCCCCCCCCCCCATACCTTTATCCTCAGTTTTTAGAATGTGAAAGTTTGAGATATTTTTGCACTTAAAATGGCCAGAAACTGATTGCTTATTTTTATGTATGCTTGGCCTGTCTTGAAAACTCCCTCCAAACTGAAGGACACCTTTGACTTCTGACTCATGCAATGAATGACCAACCAGCTCACCTTTAAATTTTGCTTTGAGGTGAGAAGGGAATGGGGGAGAAGAATACGAAATTCTGAATGGCCTATTTATGAACATGCAAAATTACTTTAGCCATAAGTCTGTCAAATGTACAAATGTTTTAGGATCTTACCAAATGTATTTCTAAGAGCAAAGCAAAAAAGAAATGTTTGGCTTTAATTAAAAAAAATGGAGGGGAGGGAATAAATCTGAATTTGGCTGCACATGGTAGTCATTGTTAAACTTACTGACTTCCAGGCTCAGCTGAATGATTTTTTTTCCCTAATTGTCTTTTTAAAATCACTATCTCTTTCTATGTATATATACATACACACATATATCTGATAGATCATGTGTAGATAACACTGTATATAAAGCTGAATTTTAAAGAATTTCACTACTGAGATTAGCTACTTCATTCTGGAGTATCATGCCTATCCTATTTCTGAGGTCTTTAGTTCTCTTGTCCCTTGTCCAGATTGCCTACTGCAAATTTCCTAACAAACTGTGAACTTTAGCCCGGATGACTGCATTAATAAGTCTGGTGTACAGTACATATTGTCATGGAAATACTGTTGTTCAAAACTATTGAATTGCAAGTGCTCTGACCATGCACTCTCTTGGTGTGTATCTTATTGTACCAGGTTGCTGTGATTGAGACAGTAAAAGTATATCTGACTTTTAAATGGAGGTGTTTTGCATTTGATTTCTACCAAGATAGGTGAAGTGATGATAGATGATTTTAAAAATAAAATGTCTTCCACTTGTTAATGGAGGTTTCCCTCCCTCCTTTTTGGCTGCTTTTTTTTTTTAAAGGGGGTTGGGAGAGATTTCTCAAGTTTAGATGTGGTTATAAAATCCCAGGGTACTATAAATCAATTTAACAGGTATTTATTTATAGTCCAGGTAGGAGCTAGGGATATAAGGGCAAAAGCTTAAACAGTTCTGCCTCTACAAAGCTCATATTCTTTTGGGGGAAGTAACCCATAAACATAAATATAAAATATATACAGAATGAATGGGGGGTGGTGGCAAAAGAACACTAATAGGGTGGGGAATCAGGAAATGCCTTTTATAGAAGCTAGGGCTTCCAAGAGGCAGATGAAGAGGTATCTGAATCGAGGGACAGCTTGTGCAAAGGCACAGAGACACCAGATGGAATGCTGCTTATGGGGATCAGCAAATACCCTAGCTTGGCAGGATCATAGAATTCAGAGGGAGCATGGTGGCAGAGGAAATGCTGGACTTGTGGTCAGGAAGACATGGGTTCAAATCCCATTAATCCTTTGCCTCAGCTCACCGTAAAAGGGCGAGGAGGGAGGGGGTTGGACTCAGTCCCTTCCAGCTTTAAATCTGTACCTATGATGAGGGGAGAAGGAATGTGAAATCTGTTTGGAAAGCTAAATTAGAACCATGTTGGTTTTACATGCCAAACAGGAAAGCAATAGGGAACTATAGATGCTTCTTGAGCAAGGAAGTGACATGGTCAGACCTGTGTTTCAGCAATTACTAGTTTGAGGAGGAGACAGAATTGAAGAGAGAGGTGGCTATGTGAATGGAAGGTGATGGATGAGAGAGAGACGGGTGGTGGAAGTAGAATTAAAAAGACTTGGCAAATGGTGGGATGTAGAGTGTGGAGTAAAGAACTGACGAGTGATTATCTGGATAGAAACGGATGCTAAATCAATCCTCCCTAGGATGGTGAGCAAGATGGGGCTCTATTCTGTGGGAAAAGGAGAATATTAAACTCAGTTTTGGATGTTTAAGACACATAGGGGACATGCAAGTGGAGACATGACTGCCGGTTGGGAGATGGAGGGCTGAAGTTTTGGGAACCATATGGGCTGAATATGAAGATTTGGAAGTCATTTGCATAAATGTTATGGTTGAACCTGTAGGAGCTGATGAAGTTGGTAGAAAAAGAAGAGGGCTCAGAATGAGCGCAGGGGGGGTAGGACATGGATGATAATCGTACAAAGGAGATTGAGAAGTGCAAGTAGGAGAACTAGAGAATGTCTTGAAAATCCACAGAGGAAAGTATCTGGGATGAAAAGGCAGTCTACAGTGTCAAAACTGCAAGTTGGTGATGGTTTCAGCCCTTTTCACTTGTATCTGACTCTCCATGACCCCAGTTGGAGTTTTCTTGGCAAAGACTGGAGTGGTTTGTCATTTGTCCAACTCATTTTACAGATAAGGAACTGAGGCAGGCAGGGTTAAGTGACTTGCCCAGGGTCACATGGCTAGTAAACTACCGGAAGGTAGATGTGAACTCAGGAAGATGAGGCTTCCTGACTTCAGGCCCAGCACTCAGGCCACTGCCCACCTAGCTGCTCCAACACTACACAGACTGAGAAAAATGAGGCCTGAGAAAACAATGTTTTTAACAACAAAGGCCTGGATTCCTAGGATCAGAGAAAGTGACCCGCCCAGGTTGATGGCAGCACTCGGTTAATGGTTAATAATAATGCCTGCCTGCCTCAAGTTGAGGTTATTAACACCATGGATGTGTGAAGGTCTTTGAAAAAAAAAAAGATAAATGTGATATTATTGCTAATAAGACTTGTAAAACCATACAAAATCTGAGCTGGGATTTTTAGAAACCACTTTTTCTTAAAAATATTTTTGATTTCATTTTTTGCATCACTCACTTTCCAATCACTACCTTCTCCCAAAAGAGAACTTCTCTCACAATAAGTTAATAAAAACAATGCACTGCCTATATCTGAAAATATGTTGTACCCAGTGAAAGAGGGTAGGAGTGCTTTACCATCGGGCCTCTGAAGTCACATTCAACACTGCAATGATTAAGAGTTCTGAGGTTTTTCAGTGTCTACTATTGTGGTTATCTTGTAAATTATCCTCTTGGTTCTGTCTGTTTTGCTCTGCTCTGTTCATACAGTTGCCTTCCTAATGTTCTCTGAATTCTTTACATTCATCATTTCTCATGGTGCAATAATCCATCATACTTATACCATGATTTGTTTAGCCACTTCCTAATTGATGGGAACCTACTGCCTTCCTTTCTGCTATAAAATATTTTATACGCATGGGACCTTTCTCTACAATTTGTCTCTCTAGGCTACATGCCTCTTAGTAGTAGTACTGATGGGTCAGTGGATATTTTTATTTTGCAGTGTTTTAAAAGTATAATTCTAAATTTCATTTTCCAGATTGATTGGACCAGTTCACCCTGAGAAACCATCTTATGTAACCTCCTCATTTTACTGATGAGTAAAATGGCTTCTGCCAATGTCCAGAAAGAATAAGTGATTTGCCTAACTTCACCTATTAAATTATTAGCAGGGCCCTTCGGTGTGATCCAAGTCTCCAAACTCCCAGCCCAATAATCTTTCCCCTCAACTATGTTGTTGCCTCTCTTTTCAGTGTCCAGTCCTCTGCCTCCATCCCTCTCAGTGATATACTAGACATCTTTAGCTCTTCCCCCTGGATGGGACTTACCCTGAGCTAGCCTACTCTAGTCTTTCCTAGGACCATAATCTTGCTGTGGATTTAATAGTTCTATAGGAAGCCTTTGTTCATGCAGCTCAGTAAGCCAACTTCAAACAAGACTTGCTTTGGGAATCTTTGATGGAGAGCTCAGCAGAGTTCATTGTTATACTGTTATACTGGATTTCATGGCATGGCTGTAGTTGGATACACTGTGGATTGTGGATGCCTCTGCACCAGTTCAAGAGCAGATTGCTTAGTTTACATGTTTGACATCTCAAAAAACACTAAAGGACCTGCATATTTAAACACTCTAGGGATTCAACAGCATAACATTTAACTCTTCTGCCAGCTCATCTTTTCTGCCATCTGTGAACTACACAGTAATGTTGTATGAGCAAGTATTTTGAGATGTTAAGTTGAAAAGACCCAGGCTCAAATCCTGACTCTTCTACACTACCAACTGTGACAGACAGCAAATCACTTCTGAGCCTGTTTCCTCACATGTGAAATAAATGGATTGAGTTGGGTGACCTCTAAAGTCCCTGCTTTTATTGGCTGTGTGACCCCAGGGAAGTCATTTTGCCTTTTTGAGACTATTTCCTCATCTGTAAAATGGGACCTTTAGAAATAATGTAGTCAACCCTTTTGAAGAAATGGCACATCACCTTGAGCTTCCTCCCTTTTCCCTTTTTAAAAAACAATTTATTGATACAGTTTCTTCTTATATTGTCTAAATTTCTTCCAGTATTCTCCCCCTTCCATTCCCAAAAAAGCCATCCCATATAACAGTATTTTTAAGAGACAGATAGGAAGAGGGAAACATCAGTAATATCAAAAAAGACTGAAGATAAATGCAGTGTTGCACCCCTGTGAACTTCCCACCTCTGGCAAAGGGGTGAGAAGAGTTTTGTTCTTTCATAGCTCTTCTTTGGGATCAAGCTTGGTCTTTGTAATTTTGCAATATTCACTTTACATTGTTTCAAGATGGTGGGTAGTTCTTTACATTGTTGTAGTCAATGTGCATATTGTTTTCTTGGCCCTGCTTACTTCACTCTTCATCAGTTCATTTAAATCTTTCCATGCTTTTCTGTATTCATCCTGCTGTCTTTTTCCTATTTAAATCTTGCCTTTCCTCCCCCTTTTCAGCTGCTATTACACAGCTGGTTGTCTTCTTATGGGAAGCATGGAGTTGTCTGTAATATGGGGCACCTTCCCAACCATGGCAGTTCAAAATCTAGACAAGTCATATGGAGAAAGAACCGTTTTAAGGGTAAGGAAACTTGTAGTCAAGGCCCTGTCAACAGAAGGCCTCTGGTACAATGCAGCTATATAACCAGGCTGTGGTTTGTTCTTCATTCTCAAAGAAGACCATGACATCAGGGAGATGATGACATGACTTGCAACTGAGTTTGATTTGGGTGAGGGAGGGCTGTGCAGGTCACCAGCCTCACCTCTCCTCTAGAGCTGTCTGGGTCCGGTGGCCAGATAAGGATCAGGATGACTGGAGATGGCCCAGGATGCAGTGGCAGACTTTTGAGCCTTTTAAGCTAAGTCTTTTCAAGTTCTAATTTGATGGAGGCAAAGCCCATTCAGTGAATAGATCTCTTTTAGAAGCAAGTCAAGGGATGGGCCCTTAAATCAAACTGGGAGGGGAAGACCCTCAGGGTTGCTGGCCAAAAGAAACTGTTATTATTTACATTCACTCTCAGCCAAGACATCCCCAAAAAAATAACCATTAAGTGGTGTTAGGGCAGGGACCTATTATTGTCCAATTCATGAGATTCAGTGAACTGGGTTTAAGGCTTGGTCTTAGAAAACCCCAAGTTTACTAGCTGGCTTTTGGCCATGGGGAGAACTGCGGGGGAGGAGGGAAGACGTTTTATAAACCTTAAAGTTATATATGAATGTTAACATGCTACACAGGTGGGTTAAAACACATTAGCTTATGGCTGATGTGGGTCTCCATGGTCTACGCTGGCATGTCACTGTAGAAAATAACAAAGAAGTACCAAAGTTGCAGAATCCAAATGGGGAATGTTTGACTCTCTGGGTAACAAAGGTAAATGCTTGGCCAATGGCTTGCAATTGCATTAGAATCCAGTAATGTGTCTTAGAGTTTGCCAACATTCATTTTTATTTCAAAATAAATAACCAGGCTCCTTCACCATTGTTTCCTATATATTTCTGCAACACAATGTGCCAAGATTTATGCATAGAAAAATTCCAGCATAGTGTCTATGCACCTATATATATATTTACCCAACTTTCTTCCCATTTCAATCCCTGTATCACAAATCAGCAATAAACAGACTGACAGTTTTACAGAAATAAGCTACTAATAACAGACAAACAAAACTTATCACAGCTTATTTATTTGGAAGGAGGGAAGAAAAAGACGAGAAAAAAACCCATAACCTTTACTTGTTTCCACAGCCTTGTTTAAAATGCCTTACAGAATTAATAAGTGAACTAACCCACCCGCCTCCCTCCCCTGCTCACTTAGAAAGCAAAGGACTACAAAAGAATAATAATCAAACCCCAGGGGAATCTAGCAGCCCTGGGCACAGCAATGAAAACTTTGCAAAAGCTGTCATGTAGAGATGTTAAGATTACTTTGGTATCAGTAACAAACCAATCCAAATATGCAGATGGCAGCAAGGTGGTGAAGCCCTCTCCCATCATCAGAGCATTGCCCTTAGTGCCCAGGAGGGCAAGAAGGCTAAAGTGCACATTTCTTTGCATGTGAAATAATGCAGGAAGGAATTCGACATTTCATGCATTTGCTTTGCAGCTACCCATCTTGATTTTATTGCCTTACCAGATAAGTTTCATGAGGGTCAGGACAACAACTTACCAAATGTCATCCTTCCCTGGTGTCATGTCAGGTGTAACACTGTACAAAGCAAGCTTTTAACAAATGGCTGTTCAGTGTTTTCTTTGTTGAATTCAGTTAAGTGACTTTTGTGAGATGTATACACCTCAAAGGCGATAACTAATTGGCTGCATTTTTTTCCCCACTATTCTTGGTCTGTCATTCACCTTTTCCTATGAATGTGGAAGACAGACCATGTCTGACCCAGGCTAGCACCCTGTGAAATGGAATCTACTGGAGCAGCTCTGCAAGTGACTGTCAGACAAGGCCCCAGCAACTAATAGATGCAAGACCAGGGGACAAGGGCTGACTTCCTTTCCACTTCTCTCTGGGAAGCCACAGCTGGCAAACAGAAGAGGGGATGGGCCAAAACTGAGGAAAGCCTCACTCACCTAAACCTCCACCATCATATCATAAACTCAAGGAAGAGGATATTTTTTTTCCAGTTCCTCTTCATGCTTTATACAAGTTGTTATATTTGTGCTTTTTCCCATTTCTGAGCAATATCACTCAACTCAAAGGTATAGGCCACTAGATTCAAGAAACTAGCATTAGTTACTGGTTAAGAAAAAAAAAATCCAGTTAGCATTTTTCTATATTGAGGGCTGGCTAATGGTGATCTGGTCTTGCATAACACTCTGTTAACATTATTTATAGTAACATTTTCCTACTCATGTAGCTAACACTTTCTTAAGTCACTCCCCTTCTATGGGCCTTAATTCTTCCTCTGTAAATGAAGCGATAAAAAAAGATGATCTTGAAGGTTGTTTCTAGTTCTGGAAATCCTATGAAAAAGACTTTCCAATTTTTAACTTCTCTCAGTCTCTTAAAAAATGTTCAGTCTTCTATTTTATAGCTATCCTGCTAGCAGTACACGAAATAGAAATAAATCAATTAAGAAATGTTACATTCAGATGCATATTTTAACATCTCCAATGCATTTATCTCAAGAGAATTGCTTTCTGTGTATTTTTGGTTCTACAGAAATATAATTTTTTTAAATTCACTAAAAAATTTTCAGTTTCCTTTTATGTATGTAAGAAAATTCATTTGCTTCAAATAATTCACTAGGCACAATCAATCATTGCTTGAACTCCAAGTGCAGTTCATAGTTGCACTCAATCTGCATTTCTCCAGCAGAGGGCAGGAAAGCTCCACTGGTGTTATATACTGGTATAAGCCTAGCTTTTTAACAAAGCCTGTCTCTCAATGAGCAAATAAAGGCTTTTACAGTTTCTCCATAGGGCTTTATGTATATGAATTTGCTCCAATATAATTTCCATTTCACAAACCAGAAAGGAAAAAACATAGAATGGTTCAGTTAAGGAATAGAGTTCTGGGGATTAAGGCAGCATTAGAATGGAAACATTGCTATCTCCTGGTATATGTGTAGTTCTAATGATAATCACTGGAAGCAATCAAATCTGTTTGTTTTTAAATGTTGCTATTACACATACACTTCAAAAGGAATACATAATCAATAATTTTGGTAAGCTTTCAAATTCAGTTAAATTCAGACAAATTCTGGGAGAAAATTTAAATGACAAATCAGAGCCAGAAGGCTTGATGGATGTACTTTGACATTGTTTCTATGAATGGAAGTGGAGGGGGAGGAAAAGTGCTTTAGGGACCAGGATCTCTGATTGTTAGGACCCTTCCATTATGTACCATAGTTACACAGTGGCATTTGGTATAGTGGATGGATGGCTAGACTTGGAAGCCCTGGGTTTGAATCCCACTTCTAATACTTATGAGCAATGTGACTACGGGCAAGTCACAAATAAAACCTCCCTGAGTTTTAGTTTCCTCATCTGTAGAAAAAACAATAGCTACCTACCTTTACAGGATGTGGTGAGACTCAAGATAATGTATGTAAAGCACTTTGCTAACTTCTAAGCATTATATAAATGTCAACCAGCATTATTATTAGAATTTATCATTCTGGGTCCCCAAACATTACTCTGAGAACATAATATATACCATTTCTCATGGATTCAAATTCTATAGTAGTGAAAACAGTATTGACTGCAAAAAGCAATATGCAAAGTCATTGTTTACTGATTTATCTCATTGCTAAACAGTAGGAAAATGCCAATATAAAGGGATTTCAGTCTTCTATATGACAATCTTCCTTCTTTGTGTAAACTTTTTCACACTGCCCCCCCTTCCCCCCGCCGCACCTCAGATTTTACCATGAACATAAAGGTTGAAGCATGATGCTGGAATACTTGGGGTAATTTTGTGTAGGAAAGTAAAGGAAAGGTAAGGATTTGTTCTAAAAAGTATAATTTCACTTTTCAGTCACAAAAAAGAGAAATATATGTAAAGTATTTCCTGGTTAGACTGTAAACTTGACAATGTTAAGTACCAGATCTAACTTTTCCCAATACTCTTGGATGATCATTGTTGTTCCGTCCTAATATAGTGCTCAATACAAAGAAGAATTATCTATTCTTAATCAGCAAGATGTTGAGTCTACCTGCCCTTCATTTTGCACATTACCTTAAGTGAGTAAAGGACATTAATATGAACAAATCATCCTACCTGTGATAAATGTCTTTTTTACTAAAAATATGAATAAAAATAAATTGTGCTCAAGTCAACTAAGCAAAATTTTAGTGACAAAGTAAGGCTTGTAAAGTGAGGTGAGTGCCAAGCTAGTCTATAGGGGACCTTGTGAATTTTACTTCAAACTGATGTGATTTGTTTGTCCTTATTCCCTATATAAAAGCTGGCTGCTGACCCTAAAATCCAGAATACTGTGGTAAAGGTCAGAAGCCTTGTTTAGTATTTTATTTTATTTGGAGAGACTGGGTCCAGGCCTGATATTTTGTAAGTGAAAGGAACTCCTAGTGTGGAAACTCCTTCAACAACGCAGATTGGCAATTCATCTGCAATTTATAATCTTAGAGAGTTAGCTGCCTGGGACATGAAGCAGTTCCATAACTTACCATGATCACACAACTATGTATCAGAGGAAGGACTTGAATCCAAGTCTTCATAAACTCCAAGACCAGCTCTTTAGCTACTCTGTCATGTAGCTTCTCACCATTTAATAGATGTTTTTTAGCAATTGATGAATGGTCAAAGGATATGAACAAGCAGTTTTCAGAGGAAGAAATTAAAGAAATCTATAGTCATATGAAAAAATGCTCTAAATCTCTACTGATTAGAGAGATTCAAATCAAAACAACTCTGAGGTACCACATCACCCACCTGTCAGATTGGCAAACATGACAGAAGAGGAGGATGATAAATGCTGGAGAGGATGTGGGAGAGTTGGAACACTAATTCATTGTTGGTGGAGCTGTGAACTGATCCAACCATTCTGGAGGGCAGTTTGGAACAACGCCCAAAGGGCTACAAAAATATGCATACCCTTTGACCCAGCAATATTGCTTCTAGGACTTTATCCCCAAGAAATTATAAAAATGGGAAAGGGTCCCACATGTACAAAAATATTTATAACAGCACTCTTTTGGTGGCCAAGAACTAGAAATCAAGGGGATGCCCATCAATTGGGGAATGGCTGAGAAAGTTATAGTATATGAGTGTAATGGAATACTATTGCACTATAAGAAATGATGAACAGGAAGACTTCAGAGAGGCCTGGACAGCCTTATATGATCTGATGCTGAGCGAAAGGAGTAGAACCAGGAGAACTTTGTGCACAGCAATGACCACAGTGTGTGAGAATTTTTTCTGGTAGACTTAGAACTTTATTGCAATGCAAGGACTTAAAAAAAAATCCCAATGGTCTTTTAAGGCAAAATGCCTTCCACAGCCAGAAAAAGAACTATGGAATTCAATCGCAGAATGTAGCAGATCACGTTCTTTTGTATTACATTTTGGTTTGTTATATGATTTCTCCCATTCATTTCAGTTCTATGCAGCACGACTGTGGTGAAAATGTATTTAATAGGAATATATGTGTAGAACCTATGTAAAATTGTATGCCATCTTTGAGAGGAAAGGGGAAAGAAGGGGAGAGGGAGGGAAAAAGAAATCTAAGTTATGTGGTAGTGATTGTGGAACACTGAAAATAAATAAAATTAATAAAATAAAGTATAGGTACCACAAGTAGAAGTGTACAGATTTCAAAGATATTTTAAATACTTTGTCGCTTTAAAGAGAACTACTTTTTGTATGAATTGGGGCACATCTATATTGGGGGGGAGGGACTGGAAGCTATGAAGTAATGCCTGGGTCCTGTATGTATAGACAGATGTTTGTAAAGTCATGATTGTCCACACAGGTGGCAGGAAGAAAAAGGAGCAGAGTTGTCCCAACAGCCTAGAAAAGATTTTCAGGTCCTTCTTATTAAGGAGATCTCCAGGTTATCAGAGTAGTGACCCTGAGATTTAGGTAAAGATTTGTATTGTTCAAATGAGCTCTTCTAGAGGAAACAGGGTGATTCTTGGTGTTACTTTCATTCACCATATGATGAAGATAATAAAAATGGTAAAGGTAAGAAAGGTGCTGCAGAAGACAGCTGTGCTGGTTAAAGGGGATGGTGGGAACAGCAACAAGAATGACGGCAGGCATGACAACAGTTGCTTGGCTAAGCCAGGGGGCGGCAAGGCAGGTGAGAGGACTTTAGTGATCTAAGGAACATGACAGGAAAGTCTGGATAGGAAGGAACAGGAGGAATTAAGGTGGGACACAAGTGGTGAATTCTACAGCACTGTGGCCAGAGGCTACACCAGGCAAAATGACCAAGGAGCTGCCCTCTAGCACCTCTCCTGTGTCAGAAATCAGATATGGTGACTGGAAGGTTCTTTCTGCTTTTTAAAAGTATACATATATCAAAACACAGATGTTGGTCAACCAATGTAAATCTATACTTTTGACACTCTTTAGAGGCAAGAACTAGAATTTCAACTATGAGCAGTGTGACATTTAGGATAAGCACACCTCCTAGTCAATCACATTTGAAGAAATGGGACATCTGGCTAAGCGTTAAAATGTAAACATTCATAATATTTCCTGGGGAAACTAGCTGCCTGTCACCCCTAAGATTCTGCACATGGTATCAATATGTTAAACAAAAAAGACATCATCAATTTTATTTCTTTGGAGTGCTGAAAAAAATAGGAGACATCAAAAGTAATATGTTTGTGCTTTGTCATTTCCAATAAAACTGTTCTTTATGTGGACTGGAATACTTAAGTATTTTGTGGTTATGGGTTTGGTGGTTGTTACTTTGAAGGAGAGGCTGTCATAAGACATAGCTGGCTTCCAGTCCTACACATGTAAATGTTTGCTCATATTAATTTTGTGCCTGCCAACATAGCATGCCTGCTCCTGAGGGTACAATGAAAACACTTGCTTAGGAAAGGCTAATGGAAAGGCATCCCCACACACTGTTACCTATTCCTACCACCGTTCGCTGGTCACTTTTAATGTGCAGAGTCAGAAATGACAGATTCCTCTTTACAAAAAAACCACACAATTCACAGCTTGACCTGTAACAACTGGCTGGGAACAGATAATGAACAAGAAGGCGCTAGTCATTCTGTCTTGTAGAGTTGTCAAACAAGTAAGTATTAATGCAAGACAATTTAAGGTGGACACCTGAAAAGGAAAATATGAGGGAAAGAACACGTATTTCAAAGCAACAACCTTGGCTTGGAGGTCTGAGAAATTCTAGATTAAAATCCATCATTCGCTGTTTTTAAGCCAATTAGCTGTTCTTAAATACCGCAGCAATTATAAACAAAATTAGTTCATCTGAGGAGGTCATACTTAACAGTAACTGTATGTGCAGCATACTTACATACAGGGCTGCCTCCGGGGAGGCATAAGCTTCAAGGTTTCTTACAGTTTTTAGCATCAGACCTTGTACATGACTAAAATCTCAATGACGGTGATCTCATTGGTAATTGTCCTAGAATCTCTTTGGCTTCAGAGCAGCTCCTGCTCATCATCCTCTGAGCCAGATGGTCCCTGTCGCACTTCTTCATACCATTTGTTGGTAAGAGTTTTCATCTGAATTCGACCATGATGCAAGTCCTAAGGTGGAAAACAACAGAACTGCTATCATAGCAGGTTTCTACTCATGGATCAAAACAAATGCAACAAATAAAACAATTTCTAGTGCTTGCAAATAATGATTGTTAAGTGGCTATATATATCCTCGTGTTTATGACGGAAGATGACAAGGTGCTGTTCAGAATTAAAATAGGACCTACAGAATTCAAGGTAGACAGCAGGAACATTCATATACACATCCTACCTAATGTCAGCTTAGCACAGTGCCTGGTACATAGTAGGTGCTTAATAAATGTTGACTGATTGATTGGTTAATTAATTGGTTCTATGAAAATACCACATTAGAGGAAATAGCCTTACATATAAGTGTGTTTATGCACATGCAGCAAAGCAATATGGTGATTGTAAGATAGGAAGAATGTCCAAAACTGACTCACATTGAGAGGTTTACACTGACACAAGACAAATGCTGAAACTCAGACAGTAATTCTGATCACTACTAACTATCCAATTTTTCCCTCAATATTGGCCCATCATCACTTCAATGAATGAGGAAGCATTGCAATGGGATTTGGGTATGATGTTAAAGACACTATAAAATGAGGTTAGTTGGAGTAATTAGTATACCTGTATCATACGAAAATATATCAAGTCTGTATTTGAAAGCCAGGTCAAAGTTTACATCAAACCAGTCTGAGGCTTGTCTGAAAGCAGGAAGAATCTTACTAGACTTTGCATTATCAGTGTCAAGTGGTAAAGGAACTAAGGGGTGAAAGCTCCGAGTCAGTCTATTGTCAGACTCCTGCACAAGTGTTATAAACATCTCCAGAACTCAGATGTAATAATCAACTCACTACACCTTTCACGAACTAACACCAAACTAAATTAGCAAGTAAGACTGTCTATTATTAGCGTAGTAAATATAGAAGTTAGAGAAAAACAGCAGATGCTAAATTCAATAAGCATTCCACACCAATCCTGCTTCCAACCCTACAAGTTCATTATGAGAAAAAGCAAAATGGAAGTTGCTTGTTTTTGATAGTTCAAATATAAATGGTCTACCTGCACAGCCTCCAACTGCATCTCAATGTTAAGACAGTCCATTTGGGGTAACTGCATGCCTACAGAGAATGCTGGCTCAGCACTTGTGGCTGAGTCACTCTCACAAACACAAGAGCAGTGGAACCTACCTCCTGGGTCAGCCTCCGGGTGAAAAAAGGATTCAGATATTTTGCATCAAACCACATAAAACCCTTGAGATCCTGGCGCTTGATATAATGGGCTTCATACTCTTCTTCTGTGAGCTCTGAAAGATGTTCAGACTCAATGGTGTTACCCTAGAAAAAAAGACAGCAAGGCTGTTACCTCAATTTCCCTGCTAACCTGCAAAGAAACCGTTCTTCCTGCCTTCATCAGCCTAGAGTATATATATTATTTCTACGTTAATCATCCAATGGAACAATGGCCCCAGCTGTTTCAAGGGCAGGTGATACACAAATAATTTTGTATCCTGCTAGGATCCATAACTGTGTTCCAGATGAAGACGTTTGCTGAACAACTCTTGCTATAAAACCCCTCAAAATGCTCACTAGGAGCTGGGCAGAGATTAATATAATATCACTCATTCATTACCTATGTGAGGAACCTGGAGTCATGGACCCCAAGCGGTCTGTCAAGAGATTTAAGGGAGTCTATGAACTTGGATAGAGAAAAAAAATACATATTTATTTTTATTGACCTCTAACTAAAATTTAGCATTTCTTTTAATTATGAATGTAGGAAATAAAACATCCTAAAAAAGAGGTCCATAGACTTCAACCAGGGTGACAAAACTCTTTGTGTGATAGCAAAGAACAGGAAATTGAGGGGATACCCATCAACTGAGGAATGGTGGAACAAATTGTAGTATATGATCACTGTGCTAGAAGAAATGATGAAGGTGATGGCTTCAGAAAAATCTGAGAAGAATTTGTGGAAAATGAAGTGAGCAGAACCAGGAGAATATTGTACACTGTAACAGCTGTATTATAACAATGATCAACTGTGAAAGACTTAGCTACTCTGATCAATACAGTGATCCAAGACAATTCCAGAGGATTTATGATGAGAAAATCCTATCTACCTCTACAGAGACAATGGATGAACTCTGAGTGGAGACTGAAGCATATTTTTTTCATTTTATATTTCTTGTTTTTTTTTTTTTTTTGCAACACAGCAAATATGGAAATATGCTTTGCATGACTTCACATGACTTCAGAAGTATCATTCTGCTTGCTTTCTCAGTGGGCAAGGGAGGAACTGGATGGAGGGAGAGAATTTGGAACAAAAATTTAAAAATGAATGTTAAATATTTTTTAAAAAATTAATAAAAAAGAAAAGCAAAAAAAAGTTAAATAGAGCGGTTGTACATGGGAAAAATAATAAACCATTATAGAGGATTCAGATCCTACAGACAAAAACTAGGACCTCTGTTTTCACAGTGCTATGGATGGTTGTAAAAACATAATGGAATATAAAAGAGAGCAACCTAGCCTCAGGTTTTCTCCTATGACTTTGTGATCCCCAGGGCAAGTCATTTAATCTCTCAGTACCCCTAAAACTCTCTTAGACTGGAAGCTGTGGAAGAGGTGCTTATCTGCACTGGCAAGAGGAGCTCCTCCCTGACTGCTCTTTATAATGATGAGATCTAGATATTATTAGGTGGCATAGTGGGTATAATGCCAGGCTTGGAGACAAGAAGACCTGAGTTCAAATTCAGCCTCAGATACTTACTAGTTGTGTAGCCTTGGACAAATCACTTTACCTCACTTAAGCCTCAGTTTCTTCATCTGTAAAATGGAGATGATAATATCATCTACCTGCTAGTGCTATTGTGAGGAAAAAAACGAGTTAATAATTGTAAAATGCTTAGCACAGTGGCTGGCACATAGTAAGAACTATATAAATGTTATTGTTCAGCTGTTTTAGTTTTGCCTGAGTCTTTGTGACCCCTTGGACCTCTCTGTCCACAGTGCTTTCCTGGCCAAGATACTGGAGTAATTTGCAATTCCTTTCTCCAGTGGCAAATGGAGTTTAAGTGACTTGCCTAAAGGCACTCTGCTACTAAATATTTGAGGCTATATTTAAACTCGGGTCTTCCTTACTCAAAGCCTAACACTATCCACTGCACCACCTGGCTGCCTCCCTAGCTTCCAACATATAAATGTTAGCTATTATTATTTTTAAAAGACAGTTGTATATGACTGCTGCACAAGAGATATAGTCACTACTACTGACAGTGTTGATTGTGTAGCGGTCTAGTGTCAGTATAAATGAAACTTTTCTGTAACTAAAGATGGCAAAACAAAAATGTAACTAAATAAAATGGGCCTTGAAGCAGATATAATCCAATTTTCCTGTCTCAAGCTATGAGGCCAGAATAAATCTATGAGCAATAGCCAAATAGTTCACTTCATTCTCAGGGATGACAATGTTATGAAAAGGAGTAGACCCTCTCTTTAGATTTCTTAATTAAAAGCACATCATGCAGAAAGGCAGCATCACATAGTCAAAATTTGAGTCCTGGAATTAAAAGACCACATTTTAGTTGTGACACCCTGGGCAAGCTGATTCCACTTTGAGTCTCAGCTTCTCCTTCTGTTAACATGGGGATAATAATGCCTGCCTTGGCTACCTCACAGGGTTGATGAGGATCAGATGAAACAATTTATGTAAAGTGTTTTGTCAGTCTTGATATGTTTGTGAGAGAGTATGTTCCAGACTTTTAGGGGAATAATTGTACCAACTGTTCTTACTATTTTACCTTACAACATGGTCATTTCTAAAAGCTAAAAAAGTGCTTTGTCAGTTAAAAATCAATATGTAAGTCTAAGCTATGATATAAAATTAGCCTGGAATAACAGAAGTCATAAGTGAAAGTAGTATTGTGCAATGAAATAATATTCCTCAGTAATTCCATTTACACTCCCAATACAAACCATTTTTTCTGTTTTACTGAGATTGATATCCTTCTTATTTCTTTTTCGGGCTTTTGAATCTTCAATGTCAATCAGCCTAATAAGGGGCATTGTCCCTCCTCCGAGGAGCAGGATGGTGAAGAGCACAATGATTATGGTAGTTGTCCCAATGAGCTGCCGTTTCTCTATAGGTTCCAGGTCCAAATGAAGACTCAAGGCATAAGGAATTGCTCCACGTAAACCTGTCCACAAATAATAAAGAACAATTAAAACAGAAATGGGGGGTAAGGGAAGAAAAACAAAACAAAATCTATCCTAGATAGCTTCAGAACTGAAGAGAGGCAATCTGGTATCATGATAGACGTACTGGGCTGCAAGGTCAGGAAGTCTGGGGTCAAGCCCTTGATCTGCCACCAACTCACCGAAGGCAACTTACTTCACTCTGATCATAATTTGTTTTATTTATCTTTAAAATAACCAGATGAAACTGACAATCTCTTATTACCGAGGAACTGCTCCTCCCAGCTCTGACATCTCTGTTTTAATGTGTCTTTCCAGCTCCAAGATGCTGTCATTCTAGTAATGGCTACTCAGATGAAGGACTATCAGGGAAGGAGCATGGGAATAAATTGTCTAATAACACAGTGTTAGCACTATGCTAAGCACTTTACAAATAGTATTTTATTTGATCTTTAAGACAATCCTCTGAGGTAGGTGCTATTATTACCCCCATTTTACACTTAAAGAAATAGAGGAAACTGAGGCAGAGGGTAAATGACTTGCCTAAGGTCACACAATTAATAAATCTCTGAGGCCAGATTTGAATTTAGGTCTTCCTGACCTCAGGCTCAGCGCTCTATCCACCTAGCTTCTCTAGCCAGGGAAGATTTTCTGATGAAGGTGACAACTGACGTAGGCCTTGAAGGACAGCTAAGATTTCAGCTGATGAAACTGGTCCATTATTAGTAGAATACTGAGTTGGTATTAAAGTACAACTACAAATTTTTAGAGCTAGAAGGACATGCAGAAAAAGTATATGAGAAATATATGTCAAAGAACATCAGACATAGAAGAGACCTTAGAATATATAATTGATAAATTAGAAGCAAGAGAATTAGTCTAATTGTTTATTTTACAGATGAGGAAATAAAGCCCCAGAAAAAGGCTATGACTTATTCAAGGAAATAGTGGCAGGGCTTAGACTAGAACTCAGGTGTTTTAAGTCTGACTAAACCATGGACTAATAATCTAGTACCCTAATATCTTTAAAAAAATTTGTTTTTAAATTTACAAGCACTTATTTTCTCTCCCTGCTACTCATTATCCTCAACTGAAAAAAAAAGAGGAATATATTGGGAGGAGAAACGGAGAAATGGAATGGGGCAAAATATCTCTCATAAAAGAGGCAAGAAAAAGCTTTTTCAGTGGAAGGGAAAAGTGGGGAGGTGAGAGGAAAAAAATGAAGTTTATTCTCATCACATTTGGCTTAAGGAGGGAATAACATGCATACTCAATTTGGTATGAAAATCTATCTTACACTACAAGAAAGTAGGGGAGAAGGGGAGAAGTAGGGTGTGGGGGGGGATGATAGAAGGGAAGGCAAATGGGAGGAGGGAGTAATTAGAAATAAACACTTTTGGGGAGGGACAAGGTTAAAAGAAAGAATAAATGGGGGCAGGATAGGATGGAGGGAAATGTAATTAATCTTTCACAACAGGACTATTATGGAAGTCTTTTGCATAACTACACATGTATAGCCTATATTGAACTGTTTGCCTTCTCAGTGAGGATGACTGGAGAGGAAAGAGGGGAGAGAAGTTGGAACTCAAAGTTTTAGGAATGAATGTTGAGAATTGTTTTTGCATGCAACTGGGAAATAAGAAATACAGGTCATGGGGTACAAAAATCTATCTTGTCCTATAAGAAAAGAGAGAAGATGGGGATGAGGGAACAGAGGGGTGTGATAGAAGGGACAGCAGATTGGGGAAAAGGGTAATCAGAATGCATGGTGTCTTGGGGTGGGGGAAGGGGAGAGATGGGGAGAAAACTTGGAACTCAAAATCTTGTGGAAATACATGTTGAAAAGTAAAAATAAATAATTTTTTTTAAAAAAAAGGAAGAGGAGGAAGAGAGAAAAGCCCTTGTAAAAATATGCAGAGTCAAATAAAACAAATTTCCACATTGGTCACGTCCAAAAATGCCTAATACTTTGTTGTAAAAACAAAGAATGTTCACAAAAGGCATTATATACAAACCCTCTGAATCGTCTTACAACATGGTAGAAGTGATATTTCTACAAGTAGTGGTGCCATGGAACATTAACATAGCCATATTCTCTTGCTCACAAATAATAATAGCTGATTTATGTATAACTTTATATAGATTATTTCATTAATTGTTATCCACTATTTATAGATGAGGAAACTGTGGGTCAAAGACATAAGTGACTTCCTCATGGTTACAGAACTAGTAATTATCAGAGGCAATATCTGCACCCAGGTTTTCCTGACTATGCATTTTAGCACTTATGTGGAAGTCTTTAAATACCAGGCCAAAGGGTTTTAATTTATCCAAGAGGCAACAGGGAACCAGTGAAGATTTTTAAGTGCTGGGGTAACACGGTCAGATCTGTGTTTCAAGAATATCATTTGGCAGCATTGTGGAAGGTAGATTAAAGAGGTAAAAGACTAGAGGTAGGAAAACTAATCATATTCCTCTTCTGATACATTATTATGGGGAAACTATGAAAAAGAAAGTGGTCTTAACACAATTTTACAAATTCAAAAAACATTTACCAAGCACATATGTGCTAGGCACTGAGAAAAAAAATGAAATAGACACTACCCTCAAGGAATTTATATGCTACTACAGAAAGAACTTATACAAACATTAGTAAATACATAAGCTAATCTATGAAGACAGAAGTCACTAAAACCAGAAGGCTTAAGTAAGGCTTCATTTAGGAAATAGAAAGAAAGCATAGATGGCTCACTTTTAGAAAAACAAAGAAGACTTTTTAATGCTAAATTGGGGAAAGAAGGCTATCAAAGAAGGGCTACAACCCCACTGATCAAGGTGGAAGGTTTGATGATAACTGATAATTTAAAAAGGAGCCTGTTCCAGTCACATGAGAAGACTAGACAGTTTCTCCAATCCCCAAGATATCTCAAACCTCTTCAAAACAGAAATTATGTACCAAGGATAAAGTCACTTCTGCTGTTTCCAAAGTCTAGTATACCTAGAATACAAAAGAAGGTAAAAAACAAAAACAAACATCAAAATTTAAGAACTCTCACTGACCCTGACCTCATTCAGCACCCCACGCCCACTTGTCACTCTACCAGCAATAAGGCTACATTTAGCAGGCCCAAGGACATAACCCTGGCTTACATCAAAAGCTACCTCTACACCTCAGTTCCCCTCCTTTCCAGGACCATCAAGACTCCCACTCCAGGGTATGGAGCTTTGCTCAAACCTAAATAGTCAACTTGGCCACAACCCTTCAAAGAGCAAAAGCCCACCCAGAGCTGCAATCTAGAAGCACCAGTGTAGCAAAGCTCTGAACTTACAGTGCTAGGGGCAGAGAACTGAGCAACAGAGAGAGGGGGACACATCACGAGAAGGGCTGCATAACACTCCATCAAGTGTGAAAGAAAGAGCACGGCACCCAGCTGGAGCTAGTTCTGACCACCCAAAAGTTACTTGTAACAGCAAGTTAGGCTGGTGAACCCAGTGTTAGATGAAACTAAGATGCCCCAAGGAAACTGCCATCAGAGGGGAGTAAGTCAGGAATTGAGTGAAAAGGAAAATAAAGAGGGGGAAGGAAGACTGAAAATACAAGAGATTTTAGGAAGAAAAGGCAAAGACCTTGAACGTAAACAGGTAAATCAATAGGAAAAACAATAATATAAGGAAATATGGCCTTCAGATCTAGTTGAGACATCTGTAAATAAATATTGCAAAACAGACCTGCACAATTTGGCAGTAGGTAGGGGCCAAAATTAAAATAGGCTAAACTTTTTCAGGTCACAAATAGGTTAGACTAGAGAAAGACTGACAATGGTTGGTTGCCTTGGGTCACGTGATAAACAGGAAAGGATGTGTAACCTTACAATGGTAATGGTAACCTTACATTTTTCTTGGACCAACGAACTGAAATCTTCACTTGAGGCTTGTATGTTGTACAAGCCTGTTGTAAAATAAAGGACAATGATTCACTATTTGAGGAGATAGAGAACCCTGTAGAAATTAAGGAAACCATCACAAAATGCTATACTTAAGTGGTTTAAAAGAGAATTATAAGAGCTGTGTCATACACAGCAAAAATAATGGGAAGAAAAACTTGAATCTGCAAAGGAAGCCTCATCAAAGAACAAGAGAAAACAATATATTGAGAATGTGAATTCAGAGAAGTGAAAGATAACCTAGAAGAAAAGCAAAACCCAAAACAAAAATATTAAAAGAAAATATGCTCACTATACAAATAAAACATACTGATCTCAAAGACAGGATGCATAGCAACAATCTAAGGATCATAGGTCTCCAAGAAGAACATCCCTCAATTTTCAATTCTTTGCCACCAGAAAGGAGCTGCTATGAATATTTTTGTACATAAAGAGAATAGAGCCAATAGGAACAGGGACACCTTAAAAAAAAGATCAAAGTAAAGTAACTAAAGGAACATAATATTGTGTTTCAGCAGAAGGAAAAACTCATAACTTGAAAAAAAATTTTAGACACAGAGGGAGGAAAATATAAACCTAAATCTTATAACTTTAAATGTGAATGGATCAAGCGATTCAATAAAATGAAAAAGAGACAGATTGGATAAGAAAACAAAAACCCTACAATCTGTTGCTTACAAGAAACACATCCAAAAAACTAAGACATAAACAAAATAAAATTGAGAGGATAGGGAAAAAATTATTGTGCATCAAGTGAATCCAAAAAAGTAGGAGTGGCAATCATGCTATCAACAAAGTAAAAACAAACATTCAAAAAAATAGGATGGGAGAAACAAAGAAACTATATTACTTTGAATGGAAACACAAACAGTAATCAAATATCAATAATAAATGTACATGTTTTAAATGATTTAATATTTAAAATTTAACATACAAATTCATAAAGAAAACATCTGAGTTTCAAGAAGACAGAGGCAGTAACATAAGAATGACAGAAGACTTTAATATCCCTGGATATTATTGGATAAGTCTAACAGCAAATTAAACAAAAGGGAAAACATGGAATTGATAAAATTTCTGGAGAAAGTGGAGTTAAAAGACTTATGACATTTTCTAAATGGGACAGCAAAAGAATATAACCATTTTTTTGCACCACATGTAACTTTTGCAAAAAATGACCATGTGCTAGGGTACAGACATACTACAAACAAGTGTAAAAAGAAAAAATTAGTTATTATATCCTTTAAAGGCCATAATGCAATAAAAACAGAAATCATTCCAGGGACCACTATCAAAGATACAGTCCCAAGTGGAGACTCTACAGTGAAATCTTAAATAATGAATGGATCAAAGAACAAATCATAAAAGCCATTAATAACTATGTGAAAGAAAATACAATAATGAATCAATATACTAAAATTTCTGAAATGTAGCTCAAGCAGTACTCAGAGGGAAAATCACATCCTTACAATCATACATTAAGAAAGTAGAAAAAGAGACAATTCATGAACTGGAAATGCATTTTAAATTAGAAAATAAACAAATAAACCCAAAACAAGAACAAAAGAGATATTAAAAATTAAAGGAGGAATGGGTAAGTTACAAACGAAAAACCACCATGGAAATAATACATAAACTAAAAGCTGGTTCATTGAAAAGACCAACAAAAACCCTTAGCTCATCTGATTAAAAAGAAGAGAGAAGGAAACTGAACCAACAAAATAGCAAATAAACAAGGTGAAATCACAACAAAACCAAAAGAAATAAAAAGAAAAGGTCACAATCCTAGATGTCACACTTCCCTCTCTCCCACTCTCGGTAGTCAATCACTTGCCAAATCTTTGTTAATGCTTACTTCTTCACCTCTTTTGTATACACCCCTTTGTCTCTTCTGACTCTGCCTGCACTCTGGTGCAGGCCCTCTTCACTTCAGGCCTAGATTAGTGTAGCAACTTTCTGGTTGGTTTCCCAGTTTCAAGTCTCTCCTTGCTCTAGTACATCCTTCACTCAGTTGTCAAAATTATATATTGAAAGCAGGTCTCACCATGTCATCCTCTGATACAATAAACTCTAGTGACTTTCTCTTACCTCTAGGAACAGATAGTAAATCTTCAGTTCAACTTTGAAAGCCCTTTGTAACCTGCCCCATTTCCCATTTTTCCAGACATTTTCTTACACGAGTGTTCTTTCCTCTCCATTGATGTTAACCTCCTTGCTGTTCTTCCCACAAGGCACTCTGTCTCTGGAGTCTGAGCATTGTTATTGATTGTTCCTTCACACCTTCAATTCTCTCCCTGCTCATCTCTGCTTTTTGGCTTCCTTGGCTTTCTTTAAATTGCAGCTAAATCCCACCTTCCCCTTAACGTTAATGGCTTCCCTCTTTGATTATCTCTCATTTATCCTATATACATCTTCTTTGTACATAGTTATTTGCATGTTGTCTCCTGCATTAGAAAGATAGGATGGCTTTTTGGGAAAGATAATCAGTTCCATTTTAGACATGCAGAGTTTAAGATGTCTATGGGATCAGTTCCATGTGTCTAATAGGCATGCGACTAGAAAGTCAGGAAAATGTGATTAGGGCTGGCTAAACAGGTTTGAGAACCAAATGCATAGAGATGATAATTGAATCCATGTGAACTGATGAGATTACTAAGAAATATAGTATCATGGGAAAAGAGAAAAGAACCCAGGACAAAATCTTGGTGGACATCTATGGTTATTGGATGTGAATTGGATAAGGATCTGGCAAAGGAGACTGAGGAGTGCTTAGACAGATGGGAGCACCGAGACCAGTGTTGTGAAAACCTAGACAGAAGAGAGTATCAGGTAGAAAAGGGTACAGTCAGCAGGGGACAGGGAATTGAGTTTGTACAATGAAAAGGAGGGAAATGATTCAGAATAACTGAGATGAGGAGGGTATGATGAGCTGGGAATATGTCAGTTACTGAGAAGTTAATTCAGGTAGGGTATCCTTCCCTCCATTTACACAGTCATCACTCCTCTCACTTGGAACTATGCAATAGCTTCTTAATTGGTGTTCTTGTTTCTAATCTGTCCCTTCTCCAATCTGTTTTCTACACATCTTTCAAAATAATCTTCCTAAAACACAGGTCTGTGTATATCATTCTTTATTCAAAAAGGACTTATGCAAAAGCTCAGAGGCAGGAGATGGATGGGTGAGGTAAGAAACAGTCAACAGGCTGGACCCAGATTACGTAAC
Organism: Bettongia penicillata ogilbyi; assembly: GCA_023548195.1. Taxonomy (NCBI): domain Eukaryota; kingdom Metazoa; phylum Chordata; class Mammalia; order Diprotodontia; family Potoroidae; genus Bettongia; species Bettongia penicillata. Next base: position 21,208,803 of record JAJHZJ010000292.1, on the reverse strand, counting down.
AGCCTCCTAATTAGTTATCCTGCCTCTATTCCCTCACCTCTTCAATTTATCTCCACATAGCTGCCAAGATGATGTCCCTAAAACACCAATCTGACCATGCCATCCCCTTCAGTGACTCCCTACTGACTCTCAGATAAAATAAAACTTTAACCTTGTATTTAAAGCCTTCCACAATCTGAATCCAGCCTGTCTTTAAAAATTATTTTATGGATGTTTCCTTATTTTTTTCAATTAAACCTCTAGGGAGTTTTGGGAAGATGGTAGAATATGGTAGGAAATTACGTGGTTCTCTCAAATTATACCCTCCTCCCAAATATCTGAAAACAATGCCTTAAAGTGAATTTTAGAGCAGCAGAAATAAAATAAAAGTTGAAGGAATCATCTAGCCTAAAACAATTTGGGAGGACCTTAGGAAAATGCTAATCTCTAGGCTGACAGTCTGGCTGGAGGACAGTGTGAATGATAGGTCAACAAGCTGAGCAAGCTCTGGGGGCAGTTTAGTTGCCCTCTCACCTTGAAGAATTTTTGCCCCACACTGGTGTGGGGATATGGAGTCTGATCAGGGAAAGACTGAGGAGTCTTCTGCAGGTCCCAGGCTGCAGCTACATGCAAGGAAGAGCAAGCACACATCAATGAGCTCAGCTGGAGAGGGGCAGGGACCTGATGGTTGTAGTCACTTGCAGGACAGCAGAGTTCTTAAAGGTGAGCTGAGGCTTGTGCCTGCCTGAGGAACCACAGGGAGTGAAAGAGTTTGTGGCAGCCAGTGCTGGGCACCCTTGTCCTGCTCAGGGACAGAGATTAGTTCCTGAGGTCACTCACAGATCAAGGTGTGAGCCAAAGGAGCCACACCTGACTTTGAATCATACAACACTGGAAGAAATAAAAAGTCAGATAGAATTCAGAAAACAACAGCACAAAAATCTGAAGCTTGAGACATTAACCCTCACACCTGAGGAGCAGAGCCCAACCCTAATATAAAGCCAAGAAATAAGACATTAAAAAAATAAGTAAACAACAGAGAAAGAAACTGTTAGCTACTATGGTGATAGAGAAGATCAGGGTTCATACTTAGAAGAGGATGTAGTCAAAACAGCTATTTGTAAAGCTTCAAAGAAAAATGTAAAGTGGTTAGCCCAAAAAAGAGTCCTTGGAAGAGCTTAAAAAGTAAGTGAGATTGAAGAAAAACTGGGGGGAAAAATGAGTAATGCAAGAAAATCAAGAAAACTATGAAAATAAAATCAATTAGAGAAAGAGATCCAAAAATTTACCAAAGAAAATAATTCCTTAAAAATCAGAATTGAACAAGTGAAAGCTAATGACTTCATAAGACATTAAGAAATAATAAAACCAAAAGAATGAAAAATAGGAAACAAGGCAAAACAATGCAAAATCTCATTAGAAAAACAACTGACCTGGAAAACAGATCAAGAAGAGATAATATAATAACTGTTGGACTTCCTGAAAGTTAAGATTTTTTTTTTTTAAAAAAGAGTGTAGATACTATACTTCAAGAAATTATTATGGAAAATTACCCTGCAGTTTTAGAATTAGAGGATAAAGTAGCAACTGGAAAAAATCTACCAATCACCACTTGAAAGAGATCCTAAAATGAAAACTCACAGTAACATTATAACTAAGTTTCAAAGATCCCAAGTCAAGAAGTATAAGCAACTAGAAAGAAACAATTTAATATTGTGGAGCTAGTCAGGATAATGCAAGATTTAGCAGCTTCTACATTAAAAGACCAAAGGGCACAGAATATAATGTTCCAAAGAGCAAAGTACTGTGTTGCAGCCAAAAATATCCTACCCAGCAAAGCTGAATGTAACCCTGCAAGGAGGAAAAAAATGTATATTTAATGAACTAAAGGATTTTTAAGTAATCTTAAGGAAAAGACCAGAACTGAACAGAAAAATTTGATTTACAAGAATCAGGAGAAAGATAATAAGATAAACATGAAAGACTAGTTATAAGGAATTTAAAATGTTAAACTATTTATTTTATAGGAAAATAATATCTGTAACTCTTAAGAATGTTACCATTATTAGAGTGGTTTGAAAGAATATTCATAGATAGAATCTGGCTTGTGATTGAATTACAATGGAAGATCCTGAAAAAGTAAAATTGGGTAGAGAGAGGTAAAATAAAGCAAATTATCATATACAAAAGAGGAGTGGTTGGAATAACTGTTACAACAGAAGAGAAGATGGGGTGGAGGGCAAGTAATGTGGGAACCTTATTCTCATGGGAAATGGGTTAAAGAGGGAATAATATATACATTTAGAAGGGAATAAAAGTGCTCTTAACTTGTGGAGAAACCGGAAGGCAAGGGGATAGGATTAGAGAGGGACTCATAGAAGGGTGTGTGGCTTAATAAATAGAAGGGTAACAGGATAGAATCAAGGAGGGAGTTTTAGATGGATGTGCAGATTAGGGAGGCAGTTGTCAGAAGTAAATATTTATAGACTTGATTGTGATGGAATACTGTGCTGTAAGAAATAATGAGCAGGTTGTTTTAGAAAAATATGGAAAGATTTGCAAGAAATAATGAAGAGTGATTTGAGTAGAACCAAGAGAATATTATATACAATAAGAGCAATATTGTTCAAAGAGTAACTATGAATGATTAAGCTATTCTGAGTTGTATAAATATTCAAATCAACTACAAAGGACCTATGAAGGAAAATGCTATCTACCTACAGAGAAAGAACTGATATAAGGAAGCATATTATCGCATGGTTTCACATATATATCTATATTAAATGTTGGCCTTCTCTAGTGAGGGGTTGCGGGGGAGGATACCCAACAGCTTTGAACTCAAAATGTAACCAAAAATAAATAAACATTAAAAAAAAAAATTAAACTCAGGCACCCTGCCCATTAGTAACACCTAGAAATGTATGTTTCATTCCAATTAGGTGGGAGTCAAGATGGCAGAGTAAAAGCAGGGACTTGTTTGAGCTCTCCCCCAAATCCCTCCAAACACTTGTAAAAAATGACTAAAACAGAACCCACAAAGAGACAGAATGAAACAAATTTCCAGTACAAAACAACTGGGATGATCAATAGGAAATGTCTGTTGCACCAAGCTAGGAAAGGAACACAGTCCAATGTGGGCCATGTTGGCACAGACTGGACTCCAGCAAACCCCAAGTAGGCCTCAGGAGATTTAATCACTGGCAGCTGAGGTGCTTTCCAGACTTCTTAACCCACAAATGCCAAAGACTACTTAGAAGATCAGTGGGAAAGGTCTGTTGGATCTGGGTGAGAGAGGAGTGCAGATCAGACCAGAATAGTCTTGGCCTCAGCACAGGCCTGGGGTGGCGGCGGCAGTGGAGGAGGTGGTAGCAATGGTCGCTTCCAGAGCTTTCAGCCCACAGATGTTAAGGGAATTGAGCAACTGACCAAAAGGACATTACTGGGATCTCTTTGTTGGCACTAAGGCAGGATTCTGTTGCTTTGTTCATACTTGGATCTGGATTGCAGTCCTGGGTGGCAGACCTGGGGTGAGGAATGCTGGCATGGTAGAGCTTGTGGCAGCAGTGGAGAGGGAACCCTCCTCAGGAACCCTTTTCCAGGGCAGAAAAGAGTGCTTGGGGTCATTCACTGACAAGAGTACAGGCCAGGAGAGGAGTAAATGCCTCTCCTTAGATCATACCACCTTGGAAGAACTGAAAATTTACAAGTACCTAGAAGTATCTCTGAAAATAGCTGCACAAGCTGAAGCTTGGGACAGTTTAGCCTCCACACTGGAAGCAGAGCCCTATTTTAAGAGTTAAAATGTAATTAGCTGGGGAAATAATTAAAGAGTAGGGGAAAAAAATCAGACCACAGAATCTTACTTTGGTGTCAAGGAAGATCAAAACATACAATCAGAAGAAGACAACAAAGTCAAAGCCTCTAAGAAAAATACAAATTAGTCTCAGGCCAGGAAAGAACTCAAAAATAATTCTGAAAATCAAGTAAGAGAAGTAGAGGAAAAATTGGAAAGAGAAATGAGAGTGATGCAAGAAAATCATGAAAAAGGAGTCAACAGCTTGCTGAAGGAGACCCCAAAAATACTGAAGAAAATAACACCTTAAAAAACAGACTGTGGCAAATGGTAAAAGAGTTCAAAAAGTCAACGAAGAAAAGAATGCCTTAAGAAGTAAAGTCTGCCAAATGGAAAAGGAGGTCCAAAATCTCACTGAAGAAAGTAATTCCTTAAAAATTAGAATTGAGTAAATGGAAGCTAATGACTTCTTGAGAAATCAAGAAACAATAAAAAAACCAAAAGAATGAAAAAAAAGAAGCCAATGTGAAATATCTCATAGAATAAATTGACAGGATAGTATGGAGGGAAATATAGTTAGTTTACTTATGGAAGTGTTTTGCATGACTACACATGTATAACCTAGATCGAACTGCTTGCCCTCTCAATGAGGGGGGGGTGGGGAGGGAGGAAGAGAGAGAATTTGGATCTCAAAGTTTTAAAAAACCCAGGAGACAGAATTTAAAAATTATTGGACTACCTGAAAGCCATGATCAAAAAAAAAAGTCTAGACATCATCTTTCAGGAAATTATGAAGGAACACTCCCCTGATATTCTAGAACTAGAAGGTAAAATAGACATTGAAGGAATTCACCAATCATCTCCTGAAAGAGGTCCCCAAATGAAAACTCCCAGAAATATTATAGTCAAATTCCAGAGTTCACAGGTCAAGGAGAAAATACTGCAAGCATCCAGAAAAAACAATTCAAGTATTGTGGAAATGCAATCTGGATAACATAAGATTTAGCAGCTTTTACATTAAGGGATCAGAGGACTTGGAATATGATATTCCAAAGGTAAAAGGAGCTAGAATTAAAACCAAGAATCACCTACCCAGTAAGATTGAATGTAATCAATGATGGGGAAAAACTGATATTCAATAACATACAGGAATTTAATGCATTCTTAAGAAGCCAGAGCTAAAAAATGACTTTCAAATATAAGACTCCATGTGCGTGTTCATCCTTTGTTCCTGAAGAAGACCATGCCATCAGAGAAATAATGACATGACTTGCACTTGACTTTGTTTTGAGTGAGGGAGGGCTGTTCAAGTCACCAGCCTCACTTTTCCTCCAGAGCCATCTGAATCCAGTGACCAGATATTCATCAGGATGACTGGAGATGACTCAGGATGAGGCAACTGGGGTTAAGTGACTTGCTCAAGGTCACACAGCCAGTGAGTGTCAAGTGTCTGAGGTGAGATTTGAACTCAGGTCCTCCTGACTCCTGCACTGGTGCTCTATCCACTGCACCACCTAGCTGATCCAATACAAGACTCAAGAGAAGCATGAAAAGGTAAACAGGAGAGGGAAATCATAACAGACTTATTAAAGTTGGGCTGTTTACATTCCTACATGGAAAGATATTTGTAACTCCTGAGACCTTTCTCATTAATAGGGTAGATGAAGGGAATATATATATATATATATATATATATAAAGAGGGCAAAGGGTGAGTTGAATATGAAGGGATGATATCTAAAAAATAAAATTAAGGGGTAAGAGAGGAATATACTTGGAGGAGAAAGGAAGAAGTAGAATGGGGTAAATTATTTCACATAAAAGAGGTAAGAAAAAGCTTTTATGGTGGAGGGGAAAACAGGGGAGGTGAGAGGGAATGAATGAACCTTACTCTCATTGGATATGGCTTAAGGAGGGACTAACATACACATTCAATTGGGTGTGGAAATTTATCTTACTGTACAGGAAAGTAGGAGGGGAAAAAGATGAGAGGAGTAGTGGTGGTGATAGACAGGAGGGCAGATTGGGAGAGGAGGGGTAATCAGAAGCAAACACTTTTGGGGAGGGACAGGGTCAAAGCAGAGAAAATGGGGGGGCAGGATAGGATGGAGGGAAATATTGTTAGTTTTTCATAACATGATTATTATGGAAGTGTTTTGCATGACTACACATATATAACGTATATCTAATTGCTTGCCCTATTAAAGAGAGTGAGGAGGGAGAGAATTTGGAAGTTTTAAAAAATGAATGTTAAAAAATGTATTTACATGGAGCTGGGAGCTAAGATACACAGGCAATGGGGTATACAAATCTAGCTTACTCTACAGGATAACAAAAGGAAGAAGGGGAGAAGAGAAGGGCAGTGATGGTGATAGAAAGGAGGGCAGATAGGGGAAAGGGGTAATCAGAATGTGTGCCATCATGGGGTGAGGGAGGATAGAGATGGGGAGAAAATTTAGAACTCAAAATCTTGTGGAAATGAATGCTGAAAACTAAAATAATAAATTGGAAAAAAACCCACCAAATATTGGAAAATATCCTTTGCAATCTGTCCTCTGAAATAATTATTCCCACAATTCCAAGGTTATTTCATCTCACTTCCCATCACACATTCTTTATTTTAGACAAACTAGAGTAGAAGCAGCTTCCTCATTTGTAAAATGATTATGATACCTGGTCTGAATGCCCAAAAGGATTTTCAGGGATCAAGTGAAATTATATAAAGTACTTTGTCAGCTATACAACAACATGTAAGTGTAAACTGCTATTATTCTGTACGAAATTTATTGATCAGTATAGAGAGACTCTAATGTTTTGTTTTTCTAGGTTCTAATCAAGATGGAGAGAAGGAATAAGCATTTATATTATGCCTACTATGTGTGGAGCACCGTGCTAAGTGATTTTTAAAGACATTATTTCATTAACCTGTGAGGTAGGTATTATTATTATTATTCTCTCCATTTTACAGCTGAGGAAACTTAGGCAAATTGAGGTTTAGTGACTTGCCTACAGTTACAGAGCTAGCAGAGCTGTCTGAGGCCACACTGGAACTCAGGTCTCCCTGACTCCAGGCTGGGCTCTCTATCTACTCAGTCAACAGCTGCTTCTGGTCATCAGCAAAGTTAACACTTTCAAACTATTTCAAAATACAATAAATACATTCCTATATGAAGTTTCTACCACCAGCACTCATAACTAGAGTAAAGCTCAAGATTCAGAAAAATGTCAGATTCTTATTGTACTTCTCAAAATGAATCATTATAAGAAATGATCCATCCCCAAATGACAGTTGGTAAAAAGCATTTTTTGGGGGGGATTTTATCTATAAAACAAACAAACTGATATTAACAGACATGACTAAGTGAAGATATTTCTTTTGAAATGTAAGATTGCATTACTCTGGTGCAGATTTATAGATGAACTCTGTAGGCAGAGAAGGAACAACTTCAGAAGAAATGTTTCTACACTGACTTAAACAGAAATATTTGTAAATTACAGTATTTAAATGAAAAGGCACATAGAGTAGTTTTATTGAAACTTAGTAACTTTATAGGGACCCAGAGTGGACTCTTACTAAATAATGAATAAAATGTTCAGATGGTCCAGGCAAGTCATTTGTTGTCAAGATTTTATATAGTGAAAAATGCAAACCATATAAAACCACAAGTCCCTTCATCACTCTGAACCTTAGCTTCCTTATTTATAACACAGGGATAATAAAACTTAAAATACCTATTTTGGGAAGTTGTGAAAAAAGTGCTTTGCAAACTAAAAAGCAGTATATAGACATAAGCTATTATTGATGTGATTAAAATCTAATATGATATGCTCTATCATACCTCAGTTCTAATCTTTAAATATTTTGAGAGAATGAATGTTCCTTCAATTTAGAAAACACAGCTACAAGTTTAATTAAAAGAAAATTATCTCCATCCTATGTAACATATATAAACAATATTGTTCTTCCAACTTTCTCCCTTAAACGAGGTTCAACTTACCACTAAACCACATAATAAACATCATTTTGGGTGTGATTTTATGATCACGGAAGAAATTTAGGAGGTAGGACAGTGGAAAAATGTTCACAGCTCTGCCAAACAGCACAAGTACCTGTGTAAGAAGCAAGAAAATCATCTTTTAAGTCTCCATTCAATATGATATCTGCTTCAAGTTGTAACTGGTTTGCCATTAACACAGGTCCTAGTGCACACCCATTATAAACAGTTTTTCTCTGTAATAGTAGACACTGACCATACAATATTAGTGAGCGTCTTAGTTAGCATTATCTAAAACAGAGGTGTGTAGTTTCCTATGTTTCTGAAAAAATATAAGAAAAATAATAAAAAAAGTTTCAGATGTTTACATAAAACAAGGACATTCGTTAATGATTTTTATTTTATTAATGACAACAGAATTAGAAGCCAAAAGAGCATTCTGAAGTACCCAGAGATTAACCTGGGAGCCAGTCTAGCTCCTCTAGAGGATACCCACTAATGGGACTTTCTTACTGGTAAAACCACAGGGGAGAAATAGGTTATTGTTTCCACTTCCTAATAGGTCTAAGCTCCAAAGGGGAGGTCTAAAAGTCAGACAACTGATTCTCTTCACAGGCTGTATATAAGCTGCTCTGCTTGGTTTGGACTCCACAAACATCAGGCTTTCCCCAAGATAAGCCAGAAATCTCATCATCACCTCTTTCAGCTGCTTTAACATTCCCTCAGTAGCCTCAGTTACTTCTCCATTCTGATTGGAGGGCTAGCAAGTGGAGCAAAAAATTCCTGCCAAAGCCTACTCTTCATTTCTCAAGCTGTTCTGCATGGTTTCAACTCCAGAAACATCATGACTCTAAGAAGATACTTCTGACATCTCCCTTCATTCTCTTTTCAGCTTCCTTTTACCTTTCCCCATTAGATTGTAAGTTCCTTAGGGGCAAAGACTATCTTTATTTTTCTTATTTGTATCCTCATTCCTTAGCACAATGCTTGGCACATAGTTGGTTGTTGTCCTTCATCTTTGAAGAGGACTAAAATGACATCAGCATGATAAAGTGAAATTTCAATGTGTCCAAAAGTGGCTGATCAGACCAATATGAGCTCGGAATGCTCTACCACAGGTTGGGCACAGATAGTCCATGTGAATATTTGGGGATACCCCAAATTTGCACATCCTATGTTTACTTTGTGCTGTCTCAATTCTGCTTTGCTCATACAGCACAGCACCTTTTCTGATGTGGGTACACCATGCTGAGCGATCCTGTGCCAGTGTCTCCAATATTGCAGTCAAATCCAAAGTTCTTTTTTTAAAATTTTTTAAAAAGTTTTCAACATTCATTTCCACAAAATTTTGAGTTCCAAATTTTCTCCCCATCTTTCCCCTACCCCCACCCCAAAACGCTGAACATTCTAATTACCCCTACTACCAATCTGCTCTCCCTTCTAACATCCCTCCCTTCCCTTATCCCCATCTTCTCTTTTGCCCTGTAGGGCAAGATAAATTTCTATACCCCACCACCTGTATTTCCTATTTCCCAGAAGTATGCAAGAACAATACTCAACAGTTGTTTCTAAAACTTTGAGTTCCAATTTTTCTTCCTTCCTCCCTCCCCACCCATCCCCATTGGGAAGGCAAGCAATTCAATATAGGCCACATATGTGTAGTTTTGTGAATGACTTCCATAATAGTCATGTTGTATAAGACTAACTATATTTCGCTACATCCTATCCAGTCCATTTCCTCTATTCTCTCTTTTGACCTTGTCCCTCCCCAAGAGTGTTGACTTCTAATTGCTCCCTCCTTCCATTGACCTCCCTTCCATCATCCCCCCCACCCTGTTTATCCCCTTCTCCTCCACTTTCCTATATTGTAAAATAGGTTTTCATACCAAAATGAGTGTGTATTTTATTTCTTCCTTGAGTCAAATGTGATGAGAGTAAGCTTCACATTTTCTCTCTCACCTCCCCGTTTTCCCTCCATTGAAAAGTCTTTTTCTTGCCTCTTTTATGAGATAATTTACCCCATTCCCTTTCTCCTCCCAATACATTCCTCTCTCACCCCTTAATTTCATTTTTTTACATATGATCCCATCCTATTCAACTCACCATGTGCTCTCTGTCTCTCTCTCTATGTGTGTGTGTTTGTATGTGTGCGTGTGTGTGTGTAATCCCACCAACTACCCAGATACTGAAAAAAGTTTCAAGAGTTACAAATATTATCTTTCCATGTAGGAATGTAAACAGGTCAACTTTAGTGAGTTCCTTATGATTTATTTCTCTTTCCCGTTTAACTTTTCATGCTTCTATTGATTCTTGTGCTTGAAAGTCAAATTTTCTTTATAACTCAGATCTTTTCATCAAGAATGCTTGAAAGTCCTCTATTTCATTGAAAGATCATTTTTTCCCCTGAAGTATTATACTCAGTTTTGCTGGGTAGGTGATTCATGGTTTTAGTCCTAGTTCCTTTGACTTCTGGAATATCATATTCCACACTCTTCAATCCCTTAATGTAGAAGCTGATAGATCTTGTGTTATCCTGATTGTATTTCCACAATACTCAAATTGTTTCTTTCTAGCTGCCTGCAATATTTTCTCCTTGACCTGGTAACTCTGAAATTTGGCTAGAATGTTCCTAGGAGTTTCTCCTTTTGGATCTCTTTCAGGAGGTGATTGGTGGATTCTTCCAATATTTATTTTGCCCCCTAGTTCTAGAATATCAGGGCAGTTTTCCTTGATAATTTCATGAAAGATGATGTCCAGGCTCTTTTTTTGGTCATGGCTTTCAGGTAGTCTCATAATTTTTAAATTGTCTCTCCTAGATCTATTTTCCAGATCAGCTGTTTTTCCAATGAGATGTTTCACATTATCTTCCATTTTTTCATTCTTTTGGTTTTGTTTTGTGATTTCTTGGTTTCTCATAAAGTCATTAGCCTCCATCTGTTCCATTCTAATTTTCTACTCCACCATCTTGGCTCCACCCCTCTTCCATTCTAATTTTTAAAGAACTATTTTCTTCAGTGAGTTTTTGATCCTCCTTTTCCATTTGGTTAATTCTGTTTTTTAAAGCATTCTTCTCCTCATTGGCTTTTTAAACCTCTTTTGCCAATTGAGTTAGCCTGTTTTTAAAGGTGTTATTCAGCATTTTTTTTGGGTCTCCTTTAGCAAGTTGCTCACTCACTTTTCATGATTTTCTTGCATCTCTCTCATTTCTTTTCCCAATTTTTCCTCCACCTCTCTTACTTGATTTTCAAAATCCTTTTTGAGCTCTTCCATGGCCTGAGACCACTGAATATTTATTTTGGATAGGGATACAGAAGCCTTGACTTTTATGTCTTTCCCTGATGGTAAGCATTGTTCTTCCTCATCCAAAAGAATGGGAGAAATATCTGTTCACCAAGAAAGTAACCTTCTATAGTCTTATTTTTTTTTCCTTTTTCTGGGTATTTTCCCAACCAGGTACTTGACTTTTGGGTCCTTCGTTAAGAGTAAGGTATACTCTGGGGATCTGTAAGATCTCAGTTCCTCCAAGGTGGCACAGTCAATGGTGTACACTGGTCTGGGAGTGTCCAGAATCTGTGAGTAACAGAGTTTCTTCTCCACAGTCACCAGACCTCCAGTTCCACCAAGCCAGCACTGGGGACTGAGATTCAGCTGCTCAATTCCCCCAGGGGCTTTCGGCGGGGCAGGGCTGCTACACAGGGCTGAGGTAAGGATAAACTGCTCAGTTCCCCCAGGGGTTTAACAATCCAACAATGGATGCAGGCTGCTGTGGGAGCTGCTGCTGCCTAGCCTGCGGCTATGGGACAACAGGGCTCCCTTCTCAGTCAGCTGAAAAAACCCTCTCACTGACCTTTGGCATCTGTCGGTTGGGGGATCTGCAAACCGCTGCTACTGCTGCTGGGAATTCTGTCCCGAGGCCTGCTCGGGTCCTCCTCCCAGTGCTATGCCCCATGGCCAAGGCTGGGCTGGGCTCCACTCTGAGTCTGGTGCAACAGACCTTTCATGGCCTTTCAGGTCACCCTGGGCTGTAAATCTCCTCCACTCTGTTGTTCTGTGGCTTCTACTACTCCAGAATTTGTTCAGAGTCTTTCTTCACAGGTATTTTATGGGCTATGAGGGAAGAACTAGTGTATGTGTGTCTTTCTACTCCACCATCTCATCTCTGACCCCTAGATCCAAAGTTCTTGAGAGAGACTTTGAGAGTGTCCTTGTATTGCTTCTTCTGACCACCATCTGACCACCTGCCCCATGCAAGTTATCCATAAAATAGTCTTTTTGGCAAGTATACATTTTACATTCGAACAACATGGCCAGCCCATCAGAGTTGCACTCTCTAAAGCATAGTTGGAATACCTGGCAGTTCAACTCGAGCAAGGACTTCAGTGTCTGGTACCTTATCCTGCCAGGTGATCCTCAGAATCTTCCTAAGACAGCTCAAATGGAAGTGATTCAATTTCCTGGGATGGCACTGGTAGACTGTCCAAGTTTCACAAGCATACAAGAATGAGGTCAGCACAATGGCTCTGTTTGATAGTCAGTCTAATACCTTTTCCATCCCAAACTTTTCTTTGGAGCCTCCCAAACACTGAGCTAGCTCCGGCAATGCATGCATCAACCTCATTGTCAATGTGCATATCCCTGGAAAGTATATTACCAAGGTAAATGAACTTATCCACAGCATTTAAAAGATCTCCATTTGTTGTAACCTATGGTTCCACGTATGGATGGTGTGATGGTGGCTGATGGAGAACCTGCATTTTCTTGATGTTAATTATTAGGCCAAAATTGGCACAGGAAGCAGAGAACTGATCCATACTTTGTTGCATCTCAGCATCAGAGGCTGCATTGAGTGCACAATCATCTGCAAACAGAAAATCATGCACCAACACTCCCTCCACTTTGGTCTTGGCTTGTACCTTTTTCAAACTGAAGAACTTATCATCAGTATGGTAGTTTACCTTGATGCCATGTTCATCATCATTGAAAGCATTTGATTACATGGCTGCAAACATCATGCTAAAAAGCATAGGAGCAAGCACACAGTCCTGTTTCACTCCATTGCTGACTGGGAAGGCACGAGAGCATTGTCCATTGTCTAGAACTTAGGCAAACATGCTATCATGAAATTGATGTATAATGTTGATGAATTTCTCCGGGCAACCAAATTTTGACATAATATTCCATAAGCCCTCATGACTAACAGTGTCAAAGGCCTTGTTTAATGATTAATTGATATGCAAATGGCTTTTAAGTTTCTAATGAAAGTCACAAAACCAATAAATGTTATAAAACTAAGCAAAACATGCCATGCATAGTAATTTGCCACTGCTGACTTATGTATACAGTGGCTAACTGAACTCAAAGACAATGGTCTTAACTAAAAATATCTTCTTGTAGAGGAAGTACACTTAGGTGAGTTCTTTGGACAATTCATTAGCTTAATTTTACTCCTTGTTCTGATCAAAAAATAACTTTCAAGAGGAATATATAGCCCAAGTTGCTAGGGGAAATGCCAAATGAGCCCTATAAAAAAATGAAGGAACATTTACTGAGGGTTCTAGGTGATTTCTCCCAAATCACATTATTACAAGCACAGAACTCAGAAAATCAAATAATCTGAGAATTGAAAAGGAACTAAGAGATCATCTAGTTTAAATAATTTATTCCCAGAATACTGAGGCCCAGAAAGGGGAAATATACCTGTCCAAGGTGTCAGTGACAGTGAGTGGCAGAGCTTGAGTTTAAACCCTAAATCTTTTCTTTCAAGGGGGGGTATTTCTAATATACCATATTTCTTTGTACTACAAAGCAAGTTTTGTTCTTTGTGGAAGGAATCAGATTAAAGTATCAGCTATCTTTTTAAGATTTCCTATTCTCCTATTCCCAAGTACATTTCAGGATATTTAGATTTTATATAAAGATATTCAATTCAACAAACATGTATTAAGGGTCTAGTTACTTAAAGTTTGTAAGTTACTATTTACATCCTAGCTCTGATTACTAACTAGCTATGTGAATGCTGAGAAAGTCCCTTTCACCTCTCTCATGCCATCTCTTCATTTTACAAATGGTAATGATAATATCCTTGCAGACTACTAAGGATGGTTTTGAGAAAAATTCTTTGTAAAATTAAATTGCTAAAGAAATGTGAAGAGTTTTTATTATGATGATTGTATGCTAGGAGTCTAGACTTTTCTTACTAAATGACTTCTATTTGCCCATTTTTGAGTAGTCCAGAACACCCAAACATCCTTAAAGGATTTTTTTTCTTTTAAAAGAAAAATGGCAAGCAGCTACATAAAACAAGAGTATATACTTGTTTACTTGTAACCAAGAAGTCTAAAAAGAAAAAGCAAGGAAAAATACTTACTATGCACCAGATGACAAAAGAAATTTCAAACTTGTGAGGAAAACTAAAAATAGACAGGCCAAGAAATGCGAACACACATGTCTCTGAAATAAATAAACAAAAATTTATTCAACTCCAACTAACTTTTTCAAAATAGTGTTAAATAGTTAAGCCACTGAAAATAATGACCTCTAAGTAGAATAAAATCCAACAAGTTTATCACTGAGCATGTTCTTCCTTACTTCACTCTGTGATGATCTCTGTGATTTTATCAGCCTGCATATTACTTCCACAGATACAGAGTGCAATTCTTTTTTCCATTCTTCCCCCCAAAAAGGACCTTTTTAATTGGCTTACTGAATTGCTATGACCAACTGGTGAAGGCTTTCTCTGAACATGGTTAGGCTGGCCCTCAAAACTTGATACATTGACCACTGCTAGCCTTATAATAAGAAGCTTCCCACCTACATCGTTCCTGCTAGAGCTTGCAATCCACTAACACAGTCTTTGCTAAACCAGTCTCTCTCAATTTTACATTGAGATCTTGAAGGAGAATTTTAATAGAGATTGCAGTCTATATCTTAGATAATTGTTTGCTTAAGTTTCTATCATTCCTTTCTTCACCAACTTGAACTGCTAAACACACAGACAAAAGAAGAATGTATTTATCATCTAGAATATTCTAATTTGATATATTGTCTAAATGTGCATAAAAAACTGGCACTATATAAACCCAGAAAAAACAATGACTATATCTACGAATTTGTACTGAACATTGTGATTAGCAAGGCCCTTGAATGCAACAGAGTGACAAAAGTCCAGGCCCAAGGTTATAGGTACAACCCATAACATATGTACAGGTAACTTCAAACTTAAGGAATTCTTGACTAAAGAAGATAATGTATGTCCAACTTCAACAGTATTAACATAAATGGCTACATTTACAACCCTTGGCTTCCTTCTACTGGCAAAAGAGACCAATTACTCTTTACTTTTAAAGTGAAATTAGTTGAACGTCTTTTAATTTAAGAAAAATAACTTTCAGAGTTCTAACATATTTATTCCTAATGTTACCTTAAGTCTAGAAATGAGTTAACTAAGTATTCAAAAAGAGCGATTAAACAATTTAAGAGTCAAATACAAAATTATATGGTAATTGAAATGTATGAACATAACTTTGCCTATTTCTCTATTATTACCCGGGGTAGTTCCACTTAAAGGCTCAGGTCCTTATGCTCAGAAATTATTTTATTGAAAATTATTATTCACTGAATTAAAATTGAGAGTAATCAGTAAGATATTTTTGTTCTCTTACATGTAAATCGGGGCACAAAAAGCGTAATTATGCCCTGAGCTAACGTGGGCTTCCTGAGACTCCAAATGTTATGAAGAAAGTCACACTGGTAAACCTGACTCAAAATAGGATTCTCACAAACATATCTCTGATGTATACCTCTCATGTAACACACAAGTTGAGTATTAATAATGAGTCTCGATTTTAGATTTTAAAAAGAACTGCTCTTATGATAAAAAACATTCATTATAACTTTTTTTAGATAGTAGGTTAATTTCATTCAATTCTCTTCCAATCAGTACAGTAGTGATCCAATTCAAGTCATGGTGACTGTGGTATATACTAACACCCAGGTCATTCTTCCTCCTTTCCCATGTTAAACACCATCTTCCCTTCCTTTCTACTTTCTGTCCTTATGCTAAGAGACTTCAGTCTTCATGCTAACTACCTGAAGTTCCTTAAACCTCTTAAATAACATAACTTATTCCTTCACTCTACCTTTAGCCTTACATAAGGATGGTCACATATTTCATGTCACCTTTACCCACAAATGTTCCTTAGAAACTCTGACCTTTCTGTATCTGACCACAATCTCTTATCATTTCATCTCTCCCTATTCCTCATCCATCTTAAACCTATCTTTGTCTTCATGAGGAATTCTAATCTTTCCTCCCCATAAGCATTTTCTCTGGCCATTCTCAAGGTAGTTAGGTAGCAAAGTAGATAGAGTACAGGTCTGGAAGACCTAAGTTCAAATCAGGCCTCAAACATGTACTAGCTGTTTGACCCTGGGCAAGTCACTTAACCCTCTCTCTGCCTCAGTTTCCTCAACTATAAAATGGGAATAATAGCATTTACCTCCCAAGGCTGTGAGGAATCAGTGAAGTAATATTTGTAAAAGCTCCCAGCACAATGCCTGGTGCAAAGGAGACACTTAAAATGTTTATTCTTTTCTCTTCCCTTCCATAACTCTGATTTCACTTCTTTCCCTATATAATCTAGACTCTACTGTTAGACATTTCAGTTTTACCCCTGTCCTATTCTTGCTCATTGACTGCCAAACATCAGCTCCTGAGTACTTCCACCATCCTCCTCTATTCTTACTCATGGACTACAGCTGGAGGAAAACTCACAATTGTGCTGAGTAGGCACATTTTAAATTCATGCTATCCAGTGTCAACTGAGCTCTCACTGCAACAAGGCAATCTTTTATTCCTTCTATCTCACTTCCCACAGAAACTACTCTCCCCTCTTCAAGACCCCCATACATCCCTCTATCTCCTCAATTTTACTGAGAAAACTGAGGCAATTTGAACCCTCTCCTTTCCTTTTCCTTCATCTCAAAACCCCTTGACATCATCCCCACTTTTTCCTTTTTCCTGGACTGATAAAGAAGTGGTTCTTCTCCTTGCCAAGACCACCCTCTCTATCTGTGCACTTGATCTCATTCCCTCCTGTCTCTTCCAGCAGATTGCAACCTCAATCATCCTCTCCCTCTGTTAATTCCTTCCCTATTGCCTTCAAACATGGCTAAATCTTTCCTATCCTTAAAAAATCTTCCCTAGATATTACCATGATGTAGGTTATCATCCCATATCTCTTGTTCCTTTCTTGGACAAATGCCTATATGAAGTTGTCTACCCTTGCTGTCATAACTTCCTCTCTCCTCTCACTCCTCAACTCTTGCAATCTGGCTTCTTACCTCATTACTCAACTGAAACTGCTCTCTCCAAGACTACATAAGATTTCTTCATTGATAAATCTGATGGACTTTTCTAAGTCCTTTTTGACCTATCTGTGCTGTGTTCAACACTTCTGACCACCCTCTCCTCCTAGATACATTTATTCTCTGTGTGTGTGTGCCTCTCTCTCCTCTACCTCCTACCTGTTTTCACCTTCTCCATCTCCTTTCCTGGATCATTATCCATATAATACAAACTACTTGGCTGTATCTCAAAATTCTGTCCTATACTCCCTACTGTGCTTTTTGTACTCTATCTCTGTGACCTTATCAACTCCTCGAGATTTAATTATCATGTCTATGCCAATGACACTAACTTCTATATATCCAACCCCAGTTTCTCTTGAGTTTCTGTCCTGTACTACTAATTGCCTATTGGACATTTCAAACTGGATGTCCCAGAGACATCTTAAGTTAAACATATCCAAGATTGAACTCATTATCTTTCCACCCAAACCTTCCCCTCTTCCCAGGTTTAAAACATAGGCATCATCCTCAACTATTATTCCCCTTCATACCACATATCCAATCAATTGCCAAATTTTGTCATTTCTACCTCTACATCTCTTGCAAATACAGCTACTGCTTTAGTTCAAGTCTTTATGTTCTCTAAGCTGGACTTTTACAACATCCTGATTAGCCTTACTCTCTCAAATCTCTCCCCACAGAAGTCCAAATAAACCACTGATGTCAAAATGATTTTTCCTGTTCTTGAGTAGGGGAGTGTCATCAGCACATCTGAGCATAAGAAAGGATGTGAGCTTAAGGAAACCTCTGATGGAGTTCCCCCATCCCCATTGCCTCTAGGTTAAAACATAAACCCCTCAGTTTAGCTTTTAAGTCCTTTACAACCTGGCTCCAGACTCTCTTCCCTGCCTCACTGGACATTATTTCCTCTCCCACACTCTGGGAACCAGTCAAACTGTCCTTCTTTTTCCTTCTTTATACATGTCACTCCATCTCATTTCTCCATGCCTTTATAGTAGCCAGCCTTCATTCCTTTAATACATTCTATTATCACCTCTACCACAAAAAATTACTCTCTTCCTTCAAGAGTTCAAGTCTTACCTTCTAGATGAAACCTTTACTGATTCCCCCCAACTACCAGTGTCTTCCCTCTCAAACTACTTTGTATTTAATTACTCCGTGCTTATTCTGTATATATTTGTGTGAATACGTATATACACATACATATATACATATATGTATAGGTATATTCCCATTAGAACATAAGCACCTTGAGAGTACTCCCGGCACGTAGCAGTGACTGGCATTTAGTAAGGGTTTAATAAATGTCTGCTGAAGGACTGATAGATCATAAAGAACTAGCACTTTAATGACTATATCCACACTACAAATATGCAACTTACCACACATGAAGGCAACAGTTCGTAGGGTTTGCTGCATTAGGATCTGTGTAACTGGGGAAAGGTTATGGTGTGTATAATGAGACATCACAATACCAGAGAACAGGATGGCCATGATACCTACAAAGAAACAACCAGTAAATGAGGATAACAATCATTCGATGGGTTCAACAACCATTTATTGGATGCTATACATAGAGATGAATATCACTCAGGTACCTGTCTTCGGGAAATTACAATTTGTGTGAAAAATAGAGGATAAAGAAATAAATTAATCCCCGCCAATCAGATAATTAATTCCAGAAATAGGTGTTTAACTGGTTCCTATAACACTAGGTAATATAATAGGGTAGGAAGACAAGAATAGTAACAAGGAAGTAAGACAACAAAAATAACTGTTAACACAAAACACAATATATGAAGTACTATTAGAGTTCTTCAGACATGGAAGGTTTGTGGAAGAGATGGTATTTGATCAGGGCTTTAAATGATGGATAGGTAGAATTTAGATGGCTAGAGAGGAGAATAAATATTGTTTCTGAAGACAGTCAAAAGAGATCCCCAAAACCTAATTTTAGCATACAACAACTCTTATTACCAGAAAATTCTTCCTTAAACCTCTCATCACAGCTTAAGCTTATTTTCTATTCTATCCTGGCAGCTAGGTGGTACAATTGATGAAGCACTAGTCAGGAAGACTTAAGTTCAAATTTTGTCTCAGACACTAGCTGGACAAGTCGTTTAACCTCTATCTACCTCAGATTTCTCAGTGTAAAATGAAGATAATATTAGGACCTCAGACTGTTATGAGAATAAAATGAAATTATATATGTGCACTGTATATATGTTTATTTACATATATAGTGCTTTCTCAAATTTGTGGCACTACATAAATACTAGTTATCATTCAGTTCTATTAGGCAGAAATGAATTAGCTGATCACAGTTGTCTTGTATAGCAAAATTCAGAAAAGGAACATCATAAAACTTTCTAATATCCTAATGAGAATTTATAGCAGAGGATCAGAGAATCTTTGTTCTAGAGCCTGAAGAAACGGGGCCATTTGGGCTGACCTTGGTAGTTCAGTTGTTTTTCAGTCGTCTCTGACTCTTCATAACTTCATTTGCTGTTTGCCTGTCAAAGATACTGGACTGGTTTGCCATTTCCTTTTCCAGCTCACTTTACAGATGAGAAAAGTAAGTGCTAACCTTAACATTTTACAAATGAGGAAACCGAGACCCAGAAAAATTAAGTAACTTTCCCAAAATCACATGGATAGTAATTATCTGAGTCAAGTCAAACCAACAAGAATTTATGCAGCCTCTAATAACAACAACATAATAACGATAAACATTTATATAATGCTTACTATGTGCCAGGCACTGTGCTAATCACTGGGGTATACAAAGAGAGGCAAAAACAGTCCCCTCATGGGGGAGGCAACATGCAAATGATTATGAACAAACAATATACGTAAAGGATAAATTGGAAATAATCTTAGAGGGAAGGCATTGGGAAACGGGATTGGGAAAGGCTTTTTGCAGAAGATGAGGTATAAGATGCAACTTGAAGGAAGCCAGGAGGGACAATTCTAGGCATGAGGGACAGCCTGTGAAAATGCCCAGAGTCTGAAGTCAGTGTCTTGTGGGAGGAACAGCACAGTATCAATGAATTGTAAAGTATATGGAGGGAAGTAAAATATAAAGAGTCTGAAAAAACAGGAATGGGCCTAGTTACAAAGAACTTCAAAAGTCAAACAGATGATTTTTTATTTGATCCAGGAGGTAAAAGTGATTCACTGGTGTTTACTTAATCAGAGATGACACAGTCAGACCTGTGCATTAGGAGTATCATTTTGCCAGAAAGATGGACTGAAGTAGGGAGAAATCTGAAGCAGACAGACCAACTAGAAGCTTACCATAATGGTCCAGAAGCGAAGTGAAGAAGGCCTGCAATAGGGTAGTG
The DNA here is from genome assembly GCA_023548195.1 of Bettongia penicillata ogilbyi. Taxonomy (NCBI): domain Eukaryota; kingdom Metazoa; phylum Chordata; class Mammalia; order Diprotodontia; family Potoroidae; genus Bettongia; species Bettongia penicillata. The sequence continues at coordinate 21,188,324 of JAJHZJ010000292.1, read as the reverse complement.
GCAGTGTTAGAAGAGAGAAAGTGTTGTATACAAAGGGTATTGTGAAGCTCAAATGAGATACTAGATATAAAGTACTTTGCAAACCTTAAAGTACTGTTAAAGTTCTAGTTATTATTATCATTAATAGCTTCTAGTCTCTAGGCCTCCAGTCTGGCAATGACTTCATTCCCTGAGTCTTTTGCAGCACTCCTACTGAGCTCAAGTAATGTTTTACAGCAATACAGAGGTGTGCTGAAAAATGTTTAACAGTGGTTCTGGGGAGGGGGTAAAACTTATGGACATAAATGTTTAATTTCAATCTTCATTTTTAGTACTTTCTTAAGTCTAGGCAATCAACTAAACAAAACATAAAGCCCTGATTTGTAGTGATTGCATTTCTGGGGTGAAAATTTAAACACTGGTTAGCACATCCCTGGGTAAAAAAAAGATGTTGCCATGGAAGAATCAACAAGACCTGGCAACAGACTGGCTATAGAGGATGAGAGAGTGTAGGGGCAAAAATAACGAGTTCAGTTTTAGTGAGTTTAGGATGTCTATACAGGATATCTAGTTCTACATATGGAACTGGAGGTTAAAAAAACAACAGTTAGGGCTATCTAAACAGATCTGAGAATCAAACGCAAAGAGGTGATAACTGAATCCATGAGAGATGGTGAGGTCATCAAATGAAATTGTGTAGAAGGAAAAGAGTTCTTGGCAAATGACTTCAATTTTTTCAGTTTAATATGAAGCAAGTTTCTCTTGAGAGAACAAGGGTAGGAGAAGCAGGGAAGATTTTAATCTTTTAGGATGGATGAAAAGGTTTGAAAATTCCACTCTGGTAAATGGAATAGTGAATCGGTTAAAGAGGTACAAAGTGCAGCAGTGAATGCCTAGCTGAGAACTCAGCTGGGCTTTGAATTAAGATCCTTTGACTTCAGTCAGTTCTCTTTCTACTATACCATGCTATCTCCAATATAGAAAATTTTCTATTAAGTTGCCAGGATATATCCTTGATGATATTAACAAAAACATATATAAGCAGAAAAGGAGATGGTATGGTTATGAAGGGAGGGTAAGGAATAATAGAGGAATGGCCTGAATACAAAATTGGTATTCTATTGTACTATTATAAAAAAAGAAAACACAGAAGAAACGCTCTACCATGTTCAGTGGATACTCTATGCAAGATTTACAGCAAAATATAGACTAGAATTATACATAAAGAACATTATGGATTGATAGTGATCTGGCAGAGAACATTCACATTCTTACAATCACTGATTCATAGAACTATTAAGGTTTTATATATACACACACACACGCACACACGCACACACACACACACACACACACACAGAGTCCTAGTCTCTTGTGAGATCCAGAATCATATCATCAACATTAGATATGTTAGATATTAGATATCCTTGAGGGATCTCAAACTCAGTATGTCCAAAACTGAATTTATTATTTTTTTCTCTCCTGTACTTTCCTTTTATTGTTGAGGACACCAACAACCTCTCAGTCATTTAGGCTGGTTCATATCTCACTGTCAGTCTTGAGTATTCACTCTCACTCACCCCATAAATCCAAGCAATTACCAAATCTTATGACTCTTATTTCCCTAACATCTCTTCTACATAGCTCCTCCTGTCGATTAATACAACTATATACCCTAGCCTCACTGGTAAACCTAGTGAGTGAGGTTCATGCCCTGATTACTTCTTGCCTAGACTACTGCAACTGCCTCCTATTTCATATTTCTGCCCCAAGCTTCTCTCTCCATAAGGCAATCCCCTTTCCACATAGCCACCAAAATAATTTTTCAGAATCATAGGTCTGACCATGTTACCTGCTCTGCCCACCTCATCAAACTCTAATGGCTCACTCTCGCCTCAAGGATCAATTATCACTTTCTTTGTATGGTATCAAAGCTCTTCACATTCTGGACCCTTTCAACTTTTCCAGTCTTCTTACACACTATTCCTCTACATGAAGTATATGGTCTAGCCATACAGGCAACACATAGCATTCCATCTGTCACTGCGCAGTTTTTAGTAGCTGTCTTCCATACCTAGAATGCATGCCCTTTTTACCTACATGTCTTGGAATCTGTGGTTTTCTTCAAGACTGCTCCAGTGTTATGTTGCACATAAAGTCTCTTCCTGATCCCTCTAGATGCCCTCAGATAACCCTTTTAATTCATTTTGTACATATTACTTATACATTTATATGTATGCATGTTATCTCCCCATTAGATAATGTAAGCTCTTTAAGGACAGAAAATTTTTTCCCCTTTCTTTGGGCAGAGAACAGTGTTGGGTTCTGAGTCAGTAAGACCTGAGTTCAAATTTTGCCTCAAATGATAATGGTGCCCAGTTAGTATCTGGGCAAATCACTGAATCTCTTAGTCTTGGTTTCTTCATCTATAGAAAGAGGATAATTATAATGCTTATCTGTCAGATTATTGAGGATGAAATGATATAATACACATAAAGCACTCTGAAAACCTTAAGATTATATATATGTTTTCTTTCATGCCATGACCAATATGGAAATGTTTTGCATGATTTTATAATTTATATATGTAATTTGAAAAAAAGATATTATTCAAGGTAAACAAATAACTATTGATTAGAGAAATGCAAATTAAAACAATTCTGATGTACCAACTCATTCTGATCAGAAATGAAAAATGCAGAAGAAAATGTGGGAAAATAATGAACTGTTGGTGGAGTACTGATATGGTCCAATTATTTTGAAGAATAATTGAGAACAAAGCCCAAACTCTTTGACCCAGCCATACTATTACTAGGTCTATAGTCTAGAGATCAAAGAAAAAGGAAAAGAACCCACATGTAAAAAAAAAAACAACATTTCTAGCAGCTCCTCTTGTGGTGGCAAAGAATTTAAATTAAGGAGATGCCCATCAATTGGGGAATGCTGAACAAGTTATGATATATGATTGTGATGGAACTATTATGCTGTAAGAAATGATGAGCACGCAGACTTCAGAAAAACCTAAGAAGACTTACACAAACATAAAAAATTAAGTGAGCAGAACCAGGAGATCACTGTACACAGTAACAGGAATATTGTAATGGTGAAAAACTGTGAAAGACTTATCAATTCTGATCAATACAATGATCTAAGACAATTATGAAAGATTCAAGATGAAATATGCTCTCTGGGAAGCAGCTAGGTAGTACAGTGGATAGAGCATCAGCCCTGGAGTCAGGAGGACCTGAGTTCAAATGTGACCTCAGATACTAAGTAGCTGTGTGATCATGGGCAAGTCACTTAACCATGATTATGAAGGAAGAAAGAATGCTATCTACCTCTAGAGAGAAAACTGATAAACTCTAAGTGCAAACTGAAGTAAAATTTTCTCATTTTCTTTACTTTTCTTGCTTTTCTTGGGGGAGAAGGGGAACAGCATGGCTAGCATGGAATGTTTTGCATACTTTTATATGTATAATTGATATAATGCTTACCTTCTCAGTGGATGGAGAAGGGGTTCAAGGGATAGAAAGAATTTGGAACTCAAAATTTTAAAAAAAAAAGGTTAAAAATAATTTTTTTAAACTCTCAAAAGCTGGAGAGATATCACATAGGGTGAAACTGAGAAAAAGCCACTCAATTTAGTAATTAAAATATGCATGAGGGTTCAGATTTGCACATATTTACAAAGCTATTAACTGTTAAAACTAAGACCCAAACCTAGATCTTCTGACGGCCAGTTCTATGCTTTTTCCACTGTAATGCAATTAATGTGTTTCATATTTCAGTGTCTGGTGGATTTATTTCCTGCTTGTAAACACTATAGCATTGATTTAGAGCTGGCAAGGGTTTTTGAGGCCACTAAATTCAATTCTCTCATTTTTTATGGATGAGAAAACTGAAGCACCAAAAAACATGGAGTGACCTGACTAGCTGAGGCAACCCAGGGCTTCCTGACTCCATATCCAGAGCCCTGTCCTTCAAGTCAAATGCCTTTTAATTTTTTGCTTCTATTAGAGATTGTAGAAGTATACTGAATATGGGAGATAAGAGATTTGAGTTTAAGTTCCAGTTCTGCCATTTACTAGCTCTGTGAGCATGAACAAGTCATTTCATATCACTGAGCTTCAGTTTCCTCACACATAAAATGGGGATAACAATTTATGTACTATTTACTATGTAAGCCATTCATGTACCATGAAGCCGTTCTTAAAAAGACTATTTTATAAACTTCAAATTACTGCACAAATGTGAGCTACAATTCCTATAATCACACAGGTTCCCAAATCCATGCATGCCATAAGAAATTAGAAAGCATTGTTATTCTGACTGAAGAAAAGCCAAGGAATGAACTCTGAGGTTACTATCAAAAAACCCACACTGATATATTTAATATGTATTTCTCCACCAAATAGCTGATGCTCATCCAGGAGCAAAAAATAAGATTGCTCAGAAGGAACTTTTTTGGTACCCTTAGCATTTAGCACAGTACCTCACATAAAGTAAAAGTTTAATAAATACTTGATGATGATGATGGTGGTGGTGATAATGGTGGTGGTGGTGAGGAACAGAGGTAAAAATAAGTAAGATGAAATTCAATGTTCTTCAACATTTGAGGAGCAACGTTTACTTAAATACTAAAATCTGAGAAGGACAACATAGAAGGGCATAAACTAGAATGAAAAAATAATGGAAGTTTTACATCCTGGCATGAGGTTAAAATATGAAATTTACAAACAGTTCCCCACTTCATTAAAGTGACTAAATGCTTATTCTTCCTTTGTAATAATAATAATAATAATAGTAACAATAGCTAACACTTAAATGGCACTTTCTACGTGCCAGGCATTGTGCCATATATTTATAAATATCTCATTTCATCTTCACTATGACCCTGAGAGGTAGGTGCCCTATTTTACAGATATGGAAACAGAGGCAAACATAGATTAAGTGACAAGACCACAGTAATATAGCTCGTAAATGTCTGAGATTGGTTTTGAACTCATGTCTTTCTGACTCCAGGCCCAATGCTCTAACCACTGTACCACCTAGCTGCCCAAATAGAAACCACATGGCGTTCCCATCAGTCTAGGTATTTTATTAGACAGTAAAAGTAAGCTTCACCAGGTATGGCGCTCTGCACATAGTGGACACTTAACATTTTCTGTCTCCAGAAAGTAAGTTGTTGAAAAAGCAACATCCGTCCATTATTATCTAAATGGGGCCCATGAGAAATCATCATGGAGCAAAAATTAAAAAAAATTTCAAATATCTGGTAACTATAATAGAACACCATTCCATATATTTTTGGCACTTAACATTTTTATTGTACTTTCCTTACAACTGTATAAAGTAGATGAAGTTAAACCCTAGAAATTTTCAGTAAATTACCCACGGTCATATAGCTGATTACTGTCCAAGCAGAATGTAGGCCCAGATTCTCTGACCTCTAAGTCTAGAAAGTGCTTTTACTACAACACTAAACTGCTCCACACAATGACAAAAAACAAAATATATAGCACTTTGACACTTCTCTGACATGCATACATGGTAACATATGTGTTATCTTATCTGTGCTCCATGAAGGTGGAAAAACCGTGTCTTTCCTAGGGTTCTGGTCAAAGTAAGTACTTAACAGATAAAATTGTATTTGGTTGGACCTGCCACCAATACTAATGAGAAGGGCAAAATGTCAGAGAATAATACAGATAGAGTTACAGATTCTCATTTCCCAGGTTGAAATTCTTAAAACTTCTAAAATTATTTGGACTAGTTAGTTAGTAGATCAAATTTTGGAGTCCAAAATGCTGGCTTTGAATCCCAGCCCTCTTTCACTACTAAGTTTCTTGATGATGGCAAGGTCTCACTGTTAATCTGTATATCACTTAGCACACTGCTATTTAGGCACATAGCTTACTTAATGATTTCTGACTGATTGTATGATCAGAACCAAGTTGATTAACCTCTTTGAACCTTAGCTCACAACCTCAGATGATCTCTAATATCTCTTTCCTGTTTAGATAGCTATGTAATTCCAGGTCTCCAGTTCAATTTCTTTATTAGACTTACTCAAAGTTCCCAAATGTGCCCTAAACCCTGAACAAGCATTTTATTATCAGCATTTAGTTATAAGGATGATAGCTCTATTCCAAAACACCCTGGAAAGTCAACTTAGCGTTCATATTCTACTGATCTTATCACTTAATTTTCATTCATTCTATAACCTACCTGAGAGAGAGATGCCTTCCGCAAGCCCATAAGGAAGATATGCAAAGATAATCATCATTCCAAACTCCAAGGAAGGTGTCTTCCTTAAATCAATATGCTTTAACACTTGAAGCACCAAATGTTATGGAAAAAGAGCCCAGGAACAATGTATTACAATTTTGGAAAAGGTGTAAAGCTGCTGTTTTTATCTTCTGAACAATAACTAAATATTAAAGATTGCAAAATATGCCTATGTTACAAACTAAAAATGAATGACTGACGGTGATTTAACTTTGGAAGGAAATGAAATGTTAGAGAAAGGGACATAGAGAATACTGTATATAAAAAACTCAGATCTTTGAATTCTTTAAAAAAGAAAACAAGTAAAGTAACCACAAAATCAGCCTGAATTCAAACAGTAGAAATCAAGACATGGAATCTGAAGGCTGGATTCAAATTCCAGGTCTGCTACTTACCTACTGCCTGTGTGACCTCATACAAGTCGTTTAATATTTCTGCTTTGAGTTTTCTCCTTTTTAAGACAAGAGATGGGAATATGACTAGTGTCATGACAAAGTCAATGCAGTACATGGGAGCTACAGGAAACTTGCACTATTCCTAGGCCGTTGAGTCTGAATATCTCCCCTGTGCCACAGCAGCCCCCAGGGCAAGGGTTTCAGCCTGAAAGCTCAAAGGCCTTTTCCTGACTGATTTCAGTACTTTAAGAGTTCAGTTCCACAGGTCTTTAATTGGAGACTGAATAATCACTAATGACTTCTAATTAGAGGACAGTCATGATTCAGGGAGGGATTATACTAGTTAGCCTAAACTTCCTCATCTATAAAATGAAGATAATAATGTCAATCCAACTTATCTCAAAGAGTAGTTGTGTGGATCAAATGATATATAAGTAAACTCTGCAGTACTTATATGGTTTTATGATTACAGTCTTTTGATTTTGGCAGGGAGAGTACAATAACAGGCAATAAGCTCTTGTTCTGAAAACGTTTTATAACAGCAATAATAATCATACTTATTTTAGTCTTAACAGTTTACAAATTACTTTATTTGTATTATTTCATTTGAAACTTGTGAAAATCCTGTGAAATAAGTGAGGCAGGTACTATTATCTCTACTTTACAAATAAAGAAACTGAGGTGCTGAGGAATTATGGGTATCAATTGATCCCCAATCCAGTGTTCTTTCCATTATATTATGTATTTCTCTCACATAATTCATAGCCTAATACCCAGCTCTTTCTCCTTTTTTTTTGGTGAATCTCTAGAACTAACCTTTTCTGAGGAAGATGGGGTTCTTCTACATTAAAATACTCCATAGCCCCTAGTCATATACATCTCTTTCTCTTCTCTCCTTCCCCACTTCTCTCTGTCTCCATTTCTCCTCTCATTCTCTCTCTCTCTTTCTCTTACACACACACACACACACACACACACACACACTCTCTCTCTCTCTCTCTGAATTTTCTCTATCTCCTGGTATCCAATTACTTAGTTTTAAAGCAAACTTAGCTATTAAAAATGGTATGAAAAAATGGAGAACAGGAAACTGGAAAAACTTTCTTTTTATCCATCCACCTCTACTGGTCCCAGGTCAGAGAAGAGCTCTAATCTACATTGTCTACCCATACCAACAAAATAGCAAATTTTTGAAATACTGGAATAAATTCAGACAACGTAAAAAGTCACTAGATTTTTTGAAAAATTACAAGTTCACAGTAATAGTGTAGACAGTTATCCATGATGAAACAGACAATCTGTTCCAACTGCAAAGCAAACTGTCTGACAAGATGGCCAAGGCAGCATGCCTCACTATGGCATGAAGTAGGCCCAGAAATGAACTGCCAATTGATTCTATTTTAGACATAATAGGCTTTATGTAAATCAACAAACAAATATCTTTCCTTATCTGGGTAGAAGACTTATAGGCTGCTTTTTAACCAAATTAATGAAAACAGTTTACGTGTAATTTATTTCACAAATCCTTTTTCACAGCCTGAAAGACAATATTTCTCTTTTTAAAAATATATTTACTATTTATTTTTAACATTAATTCTTAAAAAATTTTGACTTCCAAATTGTGATAGTATCTCCAATGTGGTAATTTTTGAGGGGGCTGATATTTTCAAATAAGTTTAATTTTCTTTTCCATGGACATGAAAACTGGGATGCATTAATTATATCTAAAATGTAATTAACAAGAATTGGGATTTTAGAAGACATCCTATCTCACCAAAATTTACTTAATTTATAAAATGGCCACCTAATTATATTTTAACTACTATAATACCACCTTTTCTATATCAATTTATGATTTGTAAAGTACTTTACATCTATTGTGTCATTTGATGCTCACAACTCTACATTGTAAGTAGTGCAAGTGTTATTTTCCCCATTTTATAGATGAGGAAATCAAGGCTCAGAAAAGTAAAGGCACTTGCCCACAGTCACATTTCAAGGAAACTTCAGAGTTGAACATTGAACCAATGCTCTATTCATGACACTGTACTGCCTTTAGGTGGCAAACTTACAAGAGCTCAGTCATTAATTTAAATATTACTAAAACCAAATAAAAGTATACCAAAATTATCCCTTAAACAAAAGCTTGATTTTAAAAGAAAAGGCACACTTAGGAAACATTAAAAGATGGCTAGAGAAATGAAAATGAAGAGGAAGAATTTATCTAGTTGTGCAATATATTTCTTTCAAAGGATATTAGTGCAGAAATTAGCCCCGTTAGAGTGCCAAGTGCAGCTGAGCCAAAGAACATCTTAAGGAAGTAACCAAGGGCTTGTAGAAAAGTCTGCCACCCACTGACATCAGACATATTTTTTCTTGTCAAGCCTTCAGCTGTGCTAGAAATTCAAAGGAAATGGGGAAAAAAGAGAAAGAAATTAGAAAGGTACTTTCCCCAGGCATTAATAGGGGGAAAAATCTCTAATAACACTTTAAAGCAGAATTTCAGATTCACAGGATGGCAGGGCTAGAAGGCACTTTAAGACAGCTCATGTTAGAGCTAAACGGGTCCTTTTAAAATAGGGGGTCAGAACTAAAAGTAGCATTAGAGAGGTCTAGTCCAACACTATCACTTTACAAGGAAGGAAACTAAAGCTCAACAAGGCAGCAAACTTCCCAAGATCAAAAAAGTAAATAAAGACAGTGCCAGGACTAGAATTCATGTCTCTTTTCTTAATACGGATAGAATTCCTGTATGGTAAAAATTCACCTGGATTGGTTATGACCCTTTGTGATCCAAAATTTTCCCATATATTAGGATTCTGAGCTTAAAGAAAAAAATGACAAGTCTGGAACAAAATTCACTCCAATGTGCTTAAATTAGGACTTGGCTGGACAGAGCCAATGGATTCAGCTGCAAAAGTTAAAAGAATGAACCTTCACAGTAACAAATCAAAATTAAAAGGAATTTAATGAAGGTTAATACAAAAGCCCTTGAAGAACTAAAAATCTAAAGTCATGCAAAAGAAACAAATACTGGTAACTTACTGCTGGTTATGAGACAGAAAATGTCCACTGACATTTCATGGCAAAACTCAGCTAAATAAGATTACTTGCCAGAGTGATATTTTATGAAATGTCCCTCTTAGAAATAAGCAAAGGAGCACACCCTCCCAAAGGCAGGGGAATGCACTGTAACTTTGTTGGAAGAGCCTTTGAAACAAATCAATCAATGAAACAAGAGTTTGGTATTGTATCTTAGCTTCCAAAAGCCTTTGAAACTTCTTCAATGTAGTCTTAACTGTCCAGAATCCTATTTCCTAAAAGGGGGAGAAATGGAAGAACTGCCTGATCTTTGCTTTTGCTCTCCTTTCCACATACACCAGACAAAGCAAGATGAAGAAAATTGTTATATTTTCTATCACTATATCTTAGAGATGGAAGGGAACTTTGGAGGTCAAGTTCAACATCCACACTACTACCACCCTTGCCTCATTTTGCAGATTAAAAAAAAAAAATCTGTGGACCAACAAGGTTACAGGATTTCCTTTAAGTCATACAGCAAGTTAGTGGCAAAGCAGAACCTTAAATTTAGGTACTCGACTTCCAGTCCAGTACTCTTTCCTTTGTAACACGCTAAGCTGCAGCTAAAATGAACAAAGTAGTATTCAGGGAGTAAATCTGAAATGATCCAAAATTCATTTCCTTTCCCTGCCAACTCCTCTGTTTCTCCTATAACCAGTTTTATTAATGGACATGACCCTATGGACTGCTACAGCAAAGTTTCATCATTCTACTTAAAAGACTACTTTTCTCATGAGTAGCCCTGGAAACTGGTGGTTTATTTTTTACACCTTCCAAAATTTTGTAAGATCTGTTAACTCCAAAGTTGAGTGAAATAATAAACCAAGGTGCTACTAAGCAAATAATCCTACAAGACAATATACATTTAACATAATGACTTAGAAATATTAGCTGTTTGGTTTCAGATAACTTTTTAGTTCAATAACTTTAGTTTTTCTCTTACACATATACAAACTTACTTGGTCAGAACAATAGAGACTGCATCATTGAGAATGCTTTCTCCAAAAACTAACATATTAAGAACTGGATCCACATTAAGTGCATTGAAAATAGCAATAGTAGCTACTGGGTCAACAGCAGAAATCAACGAGCCAAATGCAAAACTGTAAGGAAAAAGAGAAAGGGAAACTGTAACAACACTTTTCACAAGGCAGGCGGTACCCAAAGAATGACAGTTTGTATTCCTAAAAATAAAAACAAGCCATCAAATTCAAATGATAGTGTAACAAAAGAAGAAATACTATAAATAGCTACATTATTTATAGCATTTGTTGAGTGTCACACACAGTGAAAGCCCTGGGGATTCAGAACTGCCAGGTAATGAGGAGCTGCTCTGGGCTGACTCCAGAAACATTTATCAAGTATCTATTTGGTATGCATAAACAAGCTGCTGTGCTAGACATTGAGATACACTGTCCTTACAACCAAGAAAACTACAGCCTAAATGGATGAGGGTGGCAGAAAGGAGAATATAACATGAACACAAATAAGAATAGTCTAGACAGGTCTTGTTCTTTTGTCATGCAAATTATTCAACCCCACTTAACATTAAGGGTTTGGGTATCAGAAAATTAAGGTCCTTAAATGTTGGGCTTTTGAAAGATTTAGAGCAAAAAAGTCATGGTTTATAGGAACCCATGAATCAGCCAATGAACATTTATTAAGAGCCTACATGCCAGGCACTGTGCTAAGCAGAAGACAGGCAAAGAGGCAAAAGACAGTCCCTGTTCTCAAGGAGCTCATATTCTAATGGAGGAAACAACATGCAATTAAATATAAACAGAGCAAGTTATATATAAGAAAAATAGGAAATAATTAATAGAAGAAAGTTACTATAATTAAGAGAGGAGAATGAAGACTGGCGGCAAGGAAGTTTAGAAGCTCCATACAACAGTTGTGAGTGAATAAATGCCTGAATCAGGTCAGCAGCAGTAGAAATTGACAGAACTGAAAGCTCTTGTGAATAGGATAAACATTCTTCCTGTTACCCACACTTAAAACGTTGAGTTCATCTTTGACTCTTTCCTTACCCCTATATACAATCACTTGCAGAGTTCTCTCCAGGAAGTACTCCTAATTCTCCCCATCTGTCTCTACAATGCCCTTGGAAATCTCTTCACTCAGAAAGCTCAACACTCTTTTTTTTTTTTTTAATTTATTTAAATTTTTTACATTCATTTTCACAAATTTTTGGGTTCCAAATTTTCTCCCCTTTTATCCCCTCCCCCCACCCCAATACCCCAAGCAATCTAATTTTCCCTATCTCCAATCTGCCCTCTCTTCTGTCATCTCTCCCTTCTCTTGTCTCCATCTTCTCTTTTCTCCTGTAGGGCCAGATGACTTTCTATTCCTCCTTAACTGTATGTCTTCTTTCCTACTTGCAACAACAATACTAAACAGTTGTTCCTAAAACTTTGACTTCCAAATTCTCCTCATCCCTCCCTCCCCACCCATTCCCTTTGGGACAGCAGGCAATTCAATATAGGCCATATCTGTGTAGTTTTGCCAATGACCTCCCTGATAGTCGTGTTGTGTAAGACTAACTGGATTACCATCCCTCCTAACCTGCCCCTCATTGTTTCTCTTCTGTCTTTTGATCCTGTCCCTCCCCAAGTGTTGACTTCAAATTGCTCCCTCCTCCCTTTGCCCTCCCTTCCATCATCCCCCCCCCTTGCAATATCTCTTTCTCCCCCACTTTCTTATACTGTAAGATAGGTTTTCATACCAAAATGAGTGTGCATTTCACTCCTTCTATTTAGTCAAATGTGATGAGGGTAAACTTCTTGTTTTTTTTTTGTTTTTTGTTTTTCTCAGCTCTCCTCTTTTTCCCTCCACTAAGAAAAACTACCTGCCTCTTAAATGACATATAGTTACCCCCTTCCCTTTCCCTCCCCCTACATTTCTCTCTCACCATTTACCCCAGTTTCTTTTAAGGTATGGTCCCATCCTATACAGTTCAATCTGTGCTCTCTATCTCTGTATGTGTGTGCATGTGTGTATGTGTGTACATGCGTGTACATGTGTATGTGTGGTTCCACCAACTACCCAGATACTGAAAAGTTTTAAGAGTTAGAAATATTGTCTTTCCATGTAGGAATGTAAACAGTTCACTCATGGTAAGTCCCTTAAGACTTCTCTTTGCTGTTTACTTTTTCATGCTTCTTCTCATTCTTGTGTTTGAAAGTCAAATTTTCTTTTCAGCTCTGGTTTTTTCATCAAGAATGATTGAAAGTCCTCTGTTTCAATGAAAGACCATATTTTCCCTTGAAGTATTATACTCAGTTTAGCTGGGTAGGTGATTCTTGGTTTGAGTCCTAGTTCCTTTGCCTTCTGGAATATCCCATTCCACACCCTTCGATCCCTTAATGTAGAAGCTGCTAGATCTTGGGTTATCCTGATTGTATTTCCACAGTACTGGAATTGTTTCTTTCTAGCTGCTTGCAAGATTTTTTCCTTGAGCTGGGAGTTGTGGAATTTGGCCACAATGTTCCTAGGAGTTTCTCTTTTTGGATCTCTTTCAGGTGGTTCTAGAATGTCAGGGCAGTTTTCCTTGATAATTTCATGGAAGATGATGTCTAGGCTCTTTTTTTGATCATGAGTTTCAGGTAGTCCCATAATTTTTAAATTGTCTCTCCTGGATCTATTTTCCAGGTCAGTTGTTTTTCCCATGAGATATTTCACATTCTCTTCCATTTTTTCGTTCTTTTGGTTTTGTTTGGTGATTTCTTGGTTTCTCGTAAAGTCATTAGACTCCATCTGTTCCATTCTAATTTTGAGAGAACTATTAAATTCAGTGAGCTTTTGAGCCTCTTTTTCCATTTGGCTCATTCTGCTTTTGAAAGCATTCTTCTCCTCATTGGCTTTTTGAACCTCCTTTGCCAATTGGGTGAGCCTATTTTTCAAGGTGTTAATTTCCTCAGCATTTTTTTGGGTCTCCTTTACCAAGGTATTGACCTGTTTTTCATACTTTTGTTGCATCTCTGACATTTCTCTTCCCAGTTTTTCCTCCACCTGTCTAACTTGCTTTTCAAAATCCTTTTTGAGCTCTTCCAGGGCCTGAGCCCACCCGCCACCCCCCTGGGGTGTCTGGGGTACTGAGGCCCCGCCCTCCACGTCTTTCCCTGATGGCAAGAATACGTCCTCATCTTCGTCAGATCTGAAGGTCGGGATCATTTGCATTTGTTGGAAAAAACTCTCTAAAGTCTTATTTTTCTTCCCTTTTCTAGGCATTTTCCCAGCCAGTTACTTGACTTCTGAGATTCCTTTCCACCCCCGCCTGGATCTGCCCAGCTAGTGCTTGGCCTCTGAGATTTAAATGGGCTTTCCTCCTGCCGGCTGTCAATCAATGAGCTTTAGTTCAGGTGCTGGGGTGGGGCCAGGGCTGCCTCCGAGACTGATCCCTCGAGGGCTTTATGCAGAGACTTTCAGGAATGGAGCGGGTGGGGGCGGGGTGGGGGGCCCGCCTCCCAATCTCAGCTCCCCTGGGGGTCCCAAGCAGAAGCCTTCAGCAACAGAGCGGGGTGGGGGCCGGGCCGTCTCCCAGGCTCAGCTCCGTCCGGTTTTATGCGGGAATCTTCGGTAATGAAGATCCTGCCTGCTGCTGGGGGATTCCTGAGTCCTGGGCCGCTGCCGCCCCAGCCGCCGCCCACACCTCCGCCTCTGCTTCCTGCCCCCGTCCCCTGCCGCCGCCGCTTCCTCCCAAGGGGGCCCGAGTCACGGAGACGCCCCGCTTCCCCTCTCCTTCAGCCCGGCCTCTCTCACTGACCTGCTTCTGTGGGCAGAGGGACTTTCCCGGCTGCTTCAGCTTCCGTCTCTGAAGCCTGCTCGGATCCGCTTCTCTGAGGCCTCGGCCAGGGCAGCGCTGGGGGTCGGGTTTACTCTCCGGGGCACGCCGGACCCTGGGGACGGGTCCTCAGGGCTCCCTGGAACGGAAATCTCCTCCACTCTGCCTCTGCACACCTTGCACTCACCCAGAAGCTATGGGGGACTCTTTCTACACCAATTCCATGGGCTTTGGTTTCAGAGCTCGTAAACGTGCGTCCTTCTACTCCGCCATCTTGGCTCCACCCCCCAAAGCTCAACACTCTTGAAGGATTTCCCTCTAATTAGCTAGTTCCTCCATTTTAAGGAGGAGGTCAGGTCTGCCATATTCATTCCTGTGCAGGAGTTCTACATCTCTCCTGGACTTTCTCTGCAAAGCCCCCTAGCCTGGTAACTTCATCTCTTTCTCCTCCCTCCCCTTTTCAGTTTCCTTTTATGTATGGTTTTCCTCTATTAGAATGTAAGTACCTTAAGGGTATCCCCAGTACTTAGCACACAGTAAACTCTTAATAGACACTTGTTGATTTGACTTGAATTCTACTACTTCATTTGAAACAGTTATTTTTTGACATACAGTGGACATAATAGCTTGGAGTAGGTTAAGGAACAGACTTGTTCTCCTTGATCCAAGAGCAGAACTAGAAGAAAAGGAGTAGGGGAAGATGAAGAGAGAAAAATGAAGACATGGTATCTTCCCTCATTCCCTTCTCATTCCCTCATTTTAATTTTGTTGTTCTGAACTTAATAAACACAAATATTAACATTTCCATATACCAAAACAACAACACAGAAAGAGGTTGTAAATGAATATAAATTTCTCTCTCTACACACAAACACACACACCCATACACATATGATGTGTGTACAGATATGCTGCACATATATACACATGTATATAGTATATATGTGTGTATATCTATATATACATATATATAGACATTTTAACCCAGCAAAAAGGAAAATCTTCCTAGCAGAGGTAACTTAAAGTGGAGCAGGTACTCTAAAAGTATGTACTGCATTTTTCTTCACTTATAAGTCTTCAAATCAAGCATAATTCAAGATAAAATGTGATCAGGTCACAAAGCAAGTTAAGTAGATGATGGTTTACGATTTTTAACCACTGAGCTTTCCCCTTCCCCCCCCACTTAACTTTTAAAAAGAATTTTTTAAAAAGAATTGTTTTAAGGGGAGGAGCCAAGATGGCGGAGTAGAAAGACTCATATATGCTAGCTCCGAACCCACAGCCCATAAATTTCCTGTAAAAAGAACTCCCCATAAATTCTGGAGCAGTGGAAGCCATGCAGCAACGCAGTGGAGGAAATTTCCATTCCAGAGAGCCCTGAAAAACTGCCACCAAAGGTCTATCATGCACCCGGACAGCAGAGCCAAGCCCAGCCCTGGCAGCGCGGCCCAAAGAGGAACAGATCCGAGTAGGCTTCAGGGATGGAATCTCCAGGGGCTGCGAAGGTCCCTCTGCCCACAGGCACTACAGGTCAGTGAGAGAGACTTCTGGGCTGGCCGAGAGGGGAGCAGGGTGTCTCTATAACTCAGGCCCCCTCGGGAGGCAGCGGCAGAGACAGGGACAGCAGCAGAGACAGGGACAGCAGCAGACTCTGGGCTCCCAGAGCAGGCAGGAGCTCTGCTCCATTACTGAAGATCTCTGCATAAACCCCCTGAGGGAACTGAGCCTGGGAGGTGGCCCTGCCCCCACCTGAGCACCAGAACTTAAACTCACATTGAATACCAGCTGCACCTGCTGCTGAAAGCCCTGAGGCTGTGGAGCAGCATTTGAATCTCAGATCCCAAGCACTGGCTGGGTGGATCTAGGTGGAGGTGGAGAGGAATCTCAGAAGTCAAGTAACTGGCTGGGAAAATGCCCAGAAAAGGGAAGAAAAATAAGACCATAGAAGGCTACTTTCTTGGGGAACAGATGTTTCCACCTTTCATTTCTGATGAGGAAGACCAATGCTTACCATCAGGGAAAGACATAGAAGTCAAGGCCTCTGTATCCCAAACATCCGAAATAGATATCCAGGGGGCTCAGGCCATGGAAGAGCTCAAAAAGGATTTTGAAAATCAAGTTAGACAGGTGGAGGAAAAACTGGGAACAGAAATGAGAGAGATGCAAGAAAAGCATAAAAAAATGGGCCAATACCCTGCTAAAGGAGACCCAAAAAAATGCTGAAGAAAATAACACCTTGAAAAATAGGCTCACTCAATTGGCAAAAGAGGTTCAAGGGACCAATGAGGAGAAGAATGCTTTTCAGAAGCAGAATTAGCCAAATGGAAAAAGAGGTTCAAGAGCTCATTGAAGAAAAGAGTTCTCTCAAAATTAGAATGGAACAGATGGAGGCTGATGACTTTCTGAGAAACCAAGAAATCACAAAACAAAACCAAAGGAATGAAAAAATGGAAGAGAATGTGAAATATCTCATTGGAAAAACAACTGACCTGGAAAATAGATCAAGGAGAGACAATTTAAAAATTATGGGACTACCTGAAAGCCATGGTCAAAAAAAGAGCCTAGACATCTTCTTTCATAAAATTATCAAGGAAAACTGCCCTGAGATTCTAGAACCAGAGGGCAAAATAAGAATTGAAGGAATCCATTGATCACCGCCTGAAAGAGATCCAAAAAGAGAAACTCCTAGGAACATTGTGGCCAAATTCCAGAACTCCCAGGTCAAGGAGAAAATGTTGCAAGCAGCTAGAAAGAAACAATTCAAGTATTGTGGAAATACAATCAGGATAACTCAAGATCTAGCAGCTTCTACATTGAGGGATCAAAGGGCATGGAATGGGATATTCCAGAAGTCAAAGGAACTAGGACTAAAACCAAGAATCACCTACCCAGCAGGACTGAGTATAAATACTTCAGGGGAAAATATGGTCTTTCAATGAAACAGAGGACTTTCAAGCATTCTTGATGAAAGGGCCAGAGCTGAAGAGAGGGTTTGACTTTCAAACACAAGAATGAGAAGAAGCATGAAAAAGTAAATAGTAAAGAGAAGTCATAAGGGACTTACCAAAGGTGAACTGTTTACATTCCTACGTGGAAAGACAATATTTGTAACTCTTAAAACTTTTCAGTATCTGGGTAGTTGGTGGGACCACACACACACACACACACACACACACACACACACACACACGTACACGTGTGCACACACACACATACACACATGCACACACATACAAAGACAGAGAGCACAGAGTGAATTGAATAGGATGGGGACCATATCTTAAAAGAAATTAAGGTAAACGGTGAGAGAGAAATGTAGTGGGAGGAAAGAGGATGAAATGCAATGGGGTTAATTATCTCTCATTCAAGAGGCAAGCAGGAGACTTTTTAGTGGAGGGAAAAAGAGGAGAGCTGAGAAAAAAACATGAAGTTTACCCTCATCACATTCGATTAAAGGAAGGAATAAAATGCACACTCATTTTGGTATGAAAACCTATGTCACAATACAGGAAAGTGGGGGAGAAGGAGATAAGCAGGGTGGGGGGGAAGATGGAAGGGAGGGCAATGGGAGGAGGGAGCAATTTGAAGTCAACACTCTTGGGGAGGGACAGGATCAAAAGACAGAATAGAATCAATGGGGGCAGGATAGGATAGGAAGTCATTTGCAAAACTACACAGATATGGCCTATATTGAATTGCCTGCCTTCCCAAAGGGAATGGGTGGGAAGGGAGGAATGGGGAGAATTGGAACTCAAAGTTTTAGGAACAACCGTTTAGTATTGTTCTTGCTACTAGGAAATGAGAAATACAGTTAATGGGGAATAGAAAGTCATCTGGCCCTACAGGACAAAAGAGAAGATGGGGACAAGAGAAGGGAGGGATGATAGAGGAGAGGGCAGATTGGCGATAGGGAAAATTAGAATGCTTGGTGTATTGGGGTGGGGGGAGAGGATAAATGGGGAGAAAATTTGGAACCCAAAATTTTGTGAAAAGGAATGTAAAAAGTTAAATAAATAAATTTATATTAAAAAAAGAATTGTTTTAAAAAGAACTAAGCCCACAGAAATAATCAGATTAGGACAGTAGCAGGGAAGGTGGAGCTTTAAAAAATAAGAAGCTTGAAAGTTTTGAAAAGAAACTTTCAAAAGAAGTTTTAGTACCTGAAGTAGTTACTAAAAGCAAAAAAGGAGATAGCTGGTGCAGCGAGGCTACCAATTACAGAACAAAGAGCTCTTTATACCCATCAGTGCCTGGTATATAGTAAGTGCTTAATAAATGTTTATTGACTGACTGATATGCCTCAATGAGTGCAGAGGGCATCATTGTATTATTACATAGTACAGTAAATTATGTTTTTTTGATCCTAAGTCATCAAGAAAAGGTAAAAAAAAAAGATTGCATTTAGTATTCTCTAATAAAGCCTGAAAATGTATAATATGTTTTAAGACTGCCACAATTTTGTGAATATGTAGAAAATGGGTAAAATAACAGCAGAATCTGAAAATCTTCCTTTGTGAAACAATAAACTCTCACCCAGAGAAGGCCATATTAAAAAGGTGTCACTGTCTTGTAGATAGATATTAGCAACCAGGACTCAAACAACTGATGAAAGGGTTAGTAGCATATATAGAATGAATATAGGTGCTCTCCATTATTTCTAAAAATGTTTTATGAAAAAAAAGTTCTCTGATTCCTGAAATGATTTATTCATTTTGGGTAAGAGTTTTTAGAACAACCTTTCCTACATGTGAAACACATCATAATAATTATTGCTATAATGATAGCTAACATTTACATAGTGTCTACTACATGCCAGGCACTGTAAGCACTTTACAATTATTATCTCATTTAGTCCTCACAACCACCCTGGGAGGCAACTGTTACCATGATCCACATTTTTACAGATGACGAAACTGAGGCAAGCTAAGGTTAAGTGACTTGAGGGTAACATAGCTAGTTTGTGTCAGAGGCTGAATTTGAACTCAGGCCTTCCTGACTCCAGGTTTAGTGTTCTATCCATGCCACCTAGCTGCTTCAATATCATCAAAACAAAATATGTTTCACATATATCATATAACAAACTGGGTTAGGATTATGATCATATATTTGAACAATGAATAATTCTGATAGAATATAATACTGAGACATGAGTTGCCTGAATTATTAACATGGCTGAAGCCAACTCAACTCAGCCTCAGAAGACAATGCATAAATTTATATAAGTATAAAGTATAAATTTAAAGATGTGGATGGTTTTTCTTTAGTTTATCAAATGAAAAGATTAGAGGGATCTTAGTGGCCATGTAGGTTGCTTCATTTCACACATAAGGCAATTAAATATCAGAGTGGTAGTGATTTGTCCAGACAGAAATGACAGGGATCGGATCTGAACGCCATGCTCCTGACTCTAACAGTAGCAATTTTTCCCCTGCTCCAGATTGCCTTCCCATTAACTGATGACAATGTCTGAAGAGGGCCTGAAATTAGACAGACTTAAGAAATTTAGTAAATTAAAAATGTAACTTAGAGAATTCAAACTATGAGTTAAAATCATTACAATGAATAAATACTATACAGACAAACTATTATGCATAAGAAGTCTATTCCTATGTCCTACTGGCTGACTTTGTTGATAATTTAGATCAAGATTTCTATAATATATTTTCACAAGAAATTCTTTCCTTGGTCACTGTCTAAAGGAAAAAAATCGAAGACTGTTTACACATCCTGAAAAGAGCTCACCTCTTCTGTGTTCTTCACAGTTTTCATTTCACTTTAAGCAGCAGTTCTGTTCAATTCAGTAAATATGGCCTGCTTGGCCAAAGCATGGTGCTAGGGTTTGGTGAATGTTTTTGTTTTGTTCCAGACCACGGATTTCATTGTTACAGGGAAGTCCCCATGATAAAATCCTCTGCCAAGGCAGATGGGTCATTGCTTTACAATGTATAGTCTTTTAGAATTATTTGGAGCAGAAGGAGGTTAAGTGACAAGGTCAAATCTCTAGCATATGTGAGAAGTTGGACTTGAAAAATTTCCCCAGGGTTGGGGATGTAAAAACCCAAACCAAAAGTTCTGCCCTTACACATTCATTTATTTATTCACTAAACATTAATAATTGTCTACTACCTGATACAACAGGTATACATGTAAGTGAAAAAAAGAGAGTTTGAGGTGAGAAAGAGCATTAACAACTAGGGAGATCAGAAAAGGCTTTCCTTAATAACTGGCACAGGAGCTGAGCTTTGAAGGAAGGTAAGGATTCTGATGGGTAAAATGAGGTCACATTTCAGGTAAGGGGTGGACAGACAACTTGTGCAAAGATACAGAGGAAAAAATGAATACTGAGTAGGCCTTTTTTTGAAGTTTTTGGAATAGTACATAGAAATGATCATTGAACCACTGGGAGATGATTAAATTACTGGAAGTTGAAGGAGAGAAGAGAGGAAAGGACAGAGACTTGGAGGGACGCTGATGCTTATGAAGTAAAAGGTGAATGACAACTAGCAAGGTAAAATAACCAAGAGAGCAGTGTCATGGAAGCCAAGGAAGGAGATAAATATCTAAGAGGAAAGGGGTAGGTAAAATTGTCAAATACTCCACAAAAATTAAGTAGAGTGAGTTCTGAAAAAAGGCCAACAAATTTAGCAATCAGATCATTGGCTAGCCTGGAGAGATTAATTAGTTTCAGTAGAGTGGTAAAACTGAAATTAAGACTGCAAGGGGCTGAAGAGTAGGAATGAGGAAATGATGGCACAGTATAGCTGAGTCTCAGAGGAGTTTGACTGAGGAAGAATTAATGAATGAATAAGCATTTATTAAGTGCTTACTCTGTATGAAAGTTATAAGAATACAAAGAGAAAAGCAAAATAATCCATGTTCTCGAGGTGTTCACACTTTATTAGGGGGAGACAATGTATATTTCTGCATATTGGAAAGGCCCTCTGGTCCTTAGGGTGCAGCAGCAAAACAGATGGTAACATATTCTCTGATGTCATATATAAGATGATATGGAGTGAATGATATGGTTAAGTGAAGGCACATAGGATAATGAAGACCTAAACATATTTATAGGTAGCAGAGGATGTAAGATAGAGATAGGGGAAGGGGAGTGTAGAGGGAGGGGAAGAGAATATTCAAAAGAATAAATTCCAGTTAGAGGAGGTTAACCTTGTTTTTATTTCTTTATTTTCTTTTCACTTAAAATTTTATTTTCTCTCCCAACCCATTTCAACCGTGATTGGGGGCAGGAGAGAATGAGGATTAATCTTGCTAAGGAGGAGGACTACTTCTTTCTCAAAGACTAGAGCAATAGAAGAGACTGGCAAAAGATATAGAAAGTTTTATGAAACATGCAGGAAAGGAGTAGATTATGGCAGATGGCCTCTATTTTCTTAATTAAGAATTGAGGTCCTCTGCTAAAAGGTCCTCTGCCCCTGCCATCTGTGGGGAAAAGTTTGGAATAGTCCCAAGAAGGATTATAAATCAAATAGGGGGAAATGAGTGCCAGGTAGTAGTGGGGACCCAGCTAAGATAACAAATTTGTAGGGGACCTAGATAGTGAGGTTATGTGATTCTTCTAGCAGGGTTCAACAGCACTGGAAAATAGAGGATTATAATGCAGCAGCTAGTCCAGGTTTGAAGTTTGACAAGGTGTGAGTGGCAACAAAGTAAAAGACTCAAGTGTAAAGGACACTATATAGTTGAAATGGGTCAACTACACAGTCAAGTTTGTGGAGTAAAGTGAAGTCAGAGAATAATAGATTGGAAGAGTAGGGCAGGGGTGGAGGGACTGGAGGTCACTGTGAATACAATGAATGCATTTAGGAGAATCTCAGGAGTGTGGCAGAGTGTGACAGATGAAGGATAGAAGGTCATGATCAAAGAGTAATTTCAGAGCTCAAAATCACAGGGGTAGTTATATGGAAAGCAATAGAGAGGTTTAAAGTGTGAGCATCTCTGGCTGCCTGTGGGACCTGAGGAAGTTGATTTACTGAGAAGGTCACTGAGGGGATACCAGCAGGTATCAGGAAGTCACTAAATATGAGGCAGGAGCTGGGATATAATGAATAACTGTGAGCTCCTTCAGAAATGAGGGGGAATGACTATAACAAGGATCTGGATGGAGTGAAATAGATTCAATTCAACAAACACTTGGAGCTAACCTTTTAAGGAGTAGGGGGTGGTAAGGAATGTTAGTAGAGGGAACAGGTTTTCACTTCAGCAGATGGTGACTGAATCCACAAGGATAAAAGAACCTTGTCAGCCATAGGATGGGGAAAGAACCAAATGATCAGGGCATGCATCCTCCAGGTATTTGGATGACTGTACATGGCATTTCAAGTGATGGCAGTAGTGTCTGCTTCCAAGACTTGTCACTTCAAACACTGGGGAGTTATGGGTACAAACAGTAGATATATGCAGCAAGGAGGTTTAAATGGGTCAGTAAATACCTTGCATGTAGGTTCTTTGAACCAGACACACTCAAACAATACCATGGAATCTCCTGTCAGGAGATGTCAGGCGATGAGACATACTCAAATGATAACCTATCACCTACCAATCTCGTCCCAGAAGGACAAGATTTCTAGTACCTTTGGCACCCACAGGCTTGAGATTCATGAAAGATTTGGTCTGAATGGGCATCCTTGGATGTGGATGCAGATCCTTTAGAATTACTGGGTCTATAAGGCTAAAATCATTGATGGATTTGAGTTCCTTTCAGTTTGGCCCTCAACTTCAGTTTTAGCCTTTGGCTCAGAATTCTTATCAGGTTATGACCACTGCCATGAGTAGGTCTCTAGGAGTTGGACTGAATTCCTGCTTGATTCTAGCTTCAGTCTCTTCTGAATTGAACTCAGACAATGCCATACATGTGGAGAGAACACTTGACTACCAAGCTCTTTATCCTCAGAAGCACAGGCCCTCTATTACCTTTGATGACTAGGGGCTCCAGATCCAATATATGTAACAAACCCCTTCCATACAGACCCTCTAATGTCTGCTAATTAATATTTTAGCTCCCATTATACCTCAGATAGCCCAAGTATCCCACCTAAAAACCTAAACCTAAACAAAAGAATTCAGGATTGTGGAAACATAGTTGACACTTTCTTCTACCTACTGGGTTTGGAGCAGTGCTTTTTAATTGATAATTCACTCTAAGATGGCTGGGTATCCATTCTGATTCACCTTGATTGTCTGCAAAGGAGGAATATGATTTCTACCACATCTTTTATGATAACCTTACTCCATATATAGTGTAAGCTTCAAGAAGACTAAACCATTTGCCTAATTTATCTCTGAATTTCCCTCCAGAAGAGTAATTTGGGGGCATTTCTATTACAAAAATAAAAACAAAAAAATAATGGTCTCAAAGTTCCTGAAGCAGTATTCAATTCCTATTCCTTCCTAGGCCCCCAATGTGCGACATTATCAGATCCCAAGTTGAAATGAAGTGGCCACCGAAAGGACAGTTTACCACTTGCTGTTAAGTGACTAGAAAAAAATCTCAGGCTGATTTATCAGGAATGGAAGCAGGCTAGAAATGTAAGCAGCTGGCCTAGTTTCATTGCCTTTTGGTAGAGTGCCATAGATGATAACGAGAATGGAAGAGGGACAATCACACAGTTGAGGGCAGTCTGCTCCCAAAGGCTTCTGTCAGGGGCCAGTAGGACTTGGGCTGAGGTAGGCAGTTTGCCTATGGCACACATAACTGTAGTTAAGTTCAAAGTATGGTTGTTTTCAAGAAGGGCAGTTCAGGGAACACAGGAGGAACCAGTAGGGTTGTTGGAGAGTAATCTAAGAGTTAGTTTAAGCTTGGATATAGAATAAAAAATGTGGAAGACAGAAGGGTCATATAAGAACACTATATGGAGCAATCATAAAGTATTGTTCACTCAGTTTCTGAATTTCCTTATTTTATGTTACTTATCCTGGCCCACATTTTTTTAAACAAGGAAATCAACCATATTGAAATACAGTAATCAAAATACTTTTAAAAGAAAAAGAAGTTCTGGGACCCAACCCCTAAATTTAGAATGGGGAACAGCAAAGCACAGAAATAATAAGGGTGAGGGTGAGGTGGGGAGAGAAAGGAGTTAAACAAAGAAAAGCCTTAAAAGAATAGGCAAAGACAAAGATTAGGAAGGGTAGAGTGGTAAGCTTAAATATGGGGTTTTGATTAAGAAGGATCATTTCAGCAGAGACTAAAAATAAAAGGACCTTCTGTCCATCTCAATAATAACTTATAACAATTCCACAGGACTGGTGATGGAAAATGTTATATACACCCAAAGAAAGAACTACGGAGTCTGAATGCAGATTGAGGCATACCATTTTCAATTTTTGTTGCTGTTTTTTTTTCTCACGATTTTTCCTTGTTCTGGTTCTTCTTTCACAACATGACTAATGTGAAAATATGTTTAACATGACTATACATGTATGACATATCAGATTGTTTGCTGTCTTGGGGAGAGGGAAGGGAAGAAGAAAAATTTGGAACTCACAATCTTACAGAAATGAATATTGAAAACTATCTTTACATTTAATTGGAAGAAAATACTATTAAGTACATGTATATGTGTATGTGTGTATACATATTAGCTACCACCAAAAAAAAACCCCTCCCAACGCTTAATATATATTCTTTGACATAGCAGATATAGATTTTGACGCTTTGTCCTAACAATCATTAGAAGTAGGAAAGCCTACCAGCTCTGGTACTCTGCTTTTGCTGGGCACACAGGTACTTGGCTAAGCCTGCCCACTCAAGTGTTACACAGTTACAGGGGTAACTGAGTTTGAAACTCAATTTAACAAATATTTACTAAGTGGCTATTATATGAAGAGCACACTAGAAGCTGACATCAGAATGCTCTGTGCCCATGACCTTTTATAGCACATACAGATGAAAATTGTAGAAATCAGCTTAATTTATTACAAAGAATTAGCTTCTTACGAAATCATTTTAATTCTTTACAAAGCATCCTAAGGACATGATTAGATTGGCTCCTAGAAAGAAGCTTTGATATGTTCATCAAAGCAAAGGAATGAAGATGAAAATTTTCAAAAAAGTCCCAAAGAGAAACCAAGCATCTCTCCTCTGAAAAGGGGAAAAGGACTTTCAAAGTGGAACCTATCTAGCTAGATGGAACCCTAACTAGATGATGAAATTTCAACTATAGCTTTTGAAAAGTACTTGTAAGTTAGGTGAAGATGATTAATACCTTTTCACCTAAAAACATTTTAGCTGGCACTTAAATGGGAAAAAAAAACAATAGACAGTTTTGAATTTTTTCCAGTATTTTTTTATTTTAAATTACATTAGGAGCCAAAGAAGACAAGGAAAACATGTTATTTTGTGATTCATAAAGGTTTACTGCATTAATATTGGGTAAAGTACAAAACCAAGCCAAACTTCAAACATACAACGCACAAAACATTGTCACACTGGTAAATTCAAACTGATTACTGGTTTATAGTTTCATGCTGTTAAAAGGAACTGAACCTGGGGGGAAGTATAAGAGACATTTTGTAATAACCTCCAAGGAAGAACAACATATACCTGAACCTTTCAAGATAGGCAATACACCTTGTTTAGTTTTAGTCCAGGGTCAAAGTCTACCTTGTTTCATTTGAGTCTAAGGATAAAGCACACAAGGAACTAACAAATGTATGATTTTTGACTTCTGACAAGTCTGTCATAAGTATCAACTGCTTGGTTACATATCTACCCACATCTCTGCTATTCTGAAACCTCATTATAGCATGGAAGAGTTGAAATCTGGCAGGTCCTGCACCAAGCCAAAGGTTTTAAGTACGGGCTTGGTGACAGACACTATATTTGCTGTCTGAAAACCAGCCTAGCTGAGTTCATAAAGGCTCTTTACCAAGTTGGCCATAATGTGATGAAGTTTTTGGACAGAGCAACTCTTAGGGGCAACTTAAGTTGTAGATACGCTGTGATCTGTGTTGGGGGAATATTACCCACAACAATGAAATTATGATTCCTTAAAGTATTAAGTATCTGATAGTTATCCAGATGGTTCTTTATAAAAAATCTTGAGTAGGGTAAGGGAGAGTGAGGAGTAGAGAATTACTCTAATTTTGGAAACCTGAGTAAGTGAAAAGATGGTGGTGCCCTGATATGTTGGTGGAATCACTCTGGAGATCAGTCTGGAACCACGCCCAAAGCTACCAAAGCTTGACCCACAATACCACTCCAAGGTCTGTGTGCCAAAGAGATCATAAAAATGGGAAAAGGACCCACACGGACAAAAATATTTATAGCAAAAAACTATCTTTTTGTGGTGGCCAAGAACTCAAAACTGAGGAGATGCCCATCAATTGGGGAATGGCTGAACAAGCTGTGGTAGATGACTGTAATGGAATATTCTTGTTCCATAGAAAAGGATGAGCAGGTGGACGTCATAAAAACTTGGAAAGACTTACATGAACTGATGCTGAGTGGAGCAGAATAAGGAGGGACACAGCAACAGCAACAATGTGAACTGGCTAATTTTGATGAGACTCAACTCTTCTCAGCAATGCACAGATCTAAGACAACCCCAAAAGACTCTTAATGGAAAATGCTAAATACATCCAGAGAAAGAACTCTACAGTCTGAATGGAAATGAAAGCATACTATTTGCTCTCCCCCTTTTTTTGGTTTTGTTTTTTCTTTCTTGTGGTTCTTCTCATTGGTTCTAATTCTTCTTCACAACATCACTAATATGAAAATATATTTAATATAAATGTATATGTAGAGCCTATATCAGACTGCATGCTGTCTGGGGAGAGGGGGAGGGGAGGAAGGGGGAGAAAATGTAGAACTCAAAATCTTAGGGAAGTTAATGTTGAAAACTAAAAATAAATAAATAATTTTTTTAAGAAAAGAAAGAAGTTCAGAAAGTAGATAGATTTGGGGGGACAGGTAAGTTTTTTCTGGGGACACACTGAGTTTGAGCTTCCTATAAAACATCCAGTTAGAAACGTCCAACAGGCTGTTGGTGATGTGGGACTGGAACTTAGGAAAGACAATAGGTTGGATATACAGAAGTGGGAGTCACATCCATATGATTATGATCAACCACCTGGGAGATGAAGAAGTCACTGAGAAAGAGAGTATAGAAAACAGAAGAAAGCCTAGGATTGAACTTGGGGAAATACTACAGTTATGAAGTATGATATGGATGATAATCTAGCCAAGGAGAGTGAGAAGAAGTCATACAGGTAGGAAGAAAAACAAAAGTTATTTCTTTGTATTGTAAGGATATAGCTAGGATAGCACCTGTAACATAGCAGATACTTAATAAATGCGTAGGGATTTATTATTATAAATACAAAAATATAGCAAGAAGGGAAAATAGCTCACTTTCTAAAGAGAGTTTTTTTCTCCAAATGCCAGAGTAATAATTTCTGTCAAAATACTACTGTCAAATGATCCCAAAAAGATATGCAAATAAATCTTTTTAAGAAAAAGGATAGTGAGCACACAAAAATTATTTTCATTCATGCTTCAAAGAGACTGATAAAGACTAGAGTCTATGGAAGTATTTTCCAGCAGAAAATACAGTATATAATATATGAATATTCTACTCATGAAATATTATGAAGATAATTTCCCCAGACTGCAAAGTAGATACACATATGTTGTGTTAAGAAGGATTTTTACCTGTCTGTCATGTTGAGTTTAGAAATTACATCAGCCTGTTAAAAAAAAAACAATAACAAAGAAAAGATTAATGAAGAATTAAGAGATTAAAACATCTTTGACTTGCTTATAAAGTAAATAGAATATGAATATGTCAACAGAAAGTAATTTGAATAATAAACCACAAAATTCCCATATTTTACTCTGACTTGAAGTAAAACTTCACGTTTAAAAAGTATGGAATACAAGGGCAGCTAGGACTGAGCACCAGCCCAGGAGTCAGGAGGATTCAAGTTCAAATATGTATTCAGACTTTTACTAGCTGTATGATCCTAGACAAGTCACTTAACCCCAACTGCCTCCAAAAAAAATAAGTATGGGAAGGTATACTGAAACAAAAACTAATTAACCAAAGTTCTTTGCTATGAAATTTATTTTCTAATTGGATATTCAAAGCCAAATAATGAATAAAGTTACATGAATAGACAGATATATCAGTGCTATGTAGCACAAAATGCTATGGATAAGAATCAGTTAACATGGGTTTTAGCCACAGCTATTAAAAAAAGAAAAAAAGATTCAGATTTGCTACATTTAGGAGAAGCCAATCAGGTTCTCAGATACTTTTTCTTACACTTAGCTTAGTAGTGAAAGAGTTAACATCTCCATTATTCACAATGAAAGAAAGGAACATCAACATATATAATGCAAAGTGACTGCTACCCTATATCTTCATATTTGATTATGAATGATTCATTTTTTCCTTGAAAATTTTACTGTTTCAATGGGCTAATTAAGATGAATTTAAATTCCCTGAGAATATGCCAAATAATAGCACTATTAGTTGGCCAATAACATGGTAGAAAATGCATAGCTTATACATAGTAATCCATGAAAATAATTGGCAGTGAAATCAGAAAGGATAAAATATACATTATTGTCCAAATACAATTCAATGAAACAAGGTGTTTGCATCCATTACAATTCACGAAATCTTTTTTTTTTTTTTAAATCTCTTAAATATTGGTCTTTCCCTATTTTGCACAGGCTAGAAGTACAAGTCACTCACAGGACCAATCTCCTTCTAATGTGCCTGGGAGCTTTGATCTGCTCCTTTTTTGACCTGGGTTGCTCCACTCCTTCTTAGGCAGCCTAATGGACCCTTAGTCCCAGAAGCTTCTCATATTGGTGTCAGACAGTATGGATACCTAATGAATTTAGGAGATTGTGGCTCAGAACTTCTGAGCTCAATTGATCCACCACAGCAGCAAGGATTACAAGCATACCCCACCACACTATGTTCCTCCTCACAGCTTTATAGGTTCTTCAAAGCTTAGTGTAAGGGTATTCTTTTTGAGTCAAACTTTTGTTTTCCAAAGTACAGAGAAACTTAAAGAGTCATAGAAAGTTTTCTAAGGGCACCAAGAGGTTATGTGACAAAGAGTCTGTATTGTTAGAGATAGGACTTGAAAAAAATCTTCCCACCTCCAAGTCTGGCTATCTACTAGACCATACATCCTTTTCTATGCAGTACTTAGTCCAGTTAGAACCAACTTAATGTACTGAGTGGGAATATGAATTTCCTTTTATGAGTAAACTACATGAAATTCATCCTACAAATAAGTTTTATAGTATTAATTCTATAAAGACAAGTGTTTCAAAGACTTCTCTCAAATTTCTCTCTTACCTGACCTAGAAAATATATTCCTCCACCTACAATAAAAGCTGAAATTGCTGTGCCAAATACAGCAAATAGAGTGATGGAACCAATATTCTGAAAGAAGTTACCCTAAAAAACAAAACAAATAAAAGAGATATGAATAAGACAAAAAGTTAAACTAAAAATAAATTCAACTAATATAGAGATATCTCTTTCATAGATATACAATTTACTCCCATATTATATATTTAATAAAAGCAAAGGATTCTGGAAGTCACAAGACCCCCACTCCTGACAATCTTACACTTACTGCTGGGTAACCTTGGGAAATTCACTTGATTTCTTTAGGCCTTATTTTCATAACCCAAGAAATGACTGTCCTGGACTAAGTTACTTCCAATATCTCTTGCATCTCTAATCTTATTAATTAGCACTGAACAAATTAAACCTAGTCCACTCAATTATATATTAAGTTTATTTAACTAAGAAATCATTTTTTAATTCTGTTTTAAAATTTTTTTTATTAAATATATATTCCATTTCATTATATGATATTCATCAAATACTAAAATATAATATTAAGAAATCATTTAAAGTACAAGTACTATGATAAAGTCTTCAAAATTTCCATATGCTCCTGAAAACTGTACCAGTCCATTGTTCTCTGCTTAAATGAGGAATCATTCATTGTTTAAATAAGGTTCTCACTGATAAAGAAATACTAAAAAATATTAGACATCACCTGTGGATATGTACAAAGACATGGTCGAGTATCATTTTCAGGACACAGATTTTTTAAAATCCACTTTAGGAAAGCACAAGAGCTAACAAGAATCAAAGCAAACTTATAAAACCTTTGATCAAAAGGATCACTTAGATGGTATCCCTAGCTGGGAGAAGGAATTTTACTTTACATTTACTTGTTTTCATTATTTTGTTTGATAATGTGTCTTCTGGTTTTCCTTGTTTATTATTATTGATCTTGAAAGGAACAGAAACCCTGTTCTGGTGCTAGGTGCCTGTGTGGTGTATAGGGGGTCCTTGCTCTAGGTTATGCTAGCAGAGTTTGTACTCCTACCCTGACCTAAAAGACTGAATATGGGTCTGGAGGCAGATTATTTGTCATTTGTCAAAGGTTAAGCTGAGTTTAAATGCAAAGAAGCTCATTACCTCAGGGTACTGAATTTTTTCAGTCATACAAGTCATGAAGATTGTCTGCTTAAAGAGTTACAATTTACCAGCCATGTGAATACATGGATTCAATTATAGATCTCTTAAATTTCAGGGTTTTGAAGGAACAAAAAATTTAAAAATAACTCATTGCAAAGAACACATTTTATTTTTCTAAAAAAGCATTTCCATCTGTGATTTCCCTTCATCTCAAAATAGTTTTGCGACTTTAAAAATTTTTAGTAGATTAAACAAATCACTCCTAGCCCGCTTTTGGGGATCTAACACTGCAAAAACTCATTATTCAGATAGACCATAGATATGAAAATCCCTGGCCAATATTAGTTTTGGAATTAAGTATGTATACTTAGGTCAAGTACAGGGGCAAATAGCAGTTGGAAGTTACTTCCCCCATTAAAAGAAGCAAACTCACCTGTTTCTTTGTGATACTGTTAACTTTTCTCTTCATATGATATTTATATCTTAGTTCAGTGGTATCAAACTCAAATAGAAACAGAGGTGACTACACCACACACAAGAATCCCTGTAGGAGCATTCTGACTTAGAAAACACAATCTATGTTTTACTGTATTTTCATTTTTGTTGTTAAAATAATTCCTAATTACATTTAATATGCAGGCACATAGTTGACACTTCTTAGATAACTCCTATTCATTAGTAGAACACTTCATTATTTTCAAAATACTTAAAGAAACCAGCAAAGACTGTACCAATGAATGAAAAATCTCATTTAGATCTAAACCTCACGTCCAAAACTGCACGAATGATTCAAACTTAAAATCCATATGCAAACAAGAAATTTAAAGAAATTTTCAATCTTTGGAGGAAAAATTACCAAAGAATCATAAAAGGTCACAAGAAGAGACCTAGGAGTATCTAGTATAATGTTTTTCTTTTATGAAGAATTAAACTGAAACGCGGAAAGAGAAAGAATTTTTGAACTGATGTTCCTCTAAATATTGTTAATAATCTAATATTGCTCTATGTACCTGAAAAACTTTTTTTTCTTTTTTTAATATAAATTTATTTATTTAACTTTTTACATTGATTTTCACAAAATTTTGGGTTCCAAATTTTCTCCCCTTTTATCCCCTCCCCCCCACCCCAATACACCAAGCATTCTAATTTTCCCTATCACCAATTTGCCCTCTCCTCTATCATCCCTCCCTTCTCTTGTCCCCATCTTCTCTTTTGTCCTGTAGGGCCAGATGACTTTCTATTCCCCATTAACTGTATTTCTCATTTCCTAGTAGCAAGAACAATACTAAACGGTTGTTCCTAAAACTGAGTTCCAATTCTCCCCATCCCTCCCTCCCCATCCATTCCCTTTGGGAAGGCAGGCAATTCAATATAGGCCATATCTGTGTAGTTTTGCAAATGACTTCCTATCCTATCCTGCCCCCCACTGATTCTATTCTGTCTTTTGATCCTGTCCCTCCCCACGAGTGTTGACTTCAAATTGCTCCCTCCTCCCATTGCCCTCCCTTCCATCTTCCCCCCCACCCTGCTTATCTCCTTCTCCCCCACTTTCCTGTATTGTGACATAGGTTTTCATACCAAAATGAGTGTGCATTTTATTCCTTCCTTTAATCGAATGTGATGAGGGTAAACTTCATGTTTTTTTCTCAGCTCTCCTCTTTTTCCCTCCACTAAAAAGTCTCCTGCTTGCCTCTTGAATGAGAGATAATTAACCCCATTGCATTTCATCCTCTCTCCTCCCACTACATTTCTCTCTCACCGTTTACCTTAATTTCTTTTAAGATATGGTCCCATCCTATTCAATTCACTCTGTGCTCTCTGTCTTTGTATGTGTGTGCATGTGTGTATGTGTGTGTGTGCACACGTGTACGTGTGTGTGTGTGTGTGTGTGTGTGTGTGTGTGGTCCCACCAACTACCCAGATACTGAAAAGTTTTAAGAGTTACAAATATTGTCTTTCCATGTAGAAATGTAAACAGTTCACCTTTGGTAAGTCCCTTATGACTTCTCTTTACTATTTACTTTTTCATGCTTCTTCTCATTCTTGTGTTTGAAAGTCAAACCCTCTCTTCAGCTCTGGCCCTTTCATCAAGAATGCTTGAAAGTCCTCTGTTTCATTGAAAGACCATATTTTCCCCTGAAGTATTATACTCAGTCCTGCTGGGTAGGTGATTCTTGGTTTTAGTCCTAGTTCCTTTGACTTCTGGAATATCCCATTCCATGCCCTTTGATCCCTCAATGTAGAAGCTGCTAGATCTTGAGTTATCCTGATTGTATTTCCACAATACTTGAATTGTTTCTTTCTAGCTGCTTGCAACATTTTCTCCTTGACCTGGGAGTTCTGGAATTTGGCCACAATGTTCCTAGGAGTTTCTCTTTTTGGATCTCTTTCAGGCGGTGATCAATGGATTCCTTCAATTCTTATTTTGCCCTCTGGTTCTAGAATCTCAGGGCAGTTTTCCTTGATAATTTTATGAAAGAAGATGTCTAGGCTCTTTTTTTGACCATGGCTTTCAGGTAGTCCCATAATTTTTAAATTGTCTCTCCTTGATCTATTTTCCAGGTCAGTTGTTTTTCCAATGAGATATTTCACATTCTCTTCCATTTTTTCATTCCTTTGGTTTTGTTTTGTGATTTCTTGGTTTCTCAGAAAGTCATCAGCCTCCATCTGTTCCATTCTAATTTTGAGAGAACTCTTTTCTTCAATGAGCTCTTGAACCTCTTTTTCCATTTGGCTAATTCTGCTTCTGAAAAGCATTCTTCTCCTCATTGGTCCCTTGAACCTCTTTTGCCAATTGAGTGAGCCTATTTTTCAAGGTGTTATTTTCTTCAGCATTTTTTTGGGTCTCCTTTAGCAGGGTATTGGCCCATTTTTTATGCTTTTCTTGCATCTCTCTCATTTCTGTTCCCAGTTTTTCCTCCACCTGTCTAACTTGATTTTCAAAATCCTTTTTGAGCTCTTCCATGGCCTGAGCCCCCTGGATATCTATTTCGGATGTTTGGGGTACAGAGGCCTTGACTTCTATGTCCTTCCCCAATGGTAAGCATTGTTCCTCGTCACCAGAAATGAAAGGTGGGAACATCTGTTCCCCAAGAAAGTAGCCTTCTATGGTCTTATTTTTCTTCCCTTTTCTGGGCATTTTCCCAGCCAGTTACTTGACTTCTGAGATTCCTCTCCACCTCCACCTAGATCCGCCCAGCTAGTGCTTGGGGTCTGAGATTCAAATGCTGCTCCACAGCCTCAGGGCTTTCAGCGGTGGGCGCAGCTTCTATTCAACGTGAGCTTAAGTTCTGGTGCTCAGGTGGGGGCAGGGCTGCCTCCCAGGCTCAGTTCCCTCAGGGGCTTTATGCAGAGACCTTCAGTAATGGAGCAGAGCTCCTTCCTCCTCCAGGAGCTCCTGGCCGCTGCTGCCTCTGCCACTACCTCCCGAGGGGGGCCTGAGTTATGGAGACACCCCACTCCCCTCTCAGCCAGCCCAGAAGTCTCTCTCACTGACCTGGAGTGCCTGTGGGTGGAGGGACCTTCGCGGCTGCCGGAAGTTCCATCCCTGAAGCCTGCTCGGATCTGCTCCTCTGGGGCTGCACAGCCAGGGCAGCACAGGGGTGGGGTCCGGTGTGCAACGGACCTTTGGGGTTGGTTTTTCAGGGTTCTATGGAACGGAAATCTCCTCCCTCCATTGCTACGTGGGTTCCACTGCTCCAGAATTTGTGGGGAGTTCTTTTTACAGGAAATTTATGGGCTGTGGGTTCCGGAGCTAGCATATGTGAGTCTTTCTACTCCGCCATCTTGGCTCCTCCCCTTGAAAAACTTTTCTACAAAATTTTAAATATTTCCCTAAAATTCTATCCAAGCTACTTTATTCTCTCTATACAAAGTTTATATACTCTATTTTAAAATTCCATCTTAAACTTTACTCTCCTCTATGTACTCTACAATGCAACAGCACTATCTTCCTTGTTATTCCTTGCAAAAGACAGTCCTCATCTCTGGACTCTACATTTCCACAGGCTGTCCCCTCCTGCCTGGGATGTTCTCCCTCCGGTTTCCCCTGGCTTCTTTCATATCTTGAAAAAAAGCCTACCTTGTGCAAGAAGACTTTCCCAGGTCCTCTTACTGCAAACAGCTTCCTTCTGAAATTGTCTCTATATATCTAGTATGTAAATGGTAGTCAGAATGTTGAATCTCCAATTAGAACGGGAGCTCCCAGAGGGCATATATTCTTTTTGTTTTTCTTTTATATTCTCATAGTTTAGTGCAGTGACTGGCACATAAAAGGTACCAAATAAATGCCTGTTGACTGACTGACTGAAAACATCAATTTTTAAAATGAAAAGTCATGCACATATTTCCACACTCCATAATAGTTTACTTACAATTCCTTTGCAGAGTTTTAAAAGATGATATACTTCAATTCATTTCTCTTTTGTTTCATTTTGAAAATGACCTGATATTGATTATGGTTTGTAAGGCTTGGGGATTTTTGTTTAGCCACGAAACTTCCTGTATCTTGTTCAGAATGCTCTTGCTTGGCAACTTTACCAAACCCATTAAGTTTGAAATCAGAATACTAAATCAGCAAAATAAGTTACTTTTTGCTTTTATTCAGAAATCTAAATGGTTAGCATATCTTTTCCTAGGTAAAGCACAAAAAAAGGAAATGAAGTTTATGAGAAGACAATGCTCTTAAGTCAATATAACCTTTAAACAATCTGCCTTCCTAAACACAAGGATTAAAACCAAAAGGGAAAATTTGTGTCTTACCTTATGTAATGAATATCCTGATTCAAATATGATAGGAGGAAGCAAGAGAAGAAAGAACATATTTGGACGAAACATTTCTTCTTCCTATAAAAAAATATACATATATATATATATTTTAAAAACAGATATTGGAGAGGATTCTGGGAAGATGGTGGAATTGGTCAGAAAACTTTTGGTTCTCCAAATTTCCTCCACAAAAAAAATAAGACCGAACATTGCCTCACAGCAGCAGAAATAAACACTGGTAAAGCACTTGTCTTCCTAAGAAAATCTGATTAGACCCAAGAAAAACCCAACCTCCAGGGGTTGATGTTTGGCCAGAGTAAAGAGGGAATACTTCCAGGAGGAGTCTGCAACACTGGTAAAGCACTTGTCTTCCTAAGAAAATCTGATTAGACCCAAGAAAAACCCAACCTCCAGGGGTTGATGTTTGGCCAGAGTAAAGAGGGAATACTTCCAGGAGGAGTCTGCAGAATCAACAAACAACAAGCCCTGAGGGCAGCTGTGTAGGTGGCAACTTGGGTGGCCACGCAGCTCTAACAGCTGAGTAAAAGACAACAAAAGTACCTTTCACTGTTGCGGGGGTGGGGTGCACCACTAAGCAAAGCTATGCTAACCAGACATATGCCAGGCTGCAACAGCAGAGAGAAGACAACACATGACTGGTGAGTGCATTAGTGAGGGGCAGGGACCCTACTGGCTGCAGGCACTTGCAGGAGAGTGGCGTCTCTGGATTCAGCTTCCAGGCTGAGCAGACAGCTGTAGTTTGCAGTCATCTGAGGGACCACAGGGAGCAAGATCATTTGCTGGACAGTGAGGCTGGGGGCCCTAGTTGTGGCTTGGGAATGGAGAGAAAGCCCAAAGGTTGGGCTCCCAGACAGACCTCAGAAAATAATAGTAAGAATAGTAAGAAGGACCTGTGGCTGGGGCATTAATCCCCATACCTCAGGACTACAATCTGATTACACTAATAGCTGCTAAAAATAAATAAATAAATAAAACAAAAAGTAAATATTTAAAAATGAGTAGCAAAAGGGAAAAAAACAACCATAGATAGTTACTATTGGAATATTGAAGATCTGGATTCATATTCAGAGGAAGATAGTGGAGCTAAAAAAGCCAGTCCCTTTTCAATGAGAAATGTCAAATGGTCCCAAACACAAAAAGAGTTCTTCGAAGAACTTTAAAAGGACTCTAAAAATCAAATAAGAGAGATTGGAGAAAAGTTAGGACAAAAATAAGACCAATCCAAGAAAATTATGAAAAGAAAATCAATCAGCTGGAAACAGAGAATCAAAAACTTAAGAAAATAATGCCTTGAAAGCTACGATTGGCTAGGGGAAGCTATTGATTCCTAAGAAATCATAAAATCAAAAGAATGAAAATATAGAAGAGAGAGTGAACTATCTCATCAGAAAAACAATTGATCTGGAGAATACATCAAAGAGGAATAATATAAGAATAGTCAAACTACTTGAAAATTACAATAAAAAAAAGAATCTTGATACAATATTACAAGAAATTATCAAGGAAAATTGCCTTGAAGTTCTAGAGAATAAGAAGGCAAAATAGAAAAAAAAAAAATCTACCAATCACCACCTGAAAGAGATCTCAAAAGTAAAGTTTACAGGGATATCATAGCCAAGTTTCAAAGCTCCCCAGATTAAGGAGAAAATATTGGAAGCAATAAGAAAAAAGACATTTAAATATCATGGAGCTACAACAAGGATTACACAAGACCTAGCTGATACTACGTTGAAGGACTGTAAGTCTTGAAATACTATATTCTGTGAGCAAAAGAGCTGGGGTAGTTTGAAAGAAAGGTGTGGGCTGAGCTGAATATGATGAGGTGATTCTAAAAAAATAAGACTGTGTAGGGATAATTACCTCATATGAATGAGGTATAAAAGGGAAAACTGATAAGAAAAAGTTAGTGGGGGGAGGGTAGGTAGTAATGAAACCTTATTCTCATCAGGAATGGGTTAAAGAGGGAACATATACCTATCTAGAATGGTATAAAACTCTTCTAAATTCAGAAAGAAATAAGATGGCCTAGGGTGGGGGTGAGGATAAGGGAGGGACTTAGAGGGATGGGTAGGTTAAGAAATAGCAGGACAAGGTAGTGGATGGAAATAAAACAAAGGAGTGAGGAGGGAGAGGGTAAAAAGGGTGAGAAGAATAGTGAGGAAAAATACAAAGGGGGAAGCTACACAACAAGTAATTGTAGCTTAAAATGTGAATGGGACAAATTTACCTACAAAATGAAAATGGGTAGTAGATTAAAAATTTGAATGCAGCAATATGTTCCTTTCAGGAAACATTATAAAAATAAAAGATACACACAGATATACCATAAGCATAGTAGAATATTACATATATGTGATAAGTATATATGTATATATTTATAGATATCTCTGTGTATATATGTACACACACACACACACACACACACACACACACACACAAATATCTCCACAATTAATTATAGCCTTCTTTAGGTTGATGAGGGAGAGGAGGGGGGAAACTAAAGTAAAAAGTACACAGCAGAGAAAAAAAGAAAACCAATAAGGAAACAAGTGAAGGGCAGAAGTAGAATTTAAATTTAATATGTAAAAAATCAGGGATAATAATCATAATCTGAGACAAAGTTAAAGTTAAAATATTTAACCAAAAGTGAAAAATAAAGAAACTATAGTATGCATCATAGGCCATTTAAGATACCCAGACAGCATAAAATATCTGAACATATATACCTGCCAAAACAGACACAGGGACTATATGAATATAAACATAAAACAATTTTTATATAAACTCAGATCTAGATAATTTAAACAATATTTATTTTTCATGAGTAAGTAAAGCCAATATAATTTTTTAAATGACAATTTTACCTAATCTATTTATTCACTGTCATCCCAATTAAATTACTAAAAAATTGTTTTATTGAATTAGAAAAAAATAGTAACAGTTCATTCAAGAGAACAAAACGTTAGGAACTTCAAAGAAATTAGGGGAAAAAAGATATAAAGAAAGTAAATTCAGAAGTATCAGACCTTAAACTACAATATGAAGTGAAATATTGTTGAAGTATGTGGGAAACAAAAGAAGGAATTCCTCCTAGCTTTAAGTGATAGCAGCTAATCAGAGTTGTGACCTAGTATAATCAGGTAAAAGTTCAGAAATTTGTGCAAAGCCTTGACTAGCTGTTTAAGGGGAAGTCTATCAGAGAAGAGAACATGAATTGAGGTGTTCAAGAGGCTTCATCTAGCCAGGAGATGGTGAGGTAGGAGATTCAAATTTGGAACACTATAAGAAGGCTTGCATTGGTCTGAATAATTGTAGCAGTCTTTTAGGAGCTACCCATTCATTCAGGGGGATGAACATAAAACTTAATAAAAGCTTTTCTGATTTCATGACAAGTATTGTTCTTTGTTTAAGGTGAGTGTGGTTCTCACAGTTGGGAGCTCATTTCTCGCAAAGTGTAAAAAGGATAATTTCAATTATTTTAACTTAATCTTGTATAAATAAATCCTACGTAGTCAGGAATAGAAGGAATGCAGAAAACTAGGGGGAATTCTTTCATACATAATCTCTCAAATAGGACGTGAATGGGTTGGAATATTGCCATGGTGTAGAAAATGATGAGTTGGTTGATTTAGAAAAACATGGAAAGACTTGCACTTGTGAAGGAAGATGTTATCCACCTTCAGAGAAACAGACAACAGGAGGAAATAAGCATAGTATGCTCTTACATATACGTGATAATTATATATGTATATGTTTATAGATATCTGTGTACATATGTGTATGTACATATATATACATACACACACACACACACATCTCCACACTTAATTGTGGCCTTCTTTAGGGTGATGGGGGGATGAATGGGGAAAAAATAAAGTAAAAAGTGCACAGTAGAGAACAAAAGTAAAACAACGAGAAGCAAAGAAAAGCTGGGTAGCTTTGAGAACATTGTATAGTACTTATTATACAGGTTTTCTTGAAATGGAAACTTATTGTTTTATATTGAATCCTCTCTTATGGTCTGCTGTATACATGGCAGTTATTTTTCCCCTTTTCTCATTTTGTATTTAAGTTTAAAATTGAAAAACATTTACAAATAAAAAAAGAAAAATGAACATGAACAAATAAATCTATGTATGAGATGCCAAAGTCATTCTTTTTTAATTCGAATCAACAAACTTTTATCAATGGAAATGTACTTAGGAAATAAAATGCTCAGCAGTGAAAAATATTAGAATTTGCCTCTCATCTTAAAGTGATCCTTCAAGAAGAAAGAAAAAACAGTTTAAAACACATTTTAAGATTATGTTTGGTACTAAGACTGGAAAAAGAAATAATGGGTTTACATACCTGGGAGTCAAAAAATTGTAGTATATTTTTCATATTTTAGTAAACAGACACTTCTTGTGGGAGCAAAGAAGGAGAAGCAAAGTAGATGCCCTTTGACTGGGGCTAAACAAACTGGCCCTTGCTGCTCTGACTGGCTTAAG
Source organism: Bettongia penicillata ogilbyi (assembly GCA_023548195.1). Lineage (NCBI taxonomy): Eukaryota > Metazoa > Chordata > Mammalia > Diprotodontia > Potoroidae > Bettongia > Bettongia penicillata. The sequence goes on along the minus strand of JAJHZJ010000292.1, from coordinate 21,148,039 downwards.
GTCAATAAAAAGCCCAAGCTAAACTCAGTGCCTCCCAGACTTGGTGGGTTCCTGAGACCAGAAGAGTTGTTACATTCTAATGATTGCCTCATGAGATGCATTTCCACATGGAGACAAGCAGGGCTGAATCCAAGAAAATGAAGAGTCTTCGTATCCTTGTGGAATATCCTTGCCCAGTTAGGACAAGGTAAACCTTTTTATTTGTAAATGTTCAGTGCTTTCAGAGTGCCTCTTTTTTCCAATGCCCTAAGAGGGCGTTGGCTTTAGAGTCACACCTACAACAAAGTTATATACGGAACTAACACAAAAACCTAAGACCAAGAGTCATTCCCCAATGGATAAGCTGTCAAAGAGATAAACAAATGGTTCTCAAAAGAACTGCAAACCATTAACAACCACATGAAAGACAATTCCAAATAGTAAGAAGAGAAATGTAAATAAAAACTCTGAGGTTCTACCTTACATATCCAACAAACTGGTAAACAGCAAAATAGGAAAACATTCAACAATGGTACATCTGTGGAAAGAGAAGCACACTCGCACTGTGAATTAACCCAATCACTCTGGAAAGCTATTTGGAAATGTACTAAAAAGGTAACTAGGTAGCATTCACCTAGGAGCTACCCATTCATTAAGAGTGAATGAATGTAAAAATTAATAAAAGTTTTCCTGATTTCACAAAAAAAAGTAACTAAAACATCTTTATTTTTTGATACCAGTCACTGGACAGGCACTAGTGGTTAGGAATATACCTGAAGTAGGTAAAAGACAGAAAGAAAGGTCCTATATACACCAAAATATGTATAACCACATTTTGTGGTAGCAAAGAACTGAAAATAATGCAGATCCCCATCAAACAGGGTTAAACAAATTGGGGTACACGGACACACTGGAATATTTACTGGGCCATAAATAATGAAGGTGAAAATTCAGAGAAGCATGAAAAGACTTATGTGAACTGAAAAATTAAATAAAGAGAACCAGAAAAAAACATAATAAAACTACAACAATATAAATGAAAAGAACAAAAAAAAAATCCTCAAGAAACAACAACAAAATATTTTGAACCAGCTCTCCCATCTCTCTCTTTTTAACATGATGCTGAAAAGTGGGAGTCCAAATATTAATTGAACTCTGATGCTCTTCTCCTAGTCACTGGGACAAGAGAGCTGTGTCTCCTAGACTATGCCGTCCACCTGCAGATGGTAATGCAACAAGGATACCTGTTCTACACTCTCCTTATCCCCTGGACTCTGCTTCAGCCTCATTTACTCTCCTCCCCACCCTCACTCAGGCAGGGACAATGCCTTTGTCCCTCTCCCAAAAGCATTTGAGTGGATGGTGAGGCAGAGAAGCAAGCAGCAGACAAGATATAGGGCTTCACTAGCCAGAAAAGAGTAGACCTTGAAGCCCCTCACCTTGGGGATTTGCCTGTGTGCTTTCTAGCTATGCTGTGTTCTGGACCCCACCTAGAACCACTTGTTTCTAGCCCACTGATTCCTGATTCCCACCCTGTACCAAAGGTTACATCTGCTTCCTTGGGACTGGAAGTCTAATGCCTTAATTCAAATAGGGAATCTTTGGGGGTGGGTAGAGTACATGATTGCTGGGGATACTAGCTTACTCGAGATAGCTCTCCCCCCATATTCCCTGAAGGTCCTGCATGGAATTTTTCCTTTGAGCACTCACAGGATATTACAGGCAGCCTCTTGGATGTAAGACATCCGCTCCAGCCTGATATCTCCCCCTACCTCCTCCTGGGGGTCATGATTTCTCTCCCTTCTTTCCCCTCACTGTGACCCCATTATTGGTCATTTTACTCGCTCTTATACTTGGTTTGTGCTTGCTTAATCTCCTGGATGGTTTTGTGTCTTCTTATCCACAACAACTTTTAGGATTGCCTAAACCTGCCTTGATGTCACCAAGTGGCTTGCCTCTCTCCACCCTTGACTCAGTTGGCACTGCATTCTGCATCCCATGCTGATCACCTCCCCCCAACCTATTCTGGTCCCTGAAGCAGACTCTTCCCCCTGTTCAGCAGGAAGCAGCTACTGAATTCCCTGAAAGAATTCTCCTACTTAGTGGTTGAGTGGGGAAATGATGTGGATAGAAACAGTTCCCTAAGAGTTAAAATAATAATGACTGACTTTGTGAAGACCTTGGTGCCCTAAAGTCTCCTCTTAGCACAACTTCCCCTTATCTTGGGACATAAAATTCCCTGTCCCCACCCCTCATCCAGGGGAACGGGATTTCCTTATTTTATGACATTCATAGTCCTCAGCCTGTGCCTTTATCTCGCAATATTTAGCCTAGATCTCCAACCCCCACAAGGAAAGCCTAAAATCATCCATATAAACCTAGTCCTTTTCCTATATCATTGCCTTTGTTTAACTCCTTGCTAAATCTCAGGCCCACTTCTAATAAAGCACCCAATGGTTATAGAAAAGGTCTAAATGAATTTATTCACATTTTGAACCAGCTCTCCCATCTCTCTCTCTTCAACTGTACCTACCTAGCTGCCCCCAAAGGAAGGTTAGGACTAGATAAACAGATCTGAGAATCATTTGTATAGCTAATTGGAGTTACAGGAGATGATGAGATTATCAAGCAAAGATGGGAAAAGAGAAGAAGGCCCCAGCCTTGGGAGATACCCACAGTGTACAGTTAATGTATTTTTGCTTAATTTGAAGATCTTTCCTACTCATTAATAGGCCCATGTGACCTGCTTAAATAACATGGAAGCCAAAGTCACATGTAGTGGGAGGAGCTTGCTGAACAGATGGAATAGAAAAGGTGGAGCAGAGCTGGGAGGAAGGTGGTGAGAGCAGTTAGAGCAGAAGGAAAAAGGACAGAGGCAGGTACAGCTAGTACTGTGAGTGTTTGCTTGTAGAAAGGCCCCAGTGTGGGGTGGGGGTGGAGGGAAGGTTTGGGAATGGCATTGTTCCCCTGCAATGCTAATGTGTATTGACTTCTTGGTTACTATGATGGATTTGGGTTTATGGTATTGGGATTTGGCTTTCTGATGTCTGATTAAATGTTTTTCTTCTACCTTCCAAAAAAAAAAAAAAAATTAATGCTGAAACCAAGCTTGGCTTCAAAGGAGTGGGAAAATGTATTTGTATGCCCAAGGGCTAGAGGGCTATGGGTGATGAACACTGTCTATACTGTGAGACTCAGTTGATATATATATTACTTTTGCTGAACTGTTTTTTTTTCTCCTTTTAAAATCTCTGTTAATTACTTTCCAATCTTTTTTTCAAATAAATTTCATTGACTGTCTTTTTAAAATTCAATTTTAGTTTCAGTTACAGATGTTTTTTCTCCTCTACCTATTGAGAAGGCAAGAGTTAGCCATTTCCAAATTAAAAAAAAAAAGGAAATTTTAAAAGAGAAGAAAATATGCTTTGATCTGCATTCTGAATCCATCATTCTCTATCTGAAGGTTAGGGGGTACAGGCTCTGAAAACCCCTTTGAACTCTTCTTGAATCTTCCCACTAGATCTGGTATCAGACTGAGGCATCTACCCATCCCAGTCAATTGGCCTTTCATCATCTGAACCTGGCCCCACCCCAGACTTCCCACCTTTGATCCTATCTAGACCTCATTCTCTCTTGGCCAAGTGGTCCAGCTCCCTAGCATTCCTGGTCCTTCTCTGTTATCTTTTCAAGACCCCTCCTTCAGTCACCCCAGACTACTTGGTCACTCCTAGATCCCTCTCACAGTTTCTGTATATAAGATCCATCTTGTTTCCATGAAGGTACTCAAATTTAATCTGGCCTGCTTACTACGTTAGTGAGACAAATGCTCAGATTTCATAAGTGTCTGGCCAATATGGTAGGTTTGCTTTTTTCTTTTTCTTTTTTAATTTGAAAATATTTTTCTTTATTTTTTTATTAATTAATTTTATTTATTTTCAAGATTCTACAATAACTACCATATAACTTAGATTATTATTTTCCCCTCCCTCTCCTCTACCTCCCCCCATCCCTGAGACAGCATACAATTTTCTATAGATTCTACACATATATTCCTGGTAAATACATTTTCACTATAGTCATGCTGTGTTGAAGAATTAAAATGATTGGGAGAAATCATCTAACAAATCAAAATGCAATACACACACACACACGATCTGCTATATTCTGCAACTGAATTCCATAGTTCTTTCTCTGGATGTGGAAGACATTTTGCCTTAAAAGACCACTGAGAATTTCTTTTTAAGTCCTTGCATTACAATGAAGTTCTAAGTCTACAAGAAAAAACTCACACACTGTGGTTGTTGCTGTGCACAAAGTTCTCCTGGTTCTGCTCCTTTCACTCAGCATCAGATTGTATAAGTCTTGCCAGGCCTCTCTGAAGTCTTCCTGTTCATCATTTCTTGTAGCACAATAGTATTGCCTTATATTTATATACCATAATTTTTTCAGCAATTCCCCAATTGATGGGCATTTCCTAGATTTCCAGTTTTTGGCCACCACAAAGAATGCTGCTATAAATATTTTTGTACATGTGGGACCCTTTCCCATTTTTATAATCTCTTGGGGATATAGTCCTAGAAGCAATATTTCTGGGTCAAAGGGTATGCATATTTTCGTAGCCCTTTGGGCATAGTTCCAAACTGCCCTCCAGAATGATTGGATCAGCTCACAGTTCCATTAACCATGAATTAGTGTTCCAGCTCTCCCACATCCTCTCCAACATTTATCATCCTCTTCTTCTGTCATGTTTGCCAATCTGACAGGTGGGTGATGTGGTACCTCAGAGTTGTTTTGATTTGAATCTCTCTAATCAATAGTGATTTAGAGCATTTTTTCATATGACTATATAGATATCTTTAATTTCTTCATCTGAAAATTGCCTGTTCGTATCCTTTGACCATTTATCAACTAGGGAATGACTTGTGTTCTTGTAAATTTGACTCAGTTCTCTATATATTCTAGAAATGATGCCTTTATCCCCAAGATTAGCTGTAAAAATTCTTTCCCAGTTTTCTACATCCCTCCAAATTTTGGTTGCATTGGGTTTGGCTGTGCAAAAACTTTTCAGTTTAATGTAATCAAAGTTATCCATCTTGCATTTTATAATGCTTTCTATCTCTTTAGTCAAAAATTCTTCCCTTCTCTATAAATCTGATAAATACACTATTCCTTGCTCCACCAATTTGTCCATAGTATCAATCTTTATACCCAGATCGTGTACCCATTTGGATTTTATTCCTGTGTATGGTGTCAGGCATTGGTCTATGCCTAGTTTCCACCACACTTTTATCCAGTTTTCCCAGAAATTTTTGTCAAACAATGAGTTCCTATCCCAGAAGCTGGGGTCCTTGGGTTTATCAAACAGTGGATTGCTATATTCATTGTCTACTGTGCCTTGAGTACCTAGCCTATTCCACTTGTCTATCCTTCTGTTTCTTAGCCAGTACCAAGTGGTTTTGATAATTGCTGTTTTATAATACAATTTGAGATCAGGTAGCGCTAGACCACCTTTCCTAGCATTTCTTTTCATTAGTCCCCTTGATATTCTGGACCTTTTGTTCATCCAGATGAATTTTGATACTATTTTTTCTAGCTCTAGAAAATAAAGATCTGATAGATTAATTGGTATGGCACTAAATAAGTAAATTAATTTAATTAGTAATTAATTTTTATTACATTGGCTCAGCCTACCCACAATCAATTGATGTTTTTCCACTTATTTAGATCTGACTTTATTTGTGTGAAAAGTATCTTGTAGTTGTGTTCATATAGTCCCTGGGTTTGTTCTAGCAGGTAAACTCCCAAACATTTTATAGTGTCTACCCTAGCTTTAAGTGGGATTTCTTTTTTCTATCTCTTGCTGTTGGGTATGAATTTCTTTGACCAAACCTTGTCTTTAGCTGAAAGAAGGCTAGGGTTGAATTCATTCAGGTAAGATCCGTATGTTGCTATTTCAGGGTCCCTAAACCTAGAAATGACACACAAGTACTTTTTACTACCTGGAGTTATTTTAAACGGAATTTCTCTTTCTATCTCTTCCTGTTGGGTTTGTTCATTTGCATTCTACTATGCCATAGGTTGTAATCTCTTTTCTGTGGTGGATTTCTTTGGCAGTCTGGTGAAATCAGTGGATCCCTTCTCAGAATAATGTTTTAAATGCATAGTATAAAGTACACAGAATTACAATGGAAACCAGTTGTATTGGAATAAAGTTATCAAATTATATTTTTTTAAATATATTTTAATCATTTCAAAGTTATCTAGAAACCCTATGCTATAGAGATAACTACAGGTACAGAGATAAGGCTCATACAAGACAAAGTATATCAGAAGCAAAGGAGTGCTCTAGGAAAATTTTAGAAGGGAAAAAGCACAGAATATTTTTTGTAGAAGACAGCATATAAGCTGAGTCTTTACAAGAGGGAAGAATTCTGAAAAGGAGAGATGGGTAGAAAGTACATTCCAGATATGGAAATTAGACCACTTGAATGCATGGAGACAGGAAGACAGCATCTCAAATTCAGACATTAGCTAGCAGTTCACAAAGTAAATAGCAGTTAGCTAGACCACAGCCACCTAGTGTATCATAAGGGATTAATGCAAAATAAGGTCTGAAAGGTAGTATACAATTGTTTAAGGCCTTAAATGTCAGGCTAAGAAGTTCAAACAATCTTTCAGGCAAGAAGTTCTTTTAGCAGAGAAATGACATAGCAAAATCTATTAGGAAGATTATTATAGCAGCTACATAAAGGACAGTGGTAAAGAAGGGCAAATGTCCATGGGGGGCATAATGGTACTTCTGGGAGTAGAGGACTACCAGGCTGCCTAAGGAGGGGCAAACTGGATCAGATTAGAAACAGAGCAGATCAAGATTTCATGATAATCAACAGAAGGATGAGGACCTGAGTTGTCAATGTACTTTCAAGTACAGGCAAGATGGGAACACTCTGTCTCCAAAAAAAAAAAAAACAGTTAAGAGGTACAAAATGAAGCAGGAAACTACTACAATAGTACAGTCCAAAAGTGACAACAGCCTGAACTAGGATGGTGTTGGCATATGTGGAGAGAAGAGAATAGGTGCAAGAGATACTGTGTAGAGACAAACGAAAGGATTAACAACTTGACCGTACAAGGAAAGTAAGAAGGAAGATGAGTATGAAAGAGAAGGAATAGTCAGATAGCCCCAGAGTTCTGAGTCTAGGTGTTTAGAAACGGTAGCTGGGAGGAGGGGCAAGTGCTTCTTTTACAATGCTAGTTAGCATTGCAAATTTTACAAATTATATGTTCAATATTAGCTTGCAGAATCACTTCTTTTTTTAAAAAAAAATGGGAACACTTGTCCTTTTCTCAGCATGAAGTACTTATCCTATTTCCAAAATCTTTTTTCCCTCAATTCAACCAACATTAATTACCTATTCTATGCAAAGCATCATGCTAGGCAGTACAGACATAAATGAAATAACAGAAATATTAGCCCAGGGATTGGAGGCCACCTGCTACCTAAGAATGGTTTTTTACATTTTTAAATATGATAGAACTTTATTTAAAAGTGTAAAAACAATAACAATGAAACATTATTACATCAAGGCCATTCAAAAACAGACTGCAAAATTTTGCCAACCCCTGCATTAGCCCCCGCTCAAACAGAGAATAACCTAACAAAAGGAGAACAGGAAGGAACACAATTTTAAAAACTTTCTTTTATTATTATCTGGAAGTATTTAATTTTCTGCTATTTAGTTAGTTTGCATGTTGAATATCCTGCTCACCCATTTGCTTCTTTTGAAGAATTGATTTGAATTCTTTCGTAATGAATGGCCATTTATTTTCTATTACATATAGATTAAGCTTTTCAGTGTTATTTGGCTACCAAAAAATTTTCTTTGCTCTTTGGAATACTGCATTCCAATTACTCCTTTGATTCAATCTAAGTGTGGAGTAATTCTACGCTATTCTGATTAGTTCTCTTTGAAATCTGAAAGTTTTATTTTCCTTTGTTCTCTGTATGCTCTAAAATTTGTTCTCTGATATTGTAGCCCCAACACTTGACTAAGATAATTCTTGGTAAGGAGAACTAGAAGTTTCTTTCTGCTTGTGTTTTGTAGCTTCTCATAATTTGAACAGCTGTCTGTTTATAGTATTTCTAAGCAATTCTTCTGTGAGACTTGTTAAAGTATGTTATTTAGGTTTTTGTTTCCTGTTGTTTTCCTGAAAGAGAATAACCTAAAATCATCACTTCACATCTTATCTTTAAATAAAAAAATTGCTGAGGGGTAGAATTTTCATGCACTTTTAAATCTGATTTTTGTGGTTTTATCATTTTTCCTTCTGCATTTTTGCATTATAATTCTGCCAACCACTTTTCAGAGAATCTGCTACTGAGTAGAGCATCTCTATCTTTTGTTTTCAGTTCTATACTCTACATTTTCTGTTTCATTTTGCTAATTTTTTTCCTAAGAGTACTGATATGTGTCTATTTCTTGGATATTTTCACTAATTTATAATTTCTCTTCTAAACCATTCTGAAAGTTCTTAGAATTATTCTCTTTTTACTTCAAGGGGCTGTGTAGAATCTGTTGCATTACTTTAATGATCCTCACGGGTTTTGACACAGTATGATATATTTATTTGATGAAGTGGCTCTTTCTTTTAATGAGTCAATGATTCAACAGTTAGTAAATACCTACTATGTGCCAGACATGATGCTAAGCGCTGTGCATACAAATACAAGGAAAAAAATAATCTCTGCCTTCAAGTAGCTTACTTTTTAATGAGTTAAGACAACAGATAAAAGAGTGCTAGAAAGGGATGAAGGAAGCACATTTGTGTGAGATCATAATAGCAAAATCCAGAGAATGAAGGGTAACTTCTGAGCCCTTCCTCAAAGTTCTGGGAGGAACTCACAAAGTATCAATAGATCAATCAATGTGGACTCATTGCTACTCCTCACTCAGCATTTATTTGTCTCTATCAATCACACTAATGAATTTCTTTTTGTATGATGCTTCTGCTTAAACATAGCTTTTTACCACCAATCCTTTCTGTTCTAAAGACCGAACACTGCTTGGCCCACCTTCTAGGCCTTACTGTGTGTTTTCTATTCTCTAAGAGCACCAAGATTGGACAAGATCTATTACTTTCAAGGTATGAGAGTGATTATTTATGACACTGCTGCAGGATTAAGTTACTGTTGGTTGCTCATTTCCTCTTCTACATCACTACATGGCTATAATCAACATGGTATTAAGAATCACAGACTCAAATATAGATGTAGGACTGGAAGGAACCTCTGAAGTCATCTGGTCCAATCCTATCTAGGTTTTTCCTTTCTCTGTATTTTTCACACTCTAGGAGAGCTAACTCCTTTTCCTTCATCTTGTACCTCAAGGCTGATGTGGTTCAGAGTTCAATCAGGTTTAGAAGGCAGGTTCTTAATCACAAGGTTGTCTGTGGAACAGGCACAGGGCTACCCCAGTCTTCCAAAAATGGGTCGGGAGAGGATGGGAGAAATAGGCTCAGGAGTTTTAGGAATTATAAGGTCCCAGGCATGCCCCATTAACCAATCGAATGGGGGAAAATGAAGCACAAAAAGCTGAAATGGTCCCCAATATGGGGCCCTGGTGGAGAAGCCAGTCTAAGAAGTCCCAAAATAGTGCAGCCAGGTGAGAAATGAGAAGCACTTTTTTTCTTCAATTTCTCAAAGCGCACAGAGAGTGGTTCATCAATCAGTCAATTCTCTTGTAGCCTAGGGTACAGTTAATCTAGTTCACTGACTTGACCTTAACAAGGACAGTGAGGTGCTTTACTCTCTTACAATCTCCTTAATTATCCTGGGTATCAATTTCTATTGCCCAATTTTGTTCTACCTTTTTAACTCCAAAGATCATAGTTCTTTTGAGAAAACAGATGCAAAATTAAGAACTGAACACCTGTAATTTATCAACCATTGGTTATACATGCAACCACTATCGCATCCTTTCTCTGGTCTTTCTCTTACATTATATTGCTTAAAAGACCCTTTTTGTTGTCCTTAACTTTCTTCCTCAGGCTCACCTTAATATATAAAATACACAAAAATAAATAAGCACACACACACATCCACTTATGTAACACTTTGCAAACCTCAAAATGCTATATAAATATTAGCCACTGTTACTATTATAAAACAAATACAAAATAATTTCAAGGGAAAGAATTAGCACTTGGAGGATCAGGAAAAAACTATTTGAGAAGTAGCACCTGAGATAAGTTTTGAGGAAAGCTAAGGGATTCTAGGAGTCAGAGATGAGGACAGAATACATTCCAGTTATAGGAGACTTCTTATGTAAAAGCATAAAGAAAGTAAATAAAATGTTGTAATAGAAGGTGAGTAATGTATAATAAGTTGGTAAAGACAGGTTGACATCAAGTTGTAAAGAGCTTTAAATGCCAGAAAAGCTTCTATTTGGTCCTTAAGGCAATAAAGAGCCACTAGAATTTACTGAGGTGAATGAAATGATAGACCCGGGCTTTAGGAACTTTGGCAGCTTTATGGAAGATGGATTGCTTCTAACATTACTCCTATACTACTGGGACACACTACTATATGTATCTTCTTACTTGCCCTCTGAGGACAGTTAGGTAGCACAGTGGAGAGAATGCTGGGTCTGAAGTTCAGAAACCTGGGTTCAAATCAAGCTTCAGACACTTATTATCTGTGTGACCCTTGTCAAGTCACTTAACCTGTTTGTCTCAGTTTCTTCATCTGTAAAATAAGCTAAAGAAGGAAATGGCAAACTATACCAGTCTCTTTGCCAAGAAAAAATCCAAAGAGGCCACAAAGAGTCAGACATAACTTAAATGATTGAATGACTATGTACTATCACCTTCAAATCCTTTAAAAATCTAAATTGTTCAGTAAGTTTCCTGTGCATCCATTTAAGCTTCTTCAGGGATCTCCCCCTTTTCTCATCAGAATTATTTCTCTTTGAATCTTCAGAATTTCATTCTTGAGAGTTTCATATCCCTGATCCAACCATTCTGGAAAGCAGTTTGGAACTATGCTCAAAAGGCTTTTAAACTATGCATACCCTCTGACTCTCTGGATTAGATTGCAAGACTCTAGATAAATATATTCTTGTCAGACCCTCCTACATTCACTATAACCCTAGCCATTCCTATAATGGAGGTCATAAAACAAAACTTTCTAAGACTCTCAGATTCAGAACTCTAGTTTCATGGGTACAGGAAGATCCTAATCAAGAACTCTCCACGCAGATGAAATCACAGGTCTGGTGAAAACAAACAAACAAAAAAACCCCTAGATTATTTTCAAATATTGCTATTACAAGATTATGCGTATACACTTTCTCCTAGATTGTGAGCTCCTTGAAAGCACAGAGCAAGTCTTATTTCTCTCCCCTAATTCCTAGCCCAATGTCATAAATATCCTATGTACTTTTAAATATTTGGTGAATGAACAAGTATGTAAGAATGCACACATGTGTATGAAAAAGTAGAACTTTGATAGCTAAGTCCCCTCCAGCTTTGAGCTATGAACTTAGAGGTATATATGAAGTTGACAGCTGAATATGCATAAAGTACATTCTGAATAAGTTCGTATTAAAGAGGTTTTTTTAAACCTAGTGTTACTCATCTAATATTCGTTTACTTGAGGCAGCACTGGAAATACAATTTTTTAAAAAAATATTTTATTTGTTTTCAGTGTTCTATAATCACTTCCATATATCTTAGATTTTTTTCCCCCTTCCTCCCCACTCCCTCTCCTCTCCCTTCCTGACACAGCATACAATTTTATATAGGTTTTACACATACATTCCTATTAAATACATTTTACCTTAGTCATGTTGCATAAAAGAATTAAAATGAATGGGAGAAATCATAAAACAAAACAAAACATAATACAAAAGAAAATGGTCTGCTTCATTCTGCAATTGAATTCCATAATTCTTTCTCTGGATGTGGAAGGCTCTTTGCCTCAAGAGACCATTGGGAATTTTTTAAGCCCTTGCACTGCAATGAAGTACTAAGTCTACCAGAAAAATTCCTCACACACTGTGGTTGTTGCTGTGAACATGGAAATACAATTTTAAACTACTCAGATCTGAAGATATTAATATAAAAATGAAGCTTAATGGCATATAACCAAAATCAACAGAATATTATAAATATTTTGATTAGCAGGGTATAGTAGTAAAAGAATAATAATCACTAGAATACAATTTTCACCAGTATTACCTTTAAAAACAAAATAAGAGCAACAAATAAAGTGATTCAAACTATTAAAAATAATTATAAACATTACCTTCCAATTTGCCAGCTTCTGAGATTCTATGATTTTTATAAATGCTCCCATGAGGATACCTATAAGAAAGTGAGATAGCCAACTTTTATTTGAAGAATTTCATTAAAATATAGTCACTATTAATAAAATAAACCCTCTTTGCAGAAAGTTTATATTCTAATGGGGGATACAATTTCATATAGAAACATAAGTGAGAATAAACATGAAGCAGTTAAATATAAAGTAGTTTTATCTTTTTTAAAAAAAGATATTACTTTTTGAAAAGAGTTTAAAATATTAGCTGTTAAATACTCAGTGTTAGGTGGAATTTGTTTAACAGTCCCCTATTTTCTCCAACAGCATAAGAGATAGTGGAAATAGCATGGGGAATCAGGAAACCTAGGTTAGTGAATAGCAAAATAGACCCTGGTCTTATTACCATAAAGGATCATATAAAGACTATAGAGAAACACAGGAAAGTCTAAACAAAATAATGCAAAGTGAGAAAAGTTGAGCTAAGGGTAGTATATTATACATATATATCCATACACATATACATATATACTCACATATATACATATACTGTAAAAAATCCTGAACACAATCCTCAGGAAAGGGAGAAACTATAGTATTAATGACAAGCTATCACTAATATCTATGCGTATAAGGTTTTTTAACTGTAAAGTTAAGATTTTTTTCTAATAGTTGTAATTTCTAAAATACATCTGACAGTATTTTATACCAGCAGAATTCTGACTGCTAGCAGTTGTACCATTACCAAAGAAATTAGTTCACTAATTTTCAGTAGCACTTTCCTAATGTATTGAGGGATTTGAAAGGTAACTGGAAACCTAGAGTTTAGAAGGACAAACATTCCCTTCACAGCCCTGGGGCTATCTCAATATTTGTGCTAGAAGGTGGATTTGAGTCATGCCCAGGAGTTTTGAAAGGGACATATACAAACACACACAGTCTCACCCAGAACTTAACAAGCTGAACCAGAAAGAATTGGTGGCACAGATGCAACATGCAAAAAGAAAAGGCAAGAAAATGAAAGATTGGGCTGAACTACACAGAAAAGAAAAGCTATCTAGGAGAGGTATCAGACCCCTTCAAGGTATACATTGTGCCATAAGATTTGTGCTGAAATTTTTTGAAAGTTTTTAAATTGGTAACTCAGTTTTCTTTAAGGACTGAGGAAATTCCATATAAAGGTCTACTCTTTCCCCAACTTTCCTTCCCTATGTGTACAATAACAGACACTGTCATATATTCTGTTCATTTCTTTTACCTAAACATTTCCCATATTCTGATTTTTACCTCATACAGAAAGAAACCAGGGGTTAGCTAAAAATAAATACAAATTTAAATTAGTAAAGAGAGTCAAACCTCTGCCTTAATATTGGGGATTTTATTAACTGGGGTCTCTGAACTATTATGATTGTATTACTTTTTGTCTAATATAAATTCAATAAAACAGAACTTGGAGGGAAAGGAAGAACCTCATGGACCTAATAAGCTCCTACATAGCTTCTAGGCTAAAAAGCAAGTTTAATTGTTGAAACAGGATGTCACTGATAAATTTTCTGACAGAAAGAGGACAAGGAGTAGAAAGTGATGAGCAGAGAAAAGAACATATTCTAAACCACCTATCAAAGAAGAAACAGCTCAGCCTCCATCCAGTAGTAAGAAAGAAGCAGAAAGGATTAAGTACTGGTTAGCCCTATGAGGCCTACACTCATCAGCGTTACACTAACTCTAAGTTGCCCTCAACCACTGGCTACTCAAAATAGTAGAATTTATTTGAGGCTTGTTGTTGTTTTTCAGTTGTGTCCAAATCTTCATGACCCCATTTGGTGTTTCTTGGCAGAGATAATGGGGTTCTTTGCCATTTTCCTCTCCAGCTCATTTTACAGATGAGGAACTGAGGCAAACAGGGTTAAGTGGTCACAAAACTAGTAAGTGTCTGAGGTCTGATTTGAACTCATGAAGTTGAGTTTTCCTGACTTCAGACCCAGCATTCTATCCACTCCAAACTCATTACTTTATTCTAATTCTCTTTGTAGAAGCCAAAAAAAAAATCTCCTTGCTCTTTTTTAGAAATATTAAGGAATACTAAGAATGCCTTTGGAAACATCAGACTTTCTTTAATGATCAGTTCTGAAACTAAGTCTTGCTCCCCTCTCTCCACATCAAATACAAGGACTCCCTTGTGAACAGATAAAGACAAGGAGTAATTCTCCTTGTTCAAGATTCCTATAAATGTGTCCTCAAAATGTCTTGGATTAGAAAGACACATTGTAGGCTATGAGTAGCCTCTGCCAGCTTAAGACATTTTGTTGCCTAAACTAGGAATGCTTGGATTTAGAATAATGATAAATAAAAGTTGTTTTTGGTTAACTTGTGCCTAAAATGTAGAATACATTTTTAACACCTCTTACAAGTTCTCAATGTCACACCTTCACAATTAAGTGTTTACTTGTAACAATGTGTTGTAGCCTAAAACTTTTAGTTGATGGATTTAAGTTATATAAAAACTAATGACTATGTAACCAAGATTAGAAGGAAAAAGCTGGGAAACAATTTTTACAACCAGTATTTCTAATAAAGGCCTCGTTTCTAAAATATATAGAGAACTGAGTCAAATTTCTAAGAATACTAGTCATTCCCCAATTGATAAATGGTCAAAGGATAAGATCAGGAAGTTTTCAGAAGAAATCAAAGCTATCTATAGTCATATCTAAATCACTATGATTAGAGAAAGGCAAATTAAAACAATTCTGAGGTCCCAGCTCATACTTACCAGAAATGACAAATGTTGGAGAGGATGAGGAAAAGTAGGGATGCTAATGAATTGCTGATGGAGTTGTGAACTAGATCAACTATTCTGGGGAATAATTTGGAATAAAGGTTGATAAAACTGCATACCCTTTAACAGAGCAATACCACTAGTAGTTCAATGTCCCAAAGAGAAAAAAAGGACCTATTTGTACAAAAATATTTACAGCAAATCTTTCTGTGTTGGCAAAGAACTGGAAATTGAGGGGATGCTTATCAATTGGCAAATGGCTGAAAAAACTGTCTTATAGGTGTAATAAAGTACTACTGTGCTGTGAAATGATGAGGGGAGTAGTTTCATAAAAAAATATGGCAACACTTCTATAAACTGATGCAAAGTAAAATGAGAAGAACCAGGAGACATTGTATATAGTCACAGCAATGTTGAAATGATGATCAAATGTGAAAGATCTTGGCTATCCTGATCAATACAATGATCTAAGACAATTCCAAATACTCATGATGAAAAAATTCTATCCACCTCTAGAGAGAGAATTGACAAACTCTGAATACAAATCAAAGTACAATTTTCTCACTATATTTTTAACTTTTTTTGCAACATGGCTAATATGGAAATATGTTTGCATGAGTTCACATTTATAATTAATCGATATCATTTTGCTTGACTTCTCAGTGGGTGGGAGAGAGGTAGAAAGGTAGAAAGAAGGGTGACAATTTGGAATTCAAATATTTTTTTAAAAAAGAATGTTAAAATTAAATAAGTTTTCAATCATTTAAAAAGCAAATGCAAAAAATAAAATAATCTAACCCTCTACATATATAGCAAAAATTAACTCATTCTGAAGCCTTTTTGTTTCATAGCCTTATAGATGTTTTCCCCTTGAATTTCTCAATCTTACACTGAGTACAGTGTAGAAATAACCTAGGGGAAAGACAGAGTTACAGAAAAGAGAAGCTATGAAAGGCCGTATTTGAAAAGAATAGACACGGATTTTGGGGGACATGATTGTCTCCATCTTGCATATCAGAATTGCTTTTCTTGAAGAAGAGACGCAGAAAAAGGGATTCTGCCACAACAAACGTTCCTGGTTTTCCCAGAGCTAGCCTACTGAGAAATGAACAGCTTGATCACCTAACAAGCAGCCAGAAATTGGATGCAGTCTCTATACACCATGGGACTGAAAGACGCTAGTGTGGTGTGCCAAGATTTCTATCCCATTTCACATTGGGAGCATTCAGAATGTATCTACAAAAGCAAAAGAGCAGGACAGAGAAGAGAAGGTGGGGTAAAATTCAGACTTTGCCAGAAGTAGGGATGTAGGCAATTTGTATTTTTATTGATAAATTTGAGTGAATTTTACTTCAGTAAATTTATTTAGCCAATATACTAAGTTCTTTGAAGCTATGCTTAAAAGAGAAGCAAGATTTATGAACCTCATGCGAATGAAGGGGGGGAAGGATAATAAAAGTCCAAAAGTTATAAATCTGAGGGGAGAATGAAATTCATACCCTATATTTCTTTTCTATAACATATTTTTGAAGGGTTGACTATGGCCTCAGAAGACTGGGCTATAGGATCCCACAGAACCAGGGAAGCAAGGGATGTGTATTTGTAAGATTTATGGAGGGTGGAGAAATTTATGACTAAACAAGAGATAGAGAACATTATGAAGTACAAAATGGATAATTCTGATTACATGAAATTGAAAAGTTTTTGCACAAACAAACCCAATGCAACCAAGATTAGGAGGGAAGCAGAAAACTGGGAAAGAATTTTTACAACTAGTGTCGGTAATAAAAGCCTCATTTCTAAAATACATAGAGAACTGAGTCAAATTTAAAAGACTACATGTCATTCCCCAACTGATAAATGGTCAAAGGATATGAAAAGGCAGTTTTCAGAGGAAGGAATTTAAGCTATCTATTGTCATATGAAAAAATGCTCTAAATCACTATTGATTAGAGAGATGCAAATCAACAATTCTGAGGTACCACATCACACGTATCAGATTGGTTAACATGACAAAACAGGAAGATGATAAATGTTGCAGAAGATGTGGGAGAGTTGGAACACTTATTCATTGTTGGTAGAGCTGTGAGCTGATCTAGCCATTCTGGAGAGCAATTTGGAACTATGCCCAAAGGGCTACAAAAGTATGTATAATCTTTGACCCAGTAATATCACTTCTAGAGCTGTATCCCAAAGAGATCATAAAAATGGGAAAAGTTCCACATGTACAAAAATATTTATAGCAGCTCTTTTTGTGATATCCAAGAATTGGAAATCTAGGGAATGACCATCAATTGGGGAATGGTTGAACAAATTGTGGTATATGAATGTAATGGAATACTATTGTGCTACAAGAAATAATGAACAATAGGGACTGTTTCTGATAGACTAAGCCCTTCACAGCAATTCAAGGACCTAAAATATTCCCAAAGGACTCTTGATGCAAAATACCATCCACATGCAAAGAAAGAACTATGGAATCAGAACCTAAAATGACCCAGACTATTTTCTCTTGTGTTTTGTTTTGTTTTTTTTTTCCATGGTTTCTTCCATTCATTTTAATTCTCCTATGTAAGGTGACTAATGTGAAAATGTATTTAATAAGAATGTATATGTAGAACCCATATAAAATTGCAAGCCTTCTCGGGGAGGGAGGTGCTTGAAAAACTGTCATATGTCCACAGAAGGACAACCGGCACATTCTGAGAACTAGACACAGTTTCATAGAAGTACAGGTGTCAAAGGAACTAGGAATGTTTTAAACTGGGTGAGAGAAGATTTAGGCCTCAGAAGAGATGATGACTGTGGAAGAGTAATTAGATTTCTTTTGCTTGGGCCCTAAAGGGCAGAATAGGATTTAGACTTGATATAAGGAAAAATTTCTTAGCAATTAGATTTGTCCAAAAGTGGAAGGACCTGCCTCAGGTGACAGAAAGTTCCCTATCACTGGGTCTTCAAGTAGCAACTGTGTGATCACTTGTCCAGGGATTTTGTAGAGGAGATTCCTGTTTGGGTACAGATTTGACAAGATGATCTTTTACTACCCACTCACCTCTGAGATTTTGGGATTGGGGATAGAAGACATAAAGATGAAAATTAGTTTTCAGGGTGAATCCCAAGAGTCATGGTGCTCCATGAGAAGCTGCTCTGGGGGTGAAAGAGTGGAAGAGATGTAAGGATTCTGGAAAGAAGAAGCCAAATGTTCCTTGATCTCACAGGAAACAAAACTTCCAGGCCACTGTATTTTGCAAAGGGTAGTGAGACTACAGTGTAAGGGTGTAGTAGGATGGGAATCCCTTTCTTTTAGTCTAAGGACTAGAAATCTGCTCTTACTAAAGAGGTAATAGTGAGCTACATGGTATCAGAGATGCAGGGACAAACTTAGATGAAATAAAGGATTAAACGGAAGATTCTTAAATCTAAACTAATACTAAGTAAGCTATGTTCAGGGCACAGAAATGAAACTCCATTCTCACCCTTTAATCTGGTCCATATTCCTACTGATCCCAGTACTCATTTCTTTCCCAATTTGGTACAAATAATTCTGGTGAATCCCCTTGTAGGGACTCAAAATTCTCAGCTTGGAAGACATGGCAAAGGAGAAAAACCTGGGGATTGAGGGCCATCTCTGAGGGATGGAATACAGGAAAAAATATAAGGAAAGATCTTTGAGACAGGATGTCTGCATTCTGGGAGAAGAAGGAGATCATGATAAGGTCAGACCAGTGACAGGATATCTAGCTTTAAGTAAAAGGATCAGGAACAGGGAGCAAAAGTCTAGCCAGCAGAAGTGGGGAAGCTGTGGCCTCAAGGTCACATATGGCTCTCTAGGTCCTCTAGTACAGTCCTTTGACTGAATCCAAACTTCAGTTACAAACCCCCTTAATAAAACGATTTGTTCTGTAAAACTTGGATTCCGTCAAAAGGCTGTACCCAAGGACCTAGAAGGCCACATATGGCCTGAAGACTAGTCTCCTCACCCATGTATCTAGGGCATATTCAAATTGGCAGTTAACAAAGAATGTTGGAGGGGCTGTGGGAAAACAAGTATATTAGTGGAAAGTGGTCTGACCATTCTGGATTTCATTTTGGAATTATACAAAAACAGTGACAACTGGTTGTCATCCCCTTTGACTCAGAAGTCCCAGTACTGGGAAAATATCTTAATGAATTAATTAAAAAATATTAAGTTCTTACTATGTGACAAGCACTATATTAAGAACTGGATATACAAACAGAAAAATAAGACAGTCCTTGCTTTCAAAGGGCTTGTATTCTAATCAAGTGAGTAAACAAAGATGAGATCAGATAGAAGGAACTCAAGACAGAAATAAAGGTCCACTATATACCAAAATATTAATATCCCTGATTGTGTTAGCAAAGAACTGGAAATACAGTGGTGCTCATCAGTTGGGGAGTGGATAAAAAATGTCTGGTACATATTACTGTGCATTAAGTACATATACTTTTAAGAAGCAGAATATGGATCATGATCCAGTCAAAACCAAAACAAAGAATGAGAATGAATAGTCAGACATGAAGAAAGAGAACTGAAAGAGAAAAACATCACAAAAACCCAGAGAGGAAAGAATATCTAGGAGGAGAGAATGGTCATCAATACCAAATGCTACAGAGAAGTCAAGAAGATGTAGAGATTGAAAGACCACAAGATTTGACAATTAAAAAATGATTGTGAACTGTGGAGAAAGTAGTTTTAGTCAAATAGCAAGGTCAGAAGCCAAACTACAAAGGGGAAGAGAGATTTAGAACATTAGCTGAGGGGAACGTATGATTAACTGAAGGTTTTTCAAAGATAAAGGAGATCTAGGAATGTTTGTAGGCAGTAGGGAAGAAGCCAGTAGAAAGGGAGAGATAAAAGATTAGGCAGAGAGCATGTATGATAGCAAAAGTAATCCATCAGAGAAAAAACAAGACAATAGGACTGAGGGTACTATGTAGAGTAGGTGGCCTTGCAACAAGAGTCATCACTTTATCAGAGACATACAATAAAGGGAAGAGACTGGAGATAGCACCAAAGAGATTTGAGATGTAGAG
The DNA here is from genome assembly GCA_023548195.1 of Bettongia penicillata ogilbyi. Lineage (NCBI taxonomy): Eukaryota > Metazoa > Chordata > Mammalia > Diprotodontia > Potoroidae > Bettongia > Bettongia penicillata. Next base: position 21,127,913 of record JAJHZJ010000292.1, on the reverse strand, counting down.
AAGAAAGGAGGCTATTTATTAAATGTCTATGTAATGCACTGTGCTAATTGCTTTCTTCTTCCTATAAAACTCTAGCCAAGTTTCAATACAGTAATATTGTCTCTGTAACTGTGTTCTATAGTGCTATAATTATATTCTTAATCAGTAATTACTATATTGCCTAAGACTATAACTAACTATATTATTACTTCCCATGAAGCATTAAGAAGCTCTATGCAAAACAATGTGGTAATAAAATACTTGGAAACATATACATAATGTTTTCTAGCAGTGGTGGAGGAAGATTATTAGGCAATGATCAAACTATTTGTTCATATCTAGAGATAATGGTTCAAGTTGAGATCAGATCAGTGGAAAAGTAGAAAAGAGTTTTGAACCCCAAATCATCTACAAATTAGAAATGGAGTTTAAGGAAGCAATTTTGAGGAACAAGAACTAAGGAAATAAAATGAGACCAAATTTCAATGACCTGCAAGAAACTATCTCTTTTATGGTTTATGAACGCATAAACATCAAGTTAGAGGTTAAAAGCATTCTCAAATATATCAATGTGTCTGCCTCACTTAGAGATACAACATTAAAGAAGAAGGATGATAGGGCTACAAACTCAAAATCTATTCCCCAAAACAATCTATTTCGATCAAAGCAAGAAAAAAGATATCTGCTTTATGAATTATTTACTTTGTATACTAGTATTTTGCTCCTCAAATCTACAAAAAAAGTTTACATCTAAACATTTGAAATCAGTGCTACAATTATTTTCAATTACTTCCATTTAATTCCTTAGTTATTTCTTAGTCCACTTAGTCCACTAGAGCTAAGAATGCAATATGGAACACAGACTTAAATACACAGTAACACTTCAATGATTAATGGTTTCATTAAGTTATTGTTTACATTCTAATTTAGAAGTTTATTTGGTCTCCTTTTGATATGCTGAATTTTTAGAAATCTTTAGGTAGAATTGGTTTAAAATCTGTGAAACATAGATCTTTCCCTTCTGATAACAAATAAAACAAAATAACAAAAATGAAAAGTGACATCTACTATCCGATGCAATTGCTCTTTTAGACAATTTTGTTAATATTTCAGAGAATGTAATTTGTGGGGAAGTTTTTATATTTCCTGGGATGAATGTGTTATAACAAAAACATATATATAAAATTTATTTTTTAGATTAAAATTTATAAAATAGAAAATAATGAAATAGCTGAACAAGTTGTGGTATATGAATGTAATGGAATACTATTGTGCTATAAGAAATGATGAACAGGAAGATTTCAGAAAGGCCTGGAAAGACTTATATGAACTGATGCTGAGTGAAAGGAGCAGAACCAGGAGATCATTGTACACAGTAACAACCACAGTATGTGAGGAATTTTTCTGATAGACCTAGACCTTCACAACAATGCAAGGACCTAAAACATTCCCAAAGGACTCTTGAGGCAAAATGTCATCCACATCAAAAGAACTATGGAATTGGAATGCAGAATGAAGCAGAATATATTTTCTCATGTTATGTTTTGTTTGGGTTTTCTCATGGTTTCTCCCATTCACTGTAATTCTTCTATACATCATGACTAATGTGAAAATGTGTTTAGTAAGAATGTATGTGTAGAATCCATATAAGATGACATAGTGTCTCAGGGAGGGAGGGGGAGAAAATCTAAGACTTATGGAAGTGACTGTAGAAACCTGAAAACAAATTAATAATAAAAAAAATAGAAAATGATGACTATAAAACTCCTTGGGGGAAGGGATTATTTTTTTTAAAATCTTTGTAGCCCTAACATTCAACATAGCATTCAACACATATTTTTTAAACTTCTTGTTGAACTAAATAAAGCTGACTTTATTTAAATAAATGAAACCTGTCTAATACTACTAGATAAAATTATCAGAAAGTTAGTAAATGACAAGATTAACTGTTAAACAGTTGCCTATAAAGGCAAAATTATTCCTCTTCTAGTTGTTAGTGTGCTCTTTCCTCAAATTATCATGTACGTATTTGCTGATGTATATGTTCCATCCCCCACTGCCTGAGAAATACCTTCCAAGTCTAATAAACATAGTCATCTTAATTACTAATCTGATTAATGACTTTTAACCTGCTAAGAGTTCTTCTAACAACAGTAATAAATGCATGCATCCTCTCCAGTGAAAAGTAAATAAGGCACAAATCGCACAGTTGTCCATTTAAAAGTGGCCACTTAAAACACCTATATTATCATAGTCTACCTTACCTTTTTATTCTAGGAATCAAAAAATGAGAGAAGCCACTTACATGGTAATTGGTACGTAACTGATGCTATGTATATGTAATTACTGAAACAAATGGTGTTATTCTTTCTAACTTTTCTTTTTTTATGTTTTTTTTTCCTTCTGGTCTGTTTCTTCTTTCACAACATGACTAATAGGGAAATAAGCTTTACGTAACTGCACATATATAACCTATATCAAATTGCTTATCATTTTAGGAAGAGGGGAGGGAAGGAAACAGAAAATTCTGGAACTCAAAATTTTGTAAAAGTGAATGTTAAAAATTGTCTTTGCATACATCTGGAAAAAGTAAAATACTATTTAAAAGAAAGAGGAAAAAAAAGAAAATGCCAAAATCTGGAGAGTGGATTATTCAATAAACATTGAAGAGGAAGTGCCATTGGATCAGAAAGTTCATGATGGCGTTTGGGTATAAAAAAAAGCTAGAAGGGCAGAGAGTAACTAGGCTATGAATGAGCTCAAGTGCCACCTCTTAAGTCTTTCCTGATCTCTACTAGTTGCTAGATTTCCCCCTCAAAATTACTTTGCATATATTTATGGTGTGTACATGTTGCCTCTCCCTGCAGAAAGTAAGTTTCTGAGGGCAAACAATCTTTCATTTTTGTCTTTACACCTCCATAATAGAGCACTATCTTGTGCACAACAGCTACTCAATATTTTGTTGAATACAGGTAGTTAGGCTTCAGAAAAACTGAGCCTGTACTTTCAGTTCTTCTGACCACCATATAAGGAATAAGAAAGAGGGATGCACTGGGAGAAACAGGAAAGGAAAATTAAAATGGGGAAAATTATCTCACATAAAAGGAAAAGGTTTTACAGTGGAGGAGAAAATTAGGTGGGATGCAGGCAATGCTTGAACCTCACTCTAAATTGATTTAAAGAGGGAATGACACACCCACTTAGTTGAGTACAGAAATCTAACATACTCAACAGGGAAGCAAGAGAAGAGGATTGTGAGATGGCAGGGTGGGGTGACAGAAGGGAGGGCAAATTAAGGGAGATGGTGGTCCAAAGAAAAACAAACTTTTGAGGAGGGGCAGGGTAAAAAGAGAGAGAAGGATAAACAAGGAAAAAAGAACATTGAAGGAAATACACAGTAACTGTGAATGTGAATAGGATGAGCTCAGCTATAAAACAGAAGTGGATAGCAGAATGGATTAGAAACCAGAATCCAAAACTCATTTACAAGAAACACACTTGGCGGAGCAGAAGGACACACGTTTACAAGCTCCGAAACCAAAAGCCCATAGAATTAATGTAAAAAGAGTCCCCCATAACTTCTGGGTCAATACAAGGTGTGCAGAAGCAGAGTGGAAGAGATTTCCGTTCCAGGGAGCCCGGGAGACCCGTCCCCAGGGTCCGGCGTGCCCCGGAAAGTGGACCCCACCCCCAGCACTGCCCTGGCCGCGGCCCCAGAGAAGCTGATCCGAGCAGGCTTCAGAGATGGAAGCTCCGGCAGCCGGGGAAGTCCCTCCGCCCACAGAAGCTACAGGTCAGTGAGAGAGAAGGCCTGGCTGGAGGAGGGGAGTGGAACGTCTCCGTGACTCGGGCCCCCTCGGGAGGAAGCCCCAGCGGCAGAGGCGGGGCAGGAAGCGGCGGAGGCAGAGGTGTGGGCGGCGGCTGAGGCGCAGCGGCCCAGGACTCAGGAATCCCCCAGCAGCAGGCAGGATCTTCATTACGGAAGATTCCCGCATAAAACCTAATGGAGCTGAGCCTGGGAGACGGCCCTGCCCCCACCCCGCTCTATTACTGAAGGCTTCCGCTCAAAACCCCCAAGGGAACTGAGATTGGGAGGCGGGGCTCCCCAACCCGCCCCCACCTGCTCCATTCCTGAAAGTCTCTGCATAAAGCCCCCCGAGGGATCAGAGTCTGGGAGGCGGCCCTGCCCCCACCCCAGCACCTGAACTAAAGCTCACTGATTGACAGCCGGCAGGAGGAAAGCCCATTTAAATCTCAGAGGCCAAGCACTAGCTGGGCAGATCCAGGCGGGGGTGGAAAGGAATCTCAGAAGTCAAGTAACTGGCTGGGCAAATGCCTAGAAAAGGGAAGAAAAATAAGACTATAGAGTTTTTTCCAACAAATGCAAATGATCCCGACCTTCGGATCTGATGACGAGGACGTATCCTTGCCATCAGGGAAAGACGTGGAGGGCGGGGCCTCAGTACCCCAGACACCCCAGGGGGGGTGGCGGGTGGGCTCAGGCCCTGGAAGAGCTCAAAAAGGATTTTGAAAAGCAAGTTAGACAGGTGGAGGAAAAACTGGGAAGAGAAATGAGAGAGATACAAGAAAAGTATGAAAATCGGGTTAATACCTTGGTAAAGGAGACCCAAAAAAATGCTGAGGAAATTAACACCTTGAAAAATAGGCTCACTCAATTGGCAAAGGAGGTTCAAAAAGCCAATGAGGTGAAGAATGCTTTCAAAAGCAGAATGAGCCAAATGGAAAAAGAGGCTCAAAAGCTCACTGAATTTAATAGTTCTCTCAAAATTAGAATGGAACAGATGGAGTCTAATGACTTTACGAGAAACCAAGAAATCACCAAACAAAACCAAAAGAATGAAAAAATGGAAGAGAATGTGAAATATCTCATGGGAAAAACAACTGACCTGAAAAATAGATCCAGGAGAGACAATTTAAAAATTATGGGACTACCTGAAACTCATGATCAATAAAAGAGCCTAGACATCATCTTCCATGAAATTATCAAGGAAAACTGCCCTGACATTCTAGAACCAGAGGGCAAAATAAGTATTGAAAGAATCCATCGATCACCACCTGAAAGAGATCCAAAAAGAGAAACTCCTAGGAACATTGTGGCCAAATTCCACAACTCCCAGCTCAAGGAAAAAATCTTGCAAGCAGCTAGAAAGAAACAATTCCAGTACTGTGGAAATACAATCAGGATAACCCAAGATCTAGCAGCTTCTACATTAAGGGATTGAAGGGCGTGGAACAGGATATTCCAGAAGGCAAAGGAACTAGGACTCAAACCAAGAATCACCTACCCAGCTAAACTGAGTATAATACTTCAAGGGAAAATATGGTCTTTCAATGAAACAGAGGACTTTCAATCATTCTTAATGAAAAAACCAGAGCTGAAAAGAAAATTTGACTTTCAAACACAAGAATGAGAAGAAGCATGAAAAAGGAAACAGCAAAGAGAAGTCTTAAGGGACTTACCAGAAGTGAACTGTTTATATTCATACAGGGAAAGACAATATTTCTAACTCTTAAAACTTTTCAGTATCTGGGTAGTTGGTGGGACCACACATACACATGTACACGCATGCACACACATACACACATGCACACACATACAGAGATAGAGAGCACAGAGTGAACTGAATAGGATGAGACCATACCTTAAAAGAAACTAAGGTAAATGGTGAGAGAGAAATGTAGGGGGAGGAAAGAGAGGGAAAGGGAAGGGGGTAACTATATGTCATTTAAGAGGCAGGTAGGAGTTTTTCTTAGTGGAGGGAAAAAGAGGAGAGCTGAGAAAAAAAAAAAAAAAAAAACAAGAAGTTTACCCTCATCACATTTGACTAAACGAAGGAGTGAAATGCACACTCATTTTGGTATGAAATCCTATCTTACAGTATAAGAAAGTGGGGGAGAAGGAGATATTGCAAGGGAGGGGATGATGGCGGGGGCAAAGGGAGGAGGGAGCAATTTGAAGTCAACACTTGGGGAGGGACAGGATCAAAAGACAGAAGAGAAACAATGAGGGGCAGGTTAGGAGGGATGGTAATCCAGTTAGTCTTACACAACACGACTATCAGGGAAGTCATTTGCAAAACTACACAGAGGGCCTAAATTGAATTGCCTGCCGTCCCAAAGGGAATGGGTGGGGAGGGAGGGATGGGGAGAATTTGGAACTCAAAGTTTTAGGAACAACTGTTTAATATTGTTGTTGTAACTAGGAAAGAAGACATACAGTTAATGAGGAATAGAAAGTCATCTGGCCCTACAGGAGAAAAGAGAAAATGGAGACAAGAGAAGGGAGGGATGACAGAAGAGAGGGCAGATTGAAGATAGGGAAAATTAGATTGCTTGGGGTATTGGGGTGGGGGGAGGGGATAAAAGGGGAGAAAACTGGGAACCCAAAAATTTGTGAAAATGAATGTAAAAAATTAAATAAATAAATAGATAGATAGGGAAAAAAATAAAAATAAAAATAAAAATAAAAAAGAAACACACTTGAAACCCATAGACACACAGAGTAAAAATAAGGGGCAGAAGCAGAATCTATTATGCTTCAGCTGATGTAAAAAAGACATGGGTAGCAAACAACAATCTCAGACAAAATAAAACCAAAAATAAACCTAATGAAAAGAGATGATCAGGGAAACTACATTTTGCTAAAAAGTACCATAGACAATGAAGTAATGTCAATATTAAACATATATGCACCACATGGCCTAGCATCCAAATTCTTAAAGGAAAAGTTAAGTGAATTATATGAAGAAATAGACAGCAAAACTATATTAGTGAAGGACCTCAACTTTTTCTTTTCAGAACTACATAAATCTAATCATAAAATAAATAAAAAAGAATTTGAGAAGATTAACAGAATTTAATGGAAATAGAAAGGAGTGTATACCTTTTCTCTCAGCTCTACATAGCACCTTCACAAAAATTGACCATGTATTAATTAGGGCATAAAATCCTCACAAATAAATGCAGAAAACCAAAAATATTAAATGTATTCTCAAAATAGTTTAGTCATTCATAGCTACTCTTCAAACAATATTGCTGTCACTGTATACAACATTCTCCTGGTTCTTCTCACTTCACTATTCATCATTTTAAGTAAATCTTTCCAGGCTTTTCTAAAATTAATCTGCTCATCATTTCTTACAACCCAGTAGTATTCCATCACAATCAAATACTACAACGTTTTCAGCCATTCCACAACTGATGGGCATCCTTCACTGTACAGTTCTTTGCCACCACAAAGAGAGCTGCTACAAATATTTTGGAACATATAGTTTCTTTTACTTTTTCCCCATTCTCCTTGGGAAACAGCTCTAACATAGTGGTATTGCTGGGTCAAAGAGTATAAATAGTTTTTAAAATGCTTTGGGAATAACTCCAAATTGCTCTCCAAAATGGCTGGATCAGTTCACAGTTCCAAGAGTGTATTAGTATCCAAATTTTTCCACATCCCCCAACATTTGTCATTTTCCCTTTCTATCATTTTGCCACATCCTATAGATGTGAAATGGTATCTCAAAACTGTTTTAACTTGCATTTCTCTAATCAATAACTATTTAGAGTATTTTTTCATGATTATATATAGCTTTGATTTCTTTTTTTCCCAATTTTTTGCTTTCCTTCTCATTTTGGTGCCAGTTTTATGTACAAATATTTTTTAAATGAAGGTAAACATAATTATCCATTTTACATCACACAATGCTCTCTATCTCTTGTTCATTCATCAATTCTTCTCTTATCAATAAGTCGATAGGTAATTGTGAGAGATAGCAAAAAGTTAAGTTTTCACAGAAGTTATTAGTTGATGAAGTCATTGAAAGTCAGTCAGACAGATAATAAGAAAGTCAGCAGACTACAGGTCAAGTTGACCAATCAGGAGACAGCCTTCAGAAAGTCACAAAATTTTTGATAAGGTCCAGGCCTGAAACTGGCCTGAACTTAGAATAACCTGGAGAAAGCTTTACTTCACTGCTCTTGCTTAATGAATTTCATATGTATAAGCAGACATACCCCACATAAAATTATCCCTCCATTTGCTGGGTCCTATGTTAAAGCATGTTTGGGAGGGGAGAATCACCCCGAGGGTAGTTACATAAAGGGCATGCAGAGAAGATGGTGACCTAATGGAGAGTGGACCAATCCATCTCCTGATGAGAGGATCTGGCCTGAACTAACAGTATAATGCCAATCTCACTTCTGTTTTCAACACTCTCTCCTCCTGAAAAGGGGCGGGGGGGGGAGAGAAGGGGGGAGTGGAGCAGGCACTTTGGCCAGAGTATTCAATTCTTCTGAACTCTGTTGTAATAAATTTTTCTTGATACCTTTTTAGTGTTGAGTGTTTCTAACAGTAATATATTCCATGTTCTAAATTTCTTATATCTCCCTTTATATCTAGATCATGTATCCACTTCAACCTTATCTTGGTAAATGGTGTTAAATGTTAATCCATACCTAGTTTCTGCCAGATTGCAATTTTCCTAACAATTTTTTTTTTTTACTAAATAGTGAATTCTTACCCCCAAAGCTTAAACCTTTACATCTGTCAAATGTAAGGTTACTGTAATCGTTTACTACTGTGTATTATATGTCTACTCTGTTCCACTGATCCACCTTTCTATTTATCAGCCAGTGACAGATAGTTTTGATAATTACCACCTTATAATAGCTTAAAATCTGGTACAACTAAACTTCCTTCCTTTACTTTTTTTTCATTAATTCCTTTGATATTCTTGACCTTTTGCTCTTCCAAATGAATTTTGTTATTATTTTTTCTAGCTCAATGACAAAATTTTTTGACAATTTAATTGGTGTGGCATTGAATAGATTAATATAGGCAGAATTGTCATGTTTATTATGTTGGCTCTGCCTACACATGAAAATTAATATTTCTCCAGTTATTTAAATTTCACTTTATTTGCATAAGTAGTGTTTTATGATTATGTTCACATAGTTCCTGGGTTTGTCTTGGCAGGTATACTCCCAGTTATTTTAAATGGGCTATCTCTTACTGTCTCTTCTTTCAGGGTATTATTGGTGATATATAGAAATCTAGCTGACAGTTTATGTGGGTTTATGATGGCTTAGCTATTCTGAATAACACAATGATCCAAGACAATTCCAAAGAGCTTATGAAGAAAAATGCTACCCACCTCCAGAGAAAGAACTGATAGGGGAAAAAAAGTGGATGGAGTCCAAATGTAAATGGAAGCATAATTTTTTCACTTTATTTTTCTTGCTATTTTTGTAACATAGCTAATATAGAAATGTTTTGCACGATTTCCCATATATAATTGATATCACATTTCTTGCCTCTTCAAATGGGTGAGGGAAGGCTGGGAAGAAGGAAGGGAATTAAGAACTCAAAACAAATTCTGAATGAATGCTAAAAATAAATAATTATTTTTTTTTAAAGAAAAAGGTAAACAGCAGAGTTTATATTTTATCTTAGAGGCAATAAAAATCTGTTGGAGTTAGTTGAGAAAGGGAGTCACAGTCTGGAAAATTAGTTTGGCAACAGTATGTAGGATGAACAGAAATGGTAAGAGACTTGAGAAAAAGAGAACAATTAAAGAGGCTATTGCAATAATTTAAGCAAGAGGTGATGAGGGGGTGATAGCGTGTGAGTAAAGTGAAGAGGACAGATTTGAGAGATGTTATAAAGACATAAATGGCAAGATTCAGAAACTGATTAGATATATGGTATAAGGGAGAGTGAGAAGTTGAGGACACTACCCATTGTATGAACCTGGGGAACTGTAAGGAAGGTGTTACCTTCAACAGAAATAGGGAACTTTAGAAATGGGAAGGTTTTCATAGGAAAAATAATGAATTTGGTTTTAGACATGCTGAATTTAAGATGTCTCCAGGATGTTCATATTTGAAAAGTCCAATAGACAACTGGTGTTCTAGAATTGAAGCATGGGGGAAGAGACTGAGAATGGATGTACAAGACCTGGGAGTCACTTCCAAAGAGATCATTGGGATCTGATTAGTTTCTTAAGAGAGTATAGAGGGAAAAGAGGACACAACACAGAATCGTGGGGAAGATCTACAGTCACAGGTTAGAATATGGATGATGAATAAACTAAGGAAGGATCAGAGGCAAATTAAGAAGGAGTTAGTATTATAAAGACCCAAAGAGAATAAAGTATCCAGGAGAAGAAGACATTCAACAGTATCAAATGCAGTTAGACTGAGAAAAGGCTATCAAATCTGGAAATGTATATACATATATACATATACACACATACACACATATATGTATATACACAATGATACAACATGTAAATAGAGAAAGTAAGAACCACAAAAGATTCACAAATGAATACTGCAACAATAAAAAGAATAAGCTTAGCCATAAAAAAATATAAAGAGACTATATTTCTGCCCACTCCTTTGTGGTGAAGGGTCAAAAGGTGTCATACGCTTGCACATAACACCAGACTTTTCAATGTATTAATGGGCTTTCCTGAATGTTTCCAATTCTTCCTGTTTTCTTTTTTAAATCCTTTGTAATAAGGGATAGCTTTCTGGGAAAGGGAAGGATGGAGAGGGAAATCTAGGCAATGTAAAAATAAAAGGCAGCAATAGCAATAAAACTTTTTTTTAAAGAAAAGAGTAATTGAGGGGAAGAGACAAGATAGTGGAGTAGAAAGACTCACATATGCTAGCTCTAAACCCACAGCCCATAAATTTTCTGTAAAAAGAACTCCCCACAAATTCTGGAGCAGTGCAAGCCACGCAGCAACTCAGTGGAGGAGATTTCCATTCCAGAGAGCCCTGAAAAACCAACCCCAAAGGTCCATCGCGCACCGGACAGCGGAGCCCACCCCTGCCCAGCCCTGGCCACGCGGCCCCAGAGGAGCAGATCCGAGCAGGCTTCAGGGACGGAATCTCCGGCAGCCACGAAGGTCCCTCCACCCGCAGGCACTCCAGATCAGTGAGAGAGACTTCTGGGCTGGCTGAGAGGGGAGTGGGGTGTCTCCATAACTCAGGCCCCCCTCGGGAGGTAGTGGCAGAGGCAGCAGCGGCCAGGAGCTCCCGGAGGAGGAAGGAGCTCTGCTCCATTACTGAAGGTCTCTGCATAAAGCCCCTGAGGGAACTGAACCTGGGAGGCAGCCCTGCCCCCACCTGAGCACCAGAACTTAAGCTCACGTTGAATAGAAGCTGCGCCCACCGCTGAAAGCCCTGAGGCTGTGGAGCAGCATTTGAATCTCAGACCCCAAGCACTAGCTGGGCGAATCTATGTGGGGGTCGAGAGGAATCTCAGAAGTCAAGTAACTGGCTGGGAAAATGCCCAGAAAAGGGAAGAAAAATAAGACCACAGAAAGCTACTTTCTTGGGGAACAGATGTTCCCGCCTTTCATTTCTGATGATGAGGAACAATGCTTACCATCAGGGAAAGACACAGAAGCCAAGGCCTCTGTACCCCAAACATCCAAAATAGATACCCAATGGGCTCAGGCCATGGAAGAGCTCAAAAAGAATTTTGAAAATCAAGTTAGATAGGTGGAGGAAAAACTGGGAAGAGAAATGAGAGAGATGCAAGAAAAGCATGAAAAATGGGTCAATACCCTGCTAAAGGAGACCCAAAAAAATGCTGAAGAAAATAACACCTTGAAAAATAGGCTCACTCAATTGGCAAAAGAGGTTCAAGGGACCAATGAGGAGAAGAATGCTTTTCAGAAGCAGAATTAGCCAAATGGAAAAAGAGGCTCAAAAGCTCACTGAAGAAAAGAGTTCTCTCAAAATTAGAATGGAATTAGATGGAGGCTAATGACTTTCTGAGAAACCAAGAAATCACCAAACAAAACCAAAAGAATGAAAAAATGGAAGAGAATGTGAAATATCTCATGGGAAAAACAACTGACCTGGAAAATAGATCCAGGAGAGACAATTTAAAAATTATGGGACTACCTGAAAACCATGATCAAAAAAAAGAGCCTAGACATCATCTTTCATGAAATTATCAAGGAAAACTGCCCTGAGATTCTAGAACCAGAGGGCAAAATAAGTATTGAAGGAATCCATCGATCACCACCTGAAAGAGACCCAAAAAGAGAAACTCCTAGGAACATTGTGGCCAAATTCCAGAGTTCCCAGGTCAAGGAGAAAATATTGCAAGCAGCTAGAAAGAAACAATTCCAGTATTGCGGAAATAAAATCAGGATAACACAAGATCTAGCAGCTTCTACATTAAGGGATCGAAGGGCATGGAATAGGATATTCCAGAAGTCAAAGGAACTAGGACTAAAACCAGGAATCACCTACCCAGCAGGACTGAGTATAATACTTCAGGGGGAAATATGGTCTTTCAATGAAACAGAGGACTGACTTCCCAGCATTCTTGATGAAAGGACCAGAGCTTTAAAAGAAAATTTGACTTTCAAACACAAGAATGAGAAGAAGCATGAAAAAGTAAATAACAAAGAGATGTCATAAGGGACTTACCAAAGGTGAACTGTTTACATGTCTACATGGAAAGACAATATTTGTAACTCTTAAAACTTTTCAGTATCTGGGTAATTGGTAGGACCACACACACATGCGCGCACACACACACATGCGCACATGTGCACATGTGCGCACGCACACACATACACACATGCATGCACATACAAAGACAGAGAGCACAGAGTAAACTGAATAGGATGGGACCATATTTTAAAGGAAATTAAGGTAAACGGTGAGAGAGAAATGTAGTGGGAGGAGAGAGAGTGAAATGGAATGGGGCAAATTATCTCTCATTCAAGAGGCAAGCAGGAGACTCTTTAGTGGAGGGAAAAAGAGGAGAGCTGAGAAAAGAACATGAAGTTTACCCTCATCACATTCGATTAAAGGAAGGAATAAAATGCACACTCATTTTGGTATGAAAACCTATGTCACAATACAGGAAAGTGGGGGAGAAGGAGATAAGCAGGGTGGGGGGGAAGATGGAAGGGAGGGCAATGGGAGGAGGGAGCAATTTGAAGTCAACACTCAGGGAGGGACAGGATCAAAAGACAGAATAGAAACAATGGGGAGCAGGATAGGATGGAGGGAAATACAGTTAGTCTTACACATCACGACTATTATCGAAGTCATTTGCAAAACTACACAGATAGGGCCTATATTGAATTGCCTGCCTTCCCAAAGGGAATGGGTGGGGAGGGAGGGATGGGGAGAATTTGGAACTCAAAGTTTTAGGAACAACTGTTGAGTATTGTTCTTGCTACTAGGAAATAAGAAATACAGTTAATGGGGAATAGAAAGTCATCTGGCCCTACAGGACAAAAGAGAAGATGGGGACAAGAGAAGGGAGGGATGATAGAAGAGAGGGCAGATTGGTGATAGGGAAAATTAGAATGCTTGATGTATTGGGGTGGGGGAGGGGATAAATGGGGAGAAAATTTGGAACCCAAAATTTTATGAAAATGAATGTAAAAAGTCAAATAAATAAATTTATATTAAGAATAAAAAAAAGAAAAGGGTAATTTCTGATGAGCAATGAGATCAAAAACTAGATTGTAAAAGGCTGAGAAATGAGGAGAGGAGAAGCAGAGGGAGCCAGTATAGACAACCTTTGCAAGGAGTTTGACTGAGAAAGGGAAAAGAGTTGATGAGAATAGAAGAATTCACATTAAATGGCTTCAATTTTTTTCACCAAAAGGCAAAGTCCTCAGCTGAGTGAGAGGGGGAGGAGTAGGTGAGGGGCTTCAAAGAGAAGGTTTGGAATAGTTTTTCTAAGGCGTAAGATAGGGAATCAATTAGGGAGAAACAAAAGAACTGCCTAGCTGCAGTGGGGACCCAGTTGTGGCTGGATAACATGAATGTGTAATGTACCTCGTCAGCAGGGTTGTGGTTCTCCCTTCAGCTTCATGCAGCAACTTGTGAATAGGAGTCGAAGAAGCAGATGGTGGAAGTAATTTAGGGTTGAGGTTTGGCAAGGGAGGAGTAACAAAAAGAAGTAGGATAAGAAATTCAAGAGAACAGTGTAGGGTAGAAATGGGTAACTACTGGGTCAAGGTTGGAGAGGAAGCAATGTGAAGTCTAAGCAAGGGTAACTGGCTTGAGAAAGCACTTGATGAAGGGAAAGAACAGTGATAGGAGGTGTGAAGCACAAGGAAAGGAGTGATAATAGGTTATAGTCAGCTAGGAGAATGTTCCAGTTTCAACCAGAACAAAAGGACTGTCCTATAGCAGTTAAGGACCAGCTTAGATAATACAAATTAACAGTGGATTCCATTGCCACAGGGTATGACTTCACTCACACGTGAAAGCAACACAAGACTAAGAATACAGAAAACAGCAAAAGGACAAGGGGGATAAGATCACGGGACACAGTAAATAGTGGCCAAGCAGGGGGTCATTAAGGCTGGTAGGGAATAAAGCATGTCTGAAAGCAGCAGGAAAGGAACCAGTTGAGAGGAAGAGGTTGAAGTCTGCTCATAGGCTGCTGAATAAAGCTGGGCTTACAACACACAACCCTGCTGACTAGGTATATCATAGAGTTGACATGAGAAAGTCAAAAGGCTGAAAAGGGAGGACAGTGAGGACACAGATGGAATGATTAGAGGGATGGACAGGAGTAAGAACAGATAAGAACAGAGGGCCTGAAGGTCCAAGTGAAGACAAAGAATAGTTTTAAGAAGAAGGGAAGGAGAAGGAGGAAGGAAGAGCATTTATGAAGCACCTACTATGTGCTAGGCACTTTATAAACACTGTCTCACAACAACCCTGGGAGGTAGAAGCTATGATTATTCCTATTTCACAACTGAGGAAAGCAGAAATTAAGTGACTTGCCCAGTGTCATACAACTAGAAAGTGTCTGAGATTTCATTTTAAGTCAGGTCTTCCTAACTCTAGCCCAGAGCTCTAGCCACAGCATCACCTAGCTACCTTAAGAGAGAAAGATAAAAGGACAGGAAGATATGATCAGACAGGGGAATTTAAGAGTTCAAGATCATGGAAATAGCAGTTATGGGTAACGAACTCTAAGTTATAACTACTCTCATAGGTCACAGGAGTAGGAAAGGAAGAATGAGGATGTCAGGATGTTTAGGAAACATCAAAGTATATTTTGAAGTCTGTAGTACAAAGAGCAAAGTTGGGACAAAAGAAGACTATTAAGGTAGATACTGAACTCCTTGAGAAAGGAGAGTGACCTAGCGATTAAAACAATGACACAGATGGGGAGGGATGGAACTTAAGCTTAAAATAAGAAATATAATTAATTCTGCTTGAGAACTATTGGGAATGCAGAAAACTGTACTATTTCATAACTCATAAAGCTGCAATCCTTTTGATGCTCACTTTTCACAAGAAAACTACAGGTCTCTTTTCAAAGTAAAATGCGGTATTTATTGTATATTTCCTGGTGCAGTAAGAGCTATGGGTAGGAGAAAGTTGATTTGATTGTTTAAACCCCTTCCCCCACCCAAGCCCAGAGTTTCAGCCTACTCAACCTGGGCCTGAGGCTGAAGACAGAATGAGTCAAAGATGCTGATGCTATTTATTGTAAAATTTATGTATTTCTTAACCATTTAACATATATAAAACTGCACTACTGTTTTCATTAGGTTCCTATCTTTCTTTTATGAGTCACCAATGAAGTTTTTGAGCACTGTACCACTAACCCCACTTTTTCCACAAGCTCTGTGGAACAAGATATTTACATACAAATTTGCTTAGTATGGTGCTTTTGGGAAATATACATGTCAAATTATAGCAGAACTTACTGTACTAAGTTATGATAGCAGAGAGGTCTGGAAACAGGGTGAGACGCAAGGAGTATGCTTATTCCACTTGTACCAGTATGTTTGAGGGGCTTGAAAAGAGTAGCTAGTACTAGGTATGTTGCCCAGAGATGCAGTGCCTTTGGAAGGAATAAGGTTTTCATGTACTCACTACAATGAAAAGTATGAGAAGAAGAAAAAATAGCTGAAATTCATGAAACTTTGTAAATTATCTCACTTGACCTCGAAAACAACCTTTTGAGATTCATAACATTATGTTCGTTTAACAGATAAGGAAACTGATGGTTTCATAGCTAATAAATGTCAGAAGCAGGATTCAAACTCAAGTCTCTCCTGAATCTGAATTCATCCCTCTTTACACTACGCCAAACTCAGCTCTAATCCCAGTCCTGCTACCAGCACACTTGTGGGACACTGGATTAATTACTTCTCCTTTCTGGACCTCAGCTTCCTCATCTATACAAAGAAGGGAGGTTAGACTCCAAGGTCCTTTTCAGCTCTAAAATTTAATAATTCTACAAATTAACTGGGTTTAATCAAAAGAAGCATTGTGGCATAGTGAATAGAAGGTCTGAGTCAAGAATACCTACGTTCAAGTTTTGCATCTTACATACACTAATAGTGTAATCATGGGCAAATCATTTAATATCTTAGTGCCCTAAATAATGCTCTAAGGCTTTAAGTTATAGAGGAGGGGGATTTCTAAACCAGGAATTCCTTATATAAATGAAATCACAGGTCTTGGACCCTCTCCTCCAAAAGATCATCTATTTAAACTGAATTAACATCATTAATAACTTTCATTTAATCAGATTTTAACCACTTACCTAGAGAGACAACTGCAACACTCTCCGGCAGAAAATGCAGTCTGTATCTGATCAATAAATGCACCAATATGATGCAAATGGCTGTGCAACAGAAGTAAAAAACAGTGTTAAAAAAGCCCATTTCCTAACAATCATTTAAAGGCAACTAAAAATCTGATAAAACATAAAAAAATCAATTTTTAATAGTTTAAAAATTCCTTGAGGTGGATAAAAAAAAAAATCACCATTTTGGTCTCAACATAGGTTGAATTTTCCCATAAAATCGGGCTTATATGAAATCTAAGTGAAGTCTATATCAGTGCTATTTTTCAGTGTATACAGACTTATTTCCTTTCAAAGAGATCTCACTTCAAAGACCACATAATATAGCATAATAAATGACAGGTAATGAACTGACCAATGGAATAGTGATTTTTTAAAAACTGCAAATATATTCCTAACTTACAATTGATTGACCACTAAAATCTAAGTAAATATAGTTGTAACAGAATACAGAGAAGCAAAGATATTCTTCTATCACATTATATGGTATCTTCTCATTAGAAATATTCCAACTTTGCTCTCCCTATTTTTAAATAAGGAAGACTGAAATAATCAATAAATTGGTTCCTGACACCCACATCAAATAACATTTTTGCAATTTTAATACCAAAGAGAAAGAAGTGGGGGAAAAAGTCAACATGCATGTTATATGTACCACAAATACTGCGGTAATCCTCCCAATGCTCAAAAAAGTAATTACGATTCTCCTTTGGTTTAGTTGTAATACTTTCAACCACATTAATGATCAAATCTGAAGTTCATGACAGTTGGATGGTGATGGTTGATGCCATTTTCATATTAAGTAGGGTAGAGTGAGGGTTTTTTGTTCATTTGTTTTTTGGTAAATATTCATTTTTTTTTAACTCAGCAACACAAATTTAATGCCAGTGCTCAATAGGTTTCTAATGAAATGGCTATTAAACATGTTAGGCATGTCATGACATGATCTTTGCTTTACTCATTATGTTAAAAATTGTTATACTCTAAATCAGTATCATAAATTTAATAAATTCAATGTAAAATCAAATACTATTCCATGTTAGATCACAAACACTACATTGTCAGCTCTCAATTTCCCAAGGCTACTTAATAAACACAAACTTAAAAAGTAATTACAAAAATAATATTAAGCTGGACTTACCAATCCAACAATCTCCATTACTTTTTATCCAATATAAAAAAAAAGTTCCCACAGGAAAAGTGTTAATCACTGTCAAGTACAAAAGTCATAAATACAGTGCACATATACTGTTATGGCCTAAGCTTCTAAGAAATCAATACTGACTGCTAACCATTGATTTCAAGTGTCAAGAGTATATCCATAAATTGAATTATGACACTTTTTAAAGAAACCTATAGATGCTCAATCTTAAAGTTTTGACACTCTTTCTTAAATCTCTAAAAACAAGTTATAAACTGGTGAAAAGCAAAGACTGTGCATGCCAACTGTACTTTTTAAAATCTGGCAATAGCTGACTCAAATTACCTCCTTTTCTTTGTCATACTTTGTGACCAACAATGATCAAGGGCACAAAAAACCTTACTATTTCTTTTCTAACCCAATTTAAACAGTAGGAGTAAGGGTTAAGATGTGACATACAAGATGAGAAGAATCTATATTCTGTAAGAAAAAGACTTGCTCTTCACTGCCTGTGCTAACAAGTCTTAGTTTCCTTCCATTCATTACAGTTCATGAACTTAGTGCAATGACACATCACCTCAAGTAAGACATTGTTTTTTAAGACCTTAGATGAGCATTACTTGAACCTCTACCAAGAAGTAAACAAGCATATCACACAAAGAGAGACCCAAGACAGAATTCTCCTAGTTCACTTTAAAGGTCTTAATCTATGCTACCGGTACCTACTAGCAATCCAGGAAGCAGTTAAAGAGACCCAAATTCATAATTTTTTTGTGGAGAACATA
This sequence comes from Bettongia penicillata ogilbyi, assembly GCA_023548195.1. Lineage (NCBI taxonomy): Eukaryota > Metazoa > Chordata > Mammalia > Diprotodontia > Potoroidae > Bettongia > Bettongia penicillata. Next base: position 21,109,387 of record JAJHZJ010000292.1, on the reverse strand, counting down.
AGTAAAAAGAAGCAGAACCCAAAACCACACAAACACAAAAAACAAAACCTAACCAATATTCAATGTGATACTGGAATTATGTTTGAAGAGATAGTTACCCCAGGGAGAAAAGTAGCACCTTATAAATCAAACCTGACATTTTTTTGGCCCAAGAAAGATATAAAACCTAAATAGATTTTTGTTCTGATTCATCAGCAGACCATGGAAACCTGTTTTGTGCTTTTGGCACAAGCCCATTTTAAATATTCAATTCAACAAATCCAATTCAATGAACAAGTATAAAACTATAATATAAATAAATAAATATACTATAAATATATGCTACATAAATAAAGCCTACCCACCTTAAAATTCTACCTCCTCTTGCCACCTCCATCTTTTTATGGGGAAAAAATGAGGGATATGCATAATATTTACAAAAAATATCTTTTCTTCTGACCCCTCTTTATATTCTTTAACACATCAAGTTGCCTGCAACATTAAATAATGATCATTCTTTGGCTTCAAAGGGAGATTTCAGGTAATAAAGATTTTCTAATCAAAATAGTTTTCCATCTGCATGTTTCACTGCAACAAAAATGTTCTCCTGAATTACTTATTTACTACTCAAGGAATTTTATCCAAACATATTTGCAAAAAGAAAGCCATGAGTGTTTATTAAATCCAAATAGAATATAGAAAGGCATTTTGTATCTGCATTCTAAGCTTTCAAATAAAACTGTTATATCACCAACACTCAAACCACTTCTGAAATACAGTGATGATAAACAAAAAACACTGCACATTTATTTGAAATGCAGAACCCAGAGCACAGCCCAACAAAAGATGTCCATTCTGGCCTGGCACTCTCCTAAAAGAATGTGAGCTAGTTAGAAATATAAATAAAGCACTAAAGAATGGAGACAATTTAAAATTCTGCCTTTCCACAGCCACCAAAAAGCCATGGTATTTTCTCTTCAGATCAGGGTCAAATTATAACCTGTATCCTTATTCTACCTAACGAAAGTTGTCAGGTACCTTCCATCAACTCTCTCACTCTTCATTCTTGATACTAAAGAGTCATGTATTGTTTCAATAAAGACTCTGAATCATCTCTTTCTTTCTGTGCTTCAAGAGACCCAGTAAGCATACATTTAAATTTAAAAACACCTTTAAGAAGGCTAATCAGTGTTTTATAAAGGAAAATGAGGGACAAGTCATGAATAGATTATCATTCTTCAGTGATGTTAGTGGAGAAAACTAAATGGCAGGACAACTGGGCAAAGGAGAATGAACATAAGTGTTCTCCATACAGGCACAATACAATATACAATGTTTCAAACAAGTAAATAATAGTATTTCAACATTTACCTAAAACAAGTAGACTAAAGAATATAGTCATGCCACTGGATTGCTCCTCTTGCTGAGCCTGTTCTCCAGTTTGCACTGGAAGGATGGGTTTGGCAGGAGTTGGAAGGACCAGTTTGGTAGTGACGGCCAAGGTAGTATGTAGGGTTATATTAGAACCTTCATGGGTTGTGTTGACGAACCTGTCAGAAGACACAAATGAAGCATTTAGATAGAGAATGCCTCTCTCTCTAAGGCATAAACATACAGAGTGATAAACTATTAAATAAGCAGTTAAAAGAACAAGTTTTTTAACACTGTCCACCTCTAACACAGTTACCTACTACAACATCCTAGGGTCATAGATTTAGAACTGTAAAGGACCTTAAAGATCATCTAGCCCAATCGTCTCATTTTAAAATTGAAGAAACTGAGACTCAGAGAGGTAAAGTGACATGTTTAAAGTCACATAGGTAGTGAGAGATGCCATTTTATCATCATAATCAAAGTACCTTTAAAAGCAGCCTAAGAATACCACTAAATTAAAAGATTAAAAAAAGCTAGTGGCACAGAAGAAAGAGCATCAGGCCTGGAATCACATATACCAGAGTTTAAATCCAGCAGAAGGAACTTATTTCTAGATCCCTTAGGCAAGGCACTTAACTTCTCTCTGCCTTAGCTTCTTCATCAGTAAAATGGGGATTAAAAAAAAACCAAAACATCTACCTTAGGAGTATTGCAAAGATAAAATGGGATATTTGTAAAGTGCTATACAAATGTCAGTTACTAATATTACTAAAGTAGTTTAAAAGTATAACCTATTATCATTAGACCATTAGCCATAATCTTCACAAAGTATATAACCAACCACTTTTGGAGAGGAAAACCAAAGAAATGTTTTTATTTCCTAGGTCTATTCACACTCCCTGAAGAATGTCTCCACATTAGAGACAAATTTGAAAAGCATGACATCAATGTATTCATGGATGTTTTAGAAATTCATCTCATAGATGTGGTTTCAAGTCATGTCTTCTGGCAAGTATATAAGTTGCTTGGAAATGTAGAGAATGTAGTAAAACGGAAAGACTTCTACTCCTTGAGTAAGGAGGCTTGGTTCAGTCAATCACCCCAGGAAAACTAATATCCAGCCATATGACCTTGGACAGGTTATCATGCCCAAGTCTTAGTATCCTCGCCTATAAAAAGGGGATAACTACACTTGGATTCAGTCATAGGACTTGGAGCAGCAAAGAACCTTGGGAATCAACCCCTTTATTTTAGAGATGAGAAAAATGAGATCCACAGAAATTAAGTGATTTGCTGAGAACACAACTTGGACACAGCAAGAATCCCAAGTTCTACAACTCCAAATCAGCTAGGTGGCAGCAGTGCCTAAGAACGCTGAGCCTGGAGTCAGGAAAATCAGAGTTCAAATCCAACGTCAGAGATTTACTAGCTGTGTGGCCTGGGAGCAAATCACCTAAACTCTGTCTCAGCTCTAAAATAGGGATAATAATGGTTACCCCCCTGCTAGCGCTGTGGGGAGGATAAACCAAGACAAATCTGTAAAGCACCTGAGCTGTAGAAATACTAGCTTCTATTACTATTTCTTCCACAACCAACTCTCACTACGTACATCACAGGGTCATGGCAAGGAAAGGGCTTTTTAAACCTTCACATGCTCCAAAGAATTGTGTTCTTGCGGCTGCTTCTCTTCAACCCTCATTTTCACCTGTAAAAGGAGAATGCCCTTGTTCTGGTACTACTAACAAGACCCTGTACTGATTTGTACTGTCTTTTTTTTTTTAAGTTAACTTATTTATTCTTAGTTTTCAACATTCACTTCGATAAGTTTTAAATTTTCTCTCTCTCTCTCCCCTCTCCAAGACTTCGCACCATCTGACATAGGCTTTACATAGACCACTGAGAGGAACCATGTGAAACAAAACATAACAAAACAAGAAAATGGTCTGCTTTGCTCTGCGTTCAGACTCGGTAGTTTTGTCTCTGGATGCGGATGGCCTTTTCCAACAAGAGTCTTTTGGAATTGTTTTAGGTTCTTGCATTGCTGGGAAGGGCTAAGTCTCCCGCTAGCTTTCAGGTTTCCAAAACATTTTAACATATATTATCGCACTGAAATGTGACACAATACCACAAAGGGGTTGTCACCATGATGCCCCCTTTACATCTAAGGAAACAGACTTTATAAGGTTCAGTGACTTGCCCAGGGTCACACAGGTGGTAGGCGTTGGAGGCTGGATTTGAACCAGGTCTTCCAGACTCCAGAGCTCCGGGTCAGCCACTGTATGACCTTGGGCAATAGGTGAGGCCCCTCAGACCAAGCGTGGTCAAAAGGACTTGCACAGGAGGAAAAAGGCCAAGGAGGCACCTGCCTCTTCTCCATTCCAGACTGGCCGAGAGCCTTTTCCCATCCCCCTCCGAAGAGGGGGCGGGGTCTCCTGAAGGGTGGGGGGAGACGGATGTAAGTGGTGGGGAAAGGGTGCCCCGCTAGAAGGCCTCAATTTCCACATTCGTCAAAAGTCGGCGTGGGAGGAGGTGACCTAGACACTGCCTTCGGGGCTAAGGAAGGTCAGCGGGGGGAAGGGGGCGGGGTCGCTGCCTGCGAGCCCCGGGCCTAAGCTCACGAGGGGGCGGGAAGGCCGCTCGGAGGCGCGGCCGGACCGCCCCGCCCCGGCGGGGGTCCCACCCCCACCCTAGGGGGCCCAAAGCCCCACCGCCGCCCGGAAAACCCACTCACTCCTCTTCCGCCATTTTGTCCCCCATGCTGCGGATCCGCCACGGCCACCGAGAGCCCGCAGGAGCACGGGGCTAGCGGGCCGCCTCGGACTTCCGGTGGAAAGGGGCGGGGAGCCGGATGTGGGCGGGCACGGGGCAGGAAGAATGCGGCTTCTCCTTCCGTTCGTCTCTCTGGTCCGGGCGGGGGCGAGGGGGAGGGCACGTGACTCCGGGCACTACGTGGCTGCCGGGAAGGCTTCCTGGGATGTGGGCTTACCGCATTCCTTCTTCGTCCTCTCTGACCCGGTGATGTGACAGTCACTGGGTGATACTAAGGGGAAACTCGGGGGCGGGGGAAGGCTTGTGATTCACTCATTCTGTCATCGGCGTCCAGCTCCTTCCGCACAAGCGCCCTCCACCTCCACAAGGTTATACTCGTTTGTCGGTGTGGGGTTATTTGGGTCTGCCGGGCCCTGAAATTCCACGACTCCGAGCCCACCGCGAGATGCGCAGAGCTTGGGCAGCCGACCTTCCTCTGGTCGTCCTTCAGCTCGGACAAGCCCCGGGGATTAACCCGGCCTTCGGCGGGAAAGCTTCGGGGGATCAGGAGCTGGTATTCCCGGGGCCAGCGGCTGTAGCGCGTGGGACCCTGGGAGGGCGCGGAGCAAGGTTAATTTACATAAAACGCCGATCCCTGGCGCGGGTGACCTTGACCCTGATGTTGCACAGTCTTGGCCCTTAGAAAGTTAGAGCTAGGAAGCATCTTAGAAGTCGTTCTTTTTGTCCACAACATTACTTTATTGAAGAGAAGGAAATGAAGATTAGGAGAGGGACGAATAAAGAATCTAAAGCCACACAGGTGACTGAGCCCCAGTCCTAGCATCGCAAAAACTAGGCAGCTAGGCGCGGAGTGAATGAATGTGGAACTGAAGAATTCGTTGGCCTGTGCTCTACTAGGTTATCACTGCTGATGCAATACTAGTACTTAAAAACGTTGAAATGGCAACACTTTAGAACCTGACTCTCTTTACCACTTTCCGCTCAGGAAGCAGCAGGTGCAATTGCCAAAAGTTTAATTGTGCCCTAGTACAAAGACTTCCCTCCCAGATATTCAAACTTTATGTGTCCGTTGAGCAAGGCTTGTTCTGAAAAGGCTGGATGAAGAACAGAAATGAGTGGACTCCAAGGGACTGAAATAGTAGAAGATAGTTGGGGAAATACGTGATAGAGTACCTGATGCTAATTTTAATTTCTTAATATTTATCTTACATTCTCTTTCAAATCGAATGAAAAATTGGCAGCGATAGTCTGTTTTTTACCTTTGGTGATTCTGTCATAGACTCATAGTACGAACAGGTATTCTATGACTGTTTCTGGTTTGCTAACTAGAAGAAATATACTTTTGATTGGCTGCTGAACCCTTTTCTGCCTGTCTGAATCTGAGCAAGAAGGTAAAGACTGCTGCAATGTAATACATTGGCAGTCTTCTGTTACACAACTAGGTGTCTTTTTGTCTGCAATGTTGTATTTAATTGTTTGGAACTTGAATAGATCCAGTGAAAAAGATGGGGCCATGAGCCAGGGTTTTGAATGAATGGGCATAAGCAGCTTTTGACCCTATCAGTCACTTCCTTTTGCTAATATCTTGTTTTCCCTTGGTTATGGTGACAACTGTTTATTTCTGGTTCTCCTCTCCTGATCACTTCTCAGCATGCCTTGCTGAATAATCTTTCTCTTCTCACCCATCAAATGTGGACATCCTCCAAGCCCTCTTCCCTCCCTGTCCTTTGATGTTCTCATCAGCTCCTATGAGTTCAATTACACACACATACACACATGTATATAAATACCAAGACTCCTATGCATATATCCAGCTCTAATCCCTCTCCCAAATTCTGGTCCTGTATTATCAATTGCCTGCTAGGTATCTCCACATGGATATTCCAAAGACAATTCAAACTCAACATTTCAAAAGAAAAAGGGTTTTGTAAAGGAGGAGAGCCACATTGTATAGAAAGTGTAATTATATGAGGAAATCTGGAAGATGAGGAAGCGTGTTGGAGACTATTTCCTCAATGGAGCACCTAGCACATAGTAGGTACTTAATAAATGTGTATTGACTGACTAGAGGGGGAAAAATCAGAAGTGTTTTTTTCATTGTATACAACAGACAACTTGGTCAAAAAAAGAAAATAGATGAGTTTGGGAAACATCCCAAGAGGTACAGAGGAATTGATGTAGTAATGATGGGAGACTTCAATTATACAGATATTTGTATTAAGATATTAACAATAATGTCTTATTTATGTTAGTGATCATTTCTTCCTTCAAAAGACTGAAGAACTGAAAAGAGGAAATTCTGCTCTGGATTTGATTCTAAGAGAGAGGAACTTATTGCTGATATGGAAATGATAGGAATTGCCACTCCCTCCTATAGAGTTTGAGATAGAAAAGAAAAGGAAATTCATTTATAGTCTGTCATATACTCTCATCTGCGGAAAAGCAAATTTCACTAGATTCAGGAGGAATTAGGAAGGATCCCATGGACTAAATAAAATGCCACAAGTAAAGTTAGTCTAGGAAGGGTGAAAGATATTCAAGAATGAAATTCTGAAGACAACAAAAAAGTAACAGTTTCATTAAAGGGGGAAATGAGATTTGTCTGAAGAGACAAATGTGGATGCACAAGGAGTTCATTAACTTAGATTTTAAAAAGAAATGTAGAGAAGCTGGAAACAAAGATAGGGAACTGAGAATTGGTATCATCAACTGCCATCATCCTGTAAAAATAGTGCTAAAGCATAGGATGAGCTGAGATTGGTAAGAGAAGATAAGGGTAACAAAGTCGTTTTTTAAAAAAGCTGTATTGGAAGAAAAGGATCCAAAAGGGACCTGGATCTTTGCTTGAGGTAGATGTGACAATTATGATGAGAGAGAAGGCAGAGCTGCTCATTTCTTCTGTTTTCTCTGCCAAGTATAAGTTTTCTTTGCACTGGAAATGACAGAACAAAAGTGACTAACATAAATAAGGAGATAATAAGAGTATTTTGTTGCCCTTTATAAATTCAAGTCACCTAGTCCAGGTGAACTACATCCTCAAACCATTGTCAATAATATGTGAAAGGTGATGAAAAATAAGAGATGAACAATAGGATTAGAGAAGGATAAGTCTTGACTTTCAAAAAAAGAGAACAGAACCTGCAAGCCATAGGACAGTGAGCTTGATCTCAATCCGAGGGAAGAAATCATTTTTTAAAAAATGATTGGTGAATATCTATAAAAGTAATTACAAAGAACCAGCATTGCTTTTTAAAGCAATGACAAATAAACTTATTTCCTTTTTAGATAGGATTATTAAACTAATAGAGGAGGAAAATGCTTATTATCCTCTAGAAATTATTGGGATTTTAGCAGATGTCGATAAAATATTTTATATTATTCTTGAGGAGAAGATGAAGAGAAGTGAACTGGATAATAATATAATTCAATAGATCTAGAATTGATTAGTTTGGCAGATCTTAAAAGAACCTGTTAATGGTTCCATATCAAGATGACTAGGTAGAGTACCCCTCAGAGATCTATGTGTAACTCTGTTCACTTTAATGTTTTTATGGATGCCTTGATAAAAAGGGATATATCGAATGCTCATAAAATTCAAAGGTGACATAAAGCTGGGAGGGATAGTGAGTGTACTGCATGATCTTGACTGGGCTGAACCCAATAAGATAAAGTTCAGTAGGGACAAATGTAAAGTTTCACCTTTGGATATTAAAAGAAAAATAAATTTCACAAGTACAAAATTGGAAATACCTGTGTTACCTTCACAGTTCTGAAGAAGACCTAGGGGATTTTGTGAAATGTAAATGTAATCTGATGCAAGTATGTGATGTCAGCCAAAAGAGCTAATGTAATCTTGGCATTCCTTGCCAAGAAAGGCAGAACCTAAGGGGATAAGATGATCCTTTTGTACTTAGCCCTAGATAGTGAGTTAATAGTCCAGATCTTATCTGGACTGTTGTATTCTGTTCTCAGCACCAGTACAGTTTGACAAAGGGTGTTGAGTCTATATCATATGAGGACAGATTGAGGGAACTGGGGATATTTGTTCTGCAGGAGAGAGGACTTAGAAAGGTCATGAGGCTCTATTCAAATATTTGAAGGATTAATCTATAGAGGAAGGATTAGGCTTATTGTTTGATCTTAGAGAATAGACTGAGGAGCAATGGATGGAAGTTGCAGAGAGGTAAATTTAGGCTTGATGTCTGGGAAAACTTCCTAACAATTGGAGCTGTCCAAAGTGAGACAGCTATCTTGAAAGGTGATGGGTTCCTCATTGTCAAAGTTCTTCAAGCTAAATTAACCATTTATCCAGTATGTCCTTTCATGTAGGAATTGAACTAGATAGATCTTACAACTCTCAAATTTTGATTCCATGTCCAAAATAAAACCCATCAGGTTTCTTTCTAAAGCCAGCATCCCTCCTCCAAACTTCTCCACTTTTGTTGTGGATACCATAGTTCTTCTAGTCACCTATTCTTGAAAATTTGAACTCATGAGGATAGAATAATATACACACTCAATTGGTTATGAAAAATCTACCTTACTCTACAGGAAAGCAGGGGGGGATAAGACGGGAGGGTTATGATAGAAGGAGGGGTAAATAGGAAGAGGGGATAATCAGAAGCAAACAACTTTTGAGGAGGGACTGTCAAAGGAGAGAATAGGATAAATGGGGGGCCGGGTAAGATGAAGAGAAATATAGTCTTTCACAACATGACTGTTATGGAAGTGATCCCTATATAACCTATATCAAATTGTTTGCCTTCTCAATGAGGGTGGATGTGGAGGGAGGAAGGAAGAGAATTTGGGACTCAAAGTTTTAAAAACAATTGTTAAAAATTATTTTTGCATGCAACTGGGTAATAAGACATACAGGCAATGGGATGTAGAAATCTATCTTGCCCTATAAGAAATGGAGGGGAAGGGGATGAGAGAATGGGGAAGGGGGGAGTGATAGAAGGGAGGGCAGATTGGGAGAAGGGTAATCAGAATGCTCACCTTCTTGGGGTGGAGGGAGAAGAGAAAATTTGGAACTCAAAATCTTGTAGAAGTGCATGTTGAAAACAAAAAATTAATTAATTAATAGAAAAAAAAAGAAACTTGAAGTCATTCTTGACTTTTTTCTTTCCATGAATTCACATATCCAGTCAGTTGTCAAATCTTGTCAGTTCTATTTTCACAACTTCTATTGCATCTATCCTTTCTTCTCTATTCACACACAAGCCCTCATAACCTTTTTTCCATGGACTATTGTTATAGCTCCTAATTGACCTCCCTACTTCTAGTCTCTTCTCTTTCCAAATCATCCTTCACATAAGTGTCAAATTCATACTCCTAAAACATAGACATGACCATGTTCCCACTTAAAAAAACCTTCAATGGTTCCCTACTGCTTCTAGGGTAAAATGTAAATTCTTCAGAGTGGTATTTAAAGCCCTTCACAAATTGGTTTCTAAATTTTTCCAGTCTTATTTCATATTACTCCCCTTCAGATATTCTCTACTTTAGACAAAACAGCCTGCTAACTAATTCCTGTTTTCCACATTCCTTCTCCCATCTTCGTGCTTTTTACAAGTAATCCTTTGTGTCTTCAATGTACTCCTTCACCTCCATTTCTGGGCATCCCTAACTTAGTCTCCAGCTCCTAGCACAGTGCTTTGTGGTAGTAGGTGTTTAATGAATGTTTATGGAATTAATTAAATGAAAAACATTGCCTTGTAGATAGCAAGCCAGCCTCAGAGGCAGGAAGACCTAGGTTTGATTCTTTCTCTGATATATACCAGGTGTGTGACCCTGGGCAAGTTACTTAGCAATGCCCCAAAGAAACTTTAGGACTATAAATTGTGAAAAGTTGAAGACCTGCATTGGAAATGAGAGCTTCCTCATTGTGGGATTCCATACATCAATGAAATTCCAGTTCCTGTACCTAATTTAATTGAATGCATTCAAAAAGGTGCTGGGAATCTGAATAGAGTACTACTGTAGTAACATATGTTTATGTCTTGCCCCTCTTCTAGACTGAGATATAAGATGACAGAAATTATACTATATCTAAATTTTTTAATGTTTTCTGGGAGTTCATCACAGAGAGTAGTATCTTTAGTGAATATTTGCTGAATTGCACTGAAGTATGGAAAGAGTATAATGCTGACTCACCAAAGAATAGAGATAAAAGAAATTAGCAGTTATCAGGCTTAAATAAAAACATTTAGTACTAATTATGAAATTTACCTTAGGGCAGGATTTCTGCCCTTTGTCTTCCCCTGCATGAGTGGGAGTACACACTTGTGCCAGAATACTTATGCAAACCTTAATAAGTCTTTAGGCAGATAATAAAAGCACCAACAAGTATTTTTCTGGCTTGAAAACATACCTGAAACTTAAATCTGGATCAAGAACCTTTAAATATTCAATTTAGACCATGGAGGAATCCTACCAAGGCATTCACAATAACTCACTCTATCACTTGTAATTTATTCAACTAACTGGCTGGTTTTTGTGGAATAAGGAATATTCCACAAGTATGACTTTAATTGTCAACAAATGGGTAAAACACAATATTTGAAAGGACCGAGCATTTTAAAATGCTTACTGTAGGTAAGGAAGTAGTGCTGGGCACTGGAGATAGGAGAAAAAGTACAGTTTCAGCCTTCAGGGAGTTTAAAGGATTCAATATGTGAGTTAAGTACTCAATATGCTCACTTTGAATTCATTCTCCTAAGTAGTATTTAGATTTTACATGTTAACTTGCTAGGCAGCAGTGGGCAACCTGTTGCCTCAAAGAAATCCCATTTTGTTCAGTGAAGTATGGATTCACTCAAAGGACCAGCCACACTTGAGGATGTAGAGGGCCACAGGTTCCCCACTCTTGCCTCAGGGGATGACTGCTTCTCCATACCCAAATCCTAGGGGTAGACCCTGCAGTTGTGGCTTTAGGTCTATTACTTGTGAGATCCCACCTGATGTGTCCCCAGTATCAAACAGAGTGCATCAGTTAGCTTTTATAAAGAGATATTTACTGAAAAGGCATAGAAAGCACAGTTGGTCTACTGGCTCTTCAGAGAATTTGGCTGCCATTGCTATTGACTCCAGTGGGATTTGTTTCTGAATTCAGTTGCTGAGAGGACCTCTTATGCTGTGACCTTGGAAGCTCACAAGGACATAACCTAGTCATTTCTTTTTCCAAATACTCATTCACTAAGGTCAGGAAAGAATAAACACCAAAGAGAGAAAAAAAACAGAGGCACTATGCTTTCATAGTCAGGTGTTGGCAAGGTAGGTCATAAGACAGCCATGGCCCTTCCCCCGACTCAGTGGTTCAAAGCAGTTCTTGCTAAATACCAGGAAGGAAAAGGACAAAAGAGCTGAAGGAGGGGAGGGACATACAGTTCCTTTTGTATTGGAACTAAATTTTGGCACCATGCCTCCTGAGTCATTGAGACTGGCTCCTCAAACAACCAGAAAATCACCAGATAAAACTAGCCTGGCAGTCATTCATGACTAGGAGTAGGAACATCAAGGCTCCATGTATTAGATTGGAATCAGGGAATATTGCACATACTTACCCAACAAGAAGGGCAAATTGAGCATGCTCCAGGGACTGGGCCTTCATTGTCCCGAAATTATACAAGATAATTTGATGAGAGAAAGCATTAATATTTAGGGCATGGGTAGGGAACCTGCACCCTCCAGGCCACATGTGGCCTTCTATATCCTTTTGACTGCATCCAAGTTTTACAGAACAAATCCTTTTATTAAGGATTAAGGAACAATTATTAGTTGTTCTGTGAAGTTTGGATTCAGTCAAAGGGTGGCACTTGAGGACCTAGAGGAGCACATGGGTTTGCAGTTTCTCCACCCCTGGATAGCCCTTCTGGATGTCAGTTTATGGCTGGTCTAAAGCTACCACACTGGTTCTAGGTCATGCACCTTCCATATACAAAGAATTTTCCTTGGTGTTGAAAATAAACGAAAACAAATAGCCCCTATTTTCAAGGAACTTATATTTTTCTGAAAAACACCCTGATGTATTTCATGATGGTGGAATGTATGATATTATGCTATTTCTTACACACTCCAACTTCTTATTTAATACCCTAAAAGATATTTATAAAAACGGCCTAATGGTCACTTCTCTTGGATTATCTCTGAAGTCCCTTTTGAGTTCTAATATTCATAATGATTCTATGTCTGATAAAATAGAATCTGAGAATCTGTATATGAGAGGCCCTTCATTTCAAATTAAAAGAAGTGGTTGTTCCCAGATTGTCAAAGATGATAGAAGTTTGAAAAGTTCAGAGTTGGAAGGGCTATGGGAAAAGAGGCATGCTAATTCCCTAGGGGTGTGTGGAACTGTTAACTTGTTTGACCATATTGGAAGAAAACTGGGAAGTATATAAGAAAAGTTACAAAATTTGTCATATCTTTATACCAGTAATCTTACTGCTAAACTTATACCCTAAAGAGATTATTGACAGAAAGAAAAGACCCTTCTATAAAAACTAGTCATACCAGATCTATTTGTTATAGCAAAATATTGGAAACAAATGATGGGTCCAATGGTAGGAGAGTAGATGAACAAATTTTATATATAATTGGTATTATTGTGTAATAAGAAGAGACAGAGGTAAAAAATTCAAAGAAATGTGGGAAAACTTGCATGAAATGGTACAGAATGAAGAAAGTAGGTAGAAAAGAATAGTGATTTCTTTTTATAAGACCTGTGATGTCATGACTGTAGGGAAGATTCAATGGGCTGACTTCTTCCATCAATGCAGATCTGCCCTTCTCTGTCATTTATATCCTTAGAAAATTACTGGGAGAGTAAGGGACTTGCCCAAACTTACATAGCCAGGATTTGTCAAAAATGGAACACGAACCCAGATCTTCCTTGACTCTGAGAGCACCTTTTACTCCACTTACTGTATCATGTATCATGTATACATGCTGTAGCTGATATACCCAATTATGCAAATGAAGGTAACATTAAATAGCAATGAGGATCAGGCCAAACACAATGGAGACATTTGTACTAACTTATTAAATTAAAATCTGTAACCTTCTTTCTTTTTAACAAATGATATCAAAGTGTAATATGTGTTCTTAGCAGACTGCCAGTACCAGTCACTGTTTTATGCTATTTTGCTTTTGAAGAGGATGCATTTTGGGGGAGCTTTATATTCTAGATTTAGACATTAAAGGGACCTTAGAAGTTATCAAGTTCAGAAAATATCAAATTATCAAGACTCTGAGTCCCAGAGACATTAAGTGCCTTGCTCAGGAGGTGGTTTGTTTGCTTAGATTTGTCTGCTGCCTTGAAATTTATCAATTTCGAAAACAGCACACATTAAGGGAGAGGAAGGTCTTCTGACCTTATATCCTCATAGGAATAAGATGGTTGAGGGAGGATGTCTACAAGTTTCATTTTTGAGTAACTTCTTTGGAAACTAAGTAGTCAGAAAATGAAACTTGACCTATCTCTCTAGTGAAACAATGTTTAGTTAATTGTTTGAAAAACTAACTTTGATGGAGAACCCTTAAAACTCTTGACCCAACTGATGGTATGACACTGTTACTTTGAGGATTATGCCAGGAGCATTTCTCAACACCTAGTGTTTGTTTCCTCACACTCAGAATTGACACAGACACACACCTATACATCAATCCAGGAATTGTCTCTTTTGTGTCCACAACTCCAAAGACTGGAGGAGAATGTCATTCCACAACACCATCTTGAATATTGGAACTCTTATGTTAATGATGAAGGAAAATCCAACATCATAGGTTCAGCTTTTTATCAATTGAGAAAATTCCTTTAAAAGAATTTATGACTTGTCATTTCTTTACTAAATAAAGTATAAAAAATGAGGATGAAAAGGGGGGGAGTTGAAATGTGGAAATGAAAGACATAAGCAGGGGTGGGGTTTAGGTGTTTTCAGATAGGCTGTGAACCCTGGAATGCCTGGCCAATGGAATACAAGGAGGGAAATGCAAATCAGGATATCTCAAAAAGCTTTGGAATTGTCTGAAAGGGTATGTATCCTTATAAGTCACCCAGGATCTTGCCATCTCTGGAAAGGGAATGATTAATAAAATTCTTAATTCACTGAGGGCCATGTGGAGTTTTTGGTAAGATGATTATTTCTCACAGTCTGAAGCAAAAATTAAAGACAACTAAACTCTGCTCTCCAAATAGATGAGTATCTTTGTGTTCTCTGCTGGGCCTGTAGACATTTTATGTAAATGTATTTACTTTGGAAATTGAAATCTGGAATTTTCTCTACCATGCCCTTGTTCCTATCCTGAAACTCACCCTGGAATTCACTCATTGGAAGTATACTGTAGCCTCTCTCTCTGATTAGATGACTTTTTCTGCAACCTACCTTTAAGAAGGGTACCCAGGGCCAGGCTTAAGGATTTATATCTCATTCCATAAGGATTTGTTCTGTGAAGTTTAGATTCGAAGGATTGCATTTGAAGATCTAGAGATCCACATGTGGTCTTGAGATCACAGGTTCCCCATGCCTGACTATCTCTCCTTCCAGGAAGGAGAGATAGTTAGAGACAGACACCCAGTGTTTGTTTCCTCATACTCAGGATTGACACAGACACACACCTATACATCAATCCAGGAATTGTCTCTTTTGTGTCCACAACTCCAAAGACTGGAGGATAATGTCATTCCACAACACTATCTTGAATATTAGAACTCTTCTTATGTTAAGAATTCCTGTTAGATTACAGGCTAGCCAACTTACCCATTCCCTTCTATAGTACTACCCCCTCCACTCACTGGGACAGGACCCCATGACATGTGGAATGCCGAGGAGTGGCATTCCTTCCATCTCCACATGCTCACTGACACGCTGTTGTTCAATAGTGTCCACCTCTTCGTGACCCCAGTTGGGGTTTTCTTAGCAGAGATACTGGAGTGATTTGCAGTTCTTTCTACAGTTTATTTTATAGATGAGGAACTGAAGCAGAGTTAAGTGACTTGTCCAGAGTCACACAGCTAGCAAGTGAGGTTAGAGTTGAACTCAGGAAGATGAATCTTTCTGACTTCAGACCCAGTGCTGTCTTCACTGGGCCATGTACATGGTCCTTACTGAAACTAGCTTTTTCCTAAGGAAACCATAGTTCTTAATACCCTCTCCAAAGTGACAGCATCTTTTCTCATACCCGTGGAAACACAGAGCCAAGAGGAAAAATTCGCTTATACCTGATGCCCCATGAAACTTTCAGACCCTTCCACTTTCACTCAGTAACAATGTCTTTTTTAAAGTTCATCTATCCAAAAAAAAAAGTTCTATCTATCTAGATTCTTGTCATTGTTATTTATGGACCTTCTGGTCGCTCTCTATACTTAACTGACAAGTTTAGTGCTTGTGTTTTACAGATAATACATGGGAGGCCCTAGAGATTTTGGACTCCAGCCTCTAATAGGTTCACTCTTTTTCTGGTCAGACAGGGAGACAGCTTTAGTGGGGTTAAATCTTCCTTTATTCTAGTCTAGTCCTCTCAAGAGGGTTGCTGATGATGGGAGCATAAATTCCTACAGCATTCCCTAATAACCTTCTCACAGGACTGGCAATAGGGGAGGGGCAACTACTACATCTTGAAGGTATGAGAGACAGCAGAAATTAAGTTTCCACAGTGAGTTATTGTTAATTGATGAAGTCACTGAGAATAAGTTAGATAATAAGAAGGCCAGCAGACTGCAGGTGGATTCACCCAATCAAAAGACAGACAGTGACCTTCAGAAAATTGCAAAGTTTTTGATAAATGAACCAAATCCAGAAAGGAGAAGGCTTTTTTTCACTACACTTGCTTAATGAACTTCATGTATATAAGCAGGCACACCCTGCATAAAATTATCCCTCCATTTTCAGATCATGGGTCCTATGTTAAAGTATGTTTGAGAGGGGGAATCACACTAAGGAGGGTTATGTAATGGGCATGTAGAGAAGATGGTGACCTAAAGGAGAATGGACATCCATCTCTTGGTGAGAGGATCTGTCTTGAACTAACAGTGTATTGCTCATCTAGCTTTTGTATTCAGCACTCCCTCCTCCTGAAAAGAAGGTGGGGCCCACTTTGACCAAAGTGTTCAATTCCTCTAAACTCTGCTGTAATACATTTTCGTTGATACCATATTAATGTCAAGCATGTTTCTAACAATGGGATCAATTAAGACAGGCACAGCTTGTGCACTCCGTTAAATCCCCTCAAGCCTTTACGGGGGGCTAGCCAAGATGCACACAGATTCTCCAATGGGTTCCCTGTGGTTTCCCACTCACTGATCAGTGCCCACTTGCTTTATAGAGCAACAGACAAAGATGGCATCTTACCAATATTAAACTTACAAGCTAACTTTAGCAATATTGTCATTTGGTGCAGCATAGTAAATATCAATTATGTCACCCCCATATCTCATAGAGCAGTCACAATAATCTGTAACTATGATTCTAAGAATTATTATCTAGGATCCTTGAGACTATTCTATTTTCTAACACCTGGAAACTAGACATTGCCATGGCCATGGATCCTGACTGATCCTGAAGGATATCAAAATCCTCCATACTTACAACTTGACTCACAGAATAATTCTCCACCCCAATCCCTGCTCCCTTTGAACATCCTTGTCTCCCAGTAGCTCAGCCTCTCCAATTCCCATGACCTCTGTTTCCAGTTTACCTCAACCACTCAGGGTAGTGCCTATTCCTCTGAACAGCTAACTATACTATACAATCAAATTTCCCCCAGGTACCAGAGTTCCTAGTTGTGTCTCTACTAAGTCCCTCATAAATGTTCATTGAACTCATTGTATTGGGAAAAGTGCTACCTTTGGAATCAGAAAGCGCATGTTTAAAACCTTGCTGTCTCTGGTTGTGTAAGTTCTACCTAATGCAGGTCTGGTAAATGTTCAACAACTGGCTCTCCAGGGGAGGAAATGTATGCTGGACAAACTTTCAGGTTTAATCTGTACTATTAATACTTTCTTCATTACTTTCTTAAATCTAGACAACCAACAAAATAATAAATCTGACCCTGATTTTGTAGCATTTGATAATTTTCAAGGTGTAAATTCTCATACTGAAAATCTGACAATGAGCTCTGGAGAGCCATCCTTCTCTTACTATGTAATCTTGTTAATCCTGTGAGTTTCAATCTCATATCTCCAGCTGTTTATTTAATATTCTGTTTCAATCTTATCACATTCAAATCTGTTCTCATCATTTTTCCCCTAAAATTGGCCCTCCTCTAAACTTCCTTATATTTTTTTATAGCACCCATATCTTTATAATCATCCAACCTGGAAATCTCAGAACTACCTTGACTTCCTTCTTCTTCAACCCCAGTATTCAGCCAGTTGCCAAATCCTCTTGATTCTTGCTCCATAACATCTCCAGAATTCATCCCTTACTCTCTGTCCACATGACCATCACCTTGTTCAGGTCTTCACAACTTCTGGCCTGGACTACCATAATAGCTTCCTAACTGGTCTTTTTGTCTCTAATATGTCACCTTTCCCATCTGTCTTTCATATGGTGCTCTAAATTTAGACCTGGTCATATCATTCCAAAACCTTGTCTCTGGAATAAAATGAAAATTTCTTAGCCTGACATTGACTGTGCTCCACAATCTGACTCTAAGCTACCTTGAATCAAGGAGGACCTTGGTTCAAATCATGTCTCTGATACATACTGGCATTGTAACCCTGGGCAAGTCACTGCTGTGGATAAAGTACTGAACCTGGAGTCAGGAAGATGTGGTTCCAAATTTGGCCTCATTTAGTAGCTTTGTGATCCTGGGCAAGTAATTTACCTTCCATTTGACTCAGTTTCCTTACCTGGAAAATGAGGATAATAGCACCTACCTCCCAAGGTTGTTTTGAAGATAAAATGAAATAATACATGTAAAACTTTGCAAACTTTAAAATACTATGCAAGTTCTAGCTATTATTATTATTGATAAACCTCTCAGTTTTCTAGGCTTTCACTTAAAGACTAGAGGGCATGGATCTGCATTATTAGAGGGAGTTTCTCTCTAAATGGCCCATGTGTCAGTGACATCACAGGTATGTTCTATATGCATGGTATCTTTCATATACCAATTATCTGACAAATGTTGAATTTAATTGAATTATGTCCATTATCTCAAATGAAATTCCTAAGGGTGCTATGAAGTAAGCAGTGCAAGTATTATTAGTCCCATTTTACAGATGAAGAAGCTGAATTTCAGGAAGGCTAAATGAGAGAACAGGTGTGAATTTTGAATCCAAGAGACCTGATATCTAGTCCCAGCTCAGTTATTTACTAGCTGTGTGACCAAGAACAAGATACTTTATCTCTCAGACTTCCCTAATCCTTATCTGTAAAATAGAAATCATCATCCTTCCACTACTTATCTCAAAGGATATTTGTGAGGAAGGTGCCTTGTAAATCTAAAGAATTTTGCAGCTAAACACAGCTCATGATTCCAAAGTCCCCTAAACATTCCATAAAAGATTACAGAAAAACTCCTCCCCTTTGTTTTACATGATCTACAACATATTCAGTACTCCAGGCAAAATAGACTACTTCCTATGATTACTAGCAACAGATCTTACACTTTCCTTCCTCCATATTTTTGTTCATACCATTCCCTATGTCTCAATGACCATATTAAAATGTAGACTGGGGGGGGTCAATTAGGTGGAACAATGGATAGAGCAGTGGACCTGGAGTTAGGAAGGCTTGAGTTCAAATGTGACCTCAGACAATTAACTAGCTATGTGACCAAGTTTCACATAGCCACTGTCCACTTCAGTTTCCTCCTCAGTAAAATGGGGATAATAATACCACCACCCTCCCAGGATTGTTGAGAAGATAAATGAACTAATATTTGTAAAGTGCTTTGCAAACCTTATAATTGCAAATTATTATTAGAAATTATCTTAGAATTAAGTTTATCTTTATTTTATTCTTCATTTCATAAATGAAGAAACTGAGACTGAGAGAGATCATAGAACTCATCAGTTCCTCCCCTCCATTTGTTGAAATCCTACCGATCCTTCACAGTTTAGCTCAAAGGCTATCTTCTCTGTCACTTCTGTGCCGTAGGTGCTTCATAGGAAGAGTCTGTGATCCTTCCGGGAGCCTTCTCAGGTGTCCCCATACCATTGCTCCTTAGATCTCACATAATGCTTTGTAACTCATATGCACTTAATACCCATTGTGTTATAGTGTAGCATATCTAGACTAATAAACTATAAGTTCCTTAAAAACAAGGTTCATGTCTTACCCATTCATTCATATAGTCAACAAACACATTTTTATTTTTTTCTAGTAATAATGGACTTTCATATAATCTTTTGAAGTATGAAAGTCTTTACAAATTATAGAGGGAATTGAGGAGGATCAAAATTGGGGGGTGGAAGCCATTAGAATTCTACAATTTGCAGATCACTGTTGACCTTTATGAATTGTTTCCAATAGACTGGTGATAGCCAAATTGAGAATAGGGGAATAAGAAAGTGGAAACTTCGTGTATAAACAGAATTTCCAAGAAATTTATCAGAAAGATAGGAGATGAGAAAAGTAAAGATGGCTGAATGAGGTAAAAGAATGAAGGGGAGATTTTTAGGATTGTGGAAATGAGTGGATATATAGGACTCATTGGAAAGAAGGCAGAAATAGCATGAGAAAAGGGGAATAATTATTGGAGTGAGGCCCTAGAGGAGAGAAAGGATTTGTCAGTCAAGAAACAATGAGTAAGTACCTACTATGTGCTTAGCACTGTGTTAAGTACTAGGGATGTATAGAAAGGCAAAATACAGTCCCTGCACTAAAGGAGCTCATAATCTCATAATGTGACCTTTGGAATCTCTGTTGTATCATTAACTTAAAACTCATGCTTTCTCTTGTATTCTTTCCACTTTCTTACACTCATGAAAAATTGACTGTCCCTTAAAAGCACTATGTCCTTGGTCTTCTCCAGTGCTGGACATGCCTTCTAGTTTTTTCTTAGAGACATTGGATTAGGAGGATCATGGAATCATAGATTTAAAACTCTGTAAATTTGGCATAAATCTTCAGGAAACAATTATTAATTAAATTATTCTATCCATCTCTACTTAGACAAAGAAATTCGTCTGGCCTTTGAAAAATCTTTGAACAGGATGTCTTCACTCATAATATATGATATTCTTAAATAAAAGATAAAACTCTATAATAACATTAAAACAATTATAATGTTCAGATAACAATTTTGATTTCTCAAACAATAGTCACCTAGCTTTTGACTGACACTTTAGAAGCATTTTCTTAAAACTATTCAATCCCTTTTAAACCCTCCTTTTAAGGATTTCTCCTACAGTGTGGTCAAAGGTAATCTAAAGGAGATGCTTCTGTTAACTGAATTAATCAAAGAACTTACTTCTCTTAGTCTGATCACCACTTTAATCAGTTTCAAATCTCCCCTTTTGGATACTGGTTTGACCTTAGATAAGAATGACATAAAAACATTTCAGACTTGATAGTTAAAGACATAATCAGTCCATCAATAAACATTTATTAAGTCTACTATGTGTCAAAATGTATGAAGTCTGGGGATAAAAAGAATGACAAAAGACAATCTCTACTCTCAAGTTCACAGTCTAATGGGGGAGACAACATGCAAACAATTATACACAAACAAGGTATATACAGAATAAATTGGAAATAAGCAACAGAGAGAAGATACTAGAGTTAAGGTGAATGAGGTGTGTGTGTGTTCACTCTTCTGTTGCCAAAGAAGACCATGCCATCAGAGAAATGATGACATGACTTGCTCTTAACTTTATTTTGAGGGAGGGAGGGCTGTGCAGATGACCAGCCTCACTTCTCCTCCAGAGCCATCTGAATCCAGTGACCAGATATTCATCAGGATGACTAGAGATGACCCAGGATGAGGCAATTGGGATTAAGTGACTTGCCCAAGGTCACACGGCTAGTGAGGTGACATTTGAACTCAGGTCCTCCTGACTCCTGCACTGGTGCTCTATCCACTGCACCACCTAGCTGTCCCTTAGATGAATGAGGAAAGGCTTCTTGTAGAAGATAGAATTTTAGCTAGGACCTGAAGAAAGCCAGGAAAGCCAGAGGATGGAGATGAGGAGGAGGACAATTCAAGGCATGAGGGGCAGTCAGTGAGAATGCCTCAGGTCTGGAGATGAAATATCTTATTTTAGGAAAAGGAGACTAATGACACTGGATCACAGAGTACTTGGGGGTTAGAAGGTATAAGATATAAGAAGAATGGAAAGGGATGGTGGTGGTGGTAGCATGAGCATTTGAAGGACTTTGAAGACAAAACAGGAGATTTTCTATTTTATCCTAGAAGTGACAGGAGCCAGTGAAGTTTATTGAGTAGAAGAGTAACATAGTCAGATATACTTTTTAATTTTTTTTTGCTTTTGCAAAGGAGTATTTACTTCAAATGTATAATTACATATACACAAACTTACTTCCCCAACATGTGGGAAGCATAATTCACTCCACCCCCAATTATCTCACTCTTTGAGGAGAGGGAAAGGACTAGGTTCATAGTCTAACTTGATTCCTATGCAGCACTGTGCTAGTTTCAAAAACAAAACATTTTTCATCTTAAGTTCCAGGATCCCTTATTTCTCATGATTTCCCACCCAGTTAACTGGCTCCCACATCCCACCTGTAATTCTGGCTCCAAAGTTACTGTGACTTGAACTCCTGGTCCCATGAGGGTCACCTCCTGCATCTGAGACTGAAAAGGGCAAATGAAATAGAGCAGAAACAAACACCTGTATACCCATTTCTGGGAGCCTATCAGATTTGCTGTTTAAGATTACTTTGTTTCATGAGTGAAAGATTGACCAAAGTGAGGAGAGACTTGTGGCAGAGACCCTAACTACTGGTTTGTTGCAACAGTCTAGGCATGCCAGAAACACTTTGACTCAGATTTGAGGTCATTGTATGTTATCAATTGCAGTGTTTTTACCGTACAAAGTTTTTTGCTCCTAAAGAAGCATAATAATTTAGTCACGGAAAATAAAGACTTTTAATATTTTCCTACTGTCATTCCTCCGCATGTAAGCATCAAATGAGTATGTCTTTGGATTGTATTGTGTTGAAATGTTTTTGTTTTTAACAGTTACTGTTATCTCTTTCTTTTACAGAAACATGTTTTATTGCAGCAAGACAAAAGTCCTCTAATAATATTTCTACATTTAATAATATTTCTGTATGTGTATGTAAGTGTGAACATCAGTTCTTAAAATTAAGCACAAACAAATGTAACATGATACACTAAAGCCTGTATTTATTTGAGAAATTATTAGCAATATTAATTTGCATTTTAGGATAAAAATAGTTTTCAGTTATGGATAAGTGGCTAAATTTAGACAGAAGAGGTAAAAATTCTGATGACAGTGCAGAAGAGTATTTATTACTAGGTTGTAGTACACATAAATTGACAAAAGAAATAAATTACTTTGAATCATTTTTGCAATATTGATTTACTTCTAATAATGTTGATGACATGGAAAAACCCCTTTGCTTAATTTGTAATGAAGTTTTGGCTGTGGAGATCATGAAGCAAACTAAACCAAGAATGCAGCGTACTGCAATAAGCCAAAGGAATATTTTGAACAACTTTTACAATCTACAAATAAAGAAAAACAATGTTTTGAGAAATTTGTTACTGTTAATGAAAAGTATTTACTGGCATCTTACAAAACTTCTTATTTAATTGCAAAAACTAAAAAGCCCTATGTAATAGAAGAAGATCTTGTGTTACCTGATGCTATTAAGATGTCAGAAATAGTTCATGTGAAAGATTATGGGGATGAAATTCATAAAATTCCTTTATCAAATGATAATTTCCAAAAGAATTTCTGAAATTAGTAATGACCAATTCCAGCAGCTTATTACCAAACTTAAGGGCAGGCCAAAGTTTGCAATTCAGTTAGATGAAAAAATATTTCCAAATGGCACAGTTTATGTAAGATATGTTTATGAAGGAGCATACTTGAGGAAATATTGTTTTGCCACCCTTTGAAAGGGCACAGAAGAGGGCAAAAAATATATATCTTAAAGTTGATGAATTTTTTTACAAATGAAGGATTACGGTGGAAAAATTGTGTTGGAATCTGTACAGATGATGCTTGATTAATGATGGGCAAGAATGTTGGATTTGTAGCAAAATTAAAGTTGGGGGCAATAAATACGTCATTTTTATTCACTGGAGGCACTGGTGGTCAAAAAAAGTTACCAGAGTTAAATGCTGGGCTTCACAATGCTGTGAAAATCATTAATTTCATTAAAAGCTGCATCCTTAAACAGTAGTTTCATGGATTCAGATTGCAAAAGCTTATTACTACATGCCAAGATAAGGTGGTTTTCCAGAGGGCAAAATTTAAGCAAATTATTGAAACTGAAAGATGAAGTTGTTATATTTTTGATTGAGCAGAAATTTGAGTTTGTTAATTTTTTTTGTAATGAGTTATGGCTTCTAAAACTGTGTTATTTGTCAGATATTTTTGAAAAACTCAATAATTAAACATATTGCTTTGAGGAAAAAAATGTTAGCCTGTTTATGTTAAAAGATAAAATTGAAAATTTTGCTAAAAAACATTAACATATAGAAGAATAGGATGGAAAGCAGTTCTTTAGAAATGTTAATAATTGCAGATAATTTTGTAATTTAAAATAACCTTCCCAATATGTAATTGTAAGAGTTATAATTGATCATCTGAAGTGTCTGGAGACACAATTTCAGAAGTGCTTCCCTTCAAATTTTAATTCTAAAAAACTAAGTTGGGTTCATAAACCATACTTAATTAAAATAAAAAATGTCAGTCTTCTGCTATTAAAAGTTCAAGAAGAATTTGCTGAGTTATCAAGAAACACAGGTTTAAAGCTTGAGTTTCCTAAAAAAATTATTAAATGAATTTTGTTTTGGGATTAGGATAGAATTTCCAAAAATTTCTGAAATGACTCTAAATATACTTCTTCCATTTTGTACTATATATATAGTGAGATGGCATTCTCAGTATTGATGATTATAAAATCAAAATATCAGTCAACTGTGAAATGTTGAAAATTCTCTGTGTCTTGTAGTACTAAATATTCAGGCAAGATTTAATCCTTTATGTAAAATAAACAAGCACATCCATCTTATTTTATTAGTATGCAAATTTTCTTTCATCTTTAATAAATATTAAACTTTATATATGTTATGTATGGTATATTTATATATATTATATATTTATAAATATATACTTATATGATGTATACAAATATGTTTTGTACAAACAAAGAATTGTTTTAAAATAAATTTATTACCAGTAAATGTTTAGGTTGTATATCTATTTTCTCTAGAAACCCAGGGTTGGGTAAAAATTTCTCAAATGAAAAGGGATCATGAATGGGAAAAGTTTAAGAAGCTCTGATCTTTATTCTAGAGGACCTGGATTTGAAGCTTCTACTTTCTACAGCTAGGTCCCTACTAGTGTGAATAATGAATCCCCTGAAGTGATTGAATGTATTTGAATTCACAGTATTTGAAGTTATGGTTATGTAATTATTTCATTATGTCATTATTTCATGCCCAATAGAAATAAATATCCAGTGCAAATTTGAATCATGTGACCATTTCATGGGGATTCGTTATTCCACTAATTTGAACTTAGCTGTACTGATACTACCTTGAGCAAATCACAAGAACTCAATTTCCCCATCTTTAAAATGAGGGGGTAGATTAGATAACCTCCTTATTTATCTCCTTATTTTCTTTTCTAAAGCTATTATTCTAATCCAGACCTTTGTTACCTTCTGCCGAGGGCATCATAAAAGTTTGTTAACTGATCTTATGGTTCTCTCACTCTCCAGTTCTGCCCCTCAGGCTCACCTTCTCCATAGTGGGTAGAAATCTTCTTATTGAGCAACTAAGATCAAATTCCTTCCCCTGGGACTTTCCCAACACTCCTCCTACCCAAACCCAAGCCACAGTAATCCATCTTTGCTTCCCCTTTGTTCACCAAATTGAATCCAAACTCCTTATCCTGGCTTTCAAATCTCTCCACAATCTGGTGCCTCCAAATATATCTCTCCAGCCTTATCATCTGATTTTGCAGGAACCTTATCCTTCTGTTGCACCTGTTTACTCTCTGTTCCTGTGTACCTTTCCTTTCACTGTTGCTTCTGCAAGGTGTGGAAGACCATATGCTTGTAAAAATCTTACTCATTCTTTAAGACTCAATTCAATTGCTAATCTTTTCTTGATAATAACTCACATTTACTTATCACTTTAAGGTTAAGAATCTAGGCCCTCAAAATGATCTGGTGGGCCACCCCCCTAACTCCCCAGTCAATGTATCAGCTTGAGACAAGCCAGATGAATTCTCTCAATATTCTTCTACCCAAACAACTTCAAAATAATGCATCAAATCAAATTTTGGAGTGGCAAAGTCATCAAAAGATCAGGGTGAGACATTTTTCTAGTCTAAAAAAAATTTAGGAGGTCATCAGGAGAAGTTTGTGAC
Source organism: Bettongia penicillata ogilbyi (assembly GCA_023548195.1). Classification (NCBI taxonomy): domain Eukaryota; kingdom Metazoa; phylum Chordata; class Mammalia; order Diprotodontia; family Potoroidae; genus Bettongia; species Bettongia penicillata. Next base: position 21,083,727 of record JAJHZJ010000292.1, on the reverse strand, counting down.
AGCTAGGTGGAGGCTTGTCCAGAGTGCAGGTGGCAGCAGCAACAGCAGCCACAGCAGGAGCTTCAGGATCTCTCAGTCCAGAGAGAGTAAGGGGGATAGATAACTGATCAGAACAAGAATACTGAGAACAAGACTCTTTGCTGGTACTGGGTACAATTAGCTCTGACTGGCAACTCTATTGCCCATATGCCGTTCTAGGTGGGGAGAAGCACTAGGCTTTGATCACAAAGAAGCAGGGGCCCTGGTTGAAGTTCCAAGGCAAAGAAAGTATTAGCACTTACACTTCAGGAGAGGAGGAAACATGCTCACAGGGCCAGGGCTGGGAGAAGTACTGAGGTTTGCGGCTGTTCTTCAGAGATCATAGCTCTTCCCATGTCACACCACCTTGGAAGCACTGAAAACTTTCATACCCTCAGAACCACCTCTGAAAACAGCAGCATAAAAAAGCCTGAAGCTTTGGACAGTGTCTTCTCACCTCACAGGTGAGCAAAGCCTAACTTTAACATAAAATTCAGAGTCAAGAAATAGGCTGGAAAAATGTAAAAATAACGACAACAAAAAAAAAAAAGAATTTGACCAAAAAAAGCTACTATTATGGCAGGGAAGACCAAAACATAAACTCAAAGAAAAGCAAAACAGTGAAAATAAATACAAACAAAGCCAACTCATTGGACCCAAGCTCAACAAGAATTTCTGGGAGAATGAAAGAAAGAGATGAGTGATAGAGGAAAAATTAGGAAAAGGAATGAGAGTGGTGTGAGAAAATTATGAAAAGAGAATTACAGCTTAGCAAAAGAGGCATAAAATTTCATTAAGGAAAATAATACCTTAAAATTGGTCAAATGGTAGAAAGAGGCACAAAAATTCACTAAAGAAAAGAACTAAGCTTAAAAAGAATAGGCTAAGTGGGAAAAGAGGTATAAAACCTCATTGAAGAAAATGATTCCTCAAAAATTAGAAGCTAATGACTCCATGAGACATCAAAAAATTTTTAAAAAAGTAAAAAGAATGAAGAAATAAAAGAAAATGTGAAATGTCTTGTTGAGGGAAAAAAGACCTGGAAAACAGATTGAGGATAGATAATTTGAGAATTATTAGACTACCTGACAGCTATAATCAAGGAAAGAGCCTAGACATTGTATTTCAAGAAATGATCAAGGAAAAGCGTCTTGATATCTTAGATCCAGAATATAAAATAGAAATAGATAGAATCCACTAGTCACCTCCTGAAAAAGATTCCCAAATGAAAACTCTCAGGAATATTATAGCCAAATGCCAGAGTTCCCAGGTTAAGAAGAAAATATTGCAAGTAACCGGAGAAGAACAATTCAAATACTGTGGCGACAGGGGCAGCTATCAAAGCTATCTATAGTCATATGAAAAAAATGCTCTAAATTGCTGCTGATTAGGGAAAGGCAAATTGAATTATCTCTGAGGTACCACCTCAAACCTATCAGAAATGACAAATGTTGAAGGGGATGAGAAAAAAATAGGTATACTAATGAACAGTTAATAGAATAGTGAACTGGTCCAACCATTCTTGAGAACAATTTGGACACCCTGTGGTATTTGTGTACACCCTTTGAGCCAGTAATACCACTACTAGGTCTCTTTCCCAAAGAAATCAAAGGAAAAGGAAAAGGACCTATATATGCAACAATATTTATAACAGCTTTTTTTGTGCTGGCAAAGAATTGGAAATTGAGGGGATGGTTGGTCATCAGTTGGGGAATAGCAGAACAAGCTGCGGCATACGATTGTGATGGAGTTCTGTCATCCTGTGGGAAAAGATGAGGGGGGTGGTTTTATATGACAAGATCTATATGAATTGATACAAACTAAAATGAAAAGATCCAGGAGAGCAATGTATACAATAACAGCAATGTTGCAATGATGATCAACAATGAAGGTTTATCTACTTTGGCTACTCTGATCCAATACAGTGATACAAGATGATTCCAAAGAACTCATCATGAAAAAATTCTATCCACCTTCAGAGAGATGATGGTGAACTCTGAATGCAGATTGAAGTAAAATTTTCTCACTTTCTTAGTTTGTCATGCCTTTTTAAAAAATACAGTTAATATGGAAATGTGTTTTGCCTGAATGTATAACTGATATCACATTGCTTGCCTTCTCAGTAGGAGGGAGAGGGATGGCAGGAAGGGAGAGAATTTGCCACTCAAAATTTAAAATGAAAATAATGTTAAAAATAAATAAACAGTACATTTAAAATAAATTAGTTCAGGCCCTCTGTCTCCAAATCCAGGGATCTTTCCATTAGATCAATTTGTCTTATCTTGTTTAGTAGAGCCTAAGCTCCTTAAATACAAACTCCTCAGTTTGGCATTTAAAGCCTTTCACAATCTGGCATCAGCCTATCTTTCCTGATGTGCCTTATTACTATCCTTTGTACATATTTGCTCTGTCCAAAATGGCTTGCTTTCTTTTCCTGACACCAGGTATTTCTTGTGTCTCAGGGCCTTTGCCCAGGCTATCAAATTCACTCCATTTTCTCCTGCATCTCAAATCCCTTGATTGCTTCAAAGGTCAGATCAAAGACCAACATTTACTTGAAGTCTTTCCTGATTCTATCAGCTGCTGGTGCCTTCCCCTCCCCACAAATTACTTTTTATTTACTTAGTTTATATCTTTAATCTACATATATGGGGACATGTTGTTTCCCTGGGTAGATTGTAATCTCTGAGCATTGGCTCTTTAAAAAAAAATTTTGTCTTCATTGTCTCCAGAAGCTAGCATCGTGCCTGGAACATAGTAGGTCTTTAATAAATTCTTCTTGGCTGATTGACTAAGGGCAGGGATGGGGCAGTTCATTTGACTTGGAATTAGGGACTCTGACTCCAGTCGCAGAACTGATAAATTAATTGTATGAGTTTGAACAAGTCACTTCCCCTCTTCTATGAAATGGGGATCGTAATACTTGCTCTATCTACCTCAAGGTATTTTTTGAAAGAAAGGGCTTTGTAAAATTTTATTCATTCATTTATTTAAAATTTATTGGTAATTTTTAATTTTGATTCACCTTCATTTTCCAATCCTTCCTCTCTCTCCCACCCAGAGAGCCATTCATTATAACAAAGAATAAAAAAAAAGTTGTTCAGCAAAATAACTATGACAGCAAATAAGCCTGACATTATAAGCAGTGTTCCACTCCCATCCCTCCCTTCCCTTTTGGAAAGAGTGGAGAGAGGTCCATCTTCTTATCTATTTTCTTTTCCTGGCCAAGCCCCATTATTAAAGTTACACAGCATGTAGTTTCAATATTTATTTTTCTTTTCATTGACATTGTTGTGTTCAGTTTTCCTGGCTTTATCTGCAAACTTTGAAAGTAATAGGGATTACTATTTTTATATTTGTAACCTAAATAAGTCCTAATACATGTTTGTTGAATATGAATGGGGTGACTACTGGACACATATCAGAAGGAAATCAAAACCAGGAAGAAGATAAAACATTCCTTCTTCCTCTTGGTAGAAAAATGAAGTAGGCTACAGATACCAAACATTGTACTTGCTGATGGATGTGGTGTAAAAACAAAAACCTTGATAAAACATATTAAAAAATGATTTGGGGGCTGGGCATGGGGCACAGGTCTGTCATCCCAGCTACTAAGGAGGCTTGGAAGTTCTGAGCTTCAGTGTGTTATGCTAATGAAACTGAGCATTCGTACTAAGATGGTATCACTATAGTGAGTCATGTGCCACATGCCACCCATTTCCACCACCCAGTCTAAAGCAGAATGAAAGGGCTCTGGTTAGAAATGGAGCAAGTCAAGAGTCTCATGATAATTAGTAACAAGATTGGCCAGTGAATGATGATTGAAATTCCATCCTGGGGGAGATGAGGAAAACCAGTCTTTAAAGAAAAAAAAAAGAACTGGGGGAGACATCTAAATTGTATGAATATATGTAAGGAGAAAGAAAGTGTTTTAGTCAATGGAGAAAACAGAATTTTAGAACTAAAAGAGATTTTAGAGATTATTTAACATAACTCTCATTTTAAAACTGAGGAAGCTGAAGTCCAGAGAAAGAAAGTCATGTGTCTGTTACACAGTTAATAACTGACATTTAAATATTGCTTTAAAGTTTGTCAAGTGTTTGACATATACATTATCTTATTTCACAACAATCTCATGTGATAGGTAGTAAGATGTTATTATTCCCATTTTTTAGAGGACCAGAGATGAGAAGAGACTTGCCTAAGGTCACATACCTATTAGGCAATAGAAATGAGATATAAACCCATGTCTTATTCTCCAGCTCTTTAGCCAGTGTACCCTGCTACTGTTCTGCTAGAAAGTGTCAGAAATGAACCTCAGTCATGACTTTAAGAACACTATGCCTTACTATCTTAGGGTCTCCATTAATTTGCTCTTGGTCTCTGCAAAGAGAAATTAAGAAAAAATAAAGGTAGAAATATAGGTTAGAAATTAGGAAAAATCATTATTAACAATGAAAATTATTACTTTTGTGAGTTATCAAACTTAGGGTGTGAAATCTCATTCCTTAGATGCCTTCAAATCCTTCAACCTTTTAATCATAATTTACAGATTAACTAACCAAACCACACAAGTCACCTCTAGTAGTCAAAATAAAAATACATTGGCAAAAGCAAACAATTATATTAAAATAAAGTCAGATTTTCCTTCTAAGTCCTAAAGAAGTCTCCTTTAAAAAGCTGGATACTAAAATTTCTTTGCTTTCTCTCTCTCTCTCTCTCTCTCTCTCTCTCTCTCTCTCTCTCTCTTTCATATGTGTGTAAATATATAGGCATAAATAAACATATGTGTGTATATATATGTGTGCATGTGTTATGAAAAATGATTATAAATAATAAATATCTTGAAGATTCAGAGCTTCTCTCAACCCTTTTTTTCAAAATCCTGACCTTTAAGTTCAGTTTTTCTTCAGAAGGACACTTCTGATAATGAAATTACATTGAGTCTCCCTATTATTGAGTCAAACCCCAAACCAAGCTAAGAAGGAATTTATTTTAAGGTATAGAAGCCCCATTGTGTTCTCCTCAGGTTTAGGTGGAGATTGATTATTCCGTTTAGATAGCCCAAATCATGGAGGTAGTCTGATAAAAGAGGTAGTTCTGTCTGGAGATGAAATGATGATGAAATTATATCAACCCCTATTGAAAAAGTATATAAACTGTGCACCTCAACTTCAAAATGAACTCTCATTTCCAAACTGTTAGCTGCCATGCAAAGCATGACTGCCCACTTTTAGAGAAAAACCATGGAATCAGACATCCTAACTCTGTTTGTCTTTCCCAGACCAACTCTAGGAGGTTGAGTGTATTGAGAGAAATTATTATTCCTTTTGTATATTTATAACTAATTATTGAAATAGGACCAAGGTTTTTCCCTTTTCTACTTCCTTATCTAGAAATGAACCAGTGTGGGAAATCTTTGACAATGACGTACCCAGGCTAAGATCTGATCTAATCAAAGAGAGTGAAGAAATTCTAAGTTTAGGCCAATGGGTAGATTCCTGTTCATTATGTTTACTCAGATCTGGGAAAAGTGTATTCTCCCTTTTGTCAGATAAGTGATATGACAATTGATGTCTTTTTGACCAAGATTTGGGTATTCGGTGGGTACCTCAAGAACCTAATTGTAATATAGTTCCGTGTCCTCTTTGTAATAGTCATTCTCTCTCATTATTTGTTAACTAATCAGAATTGATTGATACTATCAGGAACACTCACCCTTCCAAGGGCATATAAGCGTTGAGTGGGCTCCATGAGGGGTCTTCGGTATTCAAGAGTGCCACTGACCTTTTTAGTTAATAAAATGCTAGCATTAATAATAAAATGTCTTGAAACTATGTCTCTCAAACTTTTTAAACATCTCAGTATATGTATATACACACACGTATGCATACGTCCGCACACACATATGAAACAGCTCTATCCAGTGGAACCCCTCCCCTATATTTGTACTACTGAAATTTATTTCTTTGGACTTATCAATGCTGAGTTTAGAAACCCTAATATATTAAGTACAGTGTTATGACTGAATTTTCATTTGGTCCCTAACAAGAGTGAGACCAAGAATACCGAGAATCCTGGGTTCCTAAGCAAGGGGAAGCAGAAAGAACAACGAAGAGTAGAAAAGATAAACTTAACATTTAAAAATCTTGCCTTGGGCTTACCCTGTGTCAACATTTTACCTACAGTGATGGAAATCCCTTTGTCTTGATTTCCATTCATAGCTAAGAATTTTTCAGCTCCCTTTCCAATAATCCAGGGTAGTCTCAGTCCTTCTCTTCCTTTTATAGGTAGTGTGGGTGCAGTCACAAAGCTGTAGACTGAAAGTCTGACTCAAGACAGATTCAAATCCTAGCTCTACCATTTAATAACTGTGACCTTGGGCAAGTTTCTGCCTTTCTCTGGGCTTGTTTCTTCATCTGTAAAGCAAAAAGAATTGGACTAGAGCAGAAGTTCTTGTCTTTTTTTGTTTTATGGACCTCCTTGGCAGTCTGATGAACCCTACGGACCTCTTAAATATTTTTTTGTTTTATTTTGTTTTGGTTTTCACAAAATTTATTAATTTATTTGTTTTCAGTTTTCAATATTCACTTCCACAAGTTTTAAATTTTCTCCCCCTCCCTCCCAGCTCCCTCCTGAGATAACCATCTTAGATGGGTTCTACACAAACATTCTTATTAAACACATTTTCTCATTAGTCATGGTGCATAGAAGAATTAAAATGAATGGGAGAAACCATGAGAAAAAAACAAAATAAAACAAAAAAAAAATACAAGAGAAAATTCCATATTTCTTTCTCTGGATATGGATAGCATTTTGAATCAAGAGTCCTTTGGGATTGTTTTAGGTCCTTGCATGGCTAAAAAGGGCTAAGTCTATCAAAATCAGTCATTGTACACTGTGGCTGTAACATGTACAATGGTCTCCTGGTTCTGCTCATTTCACTCAGCATCAGTTCACATAAGTCTTTCCAAGGTTTTCTGAAGTTTACCTGTTAATCATTTCTTATAGCACAATAGTATTCCATTACTTTCATATACCACAACTTGTTCAGCCATTCCCCAATTGATAGGCATTCCCTTGATTTCCATTTCTTGGCCACTACAAAAAGAGCTGCTATAAATATTTTTGTAATGTGGGCTCAAAATAATTTTTTAAAAAAATTCATAATCAAAGAAAATGCTAAATTTTGGTACAAGGCTAGTGATAACAATAAAGATGTTAGTTTTTTCCCATCTAAGGTCATGAGGTCTGTGGACCTCAGGTTTAAAATTCCTGTATTGAACAAAATCTGAAGGCCATCCTGGAGCAGCGATGTGACTCAGTGGGTAGAGCACTGGGCCTGCAGTCAGAAAGATTAAAGTTAAGATCTGACTTCAGGCATTCACTATAGCTGCATGATCCTTGGCAAGTCACTTAACCCGTCTGCATAAAACTGGAGAAGCAAATGGCAAATCGTGCAGTATCTTTGCCAAGAAGATCCCATGGATAACTGGTCCACTGGGTCATGAAGAGTCAAACAGGACCAAACAACAATCCCAGCTCTAACATTTTATGTTCTGTAGAACATCAGGCAGTTCTAGCATTAAAAGATTTCCAATTCATTTCACTAACTTAAGCTTCAGTAGTAAATTCAGAGTTTGTGTGGCAGAGATAGATACAAGTCCAAGGTATTATTTCCTCCAAGGTCAGTAACAAGAAAGCATTGTGGATTGCTCTTATTCTTTATCAAAACTGGTTGGACCACCCTAACCTTAGAATCAGTCTGAATATGAAAGAAAAGGACTAGGAAGGGAGCCTAGACCACCTTCCTAGAAAACTACTACAAGGAAATAGAAGAAAATTTACCTTGGGAATCATTGCTACAAGGATTTGGAAGAGTGGGTTAAAAGAGTAAGAAGTAGTCTGGATGTGGAACATGAAGACACAATAATCTTTCCTGGGCATCTCTGATCCTAAGAAACAAAGTCCATTGATCCAACAGCTCCCACTTTTATATATTTATTGTCTTCCAACTTTGGCATTCTATGTTTTGAGGCCCCCATCCCCCTCTAACTTTCTAGATTCCGAGTTCTCAAGATTCTACATCTAGCATTCTATATTCTATGTTCTTCAGTCATTCTCAGCTATGATGTTTTATGTTCTATATTCCCTTTCAGCTCTGGCATTCAATTATGGTCTAAGATATGAGACTGATTCAAAATATCAGAGTAAGAAGATAAAAGGGAGCCAAGATCCTCATAGTCCCCACAAAAAAACTCAAAAACAAACAAACAAAAACCCAAGAACAAAAACAAAACCAACACATAAAAAGCAACATAAGATAATAAAAACAATCAAAAAAATTTTAAAGAGTAAAACTAACCAACACATTGGAAGAAGCTGGCATGGTGAAGAATGGATTTTTAAAAATTTAATTAATTTATTTGTTTTCAGTTTTCAACAATCACTTCTCTCATTTTTAAATTTTCTCCCTCCCTACCCCCTTCCTCCTGAGGTAGCATGCAATCTTATATGGGTTCTATACATACACTCTTTTTTTAAAATTGAATTATATTATTTGTTTTCAGTGTTCAACAATCACTTCCACATATCTTAGATTTTTTTCTATTTCTTCCCCCTCATGTTCCCCCTCCCTTTCCACTCCCTCCCTGAGATGGTGTACAATGTTGTTGTATAGGTTGTACATGTACATTCCTATTAAATGCATGTTGTACAGAAGAATTAAAATGATACACATGCATTCTTATTAAACAAATTTTCACATTAGTCATGGTACATAGAAGAATTAAAATGAATGGGAGAAACCATGAGAAAAACTAAACCAAAACAAAACATAACACAAGAGAAAATATTTTGCTTCATTCTGCATTCCAGTTCCATAGATCTTTCTCTGGATATGGATGGCATTTTGCCTCAAGAGTCCTTTGGGAATGTCTTAGGTCCTTGCATTGCTGTGAAGGGCTAAGTCTATCAGAAACAGCCCTTGAATCCTGTGGCTGTTACTGTGTACAGTGTTCTCCTGGTTCTGCTCATTTCACTCAGCTCAGTTCATATATGTCTTTCCAGGTTTTTCTGAAGTCAGCCTGTTTGTCATTTCTTATAGCACAATAGTATTCCATTACATTCATATACCACAACTTGTTCAGTCATTCCCTAGTTGATGGGTATCCCTTCAATTTCTAGTTCTTGGCCACCACAAAGAGAGCTGCTATAAATATTTTTATATATGTGGCACCTTTTCCCATTTTTATGATCTCTTTGGGATACAACCCTAGAAGTGATATTGCTGGGTCAAAGGATATGCATATTTTTATAGTCCTTTGGGCATAGTTCCAAATTGTTCTCTAGAATGGTTGGTTTAGCTCACAATTCCACCAATAATGAATTAGTGTTCCAACTCTCCCACATCTTCTCCAACATTTATCATTTTTCTGTTTTGTCATGTTAGCCAATCTGATAGGGGTAATGTGGTATCTCAGAGTTGTTTTGATTTGTATCTCTCTAACCAATAGTGATTTAGAGCTTTTTTTCATATGACTATAGATATCTTTAATTTTTCCTCTGAAAACTGCCTGTTCATATTCTTTGAGCATTTGTCAATTGTGTAATGACTTGTGTTCTTGTAAATTTGACTCAGTTCTCCATATCCTGTAGAAATGAGGGCTTTATCATGGACATAAGTTGTAAAAATTCTTTTCTTAGTTTTTGCCAAATGGATTTTTTAAAATGGAATCCAACAATGCATTGGATTGTAAAGGAAATGTATTAAATTTATAAAGACCTAAATAGATTTAGAATAAAGTGTGTTTCAAAGTTTATTATACTATTGTCAAACCATGAAAAATGGGAATGTTACTGATGACATTAAACAAAACTGAATTCAAACCAAAAACATATTATACTAAAAAGTTCTACACAAAATAATAACATATTAATCTTAAGTATACATGACAATAATTCTGCAAAATTAATAAAGGAAAACCTCATAATAACTCAAGAAGAAACAGAAAAATCAACAATAGTGGGGAATTTTAACATTCTACTATCAAAAAATGAAAAATTCAACAAAAAGATAAACAAGAAAAATCATAGAGCTGCACATAATGTTAAATAAACTATATTTAACATACATGGATAGAATTCAAAGAGGAAGTCAAAGAATATCCTCTTCCTCCAATCCCCATGCTCATATAATTGACATAAAAGCTGATTATATATACACTGGACCACAAAGAAAATGGCAACTCTTGAAAAATGGAGATTCTATACCCTACATCCATGGACCATAATACAATAAAATTAAGAGTAAATAATGACACAGCAAATAAAAGGTGTAGGTCTACATGGAAACTACATTCTAAGGTCCATCTCAGTCTTAGTCTATAACAATAATTGATCACTTTTCTATACATTTCTTTATCATTTTAAAGTCTCTTTTCTCACAGCATTCCTATACAAAGGTTATCATCACCACTTACAGAAGAAGAGATTGAGCCTCAAAGATATAACTTGGCAAGATGATACTAGGAACTTAACCCTTCTCAGCAATGCAAGACAACTAAGACAACTAAGACAACTCCGAAAGACTCATAATGGAAAATGCTATCCATATCCAGAGAAAGAACTTTGGAGTCTGAATGTAGATGGAAGCAGACTATTTGCTCTCCTTTTCTTTTGTTGTTTTGCTTTGTTTCTTCTTTCTTGTGGTTCCTCCCATTAGTTCTAATTCTTCTTTACATCATTACCAATGTGAAAATATGTTTAATATGAACATATAATGCACATATATCAGATTGCATGCCATCTTGGGGAGGGAGAGAAAATTTAAAACTCAAATCTTATGCAAGTGAATGATGAAAACTAAAAAAAAAAAATTAATTATATATATATATATATAAAGATGATACTAAGAGTCAGTGATAGAGACCAGACTCAGATCAAGTCTTTTGACTTCCAGTCTAGTGCTCTTTCTACTGAACTATGCTGCTCTTCTTTGCTATTCATTATGTGCTAGTAGTATTCCTTGTACCACCTTCCCCAAAACACACCTTCTACTCTGATAGAAAAATATCAAAAATTCCCATTTTGTAGTCAGGGAAGCTGACAGATTTCAATGATATCTGAACCCATCATGGGAGGTTGAGGCAAAGCCCAGAGTAGAAGTTTGCAGCAGATTGATAACCAGCTGAAGGGAAAGGTAGAAATGATTCCATACAGCCTACAGTCATGCAGCATTATGGCTGTTCATCCTTTATTCTTGAAGAGGACTGACAATACCAGGAAGTTGATGTCTTGACTTGCACATGAGTTGTATTTAAGTGATGCAGAGCAAAACAAAACTCAAGACAACTATCACTGGCCTCAGATGCAGTGGGTGACCTTGGCTTTTCTAGGTCTTTCTGAGGTCTCAATTTATTGGAGGCAATGCCCATTCAATGACTAAGTAGGTAAGAAGAGGAATTAAGAAGCCACTAAATGAAGGTGAAAGAGGAGAATATAAGAACCAGCTTGAAGCTTAACATCTAAAAAACTATGATCTTGGCAACTGGTCCCATTATCTCCTGGCATATAGAGAGAAGTAGAAGCAGTGGGAGATTTTATAACCTTGGGCTCAAAGATCACTGTAGACAGCTACTGTAGCCATGATATTAAAAGATCCTACTTGGAAGGAAAGCTGTGGCAAATCTGGACAGCATATTGAAAAGCAGAGGCATCATCTTTTCAACAAAGGTTGGTACAGTCCAGAGGTTCCCATACTTATTTGGCTTACTGCTACCTTTTAAAAAAAAAAATTACCCTTAAGCCTTCAAGGGTTTTTAAAAAATTTGCATCATTTCTAAAAAACATGTAAAATATATATTTTTTAAATGATGCATCTTAAATTTAGTAATTTATTGTAAATTTGTGGGGTTTTTTTCTGCATTGAAATTTTGATGATGTAATATTGCATTATGTAATCATATAGCATTTCTTCTTCTTGCCAATGCATGCTGGACTTCCTGACAATGGGCAACCCACTCATCTGCCAACACCTGCTTCTTAAGACCTGTTGGTGGTTGACTACTGATGGCTTATAACTTGCATTTTGTGTATTTATTTGGAAAATAAACTGTGACTTTAACTCTGTTACTTAAGAGAAGAAATATGTATGTGTTTTTTCAAAATTTTCTTCTAGTCTTTCTTTATGTTTCCACTATTCTATTATTTTTATTCAGTACCCTCCAATTGCACCCAAGGCTACTAACCACCCCCTCCTCCCCTGCATTCCAGAACATCCAAAAGTATCCAAAAGGTATCACCTACTTTGGGAACCTCTGGTGTTACAGTCAAAACTATAGTTTCTTCCAGTAGCAATGTATGTTGGACTATAAGAAGAGCTGAGTGCCCCCGAATCCATATTTTCAAATTGTGGTGCTAGAGTAGACTTTTGAGAGTCCCTGGGATAGTGAGGAGATTAATCAGTCAGTACTTGAAGAAATTAATTCAGGCTATTCACTATAAGGGCAAATACTGAAGCTGAAATTTAAATACTTTGACCACATAATGAGAAGACAAGGACTCATTGGAAAAGACCCAGATGTTAGGAAAGATTGAAGACAAAAGGAAAAGGGGATGGCAGAGGATGAGATAGATGGTATCATGGAAACAAAGAACATGAACTTGGAGAGACTTCAAAGAGATAGTGGAGGCTAGAAGAGCTTGACTTACTATGGTCTATGGGATCACGAAGAGTCCAATACAACTAAAGGACTAAACGACAAAAAATTGAGACAAAAGATAGCCTAATTTACTATAACAAAAATATTAATCTGGAAGGGGAAGGCCCGTAAAGTTTCTGGCCAGAATAGAAAATGATTGCTATTTACACTTTTTAATCCATCAAAATGTAAACAATGAGTCATGCAGGCTTACTCTGGGAGCTATTATTGGCTATTCAATGAAAGCCAGAGTAATTTGAGTTTAAAGACTAGTCAAATAGCTCTATTTGAAACACAATGGGCTTCTTTAAAGCTTTTTTTCAAGAGATAAAGTTGTAAGTAATCAAAAAGTTATATTCCTGTGGATCAAAAAGTTATATTCCTGTGGACAGAGCACCCACATGTAAGGATATTGATGAAGTTCAGAGATACCCCAAATGTTAGGGTGCAGGATCATCTTGAAAGAATTTACTCAGATTGTCTCCAAAGAAAGTAAAGATGTCTGTTTGGAACTCTTTAATGATTAATTTCAAAACCTCCAGAATCTGAAGTCCAAAACAAGTCACATTTCCTTTAAGCCACCCTGCCTCTGCATGGTGTTCCACAGGAGGGAAAAACCACAGGTTCTCAAGCAGGGCATCCCCCATTTAGAGAGAACCTACAAACACGGTACAGAGACCACAGACTACAGAGGCCCACCACCTATCTGCTTTCCTCAATGTCCCATGGGGAGGGGAACAACAGTGGGTTCTCAAGCAGCATGATCCCTATTTGGAGAGAACCTATAAATTGGGTTCAGTGACATCAAACTGCCCCCAGACTGACTGGGGTACCAGCAGTAAAGAGAATGGGCTTACTTTGATTTAGAGAGGGCCTGAGGCAGAGACAAACCCATTGGGCACCAGAAATGATGATGTTCAGGGTGTACCCCAAAATGTCATGGCAAGGTCATCTAAAAAGAATTCACTCAATAGCCAGAGAGATGGCTATCAAGAGAGACCCCAGCTTAAGGGAATTGTCCCCTAATGGCAGATAAGGATTTCATCCTCTGATTAAAGAGGATGCCCCCTATCCAGGAGACGTGAGGGATGCTTACAGAGGAAAACCTGCCTCGGATGACAGGAAGATGAAGTAACTAGGGACAGTAGTTCAGAGTTTTGGCATTATTTATTATTATCGTTATTCCACTGCTCAGTCCCAAGCAGGGAGGGAGGGGATATCCAGTTAGTTTCCTTATATCATTGACCAGCCTACTTGAATCTCATTGTCTCCTAGAGTGGCTCTAAGTGGTACTTGAGATAATGGGCTTCTCCTTGACTACTCTATTTGAATCTTATCGCCTTCTCCCCACAAGATTCATTTGGGGGAAAGGGAAAGGGTCATGCGTTCCTCATCAACACCCCCCCTCCCAAACAGTAGGGACCGAAATTCCTTTGTGGACTTGGACAGAGGTCTCATCTTCTGGAACTACTTCAGGCTGACAAGGGGCATAGAGTTATTCTTGCCTCACTGGGACCAGGGTGGGGAGCAGAGATTGATTGGAACAGGGTATAGGCCCTATCTAGGGGCTGATGGGTGGTATGGGTTAGAATCCTTCTGAAAAGGTCATCTAAAATATGATTGAAGTTAGTCAGGACACAAATTTGGTTGGAAGGCTTTAAACACAAGGTCTGAACATCAAAAACAACAAGATAATGAGAAAAAAAAAGAAGGGGGGGGTCAGGAGTGGCAATGGGAGAGTTAAAAAATCAGGAACGCCAGCTCAGTGACCCAGAGGTTGGCAAGAAGAAAGAAGGACCATGTGTGTTGAGGGAAAAAGGAAGAGGAGAAGAGTGACAAAGCAATGAGTGGAAGCGATGTGTCAGAAACAATCATCTTAACCAAGAACTCCACATGGATGTCAGTGAAATTCAAGAAAAAAGACTTTTATTTTATGTTATTTCAGGTGTAAAAAGTCACACCCTTTCAGTCTTTTATTTCTTATCTTGATTCACATTTCCTTCCCCTGTACCCTCATTGGCTGGGTGCTTCAAGATGTACAACCTTTCTGAAAACACCTATAAAAACCCTCACCATGTGGGTGTCTGTCCCTGATTACATTTCACATTTCGGGCCCCCTCCCTCTCCCTCTTCATCCTCTGTAAATGCAAGGAAGGTGGGATTTTTTTGTTATTATTTCTTAAAGTTCAGGTTCCCAGGTTCATACTAAATTGTAAACATCTGAAGGATCAATCTCCTTGGAACCCTGGTAATTCACAGTTGTGACTGCGTCACATAGAACACATAGAGCCCTGGAGCAGATCCATTTAGGGACCTCGGCTTTCATACCTTTTGGCACTGAGCCAATTAGGTGACAAATTGTCTTTGTTTGAAAGCTGTATACATTCAGGGAAATTGACTTTGTCTCAGGGTTCACTCTCAGGAAGAATGTCTTCCCTGAAACCTTTTTTGATTTCTTGGACTGAGAACTCTGAGTAGCTGTTGTCAAGTTCTTCCACCCCCCAACACTGTGAAAATGAACTCAGGTATCGGTACTCCCCGGTCTGGTGATGTATTTTCTCCACTTTCAGGGTGCTGATTTTTCCCCTGTATAAATAGATGATGTTAGTAAAGAAAGGACATCTCTGATAGAGAGAGGAGACCTCTGATTGTTTTAAAAAATTAATTTATTTGTTTTCACTTTTCAACAATCAGGTCCATAAGTTTTTAAATTTTCTCCCTTTCCCTCTGCCCTCCCTCCTCAAGATGGTAAGCAATCTTATATGAGTTCTACACATACATTGTTATTAAACACATTTTCACATTAGTATATTGCATAGAAGAATTAAAATGAATGGGAATGGTCAGTCCCTCAACCTGCAGGAGGAGGAACCCTAGAGCTCAGCCCTGGGTTGAGATGAAAACTTTGCAGCAAGACAGGAGCAGTAAATGTGCTTTTCTGCTATGTCCCCCTAGGATATGTTGGAACCCAGGAGATAGAGTTGTATCTATGGTGGGATGGGGGAAGTGCCATAACCCCAGAGGACCCATCCTGTTTGCTTGGAAGCAGGGGCTAGAGCAATGTTAGGACTTGAACTCTTTGGCTCACTAGAGCATGTGTGTACCTGAGAGTGCCAGGTGGAAACCTGCAACAGCAACATGGAATGAAGGACACACTCCTAAGAGAACTTTACATTCCGTTTTGCTTGAGGGGATTGTAACCTACTGTGACCTAGGGGTGGAGTGTGTTGTGTTCTATGCTACCCCTGGGGATATGCCTTGTTAGGGAAGACCCTGGCCTGGGACACCTGATTGTATCTATGCTTTATGCCATGTTAAATACTGTTATGTTAAACCAAATGATATGTTTTGTTTTAGGCCTTGTGGCCATATTTGAGGAGAAAAAAGACAAGGTAACTTTTGCGTCTGTTTAAGGCCACATGGCCACATTGGTAATAAGTTATGTTGTTATGAATTGTGAATGCCATGCTTTAGTTTCTTGAATAAGGTTTAATTTTGAGTAAATAGAGTGCTTATTATACTGTGCAATTCAACCCTTAAAATATATATGCATATTCACAGCAGTATCATAGAGTGATATGTTGATTCTCTTTATACTTTATGTACTAAAAGAATGACAAGTCATAAATACTTTTTAGTCTGCATCATTCAGATTTTATGATCGCCATAGCATGAGAAAGAAGTTGTTTCAGTTGTTAAGAGTTGAGAAAATTATGAGTTGAAGATTCAACTCAGGAATCCATAAGAAAAGTCCCATTACCTAAGATAGAGTTTAGGTTAATGAATCTCACCTTAGTGAGCTTTACCTGGTGGGGCAGTTTTTTTGACATAGGAAAAAGGCTGTTTTCTGTTTCTCAGAAAACAAAGAGAATGGATTCTGAACTACCTCCCTCACCACAATTTTTATTTCCTGCAGTAATTAATAAGTAGGAGACTTTCTGACAAATATGACTCCTTACATTTTGCAAATTATGTATCACATGATTTCTGTGAAAACAAAATTCAATCATCCCTTACAAGGTCATCTGAAGTTAGCCTGGTGGACACAAACTTGGTTAGAAGTTTCAAAAGACAAGGTCTGAACATCAAAAACAAGAAGACAATGAGAAAAAAAAGGGAAGGGTCAGGAATGGCAACAGAAGAGTTAAAAACCAGGAACCCCAGCTCAGTGATCCAGAAGGGAACAGTTGGCAAGAGGAAAGAAGGACCACATGTGTTGAGGGAAGAAGGAGGAGGAGAGTGATAAAGCAATGAGTGGAATCTATGTGATCTGTTGGAAAGCAGAAGCTTCCTTTTCCCTACTCCAACATTCCCAAGGCTCCTGTAATGGTGCTTCCCTCAGTGGCTATTAATGTTGATCCTTACGTCCTTCTGGATATACAGCAATAGCACCACGACCTGGGCTTCACTGGCTCCTCTTACAGAGGCAGAGAGATGTTGTGGATTTGGAGCCCAAGATGCAAAAGGGATCCAGAAAGCCTGGATTCTTCACTGAAAGAAGGGAGGTAAATTTTCTTCTCAGACTTACTTTGGAGTCTTTCTTTTCTTAATCCTTGACTCTCTATTGCCTAATATATCAAAGGTCCAAGCTTCTTAGTTTGACTTTGAAGGCTGTCTGTAATATCAATAGCCCCTTGGGATTCTAAATGTTATGATCCTTTCTATAGGCAGTGGGTACAGCTAGGTCCTTATTAGTGTCAATAAGAAATCCTGTGACATCATGGAGTGTATTTGCATTCACACTATTTGAAGTTATAATTATGTAAAATATAGTAATTTATCGATTGAAATATGCAATGTGAACCTAGCTATAGAGTGGAAAAGGACGCGAACTTGAGGTTGAGCATATCAACCTTCAGAGTTTGGTCTAAGAAAGACAAAGAGGATTAGGCTATATCAAGGTTTATTTCTCTCAAAGCAGGCAGCATGCATTCATCCATGTATGGGAGCCAGTTTGGAACTGAGCTCCCTTTGGGATTAAGGTACACAGTTTATTATATACTTTCAGCAGGGGCTGATATCTCTCCATCATCATTTCACCCCGGATAGAGAAACTATCTCTATACCAAGCCATTTCCAGCTATACCAGACCACTCGTAGTCACACCAGACCATTGCCAGCCTGGGACTCTGTAGAGGAAAGAATCTGTCTCCACCCAAGCATAGGTAGAAAATTACTTGCAAGCTGACCAGTAATGTCCTTCTGGAGAAAAACTGAACCTCAGTAAGGACTTGCAAAGAAGGAAGGGCTGGGGGAAGCTCCAAATATCTATATATTGGTTATTAATAATCATTTCTCAAAGGAGAGATCAAGACTTAATTTTTGCCTCTGAGGTTGGCTATTTGACTCTGTTTTGACTATTTGACTAGTTAATTAGGTGAAGCTATTCGACTCTGGATAAGTCAGAACTCCTCAGAGCCTCATTTTCCACATATGTAAAATCAAGACAATAATACCTTCTACATCACAAAGTTATTTTGCATATTAAATGGAATGACATTTGTAAAGTTCATTACTTCTATTATAAACTCTTTGCTGTGACAATATTGGCTAGGGGAGGGGAAGGGCTCAAATCCCTCCTCTATCTTTGGAAGGCCTGAGTTTTAATTCCATCCTCAATACTAGCTATGTGACCGTAGGCAAGTCATTTAACTCTGGTTGCCTCCAAAAAAAGGAAAGAAAAAGAAAACCACAAATTCATGTTATCTATTTTATTGTGTTTTTATTTATTTTGTTAAATATTTCCCAATTACATTTCAAGCTGTTTCTGGTCATACTTGGGAATATTGCCCACTGAATAGATAACTAGGTAGCTAGTGGGTAGAGAGCTGTGCTTCTCTTCTTCCTCCTTAGCCTAAATTCTATGGTCTCCCACATTCAAGGCTTAACTCAAGTGTTCCCTCCTCCAGAAACCTTCCTCCACTAATCTGATCCTATGTGAACTCTTCTGTCATAGAACTTGGAATTTTAGCATAGGAAGGGACCTTTGAGGTCGTTTAGTTAAACCCTTAGAATTTCCCTGAGATAAAGTTGTTTTAATATAGAAAGTGACTCATAGCTCTCTCTTCTCTGAACTGCTGTTATGCTCTATCCTATGCCTTAGAACTAAATTTTGTATTGTTTCAATTTGTTCTCTAATTTTTTAATGTGTAAAATGTGGGCCCTTTTGATCTCTTAAATTCTTTTTACTTCTAAGAGAGCCCTTCCCAGCTTCTTTAGTCTGTGTTCTAAAGCTCCTTTAAATTTTGATAGTCTGTACTTCTTTTTCAAAGTTATCTTCTAGTTTGGACATCTGATATTCTACCTTCCATGTTCCCAACTCTGACATTTATTTTACTATTTTAAAATGCTTTCTAGCTTTGACATTCAATGTATTTATGTTTTATGACTCTGTGGTTCTATACTTGGATCTATCAGTTAATGGCTTCTATTTACTCTGATCCTATGAAGGGAATAAGCTGAGGATTTTCTTTTGTTTTGGTCTTCCTAACTAAGTGACAGTGAGCTTCTGGGGACAATGAAATTTGATGTTTCCCACAGTTTTGATCATGAGAGCAGGTGCTGGATGAGCTTATGTATTTTTTTGGGGGGGCAAAACTGAGAAAAAAACTAGATGCAATGTTAGAACAGTGGTATCAAACTCAAGTAGAGACTGAGGTCACTAAACCATTCATAAGGATCCCTGAGAGTACATATTGACTTAGAAAACCACAAATTAGGGGTAGCTTAGTATGTAGTGGATATTGGTCCTGGAGTCAAGGGATCTGAGTTTCAATTCCATCCTCAGACACTAGCTATGTGACCCTAGGCACATAAAAAAACAAATGAAAGAAAAAACCCATTAATTAATATTATCTATTTTATTGTGTTTTTATTTATTTTGTTAAATATTTCCCAATTACATTTCAAGTTATTTCTGGTCATACTTGGGAGTATTGTCTACTGAACAGGTAACTAGGTAGCTCATGGGTAGAGCACTGGACTTGAAGTTGAGAAGACCTGAGCTGAAATTCACCCTCAGACATTTACCAGTTGTGTGACCCTGGATAGGTCACTGAATCTGTTTGCCTCAGTTTCCTCAACTGTAAATGGGGATGATAATAGCACCTTGCAGGGTTGTCATAAGGATCCAATAAGAGAATCTCTGTAAAGTACTTAGCATAGTGCCTGGCACATAGTGCTGAATAAATATATTTTCCCTTCTGCCTTGCTTCTCCTGTCAGCTGACCAAGGGTTTTTTAATTTAACATCTGCTTTAGAACTAGGTCCTTGGCTCAGGGCATAGTTGTATCAGTGTTAAACTACAAGGGGGATGCAAAACAAAGAATTTTCTTTTCATTGTCTGTTGTGAAATTAAACTAATTACTGCAGAGTTTACATCCCTAAATTCCTAAGACTATGGCCTGAGCTGAGTATTATCATAGCTTCTGTTAATGGTGGGATCAAGGACAATATAGGTCCCTTAGGTCCTGGCAGATAAAGAGAGTAAGATTTGCAAATCTACTGTGATATGTTCAGTAGAATTTTTACTTAATGCTCCTCTTTGGTCCTCTTGAGGAGTTTTGAGTTCTACTGCTGTACCAAGACTGTATGATTTTTTCATAAGTCATTTCTCTCTCTGGGTCTCAGTTTCCCTATATATAAACAAACAAGTTGTTCAGTTGTTTCAGTTATATCTGACTCTTCATGACACCTTTTGGGGTTATCTTGACTGATACTGGAGTGCTGCTTTCCTTCTCAATGACAGGGGAGAGGAGGGAAGGGGAGGGAAGAAGGGAAGAAGAAGGTTTGGAACTAAAATTTTTTTAAAAAAAGAGTGTTAAAATTTTTTTATATGTGAGTGAAGGAAAAATAAAATATTAAATCAACAAAGATACAGGAATGGTTTGCCATTTCCTTCCCCAGATCATTTTACAGATGAAGAAATTGAGGCAAATAGGGTTAAGTGATTAGCTGAGGGTCACACGACAAATAAATGTCGAGACCAGATTTGAACACAGGAAAATTATGTCAAGCACTCTGTCTACTGCATCACTTAGCTACCCAAGTAAATTGGTAGAACTAGATATTAGCTAAGGTTTGCAAATTCTGACAGACTATGTCCTGTGTTATAAGGTCTCTGCCAGCTGTGACATTCTGTGTTCTCTTTTCTAAAGTCTCATCTTGCTTCGGTATCTTATATTTGTAAGTCTTTGTATTTCTTACATTCTATGTTCTAAGATCTCTTTCAGCTCAAACATTTTGTCCTATGCTCTCAGGTCCCTTCCTTTCGTGACGTTCTATGTTCTACGTTCTAAGGTCCCTCCCTGCTCTGACATTCTGTGCATTTAGGTTATTTATGGTACTTACTGAGTCAGAAGGTTTTCTACTACAGCCTTTTTTTTTTTAAAGCAATATGAACTAATCAGACCCAGACCAGTCACATAAGTGCAAGAGCTTTGGAAAGCTATTAGCACTATTTCTCAGAAATTTCATGCAAATGATTTTTCAGGAAATATGTTGATCCATGTTCACAGTGGTAAACTTTAGTTGTTATAACTCAGTCATATCCTGTGAATATCTGGATATGTGAAAGAGTTAGGCTTATACTCTGCCCTCTGCCATACCTCAAAATGAAAAGCAGATACAGAAATTCTATTAACTACATCATTAAATCATTGTGTTGTAGGAGACATCATTATGGCAAGAAGAGGGAAGGCAGCAGGGTATAGTGTAAAGAAGACCAAAGACCTAGCTTCAAGTCCATGCTTAGACATTTACCGGCAGTATGACCTGGGATGAATCATCTCCTCGAAGGGCTCTTAATTTTCTCATCTGTAAAATGGAAATAATACCTGAATTACCCATCTCCCAAAATTGTTGTGAGAAAAGCACCCACACCAGTGGAATCACAGATGCATGTTGATGGATTGATTGCATTTTGTGAACTGTGAACTGTAGGAAGATGAATAAATGTGAGCTACCAGTGTTTTTATTGTTGTTATTGTATGTATATATATATATATATATATATATAATGTATATATGTATATATATGTGTGTGTGTGTGTGTATGTATATGTATAAGGGAGTAGTGTCTATATGGATAGATCTATGTGCTCAAAATGCTTGGGGTTGAGAGAATGCTTCTCCCATTGAGGGGAAGTGTTTGGTCCCTAAATCCCTGAAGGCTCCTTTCACTAAGCATCGGTTCATATAAGTCCTGATGCTGAGTGAAAGGAGCAGAACTAGGAGATCATTGTACACAGTAACAGCCACAGTGTTTGAGGACTGTTTCTCATAGACCTAGCCCTTCATAGCAATGCAAGGACCTAAAATATTCCCAAAGGACTCTTGAGGCAAAATGCCATCCAATTCAGAAAAATAACTATGGAATTGGATCGCAGAATGAAACAGAATATTTTCTCTTGTGTTATGTTTGGGTTTTTCTCATGGTTTCTTCCATTCATTTTAATTCTTCTATGCAATATGACTAATGTGAAAATGTGTTTAATAAGAATGCATGTGTAGAACCCATATAAGATGGCATAGCGTCTCAGGGAGTGAGGGGGAGAAAATCCAAGACTTATGGAAGTGGTTGTAGAAACCTGAAAACAAATAAATTAAATGATTATTTTTAATTTATTTAATTATAAATTCTATAATTATAAATAATTTTTTAAATTTATTTTTAACAGTTTATAACAGATAAAGCAATTCCAACTTTTGGTTAGGTGATACTTCTTTTTAAAGCATTTATAATATGGACTACAAAAGAAATTTTTTTTTTTAAACATTAACCAACTGAGACACAAATAATATTTATGTTGCTAACTTCACAAGCTCTTGACCTAACTGTCCCCACAGTATTACTAAGAATTAAAGGACCCTAACTTATTATTATTGGTTTAAAGTCCTATGCCTAATAGCCTAATTTTAGACAACCTCGGATGTTCCTCTACCCGTAATCTATAATTGAACAGATCTGGTATTAAGCTTACAAACCTTTTGACTATAGGAAGTTGCCACCAATAGAAAGGACATTGCAGGGATACAATATTCCCCCAACTTCATGTCAGTTCCAGACAGGATTAGATTATCCACTTGCATTCAGTCAGGCTTAAAGTCTGCCAGGTTTCAATGGGGAAATTGAATCAGGAGAATCCCACCTCAGCCCATGCTGTACATGCTCTCCCATCCTTTCCTTGAGATCACCTGTTCAGATTTGCTGGGTAGGTGATTCTTGGCTTCAATCCCAGCTCCTTCAACTTCTGAAATATCTCACTCCAAGCCCTTCAATCCCTTAATGTTGAAGCTGCCAGATCCTGTGTTATCCTGATTGTATTTCCACAGTACTCAAATTGTTTCTTTCTAGCTGCTTGCAGTATTTTCTCCTTGATCTTGGAACTATGAAATTTGGCCACAATATTCCTAGGAGTTTCTCGGTTCGGGTTTCTTTCAGGAGGTGATCGATAAATTCTTTGAATATCCATTTTGCCCTCTGATTCTATAACATCAGGGAAGTTTCCCTTGATAATTTCATGGAAGATAATGTCTAGGCTCTTTTTTTGATCATGGCTTTCAGGTAGTCCAATAATTTTTAAATTATTTCTCCTGGATCTGTTTTCCAGGTCAGTTGTTTTTCCAATGAGTTGTTTCACCTTATCTTCTATTTTTTCAAATTTTTGGTTTTGTTTATGAACTTCTTGGTTTAACTCATAGTCATTCATTTCCCTAAACTCAATTCTCTCTTTCAACGAGTTATTTTGTTCAGTGAGCTTTTGAACCTTCTCCTCTATTTGACTAATTCTGCTTTTTAAAACCTCCTTCCCCTCGCTGGCTTTTTGGACCTCTTTTTCCAACTGACTTAGCCTCTTTTTAAAGCTGTTATTTTCCTCAGCATTTTTTTGGTTCTCCTTTAGTAAGCTGCTAACTTGTTTTTTAAGGTCTTCTATTGCCTGAGCCCATTTTAAGTTCCCTTTGGGGGCAGAGGCCTTGATTCCTCTGACATTGTGCCTTGTTCTTCCTCATCTGAAAGGATGGAGGGAGACACCTGTTCCCCAAGAAAGTAACCTTCTATGGTCTTATTTTTTTCCCCTTTTTTGGGCATTTTCCCAGTCAATTAACTTGACTTCTGAGTTTCCTCTTCACACCCACCTTGCCTCCAGTTCTGCCCCAATTATAAATAATTTAAAAAAACACTAAATCTCTGAAGGCTGCATATGAACTCAGAAATCTGGCAACATCACCCAGAGTGTCCTCTGATTGATCTGATATACTTCCAGTACACTTCATTTGAAAAGAGGACAGGAATCTTTAAGGTTGGATAGACATGGGGCCATACTCTCTGGTAGGTGAGAGTATATCTATGTGCATTGTCAGAAACGTCAGCTGTCCAGTAACCTTTTCAGACCCCAGTGACAAAAGTGAGGATTGGGGCTTTTAGTGTTCTTAGGTTGCTGTTTTGAGAAAGCAGTACTTACAGACTGTCTGCTACACCAAAGTAGGAAGGGAAGTGACTAGAAAGATCTTGCTTCATCTGCTAGTCACCCTTCTTTAAGTGTCTTGTTAGGTCCCTCTCCCATTGTTAGGGAGATTTTTGTTTTTGTTAAATTGTTTCAGACTTTTCATAACACCATTTGAAGTTTTCTTGACAGAAATACCAGAGTGGTTTGCCATTTCCTTTTCCAGATTATTTTCCAGATCAAGAAACTGAGGCAAACAGGTATAGTAACTTGCCCAGTGTCACACAGCTAGGAAGTGTGTGAGGTCAGATTCGAACTCAGGTCTTCCTAACTCCAGGCCCAGTGTTCTATCAACTATGCCACCTACCTGTTTGGCATTAGGGAGTTAGAGGGGTTATTTGGGCACTCTACTAATGCTCCCAGGAGAAATATGTATTTGCAGCTATTTGGGAATGGATGCAAGGAATGCCCCATTTAATTCTTTGTTATTTACTTAATTTACTATTTTACTAAATGCTTTTTGCTTCAATTAAAATCATCTGATTTAACTTGTCCCAAGTTCATTAGATGGGGGCTCAGAGATGATCATTTGAATAGCCCAAAACTCCAAAAGTACAACAAACCTAGGTATAACTGAAAGGAGTGTGTATGTTCCTGTGAGAAACACCACACACAAATAAACACATGTGCACAGACACACATGCATGCACATATACATACATGTTCACACACAGGGTGTTTCAAAAATCTCAGTGCAGCTTAAAACTTTAATTATTTAAAACTGCATAAAGACTTTTGGGACAGTCTATAAATACCCATGTGTTCAGTGTTGGGATTAGGTGTTGGAACAGAGAAGATAAAAGGGACTGTTCCAACCTCAGAAAATTTATAAGCTATCCAGAAACAAGAAATAATACGAAATAGAATAACTAAAAAAATTGGTACTTCCATTAAATAACCTAAACACAGGGTCTCATTCTCACAGAAAGATCTGTAGTTTCATCAGTGTGAATACATCTTTTACTTGCAAAGTCTCTATTTCTGTCTTAGTAAATGGTCTTTGTGAATTACCAAGACAGAAAAAAAAAACCATCATAATTTTGGTGGCCAATATGGTGATGAGTCTCATGTCATGAGTCTTGTGGAGTTTCACAGTTGTCATCTGTAAAATTAAGGAATTGGACGATATGATCCTGAAGATCCTTTCCTACACTAACATCATGTGGTCTAAGGCTGCTTCCAGCTTAAATAATTTCTATTTTATCATAGAACCATAGAATGTTATAGTTGAAAAGAACCTTCGAGATCATTTAATAAAACTCTCCTTTTTAATGAAGAAACTGAGATCTAGAAAGATGGAGTTGTTAAAAGTCATTTTACAATAGCCCCCTAATAGATCTTCCTAGCTCTGCTCTCTCTCTCTTCCAGTTTCCCCTTGACTTAACAGCCAGACTAAACTCCTTCATGCAAAGAGTTAGTCTCAGTCCCTTCACAGAAAAATCTTCAGTTGTTCCCTGCTAAGTACCCTTCAGATGTTTCACACCAAGGAAAGTTCAAACTATTCTTCCCATCATTCAAAGTCCTCCATCATCTTGCATCACCTTGTCTTCCCAGCTTTATCTCATGGCTGTCTTCCACATTTTCTCTTGTCAAATGGCATTTATGACTTTCTACATTCAGAGAATACCCTGTGTACTCTGACACCCCATGCCTTGGTTTAGGTTATTCTCCTTGCCTGGAATGTCCTCCATCCTGCCCCCCTGCCCCTCCATCTTTTGAGTGTGCAGAAGTGGCTACAAGGTGCAGTGGATACAGAACTTGGACCTAGAGTCAAGAAGTCCTCAGATACTGACTGGCTGTGTGATTCCTCCTTTCTAAAATGAGGTCGATGATAATATTTACCTCCTAGGGTTCCTGTGATGATCAAATGAGTTAATATTTGTAAACCACTTAGCAATGTCTGGCACATAGTAGGCATTTAATAAATGCTTGTTTCCTTCCTTCTTGTTTGATTTCTAGATGTATTTCAAATGCTGTCTACCCTGGGCAGTTTTCACTGGTCCCACTAATTAGTTATGGTTTGCCCTCTCACTTCTCTACTATTTTACTTTGTAACTAGGTAATAAATTTTATTATTTTTTATATTTTATATACAGTATAAAATGTGAAACTGAGGAAGGTATCACAGGGGTTATTACCCCCCACTTTTTTTTTTAAACAAATGAGACACTGGAGGCAGTTAGGTGGTACAGTACAGAGAGGTTCAATCCTGGAGGATGTGAGTTCAAAGACATAGCCTTAGATTCTTACTAGTTGTGTGACTCTGGGCAAATAACTTAGCCAAGATTGCCTCAAAAAAAATGAGGAACTGAAGCTTGGGTTAAATGACTCCTCCAGTGTCACAGACTGTTGGTGGCAGAGGGATGACTTGATGTCTTTCAGCACCACATTTTTTTCTATACTACTGGGCCACCCTTCCAGTTCAAACATTCTATGTTCTAAATCCTGAGCACTGTTATTCTAGGTTTTAAGGTCCTTTACCAATTCCAACATGCTATGTTCTAAGCTCCCTCCCAGCTCTGACATTCTGGGTTCTAAGCTTACTCCCAGCTCCAACATTCTATATTCCAAGAACCCTCCCAAGCTCTGACATTCTGTGTTCTCTGCTGCTCTCTGATGGGGCTAGTTCCAGAGAGGAGGGATTGAAAATCAGCTCCTCTGATGGTCTTGTTGGAAAAGGCTCTAGTTTCTTTTTCTCCCACGAAAGCTATGGCAGTCATTTACAGAAGCTGCTCTGTGAGGCACTCAGAAGGCATTTCTCTGTGAGGCTCCAAGTGTTTGGTTACCCCAGTGACATTCAATTGTTTCCTTAAAGAGAAGAGCCTTCTTGGCTGCTCCCAGGCCCTCTATTTCCAGGAAGCCTGGGCTTGACTTTTTTTTTTAAGTTGATTTGTATCCAGCTGGCCAATTCCCTCCCCCGCCTTCCATTTTGTCACATAAATCTATCTGTCACTCCGTCTGGCTATCCTTTCTACATGCTCTGAAGCCAGTAGGAAAGGGAGCTGTCAAGGAGAACTTTAACAAACCTACCACAGGATCATCCAGGAGGCCAAGTTAAAGTGACTGAGGAGGGAGGAGCCCAGTTGGTGTCTGGAAGACTGACGTTGGCATTTCCCTAAACAGAGACTGTGCAGATTAGTTGGGGGAAGAGGATGGGAGAAGCAAATGTGTGCCATTTTTCAGGGGTTATGAAAGAGAACCTTCTGGGATTCTGAGGTTGGATCTACTTATTTGCAATCCATGGGTCACTGAAAACCTTGTAGGTTTAGCAGTGTGACTCTGTATAAGGCAATTAACCCTTCTGAGCATCCATTTCCTCATTTGTACAATAAGGGGGTTGGTCTCTTAAATTCCTTTCTAGTTCTGAATTTATGACCCTGACTACAGTAAATGTGATGGTCAATTGTGTCAATGATGTAGATTAGTCAACGAGAATTTAAACAGAAAAGATCATCAACTCTATCAATTAAGAGATTACTGGTAACTTTGAAGAAAGCAGTTTCAATTGAACAAATTGAAGAGGAGAAGGAGAAGGCTGCAACACTGGGAAATCAAAAAGTTGAAGGTATTTTCCACAGAAATAGGGAAGTTCAAAAGGTAAAAATAATGTAACTGTAACCCATTCATGCTTTCTTATCTTGTACTAGTCACTATTTCCCACCAAAAAATGAAAAATATGGTTATTGTAGGCAGTAAGGAGGGATGGATGGTGGAGGTGCTTAACTTCCTTGTCCCTCTTCCAAGATGCGGAGCTCAGTTGAGGTGATTGTGGAGAGCGTGTGGGAATAGTAGAGGTGTGTGTGTTTCTCTATGCAGCTACTCTAGATATCGGCATTTCAGCTTTAGGCTGTACTTCCCACCCTGACACTCTGTAATTGTGGAAGAACTACTTCATAAAAAAGCTAAGAGCAGAATGTTGAAAGCGCTAGTGTAATTATGTAAGGAGGCTACTTGGTTCAGTGGATAGAGTGCTGGGCCTGGAGATAGGAAGATAGGCCTTTCTGTGCTCAAATCTGACCTCAGACACTTGCTAGCTGTGTGACTCTGGCAAGTCACTTTGCTCTGTTTACCTCATTTTCCTTATCTGTAGAAGGAAATGGCAAACTACTCCAGTATCCTTGCCAAGAAAACCCTAAATGGGGTCACAAAGAGTCAGACAACTGAAATAACAATGATGTTGGAGGAAAGTCCCTCACAATTGATTTTCTGGTACTCAACTCATCTTCCTACCCTCTGATTGGCAAATTACCCTTCCCTTGGGGTCAAGCTAGTCCCTTTGACTCATCTTGGAAACCACTGGTAAAGAAGGAAGAAGACAGAAACCAGAATGGTGATGGGATCTGAGAATGTGTTATAGGAGTATTAGCTAAGGGAATGAGCATGTTTAGGATAGAGGAGAGATGATTTGGTAGAACTGTAAGGCATAGACTCACAGGATTTAGAGCTGAAAGGGAACTTAGGATTCATTTAGTCTAATTTCTTCCTTTTTTTTAAATTTTATTTTACTACCTGTCCATTTTAAAGATGAAGAAATCAAGATATAGAAAGGTAAGTTTATTGCCTGTGTTCACCTGTTGTAATTCCTATCTTCTTATTTGTGAAGAACTGTTATGGGAGAAAAGTTTAGTATTGTTCCAATCAATCAGTCAGCCAGAAATTATTAAGCATCTACTAATGTGCCCAGGCATTGTTTTAGTTGATGAGGATCTAATTACAGAAAATGAAACCATCCCTTCTCTTTAGGAACCTACTTTCTAATCAAGTCAATAACAAGTGCATATAAACATATGTACAAGACAATAAAGTCAAATAAATGCAAAGTAGTTGAGAGAAGGAGAATTAGATGGGATCAGGAAGGCTTTGTGGAGGTGGTGCTTGAGCGGTTTCTAGAAGGAAGAAAGGGGTTCTGTGAGGCAGAGTCTTGCATTTCAGACCTGGATAATAGTCACTAGCAAGGTAAAAGAGACAGTAAAAAGGTCCGTCTGGCTGGAATGAAGAATGCAGGAGAGGAACTAACATACAACACGATGGTAAATGTGTTGCGTCCAGATTTTAAAGGATTTTTAAAGCTAAACAGAGAAATTTATATTTTGTCTAAGAGATAATGGGAAAGCACTGGCATTTATTGAGAAAGGGAATGAAATGGTCACATCTACAATTAAGATGTGCTACTTTGGTAGTGATACGTAGGAGGGACCGGTAGGAGGCTGTTGAAATAATTTCAGTAAACTGATGGTAAAGACCTGAACTAAGGTGGTGGCTACATTAGGAGAGAGAAGGTATCAGATGCCAAAGATGTGAAGGTAGAAACAGGAACATTTGTCACCTGTTTAAATGTACAGTGAGGGAAAGCAAGCAGTGAGATGAATGCCAAAGTTATGAATCTGGGAGCCCAGAGGGACACTGATGCCTTTAATGGTAAAGGAGAAAAAAAGAAAAAAAAAAAAGGAAGTTTGGAGGTTTTTTCACTTTCCAGAAGGCAAAACTAAAACCAATGGGAAAAAGAGGTAAATTTCATCTTCATAAAAGTTAGAATCCCAGTAACAGTTCGGCTCATTTAATAATGGACCCAGTTGTTTCAAGCAGAAAATGAGCCCCACGTCACTGGAATGTTTAAATGATAACTAGATGACTACCATTTAGGGAAATTAGATGACTATGCTTGGGGATGTTAGAGTGGTTATTTTTACATGGTAGGGGGCATGGCCTTTTGAAAATCCTTACAATCCTGAGTTATGGAATAAAAGATTGAGAATTAGAAGAGATTCCAGAGGTCGTCTGTTTGATTCCCTCATTTTATAGATGAGGAAAATGAGACGCAGAAACGTCAATTGACTTGCTTAACATCACATAAGTAAGTAGGAGTAAGAGACAACTGGAATATGAATCAAGGGCCTGAGTCTTCAGTGCTTTTGCTCATTCCACAGTCAGTGATAAACTACTAGGGTGGCTAAGATGGTACAGCGAATAACACTGTGTCTGGGATCAGTAAGATCTGAGTTCAAATGCCACCTTGAATGAGCTATTTGACCCTAGGCAAGTCCTCAACTATAAAATGGGGATAATAGTAGCATCTACATGGCAGTGTTGATATGAGGATCAAGAGAGAAAATAATTGTAAATCTCTTAGCACAATGCCTGTCATATAGTAAGCATTGTATAAGTATTAGTTATTAGGTTCACTTTTACTAGCAGGCCTTCATTGGGCTTGCCTGAGGAGACTCCATATTGTGGAGAGTCCTACAGTCAGTTTCAGATGAACTCTTCTAGCATCCCAATAAAAGAATCTTGTTGAATGCTTAAGTAGTACTGACAAAAAGGTACTACTCCAGAAATTCCTCCTCCTTCCACTACTCTATGGGCAGCTAGGTGGTACAGTGAATAGAGTGTGGAGCCTGGAGTCAGGAAGATCTGAATTCAAATCCAGTTTCAGACACTTCCTAGCTGTGTGCCCCTGTGCAAATCACTTAACCTTGCTTGCCTCAGTTTCTTTATCTGTAAAACCAGCTGGAGAAGGAAATGGCAAACCACTCCAGTGTCTTTGCCAAGAAAACCTCAAAAGGGATCATGAAGAATTGGACACAACTGAAAATTAAACAACAAACAGTCCCCTTTGGGTTCCTGGGAGTTCTCAGGACACTGAGTAGCTAGCTCCCTTTTCTGCCCTCTGAAAAGCCCCAGGGGAAAGCCCCCTCAAAGTACAGGGCTTGCTTCTAGCAGAGCAGGAAAGTTCAGTGAAGCTTCCTGCCCTAGTAGAGACAGCACTATATATGGCAATGAAGTCATAGCCTCAATTAAAATGATACTCACATACCTCCTTTTGCAGTCTGAATATGATACCAGGCTTTTGAAGACTGCTAGTGTAGTCCAAATTCTGGAGGGGCCTACCAAGCTTGAAAGGCTTTGAATATGAACCCAGCAACAGACTGTGTGTGTGCGTGTGTTATCTGAGATGCTGCCTACTTAATTGTAGAGAGAGATTGATTGACTGAGGTATTGTCAGCAGGGAAAATGTATTTTCAGTCACAGCAGCTTTCGAGAACTGTCTGCTAAGGAAGAACTTATTAAGAGAATCATGAATCCTTGGAGACTGACCTCAGGAGGGGTAGTTATTAGCAAAGACCTCAACTTTTAATAATAACCATTCCATTTTTTAAAAAAATTAATTTTTTATACCATCTTTCTTTCCCAATGTATACTTCCCTCCTCCCCCACCCAGAGATCTATACTCTGTAGTGAGGAATACAAAAATAAAAAACAAGTTTAACAAAACTGATCAATGTGTTAACCAAGTCTGACAGTGTGAATACGTAATCCACACCCAATGTCTCTCACTTCTATGAAGAGGAGAAAGTGTAGCATTCTCATATCCCGTTTTCAGGGCCATCCTTGTTATTTATAATTACACAACACTTTGTTTTTCATTTTGTTGTTCTTCTTTCCATTTGCATTGTTTTTATGCTAACATACATTAGGTAATGCCCCAAAAGGCACTGTATGCTGCATCAGAAGGGAGACAGGTGGAGAGAATGCCAAGCATGATACTGTGAATTGTGTTTTTCTGGTTCTGCTTACTTCCCTTTGTATCAGTTTACATGCATCTTCCAATGCTTCCCCACACTCTGCATCTTTACTGTTTCCAAAGTCACAGTATTATTCTATCACATTTATATAGCACAATCTGTTTACCTTTCTTTCTCAGAGGACCATGATATCAGGGAGGGTGAGGTCATGATGTAAATTAATTGGGTTTAAGTAAGAGAGGACTTTTTGAAGTCACCAGCCTCAATTTCTCTTCCTGAACCATCTGGGTCCAGAGTCAGATATAGATCAGGACAACTGGAGACAGCCTAGGATGCAGTGGGAGCCTTGGCCTTTTCAAGCTAGGTCTTTAACAGATTTCAGTTTGAGGCAACACCCATTTCAGTGATTAAGACTTAATAAAAAATGAGGCAAGAGTCGTAAATCAGCCAGATTTTAAAAATCTATTTTTATCTTTAGGAATCTTCCAAAAAAAAAGAAAAAGATCTGCCCCAAGCCTCTCTAGTAGCCTACGCAGTTTCCCATAGTCCTTACTTTCAAAAATATCTTCTTTTTGTCTAACCAAAACCCAAACCTATCTTCCCAGCAGGGAATGCTTTTTTCCCCCCAAGAATATTTCCTGAGGGAAGGCTGGAGCAAAATCTAGCCCTCAGTTTCACTCTTTCTCCTCCAGGTTATTTGCATTTTAAATTTGGGATTGCTGAGTGTGACTTACAGAATCTTAAACTCCAAGGTTGGGAGCCTGGACTTCTGATTCTGGGCTTGACTATGGGAAGGAAGATAAATTAAGGGACATAACTGGCTGCATTTGTAGCCAAGACAGTTATGAAAACTGCAGCAGCACCTCACTCAAAGCCCCATTTCTGCTCCCATTCTCTCTGTGGGCTTCAACACTAGACTCTAGTCAGACCTGGTTTTGAGTCTAAGCTCATACCACTTGTCATCCATGTGACCTTGAACACATCTGTGTCTTTGGTTTCCTCATTTTTAAAGTGGGTGCAAGTTGGGTTATGTCATCTCCATTCTCTTCTACTTGTGACATTCTGTGACTGAGTAGCTTCCAGATCAAAAAAGACAAGAACTGTCACCCATATGTCACCAATTATCCTTCTGTGGCTATGGACAAATCACTTAGTTTCTCTGAGACTCGATTTGTCCATATCTGTAAAATGTAGATAATATCTGTAGAAGCTACCTCACAGGGTTCCTGTGAGGGTGAAGTAATATCCCACAAGTAAAGTGCTTCATAAACTTGAAAATGCTATATAAAAGTCACTTATAATTTATGTACCCTACGCCTGTTTCCCCATCACAGGAGACAGTAGGTGATTGTTGCTTCCTAGAGAAGGACATCTGTCTTGTATACTGGGCATGGTTCCATACTAAAAGGCAGGCTAGTTTTTGAAGAACTCAGCGGGCAATAGGCACTCATATATAGCCCTTCTTTGTATTTAAGTATACTTGGCCAGTATGAGTAGGCTAAAATATATCACAAATAAAGCAAAGCAAAGGAAGAATGAAAAAAAAGGCTGTTATCAAAAAACATGTGTGAGCAGGAGGGAAGATGGGTCAGTTATGGAGAAAGAGAAGGGATAATCACCTATAGAAGGACCTCCTGCTCTAATGATGCTCACTCAATATTAAGAGATGATTGGAGGGGCAGCTAGTGGATGGAGAACTGGTCCTAAGTTCAGGAGTTCAAATCTGGCCTTAGATGTTTATTAGCTCTGTGACCTTGGGCAAATCATTTAACCCTAATTGCCAAAAGAGAAAGACAGACAGAGACAGAGAGAGAAAGAGTGTGAGAAAGAGAGAGAGAGAGAGAGAGAGAGAGAGAGAGAGAGAGAGAGAGAGAGAGAGAGAGAGAGAGAAAGAGAGAAAGAGAGAGAGACAGATAGACAGACAGCTAGACAGAGAGATGATTGGAAAGCCTCCATTCCCTCCCTCCCCTAGCCCTTTGGGTAGATCCTTTGAATTGGATTTCTAAGAAGACAGGGACAAGAATAGGATTGGCTGGAAAGGCCAAATCGGGTGTGATATGTATCATACTAGGGAAAAATCATATTGATGAGTTCACAGATTCACTGGAGTCTTAGAATTTTTTATCTTATCCAACAAATGTATTTTCAGTACCTGATGTGGGCAGAGCATTGTGATGGGCTGAAATAACACACAAAGGCATGGAAGATACTATCTCTATCATCAAGGAGTTTATATTTTAACTAAATAGAATAAGCATAGAATATAGAATATTAGGGCTAGAAAGAGCCTTAGAATATAGAATATAGTAGGTCAGAGGCAGAAGGGACCTTCAGGTGATAAGAGCATCAGAATTTGAGCTTCAAGGAACCTTAGAGTTCCAGTTTGATATACCTACTTTACAGATGAGGATAATAGCTTCATAGATTTAGAACTGGAGGGAACTTTAGGGTCACTGAGTCCAGTCCTCTCATTTTGCAGATGAGTAAAGTGAGCCCCAGAGAGATTATGACTTGCCCAAGGTCACATTGGTTTAAATAGTTTAGAACAGCACTTCAGAAGAATGGAACTTACAGATAATAGAATCTAGTCTGCTGACGTGTATTCTAAACACCTACTTTGTATCTGTCCAGTGCTCTGGCACTGAAGCTAGGAAGGAGAAGAGCAACTTATCTAACAGGAAGAGCTAGTTCCAAAGTATAGAACTCATATTTCTAGGTAGCTTCAATTTATCAAGTTTTATTACAGCTAAAAATGGAGAAGTTTCTTCAGTTGTCTTCCAGGAAGCTGACAGTGGACAGAGATGTAGGCCTGTGTATTAATCATCAACAATTAAGTGTGAATGAGTTTATCAGCTCCTATACAAGGCACTGATTTTGATGGTGGAAGAGACATGAGAAATTATTCTAAGGACATATCAAAGGGCACAATAAGAGGGTTGGTTCAACTCCTCAATTTTCCAAAGGACTAGCCCCACCTCTCTGACCCTGGTTGAGAAGCCCAGAGCACTGAGTTTCTCCTTCACTTTGTCCTTGGGTAGAGACCCCTACCCAGTCTGTTATGCCAGGTTTTCCATGGAAAGCAGTAGCTGTAGGTAATAAAACACTGGTCGAATCAAGATCTCACTTTTCCCCTGGCCCTGCTCTGTCCTGGCCAGCTCAACCTGTGTGGAAGAGAGGGGAGATTAACTGGAGTTCCTTGGGCTATCAGGGTGCCCCAGGAACTATATCTTGTTTTTACCAAAAGTAAGCCATCTATTGCTTGCCAGACTACTGCCTTCTACAGAGGCAGCCGTAGAAACCTGTAAAAAGAAGGAACTAAACTACTGGAATGAATCAGAAAATGTTAGAACCACAGGAACCTTATAAATAGCCTTCAAACTACCTAATTTTTTGCTGTTATAGTCATTTCAATCATATCTGACTCTTCATGACCCCATTTGGGGTTTTCTTGTCAAAGGTACTAAAGTATTTTGCCATTTCCTTCTTCAACTCATTTTACAGATGAGGAAACTGAGGCAGAAAGGGGTTATGTGACTTGCCCAGGGTCTTGCAGCTAGCCAGTGTCCAAGAGTGGATTGAACTCAGGTCTTCCTGACTCCAGGTCCAGTGCTCTATCCTCTGTGCCACCTAGCTGCCCAGTTAATTTTATTCCTAGGGCAACTCATCTCTCTCTTGGCCCATCCCAATGGCATAGAATGTTTGGGACAGTCGAT
The DNA here is from genome assembly GCA_023548195.1 of Bettongia penicillata ogilbyi. Classification (NCBI taxonomy): domain Eukaryota; kingdom Metazoa; phylum Chordata; class Mammalia; order Diprotodontia; family Potoroidae; genus Bettongia; species Bettongia penicillata. The sequence goes on along the minus strand of JAJHZJ010000292.1, from coordinate 21,048,268 downwards.
GCATATTTTATATTTTTCTACACTCTTCAGTTTGGGTACATTTGGTACATAAATGCAAGAGTGTCACTCATCTCTTCCTAATTCTCTGCTGGAAAAATAGAATGTTAAAGTTTGACAGTACCTTAAGGCATCATTTCCCTGTTTTTTCTACAGATACATAAGGTCTTTCTTGCCGGCCTCTGCAAAACATAGAGTAAAGGTCACCTAGGCACCTGGATAGGCTGAAACATCAAACAGTGATTGCTTATCAGACTGTAGGTTGGAGTTTATGAAGGTGACCCCCATCCTGCTCTGTGATCACGTGATAGACTAGAGCAGAAGAGGGCCAAGGCTAAGCCATTCCACCTGCTTTAGACCTGCATGAATTGCCCCAGCCCTAGCAACCCTAACAACTTGTCCACAGTGAAGGAAACACTAGGGCAAACAGCACGTGGACTGGGCTCAAATCAAGCTAAGTCCTTTTCATACATGATCCTTCTTTATCAAGAGACTCTATGTAAATTTGAACATTATCTCACTCCTCAGATTTAACAGAAGTCCAGGTCTGTGTAGGGCAAATTTAAAGCAATAGCCTTCCGGTCTCCAGGTGTTGGAACATTTCTGGGAGTAGGGTTTCAGAACATCTTATAGGGCCAACAAGATTGCTTAAGCTTCTCATTGCAGTGTATCCTTCAATAAAGATTTTGGAAACAACAACAATGTAGAGAGCTAGCCTAACCCCTTCCTTTGAAAGAGGAGAAAGCTGCAACCCAAGAGAGTAAATGACCTGTCCAAGGTTACATAGCGGTTTATTGGCCAAGTCAAGACTAGCTCTCAGGTCAGGATACTCCCCAAGCCCAGGAATCTGCAAGAGTTCTTTTTTTCAACCCAGGATGTAGTGGTGGTAGAGATGGATATGGGAAGGAAAACATCCTAGGATCACAGATGTAGAAGTAGAAGGGACCTTAGCCATTTAATCTCCTCATTTTAAAAATGAGGAGACTGAGATCCGGAGAGGGTGACTTACTGAAGGCCACATAGAGAGTAAACATTAGGGTTGAGATTTAAACTCAAGTCCTTAGATTTTAGAACCAATGTTTTTCCATTATACCCAATAGTACAGAATCCTTTGAATAGTTCCTGCCTTGCCCCATTTTCAGGGCTGTGTTGAGTACTGAATGTGACTGTGAAGGTACTAAAAAACCCACCACTTTTATGATCATTCTAATAATTTCAATGAACATAAGCCAACAACCCACCATAATAAGGAGGGAACCCCTAATGTAACAATATAATCAGAACTATTGACACTAGAATGCACAATTTAACAAAATAATAGTAGTTTGCTTGGCATCTCCTCTCAAAGCTCTATAGGTTTGTTTTTACATAAGTAACTCACATGTATGTTGTTCTGATCCTGTTTTCTTCCCTTTGCCTCATCTGGCATGTCTTTCCAGTTTCCTTTATCATACTCAATGTGAATGGAGAAATATTCCATCACACAGAACATTATCTCTTCAATGAGATCCCCAATCTTCAAAAGAGATTGGCCCAGTCATAGAAACAACAAAACAAGAAGAGAATGAAAAATGTCCCAAGAATGCCTCTTGTCTCAACTGTGCTATGTGGTTGGATAGCGGAATTTGTACACTGGGACATATATCTTGGATATTCTGTCGATGGGCAAGAAACTGAGGGCCCTCTTCAGTTGTCCTGATCTATATCTTGACACTAGACCCAGATGGCACCAGAGGAGAAAGTGAGGCTGGAGAATTTGCATAGTTCTCCCTCCCTTAAATCCAGTTCACTTGCAAGTCAGGACATCACCTTCCTGGTGTCATGGTCCTCTTTGAAAATGAAGGACAAACCACAAGAAACTAGAATGATTTGAATAGGAGGAGGAAGCAGTGGGATACAATCAAAAGAACCCTGGATTGATGCTGGGGGCTGGGGGAGTGTCAGAGGACCTGGGTTCAAATTCTCCTTTGGACTTTTGCTACCTGTGCAACTACCTTTACAGGTCATTTAACTTTCTTGGACTTTAGTTCCTTACCTGGGTAATGATGGGGGTTGGATAAATGGCCCTAAGTAATGTATCAAGAAAACAAGAAGCTGAGAGTCTTCTCTTTTTTGTGCATGTCTTTGGCAGTCTGGGGAAGTCTATGGATTCCCCAGGATAATGCTTATTTGCCTACATTTATAACAGAAGGAAATGTTCAAATTCAATTCTGGGTTAGCAGAAACAAAGATGTAATTTTTTCCCCCATCTAAGTTCACAAACCCCCTGAAATCTCTTTATGGACACTGTGGCTCTGGAAAACCTGGGGCAACAAAACCTGATCTAAAGTGAGTGATAACAAACAGACAACTTGAGAATGGCATTAGTATCCCCAAATCTGAAAAGAACCCAGAGAGAAGCCTCCAAGGCTTTGCGAGGGACATGGATAGGAATTGTGTAGGACGAGAGGGCAGGGGATGGTGTTAACCGTGCCAGTGAGAGAGTGTCCACATCAGGGATATCAAAGATCTGAAAAAGGATTGAATATTCTGCAATTTGTTCAGCCCTCCTCCAATTTTTAGACATTTAGAGGACTTGATAAAAACTTGTGAATTGAATGACTACGGATTTTCTCCTTTAATACCTTAGTTCCTATTTCTCTGTGCTGGGCATGAAAGTAGAAGTTAGGGAAGACTAATGAAGCCTAGTCTTTTTTCTTTCCTTGCTGGTGAAATCTGTTCTCCTGGGGCCTAGTGGGATGAGTAGGAGAACAGGAGATACACATGAGAGAGAGAGAAGGAACAGCTGTTGTTCTCTTACTGACATCATGGCAACTTCTGATTTCTCCCAGACACCTGTGAGCAGCAGAGCTGTTTTAACAAAATGAATCCCTGTGCTGGAATGATTGGCCCTGGCGCCAGTCTGGTTGCTGGAACAGGTGACATTTTAAGTACATCATCCCTCAGAAGTGACACTATTTTTCTATCTGAGGCTTTGGATGAGGAGAGAGCCCTGTTCCAGTATTTGAAAGTCATTGCTCCATTTGCATGAACTTGGCACTGAGGACAGGCAGCAGGTGGCCAGAGGCCAGAATCCCCTCATTATACCACAAACCCCACCCTGGAAGCCTTTGTTCTCTCTCTCTAATCACATCTGGTTGACTAAGTTACCCAAGATTCCTGGTTATAGAAACAAAGGATGATACCACTATAGGGGATCTCATATTACAATATTATAATATCACAATATAATATCTCATATTATAAGAATAATAGTTTATATAGTACTTCATAGGCTTTATTTCACTTGATCTTTACAATGACTCTGGCAGGAGGGGTGATTTTTATTTTGCATTTTACAGATGAGGAACCTGAGATAAAGAGAGGTAAGTAATTTTCCCAGGGTCATATAATGAGTGACTGAGGTAGGAGTTCACCTCAGAGCTTCCTTATTGCAAGTCAAATGCTCTATCCATTACAGCACCTGGCTGCCTGTAAGTACTTAGAATGACAGAGCAGTAAGAAACCTTCCACTGAAAATCATAGAAAGTCAGATTTAGAAGGGACCTTAGTAGGGGAAGGGAAGGAGAAGAGAGAATAAGGATTTATATAGTGCCTACTGTGTGCCAGGTACTTTACAAATATTATCTTATTTTATCCTCACACCAACTCTGGGTGGTAGGTGCTGTTATTATCTCAATTCTACAACTGAGGAAACCAGGGCAAACAGATTCAGTTGACTTGCCCAGGGTCACACCACTTACTAGTGGTAAGTGTCCAGTAAGTGTCTGAGGCTGAATTTGAACTCAGCTCTTCCTGACTCCAAGTCCAACTTGCTATCTATTGTGCCACCTGGCTGCTTTTAAAAATAACTTCTTTCCAAATGTACACAGGAAGCCCCTCTGTGGCTTAGTCTCCCAACCTTCACTCAGACTACCAGGTTGGACCTCAGAACACTGCTGCTACTTCCACCTTCAGGTTAACTCTAAGTGGTTGAGGTGGTTTTCTATTCTTGTAGCTAATAAGTCTTTATCTGGTTTTCTCCAATATCAATAACCAATTGATATCTCCCTATTATCAGTTTTAATAAATTGATATCAAGTAGCTTTTACAAAGGGAGTTATGGCAAGGACTAATTGTATAAAAACATTCCAAACCGGGAGCCCATTCGCCTTTCTGTATACCTCCCGCCCTGAGTGTGAGAGACAGTGAAAGTTAAATTTCTGCAATAAGTTATTGTTAATTGAAGAAGTCATTGAGAAAAAGCTAGATAATAAATAAGGCCAGCGGACTGCAGATGAACTCAAAAAATCAAAGGACAGACAATGGCCTTCGGAAAATTACAAAGTTTTTGATAAAGGAACCAAATCTACAGCTAGCTAGAACTAGCTAAGAAAAATGACCTAGAGTTACCTGGAGAAGGCTTTTCTTCACTGCGCTTGTTTAATGAACTTCATGCATATAAGCAGACACATCCCATATAAAATTATCTCTCCATTTTCTGATCACGAGTCCTATGTTACAGTATGTTTGGAAGGGGGAATCATACTAAAGGGGGTTACATAAGGGCATGTAGAGAAGCTGGTGACTTAATGGAGAATGGACCAATCCATCTCCTGGTGGGAGGATCTGTTTTGAACTAACGGTATATAGCTCATCTTGCTTCTGTATTCAGGGCTCCCTCCTTCTGAAAAGAGGGTGGGGCCCATCAATTTCTCTGAACTCTGCTGCAATAAATTTTACTTGATACCTTATTAGGGTCAACAGCGTCTCTGACATGGGGAAAGTAGGTTCAAACTTTAAGTGTTTTTTATAAAATATCCCACCCCCTACTTTGAGGGGAGTATTTCCAGTCCTTTTTTTCCCTTCTTGGAGTCCCCACTAGTTTTACTTGTGGGTGAGCTATAATCTTGCTTGTAAGGCATAAAGTTCTGGCTGCTGAGTCAATTCACTTCTGGGGTGGGGCAAGCAGCTTGCTCCTCAGGGTTGGCTCCACATTGAACTTGACTACTGCTAGTACACTACTGTAGGTGTTGGCAGACTCAGCTAGCTGTTGGACCTCTCATGGTTCTTCCATGCCATCTCAGATACTCAGAGACCAGAAGATTGGTAAAGAATCGGTGAAGATTAAATACGGTGGAGACAGAAGCAACAGAATCATCATGTGTTCGAAGCCATGTCGTCAGTGTGCTTTATCTGCCAAACATGATCATGACTACATGACTTTCAGCCAGAAGATAAGCAGACGTCCTGAGGACCAGGCTCTCCTTATTCAGTCTGCCTATGACATGAAACTATTCCTTCCTTTTCTCTGCTCATCCCTTGAAATAGAGTAAAAAGGAAAGAGGGGGGAGGGGGAATAAAGCAGTTTAGTAAAACTAACAGCTAAAAACCCCCCAAAATACCAAATGAAGCGGATAGTGTAATATAATGTTCCCTACTTTCCAAAGAAGGAAAGAAAATATATTTTATTTTCTAAAAAGGCAGCTTTGCTCATTATAGGTACACAGTCCTCATGGGTTTTCTTTGCTGTTTCTTGTTTTTTCCATTTGTATTACAATCCTGAAGCAGAACCTTGGAGAGTTGGTTTATGCCTAATTCATCTGCTGTGGTTGAATTTATACTTTTCTTTACTGGAGGTCCCTTTTTTATGCAATTATCTAGCTGATGGCAGTATTTTCTGTGGGTGTGAGTATCTGTGATGATAGGTACAGGCAGGTGCTAATGTTGGATGTATGGTCTATTCTAGGCCCTTTTTTACCTTCTGCTTGGAGTCTAGTAATAGCTTTCTAATTGGTTTCCCTTCCTTGGGTGTCTCTTTTTCCATCTAGGGAGCATGCTATCACAAGTCTTCTTAACAACTCTCTTGACTTAAAACATCATTTCCTTCCCTACTTTGAAAATCTCCCTGTTTTCTATAGTATAAAGTATAAACTCATAAGCATTCAAGGCTTTCTAAGATTTGGCCACATTTTATTAGCCAACCTTACTTTCCCTTCTTTTTTCTAACATAAGCTACTTACCCATTCAGGGCAATTTCCTTATTGGCCCCCCAAAATTCAACCTTTATTCTGTTTGTAAGTTTTGTGTCATATCATTCTTGTATGATGTGCCTTATCTCTTCCCTTCCAGTTTTCAAAGTCTACTCATCTTTAAAACATTTTTTGCAATGAACAAAAATCTATTTTGCTCCCTACCTCCCTTCTCCCTGCAGTGGGAGAGGAAGAAAAAAAGAACCTTTATAAACAAACACACATAGTGAAGCAAAACAAATTTTCACATTGGTCATGTCAAAAATGTAGATGCCTCATTCTTCCTACTGAGCCTATCACTTCTCTTTTAGGAGGTATGTAGCATGTTTTATCATGAGTCCTCTGGAACTATGGTTGTTGCATTGGTCAGAATTCTAAAGCCACTCAAAGCTGTTTTTATAGTGTTGTTATTGTTATATAAATTTTCCCATTTTCACTCATTTCACTTTGCATCAGTTTATATAAATCTTCCCAGTTTTTCTTATAGCACAATGTTTTGTTATGTGTCATATACCATAATATATTTAGTCATTCCCAAACACATGGTTATCCATTTAGTTTCTGATTTTTGCTACCAGTAAAAGAGTTGCTCTAAAAATTTTATACATTTTAAACATTTTGTAGATATATTTTATACATTTTTATATATTTGTCTTTCTCTTATCTCTTTGGCCTATAGGCCCAAGTGTACCCCAACTTTAAGGCTCTGCTCACATCTCATCTCTTCCAGGAACACTTTGTAAATCACTCAAGCCAGAAGTTTACAAAATGCTTTTCTCACCAAAATGCAGTGGGGTAGGTAGTATAGGGATTACTATCCTCATTTTCTTCAATATTTCAAAAAAGTTCATGATCTCATCAGTTTGGATACTCCCTCTGTTTGGGTATGAAGATGCCTTAGTAAATGCTTTCATAGAATTGTAGAAATATGCAATCTTGAGTTGGAAGGAACTTCAACTATGGAGCAAAATATTCATCACCTGGTGACCAATCTCTACAATGGTAGAGTGAGTGGGGGTGAGATTCTCTGTCTTTTGATTGGCTTGTATTTGTCCTTCTTTGCCAAAGAAGACCACACCATCAGAGAAATGATATGATTTGTATGTGACTTTGTTTTGAGTGAGGGAGGGCTGTGCAGGTCACCAGCCTCACTTCTCCTCCACAGCCATCTGAATCCAGTGACCAAATATCCATCAGGATGACTGGAGATGACCCAGGATGCACTGGGAGACCTTGGGCCCTTTAGGCTAAGGTCTTTGCAGATACTCACTTAGGGTGAGGCAATGCCCATTCATTGAATAGGCCTGTTTAAGAAGTAGCCAGAGCATTGCCCCTTTACAAGCTGGGAGGGAAACAGCAACAGTTATTGTTGATAATCAGTCTAAAGCCAGGAGTGTCCTTAGACAGTGGACACACACGGACACACACGGACACACACACACACACACACACACACACACGATTCTCAGGTTCATACTGGTCTTTTTAGCTTGGTTGGACTCACCAGAGCTTGAAATACATTGGCCAAACCTTCAAGAACTCATTTCTTTATTTTAGTGGGCAATGGGAGGGAGATTTGAGTGGAGAAGCCCTATTTTATAAAAGATAAATAGGATGCCCAACATCACACAGTTAATAAGTGTCAATGCTGAGAGTTGGATCCAGGGTTTTTGATTCCACATCCAGGATTTTTCCCTATCCTACACTGTAATATGACACAAAGGGACACTGGGTCCCCTGTAGCAGACCTATAACAGATATAGATCAGTTATTTGTATGTACTTCTATAGATTTGCATTTCAGAATTGCATATTTTTGCCCAGATTCACTTAATAAACATTCCTTAAGTGCTTCTTGTTCCAGGGCAGTGAGCTAGGTCTGGGAGGACAGAGGATGTAGTGGTTAGAGTGGTGGACTCTGAATGAGAAAAACTGGAGTTTGAATCTTCCCCCAACACCCTTGGAGTGATGCTGGACATTTAGTTTGTAAATGAACTTAACTAACATTTAGTTATTTAGGTCATTTAGTCTCTCTCAGCCTGATTCCTCTTCTAGATAATAATATCACCTACCTCAAAGTGCTGGCATGAGGATAAAATGAAATAATAGATATAAAGTGCTTTGCAAACTTTAAAGTGGTGCATAGATATTAGCTATCATGAAATGAAATAATCCTTCCTTACAAATTTTCTCACATCTTGCTGTTTCTACATTTGACATCTCCTGATTTCCTCTTTCCACTCAGAAAACTAGCCCTTAGCGCAAACTCTCATCACTTCTACCTGGACTGTTGCTATTAATTGCTTTTCCTAAGTCTTCTCTCCCTACTCCAGTCCAGTGCACACACTGCTGCCAAAGTGATTTTCCTGAAGTGCAAATCTGAGAGTTTGACTCCCCCATTCAATCACTCCAGCAGCTTCAACGATCAAATATAAACTTTTTTTGCTTTTTAAAGTCCTTCACACCCTTAACCTTGCTTTCCAGTCTCCTTGGTTATTACTCTCACGTAATTCTTATACTTTTTAATCCAGACAAAATGGCCTTCTCTCTGTTCCTCACAAATGACACTCATGTCATTTTTTGCGCTAACCATCCTACGTTCCCCCTAAAATCCCTTTCTTCCTCTGAGATTCAGTTTAGGCGCCATCTTTTGCTTGAAGCTTTTTCTCGTTCCTTCAACTACTAAGGTCATTCCTCCCAAACTGTTGTTTGGTCATTCAATCCTGTCCAATTCGTTGTGAGCCCCTTGGGCCAACGGTCCGTGGGTTTGGTTTCTTTTTGGCAAAAACGCTGGAGTAATATGCCATTTCCTTCTCTGGTTTTATGCAGGCAGGGGTTAAGAAACTTGCGTAGTCACAAGTTAGTTAAGTGCCTGAGGTCAGATTTGAACTCTGGTCTGTCTGACTCCAGCCCAGTGCCCTATCCACTGAATCACCTAGCTGCCCAAACACAGTTCTTTATTTTTCTTCTTTTTTTGGAAGGTAGAGGCAAGGCAATCAAGGTTAAGTGACTTGCCCAAGGTCACACAGCTAGTAAGCGTCAAGTGTTTGAGACGGATTTGAACTCAAGTCCTCCTGACTCCAGGGTTAGTGCTCTATTCATTGCGACCTAGCTGCCCCCCAAACATATTTATATGTAAATATTTATTGTAGCTGTTCAGTCTTGTCCAACTCTTTGTGACACTGTGAACCATAGTATGCTAATATGTTCCAATATTGTCCATATTGTCCTTGGCAAAGATGCCAGAATAGTTTGCCATTTCCTTCTTCAGTGGATTAAGGCAAATAGAGGTTAAATGACTTGCCCACCAGCTATTAAGTATCTAAGTCCAAATCTGAACTCAGGCTTTGCTGACCCCAGGTCCAGTGTTCTATCCACTGAGCTACTTAGCTGCCTGCTTTCCTTCTAAATTACCTGGTATTTAACTACTTTGTATATATTTATTAATTTTATATTTATGCTGTATATATGTACTGCATGCATATACAATACACATATGTATATATTTAAACACATTATATGTACACATACACTTGTCTCCCCTATTACCACGTAAGGTCCTTTTGAAAATGGAATAGGCCATTCTTTATATTTTTATTCTCAGATTGGATCATAGTGGGCTATCAATATAAATGCTGATTGATTTAAGGAACTAAAAGTCTAGTTACAATCTAAGACATCAATACTATTAACTATATTACACAATATTGCATGCTACTTGCTTGAGAGAATCTAAAAAAAGTTTTAGGAAGATTCTGAAGCATTTCTTGCCCTGTTTAATTTTAAGTGCAGCCTACACTTTCAAGTCTATCTCTTAACCAAAGGATAAAGCCTGAATTGGGAAAACATCTCTCTCTTCTGTGAGCAAGTCTGTTAGTGCTGATGCTGACAGCAACAAATAAAGATGACCAAACTTTCTGGAGGTCATTGGCATTTGTTGAGCAAGCCTGGCTTACACTGTGGGAAGCCTCCAGAAATGCAGTGAGCATAGTGTCACGGATCTGGAGAGCAAAGAGAGACTGAGTCCATAGAATATCACTAGAATAGCAAGGACCTTTAGAATATAGACCACAGAATACTAGAACTGACAGGGACTTTAGAACATGTATGTAGGAAGGAACATAGAATAACAGGACTGGACTGGTCCTTAGGATACTGAACCCTAAACCTGAAATGGGCCTTAGAACAATGAATACCAGAGCTGGAAGGGCCCTTAAAGATCATTTAATACCACAGTCTCCTATTACAGATAGGGAAACTAATCCAGATTCAGATAGAAAGTTCCTTGTGTGGGGTGACTCAGTGAGGCGATTAGAATTCCCAATTACACCACGCTATCCCTTCTGCCATTCTGGAGTTTTTTCTCTGACTCAGTTATCCCACTGCCTGAGAGGCCAAGGAATGCCTTGGGGATTCAGAGAAGTCTGTTCTCTATCAGATCACAGTAATTTCATTACAGTTTATTCATCTCTCAAGCAAGCATAATACCTGCCTTACCTGTCTCTCAGGGTTGTTTTAAGGATCTGTTAAGATTATGGACATGGAAGTGTTTAGAGAAAATATAAAATACTTTAAAATAATTGTGCCTCTTATTTGTATGGCATTTTAAACTTGCAAAGTGCTTTCTGCACATTATCTCATTTTACCTACACAACGTGACCTGAGGAAAATGTTGAATTGCGTATTCCTATTGTACAAACAAAGTAAATCGCCCAAGGCCCTGTAAAGTGACTTGGAACTCAACCCTGGACTTCTGCCTTACAACACAGTGCTCTAGTGTCTTTCCTCGGTTTATTATTTACAATTTATCTTTTATAGAGGTTGTTTGTAAGGTGATTTTCATGTTTCTGCCTCCCATTAGACTGTGAACTCCTTGACAGCAGGGCTGGTCTTTTCGGTGTCTTTTGCACTTGCCATATAGTAGGGCTTAATAAGTACGTACTGATTGACCTTTGAATGTCTTTGCATCATAATCTGATTTTTCACGTGGGGTCATTAAGCTATCATGGAATGCACAGATGTGCTTGAAGAATGCCTAGGACACGGTTATCAGCACATTTTAAATAACATATTGATTGCAAAAGTTAAAATTTAAGACCACGCTTATCCTGAAACTCGTCCACCCTTTGTAGGTAAATCGCCCTCAATAAACCCTTTTTCCGTGGCAGCCCTGACGGGTCTCTGCCTTCCCGAAGGCTCACTGCTCCGTTTACCCCCGCGCTTGTACTTAGCGTGCCCTGTGCTTCCGCACGGTCCTGCTCCGGTCGCGAGGCACGGTCCTCCGCGACAAACTGTAAGCTCGGTGCGGGTTTAGCCGGAGCCAGGGGGGCTGGAGCTCAGGATCTGGTAATTTGGTGACGTTCCCTGACCGTCCCCCTCACCGCCTCCGGCAGCGCAGGGGAAAGGGGCCGGGGAAAACCGTACGCTTTCGGCTTTTCATTCACTTTCTGGTTAGAAGACCCCACCTCCCTCCATTTCCACCCCCCAGGTCCCCGAGCCCATCGGACAGGCGCTGAAGGAAACGTCCGTGGGTTAGGCCGGGAGGCCAGCGAGCCCCCAGCCCCGAGTGCCGCAGTGGACGAGGAGCAGGAACGAACTTTGCAGACGGCCCCTTGGCTGCGGGGTGGGGTGGGGGGCGCCCGAGCTCGGGAAGCGCCTTTGAGCGACTCTCCCTGGATCGCGGCAGTGGGGTGGAGGGGTTAGGAGGAAGGCGGGGAGGAGGAGGAGGGAACGGAGAGCCGGAAGGGAGGGTGAGTAATCGCCGGGGGACGGCGCGGCCCCTGCGTGCCGCAGTCGGGGGCTAGAGCCCGAGAAGACGAGAAGGGGAATTTAGTGACAGTGCCTCCGGGGGCCTGCCCCCGGCCCGCCCCGGCCCCGCCCTCGCCGCTGCGCTCGCTCCGGGCTGCTCGGGCCCCCGCCCCGTTCATGTGGCCCGGCCCGCGGCGGCCGGCGGCGGGGGCGCGGAGCGGCCAGGAGGCGGCGGCGACTGTGGCGGCGGAGGCGGAGGCGGAGGCGGAGGGAGAGGAGGCGGCCCCGATGTGAGGAGCGGAGCGCTCCGTCCGCCCACACCCGCCGTCCGGCCCGGCCCCGGCCCCCCTCAGGCCGGCTGCACCATGCGGAGCCGGCGGGGGCTGCGGCTCCCGCGCCGCTCGCTGCTCGCCGCGCTCTTCTTCTTCTCGCTGTCCTCCACCTTCCTCTACTTCGTGTATGTGGCGCCCGGGATAGGTAAGGCCCGGAGGCGGCTCCGCGCGTCTCCTTGGCAACAGCACCCCCTCCCCGGCCGGCCCCCGGCGGCCGCGCCGACGGGCTCCCTCCGCGGACCCCGCTCTCGGACCCCGCAGCCTCCCCGCCTCGCCCGGCCCCCGGAGCCAGGCCCCCTTCTGAGCCCCTCAGCCTGACCCCGTCTCTCCCCCGCTGGTGACCCCCTTTCCTCTTCCCTCGCCCTCGGCTTCCTCCCTGCTCTCCCTGCTCCTGAGTCAGCCCCAGTCCCACTCGGCGGCTTCCTTTGCCTCACCTCCTCTCTCTTCCCCTTCCTCCCTCCTCCCCGTTGCCCCGGTCCCTTCTCTGCCCAACATCCCTCTTCTCTCTTCCGACCGTTACCTTGCCGAGGCCGGCCCTTCTCCTGAGCCCCTCCCTGTCCATCACCCCCTGCCTTCTAACCTTCTCCCACCTCCACCCTCTCACCCCCTCCTTTCCGATCTATTTTGAGCCGCCTTGCATTTCTCTTGCTGTCCTGGCTTCCTTCTTCTTCCTCTGTCTCGCCCTGCACATTTCTCTATCCTTGCGCATTTGCCCATCCCGCATACAGGCGGACCGCTGCCTCGGCCGGACCCCACGTTGGGGGTACCCCGGGCACCTTGCCTTTGGCGCCTATCCCCGGCCTCCTGCCCTCTGTGTTCCTCCCCCCACACGCAAGGGCACGCATCTTCCCAGCCTCGCCTTCCCGCCCTGTCCGGAGAGGCCTTGGCTTGTCCATTTCCTCCGGGGAGTCCTACTTCCAGCCACATGGAGAGATGACTGGTTCTTCTCTGTGCCTCTCCTCCTGCTCACCCTTCAGGCTGAGGTTATCATTCATCAGCATCTGCTGGGGTGGTGGAGGTGGGGCCTGGACCTGGGAGATGAGCTTGCTCTTGGGCTGGGAGGAAAGCCTCGGGTGAACCGAAGAGGAGAAGGGTGTTTATTTTGTCCTGCTGCTTTTTGGAAATTCTAGGCAGAAAACTTTAATTGTGTTTAATTAGGGTTAGGTAGATCTGGGGACACTTCTTTTAAGTCATGCCCCTTAAAGCGAATGCAAATTTACTAGAAAAGGATGAAAACCTTTTGTTGGAAGCAAAGCTTGTCCTTGAGAAAAGACTTAGGAACACCCCCCTCCCCACCCCCACCTCCATAGGCACTTTCTAGTACTGAGAAGTGGACTTAGAGACACTGAGAGATTAGTTTGTGAACTTTGAGAAAAGGTTAGATCTGACTTTCTTAACTGATTATCGAAAGCTACTGATTTAGGATAGGAGGAACATAGTGTTTGGGGCAAAAGAAAGGGGACCAGGAAGAGATATTTTTTTTTTTTTTTTTTTTTTTAGCACTATGGTATTTGGTGCTATCCTGTGTTGAATTATCAAACCCTGAACTAGCTGAATAGAGAAATTTCCAGCTAAGCAGGAGGTTCTCCCCCATTCACTTTTGAATAAAAGAAGCATATTTCACCTTATGGTTAATGTTTCATATTATCTGCTGGGGATTATGTAAAGGGGTGTGTGATATATGTATGTGTTTGGCTCTTGTGCTTTAAAGAACCCTTTGACAATGTTCTGTGAAAGTAAAGTAGATGACATTAATTTGCCTTAGTAGGGTCAAAAGTACTTTTTTATGGAAAAATACCGTGTGTGTTTTGGAAGAGGAGGAAGGGAAAAGAAAAAGGGATATTTGCTGAACCAGAATTGCTGAGTAATTAGTGATACTAGTTGAGAGCAGGTATCAGTGTCCTATTTGGCTCTATTCATTCTGATAATCATTTGAAATTTATTACAAAGGGAGATATGCAGCACTACGTTTTGTGTTCCATGTGGCACGTATTTCAGGTTGTGGGATCAGCCATATTAAAAAAAAGTTGATTGGAATCCCTATTTTGTTTTAAAAGTCTGGAAACTAAATTCTTTGACAGAAACGTCACTTAAGATTGACTTATATTCCTTAACACCAAATTTTCGAGTTAACAGAATTAGAGTGGTTCTTTTTTATAAAGCGATGCATTTTAAAATTGTTCCTGAATTGTCCCATATAGCTTTTAACTGAGAAAAGATGCTAGTGTTGGATTTAAAAAAAAAAAATCTTGACCTTAAAAGACTAACGAGTTGTTTAGAATTTTAATTCAGTTCATAGTACTAAAAGGTAAAAAGGAAAGATTGAAAAAGGTGTGCAAAGGCCTTTTGGTTTAAATCTAGCTAAATTTAGTTACTACGTTGGGATTTGTCATCAGGGACTTACGGCCTCAAATGTTCATCTTTAACGCTATTGAATTGTTCTCTAGTAATAAGGTAGACATATTTTTTTTAAAAGGATAAGATAATCTGGAGAAAGGAATTGAAAGGAGAGAATGGTAAACATTTTGGGAGTAAATGACTTAAACTGCCCTTTAAAATTGATTTATGACATGTTAAATTTATAAGTAATTATAATTGAGTTTTTTAGGATGGAAGAAAGTGTCAAACTTATGGATTTATTTCTTTACCGATTTTTTGTTTTGCTGCGTCTTGTCTTTTCTTCTGTTAACATTTTTTTGGTTTTGTAGCCAATTCAAATATCTTTAATGGATACGGACTACTTATCTCCTCAGATGTGTGGTTCATGTGTTCAGAATGGACAGACAAACTAAAGAATCATGTTAATGAAAACCTGTTGGTGCAGATGTCTTGGTTTGTGAATATGGTTGGGGGATAAGCAGAACTCCATTAAATTAACATTGAAGTTCTGAGATCTAACACCAACACTGTTATATGTGAGCCTGGGTCATACAGCCTATTGAGACTTTTTACAATGTCATCTGTGAAATGGAATAAGGAGATCTGCTTTCCTCCCAAACTTTTGTTGGGATGTAATCTAGTAAACATGATAATGGAACACCAGATTTCTTACTTAAATACTGACACAGCATATTGAGCCATTTCTACTCCTAAATCTAGTTGAGTGTGATTTCCGTAGTCAAGATGGTCTCTTTGGAGGCAAAGGGTATTTTTGGTTATTAAAAAAGAATTCATGTGTAACAGTTTGAGACTGGTCAAAGTGACTCTGAAAGAAGATAATGGTTAGAAAAAATAGTGGTTAGAAGATAGTGGGGAATATGTGCCTGTTATATACTAAGTGAGATAAAAGGAGTTCTATAGTTGCACATTATTTCTGAATGGGTATTTGACTATTTTAAAATGTTAAACAGTTTTCTGTTTAAAGACAATAAATCATGAGTGAGGGGTTTTTTTTAGGGGGAGGGGAGTTTTGGGTTAATTTTTTTTTTTTTTAACTGTGCTAGGAGCCAAACACATTGATATTTAGTGCTTTTTGCCTCACGTGGTATAATTAAATGACTCTTAGGCCCCCTGAGACCTAAGGAAGGATTGCATACTTATAGTAAAGATACTTTGCACTTTTAAAATGAGACTGACACTTAACATACATATTGCATACTCCTATTTTGCTGTATCTTTAAAAGGTTATAATTCTTAAGAAAAGTAAGTGACTTTTTCATTGAAGTATATGATCTAATACATTGAGAGCTTCTTAATCCTACTGTTGGGCCATGATATTGTGTGATGTTGTGTGTTGAGCTTACAGAATTTGAAAACTGTTAAAAGCAGAAAATCACATTTTAGAATCACTTGCAGTGATTCACAATTTAGTTTAACAAACATTTAAGTGCTTACTATGTACAAGGCACATACTATCTGGGATGCAGATATTAGGATACAAAAACAGAATTGAGCTCCCTGCCCCTAGGACACCTAGAATACCAGAGGAGATAAGATGCTACAAGTAACTACTATGTAAAGTCTGAGAGAGATATTTAAGAAGACTTTGTGTGGTAATGAAGGACTAACATAGATGGACTATGCAGCTAATAGGAATAACACATATGGTCTGTTAGGAAGCTGAAAATTCCTTGGGTTGACGTTGGCCTGCTATTTGGACAAAGGTGAAATCATTGACCTTGGGGGCCATGATTGCTGTAATTCAGTGGTGCTGCCTGGTATAGATTCAAAATGTGAATAACAAAGTGCATTGAAAGAGGTTAGAGGAGAAGTTAATTGGGGCATGGGTCCTACAGAATCAGTAATACCATGCGTCCTAAAAGTCTTAGTGGAGTTTTAAGCTGTTAAGGTATGGTTCCAACATGAGACCTGTCTAATCCGCCACCTCCTTTTTTCCCCCATATAATTTATTCTTATGTCATCTGCTTGAAAGAAAGAAAAGTTGAATGGTTTTCCTTTAGAGAAAGGTTATCTTTTGAGATTATAGTGGTTGGAAAGAAGGTGGTATTAATTGGACTCTTGGTTCCCTGGATTTGCTGTGACTGGATGATTTTAAGCAGATCTTTTGACTTTGTTGTGTCTCCTCATATGAGGCAAAAAGCCTCTAGAATAGCTGAACTTTACTCCTTGGGTAAATTTCCAGTGAATTATTGTCAGTCATTTAATGTATAGTTTATATTTTTAAATAATTCTAATAAGGTATAACATATACATTGATGACTACATACATCTAAATCATATAACAGTGTCTATGATAGGTTGAAAAACTGTAAAACTTCATTAAATGTAATATGGGAACTGAAAAAAAAAACCTTTTTGGGTGGGAGGGGAGAGGTGAAAAAATAAGGCCTAGAAGCCTCAATTGTTTAGTTTATAAATGCTTTTTGGGAGAAGGGGAATGAAATATTTTTACATCAAAAATCTTGTCTCTGCAAACTTTGTTTCAGTCATGCTGGTACAGAATCACTTCAGGTTGTAAAACCAAGTGGATGCCTTTTCTTTTACCAAGAGAAGTTACCTATTTTGTGAATAACTATTTTAAAAATAACGTGCTTGCGTTTGGCGTTGAAATTCCTTTCTTGGGAAATTGTGTTAGAGTTGGGTGATCTGTGAAAGTGGGTTTCCAAATAATATCAATTTCAGTTCTGGGCCTCATGGATTGGTTAGTATAGGATTTGCTCTAATTCTCATCTTAAAATTAGAAATGGGGATTAAATAGGTGATCTGAAGTCTCTTCTAGCTCTAAATCTGTGAATTTAGATTTTATTCATAGGTGTATGGGTGAGGGAATTAGGAAGAAAGGTTCCTTCCTTTCTAGGCTTTGTGCTAATTTCTGGGAGATTGGAAATTCCTTAGAGGTCTCAAGACAAATTGCTAAATTCCCGATTACTTGCTTAAAAAAAGCTTTAAAAAATTTTTATACTAAGAAAAGTGGGTTGGACACACCTTTCCACAAGGGATAAACAAACATTATCTGACTGGAAATTAGTAAGGGAGGCAAATCTATGAGAGTAGGTCACGGAAGCACTTAAAAGTGGTTGATAACATTG
This sequence comes from Bettongia penicillata ogilbyi, assembly GCA_023548195.1. Taxonomy (NCBI): domain Eukaryota; kingdom Metazoa; phylum Chordata; class Mammalia; order Diprotodontia; family Potoroidae; genus Bettongia; species Bettongia penicillata. Next base: position 21,030,692 of record JAJHZJ010000292.1, on the reverse strand, counting down.
GAGCAAAGTTAAAGTATGATTTGAAGCCAATAGATGAGGTTTTTGCATTAGGGAAGTTAATGACAGTTACCTCATCATGATGTGAACAAGGCATGCTTGCAAATTACCACAAACCCCATGTAGACTATGTGTTCAATGGGCAGAGTTATCCATTGCTAACTGACAATGTGTTCATATGTGCAGGTGTGTCTTGACTTATGCGGTAGTTCCCTGCAAAGTTGTAGGTAAATCTTTTTTCTAAATTCAAGTAGGTGAGCTTTTTCTGTGAAGGAATTCTAGGGTAGGTCCCTGTTCCAATGATTGCTGCCAGGGATATAAGAAGCACCTAGCACATTATTAGAGCTGGAAGAAATTGTAGCTTTGTTACTTCAACTTCTTTTCTTTACTTAAGAATTAGGAAACTGAAGCCTAAAGGACTTAAATAACTAGCCCAGGATTGAGAAGTATAAGCACTTGCAATCAAGTTGTGGAAATAAGATTAGCCTCAGGAAAATTATTGATGTCAACTTAAATACTAAATTGTGTCATAGACTATAAGGGCCCTGGAATTTGAGAGAAGGAAAAAAAAAAGATAGCACTTAGAGGAGGCTTCCTAAAGGAGGGTGGAAACTGGGTCTTGAGGCTATACCAAACACGGGTGACTTCTTTTGTAAAGCAATTGTGTCCAGTTACTTTTTGGTAAGTTTAGATTTTTCATACATTAAGTTTGCTTAAATTGACTGGCATGCCTGTGACATTCAGGAGCAGTGTGTTCAAACTCTGGACATAATCATTGGGACTTCATAGTTAACTGTCTTTCTTTGAGATAAATTGGAAAAATTACACTTAGATGTAATTTTTCCTCTTTAAGATATTTGGGGTGAGATGTCAAAGCTCCAAACTCTTTCTGCTCTGAAATGTATCTTTTTTGATCATGTGAGCTAGAAATTGAAAAGATAGCTGTTTTGGCTACTGCCAAGAAAGCACACCTGAAGTCTTTGGAATGTCCACCCTTTGAGCCGTGGGTGGGTGGATCCCTTTAGTTTTTTTTGCTAAAGCAACTCTTTTCACTTTAGTTCTTCCGTTTTGCTCAGCCTCAAAGAGATTATGCCTTAGCTCATGCCCTACCCTCAGTCTTTCAGGTGAGGCTGGACGTTAAAATCAAATTAATTTTACCTTTTGACCTGAATACTGCCTTTGCTTTTATTCCAAAAAGTTTGAGGAGATGGAAAGAACTTTTTATTTACAGTCTCATGCCCTGCTGATCCTGTGAATTCATTGTTTGCCCAAGCCTGGGAATCACATTGAATAATTTAGAGTGCTGCCTCCTCTCGGATTCCCCTTTCTATTCCTTTATTGTTAACTTGGGTAAGCAGTTATTAGAGACAGGGTGGTGCTGCCATCTTCTCACCTTGTTACTGGAGTTAACAGCTAATTTCTAGAGGCTGAAAGATAGACTAGTCATTGTTTGGGAGGGGGTCCCTGAAACACATTTGTCAATTATGAAGAAAACTACCATCAGACTATTAATAGCCTAATTATCACTTTCTGCCTTACCTAGCAGCACTTCTGAGTATGAGATACAAAATAAAGATAATAATAAATGACCTTTAATTCTAATACTTTCCCTCTGTTGATCATTTCTTATTTATCCTATATATATATATATATGTGTGTGTGTGTGTATATATATATATATATATATACACATATGTTTACACATAGTTGTTTATATGACTGTGTTTTACCTTTCTTTGTGTCTTTGGCACTTAACTCAGTGCCTGGCACGTAGTTGTTATTGTTTTTGTCCTTTGATTTTTGAAGAAGACCAGTGACATCAGAGGGTGATGTCTTGATGCCTGAATGAATTGGATTTAAGTGAGGCAGAATTGCACGAAGTCATCAGCCTCCCTCTCTTTTCCAGAGTCATTGAAGTCCAGTGGTAAGACAATAATCAGGACAGCTGGACAATAGATAACTTTGCCATCTTTGATGTCTGACCAAATTCTAGACACAGTGCCCGATTCAGCCTCCTTTCTGTGTTGGAACAAAGTGTTCTCATCCACCCATTCCATGGGGGATGAGGGTGGGGAAGTCTTAACATGCTTGGGGTAGACATCCCTCTAATACTCTAAAAAGTTTGAGGCCTGTCAGTTACCTTCAACCTGGTTTAGGCAGTCTGCCAAGACAGTTTTATTGGGGTGTGGCTGATGCACATGCTAGAGCTTCTCGGAGTCACAAGTGAGAGTTGTGTGCCTGGTAGACACTGAAGTTGGATGAGCAGCCTTGGCAGACCCTCATATCGGAGGTGATGATCCTCCTTGAGTGCCCCTTAAACCTTGGCACATAATAAGCATGTGATAAAAATTGACTAAATGTAAGTGTTCACTTTTGCACATTGCCTAATTTAGTTTTGAAAGGGATTTCCTCACAGTAACTCTGAGGATAGTGCCATCCTCATTTGAGAGATGAGGAAGTTACAGTCCCCCTCTGAACATGAAGTGTTACTGAGCTAAACTAGTAAGTAGTACCATTCTACCTCACCTCTGCTACTTTCACAGCACTTTCCCTTTCCCCACTCTGCGTCAAGGCAAGTAAGCAAAAATCGAAAGATAAGAACTTTCTTATTAATCAGCAAGTAGTAGTAGAAGAGAAGGCTTGGTTAAACTTTCAAGTCCTCCTCATTTTTTCTCCCTTTGGTTGTGGTTGGGAAATGGGTTTTCCTGGTCATGTTCAAGAATTAAAAACATTTATTTCAAATACAAGAATGACTTGTAAGACTATAAAATGACATACATTTTAGATCTAGTAGTTTGAGTTGAAGAGGGCTGCTATACATACCCCTTCCAATGATTTTTTAAAGTTCCTGTTTTTTTTTTTTTTAATTCCTTTTTTTAAACAAAAGCTAAAACAGAGGTACGGTACTTCAGTTAAATTCATTGAACAATTAACAAGCATTGGTTAAATGCTTGTGTTCACTGCCTTTTGTGGTACCTCACAGTTTTATTATGAGAAATCATAGGATTATAAATTTACAGCTGAAGGGACCTTAGAAGGCATGGAGTCCAACCTCCCTCATTTTACAGAGGAGGAAACTGAAACACAGAGAGGTCAAATTAATTTACTTGCCTGGGTCACACAACTGGGAAGTCTTAGAGATGGGGTTTCTGTTTTCATGAGTCCAGTGCTCTATATAAGCAATGTAGAATCTGTAAAATAGCATGTAAATGTGAGTTGCTTTTATCATGTAACTCATGCTTCTTTCAGTACAATATATAAAAAAACTGTTACGCAAGGTTGCTACAATAGGAACCTTTTCTTACCAGTAGTGGAAAGAGTTCCAAACTTGGAGCTATATAAGGCAGAAGTTCACATCTTAGCTTTGATATGAGTGAACTTAGCTAAGCAAGTCATGTAGCAGTAAGTACCTCAGTTTCCTTATCTGTAAAATGGAGGTCTTAATAATTGGGCTACCTCCTTCACACAGTTATTGTAAGGATAGTACTTTGGTAACTTTAAGAACTATATAAATGTCAGTTATTTCCTAGAGCAGGGATTCTTAACCTAGGGTCCATAGACTGTGAAGGAGTTCATGATCTTGGATGGGGGAAAACATTACATCTTTTTTTTCACTAACCTATTACTGAATTTTAACATTTCTTTTGATTATGAATGTAGGCAACAAATATGATTCTAAAAAAGAGTCCACAGGCTTTACCAAACTCCCCAAGGGGTCCATGACAAAAAAAAAAAATCCTCTACTTTACAGTATCCTATAATGAAGAGGCAGATAGGAACACAAATTTTAAAGTTTTAAAACTTTTTTGAATCATTTTAATTCCAGTTTCCTGGTAATGACAAGTGTATATAATAATAAAGTGTCATTTATTTTTAAAAATAGAAGTTTTATTGATATCTTTTGTCTTTATATTGCAGTCATTTCTGGAAATGCCCTCTACCTTAACCCTTAGTGTTTAAGTTGAACCCTCCCTTGTAATAAAAAATATAAAAAAAGGAATTAAAAGAAAACACCTCAGCAGTGACCTGACAGTCTAGATGGCATTCTGCCAGAGTAGTCCCTTGGTTTTTTTTTTTTTAGAGGGAAGAGGTAGGTTTCTTTATCCAGTTCTGGTGTTCGTGATTTTTCAGTTGCCCAGATTCCTTTTCAGTTGCTTCCTGTTAGTGATCTTTTAATTAACATTGCTGTGTTCCTTCAGTGCGCTCTTCTGGTTCAGGCTATTTCACTTCACATCAGTTCATACAGATCCTCCTATGTTTCTCCAAATTCCCACTATTTATTTCTTACTACTCAGTAATACTCTAGTACATTTGCATACTACAGGTTTTTTTCAGCCATTCTTTAGTTAATAATCACCCATTTTTTCCCCCAATTTTTTTGCACCCGCAAAGGATGTGCTGCTGTAATGTACTTGAAATATTTGACTTTTACTTCTGTCTTCTTGGGGTATATGCCCAGGATGGGATTACTGGATCAAAGGGTGACAGTTTTTAGTGGCTTTTTTTCTTTTGTCATGTATCTCCTGAATTACTTCACAATCCACCTGCTGTGTGTAGTGCCTTCTTTCTACTCATAATACCCTCCAACATTAACAGTTCTCAGTTTTTGTCATTTTTACAATTTTACAATTTACATTTTACAATTTTACATTTTATGATTTGGAACATATTTTCATATGGTCATTTCTAGTTTGTAATTATTTTGAAAGCTATTTTTTTCATATCCTTTGCCCATATCTACTGGGGAAAAGCTTTTATTTGTTTTTATTCTATATAGTGATCAATAAGCATGCATTTATTAAGCTCTTACTGCGTTCTATATGCTGTGCTTTGTGCTGGGAAGGCAAAGAGGAAAATGGAACAGTTTCTTCTACTGCAAGCTTTATATTCTGTCAGGGGAAGCATAGGTACATAAATGAGTACTGAATATATGCACAACAATTTTGGAAGAGCCTAGTAGCTGGGTTGATCAGGAAGGGCCTTTTAAAAGCACTAGCATGTGACAACTCACAGCTTTGATGGAAGCTGGGGATTCTCAGGCAGAGGGGAGTTGAGCCTGTTCTAAGTGTGTCTTGAACATGGGGAGCAGACAATGCAAAGCCCTGTGTGGGAGGTAAGTAGGCCAGTTTACTTGGACCGTGTGAGGTGGGGTTATGTGTAAGTCAGGAAAGGTAATCTGGAGCTACATTGTCTTAGATTTATCTTAAATTACTCTATTAGTGATCCCTGTTAAAATTTGATTCTGTTTGCTGAAGTCCTAGTTACAAGCTCTTGGTTTGATATCCTGATGCCCCAGGAAGGTCTTTCTACACATTTAACTTTGTGTAGTTAGCTAATACTACCTTAAAAAATTTGCTTTATTTTCCACATAAGTTGTTGGTGATATTAGTTTGAGGCAATGTGCCATAATTGGAGCAAGGGATTACTTTTAGGTTTTGTTGTTTTTCTTCTGAAATGTTTGAATCAGTTTAATTGCTAACTTATATTTCTTTAACTTTTAAATGGTAACAATTTGCTATTTAAAAATACTTTCCTTTTTTTTTTTTTTTCTTTTTTTTTTTTTTTTTTAATTTTATTTTTTTTAATGTTTTACAATCATTTCCTTAAAGTTAAGATTTTATTCCCCCCACCCTTCCCTCAATACCCCCCTCCCTCCCCATGACAGCATACAATTCTGTTTAGGTTCTACATATACTTTCCTATTGAGCACATTTTCACTATATTCATGCTATGTAGTCGAACTAAAATAAATGGAAGAAATCATATAACAAATCAACACATATTACACTGAAACCCACCCACACACAAACATGATCTGCTACATTCTGCAAGTGGCTTCCACATTTCTTTCTCTGAGTGTGGAAGGCGTTTTGCCTTTGAAGACCGACATTAGGATTTTTTTTTTTTTTTCCTCAGTAAGTTCTTGTGTTATTACAAAGTTCCAAGTCTACCAGAAGAAACTCTCGCACACTGTGGTCGTTGCTGTGCACAAAGTTCTCCTGGTTCTGCTCCTTTCGCTCAGCATCAGATCATATAAGTCCTTCCAGGCCTCCCTGAAGTCTTCTTGTTCCTCATTTCTTATGGCGCAATAGTACTCCATTACATTCGTATACCATAATTTATTCAGCCATTCCCCAATTGATGGGCATCCCCTTGACTTCCAGTTTTTGGCTACCACAAAGAGTGCTGCTATAAATATTTTTGTACACGTGGGACCCTTTCCCGTTTTTATAATCTCTTGGGGATACAATCCTAGTAGTGATATTTCTGGGTCAAAGGGTATGCACATTTTTGTAGCCCTTTGGGCATAGTTCCAAACCGTTCTCCAGAAGGGTTGGATGATCTCACAGCTCCACCAACAATGAATTAGTGTTCCAACTCTCCCACATCCTCTCCAGCATTTATCATTTTCTTGTTCTGTCATGTTTGCCAATCTTACAGGTGTGATGTGGTACCGCAGAGTTGTTTTGATTTGCATCTCTCTAATCAATAGTGATTTAGAGCACTTTTTCATATGATTATAGATATTTTTGATTTCTTCCCCTGAAAATTGCTTGTTCATATCCTTTGACCATTTATCAATTGGGGAATGACTTGGATGGTTATATATTTGAGTCAGTTCTCTATATATTCTAGAAATGAGGCCTTTATCCCCGAGCTTAGCTGTAAAAATTTTTTCCCAATTTACTACATCCCTCCGAATTTTGGTTGCGCTTAAAAATAGAATGGCAGAAACTGGGCATAGACCAACATCTGACACCGTATACCGAAATAAAGTTCAAATGGGTACAGGATTTAGATATAAAGGCTGATACTAAAAACAAATTAGCAGAGCAAGGAATAGTTTGTCAGATTTATGGAGAATGGAGGAATTTATGACAAAACAAGAGATAGAGAACATTGTGAAATGCAAAATGAATAATTTTGATTACATTAAATTGAAGTTTTTGCACAAAGCCAGTGCAACCAAGATTAGGGAAGCAGAAAACTGGGAAAGAATTTTTACAACTAGTGTCTCTGATAAGGTCCTCATTTCCAAAATAGAGAACTGAGTCAAATTTATAAGACTACAAGCCATTTCCCATTTGATAAACGGTCAAAGGATATGAACAGGCAGTTTTCAGAGGAAGAAATTAAAGCTACTATAGTCATATGAAAAAATGCTTTAAATCAGTATTGATTAGAGATATGCAAATCAAAACAACTCTGAGGTACCACATCGCACCTATCAGACTCGCTAACATGACAAAACAGGAAGATGATAAATATTGGAGAAGATGTGGGAGAGTTGGAACACTAATTCACTGTTGGTGGAGTTGTGAGCAGATCTAGCCATTCTGGAGAGCAATTTGGAACTATGCCCAAAGGGCTACAAAAATATGCATACCCCCTGACCCAGCTGTACTACTTCTAGGTCTGCATCCCAAAGAGATCACAAAAATGGGAAAAGGACTCGCATGTACAAACATTTATAGCAGCTCCTCTTGTGGTGGCCAAGAACTGAAAATTAAAAGAATACCCATCAATTGGGGAATGGCTGAAAAAGTTGTGGTATATGAATGTAATGAAATACTGTTGTGCTGTAAGAAATGATGAACAGGCAGACTTCAGAGAAACCTGGAAAGATGTGTGAACTGATGCTGAATGAAGTGAGCAGAGCCAGGAGAACATTATATACAGTAACAGCCACAGTGTATGATGACTGATTTCGATAGACTTAGCCCTTCTCAGCAATGCGAGGACCTAAAACAGTTCCAAAGAGCTCATGATGGAAAATGCCATCCACATCCAGAGAAAGAACTATGGAGTCTGAGTGCAGAGGGAAGCAGACTATTTTCTTTTTCTCTTTTATTCTTTCTCATGGTTCCTCTCATTCATTTTAATTCTTCTATACAACATGACTAATGTGAAAATGTGTGTGTGTGTGTGTTTGTCCTTCATTGCCGAAGAAGACCATGCCATCAAAGATATGATGACATGACTTGCACTTGACTTTGTTTTGAGTGAGGGAGGGCTGTACAGGTTACCAGCCTCACTTCTGCTCCAGAGCCATCTGAATCCAGTGACCAGATATTCATCAGGATGACTGGAGATGACTCAGGATGAGGCAATTGGGGTTAAGTGACTTGCCCAAGGTCACACAGCTAGTGAGTGTCAAGTGTCTGAGGTGAGATTTGAACTCAGGTCCTCCTGACTCCTGCATTAGTGCTCTACTCACTGTACCACCTAGCTGCCCCAGTGTGAAAATATGTTTAATAGGAATATATGTATGTAGAACCCATATAAGACTGCATGCTCTCTTGGGGAGGGGGGAGAGGGAGAAAAATTTAAAACTTATGGAAGTAAGTGTTGAAAGCTAAAAATAAATTAACTAATTAAAAATAAAACTTTCCTTATAGACCTATTGAACACTATGAATGCTGTAAAGGACGGTTCCAGTGTCATCATTTGAAAGGTGTTATTGAAACCCATGACTTTTCTGTACATTGGTTGGTGGTGTTCATTTTGCTTAGCATGACTGATAGAATAGCAACCAAAGTCTTAGCTTTTTCTCCCTATGAACATATGTCTTTGTGCTTTGACTTCTACATGAAAGCCAGGGAGAAATGGTAGAAAATCAGATTGCTAGTGTGGATGAAAATGCTTTCTAGTTGATTATAATGGACAAGAGTAATTTGGTGAAAGTTATTTTAGCTAAGTTGGAGACTGCCTGGTATAGTGGATTGGAAGTCATAAGACTAGGGTTTGAGCTGCTTTTTCTACCTTCTGGTAACTTCATGACAATAATAGGCAAGACATTTAACCTGTTTTGCCTTATATTGAACATGGATACTTCTGCACTATTGTTACTAACAGTAAACAGTACCTCTTCAAGGCATAGAGGTGACCCTGGATTTTCAAATTAGCAATGGATAGGTGAAAGCTGGCATGTCTTGATAGGTTGGAAAGGTTTTAGTATATAATCTGTCTGAGGAACCAGAGTAACTAAGTGTGGAACTTCATCAATAACCAGGAGGTTTGATACCAGATGATAATTTTTTGGAGGTAGAGCAGCTGTTTTGACTTTTGTGGGTAGAGAGGTAGACATTCTTGAAACCAGGATCTTGTGAAGTGTTGAAAAACTTATTTATGAAAGAGAGATCCTAAAGAGGCTGAATGTGGAGAAGAATAAAGTTTTAACTGAGATCTGTCAATCAGAAAGTTCAATTAATTAACACTTCTAAGTTTTATTGTACCCTGAATGATGATCTGAAGCATAATCCTAAATTAAATGTATTGTGTTCTCATTACATGAAAATATGGTAATCCATGCAGGATATGGTAATTTTCTGTTAACTGCGAATATTTAAAAAAGCTCTCCATTATCTTCCCCTTGCCTCTCCACAGTTCCCATGTGACTAAGACAGACTCATTTTCAGATGATAAGTAAAGGCAGGCTGTGGGTCCAGCCTTGGAAGACTTGGAGGATCAAGGAAGGGTGCTGGCTTTTGATAGTGAGAAAATTTTTAGTTGATAATGTCTTCAGGAAATGAAAAGAGAGCTAAAGAATGAGGAAATTTAAGTGATAGAGCATGTAAAACCTGTTAAGCTTTTACTCAGACATGGTGAATTATTACCCTTTGCCTCTTTTTGGGAGGGGAGGACTGTACTGTCAACTTCAAATTCACTTAATCTGATTTATCTGTATGTGTGGAAGAAACTGATTTTTTTAATTGTACAGTCATCTTTGCTTGCATGGGAGAGAGGGAGCTATGATCTTTAAAGACAACTGGCATTCACAGGATTTTATATTATAGAATCTCTTGTAAAGAAAAAAGAAACCTCTCGTTTACTGGATTTTACTTTTCTTTCAATGGAAAATCGAAACTGTTTCTAACTCAATTTAAGGAAACTAAAGTTATTTTAGAAAACTTCTTTTTTTATGGACCAGGAAAACTTAGAAGCCTTGACACCTTCATTGTTTTTTTTTCTTTAATCATGACCTATGTTAGTGGTTGTGGTTAGTTATATAAATGTGAGGCTAAGGATAATCACTTTTTAAAAAACCACCTACTATGTTCAATAATGTGGTAATCTAGAGCCTATCCTTCGATAAAACACGATCTCTGACCTCCTGTTCTGCAGCTGAGGTTTTAATTAGGAAGGTAAGTCACAAACTAGCTGTAATCTAAGATTACCTGAGAGAGGAGGTGTGGAACAAAAAGCTGTGTGAGTTGGTGGAGAGGGGAAGAGCCATTCATTCATTACCAGCTAGGAATCAGGCAACTCCTTCATGTGGAATTGAGGTTGGCATTTGTTAGGCATTAAAGGGTGGACTTGAGCAGATGAGGAGATGTAATAAGGAGAACATTTCAGGCATAGGAAATAATAGTGTGAACAAAGGCAGAAAGTTGGGAAAACCCAGGGCTTGTTTGGAGAATAGAGAGAAGTTTGGCTGGAGGTTTGAGTATGAAGAGGACAATAATAAGAAAGAATGAAAATTAGAGCTTTTCCACTTGAAATCTCTCTTGGAAGAGGAGACTCTTACTCACTGCTTGTGTGACCCTGAGCACATTATTCGTCTTCTCCTAGCTTTAGTTTATTATGAAAAATGTAGGGGTTGAACTTATCTCTCCAGTCTGTTCCAGCTCTAAAGCTGTACTCACCTAAAGTGTAATTTCTTCTTCTGAAATATTTCTCTAATCACTTACTAATTCAGAAATTTCCTTTCTCCAGCCTCACAGAAATTGTTTTATACCTTTAATGTTCTTATTCTGCTCTGCACGATGACAGTTGTATTTGTTGTATAGTAGTTCATGTTTGTTTATTCCGTCTTCCTTTGTTAAAATTAAACATTTGGAACATCTCCTGGAACATTGAATGTCCTACATACAATAGATACTTAAATAAGTACTTGTGAAGGTGAAGTGTAAGAAAGAAAGATGGGATGGTGGTGTGAGTGGGGAGACTGACTTGTCTGTTCCAGGTTTGATTGTATAGGATAGAGAATGCCTTTACCCTGCACGTCTTGGGATCTTTTAGCTATGGTGAGCACTACCATGGTTACTGTGCTGTAGGATGGGGGAAAGGATGAATATAGTTATCTATTGGCCATATAAGGAGGAGGTTTATAGATTTCAAGGCCATCTCTCCTCCCCCTTTACACCTTTCAGTGGAGGGCTTGCAGTTGAGAACCTGTTCGTTCAACATTTCAGTTCAGCAAACTGTATTAAGCTCCTCCTCGGTGCTAGGCATTAGAAATACAAAGATGAAAAATGACAGATTTCTTTCAAATTGCTTATGGTCCACTGGGAAAGATGAGACATGTCCATCACTAAGTATGATACAAAGTAAACTGTAATAAGTACAAAGATTAATGTGATAAGTGCTGTGCTGTATATGAAGCTGTGAGAGATCATTTTGAGCTGGTGGAGTTCAGGCATAAATGGCACTGCACCTGGACTCTGAAGGTGGAGAAGCTTCATAAGGAGTGTTTGAGATGGGAGAAATCAGCACCAGGATCAGGCAACTAAGTAGCAGTGGAAGGAGCAGTGGTCCTGAAATGTGACAGCCAATTCCCAACTTTTTTGCATGTTTTAAAGTTACACCATGCAGGTCATTATGGATCCGTAGGATTGTTATCTGCAGGACGTATATAAAGCCAATCCTGAAAAGTTACATGTATATACAAATGCTAATTAAAATTGAAGGATAGTACTGCCAGGTCACTGATACCCATGTAAATGATTCCTTTGACCCTGCACTGCAGAGTAGGTACTAAATGTTTTGAAAGTAAAAAGTGGGTGAATGAAGCATAAGTTTGTGGCATGGTTCTCTGGGTGAATACTGACAGACATTTTCCAGCCTGTCTCTCATGGTCACAAGTATAATGTTTAGTACCAAATACAAGTTCTTTGGAGTGAAACACTTGACACAATCAAGAGTATCCTACTTAATGAGGGAGGATGGGAGACATGATTTTTTTTTTCATATTTTAGGAAACTTTGTTTTAGACTTCATTAGAGAAGGTTAGTAGAACAGTCTCTGGCATTGTCATTTTGACTTTTTAATAGAGCTGTGAGCCTTTGGATTTTTAGTATGTCTGGTGACTTCTGTTTAGGCTATTAAAGAAGTTTTTCTTGGCCTTTAGTATCTTCCAAATAGATATGAGGAAAGGGAGTTTCTGGAACCTTGAAATCCTCCTGGATGTAATGTGGCAGGTACATATATAACCTTGTTAATAAAGAGCTACATTTCGTGTTTTAGGCCTTCGGTAGAAGGATGAGACAGCTTTAAAAATGTTTGCTCCTTTTAATTATTTTTTTTTTTCCCACCAAAGATCAGCTTTGCTGCAAAAACTTAGATCAGAAAGAGAGGAACCCTAACTGCTGCTGTGGTAGCATCCATCAGTTTCATGGTCTGGGAGGGGCTTATAGATTTTCCTTCATTTAGCAGATTTTTTGCATGTTGGAGTGGGACTAGTGGTGTGGTTTTGGTATGGGTTTGCTTTCTTATTTCATTTTTTGGTGACTGACTTGAAATTCCTGGGTTTTTTAGTCTTGGTGATATTATAGTGTTCAGAGGTACAGTGATTGGGTATGTGTACTTAAAATTGGGTGTCTCAGATTCAAAGATTTCATGTTCATCATTTCTATCTCTAATTTCATGCTAGACTCATGCCACCAAAATTTTGACCTCTCAGCCTATCATTTGTGACATCAGTTTGTTAGTTGGGTATTATACCTATTGTCTGTCTCCCTCATCATCTTTTCCCATGGTATCATCTTCAGTATACCCCTCCATATATATTTCCAATTTGACCACTGACTTTGGGTATAGTAGAGATACTTGGACGTTTTTCCCCCCTTGTATTACAAATACACTTGTTATAAACACCAAGCCTCAATCGTTAAACATTTAGTAAGCACTTACTGTGGGGATTGAGGAATGGCATCTTGAGGGAGAACTGAATTTGGGGGGACCCAAGGATTCTAAGAAGGGGAGGTGAAGAGGAGGAGCATTTCAGGTGTGAGGGGCCAGCATGTGCTAAGTCCTGGAGGCTGAAAATGGAACATTGTCTATGGAGAATGGCAAATAGACCCATTTGGTTGGTTGTAATAGAGTTTGCGAGAGGCAGTAATATGTAATCAGCCTGGAAATATAGACTGGAGACATATTGCAAAGGACCAAATAGAAGATTATTTTCTTAAAGTCAATGAAGAGCCACTGAAGGGGAGTCAAGATAGTAACTTGGTCAGATCTGCACTTTAGGAACATCAATTTGACAACTTTGTAGAGGGTGGATTGGAGGAGGGAGAGACTCAACTGGGAAACTATTGCAGTAGACCAGGTGAATGATGATCAGAAGAGGGCCTGAACTAGGGTGATTATGTAATAAACAGAAAAGGGAATAGACAGGAGAAATGTTGGTGGAATTAACAAGACTTGCCAATTAACAAGACATCCTAAGTTTGGAATCTAGGTGATTGGAAGAATGGTGACATCCTTGACAAAATTAGGGACATATTGAATTTGAGATGTCTTTGGGACATCAAGGTGGAAATGTCCAGCAGGCAGTTGGAAATGTGGGACTGCAGTTCAGGAAGGAACAACAGGCTGGCTATGTCAGTTTGGTAGTCAGTGCTTTGAGGTATTTGTACCCATAGAAACTGATGAGATGGAGATAGGGGGAAGGAATGTAAACACCTTTGTATTCTCAGTTCCTCCCTTTGAGCCTGGTCCCCAGTAGGTGTTTTAATGAATGTTTGATTGATAAAGCTAAGAAGAACCCAGAACAGAGCCCTGAAGTACACTCACAAATAGGGCAGGGAGCATAGTTACACAGGAGTTTGGGAGAATAAACTCCAAATGATAGATTGCCACTTTTTACGTTGGCTTTTCGTGTTCAGTAGTTCTGTTGTGAAGAGTTTATCTGCCTGAATTATCGTGAGCACTGGACTAACCATTGTTAGCCATCAAGCTGCACCAAGTTACACCAAGTTAGTTACACCAAGCCTAGCTTGTAACCTTTAGCTGATTTGAAAATGATATGACCAGTTCTTGGGTAATTGAGAGTTGGTTGTAGATCAGTTTATGTCTATGCAAGTTTCCTGCTGATCTTATGGATAGTTTCCTTACTCAGTACTCTTACTAGAGAATAAGCAGGGGAAAAGGAAAGGTAGGAATATTTTATTAACAATTTTTATGAAAAAAATAGAGTGGGAGAGAAAGTTGAAATAAAAGAGAAGCAATTTTTAATGACAAAATTTCTAAAGAATATTAGTTATCCTTGTCACCTCTACTTTTAATTAGAATCCTGAGCTTTTAGGCCTAGAAGACTGGATAAGAATCAGAATAGGGGATTCCTCTGGGAACTCCGCTCTGGACTTTTGTTTTCTAGCAGCTGGGCCAGTACTGCTGAGTCAGAGGCGCAGGTGCTCATGGCTTCGGTATGCTCAAATCTCTAGACACTCAGAGTGGGCTGTTGTGGTAAGAGCAGGTGCCTTGCTTGCTTGTGTTCCCCGAACTTCTTATCAAAGCCTGTGACTTAGTTTTACAGTTGTTTTTGTTAGCTGAAGCTGAGACAGCTCCAAATCCAAGTGCCACCTTTGAGAACTGAGAACCTGTGTCAACCTCTCTGATTATGTGGTTTATTTATAACAATATTTCTCAGCAACAATAACAAACCTATAAACAGACATACAGCTAGCTGATCTGAGATATTGTTTATGCCTTTTTCTAAACTATTTGCTTGTGATAGAGTATGTACATATGCAGAATAATTTTTTGGACAATTTGTAAATTTACAGCAATCCTTATTAGTATAATATTTATGTAGACTTTGTAGTAGAAAGCATTTCAGAATTAATCGTGATAAGGACAGAAAAATGTTACTAGTCTTACACTGTGGACAATTCTGCTTCGAAACCAATTCGATTGAGGGAAGTGACTTTCTTGAGATAAGAACAGTTTGATAAGTGGTTTGTGTATAAACCAGAATAATTGTGTGATCAGTATGCTGTGAAATCCTTCACGGGGGTCTTCTCCCCATTGTCAGTAAGTATGGTGGTTTATTATAGGGATTATTCCTGGCAGTGTTTCCCTTGTCCTTGGAAGGAGAGTTTTTGAGGTATGCAAACACAGCAAATTTTACTAATGTGTGGACAACTCAGGTAGAACCTGCCAGTGCTTAGAGTGTTAGGTCTCTACTCTCATGCCTGAAAATTATTAATTAAAATCAAATATCTGAAGTTTTCATTAAATGTCACTGTCTAAGGTGGAGGAAAAACTGGGAAGAGAAATGAGAGAGATGCAAGAAAAGCATGAGAAACAGGTCAATACCTTGGTAAAGGAGACCCAAAAAAATGCTGAAGAAAATAACACCTTGAAAAATAGGCTCACTCAATAGGCAAAAGAGGTTCAAAAAGCCAATGAGGAGAAGAATGCTTTCAAAAGCAGAATTAGCCAAATGGAAAAAGAGGTTCAAAGGCTCACTGAAGAAAAGAGTTCTCTCAAAATTAGAATGGAACAGATGGAGGCTAATGACCTTATGAGAAACCAAGAAATCACAAAACAAAATCAAAAGAATGAAAAAATGGAAGAGAATGTGAAATATCTCATGGGAAAAACAACTGACCTGGAAAATAGATCCAGGAGAGACAATTTAAAAATTATGGGACTACCTGAAAGGCATGATCAAAAAAAGAGCCTAGACATCATCTTTCATGAAATTATCAAGGAAAGCTGCCCTGATATTCTAGAACCAGAGGGCAAAATAAGAATTGAAGGAATCCATCAATCACCGCCTGAAAGAGATCCAAAAAGAGAAACTCCTAGGAACATTGTGGCCAAATTCCAGAATTCCCAGGTCAAGGAGAAAATATTGCAAGCAGCTAGAAACAATTCCAGTATTGTGGAAATACAATCAGGATAACACAAGATTTAGCAGCTTCTACATTAAGGGATCGAAGGGCGTAGAATAGGATATTCCAGAAGTCAAAGGAACTAGGACTCAAACCAAGAATCACCTACCCAGCAAAACTGAGTATAATATTTCAGGGGAAAATATGGTCTTTCAATGAAACAGAGGACTTTCAAGTATTCTTGATGAAAGGACCAGAGCTGAAAAGAAAATTTGACTTTCAAACACAAGAATGAGAAGAAGCATGAAAACGTAAACAGCAAAGAGAAGTCATAAGGGACTTACCAAAGGTGAACTGTTTAAATTCCTACATGGAAAGACAATATTTGTAACTCTTAAAACTTCAGTATCTGGGTAGTTGGTGGGACCACACACACACATACACACATGCACATGCGCGCACACATATACACATGCACACACATACAGAGACAGAGAGCACAGAGTGAATTGAATAGGATGGGACCATATCTTAAAAGAAATTAAGGTAAACAGTGAGAGAGAAATGTAGTGGGAGGAGAGAGGGTGAAATGGAATGGGGTAAATTATCTCTCATTCAAGAGGCAAGCAGGAGACTCTTTAGTGGAGGGAAAAAGAGGAGAGCTGAGAAAAAAACATGAAGTTTACCCTCATCACATTCGACTAAAGGAAGGAATAAAATGCACACTCATTTTGGTATGAAAACCTATGTCACAATACAGGAAAGTGGGGGAGAAGTTGATAAGCAGGGTGGGGGGGAAGATGGAAGGGAGGGCAATGGGAGGAGGGAGCAATTTGAAGTCAACACTCTTGAGGAGGGACAGGATCAAAAGACAGAATAGAAACAATTGGGGGCAGGATAGGATGGAGGGAAATACAATTAGTCTTACACAACACGACTATTATCGAAGTCATTTGCAAAACTACACAGATATGGCCTATATTGAATTGCCTGCCTTCCCAAAGGGAATGGGTGGGGAGGGAGGAATGGGGGGAATTTGGAACTCAAAGTTTTAGGAATAGCTGTTTAGTATTGTTGTTGCTACTAGGAAATAAGAAATACAGTCAATGGGGAATAGAAAGTTATCTGGCCCTACAGGACAAAAGAGAAGATGGGGACAAGAGAAGGGAGGGAGGATAGAAGAGAGGGCAGATTGGTGATAGGGAAAATTAGAATGCTCCATGTATTGGGGTGGGGGGAGGGGACAAATGGGGAGAAAATTTGGAACCCAAAATTTTGTGAAAATGAATGTAAAAAGTTAAATAAATAAATTAAAAAAAAAATGTCACTGTCTAACAGTTGTCTTAATTTGGATGTGAGCATCTTCCCTGGGATTGGAAAAGCCCTTATTTCTTTTATATCAGATCCTGGCATATTAACCCATTTTCTGGCCATCTCCAAGCCATGTTCCTGGCCTCTCCCTTGGTATATTCCCAACCCTGGAACCCTAGGTATTGTTTGGGGAGCTTTTGCCTTATCTTACCTTGTCCCAGGTCCTACTATGTCATGTCAGGCCATGCTCCCTTATTTGTGTTTTCCCCATTAGAATCTAGGCTCCTAGAGACCCAGGATTTTCTTGCCTGATTGTGTTTATATCTTCAGGATTAAGCATATTAATTAGTGCTTTTTCTTTATTCATTTATTAATTCAAGTCACTTAACATATCTGATCCCAGTTTCCCCATTAGTAAAATGAGAAGGTTGAATGCGATAGCGTGGGAGGCCTTTTCTAATTCTCTGATCCTGTGTTAGATAAATATAGACCATACTTCAGTTTTATAAAAATCATAGTTGAGGGAAGGGCCCAGATTGTGTTCAGGCAGATAGGTGTTTTCCTCTAGATGCTATGCTCCTTTACTTTTAAATCTAAAATATGAATGACTGAAGAAGGTTACATCTAGATCTTATTAGTGTTGGTATAAGGTATAAGGGAAGGCAGAGTAATATAATGAGGGAAGGAGTCAGTGCATTTGGAGTCAAGGGACCATAGAAAATCTCCAGTTGGAAGGGGCATCTGAGAGAGGGAGAGAGAGAGTGCATCTAGTCCATTCCACTTTTAGTCAAGGATCCCATCAACTACATCTCCAGCAAGTAGACATTCACCCATTGTTGGAAGACTTAGAGATGGACTTCTCACTTCTCCCAAGACAGCCTAATCCACTTCTGTATGGCTCTTATTATTAAGAAGTTATGCCATATCAAACCAAAATCTTCCAGCTGTTGGTCTTCTGTCTTTTGGGACCAAACAGAACAAAGCTATTTCCTTTTCCATGTAAGCTTTAAGAGCTTACAGATGATGGTATCTCCTGCAAGATCTCCCTTCTACAAGCTAAACAACTCGAGTTCCTTCAGTGTATCCTCCTTTGGCATAATTTTTTAAAAATTAATTTTACTTTTTTCAAAAAACAAAAATCTATTTTCTCTCCTACTTCTTTCCTTTATTATGGGGGGAGGGAGGAGAGGAAAAACAAAACCCTTGAAACAGGCAAAACAAATTCCTGCATTAGCCATATAAAAACTTTTCTTATTCTGAATCCTGAGTCAATCATTTTTTTTGTTTGGTGGTCCGCAGCATGCTTCATCATTGTTCAGTATGGAATTGTGATTGGTTGTTGCATTGATAAGAGTTAAGTCTTTCAAAATTGTCTTTACAGTGTTGTCATATAAGCAATCACAATTTATTCACAATTATAAAACGAGCTGACTAGATAAAATATAGTTCTTTTCCTCTAAAGAAGTATGCTACTTCAGTATTGTTTTCTTATATATCCCAATATCTCCCTTCATTGAGGGCTCAGAATTTTCCAGCCTACTCTTCCATTTCCCTAATAGCCATTCCCAAGTAATCTCTGCCCCATCCTCTTCAGCTTTCTCTTGTATGTTATACATTCTTTGAGGGTAGGCACTGCCTTTTGCTTATTTGTATCCTTAGCATTTAGCACCATGCCTAGCATAGAGTAGCCTTAATAAATGTTTATTGGCTATTTTGCGTATTTACACTTTCCTTGTAAATACTTGTTTTATTCAACTTCATCTTCTAAGGGTCAGCATAATCAGTTGTCATTTGGGCACCCCATGCCATTGGCTAATTGGTCTCAAGTTGGCTCCCCAATTCACCTCAGTGATTTTTTACAATTACATTGTTTTTTAATGAACAAAAATCTCTTTTTTCTTCCATCTTTCCCCACTGGAAAAAAGAAAAGAAAAATCATACCATTGTAACAAAATAGGAATAGGAAAAAAACCTGAATTTTTCTCTCAAAAAATAATCTGCATCCTGAGTTTGTCTCCTGTCTGGAGGTGGGGTAGCATGGATCTTCTGGACTTGTGGCAGAATTCCTAAGTCTTTCAAAAATTGTTTGTCTTATTTTGTTGTGTTGTTATTTTTAAAATTGTTTTCCTGATTCTGCTCTCTTCATTATGCATCAGTTTATATGTCTTTCCAGGTTTTTCTGAAGCTATTCCTTTTGTAGTTTTTTTTACAGCATAGTAAGTATTCCATTACATTTATGTACCATATTTTGTTCAGTCATTCCCCAGTTAATGGACAGTTTCTTAATTTCCAGTTTTTTGGATTTTTTTTTTGGCCAAAGTGATACAGCCTTAAACTAACTGCTGTCTATATTTTTGTACATATGGGGTTATTTCACATGACTTTGAATTACTTTTCTATCCTGGTCAGCCTTCTGGATTTCAAGCCCCGGATCTGTTGTTTACTTAGCCACATTGTGGAATTATTCAGAAGGTTTGCAGATTTCTTACCCTACATAACCCCCAGAATTGCAAAAAGAATCAAATGAGAATGTTTTGTATGTGAAAGAAAGCTTTGTAAAAGATTAAAAAAAAGAAAGCACCAATAAATTTAAGCCATTATAAAAGCAAAACAGAGGGTAGATTGGGTTGGTCTGCCTACATCTTTCATGCTATTACTAATGTCCTTTGTTTTTTCAAGCATAGAAATATGACACACCTTGCCTTACCCTTTATACATTTAGATTTTTTTTTTTTTTAAAAAAGACATTTCCCTGCTCATCAGAGTGCTCAGTAGTGAGGACTTTTCTTCTAGCTTAATAGAGAATATTGGAGTCAGAAAAAAAGGATTCAGGTTTCAGATCTGCCCCTCACTAGTTCTGTGACCATGGCAAGTCATTTCCACCCTCTGGACTTCTCTTTATAAAATGAAGGGTTGGACTAGATGGCTGGTCTCTTTGATTCCAAAACATGATTTGGATTAGGACATTAGTTGTGGGTTTTTTCATCCCATTTTTGTTTTGAGAAATCCATAAGAAAAGTGGTTTCTCTGAAGACTATTTTGTTTCTGGCTCAGGTGCAAGTTATTTCTTGATCTTTTCCTGTGTTCTGAGCACTTCCCCAAAACTTGGCCCCTGGATATGTTTGAAGAACTGAGACTAGGAAAAGGAACTCCCAAGTTTTGATCTTGACTTTGATAATTTAAAAAATTTACCCAATCTTAAGGGGAATACATTCAAATAACCTTATTCATTAGAGGCTTTGGTTAAACTCTTTGAAATTTGTATGGGCAGTTGACATTGTTTGTTCTTACCTGTTTTTTGAACCCATTTCATTTAATCCTTCATGATACTTCCAAATTACTACTATCTCTCGTAAACTACTCTCCCTCACACATAGATGTCACTTTGCCATTCAAAGCCCATTTAATAGTTCTCCGTTACATGTAAAGTTAAAGTTTTTGGCATGTGATTCAAAGCCTTCTATAATCTGATGCCACTGTACCTTTCCAGTCCATTGTCATACTGCTAATCTCCCCAAATGTTCCACTTTTTTTTTTGCATTCCCAGTCTAATGCCCTAATTCAAGTTATATCTTAGATTGGAACATTGTTGGTGGGGTTGTGAACTGTTCTAGCCATTCTGGAAAGAAATTTGGAACTAGGCTATAAAACTCTGCATACCCTGTGATCCAGCAATACCACTACTAGGCCTCTATCCCAAAAATGATCATAAAAAAGGGAAAAAGGCCCACACATACAAAAATATTTATAGCAGTTCTTGTGGTGGCAAAGAATTGGAAATGGAGGGGATGCCTATCAATTAGGGAATGACTAAACAAGTTGTGGTAGAAGAATGTCATGGAATACTCCTGTTTCTTAAGAAATGAAGTGCAGGTGGATTTCAGAAAAACCTAGAAAAACTTCCATGAACTGATACTGAAAGAAGCGAGCAGAACCAGAATACTGTACACAGTAATGGCAACATTGTCTGATGGCCAGCTTTGTTATATTTAACTCTTCTCAGCTATGAAAAATGTTATCGACATCCAGAGAAAGAACTATGGAGTTTGAATGCAGATCCAAGCATACAATTTTCTCTCTTTTTTCTTGTCTTTCTCATGTTTTTTCCCTTTCGTTCCTATTCTTCTTTCACAGCATGACTAATGTGGCAATATGTTTAATATGATTGTACATGTATAGCCTATATCAGATTGCATGCTGTCTTGGAAAGGGGGAAAATTTAGAACTCAACAACTTACAAAAGGGAATGCTGAAAACTAAAAATAAATAAATAATTTAAAAAGAAAGAGGTTATGCCGTAGACCTGCAGTATACTCTTTTGATTTCTTATTTATTTCCTACTCCGTTACCTCCTTCAGAATCTTTTCTTGAGTTCCTCTTCATGTTGCACATTGTTTACACTTGTCTCATGCAGTTAACACATGTTAATTTGTGTTATAGTAATGTGTTTCTGTTTACCTAAGTTCCCCCTACTTGATTGTTTGCTTGAAGCAGGCAGGGATAATGTTTTAATCTAATTGTTTCTCCCTGAGAGACTGGAATAATCTAAGTGCTTCATGGATGGTTGTTGATTGTCCTTTGTTACCTTGGTTCAAATTATCTCATTCCTCTTGGCTGCTAAGCTCAGTTGGACCATAGATATCCTCTAAGGTCGCTTTCTAGCTCAAAATGTTAATGAGCCTTTATGATCTGTTAGTCTCCCCACTTTGATTACAAGCTTCTTATAGATAGGCACTGATGTCTTCAATCATATTTTGATTTTCCATAGTACTAGGCACGGTGATATTTAGGAATTTAAGTACTTGTTTATGTCATACACTATGTTGTTCCTAAAACACTTTAGGTTTCCTATGTTTTCAGGGATAGTGATGAACTTCTAAAATAAATTTGAGAGTGGTAATTTGGAAAAAGAAAAGTAAAATGTCATTTCCTATTAGAGATGTCCCCAGCGACACTGCCACATGTATTATTGTATTATTGAAATTGTATCTGAAGCATTACACCTGGGTAACACAGATCTAGAAGAACATATTTGGGATTGGGGAGCAATTATCATTTATATATGTAACAATATAGGACTTCATGTTAAGAATCATTGTCCACCTTCCCTCTGAAAATTTGCATTGAAAACTTTTTAAGATAAATGTGAAATCTGAAAAGTATCATTCATAAGATTTTGGTTCTGAAGGAACCTGCCATCTATGGAGTCATAGAAGGGTTTTTAAACTGAGGTGTTCTGATTGCTCAGTCAGATCTCACTGTGTGTCACAGCTGCCTTTCTTCCAGCGTGCCCAAGGTTCTTACTTATTACAAAGCTTCTAGTGATGTTTTTCTTTCTCAAGGAAGAGAGTAGCTTTGATTTATGTTGATTAACACAGTAGAATAGGAAAGATTTAAGGGAGTACTAGGACTTTAGATTGATGAGAGCTTTTGAATGAGATAGAAAGTATGATCTCCTTGTGAAAAGGACCCATTTTACCCAAAACTCTTTACAGCTTTGGGTTATTTTTGGGGGGTGAGTTCCTAATACTTGAATTTTGAGATAGCACTTTGTATGGACCTTTTTGTTTTAATAATGTGACTAATGGATGAAGACATCAAATTCCAACTAATTTGGCTATAGAATACTTTTGAGCATGAAACACATAGTTAGAAACCTATATATTGATTTTGGTTTGATGATACTATATCTTTCACCCCGGAGGAGGGGTCTGTGAAATTTTGGAATAGAATAAGCTTCTTTTCATTTTGGAAATTACAACCCATAAGTGTTTTTATAACCTTAAGTCATAGTCTGGGGGTAGAATGTACCCTAGATAAAGGTTGGTGGCATTTTTTTTTTTTAGCAAAATAGAGGAATAAACATATTTAATATTCATTGTGTTGTAAGTCATCACAAGTATTTTGGATACATACATAATTTCATATTTTAGAGATCAAATGTTAATAGCACATGAATTTTTTCACAATTACATATTTTCTAGAAAATAGGAAACCCTAGGTTAGGCTAACAATAATAGGCCTCCTACATGAGGCCTTCTTGATCCCTCCAGTTTTTAGCACTCTTTCCCCCTTGAAATTACTTTGTATGTACTTTATGCATATAAATGTAAGATCATTTTGAGCAGGAGCTATTTCATTTTTATTTTTCTATCTTTTAGCTTCTAGCACACTGCCTTGCATTTAGTAGGTGTCTTAATAAATGATTTTGTTACATTGATTTTTGAGGAGTGTTAGAAGCTTCCATAACTGAAACATATTGATAAATGATGCTAAAAGCAGTAGGCTTTGTTTGATATTATAATTCACATGATGGAAGGCTTGTGTCTTAACCCAGGAAACTTAAGAGCAGTAAAGGTAAAAGCAGTGAGGTAAAAGATAAGGATGCCTCCCTTTCCCAGTTATAGAGACAGTGATACAACCATATATCAGCTAGTGGCAAGATAGCAGGAGCACCAGGATAGAAGCAGGAAAGATCAGTAATTCTTTGAGAAGTGATTGATCTACATCCTAATTTAGGACTGAGGTGATGCCAGGCCCTCCTTACATCTCCCACTTCAGTGCAGGCACACCTAGGCAGTCTCAGAATTGGGGTGCTCAGAAATGTGGAGGGCTAGAGGTTTTATGTGAAAGAGAAGGGCTTCACCCATGCCAATTGAATTGACTGTCACAGGTAACTAGGTGCCTGTTATCAAGGCTGGAAGTTTGTATCATGAAAATGTCCTTATGATGAGGATTCCAGGAAAAGGGAAGGTAACCAGGCAGGAGGAGGTAATGTATCTAGGACAGCCTGTCCTATAATAATTTAGTCTCAGAAAAGCCATAAGTCTTATGGATTACCACACTGAGTTTCTGGCTCCTAAGGTCAATGTTCCTTTCAGAAAAAACATACTGCCTTTTCTCCCATCAAGGTTACTGATTGCACTGTGTTCTTCTGACTAAGGTTCAAAACATTCCTTGGGAGATGCCTGCCAGGGCTTAGGGAATTGTGTGATTTTATTTCTTTATGCAAAGCTTCTGATCCATATTGGAATCAAATGTACACTTTCCCCCTTTCACCTTAGTAGTATTTAGTTGAACAGGCCTTTCTTATCCATTAAGTATACATCAGTAACTGTGCCTTTATAAAAGAAGACTGTCTTGAAAAGTAAGAGTGGATCTCTTGATACATGAATGGAGTAAGAACCAGGAAAGGCAAGGGACCAATATTCATTAAATGCCTACTGTGAGCAACATTGTGCTAAGGTATGGTAAATGATTTACCCAACCTCGCAAAGGTAGTAAAGGAGCAGAAGCAGTACTTGAATCCAAGTTCTTCAACCCGCAGTTTAGCATTTTTTCCAGTGTGCCCTACTGCTTCCCTGTAAAGTGTCTCAAGAGTTACAGCACCCTTAGGTCAGCACTAAGTAATACTGACTACTAATGATACTATGCTAGTAACTGCGAAGTAAAAAGCAAATAATAGCTGACATTTATATAGTGCTTTATGTATACTTTGTTTCCTTTGAGTCTTTAAATATCAAATGATCCTTTAAGAGAAGCAGTATCTTATCTCCATTTTCCAGATGGGGGAAGTAAGCCTCAGAATAACATACCTGGTGTAATCATCATCAGATATATGGTAAGAGAGGATTCTTTCTTGTTCAAGTATGGGTTGGATTGATAGCATCTGAGGACCCTTCTAACTTAGTTCTGTGACATGACTTTGGGTTATCTCTTCTGGTATTGTGCTCTATTACGCCACAGCTCTTTTTTTGTTAGTTTGTTTTTAGCAGAAGGGCTTAGTCTTCTTTTCAGCTAGCACTGTTTTGCAGGAGATTTCTCAGTCTCCTTCTTTAAGTTCAGAGGTAGCATAATAACAGAAGCAAGTATGATCCTACGGCCCCTCCCTGACTTAGTCAGGTAGCTGTATAATGCTGAATTAGTATGCAAAAAGTTCCTTGGTTTTGTCATGAAAGTGATCAGGTAACAAGGTCATTGCTTTCGCATTCTAGTATACTTTTCACTGAAATTTTAGTCAGAGGTGGTTTGGGGAACACTGAAAAGATCTGTGTTGTTATCATGTTAAAATTTTCCACAAGACCTACTATGTAGTTTACTGAGCCCTTGACCTTTACCTCTCACAGCACAGAAGAGGAAAAATAGGAAGTTAATCTAGTTTTACTATGGGGCAATTTTAATGCAAGTAGTATAAATCATTTGGATTTAACCTGTAGAGCCCCATATGATAAATAATGAAAAGCATTTATTAAGCACTTAATTTCACATGGCATTGTACTGATATTTACAAGGAGACCAGTAATGACAGTGGTGTAATAGAATATTATTACCCTGAAAGAAATGATGAATAGGAGTGCGAAGGATGGGAAAACTTTATGAACCTATGCAAAGTGAAGCTGGCGGAACCAGGAAAAAAATTATTTACAATGGGAGAAATAATAGCAAAACAGTCTGTGTGGAACTCTGGGCAGTTAGAGTGTTCAGGCTTGATCCAGCAGAGGAGATATGGATATGCACCTCTTTTTTTCAGAGATGGAGTGGAACAGTTTATATCATAAAGATTGACTTTTTGTGAGGGAGCCATGTTGGAAAATGTAGGTAATTCAAAAACAAAAGCTAATAATACAAAATTTAAAAACAGTTGACTTCATAGAGTATTTAAGATAAGATTTTTAAAAAAATAACCCTGTAAGGGTAGATACTACAAATATTCTCTGCATTTTACTGATGAGGAAACTGAAACTCAGAGGTTTAAGTGGTTCCATCAAGGTAATATAACTAATAATTATGACTAGCTATTCTTGGGAAGATTTTGGTTCCATGTAACATCCTTTTGGTCAGACAGGCTTTGCTTTGATGGACTATTTGTATTTCAGGAGAGTCTACAAAAGAATTCCAGTTATTCCATACTATCTTCCATTATAAAATTGGAGATATTTTTCTTTTTTTTTTTTAAAGGTAGGATGTGGCCCTGGATGTATCAAGGTTATAATAATGGCAACAAAACTTTTAAAATTACATTTTAAAAAGAAAAAGTAATACTATAAATAAGACAAAACATTGACATTCCTACATGAAAAGATGATATTTGTAACTCATGAGACCTTTTTCAGTATTAGGGTAGTCAGAGGGAATATATCTATTTAAGTGTATATGGATATAATGAAAATACCATATCAAATGAAACATTTATGAAGTATCTCATCTGTGTAAGTTATCTATGCGGGAAAATACTGAGGTGAGCCGCAATCCTTTATTTCAAGGATTTTGGAATCTATTAAAGAAGATTTATATACAGGTGCAGGGATACAAAGTAGAACATGGTGCACACGGTAAGAACCCAGCGTTTTGAGGAGGACAGAGATCACTTCTGGTGAAGGAAAATTCTGAATAAGAGGCATTGAAACAGGAATTTTAAGAAATGGATAAGATTCCACTCACAGTGATTTGTTTGACTCCTATTGAATTGCAAAGTTTCAGCATGTCAGAGCAGTAAGAGAGGAGGGAAAAATATCTTAGAGATCACCTGTTTCAATGAATAAATTTTGTAGATGAGGAAACCTCATTTGAAATAACTTGCCGAAGGTCACATAGCGAGTTAGTTGGTATAACCAGGTTTCTTGATAACATGTAGAGCATTCTTTCTCAGACACCTCTATCTCCTATTTGAATAATAATGCCTAAAATCTTACAATCTCAAAACACTTTAATATTTCTAATAATATGATAATAATGTTATATAGTTTTTTAGGATTTGCAAAGCATTTTAAAAATATTATTTTATCCTTGCAACAACCCTGGTAGGTAAATGCTATTATTATCCTAATTTTACAGATGAGGAAGCTGAAGGAGACTGAGGTTTAAAAGATTGCTTAGGTTCATGCAGCTAGTAAATGTCTGAAATCAAATTTGAGCTCAGATCTTC
The DNA here is from genome assembly GCA_023548195.1 of Bettongia penicillata ogilbyi. Lineage (NCBI taxonomy): Eukaryota > Metazoa > Chordata > Mammalia > Diprotodontia > Potoroidae > Bettongia > Bettongia penicillata. The sequence continues at coordinate 21,003,617 of JAJHZJ010000292.1, read as the reverse complement.
CTCACTTTATACTCAGCACTTTTATCTACTGTGCCATCTAACTTCCACCTTCTCTTCCTTCTGCCTTTCCCTCTTATCATCCTTCTCTTCCTTCCTCTTATTTGTAAAGCTACCATTATATCCAAGGTAATTAATTCTCTTTTGGCTTCTCCCTCTGCCCCTCCCCCAAAAGAAACCGGCCAAAAATTCTTTTCCTGTGTAGCAAGAATAAATCCTTTGCAAGCTCAAGAAATATTATTTTGATATTTCTTTATCAGCCCTTTACCCTTACCAACCCTTTATTATTTTGATATTTCTCTATCAGCCCTTTATCTGATGAAGATTGCTTTTAGCTAAATAAATTGTTAAATTAGGAATAGAACACTTGTTTCCTGATAAGCCTTTGAGGTCATCTGACAGATAATGCTACAGATAATGGTAAGCCAATTGTTAGACAAAATTGGCAGTTTCAGTAGAGGCACACCAAGCCAAACATTATTACAAGTGACAGTAAGAGTAGTGACAGGATGACTACACAAGATCTCTTTTTCTTTAACCAAAAGGATGTTCTTCTACAAGGTAAATTAGTGATTTTATAAATTCTTTTAAGTTTTAGGAAGTAAATTTTTGTAAAATTCCTAAATTATGGAGACTTTTTCTAACTATAAACATTAAAATTTCCAGTGTTACAAAATTTGGTTTCATTGGAAAAAAAATGGCATATGTTGTAGATGCTATAGTTTTCAATCATTTTAAGACATGATAATTTTTGTATCTGTAATTTTCTTTCCTAAAAAAAAATTCATGTTTGATTTGACAATTTCAGGTGTGTACTTAGAAGATTGTGGACCAAAATTATTCTCTTACAATAGCAATTTTCAGAAGTTGACTCTCTTTACCAAAGTCCCTGTGATTTGCCGAAAATATTGACTGTGCAAATTGTGGGTTAGAAAATAATGTATTTCCTTTTAGGAAAAAATTTCTCAAAGGAGATATTTGTTCATTGTTCATTTTTGTTTTGAAATCGAAACTGCGTGTGTTTATGTGTGTGTAACATTACTGTTGTTTTTTAAAATGTCTTTCAGTGAACCTGAAGATAAAATAAGCTCAATACTGTAAATGATCAAATAACCTGTCTTTGTATGAGGCTTGTAAGGAACAATACCTTTATTTCTATAGCAGTAGTTGTTTGGCCAAAATATGGCCTTGGTTTATTGTGTAATAGAAATATTGTGCATTTATCTTCTTGTGTTTCTTGGAATGGTAATCTTAGCCTGGCTGATACTTAGCAAGAAACAAATTTGAAAACCAGATCTGTTTTTAAAAGCGAACTGGTTAGTATAAACTTTTATACTTTTGCTTTTCTTGTGGATTTCATTTTTTATGTGTGTCTATTTGTATATAAATATTCCAAATATGCAGAGAATTTCAATGATAATTTCCAAGTCACAGGAAGAATTTCGGAATCTAATTTATAACTAGAGCATGGAGTTGTATTCCGAGATTTCAGTTCATCCATCATTTGGATCACATTCATGCTTTATCTTTTCCTAATAACTTTCAGCCTTGGAGGCAGCCAGAGTCTTTCCAACATTGCTATTTTACAGATGAGAAAATGGAGGCTAGGACAGGGGACTATGACTTGCCAACTGGAGATTAAAATTCAGATCTCTTCTTAAGCCATAATTGTAGAGTTGAAAGGGATTTCAGAGTCCATATGTCTAGTCCATAGCCTCCACAAATGAGAATTTTCCCTCATATTCAACAGTGGTCCTTCAGACTTGGTTACAGACCCCCAGTGAAGGGCATTCCTTGAGACAGCCCATTCTACCTTATATTGCTAGAACAGTAAGAAAGTTAACTATGTCTCTGCAGTTTTTCCCCTTTGCTCCTAGTTCTGCCCTCTAGGGCCCTGCAGAATAAGGCTAATACCTTTTTAAAGGAGGATTGCCTTTGAACTACTTCAGAGATTCCCACGTTTATTTGGCCTACTGACCCCTTTAAAAAAAAATTACTTAGTACCCCCCTGGAAATCTACTTTCTTTAACTCTTTAATAGTTTTTTTTTTTTAAATTTGCATCATTTCAAATATATATTTATATATGTATATATATATATATATACATATATACACACACACACATACACACATATCTTTTAAAAATGACATCTTAAATTTAATAATTTTTTTTGTAAATTTGTGAGGTTTTTGTCTGCATTGAAATTTTGATGATGCAATATTGTATCATCTAACCATATAGTATCATATTGTAAGCAAATCATTACATACCCATATTCCTATTGATATGTGCTAGACTTCCAGATAGTGTGCTTGCTAGTTAAGACCTGTCAGCGGACTTGATCACTGATCAATTATAATTTGCATTTTGTGTATTTATTTGGAAAATAATGTAATCACTATGACTCTAACTCTGTTACACAACAGATGAAACATGTACCAATGTTTTTTCAAAATGTTCTTATTTTCTTATGTTTTCTCAGCCCCCTTATTTTTATCCAATGAGCCCCCCATCATTGGAGGAGGCAGGCAGGGGGTGGTATTACCCACTTGGACTACCTGTGAATTTCTTGAAGAAAGTTAGTCTGTGCAGTAATCCCACTCTTCTCCCTACAATGATCTCTCCTTCTGGCTAAACATTCCTAGGTCCTTCATCAGTTGATCATGTGGTATAATGAGAGTCATTGCCTCTCATTTTCTAGGTTGCTGTCCTCAGAACACTCCAGATTATTAATGTCCTTCCTATAATATGGTATCCAGAATTGAACTTATTATTCCAATATGCCATGCTTAAGTAGGTATGAGGATTAAAAAATAGTTTTTAGAATAAACTGACACTTTTACCATTGTCTTTACTTAGAGAATCAGACAGCAAGCTCTAATGAATGGGAAGCTGACCAGAAGTGAGGCTCAGAGTCAGGAAGACCTGGTTTCAAGTGCTGCCACTGAGACATACTGGCAGTGTCACCCTGGGCAAGTCACTTAATGTCTTAGTGCTTTAGGCAGCTTTCCAAGATTGCAAGTTAGAGAAAAAGTGCTGAACTGTTTGGACAAGAACATTTCCTCACCCATACTATAATGAAATCACAAGTGCAATTCTTGTAGGCAAGATAACCAGATCAACTGTAGCACCAAGCAAGTGTAAAGAACTGGCCTTGAGTAGAAGGAAACAAATTGGTCAGAAAAGTAAATGAAAAAGGGTGGAAAAAGATAGGTTGGATTAAAGAGGCAGAAGGAAGGGAAGCAGAAGAAAAATGGTTGTGGGTAGGAGTTTTGAGACTGTGTGATACTACTAGACATTATTTAAGCTGCTGCTCTTCTACTCTGCAGATGTTTTTACTGTTTTCCAACTCATGCTGCTTCACTGCCAGAGTTCTTATTAATAATGCACGACTTTTTTCTTTTTTAATGATACTTCCCATCATTCCTCTTAGGTGCTGAGTCAGAGAAAGTTGTTATAGCTGCAGCCTCAGAGGCAGCAAAGTGGAGAAATCCCTCTGCAGTGTTCAAGTGCTGGCATTCATCATATGCATGTACTCTGCAGCAAGCCCCTCCCCTGAAATACTCTGGTAGTAGTTGCAAATTCAAAGGATGCTCAATTTCTCCTTCACCTTATTCTTTAAGAGATCTTTGATTAGCTGGAAAAGTCCTTTTAAAATTTAAAGTTTGGTTGTTGACATCATATTTTAATAGAACTTGAATTTGTCTCTGGAAGTTTGTGAGGAGTACTTTTGGAATAGTAGCTGTTAGGTATCCCAGGGCAAGTCTGAGGTCCTAATACTTTTACAGATGCTTTACAAATGTTGATGAAGTTGAATTAAATCTTTTCACCTTTTCTGCCAGTTGTCCTGCTTGACTCCCATTTCTAATGTTGATCTTTTGGAGCTAAATGATATTTTCCCTTTTTACATGGAGTTGGGAGGGGAATCAATTTGGGATTTGCTCATTGAACACTGGCATTCTAGCTCAGTCCTCCTGGTGTCTTATCTTACCATTGCCTTTCCTTATGATGAGTCCTACTCTTAGATCTTAAACTAAGCTTATGTGTAGTAATATTTCATAGGCTCACAGGATTTATAGCTGCAAGAGAGCTTAGATATTTCTAGACTAACCCTCTAATTTTATACTTCATCCCATAACCATTTCAACCATTTATTAAATGCTGTATTTTCATGTTACTGAGGGATACAAAGAAAGATAAGAGAATCCCTAGAAACTTCCTGTTTTGGAAGGGGATGTGACATATATAACATTACCTTCTGTAATGAAGAGTAGAATGTGATGAGTGATGCAAAGAATAGTCGGGAGAAATGGAAAGAAACTGACTCAGAACTCAGGTCTTCTGCTTTATTCCTGTGGAAACAACTATCCCGAGAGCTCATTTGTAAAATGAGGGGGTGGAACTAGATTATCTCTAAGGAACCTGCCAGATATAAGTCTATAACTTATATCAGTATTATTTCTAATAGATCATTAAACACAGTGCTGAATGATGCAGTTTATTTGCTTCAACATTATCTTTGTCACCTTGACAAAGTCCACTCTGCTCCCTAAGTCAAGTTTGCTCCTGTAAAATAAAGGGGTTGGACTAGAGAACCTAGATAGTTTCTCAGATCCCTTTCAGTTTTAAATCTTTTGAGCCTTCATGTAGATGCTAGAAAGGAGGAACCAAAACCACTTCTCTGAGCCTCGGTTGCCTCATATGTAAAATGAGTTAAGTGTCTATTCCGTGATTCCTAATGTTCCTTCTGGTAAAGGCATTTTGTAAGCCCAGCTAGTAATGAGTTCTGCTGCTGCTACAACTATTGCTTTCAAATGCTGGATTTCCAGTCAAGACAACAGAGTGAGTGCTTGCAAGGAAACCAGGCTCCTTACATTTCCTACAAAGGAAAAAATAAAGAGGGGGGAAAAAGAAACTCCAAAGAGAGCAGGGACTTTAAAAAACAAACAAGGAAAAAATAAACTATACCAGATAATGAGCAAAGTAAAGAGGAAAACTGATAAGATATTAAAAGAAAAGACCAAACCACAGTAGTAGGCTCATAGATAGATATGTTGCTGAAAGGGACCTCAGAGGCCCCTTAGTCACTTGGCAGTGGAGGGCACTGATGCCCAGAGAGATTAGTTGACTTGCCCAAGGTTAGACAGGTGATAAATATTAAGAAGTATAATTTGAATCCAGACCACCCAACTCCAGAGCCAGGGTTCCTTAGGAGCAACATAAATGAAGTAACAAATAAATATATAATACTATATATATTTGGGGAGTATTCTCTAATACACTCACAGGACTCCTGAGTGTAGTCCAAACCAGATTAAAATGTAGTTCCTCTCTGATTTTGATATGTTGATGTATTAATTAAAAAAGAGATGTAAACATGTATGGGTTTCCAAGTCAGTATGCGGTCCACTGCCTTTAAGTATGGTTTAGTGACCCCAGTTTCTATTTGCATTTGACATCTCTGACCTCATGAAAGGAGAGCTGGACTTAGAGTCAAGACAGACTTGGATTAGAATCCCACTGACTCTTGGCATTCGTTTTCTTCCATGCTGGAATGCTCTACCTCCTTACTTCCACCTCTTAGCTTCCTGGCTTCCTTCAATACAGCTAAAATCTCACCTTCTGCAAGAAGTTTTTTCTGATGATTTCCTGTACCCCCTATCCCCCATCCTCAGAGCTTAGCACAGTGTATAATGATACTCTTTAAATGCTTTTTGACTGATTGTTGACATTATAATGAAAAGAACTCTGAGAGCACCTGGGTTCAAATCCCACTCATGATGCTTACTAGTTCTGTGATCTTGGATAAGTAGCAACTTCCCTAAGATCTCTTGCAACTCTAGATGAGTGATCTGATTCTGCTTCTTCAGAGAGTATAGATGCTCCAAGATGAGTTTGCCATGACCAAAATTATTCATTTGTTGGTGGTCAACCTTCTGGTGATGAGCCTAGCCTAATTTAGGTAGGCTCTTAGAAGTCTTAACAGCTTGGGAAGACTGGAAAGGAATGTGTCCTTCTCTCGCATAGACTGTAATAATTTACAATGATGAGGTCATAGTTCCTAGATTTAGAGTCAAAAGGAACCTTAGTGGTGAACTAATCCAAACCTCTTATTTTTACAAACTGAGGCCCAGAAAGGCTTTAGTGGAAAATCCAGAACACAGATGCAGAAAATTCTATAAATCATCAAATTATAATCTGTAAAAGATTTACTAAGGTTTTTTAAAATGCATATGTACTTCTTTCTGCACTTTGAGTCAAACAAAATTAATTTCCTCGAAGTTTTTTTTTCATGAGAATTTTTACTTTCTGGTTCATAGGATCCCAGGGAAATTTTTTTGTTGTTTTTGTTTTGCATTTTACTATTTACTACTCCATAGTTGGCTTTATTTCACTTATATCAATTGCTGCTTAATGCCAACATTACATTTGTCTCAGTGCAATGCAGATGTTCAGATGCAAATTGCTTATGACCTTATTTGACTAGTTTTGTAAGAACTCACCATGTCATTTAGCCTTTCAGATTTCCTTGATGTTCTCTATGGGGTCAAGAATCTTACTCATTTTCTGTGTCTGTGGCTTTTCTTAAATTGATATAAAACCATAATATTTTGTATTTTTCCTGAGAAACTCCAGCTTGGGAGAGAGGTTTAGGAGTTTCAGACCCTTGATTTCATTAGGGTAGGGACCTCCTCTGATGAGGTGCAGCTGGGCAACTGTATCTTATAGTCTTGGAGAATTGCCTGAGCAATTAAATGACTTGCTGCGGTCACACAGTATGTGCTAGAGGCTGGGCTTGAATCTGGGTATTGTTGATTTTAGCACCAGGCCTTTATCCACTAACCCATGATACCTCTCTCCATTGTTCCATATGATGACAGTATCTCACGTGTATATAGCGTTTTACAGTTTACATTTTATCCTTTTTAGAAGTTTTATATGTTTCCAGCTTATACGTCTCCTTAGTTCAGTACCCAAAATAAGAGATGCTCCCAAATTATGGCAAAGTTATTTCAGCAAGTTATTTAGGGAGAATGAAATTCAGTGTTTTAGAGTGGCATACTGAACTGATAACCTGCAAGGGATTTATTTTTAAATTGGTTCCTTTGTGATGTTTCTATTCATATCTTTAAAAAAGTATTTTTATTTTTGCATTTGTCTGGGAGTCAAGATATTTGGGTACTATGTACTTTTCTGTCATCAGTTGTGTGACGTATCACTTAACTTTTGGATCTCATTTTCCTCATCTGTAAAATCAATGATCTATGACCTTTTTGCCCCTTATATTCTAGGTTTCAAGATCACACTCTTTCCATTGTTGTATTGTATAGTATCTGCTTTTTTACTGAGAACTTTTGAGATTTTCTTGGTATTTAAGCTGAGAATTTACTTCTCTGCTCCTAGATGGCAGGCTTCTTGAGAGCAACATTTATGTCTTTCTTGTCTTTGTATTCTCAGTGCCTAACCACGTAAATATTTGTTGAATTAAACATGGTGCTTTTAGATTTTTCAAATCCTGGTTTGCACAGTAGATGATATGCTCAACATGAAACTAAGAAAAAAGTTCAAATCCTACCTCAGATCCTTACTAGCTGTGGGACTCTGGGAGAGTCACTTAACTTTTATCAGCCTCAGTTCCATCATCTATAAAATGGGTAGATTTACAGGTAGTTTTAAGGAACAAATTTATATCTATATCTGCTTATCTATAGATATAGGTGTGTGTATTTGTCTTTTTTGCACACCTGTAAGTTCTATATAATAATTATTACTATCATTAAACGTCTCATTTTTAAAAGCTCCCCTGTAAAGTAGGCATATGATGATGAAAGGACTTTGTTTCTTCCCTTCCTCCCCCCCTTTGTTTTTGAGAATTTGAAGAGTAAGTTGTAAGTCAAATTTGTGGTAACTACTTTATTACAAAGGGACACTGTTGTTTCTCAAATCTGGAAAACTGATTAAGAGAGTATCATCTAAGTTGAAGAAATAAGGATCCAAAAAGTCTTTTAAATATTGTCATCCTCACTTCAATCCTTTAGCTAGTTTTTTTTTCCTGTTGTCTCTAGTAACCATTATACTTTATTATTTTTTGGCCAGGTCTTAATTTGTAAAATTAATTCGATGGGTCAAAAAACCTGTTCTTTATGTAGATTTTTAAAAATCTTTTTAAATTTTTAAATAAGATGCTTCTTTGATAGTTTGGTAGAATGGAGATGGCATTGGACTAGGATTCAGGATTTCTTTGTTCAAGTCCTGGCCCTTCTGTCTATTCTATATGACTTTAGGAAAGTCGTTTTATCTTCCTGAACCTCAGTTTCCTCTTCTATCAGATGGGTATAATAATATTTGCATTACCTGCATCAGAGGATTGTTGTAAGGAAAGTATTGATAAACCATAAAGCACTGTATAAATATGATCTTTTATCTTTATTTTACCCAAGATCTTATTTCTCTGTGTTCCAAATTGTCATGATCCTAACTGCTTCTCCAAATGATTCATGTTAGGGATCGATCATAAGGTTCATTTAGGCTAGCCCTTTCATCTTGTAGAGGAGGAAACTAAAGTCCAGAGATCTTGTCTTATCTAAGGTATACAAATCATAAAGGTCTCTCTTCTTCTGTTTGTTGTTTTTTTTTTAATCTCTTTGGACAACTGTATTTCTCTTTTACTAATGAAAGAAAACACTATTGACAGTAAATAGTTAAATGATTTGCTTTCTGGCTAATAAGATTTTCATGGATTATATGACACTAAAGGATGTCTTTAATCACGGGATAAGCTTATTACCTAATTTAGAATGCATAGATAGGAATGCTAAGCTAGCTGTCTAATCACAATGGAGCCTTCCAGAAAAGAGGTAAAGTGTTATGTATAGGGAGAAGCATTTTAGTGAGAATTATTACAGCCTGCACACTTAACAGGCATCTTTTTAAGTTAGATGGTGCTGACCTTGGACCAGAATTCAAATCGTCCCTCATATACTTAATTAGCTTCAGCTTCCTCATTTGTAGGATGAGGATAATAATAGAACCAATTTTACTGGATTTTCAGTAAGGATCAAATGAAATAGTACATGTAAAACATTTTGCAAACTTTAAGGAATGTATAAATGTTTATATCAAATACAATCTTCATTCATTACTATAGGTAATGTCAGGAGTTAGAGCAATAATTCAAGTCATGAGCTTTAGGACTTAAGTCCAGTCCAATGAAGTTCATGGTGAAAGTGAAGTCTCAGATGATGGATAAAATACTATCAAACGTGTGTGGGATGGCTCAGATCCCTACTTAAATTAATTACTTGGAGGCCTCTCAAAGTGAAGACAGAAAGTTGATTTATTCGATTCTCGAGAAGCTGGGCAATTCCTGTACCAGCTCACCTGGAGCAGGAAAAGCCGAAGACAAAGGAGAAGCGATGATATATATAGACTCTAAGGCAAGTCCCTCCCTTCCCACTGACCATTATCCTCATTAGCTGAGAATATGATCTTACATTCTAGATGCGAAATCTAGCCAATCCCTTTTGAAATGAAGACATCGAAGAATTATGTAAGTTTCATCCAATCACTGAGACCCTAATATACTACACAGTTTTATATCCTTATGGAATTATTCCACTCAAACGTAACTTAATTTCTTTGGCTGTCGAGGTGACAGGTTCTGAGCTTAGTGCTGATTTTTCTTTTAGCCCTCAAAATGGAGGATTGATAATACAGTGGTAAATGAATGTAATTGATGAAGAGAAAAATTAACAGTAGGATTTGTAGAAGTCAGTTAATTGCAAAAAAAACAAAAAAAAACAAAACCCCAATCTAAAACATGGAAAGTACTGTATATGAAATAACCCCTGTGGAATAAAACTGTTGACTCCATTTTAGTACAAGTTGAAAAAGAAAGACTAGAAATGATCTCCTGCTACTGTCATATCCCAGGTTACTGACAACCCCAGAAATCTGGATCAGTAAGCAGAAAGAATAGTAAACAGCAAAGAATAACTCACTTATGTGCAGGGGCCGGTGGGCTTTCAAAAAAGAAGCATATTTTGGTAATAAAAATCTGATAGGATGGCAAAAGATTTTCTCTTTTCCCATGATAGCGGACTGGTTATTGGGAAACACCTTGAGACACATCTGCGCTAAAGAATAAGCAATAAACGAAGACTATGATATGTGGAATGGTTGAAAAAGACTAAGTTAGGTGTCATTATTCTGCGTTGTAGTTTGCATATAAAAAGCCCTTAAAGCTTGTATACATGAATGGAACTCATCTGTACAAGATGTCCCAAAATCTGTAGTGTAGTTTTAAGGTATTAAAATTCCGTGAAGATAAAAAATATTCCATTGTTAGGTCTTTGAAGCACAGGAATTGAAAATATATTAAATTGAAATAAATTCTTCATTTTTCCATTTGTTATTAATGACTTTGGAACATGCCTTTAATCACCATCAACCAACATTTGATGATTGGGAAACATGATTGGGAAAGCAAAAAGGTGAGCTTACCATGGAGATAGAATTTATGTAAAAAGAGAAGTAATAATGCCAAGTACTATGTGAAATAAATGCTGAGTAGTCCTTAAAATGTTAGGTCCTTTTCAACTCCAAGGTAAAAAGAAGAGAAGGAACTGTTGATTATAGATGAGAAAAGATGATAAAAGATTTTTGACTAATAACTCTGTAATAGAATGATCTGCCATGGTCCATAGCATGAAACTCATCTTGTGACCATTGCTATAGTTGTTCATTTCAGCAAACTTTTAAATTAGGGGTACAAAGATGCTAGGACTACAGAGAGAGATGACAGATCCTTTTCTCCAAGTACTTTTAATCCCGTTGAAGGAGAGACATAATAATAAAAACCTTGATACTTCAATGGATCCGTGAGCTCACTGGAATAGGCACTCCTTCCACCAGTATAGATTGAAATCTTTTCATACTACGTAGCTATTGTCCTCTTCTTCCATATATTCTCCATATTGGATAGCTCCAGTATAGTAGAACTATCCTGTAACGTAATATTTCATAGCTGTCAATATGACACTTGGGCTGTCCATCTGTTATCCTGTGCTTTTACTGCGTAACCTGCCACTCTCCTTTCCTGGTCATGTGTGTGCTTTTATGCTGCTTCTCTTTTGCAAAACTTAACATGTCTTTGAAAAAGATATCTCATTACATAAATAACTGGTTTAAGGGAGGTTGTAAGCAATGCAAAGAAGCAGATGTTTAGGTTAGAGTCTGTGCTGTGATATATTTGGGGAGTGATATTTTTGTTGTTGTAAATCTCATTCTCTTTTGGCAAAGTTTTGTTGCCCTACAGTGTTAACTAAGTAAAGCAGAGTACCTACCATATAGTAGGCATTTAATTGTTTCTTTGCTCATTGGCTTCCTTCTTTCCAACCTACCCTGGAAAGGCAAAGTAAAAAGCAAATCAGTACTGATTTAATTATTTTAGTTTTCCTTATTGCCACATAGATGGGAAAATAACTCATTTTCAATAAAATGGGCAGGCTAGCATTGTTAAAAGGATTTTTGTTAGGTGTTGTTAAAAGTAGAAGAGCATTACAACCAGTAAAATTAGCAGTACCTCATAGAGAATCATTTTCATTCTTCCAAACCCACCATCTTTGTTAACTTAGGTTCATAGAATGTTAGAGCTAGGAGGAATCTGAGGAAAAGAAAACCCTTTCATTTTACACATCAGGGAACTAGGGCCCAGAAAAAAAGGGGATTCATAGCAACAAGGATATTACTATGTGCCAGGCAAAAATTAAAAAACATCCCCTGCCCTCAAAAAACTTACATTCTAATGGGGAAAGACAACATATAAAAGGATCTGGAAAGGTAGAAGAGGAGGAACTATTCACAAAGGGGCATAGTATTCAAGTCCAGAGAATGAATGATGATGGGCCCTTCCTCATTAAGAGGTTCAGAGAACGCTAAAGGGAAGCAGGAAGAAGGTAGCTGGGCTATGAATAATATCTCATGGATATAGATCAGAGAAAGAATGAAGGCTAACTGCTTGGCCCTTCGTAAAAATGAGTCCCTGAACATCGTGGCACAAATAGGAAGGAACTTTCCCACAGCTACAAAGTGAATTTGTGCTGAACTAAGAGCAGAATTCAAGTCTTCTGATTTCCCATATGAATCCTTTATTCTAAGTAAGAGAACAGAACTTCTTCAAAGCCCTACTGAGTCCTGGGCCTTTGTGGCAGCCTGGTGAAGCCTAAGGACACCCTTCCCAGAAGAACAGATTTAAATGTGTAAAACCAAATGTTTAGGATTACAAAGGAAACTAATTATTTGAAAATACAGTTGTCAAAATTTTTTTTTTTTATAGTTTAAAGACCCATATTATCCCTGTTTTCTCTCTTGCTGTGGCCATTTAAAAAGCTTTTTTCCTTTATTTTTTTTAAAGAGGAATCACGAAAATAGCTCTCATTTTATAACTTTTTTTCCTTTCAAAGTTAGTTTTGGGAACGAGTAGGAAATTGGACATATGCTGCCTTGTATTCTGATTGTAACCTTATCCTATAATTATTTATTGAGCTGCTCCTATGTTCCTGGCATGGTGGTTACAAAGTCCAAGCTATACCATCTGGTGTACTGGAAAGAACCCTAGATTTGGAGACAACTGACCTGGGTTCAGATCTAGGCTTTACTTCTTTTACTCTCTTTGTGACTTTGGACAAGCCATACAATCTTCCCTTGAGCCTATTTAGGAGTTGAGAAAACCATATATACAATGATTACAGCAATGTGAAAGAAAACCAGAAAAAGAAAGTGAATTCTGTTTAATGACTTAAAGTAGGCCCTGGAGAAGTGTTGAGACAATGCACCTCCATAGGGCCTAAGAAATCCTTGTTGATCTCATGGCAAAAGTAGGGAACTGTGGATATGGAATGCTGTGTGTATTCTCAGACTTGGTGGATGTTAGTTGGTTTTACTGAACTGTTTTTAATATATGCTAGATAGACATCAGTAAAACATATTTTTTTTAATAAAATGAGGTTAGACTAGATTTTTTTTAAAACATTGATAAATTTTGTTTTAAAACATTTTATAGAATTCTAGTATATTTCCTGTTGGGCCTCGTACAGTACATGAATTGATGAGATCACAAAATGAGAGTCTAGACTTGGGGAAGTTGGGAGACAGGGAGAAAAAGACTCAAGACAGAGCTTTGGGAGAGGTCCCAGTAATTGGGTATGATGGATGAAGGAAGAAGTAGCCAAGGACCAGTTAGACAGATAGGAGAACTGACAGCAATGTCCAGGAAACCCACGGAGAGTGCTCCAGGGAGATCCACCAAGATCAGGACTGAGAAAACATCACTAGATTTGGCAATTGAGAAAGACCTTCAACTTTAACCTTATTCAGTCATTTACCCAATCACTGGATAACAGTGTATTTCCTGTATTTTTTTTTTCTATTACAAATAATGCTGCTATGAATACTTTTTGTACATCTTAGTTATGTCACCTTTTAGGCTACAGCTTAGTAATTGCATTGCCGAGTCAAAGGGCATAAATATTTTTTGGTACCTTTGTTCTAGAGTGGAGGGGCATAATCTCAAATTTTTTTTCCATGATAGTTCCATTAGTAATTTTCCCACAGTCCCACTAACTTTGAATTTTTCCCCCTTTTCATTTTCTTTGACAATGTAATCATGCATATACACTTGGACTTGAAAGTAGAAGGCCCAAGTTCATATATGTCCTGGCTTGGTCACATACTGTTAGCTGTGTGACCTTTAGGCACATCACCCTTTCTGAGCTCCAGGAACTTTATCTAGTAGGGTTAATAATAGTTGATGTTGTAAGGAAAGCATTATATATGCTAGCTTATGATCATTATTTGTCATTATTACTGTCATCATCCTCATTATTCCAGTAAGCATTTTGATAGAGATATTTGTTGTTATATCTTGTCACATAGCAACAGAGCTTGGGAGTAGGAGACTTCTGGGCATAGAAGTAAGCAGTTAATTGGACTCCAGGCGGACTACAAGGTACAGCTAGGATTTGTGTCCCTTGATAAACTTACTCCCTCTGGCAACCTTGTTAGTAATGTAAAATAAAATACTAAATCTATTAGTATGTTGTAATTAAATTCTCATTATATATCTTTGCATGTGAGTGCCAGTTCTAAATCAGTAGCATAGTATTTTTGGCTTAACTGCAGATTTTAGTTCTTAGCCTCATGGGCTCAGGCTAGATGGTAACCAGGGGAATTGATTGTTTCCTGAAGTGGCTCTTAGCATAGAGCATTATGACTTTTCCCCTTTGGTGAGCCAATTAGAGACATCATTGATAGGGCCACAACTCAAAGCAATTCTGGGGTCTTAGTTGGAAAAGGATCAGGATAAGGACTAGACCTGTGATTTCATTGGTAGTGGAAACTCTCTTCTGGGGAAACTCCCTCTTGCAGGTGGGCATACCTTTTCTGCAACTTTGAGAATTGCCAAGCATCAAGAGGCTCAGTGACTTGTGCCCAGGTTCACACATGCCAGTAGTTGTAAGAGGTGGCACTCAAATCTAGGTTTACCTGGATTCAAGCCAGCCCTCTACCTTAGCCATTATACTGTGCTGCTCCTCAATAGGAAGTAAAGGGTAGAAATTTGAGTTTGGGCTCAAGTGAATTTAAGTTTCAAGGTTTTTCAGCTCCATTGAGTAATAACTGGTTTAGAATAAATGCAATCTTTTTCCACCTTAGTTCCTAGCATGGCTTTGCTGTAAATTATTATTGATTACATTCACAGTTTATCGTGAAAATTGAGACACTTACTCTTCTGTAACAATTGTCAGCTGACCAAGAAAATTCTGATAACTAGAAGATCTTCATCAAATAAAATATAGTCTCTTTGGGACTGAGTTTTCCCTTATATGAACAACAAAGGGGTTGGACTAGATGCTCTGTAAAGGAACTTTCCATCAGAATCCTCCAGTACTAAAAGATCTGTCATTTACTCAGTTCAGGTTTTCCATCCACTGATGTTATGTTTGAAGCCTTTCATACCTTAATGTAGATGTCTTGGTGTAGTGGAAAAAACGACATTTGGAATCAGAAGACTAGGTCAAAGCCTAGTTTTGCTACTTACTACTTGTGGTCAGGTGGTTTTCCCTCTCTGTATCTGGTTCCTTAAATTCTGTGACCATGGGATCCTTTGAGTTGCCATGGCCCAAAGAATTTCTCTCAGTGGCTAAGTTGTGATGACAGCTCTCTCCACATCTAGGCCAGTCCTCAGATTATAGACAGTCTCTATGCCCAGGCCTCTTTCTGAAGCCTAGTGTAGGGACTTTCAAAGATAAACTTCACTGCTTCTCTTAAAACCAGTGCCATAATGAAACTTTAGAAAAGTCAGTGGATCCACTAGGGATACTTTGCTTTTATCTTTTGGTCAAAAGTTTGTTTGGCAGTTCATTAACTAGATCCTACAAAATGTCCAAAAAGTAAACTGATAATTAATGTTCCATAGCATAGGCTGTTCATGTTCAGCTTGATCAATCTTTGCATCTTTTAGCATTTCCTTTCATGACATTTTGGCTTTCTTTTTTTTCTATACTAGAAATGTGGACCTATATCACTTGGATATTTAAATCTCATTTGGCCAAATGACTTAATCAAACTTTGATCCTGTCTCAGTAGCAGGGAGCAAAATGAAAGTCCAGTGTTTTTTTGTGATACATTTGACCTATCTCTGGACATTAATCTGACTTTTCTTTAGGTTGTATCTACCTGTGCACTTCTAAAGCTGAGTATCCATAAGAGGGAGGCCTTTTCTGGGAAATACATAGATAGTAAAAGCATTGGGTGTGATTTCCAAAGGATTTTTAGGTGGGCATTGTAAGGGAATCCTAGAGTGTTACATTTTGGAGGCAGGGGATTTTGGTTTAGATAATCTTAGAGCCATCATGTCCTTGTGTTGGGCAAATCACTTTACTTCTCTGGACTTCAGTTCCCCCATTGTGAAACTAAGGGGTCAGAACAGATGATTCCTTATATATATTTTTGTTCTGTTCAATGAGTGCTTCATTGTACACAGTTGAACAGAAAAGAAACTTCTAGTTCTGTTATGTGCATCTTGCTTTCCTTTTAATTAAAATGAATTCAGCCTGCGACTTTCAAAGCTGTCTTGCTTATCTGTGATTCTTTGTGGCATCTTATTCTGTGAATTTTCAAAAAACAACAGAAATTTCAATGATCCTCTTTTCTTTCCCCTCTCCTTTTTTGGGAGAGAGGAGCAACCTTTTTCGTATCTCCTCTCCTTTACACCTTTTCCCATTAAGAAAAAGAAATAGAAAATCCTTGTAACAAGTATGCCTTGTCAAGCAAAACAAATTTCTACTTTTCCTCTCTCTAAAAAACATGTCTTATTCTATAACTTGAGTTCATTTGCTAGGAGTTTGCTAGCATGCTTCATCATTGGTCCTTCGAAATCATTTCTCAAGAATTATAGTTGGTCATTACATTGATCTGAGTTCTTAAATCATTCTCCTTAGGCATCTCTGAAAGTGTCTCTTGTAACATTTTTTGCATTACAGCAACATTTCATTATATTCATATCATTTCATTCCCTTTGTAAAAAAAAACATTTTTTTGACTATAAAAATGCTGCTATTAATGTTTTAGTATATGTGGAACTTTTTCTCTTTCTTTGATTTCTTTGAGGTAGAGGACTAACAGTGGTGGGTCAAATTTAATTTTATTTAATAATTTGGTAAGAGGGGGCAGAGTTTGAAATTTCTTTCCAGAATGACTCCTACTAACAGTATATTAGAATATATAGGGAACAGTCAAATTTGTAAGAATGAGAGTCACTCCCTGTTTGAAAAAATGGTTAAAAGATATGAATAGACAATTTTCAGAAGAAAAAATCCAAGCTATCAGTAGTCATATGAAAAAAATGCTCTAAATTACTAATAATCAGAATAAAAAGAACTCTAAGGTACTACCTTCTACACATCAGATTGACAACTTTGACAAAAACAGAAAATGATAAATGCTAAAGGGACTGTGGATAGACAGGTACACTAATACACTATTGGTGTGTTAGGGACCCCGGGAGTCTGAGCCTGATCTCTTGGGCCCACAAGCTTATCTGACCAGCAGAGGCCTATAGGCCTTGGTGGAATATAGCTGTAAGCAATGACTGAGGCGGGAGACAAGATAGTAAGAACTCCATTTATTCAAGCAGTGAGCAGTGCTTTTATCTCTTTTCTGACACCAGTGCCCTAAGTGAACCTATCAGCCAGTAGTATACCCTTATAAGGAAGTAATTTACCTTAAACCAGGACTGCCCAGTGTGGACACGGTAGCCACTAGAAAGAAAAACATTTTGGGCTTCTTTGTTCTCAGAAAAGCCCGGGGAAAATAGCCTTGAGCAAAATAGGGGTGGGAACCCTTCCTCCCAGCACCATCTTGTTCATGCCTTACCAGTCCTGTGTCCCCCCCCCCCCCCCCCCCCCCCCCCCCCCCCCCCCCAAGTTTACCTGAGTTGTGACTAGTGAATGGCATCCAAGAGGCTGGGGGGTTGGGAATTCCCTTACATTGGTGGAGCTGTGAACTGGTTCAGTCATTTGGAAAGAAATTTGAAATTGTGCCCAAAAAGCTGTTAAACTGTGATCTTTGATCCATCAATACCTCTACTAGATCTGTACCCCAAAGAGAACAAAGACTCCTGAGTACAAAAACATTTACAGCATCTCTTCTTGTGGTAGCAAAGAATTGGAAACTACAGGGATGCCCATCAGTTAGGGAATGGCTGGATAAGTTGTGGTATATGAATATGATGGAATATTATTGTGCTGTAAGGAATGATAAAGGGGATGGTTTTAGAAAACTTTGAGAAGATTTGTGAACTGATCCAAAGTGAAGTGAGAAGAACCAGGAGAACAGTTTATAAAATGACAACAATATGGTAAAGATAAGCAACTTTAAAAGACTTAGTAACGATCATCACAATGATCAACCTCAGTTTCAGAAGACTTGTGATGAAACATACTATCCCCTTCCAGAAATGATGTACTCAGAGTGCAGATGGAAGCATATCTCCCTTTCTTCCTTCCTTCCTTCCTTCATGCAGGAATTGGCTTTGCATGACTATACACATTTGTGTTTCTTGCCTTTTCAATGGGGGAGGGGAGATGGAGTTTGGAACTGAAAATAAAATTGAATTTTAAAAACTGCATTAGTCTACCTGTTTTTACTGAAGCCCCTCTAAAAATTGTCATTTTCTATTTTTGCCCTCTTTGCTACTGGGATAAGTGTGATGAAATCTCAGGCTTGTTGTAATTTGCATGTATCTAATCATTAGTGATTTGGAGAACTTTTTCATAGTTATTAGTAGCTTAGATTTTTTTTTCCTTTTAAAAGCTGCCTGTTTCTATATCCTTTGATTTTATGTATTGGAAAATGGTTAATTTGAGTCAGTTCTTTATATATCTTGGGTATGAGATCTTTATCAGAGAAACTTGCAAAGACTTTCCCCAGTTAATTATTTTCCTTCTATTTTTAACTGTGTCAAGTTTGTCCCAAGGTTCCTTCTAGATCTAAATCCTATGACTTGTGATATTTCAAGATGGAAGAGTATCTATATACACTGTAAAAGGTCTGAGAATCATCTTCTTCAACTGAAAATTGCACACTCTTTTGCCCACGCTATCTCTGAAACTTGGCTATGTGATTACCTGTGATTTTGTGATTACAAAATATATAGGCTCTGTAGAGTGGAATTTTATGGCATTTAAGATTATGTGCTTTTAATAAAATGTAACATTTATTAGAAGTTTCACTTGTATCCCATTGCTATGTGTTTCACCTAATTAGCAGTAAGACTCAAGTGCTATACTAAGGATCCTTCTCTGTGTATTTTTCCTTAGAATGCTTACCCATAGTCCTAGAATGAATCATCTCAGAGATCATAGTCCCAACTCCTCATATTATAGATGAGGTGCAATGAGCCAAAGTGACTTGAATCCTTCCATGACTGATTTCTGCTAGATCTGCAATGTAGGTATTAATGTCAAGAAGCTGAGATTTGCTCTTTTGGAGACTTTAATTCCTACAGACTAGATAAATTAATCTGTTAAAATCTTCTAGACTAAGAACTGATCATATATAATCTGCTCAGGACCTAGAGAATAATAATCTTTTCCACTGGATATTAGCAGCAAGACTGAAGTAAGTGCCTAGGGTATTTTATTGGGATTTCAGGCTGGGTAGGACAAACTTAGAATGTTAATAATGCTCAAAGAAACAGTGAAGATTATAATTTCTTCTACCTTTTGGGCATTCTATTAAGACTGAGTGCCAGAGTTTTGAGAGTAAATTCCTTGACACTTTGTGGAGGGAGGGTGCTTCCTGGGAGTGAAGGGAGTGGCTACCAGGAAGTAGTAGTTGAATACATCATTTCTCTTTCTGAAGGTAGACAGCATGTTTCATCACAAGTGTCTGAAATTGAGGTTGATCATTGTGATGATAAGTTACTAAGACTTGCAGAGTTGTGGTTGAAAATGTGAAGGAGAGGATAGGAAAAAGGGAGTACATTAGGATTTTAATTCCTTTACATTTTAGAGAGATAAACCTAGCATTTCTTGAAATCTTGCATATATTTAAAAAAGAGAGGCAAAACAAAATCCCATGTGGTTGAGTGGCAATTCACAGTAGAATTCACCCTTTGAAAAATATGCATGTGTTTACATCCTTAAGCAAAATGTAAAACGTGACAGGTCAGAAATAGAGTGTATTAATACTACTTGTAAGAAAAGAATGGCAAAACTTGTCAGACATTCTCTGATTTGACTGTGTATATTAGGGAGAAGGAGATATATTACCTAATTCAAACATACATCAAAAAAATCCCACAGGGAAGTGACTTCTCTCTGTTATTTGAACAAGAAAGCTACTATGTCCTTTGACTCAGGGTGATAGAGTTCCTCAGAGAGCAGAGGAGAGAACCAAGAAGGATACCTGAAGTCTGAGCAGGCCAATTTCTTCTAAACTAAAAATAAAAAAGGAGAATGTTAGAACTAGAAAAGGATTTAGAATTCATCTAGCCCAAAAGAGAATTGATAATTAATGTATAAAATCAATGAAATGGGGCAGGCATGCCTGGTTCTGGCTGGGAAAGACCTTGATGGCAGGGGAAAGTGAAATGGCAGTTATTCTTTAATAAAGGCCAGAGGGTGAAAGTGTTGAAAAGGGGTACAGAGGCAGATAGTCTGGGGACAGGGGATGGGATGGTGAAGAAAGGCAGGCAGTGATAGGGGAAGAGGCCCAGCATCACTCATGGAACCATGGATTAGAGTTGAGAGCATTTGTTGGGCATTATGGACCGAGTGTTATTGCTGTTTATACCGGCATTTATTAATTTACTTATGCTAACTAGAAACAATGGGGAGAATGGGAATGATCAGGAGAGATACAAGGGATTCTTAATCTGAAGTCATATCTGTGATTTCAGGGGATTCTTGAATTTGGCTAGGGTAAGAATGACATCTTGATTTTTGCTAATCTTTGGTTTTTCTTATAATTCTATTTTATTCATTTAAAAACATTATTCTGAAGAAGAGTCCACAGGCTTATCCAAGTGTCTCAAGTATTCATGACACACAAAATGGTTAAACTCAGATTCTGAGATGTAGAAAGAGTCCAGAGCTCTTCTCACTGCTTTCCCAAGACTAAGTTCCTAGGTTTTGAACAACAAAGAATCTCAGAACACAGAGATTATCTAGTCCAACTGTACCTGAGCAGTAATCCCTGTACAACAACTCTGAAGCAAATGCTACCAATCCTGACATCACTTTTATCAGGTTTGACTGGCACCTATATCAAAACCATTTTTAGAAGGGTCCAGGGAACTGAGAAACAGTAATGATAGAGAAACCATTCATTAAGCATTTACTTGTGGGAAGCTCTGCTAAACTTTGAGGATAGAAATACAAGCAAGACTATGCTTGCCCTCAAGGAGCTTACTTCCTTTTTTTTTTTTTTAATTTATTTAATTTTTTTTTTTTACATTCATTTTCACAAATTTTTGGGTTCCAAATTATCTCCCCTTTTATCCCCTCCCCCCACCCCAATACCCCAAGCAATCTAATTTTCCCTATCTCCAATCTGCCCTCTCTTCTGTCATCTCTCCCTTCTCTTGTCTCCATCTTCTCTTTTCTCCTGTAGGGCCAGATGACTTTCTATTCCTCCTTAACTGTATGTCTTCTTTCCTAGTTGCAACAACAATACTAAACAGTTGTTCCTAAAACTTTGAGTTCCAAATTCTCCTCATCCCTCCCTCCCCACCCATTCCCTTTGGGACAGCAGGCAATTCAATAGAGACCATATCTGTGTAGTTTTGCCAATGACCTCCCTGATAGTCGTGTTGTGTAAGACTAACTGGATTACCATCCCTCCTAACCTGCCCCTCATTGTTTCTCTTCTGTCTTTTGATCCTGTCCCTCCCCAAGTGTTGACTTCAAATTGCTCCCTCCTCCCTTTGCCCTCCCTTCCATCATCCCCCCCCTTGCAATATCTCTTTCTCCCCCCCCTTTCTTATACTGTAAGATAGGTTTTCATACCAAAATGGGTGTGCATTTCACTCCTTCGTTCTCCTTCGTTTAGTCAGATGTGATGAGGGTAAATTTCTTGTTTTTTTTTTTTTCTCAGCTCTCCTCTTTTTCCCTCCACTAAGAAAAACTCCTACCTGCCTCTTAAATGACATATAGTTACCCCCCTTCCCTTTCCCTCCCCCTACATTTCTCTCTCACCATTTACCCTAGTTTCTTTTAAGGTATGGTCCCATCCTATTCAGTTCAATCTGTGCTCTCTATCTCTGTATGTGTGTGCATGCGTGTACATGTGTATGTGTGGTCCCACCAACTACCCAGATACTGAAAAGTTTTAAGAGTTACAAATATTGTCTTTCCATGTAGGAATGTAAACAGTTCACTCATGGTAAGTCCCTTAAGACTTCTCTTTGCTGTTTCCTTTTTCATGCTTCTTCTCATTCTTGTGTTTGAAAGTCAAATTTTCTTTTCAGCTCTGGTTTTTTCATCAAGAATGATTGAAAGTCCTCTGTTTCATTGAAAGACCATATTTTCCCTTGAAGTATTATACTCAGTTTAGCTGGGTAGGTGATTCTTGGTTTCAGTCCTAGTTCCTTTGCCTTCTGGAATATCCTATTCCACGCCCTTCGATCCCTTAATGTAGAAGCTGCTAGATCTTGGGTTATCCTGATTGTATTTCCACAGTACTGGAATTGTTTCTTTCTAGCTGCTTGCAAGATTTTTTCCTTGAGCTGGGAGTTGTGGAATTTGGCCACAATGTTCCTAGGAGTTTCTCTTTTTGGATCTCTTTCAGGTGGTGATCGATGGATTCTTTCAATACTTATTTTGCCCTCTGGTTCTAGAATGTCAGGGCAGTTTTCCTTGATAATTTCATGGAAGATGATGTCTAGGCTCTTTTATTGATCATGCCTTTCAGGTAGTCCCATAATTTTTAAATTGTCTCTCCTGGATCTATTTTCCAGGTCAGTTGTTTTTCCCATGAGATATTTCACATTCTCTTCCCATTTTTTCATTCTTTTGGTTTTGTTTGGTGATTTCTTGGTTTCTCATAAAGTCATTAGACTCCATCTGTTCCATTCTAATTTTGAGAGAACTATTAAATTCAGTGAGCTTTTGAGCCTCTTTTTCCATTTGGCTCATTCTGCTTTTGAAAGCATTCTTCTCCTCATTGGCTTTTTGAACCTCCTTTGCCAATTGGGTGAGCCTATTTTTCAAGGTGTTAATTTCTTCAGCATTTTTTTGGGTCTCCTTTACCAAGGTATTGACCTGTTTTTCATACTTTTGTTGCATCTCTGACATTTCTCTTCCCAGTTTTTCCTCCACCTGTCTAACTTGCTTTTCAAAATCCTTTTTGAGCTCTTCCAGGGCCTGAGCCCACCCGCCACCCCCCTGGGGTGTCTGGGGTACTGAGGCCCCGCCCTCCACGTCTTTCCCTGATGGCAAGGATACGTCCTTGTCATCACATCCGAAGGTCGGGATCATTTGCATTTGTTGGAAAAAACTCTCTAAAGTCTTATTTTTCTTCCCTTTTCTAGGCATTTTCCCAGCCAGTTACTTGACTTCTGAGATTCCTTTCCACCCCCGCCTGGATCCGCCCAGCTAGTGCCTGGCCTCTGAGATTTCAATGGGCTTTCCTCCTGCTGGCTGTCAATCAGTGAGCTTTAGTTCAGGTGCTGGGGTGGGGCCAGGGCTGTCTCCGAGACTCTGATCCCTCGGGGGCTTTGTGCAGAGACTTTCAGGAATGGAGCGGGTGGGGGCGGGGTGGGGGGCCCCGCCTCCCAATCTCAGCTCCCCTGGGGGTCCCGAGCAGAAGCCTTCAGCAACAGAGCGGGGTGGGGGCAGGGCCGTCTCCCAGGCTCAGCTCCATTAGGTTTTATGCGGGAATCTTCCGTAATGAAGATCCTGCCTGCTGCTGGGGGATTCCTGGGTCCCGGTCCGCTGCCGCCTCAGCCGCCGCCCACACCTCTGCCTCCGCCGCCTCCTGCCCCCGTCCCTGCCGCCGCCGCTTCCTCCCGAGGGGGCCCCGAGTCACGGAGACGCCCCGCTTCCCCTCTCCTTCAGCCCGGCCTCTCTCACTGACCTGCTTCTGTGGGCGGAGGGACTTTCCCGGCTGCTTCAGCTTCTGTCTCTGAAGCCTGCTCGGATCAGCTTCTCTGGGGCCTCAGCCAGGGCAGTGCTGGGGGTCGGGTTTACTTTCCAGGGCACGCCGGACCCTGGGAACGGGTCTTCAGGGCTCCCTGGAACGGAAATCTCTTCCACTCTGCTTCTGCACACCTTCTATTCACCCAGAAGTTATGGGGGACTCTTTTTACATTAATTCTATGGGCTTTGGTTTCGGAGCTCGTAAACGTGCGTCCTTCTACTCCGCCATCTTGGCTCCGCCCCAAGGAGCTTACTTTCTAATATCAGGAAGAAAAGAAATAAGAGGAGCTAGAAGGGTAGTATACCTGCAATGCTATGGTTTGGAAGTAGTGGTGAAGAAGTGAGGTAGAGGTCTAGTGCTGGACAAGATAAGCTCACTCATCAGAGCTCAAACTGGCTCAGGGAGCAGAGTCTACAGTAGTTTCAGTACAATGCTTTATAGATCACTCCCCTCCTAAAATAATTTGCACCCCTAAAATATCTGAGAGGAAAAAAATACATACAGACATACGCTAGAAAACAATATTAACTATAGGCCTCATTCAGGTTGTATGCAAACTAATTTTGGGGAAACAGTTTAATCATGGGCAAAGTTCAGTCTGCATTATTAATATTTTCTCCATCACTTTCTTAAGTCTAAATAATCAACAAAACCACATCAAGACCTCATTTGTAGCATTTGCCAATTTATGAGACACTAACGCTCACATTGAAATTTTAACAGTTGCCTCTCTGGAGTCACTGTGATCTGGTTCCAGCACACCCCTGGCCCAAGTGAGTAGAGAACTGAAATGATTTCATAGACTTTAGCTTGAGTCTTTTCTCAGAGCTGTTATATGTGTCTCAAGGTCCTCATGGCCAATTTTGTGGAGAGATGACCTGCTGAATCTCAGTGTAGAGGAGTTATAAAACTTTTTTAAAGAAATAGGTCAGCACTATTGGATGGCTGGTTAGATTATGCTGCAGGCCTTTTCAAGAAAAGTGGGGACCAACACAATATTCCCATCTCTTTCTGAATTAAAAGAAAAAGCTGTATAATTTTGGGCAAGTTATTCTTGCTCTCCGAGCCTCAGTCTTCATCTCTAAAATGAGATTAGACTAGATGATCTTGAAGTTTTCCTTGTAGTCTAAAATGCTGTGATCCTATGAAACTAATTCCAAGGTAATGATTAATGTAGTACCTATTTTTTTTTTTTTAACATTTCTTGGGCCTCAGAACTGATCTTGAAGAAAGCTAATGTATTTTTACCACTTACCCCAGCAGAGTCTACTTTCTAGTTATTAATAACCCTTGATTACTTTCTAGGTAGCTTATAAATATAACTAAGTAAAGTGACGTGCATTTTCTTTTTTTTTTTTTGTTACAGAGAGTTTCTTATTTATTTTGAACTTAAATAAAGACAAAAAAAGAGAGAACATTTCCATGTATGCAGTACAACATAAAAAGAGGATTCACTATAAAATTATGAATTTGCATTTTACACTGTTTACATTTTTTAAAATTTATTTTCAGTGTTCCACAATCACCATACAACCTAGATTTTTTCTTTCCCTCTCTCCCCCCTTCTCCCCAGTCCCTCCCTGAGACAGAATACAATTTTATCTAGCTTCTGAAACACATACATTCCTATTAAATATATTTTCACCATAGTCATGTTGTATAGAAGAATTAAAATGAATGGGAGAAATCATATAACAAACCAAAACATAATATAAAAGAAAATGATCTGCTACAATCTGTGATTGAATTCCATAGTTCTTTCTCTGGATGTGGAAGGTATTTTGCCTTGAGTCCATTGGGAATTTTTTTAAGTCTTTGCATTGCAATGAAGTACTAAGTGTACCAGAAAAATTCCTTGCACGCTGTGATTGTTGCTGTGTACAAAGTTCCCCTGGTTCTGCTCCTTTCACTCAACATCAGTTCATATAAGTCTTTCCAGGCCTCTCTGAAGTTTTCCTATTCATCATTTCTTTTAGCACAGTAGTATTCCCTAACATTCATGTTGCAATTTATTCAGCCATTCCCCAGTAGATGGGCATCCCCTTGATTTCCAGTTTTTGGCCACCACAAAGAGTGTTGCTATAAATATTTTTGTACTTGTGAGACCCTTTCCCGTTTTTATGATCTCTTGGGGATAAGTGACATGCATTTTCAAAGAATATTTTATAAAAGCTACATAAAACTTTCATTTCTACTTTTTTCCTCTGTCAATTTTTTTCACTTTAATGTAAAAATAGTTTTCATCCTTCACTTTTATAAGATTTTGAGTTTCAAACTTTTCTCCCTCCCATCTCCTCAAAACAGCAAGTGATCTGATATAGGTTATACATGTGCAGTCATATTAATCATATTTCCACATTACTTATGTTATCAAAGATGAATAGGAACAAAAGGGAAAAAAGTGAAAATAGTATACTTTGATCTGCATTCAGATTCCATAGTTCTTTCTCCAGATATGGATAGCATTTTCTATCATGCATCTTGGATCATTGTATTGCAGAGAAGAGTTAAGTCTACCATAATGGATCATCACACAGTGTTACTGTTGCTGTGTATGGTGTTCTCCTGGTTCTGTTCACTTCACTGAGCATCAGTTCATGTAAGTCTTTCCAGATTTTTCTCAAATTCACCTGCTTATCATTTCTTATAGCATAATAGTATTCCATTACATTCATATACCACAACTTGTTCAACCACTCTCCCAGTTGATGGCCTCTCCTCACAACTTCCAGTCCTTTGCCATTTGGTTTCAATTTAAAGGTCATTTTCCTCCTTATACTAAATACCAGATTTTACCATATGTGTTTAGATTTCTGAAGAATTCTTATGAGTCATGAGTATTTATTGATGAGGTCTAGTGAAGGTTGTATCCGCTCGTTATGCAGGGACACCAGGACTATTCTAATGGAAATGGAGTGTGTGTTTCAGAAGAAGTCCAATATAAGGGGAGATATTGTTTAGTGTAGCCAGGCAGTGTCTGGAAGTATTTATTAACCCTAGACCCAGCATCCTGCCTCAGGAAGCATTCCAGGTTTGGGCACATTCCCTAAGGCTACTCACATTGGCCACAGGATGGAACTTTTCTGTTTGTGAAAGTGTGAACCTGTGTCTTGTTCTCATTAGAATTATAATGGTAGATAATTACCTTCAGACTTGACACTGGATTTGTGAAAAATAATTTCATGTTTCTTAGGAAAATGTTAAGATAAGTCTAGGTCTATTATAAAATGGCTAACATGCTTTGATTTTTATGACACTGAACCTCACAAGTGGTTCACAAGAACAGGAGTTCTTGAATATCTTAATTATCTTTTCTGAGTTTTAGCATTATCCTCAAAGTGTTTTTTTTTTAATGCTCAGTTTCAGATTGCTGTTTTCTGACTCATGCAAAAACCTTTTTACATCTTTAATCCTTAAAAATATCATAAGAGTGGCAGAACCAAAAGAGACCTTAGAGACAAATCCATTTTGCTGAGGCATCCTTAAATGAGGGAGACAAGACTTCTGAATTTAAAAAAAAAAATGGAAAATTATTTAAGATGCTGTTATCTATCTGTGTAGGATCCAGATCCAGATAATTTATCCTGTGTGTATTTCAAACTAAATGTCCCAGAGACATTGAATTCATCTTGTCAAAACAGACATTTCTTCTCATCTCCCTCCCAAACCACCCCTCTTACAAACTTCTTTATTCCATACTACCATTCTGAACTGTATATTTGTAACCTCAGCACTTTCTTAACTCCTCACTTTCCTTCATATTCCCCCTCCCAACCCTCCCAATCCAGTCAGTTGCCAAATCTTTCCATTACCACTGTCACAAGCATCTGTTGCATCAGGCCAGTTATTGCTTTAATTCCGGTCCTTATTATCTCTCACCTAGATTATTGTAAGGACCTCTTGATTGTTCTCCCTGCTTCAGATCTCTCTCCCCAGTCCAGCTTATCCTAACTGTCATACAACTACCAAAGTGATTTTTCTTAAGTTTAATATCGACTGTGTGGAATTCCAGTGGTTTTTATTGTCATTAAAATATTAAATTACTCTGTTTAGATTTTTAAGCCCTTCACAGTCTTGCCTTAAACTATGTTTTATATCCTCATTGAAAATTTTTCTCCTTCTTATATTCTTCTTACCCAGGCAAAGCAACCTTTTCTGTGTTCCTTACATCAGACCCTGAACAACCTCCCTTCTCTGTTACTTTGCACTGACTGGAATACACACTCCCTGCTCACCTCTGCCTCATTCAGTTCTCTTCCTTCCAGGTGCAACTCAAAAATCTACATGAAGGTTTTCTGCCTTCCATTTCCCCCCACCTAGTGCCTTCCCTCCCAAGCTACATTGTATATATTTAATAACTATTTTGTATTTGTTTGTACATTTTTTATTACATTGTTTTGTATATGTTTATGTGCACTTGTTTCTTTTATTAGAATGTTGCTCCTTAAGGGTAGGGATTGTTTCAGTCTTTGTATCACACACATGCCAGACACTTTGAAATGTCAAATCAGTCAGCAAAATCATTTATTATGTGACACTTGGCAAGTCTTACAACCTCTCTGCACCTTCATTTCTTCATTTGTAAAATGAAGAGGTTATATTTTATTATCTCCCAGGTCATTTTAAGCTCTTTCTAATCTGTTTCCTCCAAAGTTGTTGGGTCACTACATTGATCAAAGTTTTGATGTCTTTTGTCATCATTTTCCTTTATATTATTGCAGTTACTGTGTACATTTTCTTAGTTCTACTTATTTTGCATCAGTTCATGTTAATTTTTGCAAGTTCTGAATTCTTCATAGTCATAGTTCCATGACACAATAATATTCTCTTTCATTCATATATTCTAATTGCTTAGTGTCAAACCACTTTGCTTTCAGCTCTTTCCTATCACAGAAACTGCTGCTATAAATATTTTTACATATCTGAGACCTTTCATACATTTTTCATCTCCTTGATTGTATCCAGTTATGATATCATGAGGATCAAAGGATATGTACAGTTTAATGTTGTTGTTTTCAAAGAATAGTTCTCACATTGCTATCTGGAATGTTTGGACCAATAGTGCTTTAGTGTACCTGTCTTTCTTCTTTTGATGATCTTTGCCAATCTGATGTAAAGTGAAACTTCAGAGTTGTTCTAATTTGCTTCTCTTTTGAAAACTGCCAATATTCATATCTTTTGACAATTTCTGCATTAGGTAAATCACATCATTCTTAACATTCTCCTCGTATATGAAACCAGAAGGAAAAGGAAGCTGTATGTAAATGTGAAGAATGGTATACAAGTTCTCAAAGGGGAAGCAAATAAAAAATTTAGCAAAGTTGCTTTTATTATGTATCCAAAGGCAACATCATAATTTCATGGGATCATTGTTAATCTTGTATTGCAGTGATTATGATTATATGCAAAATGGCCAGCAGTTAGATTGATATATGTGTGCTAACATCTGTTACAGAGTATGAAGGGATAGATAAATTCACTTAAGAAATACCAGGACCCTCCAAAATAAAACATCTAATACTTGGTTACGTTAGTGCAAAGGTGGACAGCATTTTTGGGGAATAAGAAATGAGACACAGTCTAGCAGAAAGATAGGATGTGGTCTTTGTATTCCGTTAGACCTGTGTGCAGATCCTTCCTCTGACACTTACTAGCCTTTTGACCACTGTCAAAGCATTCAACCTCTCTGAATCTTAGGCATTTCTTTGTAGATTTGCAAGTTTATGATGAGTTGTGATTTATATAGAGGAAGGTTCCTCACCAACAAAGTAAAGGCTTGTAGACCATGCAGAAGCCTCACAACTATACATCTTGAATAACTTCTCAAGAAGAGAGTTAGGAGGCACTGGGCATGGTGAGCACTAAAGAGTATCACAAAAAAGTGAAGAAATTCCTTGTATCTTTGTGGGATTATTTACAGATATACCTGTCCATGTAAGTCAGATCACTAACTTGTTAGAACAAAGATCAAAATCAGTACCTCATTAGAAGAAAGGATAAAAATGAGAAAGCTATGCTATGTAATTGGTGCAATTTGAGCCTGAATTATTTATTTAAACAAGCTGATGATTCTCCCAAATGGGAAATGCCTTTGAGTACAACAATGGGTCATCATCACCATTTTCTGAGTTTAACTGCTATAAACTATCACTACAGTGACACTGAAAGATCCCCCAAACCACCCTAAGCCAGCAAACATTTGATTTTCTTACCAAGTAGATGGCAGCAAAGGGCAATATTAGGAACTGAGTTCAAATCTTAGACCCTAACTGTGTGACTCAGGACAAGTCACTTAACCTCTCTTTGCTTCAGTTTCCTTATCTGTAAAGTGGGATAATAATAGCACCTACCTTGAAGAGTTGTTGGGATGACCAAATGAAATAATAATTGTAAAGGGCTTAGCACAGTACCTGACACATCAGTAAATTCTGTGCCAATATCATCATCATCACTACTTACTATCATCATCATCATTATTATTAATAATTATTATCATTATTAAATCGCCTGTAAAGCCTTTGGCAGTGGACAAAAAAATGATCATTTATGCCCTTATGAGAGGCAGCATTGTATAGTGACTAGAGTTTGCCCCCAAACCAGGAACCTTTAACATATAGTGGCACTGTGATCCTGGGCAGGTTTCTTAACTTCTCAGTACTCTAAGCAACTCTCCCTGCCTGTATCTGATTACTGTAATCTAAACTCTTTGACATGTGGGTGTGTTCATGTAATAATTATATTCAACTTCTTGGAACCTCTATATGTCAGGCTTTGTGCAATTGGAACAGATTATTAGCAGCTAGGGTACTTATAATCCAGGCAGAAATAGAGAAAACCCAGCCATTGTTGCTATTCCTCTTCCTTAACGAAGTATTTTCTTCATTTCCTCCTAAGTTCTTTCAGAGCAAGTCATCCTTCCTTTCTGGCACTGCCACTACATTAGCTGTCTGACTGTATGACAAGTCAGTTCCATTCTCTCCACCTCTTTTTCTTTGTCTGTAAAAATGAGGAGGTGGCATTTTAAGGTTCCTTCTGGCTCTGGCATTTCTTTGAGTCTTTGAATATTCTTTGCATCTAAAAGATCTCATTCCTTTCAATTCAATAAACAGTTATTAATCATCTACCATGGGCAAGGCAACTTGAGATTTGAGGCCCTGGGGATTTGAAAACAAATATGAAACAGCAGCTATAGGTAGAGAGTGAGATAGGCTTTTTTTGGATATAGTCAATGTGGAGTTGTTTGTTTGACTATTCATATATGCTGCATAGGTTTTTATAAAAAAAATATGCCTGGGGGAGGGAGGACTGGAAAGAGAAGAGAATGATAATAGTATTGTAAAAAGAAAGAAAAGGAGTGTTAAAAACTTTTTTGTAATGATATATTATTTTTCTCAATTAGGCCATATTTAATTAGGCTTTCTCTATGGCCCCTGATGATGATAAGGTTCAGAGGGGACACATGTATAATATCACATTTGAATAAGCAATTTATACTTGTTTAGTCTTTTCTCATTGTTCATTCATTTTTACCTTTTAATTTTTCTCTTCACTTCTGTGTATGAAAATTAAGGTTTCCTCACAGCTCCAGTCTTTTCATCAGGAATACATGAAAGTCTTGTATTTCATTAAAGATCTATTTTCCCCCTTGTAGCATTATACTTAGTCTTACTGAGTATTATTCTTGGTTGTAAGCCCATGTCCTTTGCCTTCTGGAGTATTGTGTTCCAAGATCTGCTTATTTTATAGTGTTGGGTGCTAAATAATTTGTGATCATGACTGTGGCCCTTGGGAATTTGAACTCTATTTTTCTGGGTCCTTGTAGTATTTTTTTCTCTGACCTAGAAGCTCAGGGTTTTGGCTATGATGTTCCTTGGAGTTTTAAGAGAATTGGGCAGTTTTCTTTTATGATTTCTTGAAGTGTGTAAGTCAGTCCATCTAGTTAGCTATTCTTAAGGTTTTTCTCATCAGTCTGTTTTTGCTATGAGTTATCTTACATTTTCTTATTTTTTGGTCTCTTGATTTTGTTTTGATATTTATTGTTGTCTCATGGAATCATTGGTTTCTTTTGTTCCATTCTAATTTCCAGGGACTGTGGACAAAGTTTTGTACGTCTTGTGTTAAGCTGTTCATTCCCTTTCCAGTTCTTTCTTCTATATTTCTCATTTCTTTTCTATTTTTTTCCTCAGGCACTTCATTGTGTTTCTAAACTCTTGCCTTATTTCAGGAATGTTAGTTGAGTTTGTGCCCAAGCTCTAAGTCTTTCCTTGTGGATGTTTTCTAGTCATTTTCTTTTTGTGAGTTTATATCTTGAGTGTCCCTGTCACCCTAAGAGCTTTTTATGATATTTTGTTTGGTTTTGTTTTCTCATTTTTCCAGCCTACTTTCTAACTTCAGACTTGAGGTCTAGAGCTGAACTCTAGTATTAACGGAATGAAAGTCTGCGTTGTTCCTACTGCTGCTTTCTTGGAGTATTGTATCACAGTTATGTTATTCCAGGATTTTAGGGGACAGGCTGAGGACTTGCAAACTTTAGTGCTCCCAAGGTGGTCTGTTCCAGGGCAAAGTGATTGCTGGCTCCCTGATCTGAGCTCAGAAATGTCTGACCTGGTTTTCTGCCTGAATCAGTAAGTTGGAAAACTCTACTGGCTGGCTCAGTGACAGAATTGTAGGCTTACTTTTGGTCTGGAATTCCTGCCCTGCTCATTCCTCTGCAGGCTTGGCTTGCTGCTGGAACTCACCCTGCTCTCCTCCTGAGGGCTGAGCTGAGCTCTGCTTACTTCTGAGCTTTCTTCATTGATATACCACTCCCAACCTCCCGAACACAAAACATTTCCCTCCTCACCCCAGTCTACTCTGGATCTATGACCTGGAACTGAGCAGTGGGCAACAAAGCTGCAATTTAGCATCTATCTCCATTCTGATGTCCCCAGTATGTGTGTGTGTGGGGGTGCCCTGGTATGGATCTTAGATCCTCTCTTTGCCTACTGCATAGTCTCTCCCTGGTAAATGGTGTGTCCTGAGGGTCATATGCTCCTGGTCTGACCTGACCCATCCCTAGTTTCCACAGAGGCTGACCACAGCTGGACAGATGATTCACTGTGATTTTTTTTTTCCATATTCCTTCATCAGGATTTGGTCTGGTGCATTTTCTACATATGTTTGGAGGAGTTTTATGGAGGGAACGCAGTTGTACTACTTCCTACCACTCCTGCTAGCTTGGCTCTGCCCCAGTGAAGCATTTTTTAAAATGCACAAAAGCAAACAAAAAGTTTAAAAAGAGAAGCTGGACATAACAAAGACTTGCAGTTTCATGCCCAATCTGTGTTAACTATTTTACTTTGAATGTAGAAATGTTTGTTTTAAGTTATTAAAAAAAAAAGATACATTGATGTCTGTTCTGATATGTTAAGCTTAATACCTAGGGGACATCAGAAGTGGAGGTGTTCAGTGGGCAGTTGGGTAATATAGGACCAGAATTTAGGAGAGAGGTTAGGTCTTTATTAAATGTGTATAATTGAACCCATGGAGCTGGTAAGATCCCCATATGGCACAGATTAAAGAGAAAAGAGTTCAAGGCCAAGTCTTTGAAGATCTGCCTATAGTAGTGATAGGCAAGGGAAGGATGATGGTCCAGTAAAGGAGTCTGTGAAGGTTTTATAGGAAGAAGGGAAATAATAATTTGAAATTGTGATTGGTAAAAAGGCCTAGGAGTCTTAAAACTCACCAGTAATTAAATTGACTCAGGCTAAAAAAAAAGTTTGATAATAAAATATTAATATATGGGATGGGATTTAGAACATTGTATATAATCTTCTAGTTGACCAGGATTTAGAAAAATAGTAAATTTGATTATATGAGATAGGAGGGGAGTTGAGCCTTACTAAAAAAGAACAGTTCTTTCAATCATTCAGTAAGTGTCATACTCCTAGCACTCTGTCTAGAGTAGAACGCCAGAGCAGAGTGGTTGGTGAATATAAAGATGAAAATGAACCCATCCTTGCCTTTTGGGAGAGATGGTGTGAACATATACATATGTGTGTGCATGCAATATAAATACAAATATTATCTATACTGTAAATATGAAATAACTTTTGGGAAGGTGGGAACTAGCCCCTGGGGGGGGGGGGGAAGTCTGGACAGGTTTCCAGTAAAAGATAATTGGTAGTTGAGCTGATTCTTGAAGGAAATGATGTAAGAGGCAGAGATGAAGAGAGAGTATATTTCTGGTGTGAAGGACAACCTAGATACTAGAAATGAAATATTCTTTGTGAAGAACAGTAAGAAGGCCAGTTTAGCTGGACCATAGAAGGCAAGAAAGGGGGGATCTCTCTCTCTCTCTCTCTCTCTCTCTCTCTCTCTCACACACACACACACACACACACACATACACACACACATACCCCTTAACGTACCAGACTGTGAAGTGCTCTAAATGCAAACAAACTATTTCTACTGTGTGTAAGACTCTATGTTCAAGTTCAGTCAAGCCAACAAACATTTATTAAGCATCTACTCTGTGCTAAGCACTGGGAATACAAGGAAAGGCAAAAGTTCAGTTCCTGCTTTCAAGGAGCTCCCTGTCTAAGGGGAAGGTAACATACAAACAATTATGTCCAAACAAAATACAGACAGAATGAATCAGAGATAAATCTCAGAGAGAAGGCACTAAGATTATGGAGGACTGGGAAAGGCCTTTTACAAAAGGTTGACTTTAGCTGAGACTTGAAGAAATCCAAGGAAGCCAGGAGATGTGGATGAGGAGGACAGAGAGAGAACTCCAGACTGGGGAACAGCTAGTGAACACTGTTTGGAGTCTGGAGAACCAAGACCCATGTATGGGAAAGAGTTAAGTCAAAAAGCATTTATTAAGTACCTACTATAGACAAGGCATTGTGCTAAGCCCTGGGAATACAAAGAAAGATAAAAAAATCATCTCTTCTTTTAAGGAACTTGCAAGCTAAAGTAGGAGACAACATGCATGCAACCATGTACAAATAAAAAGCATATAGGATAAATTATACATAATCAATAGAGAGACATTAAATTGTTAAGGAGGACTACACAGGCTCTTTGTAGAAGATGAGACTTTAGGGAAGTCAGGAGACAGAGGAAGAGCAAGCAAGTTTTAGATATTGGGAACAGCTAGTGAAAATACCCAGTCAATGGGACAGTGTTATGTACGAGGAACAGCAAAGAAGCAGTAACATCACAGAGTTATGTGGAAGAGAAGGGAATAAGTTGTGAGAAAATTGAAAAAGTGGTAAGGGACCAGATTATGAAGGATTTTAAAAAGCTGAAAAGAAGATTTTCTATTTGATCCCAAAGGTAATAAGCCACTGGAGTTTAGTGCTGGGAAGGTGGGAGAAATGGTGATATGGTCAGTAGATCTGTGATTTAGGATATTACTTTAACATTTGAGTATAGGATGCACTGGAATGGAGACAACTTGAGGCAGGGAGACTAACTAGCCCACAATTACAGTGGTCCAGATGTGAAGTGATGATGGCCTGTACCACAATGGTGCCAGTGTCAGCAAAGAGAAAGAGGCATACACTGCAAAGGTTGAAATGATAGGACTTGATAGCCTGGAAAGTGAAGAGTCAAGGATGATACTTAGTTCCGGAGCCTGAGTTACTGGGAGGATGGTGGTGCCCTTGACATATTTGGGAAGTGTGGAAGAGGAGAGGGCATGGGGAAAAGATAATTGAACACAAGTTGTGTTCAATACTTATGGGACATCCAGCTCAAGATGTCCAATAAGCAGTTGGAGATGTGAGACTGGAGGTCAAGGGGGAGATGAGGGCTGTACAAGTAGATTTGTGAGTTACCTGCACAGAGATAATAGAAACAATGGGAGATTAAAAAAAAAAAAAAGATCACCAACTCTAACAGGGTGTCCAGGACAGAGCTTTGGGGGACCCACTATTAATGACCAGGATGAAAATCTAGCAAAAGAAACATAGAATGGGCTGTCAGGTAGATGGAAAACCAGGAGAGAGAGAAGTGTCATGAAAACGTAGAGAAGAGAGTTTCAAGAAAGGAGGGTTGGGTTGACAGTGTCAAAGACTGCAGGAGAGGTCACAAAGGATGAGGATTTAGATTTGGCCTTTAAGATATAATTTGTAACTTTAGAGAGAGCAGTTTCAGGTAAGATGAGGTTGTAAGCCAAATTATAAAGAGTTAAGAAGAGCGTGAGAGGTGAGGAAGTGGAGGCATTGATTATAGATGCCTTCCTGTGTCCTCAAGGTATATAACCACAAAAGAGGGAAGAAAGATAAGACATAATAGCTAGTGGGGTCAAGTGAGGTTTTTTTTGAGGGTGGAGGAGACATCAGCATCTTTGTAGACAGTAGAGAAGCAGCCAGTATATAAATGGGGATGAGAGAGGGGGACAGACTGCTTGAGGAGACAGGATGGAATGAGATCACTTGTGGGTTTGCCATGGCAAGAAGAAAGGCCAT
This sequence comes from Bettongia penicillata ogilbyi, assembly GCA_023548195.1. Classification (NCBI taxonomy): domain Eukaryota; kingdom Metazoa; phylum Chordata; class Mammalia; order Diprotodontia; family Potoroidae; genus Bettongia; species Bettongia penicillata. Next base: position 20,967,457 of record JAJHZJ010000292.1, on the reverse strand, counting down.
TTCTTCATTTGAAACAGGTGAAAGAGAAGATAGTTGCAGAAGGTATCTGAGTGATGTGAGTTAAAGAACTGAAAAGAAGAGGGAGCTCTTGGTGAATGACCTCAGCTTTTTTCAGTGATTCCATATATGAATTTGTCCTATTGCTAAATTGCCACATGAAAGCTCCTGGAGGCTGTTCTTATGCTCTGCTCCCTCAACAGGTGATACAGGGATGGCTGGGTACAGAGCTGGAACTCAATACTTGTTGAATGAGAAAACTACAATGATGTCAGTATTAGTTTATCCCTGGAATATAGGGGTATGAACTATCTCCAAAGGGTGGGGATGGTAAGAGCTGCATTCATGAAAATTAGACCAATTATATGTTACATTTAAGTTTTATATAAGTCAGAGTTGGGGGTGAGGGGAGGAATATAGCCTATATTTGGACCAGTAAGATAACTGTAAACATTTGGCCCTCTCTCACTCCCTGTAACACAAGCAGCAGTCTGATAACCTTGAGAAGCAAGTCCTTGAACTAGTCTTCAAACCTCCTTCCTCTGAAACTTCCCCATCTTTTTGTTTCCCCAACTCTGCTGCTTCCACTAATCATTTTCAAGGTTATTGAACTTTTAAAATCTGTGATGATGTACTGTTAGCAATGGGACATTCTGAGCTTATGTACAGATTCTAGATTTATTATGGAAGGCAGGAACATCAGCTTAAGAAATCAAAGCACAGTCACTTCTGACTAGCTGTGCCTGAGAATCCTTTCATGTTGAAAGCAATCTTCCCCCTCCCCCTCCCGAAAAAAAAAAATCAACCACTCCCAAACTGTGATAATTGCTGGGATGAATATGTAAATGCTGAAATCCTAAAACTAAATATGGTGATTTTTAGGGGGGCTACGGAAGATAGAAGAGAAGAACAAGTCTCAAAGACCTATGACTTAGGAAAACAAACTGAATTTTTTTTCAATTTGTTGTGTTTATCTGAAGGGCATATATAGTAGGCAAAGTGTCTGAGAGACAAGAGTTCTCTAATTCTGCAAGGTCCTTAAGGGCAAAAACCTAGTCATACTTCTCTTTGTATTTCTCTCATCAACTACTTCCCTAATGCCTACAAAAAACTCTCGCTGGATCCATTTGTTCTTGCTATAGATTATCATGTAAGTTCTCTTCTCTTTCCTAGCTTAAATCTTTGAGAAGGCCTCTATAGTTGATGCCTTTGCTTTCTTTCCTCTCCTTCTCTACTGAATTCTTCAGTCTGACTTCCTACCTCATCAGTTCAACTGAAATTGTTATCTCCAAAAGAATCTCTTAATTACCAAATCTAATGAATGGCTCCTTCACCTCTCTACAGTCTTTGACACTATTAATTATCCCCTAGAGATCACCTTATTAACTGCAAACACTTCTTCATCATCACATCAACTTCCAGTCCCTCTACCCCTCAGTTCTATTTCAGGCCATCATCCTTACAATGGCTACTCTCTCTAACTCCTCCATCTTGACTCCTTGGTAAATAAGTTCAACTCTGTGCTGTCCTCTTTTCATGAGTTCCTGCCCCTCTATCTGATGAAAAGATTTACACTGTCAAACCCCCAACCTTGGATTTCTGCCACCATTCTCTGCCTTTATTCCCACTCACATACTTCTGGAAAAAGCTGGAGAAAATCCCAAGCAACGTTGACTAGATCCAGTACAAATTTATGTTTACACCGTTTCAACTGGGCCCAAGGTAATCTTTTTACATCTCCCTAATCAATCTACTGTCCCATTCTATGTAATTAATCAGTCATATAAAAAGTTCTGAAAATTTATGTAATGTGCAATGCTTGTAGTCCTTCTGAATCTTCAGAGGGTGATTTTTCCTATCTCTTTTAAGACATGCTTATTCTTTATAATTTTGCAGCGTTGACTTTTATAGTTATTCTTTCCATTCACATTGCTATAGTCAGTATTTTTTGTATATGTATATTTTATTTTCTTGGTTCTGCCTCCTTCATTCTACTTCAGTTCATATAGTTCCTTTCCTGTTTCTCTGCCATCACATTTGTCATTTCTTACAAGGCAGTAATATGCCATGATATTCCACTGCTTGCTATTTGTTCTGCCTTCTGAAGCCATGATAATTCCTCTTCATGTGGAAACTCTTCAAATACTTGGCAAGAATTATCAGCTGTTCCCAAATCTTCTCTTTTTGCTTTATCATACAGTTGCTGACCCATGTAGCTTGTAGGCCATTAAAAATACCATATCTTTTCCAGATGAGTTATTTTCTATATGTAGCTTCCCTGTTTTATGCTTTTGGAATTTTTGAATCTATATGATTTTACTTTTATCCCTGTTAGATTTCATCTTATTAGATTTCAACCAGTTCAAATATTTTTGGGTCCTATTTTTATTGTGTTAGCTATCCCTCCTAGATTTGTGTCATTTAAGAGTTTGATAAACATACCACCTTTGCATTCTTCTAATCTGCCAAATTAATAGCCCACTCAACACTAGGTGAAGCCAGGTGAAAAAAAATGTTATAGTATTTGTAAAATAATGTTTTAATTAAAAGTCAGCTGCCATTCTTTAAGTGCTCCTTTTGAGTCAGTCATTTCTGTGTTTTGGAATTTGGGAATACAAAGACAAAAATGAAATAGCTTCTACCCTCAAGAGTCTACATTCTTTTGGGAGAGAAAACACACACACATACACACATACACACACACACACACACAAGAGCATGTACAAAAGAAACAAAATAAACACTAATAAATTTTTGCGTGGAGTTGGGTAGATGCTAGCAGCCAAGTGGGTCATGAAAGACTGTTGTATGAAGTGGCTACTGAGCAGAGCTCTGACAGAAACTGAGGACTCTTGAGAGTCAGTGATGAAGAAGTGAAGTGCATTCTAGGCATGGGGAATAGAGGGCCTGTTCATAGTCATGTGGACTGGAGATGGACGAGATCAAAGGCAAATGAATAAGTACTGATTATGCACTTTGTGCCAGACATTGTGATAAGAATAGTTATTTGTAGCTATTTAGTAGCTGAAGAGGAATAATTCATAAAATAAAGCTATAAAGGTAGATGGAAGCCAGATTGAGTTTATATTTTATGCTAAAGTAATAGGGAGCCATTGTTGTTTAAAGCTCAGGTGGGAGCTGAATTTTAGCAATATCACTTTGGCAGTTTCACAGAGAATGGAATAGATTGTGTAGATACTAAAGAAAGGAAGACAATTAGGCTATTCTAATGGTAGAAAGAGGTAATGGGCCTCAAAGAGGATGGCAACTCTATGAGTGGACCTACAAGGAGAGACTGGAGAGATCTTTAGTAGAATTGGCATGATTTAGCAATTGATTGAATATGAGAAGTAAAGGAAAGTGAGGGATTGAGTATGAAAAAGGGATTATGAACTTCAACAGAAAAAGGAAAGTTCAGAAGTAGAATGAGTTTGTGGATGGGGAGGGAGGGGAGAAATAACAAGTTTGGTTTTTGTACTCGTTGAGTTGGATTCATACAGTCCAAGAAGCAGTTAGTGATATGGGATTGGAGCTCAGGAGAGAGACTAAGGCTAGATATATAAATCTGGGAGTCATGGGAGTCATCTTAATGGTGATAATACTTAAAACCTTGGGAGGTGATGAGGTCACCAAAAAGAGAGTGTAGAGAAAGAAGAGGAGAGGTCAGGACAAAACCTGGAGTCAGCAGCGAAGAGGTGATGATGATCCATTAGCAGAGCCTGAGAATAGGCCAGATAGGATGAGAGAAAGAGAAAGAGGTTCATTAGAGAAAGCAGGTTCATTAAAACGTAGAAAGAGAAATGGTTCGCCAACTGTGTCAAATGCTGAAGAGAGGTCAAGTATAAGGATTCAGAAATGGTCATGAGACTTGGTAATTAAGACTTGATTATTAATTTTGAAGGGAGTAGTTTCAGTTGAGTGAGGTCAGAAGTCAGATTTCAAAGAACTAAGAAGTGAATGAGACGACAAGTGGAGACAAAAGCAGTTAGCTTTTTTAGGAGTTTGCCATGTGGTATGATGACTTGGGGACAGTTGGTTTTTGGTTTTTTAGGAAGGGGGATATAGAAGTATGTATGACAGCAGAAGGCAGTGAATAAGCTATTGAAAGGGAGAGGTTAAAGATACTTTCCTCCAGATTTTTACAAATTATTCCTTTAATTTTATGTTCTTGAATTTTTCCATTAATTGAATGCAGGCTTAATGGCTGACGATTTGCAGATTCCAACATTATTCTCTTTTTTGAAAATAGTAATAATGTTTGTTCTTCTCTGATCCTGTGGACTATCCATAGTTCTTGAGGAGCTTGTTCACTGACCTTGACTATCAGTCACATTTGCCCATTCTTCCAGAACTTGAGGATGCAGTTCAGCTAGGCCTGTGGACTCTAATTGGGTGTTCTTTTTACTCTCTTATTAGCTACCTGGGATATCAACTTCCCGTTAGCCATTTTCTCCCTAGTCTTTCCAAGAAAACAAAAGTCAAATGAAAGTGGAGAAGATCTTTGCATCTTTAGATGTCCTTCAGTCCATCCCTTCCCCCACTCCACCCCATCCCTTTTGTTTTCCTTACCTTCCATTCAGTTCAACATTTATTTAAGTATTAGCTGTGTTCAAGTCCCAGTGCTAAGCTCTGGGTATACAAAGGCAAAACCAAAATAGTTCCCACCCTTAAGAAGCTTATGTTTTACTAGGGAGAAGTGGGGGTAAAGATTCAACACGCACACAGACATGTATTACAAATTAACTTCCGGCAAGATTGAATGCCAGCAATTGTGAAGGACATTGGCAAAGTCTATAAATAGCTGTGGCATGCCAGAACTAAGTGTTGAATGAAGCTAGGGATTCACTGAGGCAGAAGTGAGGAAGGAGTATAGTCTAGGCATGGAGGACAGCTTGTGCAGATTCACAGAGACAGGAGGTGGAATGCTGAGGTCAGGAAATGGCTCATTGGCCAGTTTGGCCAGAATATAGTGTGAAGCGGAGTAACATGAAATAAGTCTGGATAAGTAGCTGGCAGTCACATTATGGAGAGATTTAAACATCAGGCTAAGGTCTGATTTTGTTTCTGTTATGTGGTTTGGGTTGGTTTTTTCTTGATTGTTTCTTTGGGGGAAAATAGGGGGCCAAGAACATTTGGAGCAAAATGTGATTAGATACCAAACATCTTTATACTTAGAAGGTATATACAGAGTAGATATAAAGTAATCTTACAAGGCAAGAGATGTAAAGTGCTTCAGCTAGGTTATTAGTAGTTATATGAGTAGAAAGAAGTGACCAGATGTCAGATATGTGAAGGTAGGATTGCTGAGACTTTAAACTTGAGACTTAACAGCCCATTGGATATGGGGCATTAAGGAGAGGAAAGAGTCAAAAATTTGTTTTCAGACCCAGATTACTGGAAGGATGGTGGCATGATGCCCTCAGTAGTAACAAACATTTAGAGAGGAGATTCAGTTTGGAGGTTACTATGACCAAAAAATGAAAAATCCGGTGGTCAACCTGATCAACAGCTTCCCCTCAGCTCATTCTAAACTTCAGGTGTCATTGCTTACTTTTTACATTTGCCCTCAAATCATCAAAATGTTAAAATCAGAGATGGTGAGTATAGTTATTTTAAAGGCAAAATGGAACATATTTTCAGAGATCTGTGGTTTTCAGATATCTTCAGAACTTCCTCAGAACCCAGACAGCTGACCAGTGATGGCTGATAATCCTATAAACCTTGGCCTGAGCACATAGATTCAGAATTTTAGAGAGTTGGACAGGTACCTTATTGATAATTGAAATGAAACTAAAAGTGAACTTTTAGTGTCTGCCCTTGAATTAACTTTTTTTCTTTCTTTTTCTGTTTTCCACAGTGAACACCTACCTCTTCATGATGCAAGCCCAAGGTATCCTGATCCGAGACAACATGAGAACAATAGGTGCTCAGGTGTATGAGCAGGTGGTTCGGAGTGCATATGCCAGGAGGAATAGCAGTGTAAATGATTCAGGTACATTTTCAGTAATTAGAAATTCTCACCCTCTCTGTCTCCTCTGCTCTGCTGGCAGCTCTTCAGCTTTGCCCCTCACCCCTTAAGAATGCACACCTGCGCCAAATTCATCTCTATGCCTGTCCTTGTGAGGAGCAGCTCTCAGCTGCTAAGTAGACCTTTATCTGCAGTGGTGCTAAAACGGCCAGAGGTTCAGACGGATGAGAACCTCAGCGTTTTGACAGTATCAGATCCCTTGACTTCGCTTGTCCCCGGATGTGGACTCCAAACTAGCTCTGTCTCAAGGGACGTTGACACAGCAGCCAAGTTTATTGGAGCCGGGGCTGCCACTGTGGGGGTGGCTGGCTCTGGAGCTGGTATTGGGACTGTATTTGGAAGTCCCATCATTGGTTATGCCAGGAACCCCTCCTTGAAGCAGCAACTCTTTTCCTGCGCCATCCTGGGCTTTGCCCTGTCTGAGGCCATGGGGCTCTTTTGCCTGATGTAGCCTTCATCCTCTTCACCATGTGATGGAGCCATTTCTATCCCCCAACGTTTCTGAATGTTCCTCCTCGTCTTGGTCCTTTCATGTCTCTTGCAGCCTGGGAATACCTCCCCCTCCATCTTACCTGGGGAAAGCCATGGGCTCAGGGTTTGACAGAGGAAAGACAAATACTGTATTAATAAACTGTTAAAAAAAGTAATTTTGTTCCAAGTGAAGGTAAATTTTGTTTATAAAAAGGCACAGGTTGAAGAGGAGAATTTGAAAGACCTTATTGTGGTAATAAAAGTGGCTCTTGAGAAGGGAGCCTATGATTTGCCTACAATCCTACAATAGTGCTAGATAGACCCCTCAGGTGTCATCCCATTTCCGGGGCTGTAAGGGGTCTCTTTTAAGACCATTATTACAAGGATGGCTTTCTAAGCATTGAGGGGCTTGTGATGCCTATGGGTGACTAATTGAACATGTTTCCTGAAATGTTCTCCCTTTCCTCTCTCTCCTATGCCTGTTAAAATCTCCAGCCCCCTCTTAGGCATCAACTCAGGTGCAGCCTCCAACACAAGGCCTGTCTTGATATCCTAAGTTGTTAGATTCCCACTTGCAATTACTTAGTTTTCACTTAGATCTATTTTGCATTTCTTATCTATATACACGCTATCCTTTTCTCCAGTAGAATATAAATTCCTTGAAGACAGAAACTGTGTTTTGTCTCTTTGTATTTGTGATAATGACATGGGGGAGGGATTGGGATTGGGGAGTGGGGGGATGGTGAGTATAGGTATTTAATAAATGCTTGGGGTAACTAAGTGGCACCATGGATAGAGTCCTAGGCCTGGAATCAGGAAGATGCATCTTCCTGAGTTCAAATCTGGCCTCAGACACTTATTAACTGTGTGACCCTGGGCAAGTCACTTAATCCTGTTTGCCTTAGTTGCCTCATCTGTGAAAAATGAACTGGAGAAGGAAATGGCAAACTATTCCAGTATTTGTGCCAAGAAAATCCCAAATGGGGTCACAGAGAGTCGGATATGACTGGAAAACAACAGAACAACAAATAAATGCTTGTCGAATTGAATGTTCAGTCTAGAGGGTCTGTTTTACCCTTATGCCCATGAATATTGCAACTGAGCTTCTTCTAGTTTCTAGCCAATGATAGCCTTATAAACTTGAGACAGTATCCTAAATTGTTGAAATAAAAAAGAATACTTCTCTGAGGGATACCTTATAACTGGAGTTCACATTCCCCCCTTGCCTGTGGGATTTCCTCTTATGGTTCAATTGCAGTCAATCAAAACAATCCTTTTTTATACTTTGTTGAGTTTGGTAGTTTTAGTCACTTCCCTTCCTGAAAAACCTTTTCTGACTTTCCAGCCAAACAACTGTGTCCAACATTTCTGTCTCATGCCTTAAAATCTTTGTATTGTTCATTCTCTTAGAAGCACATCAGAAACTAACGCAAAGAGACATTCAATGACATGCCCAGTATTACTCGTTGCGAGTCAGTGATGAAATTAGGAGGCTTGTCTTTCAAGCTTCTCTTATAGTAAATATAGTGAAAGGGGCTCTTTTTCTCAGGGCTTCTTGTAAACTGGAGTGTGTAGATATGGGGACCAGTGCACATAGGGACATGGGGAATGGTGATTGAGAGGGTTTGCAGGGCAGGCACATGTTGTCACCACCAAATGGAGGAGAGTAGGGGCAAAGAGGCCAGCAGTATTAGGAATGAACCTAGAATTACTGGGAACTGAAATAGATATTACTTAACATAATGCAGTGTTGGGCATGTTATAGTTGCTCAATAAATAATTGTTCATTTATTAAATTGATTTGAAGTTGTAGGAACAGCAAAAAACAACAACAGAAAACCGTTAGAAATAGGATCATTGAAGAAGAAAAGCCCATTCAGGCCAGACATGGCGTTGCTTACTGCATCTGAGGTCTTCTCTGACCTTTGGCTTGTGGGTAAAGTGTGAAGCATGGAAAGAATGTTGCTCTTGTGGATTGTCCCCATTGTTATTCCTACTTTTTCTCTCTCTAATCTTTAGTCTTTCTGTGCTTCCTACAGATATATTCATTTTTCCCCATCCTCAAAAATCTCCCTTGATTATTATCTTTCCTGCTAACCATTTTGTCATATCTTTCCTTTCCTGTTCTGCCTGACTCCTTGAAAAAGTTATCTCTACTCAGTGTCCTCCACTTGGTTCTCACTTTTTTCTAAGACTCCCTCCCCCCAATTTTGACTTCCAGTCTCATCCTTCAACTAAAATCACTCTCTCCCAAGTACTGATAACTTGGTGGTGGTGGTGGTAGTTTTTTTTGGAGGTAGTTGTGGTTAAGTGACTTGCCTGGGGTCACACGGCTAGTACACGTCTGAGACCAGATTTGAAGCCAGGCCCTCCTGACTCTAGGACTGGTATGTTATCCACCGACCCACCTAGCCATCCCACTGATATCTTAATCGAAGAGCCTTTTCCCAGTCCTCGTGCTTCTTGGCCTCCATCTCTGTGGCACTTGATAATATTGAGCACTGTCCCTTTGTAGATACTCTCTCCTCTCTGGGTTGCTGTGATGTTACTCATTCTTCCAACATGTTTTGACTTTTTTTTCTCATTCATCTTCATCCTTGTCTCTCTCCCTAATTGACTATCCCCCAAAACTCTTGTCACAGTCTCTTTTTTCTTTCTCTTGTTCCTTATATTATCTCCCTTAGCGATTTCATAGGTTCAGTTACCATCTCTATGCCATTGATCTGAATAGCTAGTCCTAGTCTCCCTTCTGAGTATATCCAGTTGCTTACTAGACACCTGAACTGGATGTCATGTAGGCATCTCAAATGCAACATGTCCAAAAGATACTTTATTATCTTTCTCTTAATACTTTCCCCTTTTTTGAACTTCTGCCACTATAGAAGACTCCATCATCTTCCTGATCTCCCAGATTTGCTGTCTGTGTCCTTGACATTTCTCTTTTGCTTGCCCTTGGTTGCAGAATCTTCTCCTTTATGCTTTCCTGACATTTTGTATGTATACATCTTCTCTCTACTCAGATAACCACTACCTCCTTCCTCAGACAGCCTTTATCACTTTCTGCCTGGACTGTTACAATAGCCTTATAAGTGGTCTCCCTGCTTCAGATCTTTTCATTCCAACCTATCCCCTCACACATAGGTTTAATTATGTCACCTTCTTGCTCTATAAACTTTAGTGGCTCCCTAATATCTTTGGAATCAAATATAAAGTCACTGCTGTAAGGCTCCTTCCTACCTTTCCTGTCTTCTAGCACTTTACTATCCTTCACCTATACTCTAGCTATCCTGGATGACTTACTGTAATGACACTTCATCTCTAATCTCCATGCTTTTGTACTGGCATACCCTGTGTCTACAGCGTTCTCCCTCCTTGCATCTGCCTCTTAATACCCTGCAGTTCTTTCAAGTTTCATTTTGCCAGTTGGAGGTTTAGCCACTGGAACCTTCCCTTCTAAGGCTGCCTTTCTTCTACTCTGTGTGTGTCATACATATTTATTCATGTGTTGTCTACTGTGAGCGCGTAAACTTCTTGAGGTGAGGGACTGTTTTGTGCTTTTTATATTTTTTGTATTCTTAACACAGTAACTGGCATCTAGTAAAGCTTGAATAAATGCTTAATCTCTTAATTGATTAGTTCATGTCCTAGCTCTACTCTTAGTAGCTGTGTAACTTCCTTAACACCATCTTCTTTTAATTGGGTTGGGTTGATAATCCCCTGCTTTGTCTCCTTCACAGAATGTCAGAAGGTTCAGAAAGGAGATAATGGGTGCCCAAGTGCTTTTAGCAATGGTAAAGGGCCATGGAATGTAAGAGATTAGTAGCAATAGGAAACATCAATAAAAGAAGTAGCAATAAAGGAAACATCCAGTTTTTTCTCATGATAGTCTTAAATGAAAGGACCTCTTGGACCTCTTGTTGGCGTGATTAAATGGAATCACCTGTATTTGGAAAAAAGGCGCCAAACATTATCCAGCTACAAGTTGGGTCTCTTTCTTCATAATCATCAAGAATTGTGGTTTCAAAAGTGTATCCATTTGCTCAACATTCTTATCAAGAAAAAATGAGTCATATTACCTTGCCCACTGTTCTTGGGGTTGGGAATAGGGCAAATAAGATCAGCCAATTAGGGTTCAGTGAATTCAACTTGCCCTGAAAGCAAATGAGTTACTGAGTGCGCTCTCTCTCTCTCTGTTTCTCTCTCTTTGTCACTCTCTCTCTCTAACACACACACATTTTGTCCTTTGTATGATTTTTCTTTTCATGTAGTTGAAATAATAACATAGCCAATAATAATAATAGCACTTACATAGTAGTTTACGGTTTGCAAAGTGTTGTGCATGTTTTCTAGTTTAAGAAATTATAAATTATTCTGCAGTTGGAATCTGATAAACTTATAAGATTTGAGGAATGTGGAGGAAAGCTGTTGTATATATTTAAAATAAATCAAAATTCTAGAAGTTAGGGGCTTGAGAATAGAAGAGATTTGAAATAGATGCTTATGGGGCCTGAGAAGAGCTGAGGAGCAGTGAGGGGTCCAGCTGAGAAGAGATAGCATGTATTAAATTTGGAACACTCACCATGGTTTTGTGACTTTCCCCAGTAGTACTTGCTTTTGTGGATAATAGTTGTCTTTTGTTCATATTAAGAAAGTATCTTGTCTTTGGTACTTCCTAAAAGATAAGGAAATAAATCTTTCTGCATCAGGATGGTTTTCAGATTCCAAGCATATTCTTCTTCTTGTCTTTACATATCAATTGCTTTTTATTGTTCCCAGTAACTTTTTATTGTCTTCCATTAACTTATTTTTAGATTATGAGACAGACTTCTTAAAAGGTCGTTACATCAGTTAAATGTCTGCTAATGGGAAGAGTAGTGAATTAAGGATCAGGAGCCCTGGGTTCTAGGTTCAGCTCTGGGGGCACTAATAAACTACATAGCCTTGGTCAAGTCACCTTCCCCACTTTCTGTGGCTAATTTTCCTCATCTTTAAAAATAAAGGATTTGAGCTAGATGCTCTCTAGTTTCTTTCAGCTCTGACATTTTATGATTCTTAATCTTTTGACATCTTATTCTGAAATGAAATTGTTTGCCTTTGGATAAAGAGGTTCTATGAATGAATGAATTAATTAATTAATAATTTAGTGAGAACTTGGAGTGTGAAGTACTGTGCTAAATCCTCAGGATACAGAAAGGAAAATAAGACACTCAAGACATTGTAATAAGGGAGACAATACAGCTGGAAGCTTTTAGCTGCAAGTTAGAAAGGATTTTTAGCTTTTAGGATATGGCAGCAAAGTGCATGTTAATGCTTCTTTTATGTCACTTCCACTGATAAAATCATATCACTTTCTGACGGTGGACTATTTGAAAATGAGGATTTTGGTGGAATGTGTTTTCTTTGATGGGTCTTCAGTAGATGTGACTGTAGCAGCTACCTGTAGGAGCAATTGCCAGGCTGCATTTTCATAGCAGGGTGCTTCCTGGGATAATAGCTGCAGACACTGAGCTGAAAGCATTGCCTTTCCAAAGTCTTTTGGGTACAGGATCCTGGGTTATCCCCATCACAGTCCAAAAGAAGATTGATAGTTAAGGTGGTGGTGGTGGTTTGTCTTGCCTGGGCCATGCTGCCTCCTGTCTGTCCCTCAGGGTGCCTTCCTAGCTTCAGATGGCTTGGCAGACCTGTGAAAGACGATTGAAAGTTAGTGAGAATGGCTCATCTATTCTTCACAGAAGTAGTTTTTCCCAAATGATGGATGTGTGTATAGGTCTTGGAAGCAGGACCAGTAGTCTGAGGGGAAGGGGAGCTATTGTACTGTAAGGCTTTTGTGCGTTAGAGCACTTAATGGTGGTGGTGGTGGTGGTAATAATAAGAAAGGTAAGCCACTTCTCCACAATGATGTCTTTCCTCGGTGATGGCAAGTAAATCGGATAGCTTGGGGGCCACTGTTATTCTCAAGGCTCTTAGGTCAGGGCCTTGGTCTGAGGGAAGATCATGGTCTTTGAGTCATCATTTGTCATAAGCCATTAATCAATTGTCTCTTGTTTTAAGTAAGATACTGGAAGGAAACTAGAAGTTTCCAAAGAAGATTTATTTCATGTTATCCTGGAAGGAAGTAAACTCAAGAAAGGCAGAGTCTTGACATACAGTGGGGTTGAGTGAGGAGGGGAGCAGCTGTGTGTGTATAAGGATATCACTATTAGCCATGTGGTGTTAATATCTGTGTGGCTCTTTAGGTGAGGATGCATTTTCTCAATACTTTATAAGTGCAGAAACTACTACTTTCTGCCTTTCTGGGAGAGAAGCATGTCTTGTTTTGCAAAGAATTAGATTTACTGGAAAAGAAAAACCCTGGCCTACAAGTTCAGAAATCTTACCTCTTTCAGAAGGTGGCCCATGCAGTAAATTCAGGATGCTGCCAAAGAGACATAGAAAGCTGATTTAAAAAATTCAACAGCCAGTAATTTATTAAGGTCTTACTATGTTCAAGGTAACAAGCTGGGCCTGAAGATACAAAGATAAGTGCTACTTTGAGGATATGCAACTGAATTCTCATTTTTAATTCCTTGACAGTTTTTTGCTGCTGGAGTAGGAGAGCATAGGCCTACCCACCACCATTTAACCATGTATTTTACAGTGCAGTCAATGAATGCAATTCTCCCTCCCCCTCAGGCCTTTAGAAGAGTTGAGTAGCAGCATGTGGAAAGGATTCATATGGGAGATCTAGATGAGAGTGAAATTAGCCTTACTCTTCTTTATCCTAAAGGGATGAGCCTAGGACCAGTAAGGGTTTTGGCAAGGCAGATGTCACCTCACCATAAGGACTACCTTAGCTATTATTGATGCTCACCAATTCACATGCTGCTTTGGGAGAGAGTCTGCAACTGGTGAGCTGGATGCAGCCACACAGTAGAACGGATTCATGTACTAGCTGTCCTCACAGGGCTCCTTCCAACACTAAGGATTTTGTCTGATGTAGATTTCCAACACAGATGTTTATCTAAAACTCAGCCCCACAGCTGTAGGTGCATTAACTGCCTATATGTTTTTGAGGAAAATTGTGGCAGTTTTTCTACTTCCTGTAGGTTGTAACTTTGAAGCTTAGAAACCACTGTCTTCTGTTAATTTGTTCACGAGGAATATTCACCATTTTAGTTTTTAGTGTTAGATATTTTGTTTGTCTAATATAAGCAAAATATAATTATAGCAATTTTATTTCTTCTCAGGAAAACTGCCTCTGCAATTTTTATTAAATCCATAAAGACTTCTCTTGTTCACTCTAATCTCTCCCTCACATGGTTTCCTGGCACTTTGTGCTCTTCCCACTTACCATATTTTAATTTGCATTCTCGTTATCTTTGTCTTGTTTTTCCCTAATTTTTTTGGTCCAAGCAATCAGTAAACATTAAGCTCCTGATGTGGCCAGGTATTGTCCTAAATGATAGGAAAACGAAAAAGGAAAAACAGTTGCTCCCCTCAAGCACCTCGCCATGTAACTGGGGAAGACAACGCACAACAAGAAGGTTGGGGGAAAGGGAGGGGGGTGTGGATAATTAGCCTGGGAGCCCTCTTTAAATGGAGGCTTGGGAGACTTCTTTGCTCTGTCCTCCAACCTTCTAATCTGAGGGACAGAGGTTGCTTCCGGTACTAATGAAACTGATGCAATCCTGTAGAATGAGGCCCAGACCTGTGGCTTCATCTTTTATTGTAGACAGCTCCCCAGTGAGGAAATTTGCCCTGCTGAAGCACATCCGGACCTGTTCTGCAATTTATAGTTTGGGGGAGTTGCCTAGGTCACTGAGGTTCTGGCTTACCCTGAGCTAAATATTCAGTGTGTATAGGAGTTGGGACTTGAACTCAGGTTGCTCTGACTCCTGCAGCTGGCTCTTTTTGTCCCCTGGCTTGTTGCATATCACCTCACTCCCTACTTGATTGGGAGGCAGTGTTACAGTGTAGTGAAGGCCAGAGAGACCTGGGCTAGGGTCCCAACTGGGTGGCCCTAAGCAAGTTACTTAACCTTTCTCTGAGTTAGTTTTTGCTCTGTAACCAGGGCAGTTTGGAGGAAAGGAAGTACTTGTTGTAAGGTCCTTGGAGGAAGAGGTCTAAGGCTCTTTATTTTTTTCCTCTCTCACTTTAAGAGTTTAATGTTGGAATAGAATTGAATTTAAAAAATAAATTTTTTAAGCATGAATCACAAAATCAATTAGAAGAATAAGCAAAAACAGACATGTTATCTAATCTTTTAAAGTGGTAGTTGGAGTTGGGAGTTTATTATGTAGACTGTGGACTTTATGACCTAGGACTCTAGGATGTGATGACTAAAGATTGTCAAGAGGATGGTGTGCAAATAGTCCTTCCTTCCTTTCAGGTTTGCTTGCTACTCATGTAATTATCATCTGCCAGACTGGGGATGAATGCTTGTCTCTGGGCCAGACACTGCTTTGCTGTCCCCGGAAAGTTTTTTAAGTGTAGTAAGGGGTGTTGGTCCCTCTAACTTGTCCCTACCAAAATTGTCTCCAAGTAGATTCTCCCCCCAGTGGTGAGTTGAATAAACACATACCCTTTTGTCAGAATTAATAGACATTTTTAAAGCACGTCTCTGTGCAGGCCTGGTGCTGGGGCTTGCCAGGGAATACCGAGATAAATAAGACACGGAGCTTATAGCCTAGCAAGAGAACTGTACCATAAACATGTATCTGTAATGCAAAATAAAAATACAATTTAAGAGAGAAACCAAAAAATGTCATGCAAAACCTGAAGAAAAAAAGTCATTTCTGCCAAGGAGTAGCCAAAGAAGGTAGCCTTTGGGCTAGTGAGTGAGTGAGTGAATGAATGAATCAAAATTTATTACAAGCTTACCCTATGTGAAGTGCTTTGCTAAATGCTGGGGATACAAATAGAAAAAAACAAGTCATTTCCTCTTCTCAAGGAGCTCACAAGCTGTTTGTGCAATACACATGTATGGGGTGGGGAGAGGGGGGGCAGCTGCAGGTCAGATACTTAATGGTGAAGGTTTCTTCATTGCACTTTTCATCACATCCATGTTGTATTGTAAGTGTGGTACTGGAATTATAGGGCTAAAAGGAAAGACAGGCAGCCATTTATTTTTTCATGTAATGATAAGGTTCAGAATTCCAAAGAAATTAAGCTGAATCTTCAAAAACAAAGCAAAACAAAACAATGACCTATGGACAAAGAGATGCTTTAAGTAATAAATGAAAAGTAGTGGCTGTTGGGGTGTTTTAGGTAACTGACATTCATTGTTGCACACGTGATATGTTTAAAACTGCCGCAGGTATTACCAGCGAACTAGTTGACTTTTTAAAAATCTTTGATACAAAGATAATGAAAACAGCTTGCCTTTGTTTGGTATGAAAAAGGCACAAGATAACTAAAATTTCTCATCTGAATTTGCTTCTTTATTTTCACCCCTCCTTCCCTCATAGATTATCCTCTTGACTTGAATCACAGTGAAACCTTCCTGCAAACCACAACTTTTCTTCCTGAAGACTTTACGTATTTCGCAAACCACACCTGCCCGGAAAGACTCCCTTCTATGAGTGAGTAACTCCCCATCTCATCTTCCTTGTGATAGTCTTCCCTGTGTTTGAGTTCTTTAAACTTCTCTTTTTAAAAAGTCATATCAGTTCCTTTTTTTTTTCCACATCTCAGATAAATACCTACTTGTCTTCATATAACAAATAAAATTGATTGTGTGACTGACAGACTTTATAATGTTCCACATTCCCTTGTCTTTGTGATAGAATGGAGGTACATCATAATGAATTTGTTCAGAACCAAGATTGGTCATGATATTTAATCTATATGTAACTGCCTGTTAGTATTGTTTTCATTTACATGTTTTAGTTATTATGTGTATTATTCCCTAGGGTTTAAGCTCTCCATCCCTCAAAGCTTCTCATGTAGAATTCCTCCTCTCAAGTCCTTATGGCATGAAGGTGTCTCTGGATTATTCAGAGTTATGCCTGCAGAGCACAGTCTGTGGCAGGTCCTACCAAGGTAGAAGTACTGAAAAAGATGAAATAATAAATCCTTAAAGTATATGGAGGGTTGTCCCCTAGGCAAATAACTTTTTTGGCCATGGGAGCTTATGAAAGTCTACTAAGGCATGAAAGGGGTCATGAGCTGAATTGGTGGATTTCACAGACAAAATCTTTGATCCTCACAGTACTAAAGTATGCATATATGGGTGTGCATACACACATTATATACCCTCAGCACTCCAAGAGGTCTGTGGACACTCCCTTTACCAACACAGGGCTTTTCTTTTCTTTTCTTTTTTTTTTTTTTTTTTTGGCCTTAGTGGATGGTCTGCATGAGTTACTGGGGCTTAAAAGTCATGTGATGACTAACTGCATGATGGTGATCCTTTCCTAGGCTTAATCTAAGCCTTTCCAATTTTGGCAGAAACTGCCAGAGCCCACACTGTGCCTCTGAGAAATCAAGATTTACTTCTAAATGCCATAATGAAGCATTGCACAAGATTTGTATGGGTGGTTAAGCAAAGTAGAAGTGTTTATGATCCTGGCATTGTGGAGAATTTACCTATGGGGTAAAGCATTATTTGAATGCACATTTTTAGCCTTTCAGCATGGGTGCATATGAGTTCTCATGCTATCCCCTTTTGATTTTGGGAATTTTGTCCCTTTTGCCATTTGTTCAGGTGCCTAAAACAAAGAGATTAGTCAGTTTTGTCTAAAAACTGCTACCAGAATTTGTCTGCCATCTTTATTATTTTCAACCCAAGCCAAGAGTATCATTCACTGGGTTCCACACCTGTGTCATCCACCAGGGTATTCCTTTCCCCTTGGCAAGCTGTTAGGTTAGGTTGGTTTGGTGGGGGTTGGGAGGTTCTTAATTACATAGCTTAAGTTCTAGAATCAATCTGTATTTTATAGTCTTCATTCTTTTTCCAGTTTGCCACACAGCCCTACTTTTTCACACAACAAACTAATATAATGATCCCAGGTGTGGTTCCTGGTGCCTTGAGCTTAGGGCTCACTGGAGCATGACGCCAGAAACTCTGCACCTATAACTTTCTTTGGGAGTATAACTTTATCCTGTATTAAATGGGCAGGATTTTTGCTTCAACTGTTAGATTATTGTTTATTTCTCACTACCTTTTCAGCAAGTAGTCTTAATTGGATGATTCTGTGTAGGGTTCTAGCAGCTCTTCATGAATGAGAAAATTTGGTTTGCCTAGCTGTAGGAAAAAGAGAATTGAGCAATCCTTTTCAGCTGCTGTATTGATTTGTCTTAGTCGTGACCCTGTGGGAGATATAGCCAGAGGTTAAGCTGACACACAATGAGCTGGAAATGAGAGGATGGGATTTCCAGCGTTTTTTAAGCCCTTGGAAAACTTCTGGACATGTGCAGAGTAGCTACTGGTATGTGGATTTTCTGAATTCTCAGTCTTTCCTTTTTCTACCTTCAGAGGGCCCAGTAGATATAAACATGAGTGAAATCAGAATGGATGACATCCATGAATTCTTCTCTAGAGACCCTGCCATCAAACTTGGAGGTCATTGGAAGCCCAGTGATTGCATACCTCGTTGGAAGGTAAACTAGAGTCCAGTTTACTAGAAGATAAACCAGTCCAGGGGACTCACTTATATTATGGGTACTCCTGATAGTAGTAGTAATACATTTCTCATGTCTTGGTGCTTTAAACTTGTTCCCTTGCAATAATCATTTGAAGTAGGTACAGAGTATTGTTATCCCCATTTTTTAGGTAAAGTAACTGACTCATTTGTTCATGTGGTTGATAATGTCACTGATGGGATTTGAACTCGGTTCTCCCAAGTCCAACAGTTTCTGTCACACAAAACTACATTTGTTAATTCACTTAACTGCAATGATCCATGAACAAAAATTTAGTGATTTTGATAGGATAGTCCCAGGGCAAGGAATTTTTGGCCAGTGACCCTTTTGTGCAAAGAAATTTGAATTGCTTAGACTTTGCTCCACTTGGTGTAAGACAAGTGTCAGGATTCCTATGAAGACATTACCTGATGACCTTATGCTCAGTAGGCTTTTGGCTTCTCAGAGATTCAGGGAATGTTATGGTGCTCAACCTCCTTTGAACAGGACACTAGTAATGGGAAAACTGTATGTATTCTGAAAAATAGTAAACAGATCTGTCTCGTTCACAAACAGAAATTTGTTCGGTGGTTTTGCACTAAAATTTTGGGATTTTTTTCCTCCACCATTTTTAAAAAGAATATTCATCAGTTTGATAGTGGGACCCTGTGTTTCAGTCCCAGTCATAGGTTCCTGGAAAGGTGCCAGAAAAAAATTAGTATATTGTTTCAACCAAGACATAGAGATGGCTTGTGGAAAGTCCTGTAAACTTAGGGAACAAGATTATACTAAGCTGGGTTATATCTAGAGTGAAATCAGTTTAGGTTCTAGAACTGATTTATCAATATTGAAATTTACTTAAAGTCTAGAAAGGATTCAAGTCCTATCTCAGGGATCATTTCTCTCCTCCCCTCCCCCAACTTTTCACCAGATAAAAATTATCCTTTCCCTTCTTCCATAACTTTTATAAAACCCCTTGGATCCTTCCTTTATAGTTAGGCCAATTTCCCCTTGCTTTTTACCAGATAAAAATTGATCTTCCCTCCTCCATTAAATTTTATAAAACACCTTTGATGTTTATGCTTATTAATAACCATGTACTTTGCATCATACGTATTTGTGTACCTGTAACTCCTTCCCTCCATTCTTTTTTTTTTTAAGCTTATCAGCTCCATAGTGTCAAGAACTTGTCTTATTTCCATTTTCATATCTTTAGCACCAACCATGGAGTAGACCCTTCATAAATGTTTGAATTGAGTTAAGCTATACTACAGGCAGGTCACTGATTTCCCCCGCTTTTTCCAAGTGGAGCTGGCAGATGAGCTGTGGATTAACTGTGGATTCCTATTTTGGTCTCTTTACAGGTGGCAATCCTTATTCCATTCCGAAACCGTTATGAGCATCTCCCTGTTCTTTTCCGACACCTTATTCCTATGCTACAACGTCAGCGTCTGCAGTTTGCATTCTATGTTATTGAACAAGTAAGTGGGTTCTGCTTTTTTTTGGGGTAGACTATGCCACTCTTCCCACAGGTGCAGAGGCAGGAGAACCCACACCTTACCATTGAACAGTCACAGGAGTGCTAGGGGAAGCAAAAAATTCCATAGCTCCAACTGTGGTTTCGGTTGCTCATTGATGGTAAATCTCTGAGTAGGAGATAGATACTTTGTTTACCTAGTATCATGTAACTATGAGCCAGGAACAAAGGCTTCTTGTATGATGGTTGGGTCTAAGGACTTTCCTTTGTTGCTTACAGCTGCTTTAAGATGATGTGAGTGTGCTCAGAGCCAGGTGACCTGGTTCTAGATGTAGCTTTGGGACATTAAACAAGTCCCTTCTCTCTGGACCTCATTTTTCCCATCTGTAAAATGAAACCTGTAGACTAGATTTCCAAGGTAATTTAGTGTTCTAGAATCTGTAAGTGGAATGAAAGGTTTACATGTATCTCAGAAGATTTATTCAAGGTCTATGTAATAGACTGCTGGGAACCTGTGGATTCAGATAAACACTTAACTAGACCAAGAGGTATAAATGAATACCACTCCCCTCTGTCTTTCATAAAACATACCCAGTGACCCCCAGGTTGGTCCCAAGAAGGAGGTTTCATGAGACTTGGAAACCTCCTGCTTCCTTATACTTACTTTCCTTGCTCAAATGGCACTCAACTGAGTTTCAGGTCAGTGTGCTTAAGGGCAAAGTGAACTCAACCAACCCTGGATCTGCATTATAGCTTCCTGACTCATAATAGGTGTCCTGTTCCCCTCTCCCCCTTCCCCGCCACTCAGTTAAGGCTCTGTCTCTGTTCTATTGAAGCATAAAGTTTGCCATTTTTATTGAAGACTTTCACAGGTTTTCCTGTGAAAAAGATTGAAGTAAACTTTTGCAGGGCTCACATTTTCAGTGTTCTACCCTCCTAAATCCATCCTTCCCCATTAGACTTATCCTGAAGACAGTGAATGCCAAGTGCCATATGATAATCGGGATAGAGTAGAAGCTCAGCCATGTGAAGCATAAATAATAGTTACAACTTGCATTTATATAGTATTCTATGTTTTTCAAAATATTTGCCCATCATATCATTTGGTTTTTGCAGTGGCAAAAAAAAAAAATTGTGTATTTTGAAATGTTCCAGTCAGTTTTAGTAATGAAACAGAACCTGTAATGACTTGGGGGGGAGGGGTCTGCTGAACATCATTACTGAAAAAGGTTTGCCCAGTTTTAGGAATGTTGGAGAAAGGAATTATGTTGATTCCATTATGGAATCTGTATAGCAGTATGCATTAGTTCTGTTAAGAGCAAATATGTGAAAAGTACCTCATCTGCTCAGTGCACTCTAGGAAGTATCTTTTAATGTATTACAAGAGAGCACAGCCAAAGGTTGCACACATCTGAGTGACTGGCACTTAATTTACAAATGCATACAGGTATACTATGCAAGTGTATTCTGCCATGACAACCACTGTCTTTGTTACCTTTTTTTAAACAAGAATATATACATCCTGCCTAACCCTGAGTTTCAGAAGCACCACAGTTGTCCTGGGAGTTGGTTGCATCTCATATGCCATCTGACTTCCCGTTTTTAAAATGAGGGGTTTTAGCCCTGCTAAACACTACAGGTGGGTTGTGTTTTGGAGTCCACTAGTGGAGAATGTTGAGAGGAATACTTATTACCATGACAGCTAAATGATGTAGAGAAGTGGGAAGTTTTAGAATTGATATCTGAATGTTAAAATAGGCATCTAGCATGATAAAGCTTTAAAATGTCTGTGGTATGCCTTTTGAAGCAGGACCAGCCCACATTGTCATTGGAATCTATAAACTGCAACTGCAGATTTTTTAGAAGGTGGGCATTCCAGAATAGAGTAGCACACTTTTCTGCAGTTCTTGATGATTGAAACTTATCAAAAATATTTAAAAATATTTAAATTGTGAACCTATTCATAAATAGATATTTATAAAGACTGATACATAGGCCTGTACTACTAATCTTTACACATTAGCAATATTGAGTATAAACCTACATTAAGGAAACCACTACACAGACTTTAGTTGGTATCTTATGTAGTGTGCATTTTAAAGCTAGATTCATAGAACACAGGTATCATGTTCCATTTCAGTCATGGTGAACCAAATGAATTGGCCTGGCTACCACTGTGGTTATGTGCTACAGGTTTAAAAAAAGATATCATGTTTAGATTTTTTTTTGTGTGGACAACAATGTGACATATGTGGACAACAAATTGACATATTTTTATGTAAAGTTTTTCTATTCTTTGATTTTTGTGAGATAGTAGAACAGGTACTATTCTTAATTTGTACCTCAGAAAATGAGGAACCAAGTCACATGACTTGTCCTTGGTGACCCAGTAAATAAGTCAGGGAGCAGCAAGGCCAGAGCCAGAGTGTGTGCTAGGACGTCCTTCCCCTGGTAGCAGTTGTGTGTGTTCTGAGAATCCACTGAAAAAGGGAACTTTACTTCACAGGCTGGTACTCAACCATTCAATCGTGCCATGCTTTTTAATGTTGGCTTTCGTGAAGCAATGAGAGACTTGAATTGGGATTGTTTGATTTTTCATGATGTGGATCATATACCAGAAAATGATCGTAACTATTATGGATGTGGGCAAATGCCAAGGCACTTTGCAACCAAGCTGGATAAATATATGTATCTGTGAGTATCCGTTTAAATACACCTATTGTGCTTGGCAGTGAGGGGAGGGGAGGATTCCACAAATGATAATTAAGATCCAATTCCTATAATGGAGGTTACAGTTAGGCACAAATACATATGATGACTGTAATATACATCATTACATTAAAAATGCATTGGAAAGACCATGTTCTTTGTTAAATACAAGGGTTAAAGTTTGTTACCAATGGAGGAGGAAGAAAAGTTTCATGAAGTAGTTGACATTTGTATGTGTTCTTCCTTTGTTGCTGAAGAATACCATGCCATCAGAGAAATAATGACATAACTTGCACTTGACTTTGTTTTGAGTGAGGGAGGGCTGTGTAGGCCACCAGCCTCACTTCTCCTCCAGAGTCATCTGAATCCAGTGACCAGATGTTCATCAGGATGACTGGAGATGACCCAGGAGGAGGCAACTGGGGTTAAGTGACTTGCCCAAGGTCACACAGCTAGTGAGTATCAAGTGTCTGAGGTGACATTTGAACTCAGGTCCTCCTGACTGATGCTCTATCCACTGCACCACCTAGCTGCCCCCAGTTGACATTTGAGTTAGTCTTCAAAGGGATGAGATTTAAGATATATGGGGAGGGCATTCTAGACACAGGAGCAGCATGAGCAGAGAATGTAAGATATGTTCAGAGGAGACGAGAGTAGTCTGATAATCTGGCATATAGAGCGCTTTTAAGGTAGTTATATGAAAATAAGGCTGGTGCTGGATTATAGAAGCTCTTGAATGCCAGGAAAGGCCATTGCGCTTTACTCCGGAGGGATGCAGGCTTTTGAGCAGGGAGTGATAATTATTGGCAGCAGTGTGAAGGGTAGTTGGAAGTAGGGTGACCCATTCGGAGGCTACTGCAGTCATCTAGACAGGTGATGTGAAAGCTCAAGGCAGGGCGGCGTCCGTGGCGGTGAGGATGGAGAGAAGAGAGTGAACATGAACAGTATTATGGAGGTGGATCACTAGGACTTGGTGACTGGCTGTGGGGCAGGATGGGGGGAGAAACCAAGAGTCAGTGGTGACCACATGGTTTCAGTTTAATAGGAAGAGTTTGGGGAGGAAAGAAATAGGTACATAAGAGAAAAAGTCACATGGCCCTTCACCGTATATCTCAGGAGAGCAGCCCAAGAAACATTGTTGTAGTTGGAACCAGATGGATACCTGAGAACATTCTTGCCCTGGAAAAAAAGGATGATTAAATAACAATACATATGACTAATAGTATGCTTTCTCTTCTAGGCTTCCTTATAATGAGTTTTTTGGTGGAGTGAGTGGCTTAACAGTAGAGCAGTTTCAGAAAATTAATGGCTTTCCTAATGCATTCTGGGGCTGGGGTGGAGAAGATGATGACCTCTGGAACAGGTATTGTTTCTTTTTAGTGACTTAGCAAAAATCCCTGTCTTGATCAATCATGTGGGTCTGGCAACCTAGCTCCCTGAAAATTTGGAAATACTTTATTTTTACCAAAAAGTGGCAGATGTCATTAGACACCTGGTTTTGTTTCTCTTGCACTCAGCACTGAGAGAAGTACAAAGTATAGGTAATGGTCCTGCCCTCATGGAGCTCAGAGTCTGGACCTAAACACAGATATCTGTAATATAGATTAATATATGGAAAATGAACGAGAAATGTAAAATGAAGAGAAATTCATTTATTTCACTAGATAAACTATGACACTTATAAAATATTTATAGATAACAAGCTTTTTGTGACAACTTAGGGCTTTTTATGAACTAGGTCAAATGGCTGTTCCACAAAAGGTTAAATGTTTACCTTTAAGTATCCTTACATTATACCTAATGGCCCAGAGGAAACCGTGGTGTGGATGTCAGAGATTGACCTGCTCAGGTTCATACAACTAGTAAGAGGGAGAATTTGAACCCAAGTCTTCCTGTCTCCAACTCGGAACTATATCCACTACGTCACACTACATCTTCCTTACTTGTAAAATGAGTAACTAATTTTAAACTTATTAACTCGCTCATAGGACTGTTAGGATCACTTTGTAAATTGTAAAGCTCCATGTAAACATAAGCTGCTAATACTATCTACCACATCAGTTTATCTTGTGAGTTTGTGAATGACTGTTTATTTTTGATTCTGTAACTCAGAATCAGACTGGCTGATGCCAGGGAAGTTTGATACCTAGGAAGGGAGAGGTCCCTTCCCACTCTATTCTAGGAAACAGTAATGCCATTAAGGTTGATTCATCCCAGCAAAAGAGGTCTCCATGTTATCAAGATCCTTAGAAATAGGCTCTCTAGGGAGTTCTAGAGCTGGATGCCATAAAAATCATTGGGAAATCTTTGTGTTAGCCTAATCAATACATCAGGGGTAAGATATGCCATGTTACTTATTATAGACACCCATTACTGTTCTTTTCATGCTGAATGGTCATTAACCATGAATTAAAGGTTAGTGCCAGGAATTTTGAGTTTCTTTGGGGTTACCACAACCTTAAACCTTGAATTACTTGAAATTAAAATAGGCAGTGGGACATTTTTAGCCACTTAACTATGATTTGAACTCTATTAAAAGTTCTCTATTCTCTTTCTCTGTGTCTCTTGTTCTCTCCCTCTTTTCCCCTTCCACTTCTCTAAAATCTCTACTGTAATCTAAAATCCAGTCCTCTTTCTCTTTCAGAGTACAGAATGCAGGCTACTCAGTGAGCCGGCCAGAAGGTGACACTGGAAAGTATAAATCTATCCCTCACCACCATCGAGGAGAAGTGCAGTTTCTAGGGAGGTAAGTGTAATTTCTTTGTTCATCACAAAGATATCCTCAATACTATCCCTAAGGGCCTCAATTCACTTCTGCATCTAAGCTCCATTTAATAACAGCTGTCCCACAGTACTCTGATTCTGCTTGCATTTTTTTAAGTAGAAGGCTGCCATGAAATGTCAGACTCTCAGTGAAATTTGACAGTGAAAATTTTCAAGGAAGATAGTAATTCTATTTCTTATTTTTTTGCCATTTGTTCCCTAATCTTTTGAGAATTTATCAAGTTTCACCTAAGTGAAGATTTTCCTATCCCTCACCCTGCCCCAAACAAAGCATATCTATCACGTCTCTGTTCTTGCAGTCTTCCTGATCTTCTAGTGTCTTTGTTACCACCTTCTTCCCTATTGGTAGCTAGCTTTAGCTGGCTCACAGAGAGTGTGAATTTTGTGTTTTTCTTTGTCTTTTCTAGACCAACCTAGATAGTTGATTGTAGTTATGAAAACCATTTTATACATCTCAAAACAAACTGAAATGGTACCCTCGATTGGATCTCTTTGCTGAGTTTTCTGTTTCATATTCTACTCTTTTCTCCGTTCCCCTTCCCCAGTGACATATGTGTATGCAGAGAGCGATATTAGACTTAACTTTAGAGCTGAGCACGTTGGTGTTTCATCTTTGAACAGGTATGCGCTACTGAGGAAGTCAAAGGAAAGACAAGCTCTGGATGGCCTCAATAACTTGAACTACTTTGCAAACATCACATTTGACGCCTTGTATAAAAATATAACTGTAAACTTGACACCAGAGCTGGCTCAGGTGAATGAATATTAAGAGAAGAGAAGTTTGCTTTATCCATCACCAAGACAACCTGGTGAGATGTTTTGTGAATCTGCACAAGAAGAGAACAGGAATACATGGGCTAATGAAGGGTCACAGAGTTTGAAGAATAATATTGCAAAATGCACGCACAAAATGTCTTTGCTGTCCAGGCCCAGTTTGATTGTGTAGCACGTTTGGGAGCTTCACTCCTCAGGACTTGCTTTCTGTTTTCCAATGATGGCGGTCTGTCCTGCTGCTCTTCTCTCCACCACACCCCCTTCGCCCCTCTTGACCCCATGTCCTATCTCAGGACCAGAACCGTGATCCAACATGGCCCATGTCCTGCCACCAAGCTTGTTCTTCTGAATGACGTCTTCATCTTCTTTGCTTTTGGAGGCAAAGAATCAATCCCACTACTAGGGCAGCTGCCTTTATGGAAGAGCAAATCAACCACTCCTCATCCATCCTGCTCCATTTGTGGTGTTTTTGTTCTGTTTTATAATTACTTTGGGAGGGGGGGAGAGGGGGAGGGTACATAGAGATATATAACTATCGCTTCTTGAAGAAGTGGAAAGTGTAAATAAGCCATGTAAATTGCCTCTTCTTTTTTTAATTTAATTTTACTGTTGACTCGGATTCAAGCAGAGAGTTTACATATTCAATCACTTATTTAGTTGACAGGTGCCAGGCTAAGTTCAAATGTAGTTGCAGTGTGTCTTTTATCGCTGAAATTCTGGCTCTTTGGGGGAGAAGTTCCAAAAAGGAACAAAATATCTAATTTGTCTGTTTCATATCTTTTGTAGCTGGTGTCTCCTCTGTTTCCCCTTCCTGGCCCTGACTTTTGATGTTGACTCTTACTCTGACCCCTCTTTCTTAATCACTTCCCCACCCCTGGAGGGTGTGAAACATGACTGTGCCTGCCCAGAGCCAGATCCCTCACAAAAACTTGTGCATGTGCCCCAGACTCTCTTTGACACCATTTCCCATCTTTGCTCTTTCAGAGAAGTTTGGGCTCTCCAGAAATCAACTAGTCACTCAAGTTTATTCCTAAATTACCAATAGCTTCATTGGTTCCTCTTCACTTTGCTCTTTTTTCTTTTCAAAAGAATTACTTTGCTTATTTTATTATTAACAAACATTTGAAGTCTTTAAAATTCACCAGGGAATGGATAACACAGATACGTCAGTGAGCAAAGCACAACTAGAAGGAGAATATTGGCCAACAGTCAGAGAAAGTTTTTGAAGTATGAGAGTAAAAGTACTCTCTCTTCATATCTCCTACTTTTTGAGACCTGATTCCAAATTGCATTTTGGTTGGTGCCGCTTGAATTTGCTTTGTGTACAACTCACTGATTTCTGTAGGACCTGAAAAAAAAATCTTCCAAAATGTCTGTTCTAGAAAGCACCAGATTTATTATTTTTTTTTAACACAAAGTATATTTATATATTGTGATTGGGAATTCTCTCTAAAGAGTACTTCATTGTTTTCCTTTTCTTCATTTGCCTTAGTTTGCCTTTTACTTCCATAGCTTTCATGGTTTACATAAGTATGTACGTATGTGAGAATTCTTTTTTTTCTATTGTTGCATGTGTATAGTTCCATGGACATATGATCCCCACACCTGCAGGCTGTGGGTGTGATTGGCCAAGTCTGGTTGTTTTTGATTCTTTGTCTCTTGGAGACTCAATTGGTATCCTGAAAATGTGCTATTATAGGTTGTCATACTTAACCAGCTCATATGAGAGTACAGGAAACTGTTCTTGAGAAAGCTGGTAAGCTCTCATGTTTTTTAAAAGTATTTTGAACACACGTGCTTTACAACAACTTTATGAGGGAACATTATACACAGGATTTTTGTTCATAGAACATATAGCAATAAAGATTTGATTTTGTTCCTTTACCTTCCACCCCTCCCCTTCAAGAAATTCAAAGACCCATTTCAAATTGACCCTACATTCTCCCTTTTTAGTATTGAAAGTGGAAGCACTATATCCAGTGTGTGATGGTCAAGGATATTTTGGATTGATTTGCTCTTCAGCTTTTTAATTTAAATATCCTCTGTGTGGTGGGTGATGTATGTGTATATGCCAAGATTTAAACTAATTTCTATTAGTAACAAAGCTCTTTTCTGAGAATATTTACCGTCTGAGAAAGACAGCACTGGCCCAAAAGTTTCACCTGATTGGAGGGAGGGGTTGAACAGATGAAAAGGTCCATTTCATTGCATAAAATAGAATCACATATTCATCTGCAATCACGGATTTTTTTCCTGTTTTTTTTTTTTATAAAAAAAGGTGGAATTTCTTTATGTTGCACTGGTTATTCATTTATCCCATAAGTCAAATATAGTAAGAATGAATATGATTGTTAAAAAAACAAGCAAAAACCTACAGGCAAGTACATATTTTGTTAATGGTGTGTAAAAGAAAGGCTCATTTTAAAAATGCAAACCATTAGCCCAGCAAAATCCAAAACTGTTTCGCAGAGGTTTTGGAGACTAAAGAGGATGGAACAGATGAAAAATAGAAGTAATTTCTCTGCCCCAACCTACCCAGACTTTGCCCCATTACAGATTTATATGGAGTTTCAATTGATATTTCAAAAGATAAAAACTATTAGATTCTGAGTTGGTTTAGAATCCTTGCCAAAAGTTCTTCCACCGATTACAACTGAACAGGAGCTCCGAATATGACCTTTCAGATGGTCTCAAAATGTAGGTCATTTTTGTCCATCACTAGGTTTTTTGAACTTGCCCTTTATGTTTTTAAGAGGTGCCAGGGGTACATTTTTGCACTGAACTCTAAAGATATTTTAAAAAAACAAACAACAGACCACACACTTTTCACAAAAGTAGTCCTTTGTCATTACCTTATTTACTCATGTGTTTGTACATTTTTGTATGTTGTTAATTTATGGATGATTTTTTCAGTAAAAAAATACATATTCAAGAATGAGACTTTGGTGTCATCACTTTCTGTTTAACTCTGGCTGTTTGTCTAGTATCATTTTCTTTGCAGATTTTCATCTCTCCCTGTTCTTTGGTGTCCCAGAAACCAGTTTTGTCACCATTGTGCAGCCCACACAGCATTCATCCTATCTCCTGTTATTGGAGTTGGGACCACTGACTGCATCCACAGCACATTTGAGATGGAGTGACAAGTAGACCTGAGTAATATGGTTGGCAAACATTTAACTGCTTATTATGAAGCATGCACTGCTCTGCTTGGAGGCACTGCTAGAATGAAGCTGCTTCCTAGTCAGGGGCAAGAGGGAAATTCATGAGAGAGGTGGGCTGTTTCCTGACGACAGACGCAGCCTGCTGTAGTGGAAAAAAGCCTAAGCTGGAAGGCCAGAGACCCTTCTAGCAGCCCTGGTGTTGCCACTGACAATAGGTATCATCTTGGGAAAGTTCCACTCTTTTAGTCTCATTTTATTTTCTGAAAAATGAGAGGAATTGGATAAGATGGTCTCTAAAGGTTCCTTCTAGAAAATCAATGTACTCAAGGGGCAGAATGAGAGGTTTTTTTAAATTCACACAGCCAATGAGAGCATTTGTTTTGCTTATTTGCCAATGGGATTTTGGTTTCCTCTTTTTATTTGGGGAGGTTAGGAGGGTGAAGGGTAGGGTTGACTAACAAAAAAAGTTCTTATATTGGGGTGGCTTTGTAATTATAAAAACAAAAACAGCATTTTATGTATGTTGTTTCATCTGATCCTCACAACAGCCTCTTATCTCCATTTTACAAATGCGGAAATTGAGGTTGAGAGAGGCTAAGGGAATTTGCTCAGGACCATACAGCTAAGAGACTGAGGCAGGATTTGAACTCAAGTTTTGCTAACTCCAGGTTCTGTGCTCTTTCCTCCTCTATGTCTGACTTCGTTAGTGAAATAAGTTGTCCTGGGGTAGGGTATTTGCATTTTCATTCCTGGGTCAATTTGGAGGTTTTAATCAGCCCTAGGAAGCTTGCTTCTTCTGTCTAGATAACTGAGCCCAGATATGAACAAGGCTTGTTTTCAGAGCTGAAGGGGTATGATATTGTTTTCTAGTGAGGGAAAGATGGTTTAGAATAAAGGAACCGGGACTCCCAGTCTTCCTACATTAGGAATCAGGAGACTTGGATACTAGCCTGGGCTCTCATTAATCTGCTGGGTGATCTTGGGCCTGTTACCTCTCCCCCCAGTCCCCTCATTTCCTTCTCTACAAAATAAAGATAAAGGACTAAGATTTCATCCAGCCCTCATTTAACATTTTTGGAATTTCTCTTAGTTTTTGGCACAATTAGCTAAGTTTAAGAATTAGATTCTGTTCTGCCATTCCCCCACACGTAGTGAAAAATATTTTCACAAATATTAACTTCATATTTAGGGTCTTGCAATTTGCTTTCCAATTGGCCTTATAGAAAGATCTGCCATGATTTCTGTCAGTGCCCTCTATTTACAGACTCTACTCAGAAATTAAGTAAAAACTGAAGCTGCCAGGGGTGTAGGGGAGAGAGAGGTAATGGTTTGCCCCAAGTCCCACATGCTGCAATAGTAGACCAGCTGGAACTTGGGGCTTATTCCAGTAAAACTCATGATCTCTGCCTAACTGTAAAATCTGTGCTTCTGGGAGAGTCCCTGCCCTTCCCTCTTCCTTCTTTGGCCACCTGGTAATTCTGCTGCTTTAATTCTTGTAAGGCCACCTACACTTTTCCCTTGGCGGAAACCCAAGCTCTACTGTAGGAATGAGGAGGCGGAAAGAGGAAAGACCTTTCTGCCTTAGGGCTATGGGAAATAAATTTGATTGAAGGAAGAATTAAAGAATGCTAGAGAAGGCAGTCTGCCTGTAGCTGCTCCAAGAGATTGCACAAATAGTATAACCTTTCCTGTATGGTTTGCCCTTGCTTCTGGCACTCCCTGTGAAGATAAATAGGAATCAAGCATGAATCATAAAATGCATTTTGGTTTATGAAGAGAACTTAACCACCTGCCCTTCCTCCATAGGATAGGAGAAAGAAACACTGTAATACTAGGAAACAGGAGACCTGGATCTTGCCCAACTGCTCATTCTGTGCGACCTTGGGCAAGCTGGGTGCCCTATTGTGTGACCTTGGACAGGTCACTGTATCTCTCTCATACTTCAGTTTCCTTAAACGTATTTCCTTATCCCATACTGATCATATGGACCATGAAGGTAGAGAGTTGGAGATAGATCACATGAGATAATAGTCATGAAAGGGACCATGAAGACAGAGATGGATAATAGTAATGAAAGGGCGAAAGTACAAAGGGATATCTAGTATTTCTTTTTAAAGAGTTTTAGTTATTTCTATTGTCTTTGTCTGCTTCCATAGACCTAACTTTAAAATATACAGGGTTGGACAAAATACAAAATACCAAGATTCTTGGCTTCTTTGTGTAGTTTTTTTTTTTTGGGGGGGGGTGGCTTTTTATGTTAAACTTAAGAAACACCAAAACCAAATTTTTTTATATACAAAGCAGAACAGAAAAAAAAAAGGCTTGTACGTTTTTAAGTATATCACATATTGTTTGTTTCTCCATCTAAGTATAAAATAAATTCAGAATGTTATTTTCAAAGTTGTCTTCTTGGCTCTGTTTCCTACTGACCTTTCTCTTTTGTGCCTTTATTTTAAATGTTTCAGTAGTGTTTTTTCTTTAACTTGTCACCAACATATGTATAGTCAAACAAAACCAATTACCACTATAATCTCATCCAAAAACAAAATATCTCAATTGACACTCTTTGTCCATCATACCTCTCTCTGGAGGTGGGCATATTTCATCATGAGTCCTCTAGAATTGTGGTTCGTTATTATGCTGATTGCTTCCTAAGTCTTTCAAAGTTTGCCTTTACAAGATTGATGTTACTGTGTAAATTGTTCTACTTCACTTTGTATCACTTTATACAAGTCTTCCCAGGTTTCTCTGAAGTCATCCCATTCACAATGGTATACCATCATATTCGTATACCACAACTTTTCACCCATTCCCAATGAACCATCCCTTTAGTTTTCAATCCCTTGCTACCACAAAAAGGACCAAATAGCTCTCTTACTAGCTTTTTTTTTTTTCTTCCAATTTGGTAAGCTTCTTTCTATACCCTCTCTAAGTCCGCCTTCTCCACCACAATTGAAAAAAAGAAATGAAACTTGTGCATTGGTCATGTCCAAAATGATACATATCTCACTCTGCCTGTTGAATTTATCATCTCGTTGTCAGGAAGTGGTTAAGGTGCTTCATTTTTGGTAGTCGGGAAATTGTGGCTAGCCAAATAATTGGTTATGGTTTCTCCATTGTTTTCCTTTACAAGATGGTTATTGTATAGTTTTCTGGATCTTCTCACTTTACCCTGTTTCAGTTCATAGGTCTTCCCAACTTTGTATGAAATGGTCCCTCATCATTTCTTAGGGTGCAATATCAATTCATACACCATAATTTGTTCAGCTATTTCTCTACGGATGGCCAAAATCCCTTCATTTCCGGTTTCTTGTCACTACAAAAAGAGTTGCTATGAATATTTTTTTGTACATATGAGCTCTTCCTTTTATTTTTATCTCTTTGGGGAATAGACCTACTAGTGGTATCACTGGGTCACAGGTTCCTTATGGTTTTTTGAGTATAATTACAAATTACTTTCCAAAATGACTGGACCAGTTCATAGCATCACCAACAGTCTTGTACATTTATTCAGCCTCCATTGCTTAGGTTGTAGAAATGATTTATGCATGGAGTTAAATGACAAATTGAATTTCTTTTCTCCTAGGTGATAGGGGTTAGTTAGGTCAGAGTTGTTCAGGCAACCTTTTTCCCTAAAGTGACCTTTTGTTGTTATCCAATGATCTGAAGAAAGCTAATGTTATTTGTAATGAAACTGTCCAAATGAATTTCCTTCCAAATACTCTTTGCTGATTGTTTATTTCTCTGTAGCTGCCTTATGGCACCTCAAGAGCTTTGGGAAGATGCCAGATGTTAACAGCTTCCGAAATCACAACTCATATATACCGGATATCTCAGAAGTTTTGATGGAGGTTTAAGCTTTAATGGCTTAATACAAGGTATCCCCGAAGTCCTAGTGTACGCTTAAGCTATTAAAGCACTTATATGAAGCACTAAGTTTTATATTTATTATTTTTACTCTAAGATTTTTCAAATGCTTTCACAATTCTGTGACAGATTGTACAAGTATTGTTTCCATTTTATATATCAAAAAACAGAGTCTCAGGCAAGTTTAATGACTGACCCATTGCATAGTTGGTGAGATAGGATTTAAAGCCCAGATTTCCTGATTCTCATTTCATCATTCTTCTACTCCAAATAAAAATAGACAGCTTCAGTGAAGTGGACAACACAGTAGTTTGGGAGTGGTCTGGCTTTAACTTCTGGCCAGCTGTGTGACCTCTGTCATTTCTCATGTCTGGGCCTCAGTTTCCTCAATAGTGAAATGAGGAGTTTGGGCTACTTACTCTCATAAGTGTGTTACTGTGAAGCAGGGAGTGCACTTCTCCCCAGTTTATAGATGAGGGAACTAAGGCTAAGAGGTGAAATGATCCAAGTCGGACATGTTTCCACCATTCTGCCTTACCTGTCAGGTAGCATAGGCTCTCAGAGGAATCTTTAGCCTTCTAGGTCTGGACTCCTCATTCTTTCAAATAGGAGAACTTGGTTTATGCCATCCTGGAGAAGCAGCCATCTACTAGAGTGGGAATGGACAAGTCAGCAAGCATTTTTTAAGTACCTGCCATGCTTTGCTCCATGACAGGTGTTGGGGATACAAAAAGAAAAATAAAGCAACCCTTGTTCTCAAGGCACTTGCTTTCTGTCGTGAGCTGGAGTTGGCAGTCAGAAGAACCTGCTCAGTCCCAGTGGTACCACTTGCTAGTGACTTTGGAGTAGGTCCTTTAGCCTGAGCCTCGGTTCCCTTTTCAGTAGAGGTGGGAATAACAAAAGCTTTGCCCACCTCAAGAAGGTATCAAGAATAGTGGGTGAAACAATATATAAGTACTTTGTGAATTTTTGAAGACTGTGATTAATAATGTGATTAATGTGATGTGATTAATGTGATTAATAATAATGATACTGGCATCTATAGCATCTACTTATGTTCTAGGAACTGTGCTAAGTGCTTTATAAATATTTCATTTGGTCTTTACAACAGCCCTGGGAGGTGGGTGCTATTATTATCCCCATTTTACAGAGGAGAAAACTGGGGCAGACAGGTTAAGTGAATTGCCCAGGGTTATACAACTAGTAGGTATCTGAGGCCAAATTTGAATGCAGGTCTTCTTGACTCCAGACCTACTTCTCTATCCACTTTGTCACATAGCTGCATGTTCTCTGATTCACTATTCATGCCCTGCCCCTGTTCCACCCTGTGTAAAAATAACAGTATTGGTGTAATCACAAACATCTAGTAAAATGCTGTCCTGAAACAGTGAAAATATGAGCTTTTCCAGGGGGCATGCCTGGATTAACTCCTTTTGGGGCTTTCTTTTCCTGCCTCAGCCACCATGTCCATCGTTCCAGTTCCCATCCTTCTAACCCTCAGGTTCCTCCCAAGCTCCATTTGGAATAACTTGCCCAAACAGTACATAATCTTGGAGGCATTGGTGTTCCTCCCTCTACTACCAGCAGTCCTTACCTTGCCTCTAAATTCAAGCTTTTTTCAGGTAATTACCAGCTAACTGTCCTTTAGTGACCAATTCAGTCATTTATTAATCTCCTACTGTGTGCAGAGCACTCACAGCTCTCTATGCAGCATGTTTGACTAAGAAACACCTAGGTGTCTGTGGTATTTTCTGAAACACAGTAAGTGGATGCCTAGACAGCTAGGTGGCTCAGTGGATAGAGCATAGAGCACTGAGCCTAGAGTCAGGAAGACCTGAGTTCAAATCTATCCTTAGACACTAGCTTTGTGATCCTGAGCAAATCACTTAACCCTGTTTGCCTCGGTTTCCTCATCTGTAAAATGAAATGGAGAAGGAAATGGCAAACCACTCCTGTATCTCTGCCTTTAAAAACTCAAATAGGGTCACAAAGAGGTGGACTGAAATGATGTGAGGTCTCCTTGAAGCTCTTACATGCTCTGGTATAGCTGTTGCCATGTTGTCTCCACACTCTCATTTATAGGCAGATAGACCTTTCAGGGGGCAATCTGCTTTATTAAAGAAGTGAATTTGAGGTGCTCCTCTGAATCCCATCTCTGCTCTTCACTGACTATTGAACTTGGGTCAGTGTCTTGATCCTTTCCAGAGAGCTGCAAAATGGTAGGGAAGACTAGACTGAATGATCTCTGCAATCTCTTCCAGCTCTAAATCCTACAGTCCTATGATTCCTTGGAGGGCTATTGGCAAGACAGAAAGTTCACAACTGTGGAAAGTGCTAGGTTTGGAGTCAAAGGACGTGGGTCTAAATTCCAGCTCTGACACTAACTTATCTGTGAGAGCTTAGCATCTCTGGGTTTCCATTTCTTCATCTGTAAAATGACGAAGTTTGGGCTGGGTTAAAATCCCTTCTAGTTCTAAATTTCCATGAAATTCTCTCAGCTTCTTGTCTACTTGTTGAAGCAATATGGTATGTTGCAGGAGGTGGGACTGGTAGAGCTCAGGACTTGAAATCAGGGGACTTGGATTTGAGTTCCATCCATGCCAAGTGTCAGCTATGCAACTAAGTCATTGTCTGAGCCTCAATGTCCTTATCTGTAAAATAAGGATAAAAATAAGCTGCCTAATTCACAGAGTTTTGAAGAAAAGTGCTATAGGAAGGTGAACTGCTACTCACTTATTATGGGGAGTTGTACCAGTTCTTGCCAGCTCCATCTGATGTAAAGCTGTATGGTGTGAGGCCCAAGTCATGATGTTCTAAGTATCCTTTTCCTCTAGTGGGCCTCTAGGGATTCACCGTCCTTCTTATAAGTAAAGTCTAAAAGCTCATGGTGACAATGGCCCCTGGGTCTCTTCCTAGGCAGGGCTCAGTGCTTTGGATGTCCTACATGGTTAGCATTCAGTATTAAGTCAGAATCTTTTCTGGAATGAAAAAGCCACAGAAGCAGGATGGGGCTTGGCAGGTTGATCCAAACCACAGAAGTAGTAAGTCTAATACTTGGTGACTGACATCTAAATGATGGGAGCTGAGTCTCAGTAAGTAGGGATTTATCTTGAGGCCCAGCCCAGTTTTCTCTTCAGGTCAAGTAGGATTTACTGAGAACTGGGTAGAGGTTCAGTTCAAGTACAGTGGGGGTATGCCACCACAGGTAAGGTCTTACCTAAAGCATCACAGCTTTGGTAGTTATGGCCCAGTCATTAACTGTGAGAGTGAATACAATTTCAATTCTTTAGGAATCAGGTTGGAAGGATTTGGTAGCTTGTGATCAATCAAGCAAGCATTCATTAAATACCTACTATATGCCAAGCACTGTGAGAAGGATACAAGGACAAAAAAAAAAATGTCTGGCCTGTAGAATCTTAAGTTGAGTCAAAAAGAAAAAATAAAGAAAAGAATAAATTAAATAAATGAATAAAAATAATGTTGACAAATGCATAGCACCACAAAGTTTACAAAGCAACTTCTTAGGTATGATCACTTTCTTATGGAGTTTAAGAAAAGGGCAAAGTGTTATATGAAGTCTGAACAGGAAAGGGGGTATGGAAATCAAAGAAGGCTTCTTGAAAGAGGATTGAACTTGAATGGATGTATACCCATTCAAACGGAAAGGGTTGGGGAGGACATAATAGAGAATAGCAAATGCTTAGCTCGCCCAGTAGGGTAGGTAGCTGGAAGCATGATCATTCTTATTTTTTAGATGATTAAACAAGGCTCCAAAAGGGAAAAATGACTTGTCTAAAGTCACTCAATTAGTACTGGATCAAGATCTGAACCTGAGCCTAACACTTTGCATTCTACTTTTGTGTTTGTCCTTCATTTTTGAAGAAGACCATGCCATCAGAGAAATGATGATATGATTTGCACTTGACTTTGTTTTGAGTGAGGGAGGGCTGTGCAAGGGCACCGGCCTCACTTTCTCCCCCTGAGCCATCTCTGCGTCCTACTCTGCTGCCTCTCCAAGTACTGCTCATGAAATCATAGGATTCCTGTTAGGTGACTTGATTAAGAAGCCACTGAGTCTAGACACTCTTATCCCTATCATTTCTACCTCCTGGGAGTTTATATTTTACTAAGGAGACTAAAAAATCTGCTTTGGTTACAAAGTGATACACACACATTACACACTTTTTTTTCCTCACAATAATCCTAAGATATAAGTGGGGCAAATAAAATTATACCCATCTTATAGATGGTAACACAAGTTCAAAGAGAGATATTGATTTACCTGAGTTTGCACAGTTAGGGTGAGAGTTAGATCCCAAATTCAGCCCTTCTGACTACAATGTAGAAATGACAGTTCTGTTAATAAGTATTAAGGTTTGGTGGAGAGAAGATGGAAGTGGGAAGTGTAGATCTTGTGGCCACTGGGTGGGGACTGATGAGGATTTCCTGGTCAAAATGATGTTCATCGAAGGCTGGTGTCTCCACCCTAGACGCCATGCCATCCTTCTGTTAATCACCCAGGAAACCAGTCTTTTTGTGGTTTCCACCCCTCCAGTAACAAATAAACTAGGTGTACCTATGTATATAGGGGGCTGGGGCTTCTATTCAAACCCAGTTTTGGTTCAGGGCCAAGGATGGTTTCATCTTTCCTTCAGAGCCCTGGTGCCAGGTCCCATTGTTTCCCTATTAACCTCACCCAGCTGTGACAACTTCATTTTCATTTCCTGCATCTGGAACTGTTATCATTGAACTCATTGAAGTAAAATTTTGCTGTGTTCACTTCCTCCATCCCTGTCTAGCCCCTTCTCCCCCCACCTCCTTCTGACATTTTTTTTTTGCAAGGAAACAGTACAATAGACTCAAAGATGGCATTCAGATCCAAGCCCTTGGTGCTGTTGATAAGCAATTAGAAGAGGGACTTGCATAGCAGAAACCCAGTGGACCAGGTAATAGCAACTTCAGAGGGGCCTGAGGAGCATGACTGGGAGAGACTTAGAGTTCTATAAGGGCATGGGACCATGTCTTATCAAACTTTGTTATCTCTCCAAATAGGTCTAATAGAATGCCCTGCACACGCCAAGTGCCCGATGATCCATGAACTTCTAAATGTAAACTGATGATGATACTGGTGAATCCCATGTCACCACGTTCCCCACTACCTGGAGTGTTCTCCCTCCTCCCCTCAGCCCTCTGGAATCCCTGTTTCCCTTTCAGACTCAACTCAGATGTTCCATTCTGCAGGGTTTTCTTGATCTTTCAGAAACATCTTCCCATCCAAGATTGCTTGTGTCTGTTTTGTTTGTATATTTCATATGTACATATGTACAAATGTACTATTGTCACCTTCCAATAAAATGTAAGCTACGGGAGGGCAGAGTGCATTTTTGTCTTTGACTCCCTACCAGAGATGGGGAACCTGAGGCCTTGAGATCATGTGTGGCCCTCTAGGTCCTCAAGTGTGGCCTTTTGACTGAATTCAAACTTCTCAGAACAAATCCTGTTAAGGCAGGGTGGCACTTTGACTGAATCTAATTGTTCTGTGAGGTTTGGATTCAATTCAGTCAAAGGGCTGCACTTGAGGACCTAGAGGGCCACAGGTGACCTCAAGGCTACAGGTTCCCCACTCCTACTAGCCTATAATACAATGCTGGGTATACAGTAGATGCTTAACACATGCCTATTGATTGGTTTGTTCTGTGGCATATTATTTTTTCCCCTGCTTTTCTCTGTTCATGAGATTCCACATTGTTCTTAAGTGTCCAGTATCCCTTGTAAGTTTTTATAAGTGATTTGAGTTTATATTCTGAATGAGGGCTGCCTTCATCTCTTACCATTTGCAAGATAGTTGTATTTGCTGACTAAGGTGGGTTTTTTTGGTCCCTTTGTTGTATCAATTAATTTACAACAGTTTAACAAGCTATAATTGGTGTTGATGCTGTTTATTCAGTCCATTGATTATCCATTTAAAAATTTTTCAATAATTTTCTTAATTAGTTCAGAATCAGTTGTTTCAATAATATCTTTTCCAATTGTCATCTCTTTTCTATTGTTCTTTTGGGGTGTTGTAATTTCTGATCTTTGCTCCAGTAAGTTGGTGTGACTCCCATATCAAAAAATGAGTCTCTTTCTATCTTTTTAAGTAGAAACAATTTCATTTTCTGTATTGTTATTCGATGCTTACCATGTCCAATTCTTTTCTTAAATAAAGTATTTTTTTAGGTTGGTATTATAAGGTTTATTAAAATAATGCTGTGGGTCAATAGAAACAGCAAAGAACCAAAGAATTAAAATGCAAGCTATGTAAAATCCCAACTAAAACCCAAATGTATCTAATATATTCATTCAGTAACTACCTAAAAGCCCAAGAAAGACAACACTTTCAGTATAGTAAAGTACTGCAAAACAATTGGCAAGTTTCAGTTATCAAGATTGTGGGTTTTGCATTTTGTATCCTTCAGGAAAAAAAATGATTTTTGAATAGAAAGTATTTCTGATACCTCTACAAAGTCCTCCTCAAATGCTTTATCATGATTTGAAGGTGATCCTGACTTCTTGGATATCCCAACAGCAGAACATAAACTCTGCCAGGTTTTACCATACTAGAAAAGGCTTTGAGTGTGACCCCAGAAATAGTCAGTCTGCTTTCTGAGGACTATCAGAGCTAAGTAGAGAGAGACTCATGACCAGTAGCAGACTAGCCATGCAGGGATAAATTCTTTGACCACTGGGCCCCATGAACCATAGAAAACTATAAAATGGCTCTCAGTCCTATGCAGCCCTTTCCATTTGTGTAGTGATGGTTGCAAACTGGTGGGAAAGAGGGCACAGGATACTCAAAATCACACCATTTTTAGACTATGAAACTTCATTTTGAAAAATAAATTGTATTGAATATCTCTTTTTTTTTTTTTTTTTGCATTACCTAAATTTTCCCCTGGATCCTTTCCCTTCCCCCTCCCAGAGAACTATTCTATATAATAGAACTTTTTAAGATAAAAAAGAGAAAAAACAAGTAGTAAAATTGATCATTAAATTGAAAAAAATCTGAAAATATATATGCAATGTCACATACCCAATACATCTTAGTTTGGCTTTAGATACTCTAAAATATCCAGTGACCAAAGAGAAACCATTCTTCTGCAGAAGTTGAATCATTTCAGTCTTGACATTTTTACTATAATATGAGATTCGAGGTAAGAAATCTCAACCAAATAAAAGGATGACTGACAATTACTACTTGGAGAAGCAAAAAAAGGAGTTAAGAGTTGGGTTTATTTTATGTCTAAAGGCTACAAAAAGTATTATTTCATAGGATATTTGGTCATTACATATTGCAGTACTTATGACAAACATTTGCAAAAAGACCACCATGAAAAAATTGTAGCTTAAGTCGCAACATTGGTTGGAGAGGGTGAAGAGATAGAGAAATTCCACAAAGAACTTGATAAGACCCTCAAAATTCAGGCCACATAACAGTTTGGCAATCCATGGCTTCAACGCAAAAGCTTTACAATGAAGAATTATATAACGAAATTTATAAGAGAGTTTAAATCTTTTGATTCAATGACATTATCAGCCTTTAAGGAGATTTTTTACAAGAAGAAAAGATCTATGTACACAAAACTAGTATTTTAAAATAGTACAATAGGAATAATAACAATAAACTTTTACATAGTATTTCAAAATTTGAAAGGTGCCTTACATTTACTGTCCCAGAAAGTTGGCAGGGGAGACTGAGTAAATGATGAGTCAATGACCCCAAAAAGGTGATTAGTTATATTAATATATTAATTATGTTATATATTAATATATTAAATCCTAAACTGAGCTGATTGTGGGATGATGGGAGAGTCTTTGAATATAATGGAATATTATTATGCCATTAGAAACAATCTAAAAAACAGCACCATGGAAAGACATATACAGTTAAGAAAGTCAAGTTGAAGAACATTCACACTCACTACCCCTGGTACATATGAAATCAACATGAAACAGCAACAAAACTCAAGTTAAATACTTGGTCAAGAGTGGCACCACGTTTTAAAATCTAATACAAATAGCCTTCCTTTGCCCAAGCACCTCCAGAGTCACCCTTTTATGTGATTTTGTTGGACTATATATTTGACTTTCATCTTGTCACTGGACTCTGATGACTCTGGAGGAGAGAGTGAGGTAATGACTGCACAACTCTGCCCCACTTAAATCCAATAGTAATGATAATGTAAAATTCAATGTTGGCAGATTTGTGGAGGAAAAGAGATATTGTTGCAGGGGAGGTGCAAGGAGACACTGACTAAGTCCTGGTCAGTTTGGAGAGCAATGTGACAAAAATGTAATGAGTCACAAAACTGGTTCTACTGTTTGACCTGGGGATTACTTTCCTACAACTTCATCCCAAAAGCATCTGTTAAAGGCAAAAAAAAAAAAGATTTACCTGTTCAAAAAATATAAAGAGATGCTTTATTTGTAATAGCTAACTGCTAGAAATTCTGGAAACAATTTATGTGTAATGATTGGAGAATGACTGATATGTTATTGTTGTTAAGACATTTTTCAGTTGCGTCTGACTCTCGTGACAGCATTTGGGTTTTTTTGGCAGAAATATTGGAGTGGTTTGCCATTTCCTTCTCTAGCACATTTTTACAGGTGAGGAAATTGAGGCAAACAGGATTAAGTGACTTGCCCAGGGTCATACAGGTAGTAAGTATCTGTGGTTGGATTTGAATTCATGCAGATGAGTCTTTCTGGTTCTAAGCCCAGCGCTCTATCTGCCATGCCATCTAGCTGTCTTAAATGGCTGAATAAATTATGAATAGTAATTATGTTAATCATATATTAATATACTGTATTTTGGCACCATAAAAACAGCAAATATCAGAATTACAAGGAAATGTGGAAAGACCAATTTAACAAGCATCTGGCCCCAAGATCCTGTTCAACAGGGAGACTCTGAAGTTGAGTAGCCCCCAGGGAGTCCTGAGCTCTCTATGATTCTCAGGGCAACTAAGTGGCAAAATGGATAGGGCGCCAGGCCTGGAGTCAGGAAGACTCATCTTCCTAGGTTCAAATCTGGCCTCAGATACTTACCAGCTTTGTAACCCTGGGCAAATCATTTAACCTTGTTTACCTCAGTTTTCTCATCTATAAAATGAGCTGGAGAAGGAAATGGCAGTCTACTCCAGTGTCTTTGCCAAGAAAATGGGGTCAAAGAATGGACTCTGACGAAGAGTCAGATATGACTGAAAACTACTGAACAATAAGACATGATTCTCAGAAAGGCAGACTTTCCATCCTTCTGCATCAAACAGTACTAATGAACTGTCTAGGGGATTTAATCAATCAGAATCTAACTCTTGCACTCCTACCTCCAGCCAACCCTACCTCTTTCCTGAATTTGGCTTTATTCTCTGAGCCTTAATCATAAGACCTTGGCATAATGGAGTCAACTGTCCATTGGAACAAACAAAACACAATTAATTGTATATGGCATTTCACCTTTGTTATTAAATCAATAAATCAAATAAGTAAATAAAAACAACATAATAATTTTAAAAAACCCAACAACTGCAGGGCTATGCCCTTCATCCTCCTAGAACTCAGCAGTTTGCACCCAATACGTAGGGATCCAAGAGTTCTAGGAAATGACTAGATCAAAACTACGTTCCTTCAGAAAATGGAGAGTGTCTTTTAAGACTCGAAACTCAGTTTGAAAATAAGGCTTGACTCCCACATCTAGCAGACTAGGGACCTCTGACTGGTCTCTGCCTTAGCCAGCTTGGGGAACATAGAGAATGGGTCCCTTGGCCATTCCTGGTGAGGAAGACTGCCGCTGCCAGTGACACCTGAGTGTGTCTGACATTCAGACCTTAACTCCACAGCCCTTCTCTCCAGTAGATGTTTCATTTGCCTTCCTGTCATAAACTTCTCCTCTCATTCCTCCCTCTGGGTCTTACCTGCACAGTGAGGAGGAGAAGACTTACCACTCTCCATTTCTGTGTAGGCTGACCCCCTGACTCCCCAGACTTCTTTTCTACCACCCTTGGCCACCTTCTTCCCTTCCCCAGCTCCTTGAGGCTAAGCACCGTCTATTTTTATGTGTATTCTTTTAGAACGGTGTCTGGTACATGATAAATATTTGATAAATGCCTGTTGAATGTTTGATACGTCTATATGAGATGATGCAAATTGAGTTTAGCAGAACTGGAGCTGTAGATATAAAATAATTCCTATTATTTTTTTTAA
Source organism: Bettongia penicillata ogilbyi (assembly GCA_023548195.1). NCBI lineage: Eukaryota > Metazoa > Chordata > Mammalia > Diprotodontia > Potoroidae > Bettongia > Bettongia penicillata. The sequence continues at coordinate 20,924,346 of JAJHZJ010000292.1, read as the reverse complement.
AAAAAGAAACAAATGAACTTGGAAGGGCACATGAATATGTAGCATTTATATAGTGCTTTAAGGTTTACAAAGCACTTTATGTGTTATTGATCACAATAACCTCATTAAGTACATACGGTCAATCTGAATTAAAGAGAAGCCAGGCAATATAGCTAAAATTAAGATTAATTAATAAAAATTAATTACTTGCCCTCAATCAGGTCACATAAGTTGCAGCTCCGGGGTGACACACAGAAAGTGCTGGGGTACCCAGGAGATCAGGAGCAGGGTTATTACTGGGTAGTAAGAGGGGGAAGGGTGCGTGTGTACAATTCTCAGAAAGCTCAGGCTGCAGGTGCCAGGGGTTTGGGATGTCTCTCAGTTTCACTAGATTGTTTCACTAGTTGCATAACAACCGAAAGTCCTTAGAGAAAGCTAGGGTATCCCCAAAGGGGAGTGTTTGTAAGTCTACAAAATAATCAGAGGCTGGAGTGACGAAGTGTGGTTAGCCTTAGGCAATTCATGGTTCTGGGAATGGGGACAAAGTGAGCCTCAATCAGCTTTCATCAGCACTACTGTTATCCTCATTTTAGAGATGAGGAAACTGTTAATAATTTGCCTGGGGTCATATAACTAGCAAGTATCCGAGTTAGGATGTGAACTCAAATATTTCTGACTTTTAAAGGCAACATTGTATCCCCTGCACCCCGCTCTCTCCCCACCAGCTTCCTTAGAGGACCTAGGCAGAGATTGTAGGGAGAAAAAGGAAAAGGGGCTTCAGCCAGAGCTCTGTTAGAACAGCATGCTTAGGGGCGGGAGGTGGACAACATAAACATGAAGACTGAGTGCCATTGTTAAAGAAAACACTGAGAGTGCCAGTCAATAAAAAGTAAACCCAGGAAATAAGATGAAAAGGAGTTTATTAGCACTCCAACTGGAGTGGAGCCAAACACCAAATCCAAGTGCCAGCTTGTTTTTATAGACATTAGTAGAATGGTTTTCTACTAATGGATAAGACAATTCCGATTGGTAGACATTTTAATGAGGAGGTGGGATAAGTGTCATCTCAGCTCCTCCACCCCACCTCTCCCCTGCCCCCTTACAACATCATTTAGATGAAAAATTAGTTCTTCAGTGCTGGGAGTAGTCCTGGTGTTAGTCTATAGGGGTGTTAGTGTATAGGTGATGGTGAAGTGAACCTTGCCCACTTCTTCATTGGAGCTGAGTGGAGTACCCAAGGGTTAAAGCAAAGTTAAAATATGAGGGGTCATTCAGACTATATTTTAACCAGTGGTTTGACTTTGTACAGTGTCACATGGCAGGACAATCAAAAGAATATATTTATGGAAGCCAAAGGAGTATGGAACATGGAGGAGAAGGAGGAAGAAGGGAAGGAAAAGGAGAAGGGAGAAGAGAAAGAGAAGGAGAGAGGAGGAGGGGAAGGGAGAGAGAGGAGGAGAAAGGAAGGACAGGTGGACATTGGCAGAATTTGTAGAGAGGTCCAAAAGGATGGCTGTGAAGATTTAGCAGATTTAGTTAAGACTGAACAGTTAAGAAATCATTAGTAGCTTCAGAGAGAGCAGTTTTGCTAAAGTGTTAGAAGCCAGATTGCTAGAGATTGAGAAGGGAGTGGGTGGTAAGAGAATGGGGGCTGGGGGTGTAGACAACTCTCCAGAAGAGGAGTTTGACTGCCAAAGAAAAAAGCTGTAGGATGATAGCTTAGGGGGGATGAGAAGATGAAGTGTTTTTGGTTTTTTTTTAAAGGATAGTGCACCTTATCATTTTTGGAGAAAGCGGAAAGGAGCTGATAGATGAGAGTCGGGAGGAGGGAGAGAACAGTTGACCTAGATGTGTGCCTTCTTTCTGTGGTGTTTGTTCAGCTGCTTGGAATAGGAAGGGAGAAAGCAAATGATCCAGGTGTCTCAAAGTCAAAGACTGGCAGATATTCACACACACACACACACATACACACACGTATGTGTAGGCACAGACCCAAACCCTCATCCACATTGGCAAGTCAGGTGTACAGTGTGGATAGCTATTTATCCCCTCATGGTTCTAGGGCATTTTGAGGGGTTGGGAGGTGGTTTTCTAATGCTCACAAACCCTGATACCCCACTATTATCAATTGATGTCAACAAGCCAGCCAGATTTTATTAGGCTTTGTGAATGAATATTTACCAAGGTAAGAACAGCTGGTACAGAACATTAAATTTCCCACAAATGCACACAGGATCCTGGGAACATGGTCTCATACTTAGAGAGCTTATGTGGCAAAGGGATAATTTCTGATTGTTGGACTATTGGAGGTCTTTTTCTGCCTTCTTGGGATTCTCACAGTATCCCTCTAAGGTATCTTTCTGTAGTAGGGCTGCTTGTAGGGTCCCAAAGCTGTTTTTTCTGTTTGTCTTCAGTTCCTTATATAGACCCTTTAGCCAGTCACTGCCGTTCCAGGGACTCTGGGATAGGACACCAAGGAGAGATTCAAATCCTCCAACCCTCCAAGGGTCACAAGTCACCCTCTGAGTGAGGAATCCAAGAGTGTTGAAGGAAGATAGAGGCTCTACTTCTCCACCCCCAAAAGATTTTCTCTCTTGACTGAACTTCTCTCTCTTCTAATGGACTGTCAGGCACTCAAATCCTGGCTTCTGAACTAACTCACTATTTTATAGAAGGTCTATAGGGTGTGATAGGGAAAACATTATTTTAATGCATTTTATTGATGAACTCAATAGAGATATTCTCACCTGATAAAAGAATGAGGGCTTGAATATTTTGTTAGTTACTTTAAATGGTGAGGGGTGATTTAGTCTCCTGGCAAGGAAAAGGACATTCTCTTTTCCCAAGACTAGAACAAAAGAGGAAAGATGTGGATGTTTATGTGGGGTGTGAAGATGTGACAGACTTTGAAGTGCAGTATGGGGGAAATAAGAGAGCTTAGGGTAGTCTAGGTTTTCTTCATGAAGTAAGAAGGGAGATCATCTGCTGAGAGAAGGAATGGGGAGCAGCTTTAGGGAATTAAGCAAGGAGGGAGGAGTATCTACTTTGAGGAGTACAGTAGAGTCAAACAGGGAAAGATAAAAGTGATTATTGTAGAGCAGTCAGGGTTATATTTAGATAAAATAATATAAATCTGGAGAAATTCTAGTTGTCCCCCTATTGTGTCTTCTTTTCACATTGTTCACTTGCTTAAAACTAGGAGGGGATAAGGCAGGCAATGTGAACGAACTGGGATTGAAGATTGGAAGTGAATGAATGATGCAAGGAGAAAGGGGCAAGGGAATAAAGAGTAAAGAACTGAATCTAATGACTTAACCACATGGCCTTATCTATCTGCATGTCATCCAAGAGAAACTTCTGCCCCAGGTCCATGCTATTCTGATTAATGGCCAATTCTCCAGGACCACCATATTTCAATTCATCATTCCACTCCTTACTCTCAGGACATCTCCTCCAAAGCCTCATCAACCATCTTGTCCCTGGTCTTCCTCCATCCCAACCCTCTTCATTTCTCTGGTCATGAATACTGATCAAATCCTTTCTGTCATTGGAGAGTGTCAATCTGCTCCCTGAAGGCACTCCCTCACCCATTCCCTATGGCTGTCCTCATCCCAGTAATATTCCAGACCTAAGTACCTTCCCTAACCACTATTCCTCCTTATGGGGCCTTTTCTCCATTAGAATGTTAAGTTCCTTGAGAGAAAGGATTATTTCGTTTTTGTCTTTGTACCTCCAGTTCAGCCTGGCACTTAGTAAGCTAAATGCTTTTTTATTTATTCATTCAAGCAAGCAAGCAAACAACCAACCCACCCTAGGGACCAGACTGTAAAGGAAGGAAATTGAGGCCAGAGCAAGAGTGAGGGGGAGGGGTGGATACAGGGGCTGAAGTTCTACTTTGTTGAATGCGAAGATCTTATGTAAAGATTTATTCCCTATTTTGTGTGTGTATTTGACTCTATTAATAATCATTTATGTTAAGTTTGTAACTTTCAGTTCTTGTGACCTTCTTATGGTAGAACATTCTTCTGCCCCCACATCCCCTTCTCCCAAGGCTGAGTGCCTCCCATAACCTCCATTTTGAGGAAGGCAAGGGCCCAGGTAAACCATTCCTCTCTTTACCTCTTCTGACCCTCTGGACTTCTCCATCATCTCGGACTCCACAGATTTTCAGCTTCTTTTTTCTGTATTGTCTTCCTTCATAGACTGTTAGCTCCTTTAGAGGAGGGACTTTCCTTTTTTATTGTATTATACCTTCCAGCTCTTAGTACCAGTGCCTGGCACATTATAAGCACCTAATAAATGGTAGTTAAAGGTATGGGACCAGAGAAGTACGAAGGAGAATGTAGAGAATACTCTAATTGGTGCAAAAGGTCCATATAGAAAGGGTCAATGGAGGGCCCTGAATGCCAGGAAAAGGGACTTGCTGGATCCTGGAGGCAGTGAAAAGGTAGTGTAATTGTACCATTTTATCTTAGATTGCATTAAGAGGGGCATGAAGTGTTTGGGAAAAATTGATCTAATGGATAGATTAGGGGGAGGGAGAGGCAGGAAGAGAGAAGCAGTTTGCTTTTCCAGAGGAAATTATTTTTTCTACTCAAGTCCTTATATTATCATCTTATTCTCACTACACCCCACCCCAATTTTCCAGTGCCAGGCCTGGCACATGATTGGTTTCTGTCCTGAGGCCACACTTCTGATCAGAGAGCTGAGGTGACTGTCATCCTTTCTGGCCCCTTTCTGTACAGCCTTCCTTCCTTCCTGGCTCGAATGTTCCCCTTCCTCCTTCCCCTCCCCCATTCCACATCTATCAATGGGGCTTTGTGTGGTCAGCATCCCTATCTCATTCACTGAATATATGTGACTCTCTTCAAAGGCATCTATGACCTAGTGGAAATACCATTGACGTCAGGCCCTCAGCCTGATATTTGTCAGGAACAGTTGGCCCCTAAAGCCAAGAGAAGAGCCGAGATGAATGGGGCCTACTCAAGGACATCTACCTCTATGCTGAGCAGCTGGAGGTTCTCCTCCCCCCACTTCTAGAAGCAGGTCATGAGAGCTGGGGAGAAGAAGCCAGTCCTTTAAGAGACTTTAAGGTCCCTTATAAAAGACCAGTGGTGTCAAATTTAAATAGAAATAGGGAGCACCAATCCATACATAAGGATCCCTATTGGCTGCAAATTGATTTAGTTTTAAAATGTAAGGATCTACATTTTAATATATTTTTATTTATTTTGTTAAATATTTCCCAGTTACATTTTAGTCTGGTTTGGGTTTTACTTGGGAATGTTAGATGCCACATGCAGCCACAGGCTGAGTCTAACACTTCTGATCTGACCAGTACTTTCATTTTACAGATAAGGGAAGTGAATAAAAATATGGCTTGTCTAGAATGCTTTAAAAGGTTTTTAGAGAAAGAACAAGTCCTGACCCAAAGGATGAGTTGTTAGTAGTAGAATTTCAGGAACTAGGTGGGTAGGTCCTTTGAGGTTGAGAGCCTTCCTCCCACCTTTATATTCCCCTCTCCTAGGTTACCATTTAACCTTCTGTTAGGAAATAGGAAACTGTATCTTGGGGTGGTTTTAGTCATTTGGAAAATGAATATAGTAGATGTGCTAAATTCACCCCTGTCATTTCCTGGGTTGTAGAATAGCAAGGTCTTTTCAGAGCTGGGGCAGGGAATGTTGCTGAGTGTGAATTGTGAGTCAGGATAACCTTCCCAGGTTCAGGTAGTTCACCGGCAATTCAGGTCTAAATCTCCCTGGGTTCAGGTAACGGAATGAAAACTTGGGACTTGGATTTCCAGTAAATTCTGGAATATGCATACACACACACATACATACACCCTTACATACATACTTACACATATACACATATGTATATATGTGTGTGAATGTATGTATATGTATACACACACACACACACATATATATATATTCAAGGGCTAGTTAGTGAACAGTTAGAAAAGGAAATAATAAGGATCAGCAAGGCTTCATCAAAAACAAGTCATCTCAGACTAATCTCACTGGTAGCTCAGAAGGATGCTATTGAGCTCTTTCCTGCCTAGTTTACAGCAAAGAATTAAGCAGTTTCATAGTATTCTTTTGAATTAGTTGGAGACGTGTTGTCCAGACAATAGGTCAGACGGAGGGTTTGGGAATGATTGAATAACTAGATTCAAAGAGTAGGAAGTCATTAGTCATCCCTGGAATGGAATGAAGAAGAAGGATGTATGCATGTAATTCTTAGCTATCTAAACTCTTAGTTTAACCTTAAACAAAGACATAGAAAGCAAGCTTATCAAAATTAAGATGCCACAAAGCCAGGAAGGATGACTCATACTTCGGATAGCAAATTCAGGGTCTAAAAAAAGGTCTCCATGGAATAAAATATTGGATCAAATCTAGTGAGATGAAGTTCAATAAGGATAAATGTAAACTTTTAGAAAGGCTTAAAAAATCAGTGCTCATAGCTGTAAGATGGGGAAGATGTGACTAGACAACATTTTTTTTTTAAGATCTGGAGGTTTTAGTGGATTGCAAGCTAAACAGGAGCCAACAGTATGATATGGCAGTCAAGAAAGAATACAATCCCAGAGTAAATTAAGAGAGATATTACTGTCTCGAACTAGGGAGGTGAGGGTACTAATGTCTTCTACTCTGGTCTGAACACATCTGGATTACCTTGTCCTTTTCTGAGTGGCCAGGATGGTAAAGAAGCATAGGTTCATGACATATTAGCATTGTTTAGAGAATCAGGGAATGTTCAGTCTAGAGAAGAGAAGAGAAGCTTGAGTGGGACATGATAACAATAAGCAATCATTTGAAAGGAAATTAAACGGAAAAGGGATGATTTTTTTTTCCTGCTTGGCTCCAGCTGGGTAAAACTAGAAACAATGGATGGAAAGCTTAAAATATGCACATTTGGGAAAAGCTTCCTAACCATTAGATCCTCCCCAAAGTGGATGTTGCTGCCTCTGGAAACAAAGACTGGAGGACAACATGTCAGATATGACAGAGAGGATATTTTTGTATCAGTTATGTCATATGGCCTCTGAAATTCCTTCCAGCACTGAGATTTTTGACTCTATAACTTTCCTTGGCCTCAATTTGCTTCCCTGAGTAGATGGAGGTTAGCTGTCAGGGGTACTTAACCTCTGGTTTATGAGCTTGGTTCTTAAATTTTGGAATGTAATTCTTGTCCCAAAGCCCATTAGTATGAGACTCCTTGTGAGTGAAGATGAAAGATAACTTGCTGTTGTTTACAAAGTGTAAAGAGTATCAGCCTTTTTCAGTCCTCTTTTAGAATTCTTTATATTTCAAGTCTTCAGGACTCTTCAAATGTCAAGTTGCTTTGCTTTAGGTGCTTCTGGCTTCCAGATTTGAGAGAGAAGATGGAAGAGGTCCATCCCACCACAAGCTGGTGAAGGAATAAGATTCTGGGAAAATGAAAGCAGATCTAGCGATAGTCTCCATCGTGTTCCTATTCCTAGCTAAAGACTTGGGGGGAGTTTCCCCTTGGATGAGACATTTACTCTCTCTTGGTTGAGCTGAGTTGTACAATGAGAGAGTTGCTTCACTCTGCATTTTCTAATTGATATGTGTTTTCCTATATACCTTCTCTTATTTCTACAATTTGGATAAATGGGTTTTCTTTTATTTGCTACGTGTGTAGCAAATCATGGAACTGATATTTGGTGGGAAAGGGATCACACCTTGGATATAGACCTTAGGGTCCTCCTTCCTCCCCTCAGTAATGACAAAGTGTTCATAAGTTAGGTCAGACTTGATCATATCCCCTAACCTAATATCTAAGGGAGCAAATAGATGTAACCCTAGCCTGATTCTCCCTTTCTCTGAGATCAGTGGTTCCAACCTACTGCCTATCTTCTTGGCAGAGCAAAAGTCTCCCTTGGAGAAGGGGTGGAGGTAACACAGAGAAGAGACTTGAGATGCTTATTCTTCCTCCCTTTGAGCTACACAATGACAACTCTTACCACAGGTGGACCTCTCTACACTTGGGGCCGCCCTACATCAATAAACTATTTCAATAGAACTGGTTTCCTTGGTAATACTATGCAGTATATTTTGTGCATTTAAAAATATTATTGTGAGAAGGGGTCTTTAAGCTTATCACAATGCCCTTGCAGGGGTCCATAACCCTGCAAACTACACTGAGAACCCTTGGACTAGATCAGGACTTCTTAAACTTTTCCATGTGTGATGCCTTTTTGCCTGAGAAATTTTTATGTGATCCTGGGTATATAAGTATATAAAATAGGTGTACAAATCAAGCATTTACTGACAATAAATCATAAAGAAATTTATTTTAAAACAATTCTTTGGCATGCCTATATTTGACCAAGTATTAAAGATGAAAGCAAATTTGCATGGTAATGAAATGGATGTGCTTATTTATTTTTACAGAAAGAATTAAATCTTGGTGGAGTATTTGTTGCTGTAAGACATTGAGCATCTTCAACATTTTTCAGAATTGATTGATATTTTTATTTTATAATAATCAATGCAGAGAATGCCACTTTGTATAAATACATAGTACAAAATGTACAGAAGTACTCAGGGTCATTTCAGAAATTCTTGGAAATTTTGTCCTAATCTCAAGCCAAAATTCATTTAATGATTTTTTAGGAAACTCAGGTTTTAAATCTGTGTTACTTGTTAACTTGGCAAATTCTTCTTGAACTTTTAATGGCAGATAATTGGTATTTTTTTATTTCAATTGAGCATGGTTTAAGAACCTAGCTTAGTTTTTTAGAATCAAAATTTGAAGGGAAGTGTTTCTAAAACTGTATCTCCAGGTGCTTCAGATGATCAATGTTAACTCTTACAATTAAATCTCTGGAAGGTTATTTTCAATTATAAAATCTTATGTAGTCATAAACATTTCTAAAGAACCATTTCCACCCTATTCTTCTATATGTTAACTTTTTAAGCAAAATTTTCAATTTTATCTGTTAGCATAAATATGTTACAATTTTTCTTTGAAGCAACATATTTAAATCACTGAGTTTTTCAAAAATATCCAACAAATAACAGTTTTGAAAGCCATAAGTCATTATGAAAAAATTAACAAAATCGGATTTCTGCTCACTCAAAAATGTAACAGTTTCATCTTTCACTTTCAATAATCTATTTAAACCTCACCCTCTTGAGAGCCTCTGCATGTAGTCATACACTTTTGTAATTAGAATTCATGTATTTCCAAAGGTCTGAAAATAAATGACTATGATCCTGATGGATCATACAGTGAGTAAATGTGATATGTTCATTGCCACCAGCTTTAACTTTTGCTACAAATCCAATATTCTCACCCATCATTGCTCCAGCACTGTCTATACAGACTCCAACATATTTGTTCCACTGTGAACCTTCATTTGTGAAAAATTTGACTTTAAGGTATATATTTTATCCTCTTATATGCCCTTCCAAAGAGTGACAAAATAATAATTACTCAAGTATGCTTCCTTCATAAACACATCTTACATAAAGTGACAACTGTTCCATGTTGGAAACATCAGTTGTTTCATCTAACTGAATTGCAAACTTTGAGCTGTCCTTAAGCCGGGTTTAATAAGCTACTGGAACTGGTCATTACTAGTTTCAGAAATTCTTTCGGAAACAGTATCATTTTGTAAAGGAATTTTACAAATTTCATTCCTATACTTTTTCCCAGGAACTATTTCTGACATTTTAATAGCAGTAGGTGATACAAGATCTCCTATTGCATAGGACTTTTTTAGCTTTTGCAATTAAATAATAAGTTTCATAAACTACAAGTAAATACTTTTTGTTGACAGTAAAAAATTTCTCTAAACATTATTTTTCTTTATTTGAAGATTATAAAAGATGTTTAAAATATTCCTTTTGTTTCTTGCAATACTCTGCATGCTTGGTATTCCATTGGTATGCCATTTTAGTTTGACTGGCTTCATACTCTCCGAAGTCAAAACTTCATTACAAATTAATCAAAGGGGTTTTTCCACACCATAAACGTTATTAGAAGTAAATCCATATTGGAAAATTATTCTACATACTTTCTTTTTCTTGTCAATTTAGATATACTACATCCTAGTAGTGAAGATTTTGCTACATTATCTTCAGTATTTTTACTTCTTCTCTAAACTTAGTCACTTTATCCATAACTGAAAAATATATTTGTCCTGAAATATAAATATTGCTAATAATTTTCTCAAATAAATACTAGCTTTAGAGCATGAAATGACATTTGTTTGTGCTTAATTTAAAAAATTGATGTTCACACTTACATACACTACAGCAGTGAAGATGTAGAAATTTAAAGGGCTTTTGTCTTTACTTGCTGCAATTAAACACTTAGGTTTCCATAAAAGAAGGAGATAACAACAATTTTTAAAATCAAACATGCTAACGTAATACAATCTAGAGATATACTAATTTGATACATGCTGAGTAATGATGGTAGAAAAATATTAAGTCTTTATTTAAGATAATTAAACTATTATGTTTCTTTAGCAGCGGAAGGCTTTGTATGCACAGTAAAAACACTGCAATTCATAACATATTATAGTCTTGAATCTCAGCCGAGATGTTTCTGGCAGTGTTCATTGGTGTTGCATCGTGTAACAGCATGCGTAGTGAAAAGTGCACATATTGTGTTTGGAACCAAGGCTACATTGAAGTTGCGCGATACGGCACAGGTAAGTGCTGTCAGAAACACCTCGGATTTATTCTGCCTTTTATTTTGAATTAATTTTTGGTCATTGCCAGTTCAGAAACATTTTGCTGTTGCCAAATTTTTCATGACCCCCACATTAAGTTATGCAACCATCTATGGGATCGTGACCCACAGTTTAATGAGCACTGGACTAGGTAATTTCAAAATCCTTTGCAATTCTTTCAGAACCAAGACAAGGCTTCCAAGTTTCCGGGCATGGTACTACCACCCAGTTCATCACATACCCCTGTGCTTCATCTCCCATAAATAATCAGAATGATCTGATAATGATCTTAACTTAAATTTATATGTGGTTGAAGGTTTACAAAAGTTGAGAATGCCTCTGGGGGCAGCTTCTTTAGGAAGTAGCCTCTAGGGTAGTGATCTGTCACTAATAGGCCATTATTATGTCATTAGGAAGTCCTCTCTGGTAGGCCCCAGCAAGCCAAGGCAATTGCAGAAGGGTTTACCTAGTACTTATTGTGGAGGACACATAGAGAAAGAAATCTAACTTCCTGACCTAGGGAGATAGAGGTCTAGTTTAGTTAGACAACAAATATTAATCATTTACTTTGTACCAGACACTAGGCTGGTATGAGGATATAAAGAAAGGCAGAAACATGATCTCTGCCCTCAAGGAGCTCATATTCCAATGAGAGAGATAACGTGAAAAAATGTATTCATAAAAGATCTCTCTTTCTCTGTCTCTCTCTCTGTCTCTCTCTCTCTCTCTCTGTCTCTCTCTGTCTCTCTCTCTCTCTACATATTGAGGGTGTATGGGGTGGTTAAGAGGACTCGTGCCTCCGGTGCGAGGGCTTCTGAGTCTTTCTCAGGGTTTCTCATCTACCTTTGGTGTCCACCTGTAACCCAGCTTTCACCTGTGACTCCAAGAAGCTACAGCATGCAGAATAGTCCCACCCCGGTAAAGCATCTTAGCAGACGGGCTAAACCGGGTTGAGGGTAACCAACAGGACTCCAGCCTGTTGGTAAGTTAGGGAAATGTCCACCCCAAGCATGTGGAGACTTGCTCCAGTGGAATGGGCAGATGAGAACAATTTGTTCCAGTGACCATGAAGGCAACTGAAGCAGATGTTGTGGAGTGCTTAGAGCTTAGTGAGACTGAAGACTTGAGGGTCCCATGGCTAGTACTTGGTAGAGCAAGATTTGAATACAGTTTGTCCAGACTCCAGGGAAATCTCTCTCACTAAATTATGCCACCTCTCCTGTAACCCACAAGACTGTCAAAGGGTAGAGGCTATGACTCAAGCTGTGTATGGTATGGAGATTCAGGGGAGAGAGAAATCATGAAGACCCTGGGCGACTGGCAGCCTTGCTTTACCTTGCCAGTGGATTTTGATCACTCTGGAAGAGAGAGTGAGACTTACAACTTTGTGCAGCTCTGCTTCACTTAAATTCATGCACATGTCAGGACATTACCTGTAACATCACTGGTCCTCTTGGAAATGAAGGACAAACAATATCTATCTATCTATCTATCTATCTATCTATCTCTCTATCTATCTATCTATCTATCTATCTGTCTGTCTGTCTGTCTGTGTCTGTCTATCTATCTATCCATCTATCAACTATCTCTATCTAGTAAAGGGGAGGCAATCTCAGAGAGAAAGCATTAGCAGTAAGGAAGACGGGGACAGACCCATTTACTGAAGGTAGGATTCATAGGAACCCAGGATGTGGAAATGAGGAGGGAGAACATTCTAGATATGGGAGATAGACAATGGAAATGCAGTTGGGGGTTGGAGTGTCCTGTACAAGAGAATAACAAAGGAGCCCAGTGTCAACACTGCAGAAACCATGGTGGGGAACAAAATATAAGAAGACTGGAAAGACAGGGAGAGGCAAGGCTATGAAGGGCTTTAAAAGCCAAAGGATATTTGATCCTGGTGGTGATAAGGAACCACTGGAGTTTGTTGAATGAAGATGGGGGTGAGAGGAGAGGGAGAGATAGTGTTGATATGATCAAACCTGTGCTTTAGGAAGATCAGTTTGGTATCTGAATGGAGGATACACTGGAATGGGTGAAGGACTGGGGACAGGGAGACTAATCAGAAGACTTGCAATTAGCCACTGGGCCAGGTTGGTGGCAAGGTCAGAGGAGAGGGGGAGGCGTATACATAAATATTACAAAGGTTAAAATGATGAGACTTGGTGACTGGATATGGGGGTGGAGACTGGGTGAGTGAAAATCAGGAGTTAAGGATAACTGTTATACCAGGATCATTATAGTTGAGTGACTGGGACATGGTGGAACCCTCAACAGTAAAATAGGAAAGTTAAGAAGAGGGGAGACATCACTTTGATAGCTAGGTAAAGGATGCATTAGTGGGGGCTGGGGTGGGGGTAGGGAGAGGCTTGAAGCAGGGAGATCAGTTAAAAGGCAATATTGCAATAGTCCTGGTGTAAGGCGACAGGCCTGTGCTAGGGTGGTATATTTGTGAGTGGAGAGAAAGGGACACACATGAGAGATGCTGTAAAGGTAGAAATGATGAGCCTCAGCAACAAATAGGATAAGGGAGGGTGTGAAAAAAATTCAGGAGTCAAGGATGAGAAGTGGTTTGAGCAGAAGCTAGAGATCCTATGACACATAGGGACAGGAACTGGACCTGTCATTTCAAGAGATAAAAGGAATTCTCCATGAGTAAACTCCTCTGACAGCGGTCAGCACTTTCTTTGTTTGCATTGTATAGTCTTGGAGCTTGGCCTAGGGACACTGAGGTTTGAAGCAACTTGTGAGAGCAAGATTTGAACCCAGGTTATCCAGACTCCAGGGAAAGCTCTCTCATTTCACCACACTGCCTCTCATGTAACCCACAAGATTATCGAATGGTAAGAAGCTATGAGTTAAGCTGCATATGGTATGGAGATTCAGGGTAGGGAACAATCGTGAAGGATTGACTTCAGGGGATGATGGTAGCTTCCTGGAGGTGATGGGACCTTGCACAGTTGTGGAGATGAGGTTCCATGGAGATGGACAGGTGGTATTTCTGAAGGGAATAAACCTCTCTTCTCACAAGATCACTCAGCTGACTCCTGGTCAGTTCATCCAAACTCCTGATTTCTAGGCTGAATGATAACGCAATGTGGGGGATGGGGGTTTTTTGAGGGTGAGGGGGGGGGGAAGTTCCAGTTCCTGAGATGTGGTGAGGCATCGCCATCTGCTGGCCACCTTTATTTAGCCTTTGTGCTTCAGGGGCCAAGGCTTAGTGATCACAGGTTCCCTAGAACTGGGGATTAAAGGGGTGATTGGAGATCATTGAATCCAGTTTCTTCACTTTATATTTGAAATGAAACCCAAAAAGCTTAACCAAGTGAAGACCAGGTAATCTAGGTGCACAGTACACTGGACCTTGAATCAGGAAGACTTGTATTCAAATTCTGCTTCCGATGAATACCATGCATGTGACCTTGGACAAGGCCCTTAACTACTCTGTGCCTCACTCACTCAATAAACATTTATGAAGTGCCTACTGTGTGCCAGACACTGTGTTAAATACTGAGGATACAAAAAGACAGTCCCTGACCTCAAGGAACTTACAATCTAATGGGCAAGAAAACATGTAAATAAAAACATATATAGAAAACTATATACAAGATAAATAGGAAATAATTAATAGAGGGAAGGCACTGAAATTAAGAAGTTCTGGAGAAGGTGTAATATTAGTAGGTACTTAAAGGAAGTCAGAGAAGTCAGTAGTGGGAGTGAAGGGAGAGCATTCCAGGCATTGCGGGCAACCAGAGAGAATGCCCAGAGTGGGCAGATGGGGAGTGTTTCCTTCACGGAACAGCCAGGAGGTCAGTGTCAGTGGATTGAAGAGTATGCCTTGGGGATAAGAAGACTGGAAAGCTAGAGAAGGCTAGGTTATGAAGGGTTTCGAATGCCAAGCAGAGCATTTTGTATATGATTGTGGAGGCAGTCGAAGGCCACTGAAATTTTTTAAAAAGGAGAGTGATATGTCAGACCAGCAAGGAAAATCATTGGTGGCTGAACGTGAAACAGGCTGAACCACCAGCAGGTTATTGCAAAAGTGTAGGGGAGATGATGAGGGTCTGAACCAGAGTTGGGGCAGTGTCAAGGGAGAAATGAAGGCATATTCGGGAGAGGTTGCAAAGGTGAAGCGACAGGCCTTGGCAGCAGATTGCTTTCTCATCTTTCAAATGGGGATAATAGCAATGCCTACTTCCCTGGGTTATTGTGAGAATAAGAAGAAATAACATTTGTAAAGCATTATGCAAATGTTAAAGGGCTGTATATCAATGCCAGCTATAATTGTTATTATTACTGGGAAGAATGTATTTTCCTGGGGTCTTGAAAAATCTAATTAAACATGCTTTAAACCTGAAAGGGAAGTTTATATGTGTGTTTATGTAAAAAGTGCTTATATATATTCACCAAACTAAATACCATAAAGAGTAGTTGTACTTTAAGAAGAGTTTCCCAGTTGAGCTACCCAGAAACATAAAGGAAAGAATTTTTTTTAAAGGCACTGTGTTCATTGATCAAAGAAGCCCATGAACTCAGATGTCTATATATAAATATACAAAGTATGGTTAACAAGTTTAAGTTGAAATCTTGATGTAAGAAAACAAATTTGATCTTGTAAGGTATCACTGGGATTTAGTAGGGTAGGACTGGAATTTATTCAACCATCTATTTATGCCTCAAGTGTTTATTAAATATCTACTATGTGCCAAGCATTGTGTTAGATGCAGGACTTAACAAAAACCAAGCCAAAACACTGCTGTCTCTATAAGGAGCTTATGATTGGGGAGAAACAAACTACATGAACTGGGGATGTGCAAATACAAAGTCCATACATAGTAAATACTAATTTCTTGGGTGGAGAGGGCAATTTGACATTCTGGATTAGGGGAGGTCTTGCATAAAAACAAAAGATACCAGTGGCAGTTGAATTGGCCCTTTAAGGAAGGTAGGCAGAGATTAAGAGGGAATGCATTTTTGTGGCGGGGAACAGGACAGTCTGTGCAAAGGCAGGAAGATGGACGGTGGAAGGAATGTCACGTATGAGGAACAGCAAGGAGGGAAATTGGATTGGAATGTAGAGTCCATGAAGAAGCGTCTTAGGCAATAAAAAACTTGGAAAGCTTGTTTTAGGCAAACAAAGAAATTCACTTATTTAGAGGGAACTAGGATGAATATTTACTCAAAAGGAACAGTAAGAGGAAAAGGTGGGGTCGATGGAGTAACTTTGCCTATTAAGAAGCTGAAACATTTGGTGCATATAAATAGATAGTTGAATGAGGAAATTCAGAAACTGGGAAACTAGAACAAGGAAATCCAAGAGCCGGAGGTATGAGGGACAGAATTTAGCTGAAGATAAATGGAGGCTGGAACCAAGTGATCCTGTCATTGGAGTGTATTGTGGACAACCTAGCCAGAAAGAGGGTGGCAATGAGAAGTATGGGAAATGTTAAAAACCTCGAACAGAAGTCTGAAGGACATCACTGATCTGGATAACTGCTGGACTTATTTGCCAAAAGTAGAACAGTTCAGATTTTCTTGACTTATCTGAATGATAATCTCATCCTTCAAAGAGTGAAGGAGCCAACAAGGGATATTTCTATTCTGGGATGGATTCACACCAAGATGAAAGAACTGGCTGTTGGGATGAACATTATAAGGGAGTGACCAATGCACCTTAGAATTTGTAACAAAGAAAGAAAAGAAAGCTAAACATACTGGCCATGCACCCCAAATTTTGGGAGAACAGATTTCAAAGGTTTCAGAGAAGAGGTAGGTAGGATTCCATGGGCTAAAATTCTGCAGAAGTCAACCCTGAAATTTAAGGGCAAACAATGCAGGTCCTGCCTTGAATGAATTCGATCCAAGACTTCTTTCAGCCAAAGACAAGGTTTATTAGAACACCAGTCACGGTGGGCAAGATATTAAGAATCTGCCCTGTTGTGACACTTGGATTCATAAGCCAGCCAGACCGAATCTGAACCATTGTCCAGACTCATAAGCAATCTGCACAATTTAATTGGAGGCAAGATGGACCTTATATATTAGAAAGACTGTGGGAAGAACCTAGGAGTGGTCATGAAGTCTACAGTGACAGAGAAAGACCCAGCAGGACCAGGTGTCCTAGGTGAACACCAGGTTCCTGGACCATGCAGGAAAGTCCAGGGATTTTTCCTTTTTTGGGGTCCAGATCCCAAAAACATGGTCTTTTCCTTTTAGGGATTCCGATCCCATCCTCTTCAAACCTAAGAGGAATAGGAAAATCTCAAGAAAAAAAATTCTGAGAACACAAAAATAAACGGTTCTGATATGAAAGGAAAGGGGGAATTGTCTGAAGAAACTAATGTAGATGTATGGGGAATTTACCAACTGACCATTTAAAAAAATTAAAATAAACGTTTGCTGCTCCTTGTTTTTGTTGAAAAGTTATTCTACAAAATGTTGAGTCCTCCATTCATAAAAGAAAAAGTTTGACAAATCCCAACCCATATAGTGACTATTTCTAATCTCTCTTATATGTGTGTGTATGTATATATAGACATATATATGATATTTTGTAGCCTGAATCCCTCACCTCTTTTCTAAGAACAGTCATGTTTTGTTATCTAGTTTTTGATGCTGAGATGGCTCATTATAATTACTTTGAATTCAGTTTCCTTTTAGTATTCTATTTTTTTAGTATTGTAGCCATTGTATATATTGTCCCTGCTTACTTCATTCTGCATCAGTTCATACAAATTCTCCAATATTTCTCTGAATTTCTCATACTCCTCCAATCCTATTGTTATCACTAGATGCTGGTGCTGTTGGGTAGTGTTGACTGTACAAGATGAAAGACTACTAGATGGTCATCACTATAAGAATGTGGGGATTGAAAAAACTATATTAGAGAAAAATAAGGGCTAGGACTTCTGCTTGGGATGAATGGAAAGATTGTAACTGATATTGTGGCTGTTTATCCTTTGTTCTTGAAGAGGACCACGCCATCAGGGAGACGATGCCATGACTTGCAAGTGAATTGGATGAAAGTGAGGGAGGGCTGAGAAAAGTCACCAACCTGACTTTCTCCCTGAGAGCTATGTGGATCCAGTGGCAAGAAACAGACCAGGGTGACTGGAGATGGCTCTGCCAGGCACATAATATGTGCTCTATGAATAATAACTGATGACAGACAGAAGAGTGACTCAAGTTTTATTTATTTTTCTTTTGTTTTCTCTGACAGGGAGAATGATCTTTGGACTGGAAAGGTCAGAGCATAAATGGGTAATAAGGAGTTGAATTCCAAGATAAGTAGAGATATTATAAGAAAGTTCCTAGCTACCCTAGGTATGTGCAAGTCATCAATGCAGTTGGACTATAACCCAAGGAGCTAAAGGAAGTGGAGAATGTAATTACTGATCTATTGATCTTGGGGACATTATGGAGAAAGAGAAAAAGGCCTCAGGATTCTAGGAGGGCAAAGTTTGGTTTTCAATAAAGGAAAGAGAGTAGATTCTGCAAAGTGTATATTTGCTAGTTTGACTTCATTTTTTGGAAAAATCCTGTTATTGAAGGCATGATTAGTGACCACTTAGAAAAGGAAGTGGTCATCACAAATAGTCATTATGTCTGTTACATGATGTCGTTTCATTACATGACACTTTAATACATTTGTCACATTAAGAGAATGTTATAGATTTAGTTTGTCTAGATATTAGAAAAATATTTGTCAGTCTCTCATCATATTTTTAGAGATAAGGTGGAAAGATGTAGGATGAGCAGTAGTACATTAGATTTGATCTAAGAGAAAAACTTCTAACAAAGAGTGGAATGCATTGTCTTGGGAGAGGGAAAGAGACAGAGAGAGAAAAAGAGACAGACAGAGAGATAGATGGAGGAGAGAGAGAATTAGACACATATACACATATACAGAGATATGAAGGAAAGGAGAGAAAAAAGAAGGGCAGAGACAGTGAGATAGATGGATGAGAGACAGAGAAAGATGTGGGGTGAGAGACAGACAGACAAACACACACACACAATTTTAAGGGAGGAAGACAAAAGAGAAAGAGACAGAGAGATAGATGGTGGTGACAGAGAGAGAGAGACAGAGAGAGAGAGAGAGAGAGAGAGAGAGAGAGAGAGATGGGGCAGTGAGAGAAGAGACAGAGAAAGACAGATACATACACACATACACATAGATATGAAGGGAAAGAGAGGAGAGAGAGACAGAGGCAAACAGACAGACAGACACACACGCAGATATGAAGGAAGAGAGAGGAGAGACAGAGACAGAGAGAGACAGAGAGAAAGAAGGGAATCCAACCCTGTTTACCCTAAGGGCCAAATCATCAGGAACCTGAACTCTTCAGCTTTTAGAATTCCTTGTGGTACCTTACACACTACCAATGATGTCATGGAGGAGGCTGGTCCAATAATCTGGGCATGGAATGATTAAGAAACCTAGATGAGCTCAGCAGGTGAGGGACAGAAATGCAAGGAGTAACTTAATTCTGACCTCATGAAGATAGCCTGTCTGCCTGCCTGGCAGGGTTACTCTGACTTCCTTCTCTGCCCTCAGAGCAATACCATTAATAAGACATCTCTTCCTGGGCCAGCCTTCTGGGGCTCAAGATCTGGCTACATGGCCTGAGGGGAGAGAACATTAAAGTCCTGATAGCTGACTCTTCACTGGGAAAGCTGTTATTTTGCACATTAATCAGCAGGGGGAGACAGGAGACTGAGCTAGAAAAATTCAAACAATCACCCACATTAGTCAAAGGATTTTAAAATCCTAGATTTAGCATGGAAAGGGAACTTAGAGATCATTTGGTTCAACCTTGTCATTTTATAGATGAAGAAATTAAGATCCACGGAGGTCAAGTGACTTGGGTAAGGTCACACAAATATTAAAGCTCAGAAGTGTGATTCAAACCCAAATTCTCTGATTTCAAATACCTGACTCTTTCAGCTACACCCATGACTTTGTTGGTAAATGTTTAACAGGCAGCTCTCTGGGAAAAACATGTACACATAACACATTTTTAAAATTTAACCTGCATTATTAACATTTTCTCCATCACTTCCTTAAGTCTAAACAACCAACAAAACAGTAGTTAATATACAGATCTATACATATGTATGTATATACATATATATATATACATACACTCACACACATATCAAGCACTGATGTATAGCATTTGCCAGTTCCCAAGGTATAAATGTACACACTGAAATTGAACAATTCTCTCTTGTGAGCTAGTTCAAGCTGGCTCCAGCACAGCTTGGCTACACCACTCTGATTGTACAATCTCCAAAAACAGGCATGTAGATATGTGGAATCCTAGGATCACAGATGGAAAGCCTCAGAGTTGGAAGGGACCTTAGGACCTGGAACATGGACCATGAGAGGTGGAAATCACCGTGGAGATTATCTAGTTTAAGGCCCTCATTATATTGATAAGGAAACTGAGGCCCAGGGAGGTTGTAATTAGATCTTTTCTTTCTTTTCTAAAGGAGAATCTGAGACCTTAGGAAAAACCAACAACTCTGGAATAAGTATAAAACCTATCTGTGACAGTTTACTACCTTAGGTGAATTTGGACCGGTCTCTTAACTTTTCTGTGCCTCAGTTTCCTCAGAAATGAGGATGTTGGATTAGCTGTGCTCTGGACCGCTCTGGATCTAGATTTTTCTGGCTTTAAATCTATGATCCTATTGATATCTGATGTTAGATGAGGATGAGATTCAACTAGAGTCGTACAGTGGCTGAACTCCAAATGACAGTCCATTCCCATGGATCTCTGTCAAGGTCATCTCTCTTTTCTAAAGATAGCTTTGCACTTGCAGTCAGGAAACTTGGGTTCAGGACAGGGTTCAGTGGTTAGCACAGTGCCTGACCCATAGGAGGTGTTTGATAAATGTTTATTGAACGATTAATAGTTCTGCCACTTATTAACTATGTGTCTTTGGGCAACCACCCTCATCTCTCTGAGTTTCAATTATTTCTTCTGTAAAATGGATATAACAATACTGGTACTTCCTTGAAATAAGAATTTGTTCATGCTTTATGTATCCAAAGCCTAATTGAATTTAAACCTGCCTATCATTTGAGAGTCTACTGGATACAGAGTATTTTTTAAAATTCATATTTATGCTGCTTACTGACTTTGTACAGTTCTCACCCTTACTCAAGAAATTTCAGTGGCTCCCTATTGCCCCCCGGCATAAAATATAAATCCCTCTCCATTAGGAGGTATTTGCAACCTAGACTCCAACTATTTTTCTAAGCTTCTTACATTTTATTTCATTTCCTGCCCTCTAGAGTTCCTCATTTCCAACATTCCATTCCCTGTTACCATCCTTGGCATGGACTATTATCCACATCTGGAGTGCGTTCCTTTCTCACCTCTGCCTTGTTAAATCCTTTATTTCCCTCAAGACTCAGCTTGGGTAACACCTTCAATGTGAAGCCCCCAACTGCTTATGCTCTTCCTCTCAAAGCTACCTCTTAATTAGACATGTCTATGTCTACATAAATAAATACACACAACACATATATACACACATATACACATATGCATATATGTATATTTATATCTATTTATTTACATATGCATACATATTCTTATACATGTTGTTTCCTGTAGAATATAAGTTTCTTGAGCTTAGGTGCCATTTCATTTCTGTTTCATGTATGGTATTAGAGGAGAGCCCTTGAGAGCCCTTGGAGAAATTGCAGCTCATCCTATTTGTGTGTTTGGGAGAAAGGAAAACACAGATATGTTTTTTTTTTCCTGTTTGTAAATAAGCCCCTTGTTCTCTTACTCTCCCATGCTTCCTCTCACTCCTTTGTTGCACTTGCCCATTGTTGCCATGGGTCTGAAAGGTGCTAATTAGCCATATTGTCACACTTCCTCCTCCCATCTATCTTCTTCCCCAGATGAATGACATGCCTTGCATGCATCGTGGACTTGTGACTGGGTAGAATAGTGGAGATGTAAGTTATCTAGGAGGTAGGACCTGTGGGCCTTGGTGATGAACCTAGGTGGGTGGACAGGGATGAACGAAGCATGACCTCAACTCCATTCAACAAACGTCGATAGATCGCCTGATTTAGGGCCTCAAACTTAGCTGGGTTTTTAGAACTGCTCTGGGCTAAAGCTGTCAGAGCTAAAGCCTAACACAGAAGTAAGCATATTGTAGGTGCTTAATAAATTCTTACTGCTTGCCTGATTTGAGGTTTAGTTGCTTTTCCTCCCCATGCCTCACTTTCCCTATCTATATATAATGAGGGGATGACTAGATCAGGGATCTGTGTTCTTGCTTTTTAAAAATCATTTATTCATTTATTTAAAATTATTAATTTATTTGTTTGTTTTCAGTTTTCTACAATCATTTCCATAGGTCTTAGATTTTCTCCCCCTCCTTTCCCCCTCCCTCCCTGAGACAGCACGCAATCTTAAATGAGTTCTATACATACATTCTTATTAAACGCATTTTCACATTAGTCATGTTGCATAGAAGAATTAAAATGAATGGGAGAAACCATGATAAAAACCAAACCAAAACAAAATATGACACAAGAGAAAATATTCTGCTTCATTCTGTGTTACAGTTTCATAGTTCTTTCTCTGGATGTGGATGACATTTTGCCTCAAGATTCCTTTGGAAATGTTTTAGGTATTTACATTGCTGTGAAGGGCTAAGTCTACCAGAAAAACTCCTTGCACACTGTGGTTGTTGCTGTGTACAATGTTCTCCTGGTTCTGCTCATTTCACTCAGCATCCGTTCATGTAAGTCCCTTGCTTTTTAAAAAAATATTTTGATAATTGTACTTCAATAAAATTAATTTCCTTTGTAATCTTCTGTATAATGCATTTAAAACCATTCGTCTGAGAAGGGATTCACAGGCTTCCCTAGATTACCAAAGGAGCCCATAACACAAAAATGACCCTGTACTCAAAAGGACCCTTAAGGTTCCTTCCAAACTCTAAGTTACAGTGTAACCTTTGCTTCAAATATCTTTTGCAGAGAAATTATCGTAAAATGTTACTGTCTAAGAGCTCAAATGGCATGTTGAGGAAGACAGTCTGGTGGTTTGAGGTTATAATTAAGAAATGGCTTGATTGGCGATGATCTCTTTATATGGAGTCAATGAGAACATGTGTGCTTTATCTGTGACTTGTAAGGAAATATGGAAAATTTGTATCATGTATACTTTTTTGGGGAGTTAGGGAAAGGAATGAGATTATCTGTCATCAAAGGGAATCTCTGGAGAATCCATGCAACAGAGAGAAGTGGTGGAGATGGACTTCTAATGGCTATTCTAATAGTTATTGTTTGAAGAAATCCTATAAAGAAGACTTTATGAAGAATCCGCAAGAGTCAGATATGCAGTACATTTTGGGAAAGATTGTTTTCTATGGTTATTGAAAGGAAAACAAAGAGAAGGGACTAATCCTGAAGAAAACTAAGGAGAAGATGCTTTGAGAGACTTGAATCACTATCTATAGTGATTTGAATGATTTAAGATTGAGTTTTGGACAAGTAGAGAAAAGTCTACTATTATTTTAAGGATTTGTGGTGACTTTGAGTATAGTTATTGGTCTTAGACTATCATAAATGCTTATATAAATCTTTATATGTTTATTATTGCTCTCATTTGTTAATAAATTATGTTTTGTAATTGCAATATGTATTTAAATATAAATAAGAATAATAATACTAATGGGAAATATTTTTTCTATTTTATTGAAGAATTAATATTTAATAAATTGGAGTAAGTCTTTAAGCTAATTCATTAATGAGAAAATATTCTAAATTTGTTAATGAAAAATAAATCATACCCCTAAACTCTCTAGGAAGCTTGGGATTACTACATAGCAAAGAGTCAAGTAGCAGACTAAGGCTGAGTAACTTACCAGTGAATGTGATTGGACACTGGACCCCTACAACCTAATACATATAGGAGCCACATGGGCCATGTCCTTCTCACAATTGTTATATTTGGCTCATAAGTAAATGCATTAATTAATAAATGAAAAATATATACATACATATATATATATGTATGTGTATAAAATACATATATATTTACTTATTATTCATTTTTTGGTTGTGTCTAACTTTTTGTGACTCTCTTTGGGGTTTTTTCTTTTAATTTTCTTTTTAATTGGTGGAATAAAACAAGTATTTTCATTACATAGTACAATAAAAAAGATGAAACTGCAAATCTACTATGCCATCTCTTGCTATCTCTTTCAAATACACGGAGTTTTATGGTAGAGTACTGGAGTACTTTGCCATTTCCTTCTCCAGCTTATTTTACAGATGAGGAAACTGGGGCAAACAGATTGAAGTGACACTTGGCCAGGGTTACACAGCTAATAAGTGTCTGAGGCTGGATTTGAACCCAGGTCTTCCTGGCTTCAGGCTCTGCGCTCTATCCACTGCAATTCCTAGCTATGAGGAAGGGATTTTAGAGATCACAATCCAACCCCCTCACTTCACAGGAGGAAAACTGAGACTTGGAGAGGAGAACTAATTTATCCAATGTCTCCTACCTAGGAGGAGGCAACATCAATTCACTTATCCAGGTTTCTTGATTTCCAGTCCAGCGTCCTATCACCATACCACACCGTCTCTCTCATTACCCTGTTCTAAGTGACTGTCACTAATAGAACGATAGCCAGGATGTTTTGCTCCTTCCCAAACACAGCTTGTATGTTTCCCCTCCCATGCCTTTGCTCACTCTTTCCTCACCTGGAGGGTCTTTCTGCAGTGCTCAGCCTCTACAATTCCCAGCCAGCCTTTTGAGGACAAACTCTAGAACTACCTCCTCCAGGAAGACCTTCCTGTCCAGTTCTGCTCCAGTAACCTCCTCACTGCTCTCACTCTTGATTTCTTCCAGCACTTACTATCTGGACTCTCCATTGGGCCGTTAGCATAGTTTGCTAGGGATTTCAAGTTGCCATTCTCTGCATGTACCTCTTCTCATTAGCTCTTGGGGGGCAGGAATGAGGTCTCCTCCTGTCTCTTTCAAAGGGTTAAGCCAGGCCCTCAGGAGGTACCCGATATAGACTTGTTTAATGGATTTGTGACCCACCTAACACCTGGGACTTCTCCTGAGATTATGGCTTTAGTTAAATCTGTTATTTTTTTTTTTTTACAGAAAAATCTCAAAATTCAATGCTATTTCCTACTGGAAAATAACTTCTGAAAAGGGAAAAAACTGAAAAGAAAGGGTACCCTATCCTTCAAATATTGTGGCATAGTGGAAGGAACACTGAATTGGGAGGAAGGAGACCTGGACTAGAGTTCCAGTTCTGTCTTTTGGACAAATTAATTCATATGAATCTCAATTTCCCTTTCTGAAATGTTTTTCTTTTTTTATTCTAGACCTCTGAGTATGATACCATGGAAGGCAATAAGTACAGTAGAAAGAATACTAGTTCTAGAATCAGAGCAGAGAATAATATAGTTGGAAGAGACTTTGAATTATGGAATATTAGAATTAGAAAGGACTTTTGAAACAGAACACAACCTCAAGATCATTAGAGATCATTTAGAGTTCAATGTGCTCATTAACAAAATTATTTTTTAGAATATATATACATATATATCTTTTGATTTTATATCATCTTTATTTTACAACATATCTCTCCCCCTTCCCAAACCCAGTGAACTCATTGTAATAAATAATTTTAAAAAAAGAGACACAATGTTCAACTCCCAGAGGCCTTTGCCATTTTGAAGAAAGGAAAGTTCAGTGCTCTCATTTTACAGAACAGGAAACCAAGGCTCAAAGAGGAAAAATGGCCTGATTGTGGTCACCCAGAAATTTTGTTGCCATGCTGAGGTTAGACCCTCTTTTTCTGACTCTCGTCCAGGATTCTATAACTGTTGAGTTGGCTATATTATGTTTTCTCTTGAGCTGTGTTAAATCTGTGTGGTCACGCTGGCCTCTGGGGGAGCTTGGGAATTTTGTTTCTCTTTCTATTCTGAATTGTCAGCTCTTTTTGTGGACCCCTGTTTTTTGAGAGAGTTTTCTTGCTTGTGGTAAGACCGGCTCTCCTTGAACCCAGTGCCATCTCAGAGATACAGCCAAATCTTTTGGACTGGTTGTCATCAGATAGGGACATTTTTGCAGCTAGGTGGCTTGTTGGCCATGGTCAAAGGACAGCCCATTCTGTTCCCTACCTTGATGCTTCCTCATTCTGTGTGTGGGATCACTATTCCAATTTTCACAGCTCCCTAGTACTCTACAGGGAGAGGCTGAGCACAGCTGACTCACTTTATATAATGGGAATCTAAAGCATGAAAATAAGAATAATGAATGAAACCACCTGGAACATGAATAAGTGCCTAAGAATCTAGACTTCTCCATCCACTCTGTAACCATGCCTTCAACAGAGCATTTGGGAAAAGAGCTCTTGACCGTCATTCACCTTCCATAGTCATGGTCCTTTGGTTTTTAATAATAATAATAACACTTTAAGCTAAAAAAAAAATAGAAATCCTCTTTCCTGTGATTCTGTGAAGGTTTGACAAGTGTTAGTTTTACCGATGAAAAAATTTCAAGACTTCTTGTAACTGATTAAAGTCAGTCAATTTATTGAATTAGAGTATCTAGAACTTGAGACAAGCTTAGAGACCATCTAGGCTACCCCCTCATTTAAAAGTGAGGAAACTGGGCCTAGAGAACAAGTGTGATTTGCCCATTGTCATAAAGTTGATGAGTGACAGAGCCAGTACTGAAGCTTGGACCACTTGGACCACAGTTCAGTGTTCCTTCCATGACATGTTGGCCACACAAATGACAGGAACTATTCATTTCTAGAGCTGGAATAGATGAGATGCCCTGTAGCCCAGACAAGTTGGACTCCTTGTGCTCTGAACATTGCTTTCCCATCCTGGACTTTTCTTCCCTTCACCTGAAATACCCACACTTCTCATTCCAACTTTAACCTTCCAGTGTCCTCATCCTTCAAAGCTTGGTCCCAGTGCCATCTCCTAGAAGATCTTTCCTGATGCTCACTAATACCCCTCCTTCCTACTCCCAGATGGAAGAGATCTCTCCCTCCTCTGGACTTCTGTTGTGTTTCCTACTGTTCTATTCTCATGGTCCTTAGTACCTTTTATCAGAGATTGTACCTATGGACCTGTTTGTCTTATCTTCCCTTAATAAAATTAAAAGGTCAGAGGTTGAAGACAATGTCTTTCACAACTTGGTTCCCCCCTTCCCCCGCCCCAGAAGAATCCTGGACATCACCGACATGACCGTAGTTCTGATGAAGTAATATAAGGAAACTATTGGCTAAAGATCCACTCACTCACTCATAAAATGAA
The DNA here is from genome assembly GCA_023548195.1 of Bettongia penicillata ogilbyi. Lineage (NCBI taxonomy): Eukaryota > Metazoa > Chordata > Mammalia > Diprotodontia > Potoroidae > Bettongia > Bettongia penicillata. The sequence goes on along the minus strand of JAJHZJ010000292.1, from coordinate 20,897,323 downwards.
ATCAGAGTGACTGAATACGGTATTCAGCTTTTGTACCAGAATCATCTGTTTTTCATTAGAAAGAATCTACCAATGGGAAGGAATAATAAGCAGAGTTAGGAGTTAGGTAGAGACAGATTTAGGAGAGGAATGCTTCCTAATTAAAGCAATACATGAGCTGCCTCAGTGGGTGATGGGTCCTTCACTCTCAACTGGCTGGATCAGAGCAGAAGCTTGACAGATGTTTGTCTGAGATATTGTAGAAGGGATTTCTGTTCAGTGTTTTGCATATAGTAGGCAATGAATGAATAAATACTGGTTAATTGAATTGAATTCATGTCCAGAATGGTCCAAATAAACTTTAAGTCCTGTTTTTTTTTAATAGTATTTTATTTTTTTCCCAATTACATGTAAAAACACTTTTTAACATTCATTTAAAAAATGTTTGAGTTTCAAATTTTCTCCCTCCCTCACCTCCTCCCTCTCTAAAATGGTAAGCAATTTGATATAGGTTATATATGTGCAATCATGTAAAAATATTTCCATATTAGTCATGTTACAAAAGAAGAAACGACCAAAAAGAAAAAAAAACACTAAAAAATAAAGAAAGTGAAAAATAATATGCTTTGATCTGCTTTCAGACTCCATCAGTTCTTTTTCTGGATGTGACTAGTATTTTTCATCGTGAATCCTTTGGACCTGTCTTGAATCACTGTATTGATTAAAATAGCTACGTCATTTATAGTTGATCATCTTACAATATTGTTGTTACAGTGTACCATGTTCTCCTGGATCTGTTCACTTCACTTTGCATCAGTTCATGTAAGTCTTTCCAGATTTTACTGAACTCAGTTTGCTTGTCATTTCTTTTTTTTAATAGTACTTTATTTTTTCGCAATTATATGTCAAGTCAATTTTTAGCATTCATTTTTACAAGATTTTTGAGCTTCAATTTTGTCTCCCTCCCCTCTTTTCTTCCTAAAATGGTAGGCGATTTAATATAGGTTATATATAATATGAAATTATGTAAAACATATTTCCATATTAGTCATAGTTGTGAAAGAAGAAAACAGATCAAAAAGAAAAAAACACAAAAAAATGTAAGTGAAAAAGTATGCTTCAATTTGCATTCAGAATCCAATTTTTTCTCTGGTTATAAATAGCATTTTCTATCATAAGTCTTTCGTACTTGTCTTGGATCACTGTGTTGCTGAGAAGAGCTAAATCGTTCATAGGTGATCATCACACAATGTTGCTGATGTTGTATATAATGTTTTCTTGGTTCTTCTCATTTCACTTTGCATCAGTTCATACAAGTCTTTCCAGGTTTTTCTGAAATCTGCCAGCTCATCATTTCTTATAACACAATAATATTCCATTACAATCATATAGCACAACTTATTCAATCATTCCCCTACTGATGGGCATCTCTTCAATTTCCAATTCTTTGCCACCACAAAAAGAGCTGCTGGAAATATTTTTGTACAAATAGATCATCCCCCCTCCTCCATTAAAATCTCTTCAGAATACAGACCTAGTAGTGGTATTGCTGGATCAAAGGGTATGTACACAATTTGATTTAACTTTAGTCTCCAGAATGGTTGGATAAGTTCACAACTCCACCAACAGTGCATTAGTGTCCCAATTTTCCCACATCCCCTCCAACATTTATCATTTTCCTTTTCTGTCATATTAGCCAATCTGATAGGTATGAAGTAGTACCTCAGACTATTTTTAATTTGCATTTCTCTAGTCAACCGTGATTTAGAGCATTTTTTCATATGACTACAGATGACTGATTTCTTTATCTGAAAACTGTGAGGTCTTTTTTAACGCTGAGATTTTACAGTTCTCTGATCTCTCAGGTAAAATGGCAGGTTCTCACAAAACCTCATTCATCCATTTAATAAGCATTTGTAATTGTTTTATAAATTTAATTTTATTTTCAGCTCAAATTCTCTCCTTCTAACCTTTCCCTTGTTTTCCATGGAGAAAGCAAGAAAAACAAAATCCATTACAAAAATGTACAATCAAGGAAAACAATGACCAAATTAGTCACATCCAATATACGTGTGTGCTCATATATATATACATGCACACATATATGTACATATGCACAAATATACACATATACAACATTTATATATACAAATACATATATACAACATATGTATGCATATATCCAGATACAATAAACAATATGTGTGTGTAGCTAAGTCTGCACACACATGAGTCTATCATCTTTCTGTCAGGAGTTGAGTAGTGTTTATCTGGAATTGTGTTGATCAGAGTTCCCAAGTCTTTCAAAGTTTGTTTTTTCAATATTGTTGTTACTGTATAAATTGTTCTCCTGGTTTTGCATACTTTACTTTGTATCAGTCCATATGAGGCTTTCCAGGTTTCTCTGAACTCATCTCTTTCATAATTTCTGTTTTTTAAAATGTGAATTAATTAATTTTTAGTTTTCAACATTCACTTCCATAAGATTTGGAATTCTAAATTTTCTCTTCATCATTTCTTACAGCATATTCACTAACCATAAATTGTTCAGCCATTCCCCAGTTGATGAGTATTCCTTCAGTTTACAAGTTTTTGTCACCATGTAAAAAAGGCACTATAAATATTATTGCATATATGGGTCCAGCTGATACCACATTTCCTCTTCAAAACAGAGCTTAAGACAGGATTGTTAGAAGACTGATGAATGACACACAGTGAGAAGATTGGGTTGTGAACTCATATCATCACAGAATCTCAGAGCTGGAAGGAAACTCAGGGATGATCCAATCTAGCCCCAACTAAAACAGGGAACCCTTCAACAATATCTGTAACATTGTCTCCCTAAATATAACCTATCCTCTGGTGGGAGAAAACTCACTATTTCCTAAGACAGCCAATTCCACTTTTGAACAGTTTTAGTTGTATTTCCTGATACAAAGCCAAAATCTGCCTCTATCAAATTTTGACCTCCTCTGAGGCCAAGTCTAATCCATTTTCCATATGGCAGTTCTTCAAATCAGAGGAAACATAGTACAGTGGAAAGAGCTCTGGATTTGTAATCAGAGGACCAGGATTCAGCTCTTGGCTCTGGCAGTTCCTAGGATGGAAAGCCACTTTTACTTTTCTTACCCTCAATTTCCTCAACAATAAAATTATGGAATTGATCTACATGATCTCTAAAGTCCCCTCCAGCTCTAAATCTATGAGTCTATGAAATACTTGGAAACACTTATCATCTAAACCTTCCCCCTGCCTCATGTTACATATACTATCACATTCAAGCTTCACAAAAACCCTATGAGGCAGTTCTTATTATCTTTAAAGTGCAGAGGAAGAAAATGAGACTCAAAAGAGACCAAGATTTGTCTATGGTCACATAGAATATTGGAGCTTGGATTTGATCCCAGGTTTCCCTGACTCCAAGGCCAACGTTCTTTTCACTACTATGCTGCCACTAGAAGGTTACAAGGGTCTAGAGACAAATCTTTTCTAGAAATTTTTCTCCCAGGTCCCCCCAGTGACTTAGACATCTTTTGGCATCTGTTTCATTCCAGATCCATTTAGTTATAAATTTCTAAGACTTTATTTGTGTCATGGACCCCTTTGGCTGTCCAGTGAAGCCTTTGGGATCCCTCAAAATGTTGTTTTTAAATGTATAAAATAAAATACATAGGATGACTTTCAATTATATTGAATTTAGCATATAATTCAATTATATTGAAATTAGCAGGTTTTTTAAGAAACAGGTTCAAAGACCTTTGAGATTCTCCTCTCTAGATTTTCATGGCACTGCTATATCCTAGTTCTCCTTCTACTATCTAACTGCTCCTTCTGTCTCTTCTATTGGATTTTTATCAAGGTCTTTATCCAGCATCCCCCATCCTGGCCCCTTCTCTCTTCTCCCTCTATACTCTTTTCCTTGGTGATCTCATTAGTTCCCACAATTTCAATTATCATCTCTATACAGATGACTTTCAGACCTATTTGTTCAACCTTAACCTTTCTTTTGGCTTGCAGTCTCAAATCTCCAACTGCTTATTAGACATCAGGAACTGAATGTTCCAAAGACATCTTAAACTTGGCATGTATAAAACTGAACTCATTATCCACTCCTCCTGCTCCCCCAACCTTCCCCTCTTCCTAACTTTCCTACAACTGACCAGGGCACCATCAACCTTCCAGTTACTGACTCTTGGCACCTAGATTTCATCCCCTCATTCTCACCCTCATATCCAATGAGCTGTCAAGTCCTATCATTTCTATTTTTGTAAAGTTTTGGGGGCATCTCCTCTGATGATGAAATCATCCTGGTGCAGGCTTCATTGCACCATGCCTTCATTGCCCCATGTCTGAACCATTAAACCATGTCCCACTGATAGTACCCTGCCTCAAATCTCTCCCTGCTGCAATCATCTTCCATTCAGCAGTCAAATTGATCTTGACCATGCCTCCCCCCCCTCTCACTAACTGAGTCTAGGTTAAGAACTCTTGCTCTAAGGGGATGAAATTCCTGAACCATATCTGTAAGATGGGGAAATTAGGCAAGGAAGCAGATTGGCCTGACTGGAAAGGGAATGAGAGGCCAGAAATGATCATTTCAGGCCTAGTCTCCTCCTGGGAGACCAGAAAAAGCTCTCAGAGTTTTTCTACCAGTTCATTATTTAGTCTGATTTCTAGATGGCTCACTGTTCCCAAGGAAATGTCTGTGGGCATGCTCTGATCTGTCAGTGTTTATCCTAAAGTTGATGCCTTGAATCGAACCCAGTCCTCAAGCAGATGTCAGACAAGGGCAGTTCTGAGGGAACAACCAAAGTGTGTGCCATGGGCTGGATGGAGGTCCAGGGCATTAGAGACAGTTCACAGGTGGGAGGAAAGCAAGATGAACTTGAAGATGCAGCTGGGAAGTGATCATGCTGGTGCTTGGATCACAGAGACTCAGGGCAAGGATCCAGCTTTTAGGTCTCGAGCAATAACTTTGGGAGGTACCCTCGCTGATGATCCATCAGCCCAAATTCTCCATGCTTTTGCAATTATTCCCACCCCATCTCCAGAGAATTCCCAAAACTTTCGTCTAAATCCAACCTTAAGTAAACCATTTATAGTTTCCTATCCTCTGGAATTCAAGTGCCACGTTTCTTTCACTCACCAAGACAACAGTGAAACAATTCCTGCCCCAGAGAAATTTACATTTTACCGATTTCTCTCTCCCTCCCCCCAGCTGTTGGGAGGATCAATTCAACAAACCACTATCTAATGAGAGAATAGATTTCAAAGCTCCTTATCAAGAATAAAATGCCATGCATAGGTAAGAGATTGTTATGTTAGTAATATCCTCTTAAGATTATGTAGGGTATTAGCATAGTATACAGGAGAAAGAGCTGACTTCAGAGTCAGGAAGATCTAGGCCCGGTTTTGACCAGAAGCCCTAAGGGTCTTTCCCTTCCAGATCAAATTTTTTTTTTGACTAGGTAAAAAGACCACCCTCTGCCTCACTTCTTATTAAGCTTTCATCACCAAATGGGTGTTGCCCCAGTCAACCTGAGTCTTGTTAAAGACCTTAGCTTGAAAAGGCCCTGTCCCCTCCCTGCATTCTGGGCCACCTCCACTCATCCTGATCTATATCTGTCCACTGGACCCAAAGGGATCTGAAGGAGAAAGTGAGACTGGTGACTTTGTGTCACTAAAATCCAACTCATGTTGTAACATGGCATCAGGTCTTCTGTGAGAACAAAGGACAAACAGAGGCAACATCTCTGACACACACTGACTGTGTGACTGTCACTAAGGAATTGTGATAAATCACCATTTTCTGGGCTCTAAGAAACTCTCAGTAGGTATAAGTTACAAAGTAGGTGCCTCTCTCTTAGTAGGAGTATCCTCACTACGAGTTCCCTACATCCATAAAATCATAGGTCAGGTCTCTGTCAACAAGCTTAGGTAACACATACTACTTTTTCAAATTGATTTCATTCCTCATAGTATCAACGGGAAGGTTCCTAGAGTCTAGAAATGTTAGACATAGTATTTGTGATCACTGAGTTCAATCCTATCTTTCTACAGAAGAGGAAGTTATAAGGTGAGGTCCTGTAAGGGCAAGCAAAGTAAGAGGTTTTGCTGTTTTTGTTTTAGTATAATCAAGAAGTATAATGCCTCTGTTTGTTCCAAGATCCATGGCCATTTAGACTGTAAAGCCAAGGATCCTGGAAGGTAGAGTGTGATGGAAAGCAGAACAGAATCTTTTGCTCTTTTTGTTTTAGTATAATCAAATGCCTCTGGTTGAATCTTGCCTTTTTCAGTCAAGAGTCTTTATTAGGAGTAAAGTGCAGAAACAAGGGTTTCTTTAACTAGAAGCAGCATATGTATTTGTATTGTTAATTATTTTAATGTGATTAAAGATCTTCCCCATCCATTCATGGGCCTGCCCATTAAGGGGAGTTTGATTAGGGAAGATTTGTGGGAAAGTCCAAGCCTTTTGTTAATGAGGCACTGGTTCTCAAGGGTTGTGATGCCCTCTGGCTCTAAAAAAGGTATACATACTCTGAGTTGAGGTTTTACTTTGAGTTTTACTGACTGGAAGTGTTTGTTTGGCCAGATGAGGACTCTGGGAAGCCATTAAAGGAGCCCCCTGGCTTTGAAAACCCAGATGTCAATCCTTCCCTCTCTGGTAACGATGGTCAGGGAGTTGGACCTGTCTGTTGAATTCAGGCAGAGGAAGCCATGTCTGTTGATCTTTGATTTCTCTGTATTTTCTTTGAAGTTCAAGGTGCTGACTCCCCTGAACTAGGTGAATGATATATGTACTTGGTTAAAGGAATGATACATGTGCTTGATTAAAATGATTGTTAACCCCTTGAAAGTTTCTTTTATGAATATAGATCTAAGAACCTATGATAGCAGGTATATGTTGGGATACTTACTGATACAGGTCCATGGGTATGTATGTGCCTGTTACTGGTACAAAGTCCCAGAGCAATCTCAGCAGCTGTACTAGTGCTTGATCCTAGGTCTTCCACTGCTCAGTTAAGTGTACTTTCAGTTGGTCAATCAATAAGCATTTATTAAATATCTATTATTCTATAGGCAACTGGGCCTGGAGTCAGGTGTTCGAATCTGGCCTTAGACATTTACTAGCTGAGTGACCCCTAAGCAAGTCACTTACCCCTTCCTTGCCTCAGGTCCTCATCAGTATAGTGGGGACACACTGGAGAAGGTAACAGCAAATCACTAGTATTTCTGCCAAGGAAATCCCACGGACAACATGTAGAATAGGACACGACTGAGCAACCACATTTGACAGGCACTGTGCCAAGTACTGGGGATAAAAAGAAAGGAAAAAGGCAGTACTACCCTCACAGAGCTTACTGTGCAATGGGTGAGACAACAGGCAAGAGAATATGTAGGTGAGCCTGAGCACTGAAGGGAGAAAATGACTTGTCTGAAGTCACACACTAATGTACTGTTAGAGACAGAATGTAATGGTGTCCTTTAGCACTGAGGGGAAAAGGAGAACCCATCATTTCATGCATCATTTTTGACTAAGAGAAAAGCTTGAATGTGTTCCAGCCACAAGGAAACCCAGGAGAGAGTCCAACTGTTTGAAGTCCCCAAAGAAATTCAGTTTGTCACAGAAAGGACAGTAGCTATTATGTGACTAAGTCTAAGGCCTGCCCAGTGTTCCACCCACTAGCTCTGTCTATAGATAATTGCCTGTACCCTGCATTTTTTCTCTTCCCCCCAAAATCTCCCCCCAAGCTGTTTGCCCTCTATGAGGTAAAAAAGAACATGAAGGAATCTCTCACGTGGTGAGAGGGCAAGGGCCAGGGCCCTCAGTACCCAATCTCTGGCATGATGTCTGTGTTTTTGTTCAGCTTCTGCTCACACCATCATCTGGAAATCACCCACCCACAGAATGATAACTCTCCCGCAGATCATTCCGGGCAGGGAAGAGATAAGGCAGGCCCCACTGAGCTGAGTCCAATTCCCTGGTTTTCCATAGAAACCATGTGTCAAGAAATAGCTGGTGGGTGCAGCAGCCCAGGGAGGAGACTGATAGTGATGTTATTTTAGCATAATCCAAAAAATCAGTGGTCAGAACTGGGAGGTACCTTAGAACACATAGGTCATGGACTTTAGAATGGGAAGAGGCCTTCGAGATAATTTTACCAGGGAGTGAATCAAGGCCCAGAGAAATCAAGCAAGGCCCCAAGGCCTGAGCTGAGCTCGACCCTCTGACCCCAGTTCCTGCGATCTCACCCCTGTACCATACTCTGTAGGACACAGAATGTCTGAACAGGTAACTAGACACCTCTCCTTTTATAGAAGAGGCAGCCGAGGCACTGAGAAGTCCAAAGTCATATAGCTTTGTAAAGTGTAGAGTATAATACAAACGTAAGTTATTATCGTTATCTGGGAGGGGAAACTTATTAGTCAGCTGTGGCTACGAATACGTATTAATAATGACTACAAATGTTACATATTTGTGGACCTTGGAGGAAGTCAGCCCTCCCTTCTAGGCCTTGGCTTTTTCATTGATGAAATGAGTGAGTTGAATTAAATGATCTCTGAGAACCCTTCCAATTTTGTGCCCCTTGGATTCTTCTAGCTCTGATATTCTAGGACTCTGAGATTATAACAGGAAGAATGAGGCCCAGAAAGGTTAATGATGGTGGAAGGAGGTGAGGAAATGCCAAAGGTACACCTTACCTATTTTACAATACCCACCCTCATCCTTGTTCTCATCCTCTCACTTCCTCCATCAGTTTCCTCCTCTCCAAAGTAGAGATCGCACTACCTTTCAAGGTTGTTGTGAACATTAAATGAGATAATGTATTTAAAATGCCTTTTACTATATACATTTTTTTTTTACTATATACATCCTGAGAGGCAATATGTGTAGTGAGGGCAGCCAGGTGGTGCAGTGGATAGAGCACCAGTGCAGGAGTCAGGAGGACCTGAGTTCAGATCTCACCTCAGACACTTGACACTCACTAACTGTGTGACCTTGGGCAAGTCATTGAACCCCAATTGCCTCATCCTGGGTCATCTCCAGTCATTCTGATGAATATCTGGTCACTGGATTCAAATGGCTCTGGAAGAGAAGTGAGGCTGGTGACCTGCACAGCCCTCCCTCACTCAAAACAAAGTCAAGTGCAAGTCATGTCATGATTTCTCTGATGGTATGGTCTTGTTTGGCAACGAAGGACAAACACACATACATGTATAGTGAAAAGACAGACTTGGAATCAGGAATGTCTAGCTTCAAATCCTGCCTTGGTTACTTGTATTACCTTGGGTAAGTCATTACTTAGTGAGAATTACTCAGGCTCTGTTTCCTTATCTGTAAAATGGGGTAATAATAACTATTATTAAATAGCTACTATAAAAATATAGTAAAATGCAATATAATATAAATATATCATATAAAATTTATATATAAATATGTAAAATGATATATAATATAAAAATAGTTACTATTATAATAAACCCTTTGCAACTGCCCTCTAGATTCCCTTTCCACACTTACTACACATTTCTCCCCTTCATGGACCCAGGTGATATGGGTTTTCCTATTGGTGCACAACTCAAAAGTTGTTCCTGGCCCAGGCTGTACCCTAGCTCCTTGGGTTTCCAGATCATGGGCTTATAATATTTAGACCTGGAAAGAACTTTAGAGATTTCTAGGATGATTTTTTAAAAAATAATAACTGGAAAAAGTTCCCAGCCTTGGCAGCTAAATACTTTTTTCTTCAAATGGGGTATAGGGAGTTCAAGGCCTGTTCCTGGCCCCTAGATACAATCTACCAGTTCCAGGTGAGTGAGGGGGTTTTAAATAAATTAGTTTGGGTGTTCCTCCTCAGTTTTGGCTGTGGTTACTCTCAGGCAGGGTGGACCCAGTGATGACAACCATATTAGGCACAGAAATCAATAGAATTATTTCAGACACTACCCTGGCTCTGGGCTGCTAGAAACTGCCTCAGCTGGCTTTAAAAAATATCAGCCTGTTCTCCATTTCCTGCTCCCAGAGAATTACTCTGCCAATACTTTGCTGTGTGACCCTGGATGAGTCATTTCTGTCTCTAGGTCTCAGTTTTTTTCTCTATAAAAGGAGAGGTTTGAATCCAAAGACCCCCATGTTTCAATCCTATGTTCCCTGCATTGGCTGGTTGCTCTTACTGAGGAGAGAGTAATGACATCTAAAACTAAGGACAATAATGTAACAAATCCTATTTATTTAGTGTTTCAAGCCTGGCAAAGCCTTTTTATACATTATCTCATTTTATTCTCACAACAACTCTGATGGAGCCATCTGTCAATCACCAAGCATTCACTGAGTACTATATAACAGGCACTGTTGTGGGCACTGGGCTTGCAAAGACAAAAATACAACAATCCCTATCCTCAAGGAGCTTACATTCTATTGGAAGAAACAATACACAGAAAAGCTTATCCTACGTAAGACATAGAAAAGAGGGCAGCTAGGTGGCTCAGTGGAGAGAGCTCTGGGTCTAGAGTCAAGAAGACCTGATGTCAAATCCAGCCTCAGACACTTACTATCTGTGTGACCCTGGGTGTTTAACCCTGTTTGCCTCAGTTTCCTCATCTATAAAATAAACTGGAAAAGGAAAAGGCAAACCACTCCAGTATCTCTGCCAAGAAAACCTCAAAAGGGGTCATGAAGAGTCAGACATGACTGAAAATGACTAAACAACAAAGACATAAAAATTAAACACGAAGTAATTGTTGGGGGGTAAGGGAGGCACTGGCAGCTGGGGGAAATCCCAGAAAGTTTCCTAGAGGAAGTGACATTTGAACTGAGCTCTGAAGGAATTTAGGAGCCTAGGTGGCAGAGATAAAGAGGGAGAGCATTCCAGCCATGGAGAATGACCCATTTGACTGAACTGTATGTAACATGCCAAGGTGAGAAGTGTGTAATGGCCAGGAAAGGCAGTCTTAGAATTAGGCTGTGAGGAGTTCTAAAAATAATAACAGTTTACATTTACATAGAGCTTTAAGGTTTACAAAATGCTTTCCGTCTAGATGCTATTATCATTTTCATTTTAGAAAGGAACAACTGAGGCTGAGCCAGGGACACACAGCTAGTCAGCATCTGAGGCAGGATTTGAACCTAGGTTTTCCAGATTTCACATCAAGCACTCACTTCATTAGTGACATGACTTCTCAATGGCTGACATTTATGTAACAATGATTCAAATATGTTATCTCATTTCATCTTCGTGACAACTTTAACAGGTATACGGTACAAATTATTATGTGCATTTTATAGATGCAGAAACTGAAGTTCAGAAAGAAATAAGTTGCTGAAGGTCACACAGCCAGTAAGGGGCAGAGCTAGGTCTAACACCCTAGCTATCACTCACTGAAGTCAGACTGGCTGGGCCCACGCATTCCTGGTGGGCAGTCAGCCACACCCAACCTCTACTTTATGCTTGTTCTTGAGATAAGAAGGATGGGAGGGAGGGCTGTGGTAACTCATGGTTTCTCATCCTCGTCCAATTTGCCAGGCCTTCTGTGCTGGGTGTTGCCCAGAAGACTTCCGTAAAATAACAGCAGTTCTCTGAGAACCAGGATGGGGTCATAAGATTGGAGATTATAGAGATGGGCAGAACCCTAAAGGCCATTCAACTGGAGCTCTTTACTGTACAGAGGAAGCCCTGAGGCTGAGAAGGTAAACAATTGTCCAAGGTGACCGGTAGGATTTGAACCCTGGTCTACTGACTTTAAGGTTGTGTTCTTTCCATTGCACTGAATCTTCCTGTTCCTCCATATAACCCAACATGAGACAGCAAAATAGTAGTAACTCAGTATTTTTCTTTCTTTTTTAGAAAGGTAACAAGTAATGAATCATATTTCTATCATGCTTTATGGTTACAAAACCTTATATATATGTATGTATATGTATATAAACATATGTATATATGCACGCATATTTACACACACACACACATATGATAGATGCCCTTTGACTGAATCCACATTGAGTGTGTGTGTGTGTATATAGAAATTTTATCCCCTATCATAATCTTATGAGGTAGACAGTCCAGGTATAATTGTATCCATTTTACAGACATGGCAATTAAGGCTCAGAGTGTTTAAATGACTTCCAGTACTTCCTACATCAATGAAAGGACTTTATTATGAACTGAAAAAGAAGACTGACTTAGATTTGGGTCCCATAAGAGTGCACAGGGTCCTAAGGAGAAAACAGATTTCCTTGCCCTTTCCGAGGCATTGTTTCCATCCTCCCCCATGTCCTCCACTCCCACCAGCATGTCTCACACACAAGGAGCCCTAGCTTGCACATACCTGGCTTCTTGCAGACACACACTGCCTTTCTTATATGTGTACTTTCTCCATTTCCTGTATACACACATGCCTCTGCCAAGCACACACAGTAACTCTTCCGAGCACAAGAATGCTCAGTGGAAATGTTTTTCGTCTAAGCCACTTTTTAATGAGTTCTAAAAGTCTGGCTACAGCCAAGGTTTCCCTGGCAGTGGTAGGGATGGAATGGAAACCACAAAAGTTCACTTTTTCCATGAGTCCCTGTGTTACTCGATCTCTCCAGGCTGCAATGAAGTGACTGGCTGGAATTACAAAGGAGGCTGTGAGTCTTAAAACCTGCTGGGGCCTCTAGGGTCCTGTTCCCCATAGAACAAATGAAAGGAGAAGATCGTTCCAAAAGGAGATAGGGTGTTACGTAGGATACAAAACCCACCTACTATGTGAGATAGCTTATCCAGGGGCAGGAACCTGTATCCTTGAGGCTACATGTGGCCCTCTAGGTCCTCAAGTGTAGCCCTTTGACTGAATCCAAACTTGACAGAACAAATTCCCTTAATAAAAGGATTTGTTCTATAAAACTTGGACTCAGTCAAAAGGCCACACCCAAGGACCTAGAAGGCCATGAGGCTGTAGGTTCCATACCCCTGGAGACTTAGTCCTGCCCAGAAGCTGGAGCTGACTAAATTGACTTCAGCAGCAGCCTTCTAGGCCAGGAGGATCTATAGCTCAGGTTCTTAACCTAAAGTTCATGGATATATGTCAGGGATGTGTGAATTTGGATGGGGAAAAAATACATCACTTTTCATTAACCTCTAACTGAAATTTAGCATTTTCTTTAATTATTTAAAAGCATTATTCTGGGAATGGGTCTGTAAGCTTCACCAGACTGTCAGAGGAGCTGGTTATACAAACAAGGTAAAAGAACCATTGGACTATAGGAACGGGAAGAAGACTGGAGAGCTCACTAGAAATCATCCAGAGCAACTAGATGATTCCGCCTGGCCTTTAATTCCATCGCTCTTCCCAAGTCTGATTTCTTAGAATCCCAGCCCCCTAACTAACTCAGCATTACATATATCACCCCATTGGGCAGCATGGTCTCAGGTCCTTTTCAGTCAGAGTTGGTTTTGCAAGGACAAGTCAGGATGTTGGTGTCTTTGAACCAGATTTGCAGTGCTCCGGAGCTTGGAGAGCAGAGCAGGGAGATAGAGGAAACTCAGGGGCAAGGAGGGACGTGCAATCACGAAAAAGGAAATGACCTGCTCTGGTCAAAGATCCCCAGGCAGGACAAAGGGCCAATCCAAACCAAAACCAGGCTGAGAAAAGAACGAAATAAAAACAAAACCCAGATTCCATAGGGGAAAAAACCCAACACATTCCAATTTCCCAGAAAGGCAGAGGAAAAGTCAAGATAGTGGCCTAATCTGAAAAGCTAACAAGTCCCCAACAAAGTCCTCGGAGGTCTGAGAGTTTTCTCAGTTCCGGCCATCCTTCCCCCAGGCTTCCAGGCTCCCCAGCTTTTTGTCCTCTGTGGAAATTTACTCTCAGAAAGGGCCTAAAACTCACTCATTCTCCTTTGTGGGTGACCAATAACACAACACGCCCGCTCTGCCCTCCCTACCCTCCCCCTCCCCCCCACTACAAGCAAGTGCACTCACACACATGTCCACAAGACAGTTATTGCTCTGTTTTGTAATATCACCTTCATTTCCAAATCTATTTCTCCCACTCCCCTATCCAGGAAACCTTCCCTAAAAATTTTAGAAAGTAGTTCAGAAAAATCAACCCAACACATATACTGTGTCTGATAATGATGAGGTTGAGGGGTGCCCCAAAATGTTAGGGTGCGAAGTTGTCTCAAAAGAATTTGTTCAGGCTATCTCCAAATCAAGTAAAGGCATTTATTGAGGAAATCACAACACACCAAGCAGGTTCCTCTGCCCTTTTAGGGAGACAAAGCTCAAGGGAGGCCCCAGCTTAAGGAGGGGTGGCTGCCCCCAAGGGAGATGCCTATCAAGGGAGATCCCAGCTTGAGCAGGATGGGTCCTTAAGGGAGATGTCCATTAAAGGAGATGCTTGTAGGGGAGACACCCTCTGATTAAGGAAGATGCTCATTGGCCAAGAGAGGCTTGGGATTCTTATAAAGAAAAAGTTCTGTGAGCAGAAAGGTGAGGTAACCAGGGACAGTAGCATTATTCCATTGTTCAATCCAGGGGAGAGGGACTGGGGGACCCCAGTTATTTTCCTCATTCATTGCCCAGCCCTCTTGAGTCTCCTTGCCTCCTGAAGTGGCTTTAAGCGGTCGTTAAGGCAGTGGGTTCTCATTGTATCTCATCAATAGCACACGAAATATTCTAAGTCCGCCGCTCTCCAATCCTACAAACATGGAAAGGAGGTACATTTTCTTAACTTTAAAAGTGTTAAAGGGATGATGATAAGTGGGAGCATTACAAGGCAGTTCATCAAGGTGACAGGCTTCAAAACCATGTGTGCTCCAGGTGGAGATGACAGCAAAAGCAAAGGCATAGAGGAGGGAATGGAGAGTTCTGAAGTTCTAGGGAACATCAAGAGGACTGATTTGGATGATTTCTAATTTATCCTGTATGAAGCTCATTTGTACATAGCTGCTTTCATGTTATCTCCCCCATTAGATTGTAAGATCTTTGAGGGCAAGCACTATCTTTTGTCTTCATTTCTTCACACTTAGCACCAAGCCTGGATTAGGTGGTGCCTAATAAATGTTTATTGACTGACTGGAACCTAATTTTTCTTTGGGTGAAATTTAGTTGAAGTGGAACTGAAAAACACCTAGAAATCCTGTATGAATCTACAGGAGGCCACATGCTGTTATTGTAGAATTCTGTAATTGTAAGAGAAGGTGAAGGACTTCACAGCTAGCAAGCCTTCGAGGCAGGAAGACTTTAATTCAAACCCTTCCTCTGGCATATACTGACTGTGTCACTGTGGACAAGTCCCAAGACCTCTCAGTGTTCTAGGTACCTCTCTGATCCCGGAAGTTGTAGAATACGTGCAGCTGTGTTTAAGTGGAAGGCACATCTTCACCATGGGGTCTCCTAGACTAATAAAACCCCACTCCCAGTCCTTATCCCTATCTTTGATAGCCAGCCTGAAAGAGCTGATGGAGGACTTCTAATAATTAACTTGGGCTAATGATCCTTGCTCTACCTATCTCACAGGAAAAAACACTTAGCCAACTTTAAAGGGATTAATCAAGGGTAAGGTGAGAAGATTCTAAATAAGGGAAATAGAGATATTTAGATGGTTAATTCAAAAACTTGTTCCTTCTATGAAAGTGTTGAAAGGGATGTCTGGAAATAGGCCTTCAATTTCCCCAACAGATTTGTTGATCTAAGACGAGACTGTTGTGCTTTGGATGAGGACCATGCAATGATTTCTAACAGGGTCCTCTTTCTGCCTCCCACTGCTTCATAATGACTGCTTGTCTGGATGGTAGTGGCCCAAGAGTGATTCCCATAAGGCCATGTGAGATTTATGAGAAGGCCAGAGAAGGCCAACTAGTGTCCAGAAGTCCATTAAGTGCAGCTCCCCTGCTCTTCCTCTCCTTGTCAGAAATTAAGTCAGGTGGGGGAGGAGGAGGCAGGCCCTGCAAACACATTTACAAGGAAGTTTTGCTTTGTGAGACACAATCTGGGTTCTATTGTTGGGTTTGCATGCTTTGTGGAATTTAGCCCCAGCACTAGGCCAGGATCTGATGCAGGTCTCTTGCATCACAGGCTTCCAGTTGTCCAGCCTCTCTGCTCCAGGATTTGCAAAGTTTAATGTCTTTCTTGGAGAGTTTATTGTTGGTCACTTAGAAGCAGGCAGGATGATTGCCAAAAGGTTTAGAGTCTGGGGTCTGAATGACCCAACCATCCCAGGCCCCAGCATCTTGGAGGGGAAGAAGGGGAGAGGAAGAAGGACTCCCTGCTCCTTTAGTTTTAACAAAACATGGATGGGATCCATTTTTCCTCTCTATGGGGACTGGGAATCCTGAGATCATTGTGCTCTGGGAAAAGCCTTTCCCTGGACAGCAAGACAATGGGATGAAGTCACTGCCCAGGTAAGACTTTGCAAGGTTACTTCACAGCCCTGAATTTATGCCTTGGATGGGCAGGTCAGCCAATCAACCAAGAAGGCCAAACATCTGACGCTGGTATCATGTCTCTCTTCTATTACACGTATTTCTACATTATGATAAAACTAGTTAGTTGTATAGTGGAAAGAGCCCTGAGCCTAAGGCCGGAAGACTTGGGTTTGAGTCTAGGATTTGCCATTCACTTTCGGTGACAGTGCAATTAACTTAAATTTTCTGTCTATCTGCTTCTTCCCCCATCTATAAACTGGGGCTGGATTAGATGCTCTCTACGATTCTTTCCCTCTCTAAATACTATGAGCCTATGTTCTATTCATTATTCATAGTATTTAGAGGTATAGTGAACCTTAGAAAATCACCTATTCTGCTCCACCTCAGTTGAAAGACAAAGGAAATGAAGACCCAGAGGAATGAAACAATTTGTCCAAAACCACACTGATAAAAGTAACAGATTTGACTCCAAATATAGTAATTCTTTCTACTGTATACTTCTTTTTCCTCAAACATGCCTTCAAGCCTTTGTATACTGTTTCCTCTTCCCAGGACACCTTCTCTTTTCTCAGTCTACTTCTGAGACCAGGTTAACTTTTATAACCCTGTGAAAACCTCCCCAACCACTCCTAGGTCTCCCTATCTGAATTATAGCACTGTAGCATCAGAGGTTCATAGATTCTGAGCTTAGAGGAAACTTAGATATAATCACGTCCAATTGCCTCACCTTATAGGAAAGGAAGCTTAGCACAGAAGGAGAAATGATTCTTCTTTAACATAGATCTATAAATATCAGAGCTGGGATTTGAACGTTAAGTCCTCCAAATCCAAATGCACCATTATTTCTACTATACCACTTGGGATGTGCCTTAGCAGTACCTTTGTGAAATTTTAGAGTGTATTCCTATCAGTGATAAGAGACTGGGCAAGGATGTGAAACAAGTGACTAACAGGTCAGTGGGCACATGGAGGAGAGGTCAACCAAGGGTCCTCAGGCATCATGCTTGTTGGAAAAGGTGACACGCTCTTTGAAAACTCATCAATAGAAAGAGCCTTGGAGCTGGAAGTTGAGGTAGACCTACAGTTCCCCACAAGACTTAGAAGAGGGCTGAGGAGCTTAGTAAAACCTTGCAGTGGGAGAAGTAAATTAAAGATGGAATGAAAAGTGAGTGAGTGATTAGTGCGTGAATGAGTAAGTGAATGAATGAGCAAGTGAATCAGTGACTAGTGGATTCCAATTCTGTATACAGACACATGGCTGTGGAGGAGGCCAAGCTGCCTCTGGCCTGACTCAGGAACAGGCAGTGAGGACACTGTGGGATACTCTAGCATTTTTTGACGATGTTTTGTCTTGTTTATTAAGCCTTCATCTTCACAAATTAACACTGTGGGGGGATGAAGCGGGGAGGGGTGGAACCAGCTACTCAGCTTCCCCAGTCATTGTGGACAGATAGGGAAAGAGATGGTGACCAAGAGTGGAAAGAAGAGGGGATACTGGGAAACAGGAGAAGGAAAACCATGTGGTACATGTGGTCAACAGACAGAAGGTGAAAGGAACTCTTTGACTAGAGGGCTGGGATATGTCCAATCTATAGCAGCTCCTCCTTCGTACTGGCCTGGAACTGACCCTAGAGAAGTTTCTTAATCTTCTTTTCTCTTTTAAATGTTCTTTTAATATTTTAGCTGCTTCCAAGTCATATTCCCTATTTTGGCTTCAGTTTTCCCATATGTAAAATGAAGGCGTTGGACTCCATGATCTCTAAGATCCCTCCCAGCTCTGACAGTCTACATTATATAGCCGATATTCTGAAATCCTACATTCCTCCTCTTTATTTCTATAATATCTTTTGACTTTTCTTGTGATTTGCTGAATCACAATGCAGTCCTCTGGCCACAAATATAGTATCTCCAATCCACAACCCCACAGAGGCTTGGCCTTCGAGTTGTTTTCATCGAAAGCAAGAATAAGAATCATAGCTTTGGAGCTGGAAAGGACCATCGAAGGTCATCACATCTACCTCCCTCATTTTATGGATAAGAAAACTGAGGCAGAGAGAGTTGAAGTATCTTTTCAGAATCACACAGCTAGGAAGTGTCTAAGGCGGAATATGAACCCAGGTCTTTCTGATTCCAATTCCAGTGCTCCGTCCACCATGTTGGTCCATCTAAGGAGGGGGCCCAGGCCAGCCGTTTCCTCATTTCTTACCTGGCTCTGCACTCTTTTGGACTTCTTTATATTTCTCCATCAAGCTTCCCTACTGGCTATCTTCTCCCCCACCTTCCTGTTGAGCTTTCTTTTGTGTGTCTCCCCTTATTAAATTGTAAGCTCCTTGAGGGCAGGGACTGTTTTTCTTTTTTGTTTTTATTTGTATCCCTGGAGCTTAACACAATGTCTGGCACATAATAGGTGCTTAATAAATGTTTATTGACCCATTGGGACTGCTCCTTTGTACATTTCTCTTTGTAGTCTGCATTGACAAAGATGGCTAGTTGTGGGTAAAAGGGAGAGTGTATTGATTAATAAACTGACTAATGAGTGTTGGTTATCTATTGTATACAGAGGCCTGGGTCTGGCAGGTGGGGGCATAAAGACAAACAAAGAGTTCTTACAGCAGTTTGGATAGGATGATAAGATTCATACACCTGAAAATACCCAAAGGTGCCAGACAGCATATGATAGGTATTAGATGGATTTAGTGGAAAGAGCCCCAGATTCATTGCTCAGAAGCTTGAGTCTCATAGGCTCCACCCAAGGATTCAGCTCTGCTGCTTACTGGTTTTCTTACCGTGGGAGGGTCTATCTCAACCTCAGTTTCTTTTGCTGTAAAATTAGGGTGAGGGAGGTGTTGGTGGAGAAAAAAAATACTAAAATGAAGCTAAACTGGTTATTTATTCAGTATTTTATTTTTTCCATTTCTATTACATGTAAAAACAATTTTCAACACTCATTTTAAAAATTGAGTTCCAAATTCTCTCTCGCTTTCCCCACTCCCTTCGTTGGGAAGGCAAGCAATTTGAATAAAGATGATGCATGTGTAGCCATGCAAAACATATTTCCATATTAGTCATGTTGTAAAAGGAAACATAGACCAAAGTAAAAACCCAAGAAAAATAAAGACATTTTTAAAAGCATGCTTCAGTTTGTATTTAGACTCTTATCAGTTCTTTCTCTGGGGATGGATAACATTTTTCATCATAAGTCCTTTGGAACTACGTTGGATCATTGTATTACAGAGAAGAGCTCAGTCATTCACTAAACTGATGATTTATAATGACCAATATTGGATGCAGAGAGTAGATGTCTATGGGAGGGCGGAATGTGGTTAGCTATGTCTATCCAAATATTGCCAGATTCTATCACTGTGCTGGTAAGTGGGCTGCTAAGTGATGCGGTGGATAGGTTGTAGGACTTGGAGTCAGGAAGACAAGATTAAATTCAGCTTAAGATACTAGTCATGTGACCTTGGGTAAACTCTTTCTCTCTCAGTTTCCTCAACTGTAAAATGGGGATAATAACAGTATCTACTTCACAGAGAGGTACTATCTGTAAAGTACTTAGCACAATGCCTGACACATAGTAGGTGATTAAAAAAGGGTTATTTTCCTCTCCCTCAGTTGTTAAATGATGGAAGGGTGGCACTTTGGGAGTTGACTACAGCATAAAAACAAAAAGTATCAATACAACTTTGCAAAAACTAACATAAAATGATAGAGACTGCACTAGACTGTCTCAAAGGTCCCTTCCAGCATTCACTTAAGCACCTAAGAACATGAGAAAAAAAGAAATTGTTATTCTAATAAGCAGGAAAAACACGAAATGGCTGGTTACTGATGTGGGAGTTCACTTATTAATCAACTGTCTATTCATAGTCAAACTATCAACTTATAAAAGCAAAGGGTAAAATCAGTACTTTCTGGTGTAAATGAGAAGATATGGGGATGAGAAGATATGGCATGCAATTGAAATGCCTCCAGTATACTGATTTAAATAAGCTATTAAGGTAAAAAAAAAGAGAGAGAGAGAAATGGATAAAAGTATAGGCATTGATATAGACTATCACCATTTCTTAAGGAAGTTAAGCTGATTTAAATCAATTGCCACAGCAAAGTGACCACCTTAAGCAGTTTGATATCTTTGCCAAATGGAGTAAGGTGACAGCCAATGTCCACACTGAGTTAGAACATAAATTTATTAGTAAAATCATATAGAGGAGGATGGTAGAAGAGTAGTAGTGTTTCATAAGACAGCAAGAAGGAGGAGAGAAAAAAAAGTTTTTAGGAAGCTTGGCAACATGCCCAGTAAAGTCAGATCATTCTAAAAGCATTTAAGGATGAAACCAGAATACGTGCAACAATGAAAAGATAAAAAAAAAAATGTAAAAGATCTGTCAAAATTTCCACAATAAACTCTTTTCTCCATCAGTGACTATGGAGTCATCACTTTGGACTTCAACATTATACTCCCCAATGTGCTTTCTGAAGAAATAGAAATGTCACCAAAGTAAACAATGATGGGAAGAATGCCACTCAAGTAGAGATAGAGGAGGTTTACACTGGAAGTGACACAATTTTGAAGGTGTTGAGAAATTGGTTCTCAAGGTATCTGAAAGAAGTAGGATACTAAATGCTTGGAACAGGAAAGAAAACACAGGAAACTGAGGAATTACCAATAATTAACCAACTTACTTGCCTATTTTCCCTCTCTATTTTCCTTATTCCCAAGGGTATAGGCAACTATCTCAAATGTCCACAAGATATCTTTATAGATATACAATATTGATTGAGGGGGCATGGTATACATAGTATACATAATATAGTACACTGTACAAAAGCATCTTAATTGATAGAGCAAAATGCTAACTTAAAAGTTCTTCTTCAACAAGATGTTTCCCATGTGTCAAAATTACATGAGATTTCCTTAATGATTATAATACTATCAGCAAACATCTATGCAGTGCTTTAAGGATTGCTAAGTACTTTACATATGTTATCTCATTTGATCCTGCCAACCACCCCCTGAAGCAAGTACCATAGTGATCTTAATTTTATAGCTGAGGAAACTGAGGTTGAGAGAAGTTAGGCAACTTGTCTATGATCACATAACATGTGAGTATTTAAGTTAGGATTTGATCTTGGGTCCTCCTGACTCCAAGTCCAACACTCTTAATTTATTAATCTACCACAAAGAAAACTTTTTTTGAAAGACTCTCTGATTCTCAGTATCAAGTAAAAAATAAAACGGAAATATATGCTTATTAAAGGGCAGCTAGGTGGCACAATGGATAGAGCACCAGGCCTGGAGTCAGAAAGATTCATCTTCATGAGTTAGACTCTAGCCTCAGACACTGAAAAGTCAGTCATTAAAGGTGTTTGTCACTGTCTGGGAGGATGTTCAGTAAAGAATTCAAATGAATTCCATACACATAGGGAAATCCTCCAGATGTTCCATTTGCAAATGACATTGTGCTGATTACATCAAACTTGGAACATTGCAAACATTAGAAAGTGTCCTAAATTAAATCCATAATCTGAAGGAGTTATTTCAAAGAATAGAAATAGATTGGGGAGAGATTTTTAAGGGCAAAGCAGGAAAGTTCAAGTGTCTTGAAGCCTAAATCATGCCTACCAACAGTGTTTGATTCTTCACGTTAAGCATTGCCTTCTCCAGGCCTTTCTATTAAAATATAAATCCTCTTTAAATGGGGAGTTCAGTTACCAGACCTAACTTATGCTCAGATTTTGGGAAACCCGTTTCATCAACTTTCCCCTGGCTGGTAGATGGAACAACGGGCACCCAGACAGAAAGAAGAGTGAAGAGTAAAGGAGGGTGGTTATGCCAAAGACAAATGTCCCAAACTTGCCATTGGCTGGTCCTGCCTTTAGGCATCTTACCCAAGAATGTTCATTAAGTCCTGGGCTATAGGAATTAGAACTGGAAGGGACCTTAGAGATAATTCTTCCTATCCTTTTGTTTTACAGATGGAGCGGAGAAGTTAGGTGAACAACATAGATAGTAAATAGCAAGCTTGGAATTTGATTCTATGTTCTATGGTTCAAAAACTAGAGCTCTTTCCACCACTCTGAACAGTCCCTGTGTGTTGTTGATAGGGAGAGAGAGACAGAGAGGGAGAGAGAGAGACACACACACACAGAAACAGAGAGAGAGACACACACACATACACATACACACACATACACACAGACTATCTTTGATTTACCATTGACCCGAGCAACATTTTCTGTTTTATTCCCAAATGACTAATTCATAATATTTAGACTGCTGACTGGAGGATGGAAAAGCTCCTTAATTTCCTAGGATCAAATGCACAAAGAGCTGCTGATAACGGAATGCAATGGCAGTGGAGCAGCAGAACATCTGTCCACTGAGTGTAGGATCTCTTTCTATTTCATGCAGGATAAATGTTGCCTGTTACTCCCTGAGAAGAAATATCATATCCATTTTATAATGGAGAAACAGAGGCTCAAGGAAACACTTCTTCTTCACAGTAAGTATCACAGGAGTTCAGTGAAGGGACATTTTTGTGGGTGGAAGGGGTTTCTGGACATCTTTATGGAGGTTTCAGGA
The DNA here is from genome assembly GCA_023548195.1 of Bettongia penicillata ogilbyi. Classification (NCBI taxonomy): domain Eukaryota; kingdom Metazoa; phylum Chordata; class Mammalia; order Diprotodontia; family Potoroidae; genus Bettongia; species Bettongia penicillata. The sequence continues at coordinate 20,874,350 of JAJHZJ010000292.1, read as the reverse complement.
CTTAAGTGTTGATGAATTCAGCTTAAGAAGAAGGGTCTCAGTTGAATGAAATAGTAATGGAACAAGTATGAGAGTAAAGGGTTAGGAGATCTGACTTCAAACTCTAGTTCCAACACTTCCATGAGCAAGTCTAAGTTTCAGTCTCCTATTGGGTGACACAGAGATTATAGAACTTGTATTTCTTACTTCAGAGTTGTTTTGAGTAAAGTGTTTCAAAACTTAAAATGCTATAGAGATATGAGCTAATGCTATTATTATTCATAAGAGCAGGAGGCAGATATGAGATTGGTATGTGGTGAATGTCACAGGAGCAGGACAGCTTATTGGTATTCCCAGGGCATGGGAAAGTAGTAGGAGATAAAGCTAGAAGAGTAGTTTGAGTTGGGTCACAAGGAAGGACTAAATTAGAACAATTACTGTATGAATGAAAACAGAATGACTTACTGTATGAGAAAGATGGAGAGAGAGTCAAAGATGACCTGAGGCTTGAAATTTGGCTGGTTGGGAAGATGGCAGGACCATTAAGAAAACTGGGGGAGAGGATGATTTGGAAGGGAGCTAAAGAGTTTGATTTTAGACATGCTAAGTCTGACATGGTGAGAAGTCTAGTAGGCAGCTGGAAATGTGGGATTGAATCTCAGAAAAAGAAGTCAAGATTGGTGATGAAGATTTGGGAGTCATCCACATAGAGGAGATAATTGAATCTATGAAAAAAAAAAGAGAAAATGTAATGGTAACAATAATAAATGGAAGGACATTTCCAGAGATTTATGATTACAAAATTCTTTGCATATGTTCTCTCATTTGGTCCTTGAAACATCCCTGGCAGGTTGATAGAGCTATTATTATTATCCCTATGTTATGGATGAAGAAACTGAGGTTCCAAAAGGTCAAGTAATTTGTTCAAGGTCACACAAATACTAAGTAGCAGAACTGGATCTAAAAGCCCATGTCTCCTGACTCCAAGTTTCAGAGAATAGGGTCCAGATCTGAATAATGAGGACTATAGTTCTCCTAGATATATCCCCTTCTCTCTCTACACCTTGGTGCAGTTATATGCCTGAAATTCCTCTATTATACACACTAATGTTTTGAAGGCCTTTGTTAAAAATTACTTATTAATAGGGAAGATTGTTAGTTCTTAATATTCTGTCCAGGAGAGACAGGAGGTAATCTTGAAGTACTCCTAGAGTCCTAGAGTCCAGAGAAGGGAAGAGGTTGTGTAGAGACAGATATTGTTAATAATCTCCAATTTATCCTTTCTAGATCTTCTTTGTTACTATGTACACTGTTTTCCTGGTTCTCCTCACTTTGTATCAGTTCATGGTTTCCAGGTTTTTATAAGAGCATCCTACTTGTCATTTCTTATTGCACAGTAGTATTCCATCATAATTATATACCACAACTTGGCTGGTCAGTTCCCAATTGATGGGCATTACCTCAATTTCCAATTCTTGGCCACCGCAAAAGGAACTCTATAAATATTTTATACATATAAGCCATTTTCCTTTTTGGTTTTTATCTCTTTAGGATATTGCTGAGTCAAAGGGTATGCACATTTTTGTAGTCCTTTGGGCATAGTTCCAAAGTGCTCTCCAGAATGATTGAATCAGTTACAACTCCACCAACAATGCATTAGGGTCTCAATTTTCCCACATCCCCTCCAGCATTTGTAATTTTCCTTCCATATTAGCCAATCTGATAGAGGTGGGTGGCATTTCAGAGTTGTTTTAATTTGCATTTCTCTAAGCAACAGTGATTTTTTCATGTAACTATAGAGAGGTTTGATTACTTTGTCTGAAAATTGCCTGTTACATCTTTTGACCATTTATCAATTGAGGAATGGGTCTTGGTTTTATAAATTTATAAATTTGATTCAGTTCTCTATATATTTGAGAAAGGAAGTCGTTATCAGAGGTACTTCTGTAAAAAAATTTTTTTCGGTTATGATTACTGTATATTTTCCTCCATCCTATTTTCCCACCCTGTATATCCTACCATCTTTCTCCTTTTACCCTATCCATTCTCAAATGTATTTTGCTTCTGACCACCACCTCCCCCAATCTGCCCTCTTTTCTAGCAGTGCCCTCTTTTCTTATCCCCTTCCCTTTCTACTTTTTTTCAGAGTAAGATAGACTTCTATACTACCTCTTTAGGTCAATTATGATAAGAGCAGAGTTCAAGTGTTTCCATCTACCTCTTCCATCTTCCCCTTCACTGTAAAAGTTCTTTTGTGCCTCTTTTATGTGAAATAATTTGCCCCATTCTATCTTTTCCTTCCCTCTTCTTCCAGTGCATTCCTCTTTCTCATCCCTTAATTTTAATTTTCTAGATATCATCCTTTCATATTCAACTCACATCCATGTCCTCTTTCTATGTATACACCTTGTAATTGCCCTAATAATTGAGAAGGTTCTTAGGAGTTACAAGTATCATCTTCCCATGTAGGAAACATGTAAACAGTTTATCTTTATTTAACTCCTTTTGGTTTCTTTTTCCAGTTTACCTTCCTATGCTTCTTTTGAATCTTGTATTTGAAAGACAAATTTTCTATTTTACTTTGGTCTTTTCATCAGAAATACTCTTCTGTTTCTTTAAATGTCCTTTGTTTCATTAAATGTGTCACCCTCCTCTCCAGGTTAATACTCACTTTTGCAGGGTAGTGATTTTTGGTTGCAATTCTTACTCCTTTGCACTCTGAAATAATCATATTCCAAGCCCTAGGATTGTTTAATGTTGAAGCTGTTAAATCTTGTGTTATCCTGACTGACTTCATGATATTTGTATCATTTCTTTTTGGCTGCATGAAATATTTTCTCTTTGACCTGGGAGTTCTGGAACTTGGCTATCATATTCCTGAGAGTTTTCATTTTGGAATCTCTTTTAGGAGGTGATTGGTGGATTCTTTTTATTTCTATTTTACCATTAGGTTCTAAGATATCAGGGAAGTTTTCTTTAATAATTTCTTGAAAGATGATATCTAGGTTCTCTTTTTGATCATGGCTTTCAGGTGGTTCAATAATTCTTAAGTTATGTCTTCTGGATCTATTTTCCAGGTCAGTTGTTTTTTCAACAAGATATTTCACATTTTCTTCTATTTTTTTCATTCTTTTGATTTTGCTTTATTGCTTCTTGATGTCTCATGGAATTATTAACTTTTACTTGTCCAGTTCTAATTTTTAAAGAATTATTTTCTTCATTAAGCTTTTGTTTCTCCTTTTCCATTTGTTCAATTCTACTTTTTTAAAGAGTTCTTTTCTTCAGCAAGTTTTTGTACATCTCTTTCCATTTGGCCAAGTCTACTTTTTAAGATTTTCTTCTTTTCAGTGATTTTTGTATATTTTCTTCCATTTGATCAATTCTGATTTTTAAGGCATGCTTCTTTTCATTGAATTTTTATGCCTCTTTTACCATTTGGCCTATTCTGTTTTTCTGTAAGGTGTTATTTTCTCCAGTATTTTTTATGCTTCCTTTAACAAACTGTTAGCTCTATTTTCATGATTTTCTTGTATCACTCACTTCTTTTCTCAGTTTTTCCCCAACCTCTATTATTTGAGTTTTAAAATCCTTTTTGAGCTCTTCCAGGTATTCTTTTTGGGCCTGAGACCAATTCACATTCTTCTTTGAGACTTTAGATATAGCAGTTTTGACTTTGTTGTCTTTTTCTGAATTTATGTTTTCAGCTTCCATCACCAAAGTAACTTTTTACTGTCAGGATCTTTTTTCATTGTTTGCTTATTATTCTAACCTGTTTCTTGACTTTTAGTTTTAAATTAAGCTCGGGCTCTGCTCCTTGGATGGAGCTTTAAGTTTTTTGTACAGCCATTTTCAGAGCTAGTTCTCATTTGCACATGGTCATTTTATATGATTAGACTATGAATTCCTTTACAGCATGGACTGTTTGGGGTCTTTCTTTGCACTGAGTTTAGGACAGCACTTGGTAGGTGCTTAATGAATGCTTGTTGACTTGACTGAGAGTTCATCCAGATCCTGGAGTACGTGGGAAGCAAAAGGTATTTAAAAAGGGGGAGAAAAAAGAGGTGTGAGAATTGACCTTGTTTACTTTTATTGTTGTTACTGTTTAAGGGTTAAGATACAGAATCATGACATCTTGGAATGTCCAAGTTGGGTCCTAAGAATGAAGGGCCCTAGGACTTGGGTTCTAGTCCAACCTCACATCTAAATGTAGGAATCCTTTTCTTCAGTTTCCCTGATGGCTGGCCACCTAGCATCTATTTGCAAATCAATAGAAACAGAATGCTCACTACCTTCTAAGGCAGCTAATTCCACTGTTAGCTCAAACTGTCCTTAAGTAAAAGCCTCTCTAGACCACCTCCCAAACTTGGCACATTCATGGATTTGCAGGGTCTCCAAGGGGGTGACAACTCTTAGTGGTCTAAAGTGGTGCCTTGGGGGTATGTCTGCATTCCTATAATTATAACTCATTAGCGCCTATCACTGCACTTTTTATTAATAGTCAGCAAGTAGATACAATTAGCACAAGGCAAAGGTATGTGTTAAATTAACATGTGAAGAATGGGGAAAGAGAAAGGAATAAACATTATATAGTACCTAGCATGTGTTAAACACTTTATAAATATTATATCTCATTTGATATCCTCATACCATATATCCTCAACTATCCTCATATATCCTCATAACAACTTTTATAGGAAGGTGCTATTATTGGCTCAGTTTTACAGTTCAGTCAACTGAGGCAAGCAGTGGTTAAGTGACTTACCCAGGATCACACAGTTAGGCAGAGTCTGAGGCTAGAGTTGAATTCAGATATTCTTGACTTCAGGTCTAACACTCTCCACTTCTCCACCTAGCTGTCCAATAGCTACTAACCAATCCACTTATAAACTTGAAATGTGCTATCTCACATTTATATTTACACAGTGTCCATGGGAAGAGTGTGTACAGATTAGGAGCATACACCTGTAGTGAGGTATATGCAGTGGGATTACATGTGGTCAAATTGAGAGCAACAGGGTTCTAATGTCTTTTCTCTTCTTATGGAGAATGTACAGTGTACTCTTCTGGTACCACATCTATTCTTCATGAGTTGCTTCGCTGGCATACCCAAATCTGCTCCTCTCTACAGGTAAACTCCCATGTTGTTGTTCTTTAGTTATCTTCAGTTGTGTCCAACTCTTTGTGATCCCATTTGGGGTTTCCTTGGCAAAGACACTGGAGTGGTTTGCCATTTCCTTTTCCAGTTCATTTTGCAGATGAGGAAACTGAGGTAAACAGGGTTAAGTGACTTGTCCAGGGTCACACAGCTAGTTAGTATCTGAGGCCAGATTTGAACTTATGAAGATGAGTCTTCCTGGCTCCAGATCCAGCACTCTAGCCTTTGTGTCACCTAGCTGCTCATTAGGGACCTTAGAGACCATCTAATTCAACCACTTATTTAATAAGTATGAGTGTTGCTTTTGCTCAGTTGTGTTCGACTCTTTGTGACCCTACTTGGGGTTTTCTTGGCAAAGACACTGGAGTGGTTTGCCATTTCCTTTTCCAGTTCATTTTGCAGATGAGGAAACTGAGGCAAACAGGGTTAAGTGACTTGCCCAGGGTCACATAGATAGTGTCTAATGCCAGTTTTGAACTCAGGTCTTCCTGACTCAAGGCTCAGCACTCACACGTATCACCTAGCTTCCATGTGCTAGGCTCTATACTTTTCTCTTATCTGTTGCCTAGGGTTGTGGTCCTTGAAACTGCTTCCCTGCCTTGAGTCATTGCCTCTCCATGTCTGTGACTGTGGAGTGTGTGCCTCTACTCCCTCAGCTGTGCATCACAATGAAAAACTCTTGAAATGCTGTATTGATGTCTCCTTCTGACCGATGAGTTACAGATGCTAAATACCATGGCTGATGGAGGAGAGCAGGGAAAGTCTCCTTCCTTTCTCCCCTCTGGTCAGGACCTGGGTCACACTCCACCAAGATGCTCTCCAACCTGGATGGCCAAACTCATTGGAACTAATTTATTATGAATCTCTTTGGACTGCCCTTTAAAGGTCACTGTGGGTCATGGCCAATCTTTTCCCCAGTCAGTGGTCCTTCTAATTCAATCAAAGAACTTATTTCCACTTTGTAAAGGAATCATCCACCTCTTTACAATTCATTTAACATTTTTATTTTCTGTGATTACGTTGTGAACTGGGGAGTGGGAGAGGGTTGTTAATTAAAGACTGCTGTTCTTCCTTTTTGAAGAGGATTGATGACATCACAGGTTGATGTCTATATTCAATTGTGAATTGGATTTAAATGAGGCAGAGTTGCACAATGTTGTCAACCTCACTCTCTCTTCCAGAGTCATCAAAGTCTAGTGGCAGGACAAAAGACAGGATAACTGGTGATGAACCAAGATGCACTGGGTGACCTTGGCTTCTTTGATGTCTGACCAAGTTTTAAGCACTCCATAGCACCAGCTTTAGCCGCCTTCACGGTCATTGGGACAAATTGTTCTCATCTGCTCATTCTGCTTGGGTAAGTCTTCACATGCTTGGGCTAGACACCCCCCTAACTCACCAACAGGCTTAAGGCCTGTTGGTTACCCTTAACCTGGTTGAGCCTGTCTGTTGAGACAACTGAGGTGTGGGTACTGTACATGCTACAGCTTCTTGGAGCCACAGGTGAGAGCTGGGTGGAAACCAAAGGTGGATGAGCAGCCCTGAAAAGGTCTTGGCAGCTCTCTCACCAGAAATGCTAATCCTCCTTGAACACCCCATACACCCCTGATTAAAGGCTACACTTAGAGAGACTCAAACCAAAAATCCCTCCTTGTTGCTTCTCCACCCCTATCCCCCACCCTTGTCTCTGGTTTTGTCCTCCAGGGTCACATGGAGCAAGGCTATTTCCTCTTTTCAGGGAATCAAGAGTCTTCCTGCTAGACTAGGAGCTGGTCTCTTTTAGCACTGAAGTTTATTACAGGACAGGGATTTATTCTTTTGCTTCTGGTAGGAATGAAAAATTTCTCTGTGATGAGGAAATAGGAACCAGACATCACGTCCCATGTCTTCTGGAAGATAGATCCCATCTGCCTTTCATTTCAGAGGATTATAGAGGTGAGACAGGAGGGAGGAGAGTTCTTTTTTCTCAACCCCTCTCCCTAAGTTTTCTTGACCTTGTGTGACCTTGGGAAATCACTTACCTAGTCCTCAGTTTCCTCATTCATAAAATGAAGGACTTAGATGATCTCTGAGGTTTAATCTATCTATAAATTCTATAACAGGGCAACTATGTGGTGAAGTGGATAGAGGACCAGAGTTGGAGTCAGGAAGACTTGAGTTCAAATCCAGCTTCAGATACTTACTAGCTGTGTGACCCTGGGCAAGTCACTTAACTTTGCCTCAGTTTTCTCATCAGTAAAATGAACTGGAGAAGAAAATGGCACTCCAGTATCTCTGCCAAGAAAACCCAAATGGAGTCATGAAGAGTCAGACATGACTGAAACAACTGAACAACAAAAATCCTGTGATACTGCCCTATCCCTTCATTTTCTTCTTCCTAATTCCATGAGCTTTTCATTTTCAAGCTAGGGTGTTATGACCCTGGGCTCTCTGAGTCTTTTGCTAGTCTCTGGTAGATCAATCAATCAATTAACAAGCGTTTGTTAAATGTCTACTATATGCCACATACTGCGTACAGTATGGAGCTTACATTCTAATGGAAGAGAAAATGTACTCATATGTAAGTATATACAAAGTTGGTAAAATACAGCCTTGTGGAGGAAGATACCAGTAGCTGGGGGGACCAGAAAAGGCCTCACGAAGCAGGTGACTTTGGGACTGAGTTTTGAAGAAAACCAGGAGTTCTAAGAGGTGAAAATAAGAAGGGAATGCATGAGGTTCAGTCAAAGGAAAGGCACAGAGATAAGAGAGGGAAGGCTGTGTGAGGAATAAGGTTAGTTTACAATATGGACCATATGGACCACCATGTAGAAGATCGACCTCATGGACCAGAGTGTGTGAAAGAGTGTCATGTGCAGTACGGTTGGAAAGGTAGGTTGGGGGCAAATGGGAGTTTGGGTACAAGCCCAGATAAGTATGGAGTGGAGATGTTCATTACCAAGGGATTGTGTTTTGGGTCAGTCACTCACAAATAGTAACTCCCATTTCTCAATAGTTTTAAGGTTTATAAAACACTTTCCTTATGTAATGGAGTGACTAGCCAGTGAATGCCCAGTCCTTGGAGCGTGCTCAGATTTGCCCTTCCTGGTGGGTTATACAAAGCATCTACAAATATCCTTTGTCTGGTTCTGATCTAACTTTTGGAGGCTTGGTGAATCAGAGAGGGATGCCACACTTATAAAAACCCAGTGATGTAGGTAGTACGTGTACTATTATCTTCCTTTTATAGATAAGGAGACTGTAGCTCAGAGAGATGTAAGTCACAGTTATTAAGTGGCAGTGCCTGGATTTGAACCCAAATTTCCTGCTTCCCAGAATAGCACCCTATTTACTACATTGTGCTGGCTCTGCTTTGTGGAAGATGGTACTAACGTGGGATGTGGAGGAGGGGTTGGGAATCATTATTGGTGAAGGGACCTCCCATACCAATGAAATCATGGATTTTTGGAAAGTGAAAGTCGGTGGAGGTACAGAGAGTTAGGAAATCAAAGAAAATAAGGGCCCCCAATCAATGGTGCCAAGCCATCACAGATTTAGAGCCAGAAGGGCCCTTAGAAAACACCTGGCCTAAGTGACTCGTTTTATAGAGAAGTAAACCAAGACCTGAAGAGGTCAAACAACTTGCCTAAATTCATACTGGTTGGTGCAGTGGATAGAGCATTGCGTCTATCTTAGGTCAAATCAGGTATTAGATACTTACTAACTGGGTGACCCTGAGAAAGTTACAACCCGTATTTGTCTGAGCTCCTCATTTGTAAAATGAGAACGCAGTGGAGAAGGAAATGGCAAATCACTCCAGTATCTTTGCCAAGAAAACCCCAAATGAGGTTACAAAGAGTTGGATGTGACTGAAAAACAACTGGATAGCAAGAAGTAAATATATGTGTGTTTTTATCCACATTGAGGCAAACTCTAGGATGAGCCAGCAGTAAAGGAGGCATGATTTTGAAGTCCAGAAAGTCAGAATGGGGCTGAATGGGGAATTATCCATTCATTAGAGAATCGTGAACAAAGTACTATATGAAGCCTGAGGAGAAAGGCCATTCTAAGCAGGGGAATCAGAAAAGGCTTCCCAGAGGTGAGATTTTTGTTGAAATGAGAATCATCTGGTGTCATAATGACAGGTGCAAGCAGAAGTTCGGGTGGAGAATTCATAGATTCATCGATCTAGAGCTGGAAAAGACTTTAGAGGCCATCTAGTCAATAAACGTTTCTTAAGTGCCTGCTACGTGCCAGGCCCATGCTGATGCAAAAAGGAAAGATAATACCTACCTTCAAGAAGCTTACTGTCTAACTGAGAAAGGCAATACACAAAAGGAAGCTAGAAATGGTAGGGAAGATGCAGAGGACACCCTACAGGGGCATGATGTTTCTGGAGTCCAAACAAAGCAAAGCCGTTGATGGAAAATGAAGAGTTGTTGGGAACGTTCTGAGCGCTCTCCAAAAGAAGGCTTTGAGAGGAGTTTATTGCTTCATCCTCCAGCACTCTAATCAGAGCAGAGAGGCAACTTGAGGCTGCTGAAGCAGCCTCCTGGAGGATGAGCTTTCAGGTGATAAGCTTATCCCCAGGGGAAGCACGATCTTGAAATCAAGCTGAGTAGCTGATGAGAAATGAAATTCCATTTCCTCATTTACAGATGAGGAAACTGAAGCTCGAAGGATTACAAATGGCTTGCTCGTAGTCACGCACTAAACGTTAGAAGCAGTATTCAAACCCAGGTCTTCCTCAATCCAGGCCAGTACTTTAATCACTGTACCTCACTGCTTCTCAAGAACACTGGTACCTTGGGGAGAAGAGACTAAACTGAGTCCAGGGAAGAGGGTGTCTAAGTTGTTGTTCCTTTTTCTTGGAGGGCAATTGGGGTTTAAGTGACTTACCCAGGGTCTGAAGCCGGATTTGAACTCGGGTTGTCTTGACTCCAGAGTTGGTGCTCTATCTATTGCACTACGTAGCTGCCCCCAATATGAGTATTTCTAATTTGCTTGACAGGAACCTACATCCCTACACTAGAATTAGGTGGCTTCTGTGTCAGCCTCCGTTTGAGTATCATATGCCTGTCATCAGGCAATGTGGTGCAAAGGGAAGAGGGCTCAGCTGGAAGCCAGGAGGCTTGGGGTTCTTCTGGTCCTGTCTCTATTACTGGTCCATTCCGTCACCCACCATGACTTTACATAAGTCACCTAACTTCTCAAATGAAAACAGGCCAAAGAGGATATTAGAGCTACATGGGACCTTGGAGATTATCTAACAAACCCTTCATAAGATGAAAAAGAGTCAGCTGCCCATGAGGCAGACAACTGCTGGATAGAGCAGGAAGTCAGGAAGACCCAAGTTCAAATCCAGTCTCAGACTCTTATAAGATAGATCACTGGGAAAGTCACTTTATCTCTGTTTGCTTCTTATAAGATAGATGACTGGGAAAGTCACTTTATCTCTGTTTGCTTCTAAGTTTCCTTACCTGTGAAATAAGGATAATAATAGCACCTACCCTCCCAGTGTTTTTGTGAGAATCAAGTGAGATAATATTTGTAAAAATGCTTGGCACATAAAAGGCACTCTTATAAATGCTTATTCCCTTCCCAAAGTCACAGAAGCAGTTTTGAGAGAGCCTACGAGTCTCTCAAACCTGGAGATGGATATGAGATTTGAAACTGAATTTAGAACCTAGAACCTCAGGGCTCAGAGGGACCTTGGAGGACATCTAATCCAATCCTTTCATTTTGCAGATGCAGAAGCCAGCTGAGTTCTAGAGAGAGGACGTGCCTAAAGTCACACAGCCTCCTACTTAGGGAGACCAAGATGTCTTTACTGTCAGAGCAGTGTTTTGTCCACTATACCGCTTATAAACCTGTCGGAATGCTGCCTCGACCATTTACTAACAACCTGACATTTGTGGAGTAATTGAAAGTTTCTAAAGTCCTTTATGTACATTTGATTTCATTTGATCCTAGTAATCACACTGTGACTTATTGTTATCTCTATATTTTACAGATGATGAAACTGAGGCAGAGAGAAGTTAAGTGACTTTTTCCATTATCTTATAGCCATTACTTGTGGGAGGCAGGATTAAAAACTCAGATCTTCCCTTCTCCCAAACCAAGATTCCACTCCTTAAACTACACTGTTTTAAGGCAAATCATTTTATCTCTCTAGCCCACCCTCAGTTTCCTTATCTATAAAATGGGGGAGGAAGGAGAAAGGGGGTGGTGGAAGGAAATTTAGACTAAATAATCTCTAAGGTTCCCTTCTTCCCTGAATCAGGGAAGGCTGTTTTATGTTCCTTCTGTGAGTCTGATTTTTTTGGGAAATTTCCAGAGGGAAAGTTACCAGCAGCTCAGGGAAAGGCGAAGGGTGCACAGTGACCTCTTTCTCCAGTGCATACTATCAAGCAGGGCCACCTCTCACTTAACCCTCCCTCCCTGGCAGGGCAGCCAACAGCCTGTCCTGGAACAGAAATGCCTAAGAGCCTGCATCACTCTTTCCATCCCAAAGTGCCAAAACTGCCGTCATAGGGCTGTTGGGGTCCACTCTGCTCAGAGACTATGGACAGAAAAGATTTGAGCCGAGGATACTGAGATGTGGCTGTCCCCCTCATCTGGGGCCCTTCTGCTCAGGCAGACCAGAGTTGTGAGAGGGCAAAGGTCAGGAACTGAAGACTGACCAGGGAGAGATGTCAATCCTGGCAGCTAGAGTCATATTAGTTATAAAATTGTAGGTTCTAGAGATGAAAGAGACCTCAGAGGCCATCCAGACGAATTCCCTCATTTTATAGATGGGACAACTGAGACCCAAGAAGAGAAAATGATTTCCCAAGATTAGTCACTGGAGCAAAAAGCATTTATTAAATGACTACTATTTGCAAAACACTCTGCTAGGTGCTGGGGCATGTAGGTACTGAAGTGAGTAGAGGGTGAGGCCTGGAAACAGGGAGACTCATCTTCCTAAGTTCAAATCTGATCTCAGACACTTAGTAGCTGTGTAACCCTCTTGGCCTCAGTTTCTTCATCTGTAAAATAAGCTGGAGAAGGAAATGGCAAACCACAATAGCGTTTCTGTCAAGAAAAGTCCAAATACGGTCATAGAGAGTAGGACATGACTGAAAAAATGACTGAAATTGAATACTAGGTTCTGGGGATAAAAGTACAAAGAATGAAGCAGTCCCTATCCGCTGGGAACTTACGTTCTAATGGGTATAACAAGAGGTACGTATAAATATATACATAGACATGGACATAGATATATAAAATAAAAATGAAGTAAATAAATACATACATGTATGTAGACATATATGTTTGTTGTTCATTTATTTCACTTGTGTCTGATTCTTAGTTACCCCATTTCATGTTTTTTTTTGTCAAGTATACTGGAGTGATTTGCTATTTTCTTCTCTAACTCATTTTACAGATGAGGAAACTGAGGCAAACAGGGTTAGCTGACTTGGCCAGGGTCACACAGCTAGTAAGTGTCTGAGGCCAGATTCGAACTCAGAAAGATGAGTCTTCCTGGCTCCAGACCTAGCACTCTATCCACTGCACCAGACAGATAAAATACATACATACAAATATACATGCATACATACAAAGTAGTGTAATACAAGGCAGGTTGGGAGGAAACACACTAGCAGTCTGGAGGATTCAGAATAGCTTCATTGAGAAAAAGATATCTGAACTGTATCTTAAAGGGAAAGAGAATTTGAGGCAGACCTAGGTGGGACAGTGGCTAGAGCCCTGGACCTGGAGTTAGGAAGACCTGAGTTCAAGCATCTCTTCAGATCCTAACTGTAATCTTGGGCAAGTCACTTAACTTCTGCCTGCCTCAGTTTCCTCAACTATAAAATGGGGATAATAACAGCAACTATCACCCAGGTATGAGAGTTGTTTTGAGGAGGCTATGAGATAAAATGTGTTGAAAACCTTAAAGTGCTATGTAAATCATTATTATAGATAAGGGGAATGTGTTCTAGGTAGGAGGCATGCCCACTGCAAAGACATGGAGATGGGAGATGGAGTGTCATCTATGAAGATCAGATATTTGGCTGGATCAAAGAGTGTGAGAAAAGGAGTAATGTCCAGTGAGGATGAAAAGATAGGTTGGGGCCAGGTTATACAACAGAAGAAATGATATTTTATCCTAGAGGCACAGATAATAAGTAGGAAGTTGGACATGAACCAGGCCTTCAAACTCCAAAACCATTGCTCTTGCACTATGATCCTTTCTCCATGGAAAGTAGAAATCTGCCTTATGTTCTCATCGGACCACGTGTGGGAAGAAAGTATGCATGAGCCTTAAGACTTGAAAAATAAGGCAGGATGCTTTGTTGACACTAGAAAAGCCAGTCCAAAGCTGTGTTCCTCAGAGCAACTGCCTCTCCCAGGAGGTCAGTCATCTGCCTTCCCTGATGAACCTGGTAGTTAAGAGCTAGGGAACCATTTTACGGGCTGGTGTATTGTTTAGTGGATCTGGGAAATCGGAGCCAGGAGTATCCCAAGGACCCTGCAGCTAAGACAGAGGAAAAGTCATTAGAGAAGTGGCAGGATCCAACGACTCAATGGGGAAATGCTCAGGTCAGAAATGTGGCAAAGGTTACCTTATCTATTGCCCAGGCTCCAAGCATAATGGCCATCTTCTGGCTCCTCACATACCATACTCCCTTTCTGTGTCTTTGCACCGGCTTTAGGGAAGTCACATCCACCCCTCAGTTTTCTCCTTTGTAGTATGAGGGGTCGATTAGATGATCTCTGAGGGCTTATCCAGCCCTGCTGTTTTATTTGAGAAGCTAGGTGACTTGTGCCACCCCTCCCAACTTACCTCCAGCCCTCAGACCTCCCTCCCCCTGTTTCTTTCAAGATGCACTTCAAGCGCAACTTTCCATGTGAAACCTTCCTTGATTCTTATAGCTACCAGTGCTTCTCTACCAGAATACCTTGTATTTATGTTATATGTATTTTTCATATATTGATGCAAGGTATCCCAACTATGTATCAAACACTGTGCTGAGTGCTTGGATATAGGAAGAAAGGTAAAAGACGGATGCTGCTCCCAAGGGGATAGAAATCTAATGGGAGAGACAAAACACAAACTATGTACAAACGAGCTATTTTTGGTTTTCGTTCTTTAGTCATTTCTGCCTCTTAGAGGGAGTAATTTGAGGTAAGGCTGGAGCCAGGTTATAAGAATTCAAATGGCAAACAGATGAGTTTATATTTGGTTCTCAAGGGGGAAGGGAGTCACTGGAGGTTATTGAGTGATGTGCTCAAACCCATGCTTTAGAAATATCATTTTGGCATTTGGGCTGATGATGAATTAGAGAGGGAAGAGAACTGAGGCAGGAGACCAATTAATAGACTATTTTTTACAAGCGAGAGTTTATGGTGACTCAAACTAGGAGTTGGTTGTGTGAGCAGAGAGAAAGGATGGATGGGAGAGGTGTTGTGGAAACATAAATGGTAAGATTTGGCAAGTGGTTAGATATATGGGATGAGGGAAAGTGGGGAGATGAGGATGAAGCTGAGACTTTAAACCTTAGTGCCTGGGAGGATGGTGGTACCTTCAGTAGTAGCAGGGATGTTTGGAAGAAGGGTATGTTTGAGGTGAAAGATGAATTTTGTTTTGGACATGTTGAGGTTTGAGATAGCTTTAGGAGATCCAGTTGGGGATGGGCAGTAGGCATGTGGTGACACAAGACTAGAGCTCTACTAACATCTTCCTCCAATACCTCATTATGATCAGAAGGTGACCCAGCCTTCTCAAAGGCTTTGTCAGCGGAGTCCAACCTCTGCTAGGTCTTATTAAGCTAGAAAGTTTTCCAGTAGCATTTGAGGTAGCTTGGTGGGTGATACAGTGAACTGTGCACTGGGCCAAGAGTCAAGAAGCCCTGAGTTCAAATCTAGCCAGAGATACAATCTAACTATATGACCTTGGATAAACCATTTAACCTCTATTTGCCTCAGCTTCCTCACCTATAAAATGGGAATAAAAATAGCACCTACTTCACAGCGTTGTTATGAAGATCAAATGAAATGTTTTGTAAAGCATAATTTAGTATAGTTCCTGGCACATAGTAGGCACCATATAAATGTTAGCTATTAGCATTATATATCTTATTAAGACTACGACTGTTGTCCAAAGACCAGCCTAGCTAAGTGTGGAAAGGTTGGTCCCAAAGGGATGATTTTTTTTTTCCACAGAAACTTATGAAAACTGACTTCTAAGGTTTGGGGATATAACACTGAATAAGAATAAATGTAAAGTTTTACACTTGGGCTCAAATAATCAATTTCACAAGACAAGGAGACATGGTTAGACAGAAGTTCCTCTGAAAAAGAGCAGAGAGCTTTAGTTGACTTCAAGATCACTGAATCAACAATGTAGAACACTGATGTAATGTTAGGCTCTCCATTTAGGAGGTGGTAGTCCTGGTATATTTTGCCCTGGTCAAGCCTCCTCTGGGGTACAGTGTTTAAGTTCTGTGCATCCTCATTTAGAAAGGACACTGAGAAGTTGGAGAGCACCCAGATGAGGGCAAGCAGGAGGGTAAAGGGCCTCGAATTCCTCCCATATAAGGATCAGTTGAAGGAACTGGGATTGTACAGCTTGAAGATTTATATGGGAACATGATAGCTATCTTCAAGATAATTTAAAGGACTATCACAGGGATGGGGAATTAGAATTGTTCTCCTTGGTTTCCAGAGGATAGAACTAGGAAAAACTGGTGGAAGTTATGAAGAGGCAGATTTAGGCACTGTGAAAGAAAGATATACTAACAGTTATTTTTCATTGTTGTTCAGTTATATCCAACTCTTTGTGATTCCGTTTGGGGTTTTCTTGGTAAAGATACTGGAGTGGTTTGCCATTTCCTTCTCAAGCTCATTTTACGTGTAAGGAAATCAAGGGAAACAAGGTTAAGTGACTTGCCCAGGGTCACACAGCTAGTAAGTGTCTGAGGTCAGATTTGAACTCAGGAAGTCTTCCTAACTCCAAGTCCAGTGTTCTATTCACAGCACCACCTAGCTGCCCAACAAGTATAGCTTTGCAAAATGGAATGGCCTGCCTCGGCCAACTGTGGATTCCTCCTCTTTGGAGGTCTTTAAGCAAAGGTTTTATGAGTATTCTCCACCCTCTAAAGGCTTTCACTTGACCCTGTCTCTACCCCCTAGATCTCTTTTGCATTTTTGCAGCCAAATTCCTAGAAAAAAAAGCTGCTTACTTTTACTGTCTCCACTTTCTTTCTATGAATTCACGCCACTCACTCTATGTTGTAGTTGGCATTAGTGGAGAACTGGATGTAGAGAAAGGAAGACCTGAATTCAAATCCTACCTCAGATACTTTGCTAACTGTGTGACTCTAAATAAGTCATTTCTTTCAGCCTCAGTTTCCTTATCTGTAAAATGGGGAAAATAATAGTCCCTTCTTCACAGCATTGTTGTGAGATTTGAGTTATCATAGGGAAAGCACTTTGCAAATATTCAAGCACTATTCAAATGCTAGCTGTCCTCCTTGCTATTGTGATCATGATGGAGATAAGACTCTTGGTCAGGCCTGGAATGGAATAGATGGTTTCTGAGATCTCTTCTATCTCTGAGATTCTGTGAACCTCTACGGGGAATGAGTGACCATATAGATGAAATTACAGATCTTTTGAAAGTATTCAAGTTAAGCGTGTTTAAAATTTGAGCTAAATTATGGCCATAAAGGTTCAGAGAAGAAAGAACAAAGGAGCTTGGAGTAATCAGGGAAGGCTTCACAGAGGAAGTGGGACTGGAGGCATGATGAGCCTATACTATAGTACTCATATGGTACTTTCAGAACTTGGCTCTAGTGGGTGTGGGGTAATGGCCAGAGTGCCCAGGCTGTAGTCAGGGCTTCCATCACCACAGTCAGACTGATTTGCTTTGATTCCTACAGGATTGGATTCCTGCCTCAGAAACTTAATAGGTGTGGAATCCATGGGTGAGAGACTTAGCTTGTCAAAACCACAGTGTTTTTAATCTATCAAATGAGAAGGATGATAATATCCTTTTTTTTTTTAATGCTTTCCTTATGTTTTGTTTTGTTTTTTTTGTGAGGAAGGTCCTCTTCAAACCTCAAAGCTCGAAGCACCATATATCTATGAGTTAGTATAGTACCCTGTTTGGGTTTTAAAGGGCCCCACAGTGGGCTCTGTTTTGTGTTTCAGGTAAAACTTGGGCCAGGGGAACCTCTAAGGTGTTTTCCACCCCTGAAGTTACATAATTCTGAGCTGAATCCCTTTCAGGATGAGAAAAGCTCTTATGGTTTGGTTTGGTTTTTACACATCTGTAATCTTTTATAGATGTAAATCTTCTACAGATGTAATGTAAATCTTTAACAGATGTAATTTCCACTGGAGAAGGAAATGGCAAACCTCTCCTGTATCTTTCCCAAGAAAACCCCACAGTCAGTATGGTCTATGTGGTTGCAAAGAATCGTACATGACTGAGGAAATCTTTTTAAAGTTCTTTTTTATTCTGAACCTAAAACACCAAATAACATGAACATTTCCATACAAAAAAGAACAGAATGAAACTGTGATCATCTATCATACAGGTTTACTTTTCCTTTTCAGTATATAATAAATTCAGTGTATCTTTCAAAGTTGTTCTACTTGTCTGTGTTCCTTCTGATCTCCCTTCTGTTCTCTTTTGTGCATTTAGGAAAATGCTTCAATGACATTGTTCCATTCTCTTTTTGTTTTGTTTTTTTTTAAAAAATACCCCTTCCCACTGGAAAAAGAAAAAAAGAAAAAAAAATCTCTTGTAACAAGTATGCGTAGAGGAGCAAAACAGATTCTTACATTGCCCAGATCTGAAAATGTATGTCTCATTGTGTATTCTGTGGCTGCCACCTCTGTCTGGAGATAAAGGGATGTACAGTCAAACAGGGAGTTGGACCAGTCACATAGCAACATGGAGGGATAACCAATTGGCAGTGCTTGTGCTCCATGAGTATCCTTGAAATGACTATTTATTAAAAGGATTAATTTTTAATATTTAAAATATCAAAATTTAAAATTAATATTTAATATTGAAAATTATCAAAATGCTAGATGAGTAGGTACTCTGTGGCAAGTTTTTCCAAATGGATTTTATTTATATTATATATTACATATTATTTATATTATATATTATCTATATATTATTTATATTTTATATAGTATATTAATTTGTATATTATTATTAATATTATATCTATATATATTTATACCACCTAAATTTCCTCCTGTATCTCTCTCCTTTCCAGATAATCATCTTTTAATAAATACTTTTCTAAAAGGTAAAAAGAAAAAATTTCTTTAAAACTCATCAATGCATTGGGAAAAAATGATGTTATATGTAATATTCCACAACCATGGCCCTCAAATCTCTGCAAAGGAGAAGTGTTTTCTCATATTTCTTCTTTGAGGACAAGCTTATTATTTACAATTTCACAACAGTCTGAATTGTTTTGTGGCTGTTATTTCCATTTACGTTGCTGTAACCATTATGTATATTGTTTTTCTGGCTCTTATTACTTCGCTTTGCATCAGTTCATATAAGTCTTTCCAAGTTTCTTTATTATTATATTATTATATTCATCACTCTTGTTGTTTCTCAAAGAACAATAATATTCCATTATGTATGTAAATGTGTGTGTATATGTATATGACTAAACAAATTGTGGCATATATGTGTATTTATATATGTAGCTAAACAAATTGTGGTATATATGTATATGGTATGTATGTTTGTGTGTGTGTATGTATATATATGTATGCACACACACCACAACTTCAGAATGGATTTTATATAACATATGTGCAGTTATGTAACCTAGATTTTCTCCTGTATCCCTTTTCCTCCCAGGGAATCATCTGTTATGACAAATAAATTTTTTAAAAGGTAGAGAAAAAAATTCAGTAAAACTCATCAATATATTGGGAAAAATGACATTATATGTAATGTTCCACAACCATGGACCTCCCATGGAATGTTATTCAACTTCTGAAATATTTTGCTTTGCATCTGCTGCTCTGCCTGTCTTCAAGCTCACAGAACAAGATGCCCCTGTACCAGGTACCCTCTGATGTTGTTCCCCACCTCCTGCTTTCTTACCCACTCTCCTTTAGATTGTAATCTCCTTAAGGGTAAGGATTATCTTTATTAATTGTATCCCCAGCATTTAGCATGGTAGCTGGTACATAGTAGGTGCTTAATAAATATTTATTGGATTGGACTGAATAAATATGTCTCTCTTTGTTTGTATGTATACACCATAGTTTGTTTAGCCCTTCCTTAATAAATGAACACCTACTTTTTCCCCAGTTTTTTGCTACCATAAAAAGTGTTGTTATAAATATTTTGATGTATGTAGAGCCTTTCTTTTTGTCTGTGATCTTTTGGGGATATGTATCTAGCAATGGAATCTCTGAGTTAAAGGGTATGGATATTTCAGTCATTTATTTGCAAGATTGATTTGCAAATTGCTTTCCAGGATGGCTGGATTAATTCACAGCTCCACCAACAATGTATCAGTGTGTTGTGACAAACTTATGGGAAGACATGGATCAGTTGTAATTGACATAGCCTCCACCTATGGAGAGAAGACTCACATGGATGAGATCCCAGATCCATTGGAGTATTGGAGTCCATAATCTTTTGCTATTTCTTAATTATTAACTCCATACACAACATGTGTCTTCTGACAAATGTAATGGTCCCTACACCACCCTCATACATGTGATCCTTTTGGCCATTCTGTTTTGGTTATATAATATGGATTTGTTGGTGCTATAAAATCTTAGGATCATAGATCTAAAGATGGAAAGGACCTCAGAAGTAATCTAGTCCAACTCTCTCACTTTATAGATGCAGAAACCGAGGCCCAGAGAAAGTAAGTGACTTGTCCAAGGTCACATAGGTAATTCCAGAAGGCAGGATTTGAACCCAGGTCTTCTCATGGTTGTCTTTCATTAAGTACTTGCAGTCAACATGTGCATCGTTCTTTTGGATTTGCTCTTTTCCCTCTTCCTCACTTCCCTTATTTCTTTGTAGTCTTCAGAATTGTGGTTTCTTATAATGAAGTATTTTTCTGTCACGTTAACATATACAATAGTCAGTTTGACCATTCATCATTGCTACCTAGTTTGATTCCAAATTTTCCTATTTTGAATAGTAGTGACCAGAATATTTCTGGCTTTGTATTTCCTTTGTACTCTTTACAGGTCCTGTACTCCAGAGAATAAGATTCAAGGAGCATATGATCTAGTAGAAGAAGCTGGCTATATACATATAGTAAGAGACAGGTTGGTCCAATGAAAAGAAACCTGCACTTGGAATTGCAGTACCCACTTATAAGGTCTGTGTGACCTTGCATTAACTACTCTAGGCCTCATTTCCTCATCTGTACAATGAGACGTCTGAGTTAGCTGATCTGCAACATCTATGACTCTATGGTCCAAGATAGTAGAAAATAACTAGCGATACCAGCCAGTATATGATTAGTGCCAACTTGGTGGCATAGAATGTCAGCACTATAAAAGGTCAGAGGAAAGATTCCTGTCAACTGTGCAATCACGGAAGGCTTCCTGAACAAGACAGGTCTTAAGTTGGGCCTCAAGAAATGATCAGGGATTGGGGAGGCAGAGAGGAGGTGGAGGGAAGGGAAT
The DNA here is from genome assembly GCA_023548195.1 of Bettongia penicillata ogilbyi. Classification (NCBI taxonomy): domain Eukaryota; kingdom Metazoa; phylum Chordata; class Mammalia; order Diprotodontia; family Potoroidae; genus Bettongia; species Bettongia penicillata. The sequence continues at coordinate 20,853,553 of JAJHZJ010000292.1, read as the reverse complement.
CAATTCTCCGGCAGGAGAAATAGTGTGAGGGCCAAAGTAGAGGCAAGAATGATGAACATAGACAGAGGACAGTCAGCAAGCATTAATTAATCATCTACCATATGCCAGGTACTGTGTTAAACGCTAGAGGTAAAAGGAAATGCAAAAGGCAATCTCTGCTTCTCTTGGTGAAAGGTATTACGGGGAGGGAAGAGAGATCAAGTCACATTTCTGTTCCAAATGCCCCCAAGAGCCTAGAGATAGTTTACATAACTTGCAGAAAAAAAATTCCTTTCACGTTTAAATTGGGATCCTTTAGCAAAGTGGGCAAGATCCCAGCTCCAACAATCAACCCTTTCAAATTCCTTGGTGAACTAGGAAGATCAGTTCTTTGAAGCCAAAACCCTCATAGGGTTGTTTATGGGGGCCATATCTTGACAGTGTCCATATGATATCATGGCAGCCAGATGAAAGAATGGAAAGAAAAAGGATCAAACAATTGCTTGAATTTTTTATTTCTATGGAGCAACAAACATCTTGATATTTGAAATCTGCTTGGGAAACATCTAGATGTTTGGACTTGGGCAATAGATATTAAAATACCTGCATGGAAAATGAAATGGAAGTTGAAATTTCCCGTTTTTCCATCCAGGTTTTTTGGTCTGTTTTTTTTTTCTTTAAGGGGGGAATTTTTTCTTTAAGGGGCTTGTAGACATTGTGCAGTCAAATTTTAAGCTTGTTTAAATTATATACACATATATATATATATATATATATATTTTAAATGAAAAAAAATTTACCTTCTTCCTCTCCCTTTCCCCACAATGAGAATGAAAGAACATATAACCCTGGTTACAAATACATATACAGTCAATCAAAACACATATCCTCACTGGCTATGTCCAAATACATAGATACACACACACACACACACACACACACACACACACACACACATGGGGCAGCTAGGTGGTACAGTGGATAGAGCACCAGTGCAGGAGTCAGGAGGACCTGAGTTCAAATCTCACCTCAGACACTTGACACTCACTAGCTGTGAGACCTTGAGCAAGTCACTTAACCCCAGTTGCCTCATCGTGGGTCATCTCCAGTCATCCTGATGAATATCTGGTCACTGGATTCAGATGACTCTGGAGGAGAAGTGAGGCTGGTGACCTTCACAGCCTTCCGTCACTCAAAACAAAGTCAAGTGCAAATCATGTCATGTCATTATTTCTCTGATGGCATGGTCTTCTTTGGCAACAAAGGACGAACATGCGCACATATACATGTATATATACATGTGTGTATATATATACATATATGTCTCATTCTGCATTCATCTCTTCATCAGCAAGTGTGTAGCATGTTTCATGGGCAGCTAGGTGGTGCAGTGGATAGAACACTGGCCCTGGAATCAGGAGTACCAGAGCTCAAATCCTGCCTCAGACATTTATTACCTTACTATTTACTTACTACTGTGACCCTGGGCAAGTTACTTAACCCAGTTTGCCTCAGTTCCTTATCTGTAAAATGATCTGGAGAAGGAAATGGCAAACCACTCCAGTATCTCTGCCAAGAAAGTCCCAAATGGGGTCATGAAGAATTGAATATGACTGGAAAACTGAACAACAGCGAAAGCATGTTTTATCAACAATTCTCTGGAATTATAGTTGATGTTTATATTGATCAGAATTTCTAATTCTTTGAAAGTTGTTTGTCTTTACCTTATTGTTGTCAGCGTACAAATTGTTTTCCTAATTCTGTTTTGAAGAATCTTTTAAAAATTCTGAAGAAATTTTAATAGATTAGAATGCTGACAGACTGGGATTTGGGGAATTCTGGTTAATTTGACATTCTAGCTCTCCAGAAGACATCCAAAACTTCATTTGATCTCTCTCCTTCTTTGCGAAAATATTTCCAGAATTCCTGAGGTCACTTCCCTGATTTTGTAAGTATGGTCTATGGGCCAGGACTGATTTTCTTGGTCTGGGGAAAAGCTGTCAGGAGAAAGAGACGTTCAATGTGTTTTGTTTGACATCATGGGCCACACCTAAGACCAAAAAAAAAAAAAAAGCTACTGGGAGTCAGATTTCAACTCAATATAATCATCTAATATTTAGGTTTTGAGCCCTAAAATTAGAGCTGTTCAACAATGGTATGGGCTCATTTAGGAGGCAGCAAGTGTTCCATTATTGGAGATATTTAAGCAGGAGCTGGATGACAACTTTAAGCAGAAGCTGCACTGGGTCAGATTATCTGTTGTCCTAGATGCCTCCAGAGGGCACTTCCCATGATAAGATGATCCTGCAGGAACTTTCAAGGCCACTTGCCTAGGATGGGAAATAGAGATGGAGAACATCATAGGGGTCTGGGCAGCAAGGTACTGAGCCTAGGACATTCCCTGGAAGTTGGTATTTTGAATAAAAAAGTGATATGAATAAGTTCCCCCAAATCTCTGATATAAATCTTTTCCTTCCTTTCTCTTCCCTTCCTCTTCTGTCATTTCTTCCCTACTCCCTCATTTCTCCCTCCTTTCTTCCCTCCCTTCTTTCTTGTTTTATCCTTCCTTCCAATAAATTGTCTCCTCCTCCTCCTCAGAGAAGTAGAACTGAGATAAAAGTTATTTTAATTAATTAAAGATTTGAGCTAATTTGGATTTGACTTTACACAGAAGCCCACCATGCCTCAGAAGAGTAACCCATTCATTATATGTGTAGGACAGGGAGCATTTCCAGTCATCCTTATCTATACCTTGCCACTGGACCCAGGTGCCATGTAGAAGAGAATGAGGCTGGTGACTTTGCACAGCCCTGCTTCATGAAAATCCAGTTCACTTACAAGTCATGACACCACCTTCCTGATGTCATTGGTTCTCTTTGAGAACGAAGGCCAAGCAACAGCAACGTGTAAGACACTTTACAATGTACAGAGTGCTTTATAGCCATTATCTCATCAGATACCCTATGGAGCAAATGTGACATCGATTACTGTCACCATTAGATATGAGGAAACTGACATTTAGAGGGAACAAGTGGTCTGCCCAAAGTCTTACCTTTTCAAGTAAAGAAGCTGGAATTCAAATCTAGATTTCCCTACACCTACCTCAGTTCTCTTTTGGTTACTCCATGCTGCTTCATAGAATGCTAGAGTTTGAAGTAACCTTAGATACAATTTAGTCTGACTTTGACATTTTGCAAATGAAAACCCTGCAGACCAGAGAGGGGAAGTGTTTGGAAGGAAAGGAGCTATGAAACAGTGAGCTTCTCATCAAAGGAAGTGTTCAAACACAGGCTAGACAGGGATGTTGTAGAGGAGAGTATTATGCTGATTTGGGTTGGACTGATTGTTGTCAGAGGTCCTTTCCAGTTTCAAGATTCTGCTATTCCATGAAGGGACTTGCCCAAGGTAATGCATCAAGTTAGTGGCAGAGGAACAGTTAGGACCCTGAATCTCCCAACATGATTTAGGGCCCTTTCTATTGTCCTTCTGCCTCTTGCCGTCATTATTGTTAGTGTTGGATCTATCTGGATTAAATGCTTTAGAGGATACAAGCATGTACCAAGAGTATTATAATCACCTATTGTTGAGATTACAATCTCCTGACAAGTGTCCAGAAGTGGTTGCTGAATTGATGCCAGCCCATAATGAATTTTTATTTTCTTAAGATATTAGGCCTGAGGGAGGGGAAGGCAGACAGAGGTGGAGGGGAAGAACTTACCAGGTCTGACTATGGGACAGGAACAACAGGAAAGTGGTATATCAAGGAGTTCAGGGTCAGGGGGCAGAGGGCATAGCAATGTAGATCATGGAACATTGTCATAAGTGGACCTTGGTCTGTGGACCATGCAGATAGATCCTACAGTGCGGTACATGGCACATCATAGGTGAATCCTCCTTTAAGAAAACCTAACATGGGAAAATTCAGATGAACAAAATAAATATAAGAGGAGATTATATATTCAGGGGATAGGGTCTAGACCTGTTATTTCATCATACATATATCATCACTTGAGTACGGAAACCAATTCTACGAATGCAAGTTAGCACCTGGAACTCTTAGAGGTTAATGACTTGTCTGGGCCAGTATGTGTCAGAAACAGGACTTGAATATATGTGTCAGAAAGAGGACTTGAATATATGTGTCAGAAACAGGACTTGAATATATGTCTTCTTAGCTTCAAAGCCACCCTTTCTAACCATTATACCACATAGACATTAGATAATATATCTTTACAGCAGATCCAGTCAGTAAGGCTCTATGATTTCCTCTCATAGTGGTTAGTGTCACCCGAGTGGAAGTGGGAAAAACAGATGGGGAGGGATTTGGACTGGATTTTGCTAAGACATGAACAACAGGAGGAAAAAATCCAAGAGATTTAAAGGAAGAGAAAAGTGTGTAGTGGAATCAGGTTGAACACAAAGGGAAGAGAATGAGAACAGAACAGGTTATTGGTGTTCATCCTCCGTTCTCAAAGAGGACCGATGACTTCTTGAGGGTGGTATCTGGACCTTGCTGTGAATTAGATTGAAGTGAGGCAGAACTGCACGAAGTCATCAGCCTCATTCTCTTCTCCAGAGTCATTGAAAGCTAGTGGCAAGACCTAGGTCAAGATGACTGGTGATGGCCCAGGAACAGAACAGGAAGACTGGGAAATCAGGGAGGGGTGTAGGGGCTAGAACGCTGAGAGGCTTTGTGGTGTAATGAGTAGGACTCAGAGCTTGGTTATGGGAAGGCGTGTGTTCAAGATCTCTCTTGGCCACTGATTTTGTTGGACCCTGGACAAGTCACTTAACCTCTGTGTGCCTCTGTTTCGTCATCTATAAAATGAGGAGATTAGACTCAACGGCTTCTAAGATTCCTTCCAACTCTAAATCTATGACTTTATAATGCTTGGCAAAGACAGAGGACAGCTTCTGACAACTTTATTGTATTCTTTATGGAAGAATCTGAATAAGAATTGCACAAGAATTACAAGAAGGAGTGCATGGGTTGGGGCAGAAGACATCCACATGGATAAAGTCTCACTGTTCTCCATATTGCTCTGAATATAGGTCACAGAATTAACAGGCAATCTCTTTGAAAAGAAAAGAAAGTACACATATATACTGAAAATGAAGGCTTATCATATCAGGGTTTGAGGCCACATGTGGCCTTCTAAGTCCTCAGGTACAGCCTTTTGACTGAGTCTAAGTTTTACAGAACAAATTCTTAAATCAAGGGGACTTGTTCTGTGAAGTTTAGATTCAAAGAGCTACACTTGAGGACCTAGAGGGTCACATGTAACTTGGAGGCTGCAGGTTCCCCACCTCTGTGACATAGAATATACTCTGGTTTTACATATTTTGGAGAAAAGTATGTCCTATTCTGTATTCCCAAGAGATCACAAAAATGGGAAAGGGTCCCACATGTACAAAAATATTTATAGCAGCTCTCTCTGTGGTGGCCAAAAACTGGAAATCAAGGGGATGCCCATCAATTGGGGAATGACTGAATAAATTGTGGTATATGAATGTTGAGGAATACTATTGTGCTATATGATGAACAGGAAGACTTCAGAGAGTTCTAGAAAGATTTATATGAACTGATGCTGAGTGAAAGGAGCAGAACCAGAAGAACTTTGTACGCGGCAACAACCACAGTATGTGAAAAATTTTTCTGGTAGATTTAGTACTTCATTCAAGGACTTAAACAATTCCCAGTGGACTCTTGAGGCTTGCAAAATGCGTTCCACATCCAGAGAAAGAACTATGGAATTTGGTTGCAGAATGAAGCAGACCATTTTCTTTTGTATTATGTTTTGTTTTGTTTTACGATTTCTCCCATTCATTTTAATTCTTCTGTACAACATGACTAAGGTGAAAATGTATTTAATAGGAATGTATGTGTTGAACCTAGATAAAATTGTATGCCGTCACAGGGAGGGAGTGGGGAGGGAGCAGGGAATAAGGGGGAGGGAGGGGAAAAAAATCTAAGATATATGGAAGTGATTGTAGAACACTGAAAACAAATAAAATAATTTTAAAAATTTGAAAAAAAAAAAGAAAATTATATCCTATATTGGAACAATTTGGAATTTTAAAAAAATCTAGATTGCTGAGTTCATTAATATAGAAAAATACTGGAAAAGAAACTCGTTTTACCAATATAATTATTCTATGACTTGTAGTCTTAGATTGGGGCTCTTAGAAGTTAAGTGATTCACCCAAGGTCACAGGCAGTATATGTCAAATAAGACTTGAACTCAGGGCTTCATGAATCTGAGGCCAGATCTCTACCCACTGGACCCTACTGTCTTTTGATACAGAATTGCCTTTTTAGAATGTCCTCCATAAAGTCCTACTCTGATGCCTCACTTTAGTGTGAAGTTGAATCTGGGTTCTTTGAGGGCTCTTGAATGCTGAACACAAGTTTTGACTGGTTCTATCAGACTAGAAAGGCTTTGCATATGGAGCTGGCCACAGACTGCATCCACTTTCCAAAGATTAGCCCAAGTAAATGCAAGGAGGCTCATTAAACACCATGAAACAACAGGCCAGTCACATGGTGATATCTTCTTGGGACATGGCAACTCACAAAAAGAGGAAAATCAAAAGCAGCCTCACACTAGCTGTATGACCCTGGGCAAGTTATTTAACCCCAATTGCCTCCAACAAAAAGTGGCCCCACACTTATTATGCAGATATTAGGAACATTGAGGTGAATATACTTGGAGCAGCAATTGGGGATTTACCTGTCCCTGTCCCCTGATGAAAAGATTATGTCCAGGTCCCTCCCTAGACTCCAAGCTTTAGAGCTGGAAAGGACTTTAGCAACCATCCAGTGTGACTCCCTCATTTCTTAAATAATGCATATTTTTAAATTTCTTTATTATTTCTTAAATAATGACTCATGGAATCATTAGCTTTCTTTAGTTTTAAAGCAGTTATCTTCTTCAGTAAAGTTTTGAATCTCTTACTAAGCTGTTAATTCTCATCATATCCTTCTTGTATAGCTCTCATCTCTTTTTCCATTTTTCCCTCTACTACTGTCATTCGGTTTTTGTAATCATTTTTTGCTCATCTTAAACCTTTGTTTTTAACTCTTAGGAATTTTTGTGGGCATGTGTACAATCTGCATTTTTCTTTGAGGCTTTGCTTATAGATGTTTTCAAGTCATTGTCTTCTGTATTTATGTCTTGAGGTTCCCCATCCCCATTATAGCTCCTTATGAGCTTGAGTTTCTCATTCTCCCAGTCTACTTCTTGACTTCGAACTTTATGCTAGTGTTTGGCTCTGTGTACTTCTGGGAGAGATGTCTGACCTGAGTTTCTGTCATTTTATAAACTTCTGCCACTTTTAAAATTCAGTATGTGTCTTTGGAAGCCTGCAAATTTTTCAGTGCTTCCAAATTGGCGTCACCTTGGGAGAAGTTTGTTCACTTCCCTCTTTGTCCAATATCTGTAGGTTCCTGATCCAGGTTTGGTTCTGTTGGCTTGTGTGCAGTTGAATTTCAGTATATTACCATTGGACTTAGTCACTGTTAGCCCCCTGGGAGGTATACAGATTCAGAGCAACTGTACTGCTGACTCTTCTTTGATTTAAGATACTCTTAACCTGATTGTTCCACTGCAGGCTTATGTACTGGACTCAAGGTTAGAACTCAGTCTCAGTTCTGCACCTGGGCCCATTTCCAGAACCTACTTCTTGTTCAGTTCTTAGCTGAGACCAACTCACTCAGTGACTGTTACTTTCCATCCAGTGACCAGAAGGCACACCTTCCCGCACCCATTCCCAGACCCAGTGCTAGGTTGGGGATTGCCTGGTATCTCTTTCTACGCTGGTGCTTCCTTCCTGGATGCTCTGGCTCATCCTGCTTTTGGTCCCCATGTGTTAGAATGCTCCTCAATGCTGTCTCTGCGCCTGCTTTTGGTCAGTCCCCATACCCAAAGTTTAAAGACCTCTCTGTCATTCTAAGCTGTCCTGGGTTGGAAAAATGATGCATTGTGAACTTTTCTTAGCTTTCCTGTTCAGAATTCAGTCTGGCATATGTTTAAATTGTTGTGAAGGAGGTATGCTGCATGAGCTAGGCAAAGATTATACTTCTCACTTGATATCTTGACTCTCTGTTCCTCTGTATATCATATATGACAAGTGGTTAATCAACTTTTGCTTGAAGACCAATCAGGAAGTGAAGGGGGGGTATCTGTCAGTAAGTCAGTCATAAACATTTATTAAATGCCTACTATGTGCCAGGCACTATGTCAAGTGTTTTTTTTAACTTTTATTTTATTTTTTCTCAATTACATGTAAACAAAAATTTCTTTCATTTTTAAAAAGTTTGAGTTTCAAATTTTCTCCCTTCCTTCCTCTCCCCCCACCAGAAAGCAAGCAATTTGATATAAATTATACATGTGCAGTCATACATTTCCATATTAGCCATGTTGCAAAAGAAAATACCGACCAAAAAGCAGCAAGATAAATAAAGTAAAAAAGTATGCTTCAATCTGGATTCAGACTCCATCCATTCTTTCTTTGGAGGTGGAGAGCATTTTTCCTCATAAGTCCTTTGGAATTGTCTTGGATCATTGTATTGCTGAGAATAGCTAGGTGATTCACAATTGCTCATTGTATAATATTTCTTTTACTGTGTACAGTGTTCTCCTGGTGCCAAGGGCTCTTAGGGCAGTCCCTTCCACTTTTGGATCACTCTACTTGTTTAGGGAGCATTCCTTTACATAAAGCCTAAAATTTCCTCTTTTTAACTTCCACTTATTACTCCTGGTTCTGCCCTCTGGGCTAAGGAGAATAAGTATCATAACTCTTCAAATTCTTGGAAAACAGTTATTACTCCTCCCCTTAAGTATTTTTCTTGTCTAGGATAAATATTCCTAATTCCTTCAGACAGTCCTCATATGGTATGTTCTCCAGACCTGTCATCATCATGTTTGTCCTTCTATGGTTACTTTTTACTTTATCAACTTCTTTCTTAAAGTATGGCACACAGAACTGAACAGAGAGTTCCAGATGTGGTCTGACAAGGGCAAGGCACTAAAGGACCAAGAGGGATGGGAAAGAGAATAAGAATTTATTAGGTGCCTAACTATGTGCCAGGCATTGTGCTAAGTGTTTTACAAATAATATCTCATTTGAGTTTCACAACACTCCTGCAAAGTAGGTGCTGTTATTATCTCTATTTTATAATTGAAGAAACTGAGGCAAACAGAACGTTAAGTGACTTGCCTAGAGTCACACAACTAGTAATTGTCTGAGGCCTGATTCAAACTCAGGTCTTCCTGACTCCAGGTCCAGTACTCTATCCACTGTGCCAGCTAGCTGCCTCAAAGCTGTCACTAGGCTTTTTGACTAAGGATGCAAAATTTAGAGGGCATTGACAGAACTTTCAGTCCTTCAGCAATATAAGAACAACAGAGCTTAGCATTTCGTGAGCACCAGGTCACTAGACAGGTAGATCTGGGAACAATTATAGATATAACATATCTAGATTTCATCAAAGTATCTGATAAAACTGTTCATATTGTCTTTGTGGACAAGATGGAGAGATGTAAACCAGATGTAAGTTAGAAGAGTTAAGTGGATGCAGAGATAGTTGAATTACTGGGCCCACAGAGTATTTATTGAAGTGCTGATATTGGGCAGTTAGTACAGCAGGATGCAGAAGTGACTCATCCTTGCCCCTGTGCTATCGAACATTTGTATTTATGACAGATTAAGGCACAGAGGACATGCCTAGACAATTTGTAGTTGATATGAAGTTCAGGGGGATAACTAATCCCTGACTGAAAGAGTCAAGAGCCCAAATTATTTTAACAAGTGAATAATGGATAAAATCTAATAAGATTAAATCTAATGTGGACAAATGACACTTTGCTTCAAACAATCAACTGTAAAAATTGAGTATGGGGAAGTGTAACTAGAGAACATCTCATACACAAAAGATCTGGGGATTTTACCGGACTGCAGGCTCAACATGAGTAAATATTGTGATAAAACAGCCAAAAAGAGCAAATGTAAACACAGGTAGCAGAGAGAGTGAACTTTCCAGCCAAGAATCCTAGGTACAAGGCCCAAAGGAAGCAAAGAATGCTGAGCTTACAGAGGGGAGGAGGCAGTGCATTCCAGAGCATCCCAGAGATGGAGGAAGTCTGTGTAAATGCAAAGAGGCAGGAGCAGAATGCTGAGTTTGGGGTTCAGCATGGGACAGTTAGGCCAGAACACAGAGGGCCAAGTGCCTAAAGGAGGTGTGGCTTGGACCGAAAAGATGAGGTAGACTAGAATAAGAGCTTACTGCTACGTAAATTATTAGTTGTATAGCCCCTTTGGCTTGAGTGACCCTGTGAAGCAGGCCATAGTGACCGAGGAGAAGAGAAATGATTTGTCCACGGTCATACGTCTCATTTCTCACCAGACTGCAATCTGGACTCTTCTATAAATTTCTTTCTATGTGCTGTCTTTCTGCATTAGAATGTAAGGTCCTTGAGGGTAGGGGCTGCCCTTTTTGCTTATACTGTATTCCAGAATTTAGCATAGTACCTGGCACTTAGGGAGCACTCGATAAATATTTACAACGATTGTGTAACCCTGCTCTTAAGTTTTGGAGCTATGATGCAAACACTGGTCTCTCGACCTCAAGTCCGTTATTCGTGCCCCTGTTTTTTTTGCTGACGACAGCAGGGTGGATATGGGATAGGGGGGTTTGATAACATCTCATATTACTGTAGCAAATGCATTTTCTTTTGTAGGCTGGGAGAGCAGCTGGATCCTAGCTTCTACTTGGAGATGGAAGACCATGGTAAACCTGGAAACTGCTGCGGGTGGAAATGGGATGAGAATGGAAGTCTCCTAAAAGCCCCATCCCCAAATCCTACCCTTTCCTCCAAGGATCCTCTCAAAAGTCTATTTTAGAAATGAGGAAATTGAGGCATAGGTGGCTTTAACGCTATTAGTAAGCTCTTTGAAGGCAGGGACTGTAGGGTCTCTGTGTAATGCCTCAAGCATCAAACCGGCACACCATAGGTACTTAATAAGTACTTAATAAGTTTGTGGAATTGAGCTGGATTGTCCAGCCCCTCCCAGTGGGCTAGGGGTTGGGGCCCGGCTCGGGAAGGAAACCCTGGCGTCCTGGGCCCCTCGCACGCACCTCCTTGGGGCGGGGAGGGGGCGGTGCATGGCGCGGGGCCGGCCGTCCCAGCTGGGGGAGAGAGGGGAGGGTCCCGAACAAGGAGCGGGCATTCAGAAGCTCCGGGCGGCCGCAGCCCGAGCTCTCACCTGCCGCCGGGCGCTCCGTCTTCGTCCAGCCCCAGCCATGCCTTGGTTCTTGCTGGCCGCGCTGCTGGCCGCGCTACTTCTGCTTCTGCTCCTGTCCCGCCGGCGAATGCGGTGAGTGGGTAGACCCAGAGGCGTCTGTAGCCTCTTTCCTTCATCCCTGTCCCAACTGCTTCCCCCTTCCCACCCCCCAACTCCCCGACACCCTCACTCCTCCCGAGAATTCCTGTTCTGCACCACGGAGCCCGGGACCCCGGGAAACCAAGTCTGATGTGGGATACCCAGGCACCGAAGCCAAGATCGTCCCCTAGAGGAAGATGCTTAGAGTCCCCTGAATGGGGAGGTCAGCCTTTTGGTACGGGGAGGAGGGTAGTGACTAAGATCGTGGCCCTCGGGGAACCCTGTATCCCTGGGAAAGGGGGACCCATGCTCCCCAAGGAAAGGAGCCCATAGTTGGAGAACCCCCATTCCCACGCCAGCAGCCTTCAGGGAGACTCCTGGTCTTAAGTCTGGTGAAGCGCAGAGGGCCCGGCTAGGAGCGGGGAGGACTTGGCCTCAAAGTCTGTTTTCTTACTTAATGCCTGTTTGACTTTGATCATTGGAGAGAACTTTGTAGGAAGGACTCAAGTTTCCTCGTCTGTAATATAAGGGGGGGGGGGAGGCGGAGAAGGGAGGGGAAAGCTAACTAGTCTCCAAGGTCCCTTGCTGGTCTGTCAATCAAAGATTCCTTGGGAGTTACAAAAGTTTGGGGAGCTCCAAATAGAAACAAAATGTAAGACTTCATTTCTTGGCATCCTAGGCAGAGCACAGTGTCTTCAGGTAGTTCAGGAATGGATAGGCATTTCAGAGGCTGCCAGGGCATGGCAGAGCAGGCACCTGGTGGGGCTGGGACACCAGGCCTCGGAAAACCATAATGCAGAGAACCGCAGACCAGGAGTCAGGAGATCTAGGTTCTATGCCTGGTTCTGTCACTTAGATTGCTCTGGGCAAGTCCCTTACCTTCTCTAGAAACCTCAGTTTATTCATTTATAGAATGATAGGGCTGACCTAAATGCTCCCTAAGGCTCCCTCCATCTCTGATAGGTCCCTTCCAGCTTCCACCTCTCTGTGTTCTACTTTCTTGTGTTTCTTCTAACCCTGACAATCAGTATTCCCATCTGTTAAAAAAAATGAGTTTGGACTATATGATTTCTATGGTTCCTTCCAACTCTAACTATACTTTCCTATGATCTCTGAAAGAGGTTATTGAACCCGTAACTTTCCTATGTGTCCTCTTATCCTACTTGGGTTCAGCAATTCAACAGACTTTTTATTCCAAATTTTCAAAAGTGCCTGCTGGGTTGGCCAAAAAGTGTCTAGGGATGTGTCAGGACCCCATATCTCTTTTAAAAGATGCAGCATGGCACACCTGCTTTACCCTTCTGAATGCCTGATTTCCCTATGGGCGGGTCACATCCCATTGTTACCGATGTTCCCATTGACAAACAAGCTAGCCCTTGTTATCTGTAGTTATATTATTCAATGGTAAAGGGTAAACTCCTCCTGCATTCCTGGAAGCCCTTTCCACTGTTATTTAGGAAAGTGTAAACCAGAGGTGAGGAACCTGTGAGCTGGAGGCCACATGTGGCCCTCTAGGTCCTCAAGTGCATCCCTTTGACTGAATCCACACTTCACATGTGAGGAACTAGAGGGCTACATGTGGCCTCGAGGCTGCAAATTCCCCACCTCCACCCAATATTAGCTTATGGGAAACAGAACCGAGAAGGTGTGCTACTGACAAAGTTTTATTTCTATTTGGTTTGAAACATATTTTTGCATATTTTCCAGTTTTAAGTTAGGTACATCTTTAGTGTCCTTAGCATGGGAAATTGAGAGCTAATTGTGTTTGTGAAGATCTTTTTCTTTAAAACTCCTGTTCTGATAATAATAACTCACATTTCAATAATATGGTATAGCTTACAAAGTACTCTTCTCATAAGTCATGGGAAGTAGGTAGTACCAGTATGATAAATATCATTTAACAGATAAGGAAACTGAGGCCCAAGTTACTTGCCCTAGGTGGGGTGGCAGGGTTGATATTCCAACAGAGTTCTTTGAACTCCGAGTCCACTGTGTTTTAGCTGAAGAGAGATTCAGATTATTAGTGAGTCTTAAAAACAGGCAGTTCATTGGGTTTTGTTTTTTGTTTCCATCCCACAATACAGGAGTCAGCGTGGCATAGTGGATAGAGTTCTGGACCTGGGGTCTGGGTTTAAATCCTGCCGCAGGCACTCACTAGCTGTATGACCCAGTGCAAGACCCTCAGTTTTATCTTTTGTAAAGTGGATTAGTTTTAGCACCTATTTCATAGGGTTGCCGTACTGAGGTTCCAGTGAGATTGTGCATGTAAAGTACTCTTCAAACCTGAGTTATAAATGTCAGTTATTATTATTCACACAATCTCTGCTCTGTCCAGCTTTGTGTTCTGCCCTGGAGGGGCGGGTACACAAGGAGGAATAGAAAATCCCTGCCTTTACTGAGTGCACAATCAAGGGGCAGGGGTGGAGGTGGAGTGGGGGGTGAGGGTAAATTCAAGATAAACAATCCTGGGCCAAACTGATGTTAAGTGAAGCAGTCAGAGGCAGGAGTAATCTCTAGGGTTGAAGGGAATCTGGGAAGGCTTCCTAGTGGTGGTGGGACTGAATTGAGCCCTGAGTCAAGATGAGTAAGCAAAAGAAGAGAGGGGATATTTTACACAAAAGATAGTGTAACCAGAGACACAAGGATGGTACATTGAGGGGACTGTACCCTAAAACCCACTAAAAGCAGGGGATTCACACCAGGGAGTGTTGGGGAAAGCGTTTTTTAATAGGTCAGAGATGTTATGCTAACAGTTTGAATTACAGTTTTGTTTGATGAAAGGAAAACTGAAAACAAGTATACAAAACAGTCAGTTAGTAATTGTGAATTGAAAGTAGTAAGAGTTTCCACAACACCAAAGAAATCAGCTCTTAGTTTTTCCCAAGATAAAGTTTAACAGCTCCAGCTTCTTCAGTGTTTATCAAAATACAAAAGAGAGTAAATATCTTTTTTTTTTTCAGATGGCAAATCTGACCTTGGTAGTAATGAGTGGTAATAAAGGACATTTATGTATATGTATACAGATTGGAAATTGTTCCAAAATGGGACAGAATACTTCTAGAATGGAATGACTCTCCAAGCTCTCAACCTCAATTTATTTTCTTTCAAAACCTAGACGCCATAGAGAAATGCCTGATGTTTTGGACTATGTTTTTGAAATACCTCCAGCCAAGCTTTGGGGTTAATATATGCTGTGCTTACTTGTGGAGAGGTTTCAAATAGAAACACCACACACTTGACCAAAATTAAAAGGCTGCTTTTTGTTGTCCAAATATGTCAGAAAGCTCTTCTCTATGTTTATAACCAGCTATCACTGTGTTCTTCCTAAGAGTTATTCAAGAGTGATGGAGAACTAATCAGAGCCTGACCTGAACTGCAAGAGGGAAAAGTCTAGTTATAAACTGTTTATGATGGAAGATCTAATGCTCTCAATGGGCGACCTGCTCTAAATCAAAGCCTCAAAGCTTTTTTTCCCTAATAAGTATCGATGTGAGCACAAATACAGGCACAGACTCTCTGTCATTACCGTCAGTCACAGAAGTCAGTCCTTGTGTATTCTGGAAGTAGTGATGCCATAAGAGTTTTATCTTGTTCTTGCCACCTACATCCCACACCATGAAGCTAATGTTTTTGTATTCTATAGTTTCTGTGTTGAAGCCTATAGTGCTATTGTTTCACCCAGCTTCAGTTTGTACAAAAGAGTTGTCTTTCTTGCATCATCTGGACCAACCATTAGATCTACATTTCCTTTTCTTCCAGAGAGCCCTTTGAAGAAGTTAGCAAATATATTCCCCATGTTCCAAGAGTGATATGTTGGATATTGGCAGAAGAACCCTTGGGCTTCCCGTGTCCTTACAATGGAAAGCATTTTGGACCAGAATTGGGAGACCAGAGTTCGAATGCTGGTTCTTCTACTGACTTGCTCTATAACCTTGGGCAAGTCCATTCACTTGTTTGGGCCTCAGTTTCCCTATCTGTAAGTTGAGAGAAGTCAGACAGAAAGATCTGTAAGGTCCCTTTTAAGTCTAACAGATGGTTGAAGGAAGTGGGTGAGGTCAAGTTGAGGACAACTCTCCTTTTTTGACTCCTTTTTCCCTGCTTGGGGAGCAGAGATTATCTTCCTGGGTCTAGGGATTTGCTTCTTGATTCCCAAGCAAGGGAAAGTGACAGACCAGCCACAGACCACAGGCCCTAAAATAGATTTGGCTTTCACCACTCACCACACCCAGGCCTGGAAACTGAGTTCACTGCCCTGATGTGTCAGAGGCCTGGGCTGGAGCTTTCAAGATGGCAGGGGGTGGGGGCCCCTTCCTCCCAAGGTTGGAGCTTAAGCTAACATTTTGGATTTACCCACTGCTGGCACTACTTCCTGCCTTTGTCAATAAGTTAGCCCTGAAGTTTGGGTTGCATTTTCCACTTTTTTTTAGAAATAGGAAATAGTCTCAGTCAGAAATAATACTTTGTCTCCAGTAGAGGTTTCTAGCTCTCCTAAAGGCCAACCTATGCCAAAGAAGAAGTTAACACTATAGATGCCAAGCAGATGGGATGATGTTAGAGCTGCTTTCTGAGCTGTGTTGAGTGGGGGGATAAACAAAAGATGCTTTTATGCTCCACTGGATGAGTCCTCAAACAAACTATAATGGAACTGTTGTCTTCCAGTCCTGACTTTGCCTGTAACTTGTTGTATGACCCTCAGCAAATTATTTTTCTTCTCTGGGTTTCAGTTTCCTCATCTGTAAAATTAAGGGTTTAGACTTGTTGTTGAGTCATTTTTCAATTGTGTCTGACTCTTGGTGACCCCTTTTGGGGTTTTCTTGGCAAAGATAGTGGTTTGCCATTTCCTTCTCCAGCTCATTTTACAGATGGGGAAACAGAGGCAAACAGGGTTAAGTGACTTGCCCAGGGTCACATAGCTAGTAAGTGTCAGGCCAAATTTGAACTCAAGAAGATAAGTCTTTCTAACTCCAGATGTTGCCCTCTATCCACTGCACCATCTAGCAGCTACTTTGGACTAGGTGGTCTCTACAAGTCATCTTCTCCGTTCTAAGATCAATGACATTTTACATTCTAAGTTTCCTTTCAGCACAGATATATTATGGTCTAAATTCTAAGGCATTCTTAGCTTATGGTTCTATGAAAACTTGGCTTTCAGAAGCCAGGTATAGGGTAAGCAACTCCAACTGCTCAGAGCAATATGTCCTTTTCCCTCTCTGGAACTCAATTTCCCCATTGTAAAATGAGGGAATTAGACTGGTGATCTTCAAGTTCTGTTTTAGCCCTAACATTATGTATTCTGTGTTCTAAGCTTCATTCCTGGTCAGATATTCTGTGTTCCATGTTATAAAGACATTTCCAAATCTAGAATTTTGGGTATTTTTCCTCTTTTCTTTAAAAATGTTTCATTTAGTGTGTGTTTTTTTATACCAAAGAGAATCCTTTTTTTTTTAGTGACAAACAGAAACAATTAGGTAAAACCAAATAATTGTGTCTAATTGAACGCAACATCCTATACCTGTTGCCTACTGCATCTCTACAAAGAGGAGAAAAATGTATTTCATTGTTAGGTCTCTGGAAATAAGATTGGTCATAAGATCATTGCGTCTAATTGGATTTCTGGTTATTTCATTCCGCATTTTCATCTATATTAGTCGTTATGGATGTTATTTTCCTGTTCCACTGTCTTTGCTTTGTGTTTATTAGTTCTTACACATGTGTATTCCTTATACCCATCATTTCTCTTGTAATACTTCAACAGATCTGTGATGTCATGAATGGTGGTGCTCCCTTCAGTGACACGCCATTCCATGTGACTCTCATCCATAACCTCCTGTAAATCCTGCCCTTTAATTACTAGGGGCCTTCCCCTCATTCTTTTGACATCTCAGTGTGGATCTCAGTAGAATAGATGGACTTTCCATTGAGTTGTTCTTTGTTCTTGCCAATCTCTTTTTCCAGACATACTCTTTAATGACATCCTTGGCTATTGTTTCTCTGATGTCTTTTCTCCTATGCAGTTCTTCCTTGGTAATGTATTACGGTCAGCTTACACTCAACCATGTACCTCCCCATTGCCTTTTGGGTGACCTTCAGCTTAAATTCTTCACAAATTGTGGTATTTCATGACTAAACAGCAGTATAATAACATTGGAAGAATATTTATATTTTTAAAAGGATGGACCTTTGTTTCAGGGAGAAGCTTGGAGGGGAGAGACTGTCATTAAAAGCATTGCTTAATTTTTCAAATGCAATCCAATGTGAGACAGAGGGAAGAGCCCTGACTATGGAATCAGAGGGCCTGGGATCAAACTGTACCCCTGACACTTACTGAGTGACCTTGAGCAATTCATTTCATATCCTTGGGCCTCAATTTTCTCCGACTGATAATGAGGGGGTTGGGATTAATGGCTTCTGAGGTTTCTTCGAGCTCCAAGATCCTGAGATCAAATCCACTCTTCTCTGCCTGTTCAACTCTGGGTCCATCTCATTGTCTTTTTGAAGCGTCCATACTTGCACGTCCTGAAGGACCAAGTGTTTGGGCTACACGTTCAATACCATTTTCGTCTGGGCCCTAGGCTTTCTTTGTCCACTTTGTTTTTCCCCATGTAGAAGACACATAGCACTACAGGATTCCATTTCTTTCTGTAGCACAATTTGTTCCATCACTCCCCGACTGATAGACATTCATTTTGGTTCCAGTTTTAATGTTTTATATTTTATGTTCTAAGGTCCCTTTAACTCTATGCTTTAGGTTCTAAGGGCCTTTCCAGGGGCAATATTTTATGTTCCCCCTTCTAAGGTCCCTCCCAGTCCTGACGTTCTACATTCCATCTTCTAAGGTCTTTCTCAACCCTAACGTTCTATGTTCTGTGTTTTAAAGTGCCTCCTACTGTCATCCTATGTCCTGAATGCTCTGTGATTCTCAGAGGTAAATGGAGTGATTCACATTCTGGCCCTGGTTGAGTCACAATTACAGAACCTGTCAGTCTTGCTCCAAAGCATCACCACCAGTTCCCATTAGTCATCACCAACTTGCCGTATCCATCGCAGATGACTGGAAGCTTGCAGAGGAAGGCAGAACATGCTTTGTTATTTTCTTGCCTCCCTGCCTCAAGACTGCCAATATTCGTACCATCCCCAGGCACAGGAGTCTATGGAGACTCAAACTTGGGCTTTAATCCTGTCTTTGCAGTTTTGGGATGGGCCAGGGTGTAAGGAACAGGGAGTGGAAAGATGATTGCTGTCTCACCATGTCCACACCTCCCCTGCTGGGACAGCTCTCCTTTGGGGTTCACTTGGTTATGACGTCTATATTATACGTGGTGTTGGAAGTTATTGAAGTTCTATCCATCCTTCAAGGTCAAGTTCAAATTCTGATTTCTCTGGGAAGTATTTTCTGACCCCTCCAAATTCACATTTTTTTTTTTTTAAACTTTGATCTCTTGGGGCTCTTAGGCTAAGATGACGGACCTATGATTTCATTGGTGTAGGGAACTCCTACGTCATAAAAGTCCTTCCACCAATACAGAGATGCCTAGAAAACCAAAAGGTTAAATGAATTGCTCAGGGTTACACAGTAATTGTAATTAACAGAATTGATAGAAGCAGGACTTGAACTCAGCTTCTTAGCTTTGAGGCTAGCTCTCTATCCACTACTCCATGCTACCTTTATGATATGACTCACAGAGTCATGTGATTCAAGACTCATGGAATAGTGAATTGAAAGTAGATACATGCTGGAGCTAGCTCACACAGGTTCCCAAGAGCTGATTGTTAAATTTCTAATTCTTGGAAATTGGCAAATGCTGCAAATTGGGAGTGAATTTATTGTTTTGTTGATAGTCTAAACTTAAGAGAGTGATGGGGAAAATGTTAATGATGCAGATTAAAGTTAAAAGTGTGTTGTGGGTTTATTTTTTCTAGAGAGCCAATTGTTAAACATTTACTAGCACCCTCCTGGTGGGAGAAAACCATAGATATCATCAACTCTATCAGCTGATCTTGTGATATCCTATACTATACACCTTGGAAGCTATAGTACAGCATAGTACAGTACAGTATAATGTAGTATATAGTATGGCAGGTTTTTCCTGCTTCTAGTCTATTCTCTTCAGTACATCCTTCACGCTAATGATACCTGAGGAGTCTTTCCAATGTATGGCTATGGTTATATTACTCCTGTGCTCAAAAATCTTCACTGGCTCCCCAGTGCCTACTGAATAGAATACAAATAGAATAGAGAATCTAAACTGACTGATATTCAAGGTCCTTCACAATCTGCTTCTAACCTGCCTGTCCAGCATTTTTTTGTACTTCTCTCCCTCATTCACTGCATCCCTTATTCACAATCTGCTGACCTCTGTCCTGTTGCAAACATCATCTCCCAGACTTCTTTCCCCTCATCTCTATCTGTTGAAGTTCCTTCTTTCAAGATCCAAAAAAGTTGGGATGCCATCTCCTTCATGAAACCCTCTCTACTGCCAACTCCCTTCCATGTGAAAATCCTTTCTTTCCTTTCACATTTCTCCTAGTATTTTATCTGGACTTGTCCTTTGCCTTCATCACATTCAACTTCATATCATGTTTATTCATGTGCATGTCATACAGAGCCATAACTAAGGTAGAGTGACTAGGACTTTGTCCTACAGCACACTGAAAGCATATCTAAGCCTTCATCGCTGTAAAGGCAAGCATCTAGTTCACAAGAATTCAATAAGATAGGAAGTTACTGTCCTTGTCCCAGCAATCACACACCAGATGAGCTTCCCTCATCTTCCCACACAGCAAACCCTGTCCCCACCATTGCCCATAGAAAGTGGTCTTGGGGTCATAACCCCTTTCTCTCTGCTAAATTTAGGACATGGTTTTGATTGACTTGCTCTGTTTGCATTCTGGCTCCAATATCTTATCCCCTCTCCTTCTCAGGATTCTCTCAGGATCATAGGATTCAGACCTTAAAGCTCTCCTCTAACTTTGTGATTTTGCAGTTGTGAAAACTAAGCCTGGGAAAGGCAAAGTGACTTGTTTAAGGTCACACAGGTAGCAAGTTGTATACTGGGATTTGAACACATCATTCTACCATGGCGCGTATTTTAGACTATAAGCAAGAACTGTGTCATTTATTATTTTGATGTTTCCAGTACCTTGCTCCAGTAGGCCCTTAACACATGTTTGTGGAGCTGTCTCACTGTCTTTCACCTCCCACTGGGTGTTTATTACAGTCTGGATTTTCCAGGAGACCTGGGGAGCCCCCTCTGGATCCAGGCCTCATTCCCTGGCTGGGTCATGCTTCAGAGTTTGGCAGAGATGCAGCTGGATTCCTCTCCAGGATGGAGAAGAAGCATGGGGACATCTTTACTGTGAGTGTGCTTTTGGGAAGGGTGGGTACCTGGGTCTTCCTGCCTAGTATTCTCAGAACTCCTCACATAATACTGTTTCCTTTGAAGCATGGTGAGTCATAATGATGGGGTGCTTGGGTGCCTGGGCTTGGGCCCCAATTCTAAAATCACATATTTCTGTAAAAAGTACATTTCTCCCTAGCCTCAAAACACTATCCCAGGAAGCTCCTTCCCAGCCCAAGGATAACTTGCCTTAGATCTCTCTTCTTGGCACAGTAGCTAGCTGCACCTATAGAATTTATTAGTTTGAGTCAGTTGTGTGCTAGCTGAACTGTCTGTGTATTGGGTCATAAAGATATTTGCTACTCACTGACCAACCATATGCATCCTAGACTTAGACATATGTATACTCACTTGCATTTATCTTGTCTAGCAGGACATGGATGGGAGCAGCCTGGGTATTTCTCAGTCAGCCCTGACTGTTAGTTGACTTAGTGACGTTTCAGTCCTAAAACCACACCTCCATGTAGACCCTCCCCTGCTTGGGCTATTTCCTGATGAGCTCTGGGTAAAATGTCTGTGCTGTAGATAGTAAAAATGCATGTTCCTTTAAGAACTAACCACTCCCTAATCCTGCCCAGAATCACCTAGTTAGCATATTTGGCACATGTTGTACTATAGAATATACTATATAAACTTTAACTGTACCTCTCTAAGGTTGCAGGTTCCCTAAGAACTCTTGCCTACTGAAAAGTATCATAAATCTTTACCACCTTGACCTCAAGAATTCTTGAGTCTATGAATTCTTTCTGGACAGCCCACGAAGGGAACTCCATTCTTGGGTTTCCTGTATCTTTCCAGTCCTCATCAATAAGACTTGGGGTTGTCAGTTGTCAGTCTCTGCCACAGACGCAGAGTGGCAGGGGCTACATCACTTCTCTGACCCTCAATTTACTCATTTGTCAGATAGTCCTGTCCTTGTCCTCTTATTGGGCTGTTGTGAAGATGTTGGCTATAAAAGAGCTTGGTATATTCTAAGGTGTTGCACAGATCTAGGGCATTATTATTATAATTAGCCAAGGACCCAGCCACTGCAAACCAGTTTAGTTCACAAGGACCCTTTCATAGGACCCTTCAGTCAGCCCTGACTGTTAGTTGACTTAGTGACATTTCAGTCCTAAAACCACACCTCCATGTAGACCCTGAATGTTAATTATTCAGTATCTGGAGAGTCCTTAACCAAGGCCTTTCAAATCAGTATTTTTGAGTGGATAACTTATTTCCACCACAGGGCTTTCATGACCTTTCTTCCATTCTTCTTGCAACCCTTCTTTGCCACAAAAATATACCTGCCCAAGAAGTTAGGTATAGATCTTTTTTTTTCCTTCTTAGCATCGTAGAAGCCAAGGGGAGGAAATAAGGAATCTAGGAGGTTCAGAATTGGGTTGGATTGTGAAAGAGAGTAGGATCTTCATCATAGGAGGTATTCAAGTGAAAACCGAATTCTGTAGAAAGGATTCTTGCCGCTGGCAGAAGTTGAACTAAAAGAATTTTTCAAATCCATTTTTCTGTGAGATGTGGAAAAGGTCATTTCATCCCACTCATGTTACCAGAAGCTTGTTATCGCCGATGCCAAGCAGCTGTTCAGAACTCTGCCGCCCTGCTCTGTGGGCCTGTACGATTGTGGTTTTGGAGCTGGAAGGGACCCTTCAGGTCAAGTCCAACCTCTGCAATTTTACAGATGAGGATACGTAGGCTCAAAACTGTTAAGTAATTTACCAGGGTCACACTGCTAGCTAATGTCTGTGATACCTCCAATCCCAGGAATTCCCCTCTGACTTTCTCTTGACTTGAGGAGGTCATGGTATAAGCCTTTCTCACATAGAATCACAGAATGTGAAAGCTGAAAAGGACCTCAAGGGTTCAAGTAGGCTCCCCTCCATTTTATTAGTGAGAAAACTAAAGCTAGAGAGGGAGAGTAGGTAGCTAAGATCTCACCATGAGATCAAGCAATCGATAAGCATTTATTAAGTATCTCCCATGGTACCAAGCACCGTGTTTAGGCACTGGGATACAAAGACCAAAGAGAAGTCGACTGTATTTACATTCTATCAGGAGAAATAACGTGTCAAAATAAATATATACAAAATAAGTACAATGTAATGTTTTGAAGGAGACTAGCAGCTGCAGTAATCAAGAAAAGTCTCCTGAGGAAGGTGGGGCTTGAGCTGAGCTTTGGAGGAAACTAGGATTCTAAAATGTGAAAATGAGGATGGAGTGCATTCCAGGCATGGGGGACGCACAGCCAGTGGACAGGCACTGAGGTGGGAGATGGGGTGTTGAGTGTGAAGAGCAGCAAGAAGGCTAGTATGACTGGAATGTAGAATACATGAAGGGAGTAATGAGACTATGGGTGACATAGTGACAGTGGGCAATGACCCAGTGGGCAGAATGCTGGCCTGGAGTCAGGAAGACTTATCTTCCTAAGTTCAAATCTGGCCTCAGACACTAGCTATATGACCCTGGGCAAGTCACTTCACCCTATTTGCCTCAGTTTCTCCATCTGTAAAATGAGCTGGAGAAGGAAATGACAAACCGCTCCAGTATCTCTGCCAAGAAAAACCCGACTGAGGTCATGAAGAATAGGACATGGTTGAAAATGACAGAACAATAGCAAAAGTCAGGTTGTGAAACTCTTTAAATTCCAAAGAGACAAGTTTTGTATTTGATCCTAGATTTAATAGGAAATCACTGGTATTTGGGCAGGGCAGGGGGTAACATCATCAGATCTGTGCTTTAGGAAAATCAATACGAAGATTGTATGGAGGATGTGGGAGAAGGGGAGGAACTTGAGCCAGGAAGACTAAGTAACAGGCTCTTGAAATAATCCAGGAGTGGTGACAATAACCTGGATTAAGGTGTTTCGTTATGGGAGGAGAGATAAGGGAACAGATGTGAGAAATGTTGTGGAAGCAAAAACAGGAAGATTTGGCAACTGATTTGGAGATACGAATGTGAAAGAGGGAGAAGGAGGAGTCAGGGGTGACCAGAAGGGCATCGCTCGCCCATCTTTGACAGAAATAGAAACGTTAGGAATTAGAGTGTGTTTGGGGAGAAAGATAATGAGATCCATTTTGGATATAGTGAGTTTGTGATGCCTATTAGACATCTATTTCAGAATATGAGGTAGATCTGGATAGGTAGATGATTATGTAGATTCTCACTTGAGAGTCTTCTGCCTTGAGGTGATAAAATCAAACCCATGGGAGCTGAAGACGTTACCAAGAATCTAGAGAGAGAATAGAGAAGGGGCCCCAGTATAGAGCTTTTGAGAATATCCAATGTAAGGGGATAGGATGCGAATAATGACAGAAAAGGCACATAAATCAGAAGTGGTCAGAGGAGTAGGAGAGCCAAGAGAGAACAGTGTCAGAAAAACCCGGTGAGGAGATTTGTCCCGGAGTAGTCAACAGTGTTAAATGCAGGGAAGGGAGAGATTGAGAAGGATGAGGACCTTGGATTTGGCAGTTAAAAGATCATTGGTAACTTTGGAGAGAGGAATTTCAGTTGAGTGCTGAGGTCAGAATCCAAATGGGAAAGAGTTGGAAAGGAGAGGAAAGAAAGAGGCCATAAGAGGGGACAGCTTTTCCTAGGAATTTGGTTGTGAAGGAGAGCACAAATACAGGATGCTAATTGCTTGAAGAGATGAAGGCTTATTAAGAATGAAAGAGATTTAGGTAGCAGAAAAGGAACAAGGAGATAAGAAGAAACTGAAAATGTGAGAGGGAAGGGGAAGGGGGTGGTGAGAGAGAGAGAAAGAGAGAGAGGAAATGAAGGGAGGGGATAGGACCAAGGGTACATGTAGAAGAGTTGAAGAGTTGATATAATAGTAAGAATATCTGGCATACACACACACATAGTATTTTATCAAGATTATCTCATTTTGTCTTCACAACAACTATGGGAGGTAGGTGCTATTATTATCCCCATTTGATGGATGAGAAAATTGGGATGTACAGAGGTTAAGTGATTTGCCCAAGGTCATGCAGCTAATAAGTGTGTGAGGCTGGATCTGAATTCAGGTCTTCCCTACTTCAAGTATCATACTCTGTCCACTTTACCACTACTTTCTCAGTAAATTATTACTTGAGGTCTTCTTTTGACTGAGAGCATTAAGTAGAGGGTAATATGGGAGGCTTAAGGAGAACAAAGGTCTGGGATAGCTGCTGTGGCAAGTGTCCAGTGAGGGCCCAGTTCCCTTCTGCTTTTCCCTATCTCAGTGTGTCTCACTAAACAGTAACAGAACAAAACTAACACTGGAGAGGAAGCACAATATAAAAGGAAAATAACTGGATTTGTAGTCAAAGGAGCTGGGTTTGAATTCTGCCCCTGCCATTGACACCTCGTTAATCTTGGATAAATCACTGCCCATTTCTAAGTCTTGGTTTCCTCACTTATAAAATGAGCAGGTTGGGCTACATGGTCTCCAAGCCTGTCTTCTAACTCTAGATCCTGTGCTCCCTTGATCTCTGACTGCACTGACTTCCCCAGGTGCTCGTGGCAGGAAGGTTTATCACAGTCCTTCTGGACCCTCATTCATATGATGCAGTCATTTGGGAGTCCAGCTCCAAGTTGGATTTCCACAAATATGCCATCTTCCTCATGAAGAAGATTTTTGATGTCCAGCTGGCCAACTATGATCCTGGTTTGGAGAAAGCCAAGATAAAACCGTGAGTGTCTGAGGAAGGATCACTTTGGGGTTGGGAAAGGGAGAGAAGCCTTTTTTTAGTCTACTCCACATTCAGTATCTCCTATGTGTCTTTGTAAACCCTGTACCAAGCATAACAGATAGTTGCTGAATGATTGATTACCTTCCCCACCCCCACCCCCAGCCCCCCAAAATAAGCACTGGATTGGGATTCAGGAGATCTGGGTTCAAGTCTCACTGGGCCATTTACTAGATGTGATGATGAGCAAGTCACTTCCCTTTTCTGAACTTTAGTTTTCTTATCTGTAAAATGGGAAGAATAACGCCTATTCTGCCTCACTCCCAGGGCTGTTGTGGGGAATAAATGAGATAATAGGTACGAAAGTGCTTTTAAACTGGAAAGCAGCATGAAGTAGGCCATGACCATAGTTAGGATTGTCATTAGTGGGCTCCAGAGTCAAGTTCAGCCCTGTGATTCCCCTCTTCCCCAGGACCCTGCTCCACAAGAACCTGCAGGCCCTCACTGGGGCCATGTTTAAAAATCTTTGCAACATCCTTCTGAAGCATTGTGGGGATACGGGTACAGACTGGCAGGAAACAGGGCTGTTCCATTTCTGCTATGACACGATGTTCAGGTGAGTTTCTTTCTAATGCAACCCCAACCTTGAAGGCAAGGGCAACCTGATAACATGGGCCATTGGGAAGGGGAATGGAAGGCAGGGCTTGTGTAGTTATCAAATGAGAGGGTAGATGTAGAAACTTTTTGAAAAGTTGAAGTCACCATATCTATGTAAGGGATGTGTGACAATTTCATGGAATCTTAGAGCTAGGAGGGGGCTTTGGTAAAGCACTTCCTTTTTTTTATTACTTAATTTATTTTTAGTTTTCAACATTCCCTCTCATAAGTTTTAAATTTTCTCCCCCTACCTCCACCCTCCTTCCCAGGACAGCATGCAATCTGTTATAGGCTCTATACATTCCTGTTAAACACATTTTCACATTAATCATGTTGCATAGAAGAATTGTAATGAATGGGAGAAACCATGAGAAAGAAAAACAAAATGAAACAAAAAAGAAAATGTCTGCTTCACTGCATTCAGACTCCATAGTTCTTTCTCTGGATGTGGATAGCATTTTAATTCATGAATCCTTTGGAATTGTTTTAGGTAATTGCATGGCTAAGAAGAGCTAAGTCTTATCAAAAACAGTCATCGGACACTGTGGCTGTAACTGTGTACACTGTTCTCTTGGTTTTGCTCATTTCACTCAGCATCAGTTCACATAAGTCCTTCCAGGCCTCTCTGAAGTCTTCCTGTTCGTCATTTCTTATAGCGCAATAGTATTCCATTACATTCATATTCCACATCTTGTTCAATCATTCCCCAGTTGATGGGTATCCCCTCAATTTCCAGTTCTTGGCCACCACAAAAAGAGCTGCAATAAATATTTTTGTACATGTGAGTCCTTTTCCCATTTTTATGATCTCTTTGAGATACAGCCCTAGAAGTGGTACTGCTGGGTCAAAGGGTATGCACATACAAAGGGTATGGGCATAGTTCCAAATTGCTCTCCAGAATGTTTAGATCAGCTCACAGCTGATTAGTGTTCCAACTTTCCCACATCTTCTCCAACATTTGTCATTCTCCTGTTTTGTCATGTTAGCCAATCTGATAGGTATGATGTGGTGCCTCAGAATTGTTTTGTTTTGCGTCTCTCTAATCCATAGTGATTTAGAGCATTTTTCATATGACTATAGATAGCTTTAATTTCTTCCTCTGAAAACTGCCTTGTTCATACCCTTTGACAATTTTATTAATTGGAGAAGGTAAATCATCATTTCCTTACCCTCAACCTCAGTTTCCTGTAAATTAAGAGAATTCAACTAGATGATTTTTGAGGTACCTTCCAGCTATAAATTCTGATTCTCTATAAAATATTAAAGCTAGAAAAAAACCTTAGAACATAGAATTCCAGAGTTGGAAATGAAACATAGAGCACAGAATGTTAGAGCTGTATGGGACCTTAAAACTAAAAATATAGAATGTCATATTTGGAAGGGATCCTACAAGAGTGAAGACGGAGTGTTAAAGCTGGAAGAGAACCTAGCCCAGAATACAGAGAATTTTAGAAGTATGAGGGACTTTAGAACATTGAACATAGAATGCCAGAGCTGAAAAGGAGCTTAGAACATAGAGTGTTAGGACATGGTGAAATGTTTGATTTCTGATTTGCCAAAGTGTTTTAGAAGTGAATGTTGACCCAGAGTGAAGTTTAGTTCATACTAACGATTATGTTGCATGCCAACCAGAGCTGGCTACCTGACGCTGTATGGCACTGAAGGGGATGATCCAGCTAGCCAGGCCCGAGATCGGGACCACTCTGCTGAGGTTTTCCAGAATTTCCATCAACTGGACCAGCTTCTGATGAAACTCGCCCGTAGCTCTCTGTCAGCAGGTGAGTACTACAGAGTCCCTAAGGTAGGAGAGAGGACTAAGTCCCAAGTAGATGGGGAAACAGTGGTGGGGAGGAGGAGAAGAGAATAGCCTTTGTTCCCAACTGTAGTCCTGGCTCAGGACAGGATGCCCTCCCTGAGCAGCCTGGGCAAAGAATCTAGAGCTCTGACTTTATCTACCTCTTCCCCTGAGGTTCTGGCCTCAGGGAAGAGTCCCCTCAGCTTCCTCCCAAGCCATCCCTATGGCCATGTCCATTCCTTTTTTTCCCCTCCTTTCACTCCCTGTAAACCCCACAAGAGGCCATGTAGATGGAGGTGAGAGTCGTCTGACTAGGAATTGGATCCATTGTATTGCTGAGCTGTGAGTTTGGAATGAGACTTCACTCTTTCCCTCCCTCCTTCTCTGAAGACCTTGCATCTCTGACAACACTCCCCATTATGGGGAATTCCTTCTCTCAGACACATTCCTTGCTCTCTGCTGCCTCTTTCAGACTCTTCTGCTGCTGTCATCATTTAGCAACATCTCTTCCTTTGAGATTCCCTCAAACCATCCATATTGCCCAATCCAGATCTTTGTCAAAGTCATTTACTGACCTCCATGTAATTTTCCTTTATTTCTCAAGGAGTTTAGTACCTGGATCATAGTCTTTCTCTGCACCTTAACATACTAACAAATACAGAGGTCATCATGGTCTTCCTCTGTACCTTAACATACTGACAAGTATAGAGGATTAAACATACATGAGAATGGCCCCTAGAACATCTAAGCTTCTCAGTTCAGTTCATCATTCTCAGAAGTATCCAACTTGTAGGAGATTCAGCTTTACTCTGAACTCAGCTAAGGTAGGTCAGTCATGCCCTTGATCTCACCATCACCCATAACTGTGTGATTCCCCTGATTCATAACTCTGAAATTCTTCTCTCCAACTACACACTCCCACCCTTTCACATCTTTCTCACTGTATGATACGCAAATTTAGAGAATCCACCTCAAATGTTCACATGGACTATTTGTGCCTGATCTGTGGTGGAACATTTCGAGCTTGTATTGGTCTGATTAGCCATAGTCGGACCCACTGAAGCTTGACTCTAACATAGTGATGTCATTTTGGTCCTCTTTGAAAATGAAGGACAATAGCCATTCTTCATCCTCACCATGACCTCCAGCTCTCTGACTCTTCCCTGTTTTCCCAGTCCATCACGATGGCTCTGATCTCAGTTTCTTCCCTTCAAAATCTTGATCCACTATGCTCTACCCTTGCGACATCTGTCCCCCTCATCCTACCATAAGTAATACCTTGCCAAAGCCTATTCCTGAGTGTTAGCCCAGCTACCTTCCTGTACTCCCACTTATATGCTACTTTTGGGGGAAAGTCATAACTATACCAATAGGGTCTGCTACAGATTTATGTTATTTAATTTCAATTGGACTTGATTGATTTTCTATGGTGCTTTCCACAGTAACTATTCTAAACCCTTTTCTCTGTGAGTTCACTATGCCACCCCTCCACTTTAGTGGAGAACTTGGATTCTTGCATTATTGAGAAAATAGAGGCCATCATTCATGAACTCTTTTTCTCTCCTGTGCCACACCTGAAAGCCCTTCTGCATCATTCTCCAGTTTCTTCTGCTTTGCTCCAGTCTCTAAAAAGGAGGTAGTTGCACCTTTGCCAAGGCCAACCTCTCCACTTGCCCTTGGAATCCCTTCCCCTCCCATCTCCTCTAAGACCTTTTTCATTTGATCAGTTCCCCTTTTTATTTATTCTATACAGTATATCCTTATCTACTGACTCGTTCCCTGCTACCTACAACTGTGTCCAGGCCTCTTCCATCCTTAAAAAACATCCTTACTTGATCTTGACAATCCCTCAAGCTTCATTCTACCCTTTCATGTACTTTCACAGTCTTATACTCATTGCTTTCATTTCCTTGTCTACCACTTGTTTCTCTCCCTTTGCAATCTGGCTTCTAATCCCACCACTCTACTGAAACTGCCCTCTTCAAGGTTATCAATAATTTATTAACTGTTAATCTAAAAGACTTTTCCCAGTCCTCATTCTAATTGACCTCTTGCTCCCAGAGATTCTCTCTTCCCTTAGCTTTTCTGACACAACTCTGCCCTGGTTCTCTTTTTACCTTTTGACTGTTCCTTCTTGGTCTCCTTTGCCAGATTATCATCCACATCTACCCCCTGAAGCATAGTATCTCCCAGGGTTCTGTCCTGGATCCTCTTCAACCTCTACAGCAACTCTCTTCATGATTTTATCAGCCCACTTAGGTTCAGTTATCAACTCTGAGCAGATGACTCCCAAATTTATGTATCTAGCACTAATCTCTCTTAAAGTTTAGTCTTAGTATCTCTACTTTGATGTCCGATGGGCATTTCAAACTCAGTATGTCAAAAACACAGCTCATATTTCATCCTTCCTCCAAACCTCCCTATTTCTGTTAGGTATCCCATCATCCTTCTTGTCACCAAGGTTTCCAGTCTTGAAATTTACCTTGATTCTTCTTTCTCCCTTGCCCTCCCTCATAGTTAATTATTTGCCAAGAGCTGTCCAGTCTTTTTCCACAACATTTTCTATATCTATCCCTTTCCTTCTACTCACACCACAATACTGTGATTCAAGTCTTTATCACTTTATTCCTGGACAATTGCAGTGGCTTCCTCATTGGTATTCCAGCACCCAATCCCTCCTTCTTACAGTCCACTCCCATGCAGCTTCTGAATTAAAATCTGTGAGACATAGTTCTCACCATATTGCTCCCCTGCTCAATACTTCAGTGTTTTCCTTTTGTTTAAGATGCAGACTTCTTGGTCTAGCACTTAAAGCCCTCTATGATCTGTCTCCCACCCATCTCCCAGGTTGATTTTATGCTAGTTCCCTTCATGTTCCCTGCATTATAGTCAAACTGGCCTTAATGCCTGTCTCCAACTTGGCATTAAATCTCTGTCTTATAGGCAATATGACTCTGTGCAGAGAGAGCAGGAGTCAGGAAGATCTAACTTCAACTATAACCTCAGGTACATACTAGCCGTGTGATCCTGGGTGAGATTTACCCTCTCTCAGCCTCAGTTTCTTCATCTGTAAAATGGAGATAATCATAGCACTTACCTCCTAGGACTGTTGGAAAGATATTCGTAAAATGCTTTGCAAACTTCAAAATCTTAGTTATTATTATTATCCTCTGTGCATATGCATAGACCATCTCTCATACTTCTCTCCATTTTATCCCTGTCTTTTCTCATGGCTCACTTCAAATGCCACCTCTTACAGGAGTCCTTTCCTGATCTTCCCAGGTTTTAATGCTTTTTCCCCTCCTGAAGTTTATGTGCAGTCTAGCGAAATTGACCTACTTCCTGTATTCAGTACATGATATCCCATCTCCTACTTTTGTGCCTTTGTACGAAGGGCAGCCCTTCATAACTAAAATGCTCTGCCTCCTCACCTCAGCCTTGTAGATTTCCCTAATTTCCTTCAGAGAAAAACTTGGGTACCACCTCCTTCAGAAAGCCTTATCAAATCTGCCCAACTGTTACTACTCTCTACTGCTCCCACCAATTATTTTGTATTCATTCTGTCTATATTTTATTTATGCATATACATACATATATATGCACACATGTATATGCACACACATATGTATATGCACACATATGTATATACATATATGTTGTTCTGCTCCCCTTCTCCCTAGTAAAACAGAAGCTTCTTTAGGGCAAGGACTGGCTCTTTTATTTTATTTTGTCTCCAATGCCTGGCACATAGTTGGGGGTTGATTAGTGTATGTTGAATTAAATTGAATTATTTATGAATGTGTTATATTCCCTTCCTCTGCTTCACTTTTGGATGTGAACTCTGGGAGATGGGATTGTTTCATTTTTGTCCTTGTTTCCTAAGTACTTAGTGCCTTACACATAATGGACACTTAGAGTTTCTGGCCTCCGCATAGAGTAAAGAGGGAATTCCAACCATGGTCAGCAGGTGTCAATGTTGGGAAAGGTTTTTCTGGCCATTGAACCACTCATAGAGCAGGGTATGAGCAGGAAAAGGACGGTTGTGGGGATGTGCTAGAGTTTCTAGTATTAGCTTATAAGAGCTGATTGCAAGACCAGTGGGAATTTATGCCTAAGAAATTGATAAAGGCTATAGAGTAGACCTTTATTGTTTGCTGACTCTCTAGACTTAAAGAAAGTGAGAGAGAAAAATGTTAATAATATAGAATGAAGGACTTGGCACTGTGGGAATGTAGTGGAATAAGGCAGGAAATTACTTGGCTCTTCTAAATTCCTCTCCAAAAAATACTTAAAACAATGCCTCAAATTGAATTTTAGAGTGGCAGAAATATTAAAAGGTAGAAAATCAAGACAAAACAGTTATGGGGTGGTCTGATCAGGAATGAAGTACATCCTCCCTTGGCTTTAATAAATAGCATCAATAAAGCAAGCCTTAGGGGTAGCTGTGTTGGTGGAAGCTGGTGGTTTGAGAACTTTCACAATGTGGGAATCAGGTGACTAACAGGAGAATGCAGGGACCCTCTACTGACACTGGATGGGCACTCTGGTGTGTTAACCTGACCTACTCCCAGGTTAAGAGGAGTGAGCATAACTGGTGAGTACAATCACAGAGAGGCAGAGTTCCTGCTCTGGGTTTTGGGAGGGAGAGGACTGGTTACAGTCCCGTGCAGGAGAGTGCAGTCCCTGATCTTGGTTCCAGGGCAGACTGACACTTGCAGCTGCATGGAGGCCAGTGGTGTATTTCCAGAATATCAAGCTTTTGTAGAGGCAGTGTGGGAGCCCTGGTCATGACTCAGGGGTGGAGAAGAGTACTTGAGGTCACCAAGATGCAAGCCAGAAGAGCAGTGACCACACTAACCTTGGATCACAGCACATTGGAAGAACCAAAAATTCAAAGACTCCCAGATAGAGCTCTGAAAACAACAGTGCAAAAAAATCTATAGCCTGAAACATTATCCTCCAACCCCAGGAGCAAGCTCAACCCTAATATAAAGTTAATAACTAAGATATACCATTAAAAATGAATAAGTAATGAAAAAAAGAAACTGACCATAGATACTTACTATGGTGATAGAGAAGACCAGAGTTCGAACTCAGAAGAAAACAATGAAGTCAGAACAGTCACTTGTAAAGCTTCAAAGAAAAATGTAAAATGATCACAAACCCAAAAAGGATTCATGGGAGAGCCTAAAAAGAACTTTAAAAGTCAAATGAGAGACGTAGAGGAAAAATTGGAGAAAGAAATAAGAAATTTGGAAAGAAAACCAACAAATTGGAAAAAGAGGTCCAAAAGCTTACTGAAGAAAATATCTTCTTAAAAATTAGAATTGGGCAAGGGGAAGCTAGTGACTTCACAAGACATAACAAAACAAAATAAGAAGAATGGAAAAATAGAAGAGAACATGAAAGATCTTGTTGGAAAAATAACTGACCTGAAAAACAGATCAAGGAGGGATGGTATAAGAAATGCTGAATTACCTGAAAATCATGATAAAAAACAGAGTCTAGACATACTTCAAGAAATTATCAAGGAAAATTGTCTTGAAGTTTTAAAATTGAAGGGTAAAATAGGAATTGAAAAAAAATCTACCTATCACCATCTGAAAGAGATCCCAAAATGAAAGCTCACAGGAAAATTATAGCTAAGTTTCAAAACTTCCAGGTCAAGGTCCCTCACTGAAAACAAAGTCAAGTGTAAGTCATGTCATCACTTCTCTGATGGCATGGTCTTCTTTGGCAATGAAGGACGAACACAACAACCTATGAGTAGACCCAGTTGCCTGAATGGGACCTAGCTAGCTAGGTAACTCAGCTCCTCTTCGGTCTGTCTCCCCCTCCCCTTTCTTCTCCTATGCAAAGGAAAGTAAACTTGGATGACCAGAGGATGCCCAGTTAACTTGAGCTTTACTAGCTAGATCATTTCCTTTCTTCTTCTCCCCTCCCCTTCCCTTCCATCCCTTCATCTCCCCTTCTGTCCCTTCCCCTCTCCTCTCCCTTACCAAAACCTTAAACCTATTACCCTCTGAAGCCCATAGTGTGTACCACACTACATCCCTGCCCAAGCTCCATTTAAGGTCTGTTTTCTGGACCCTCCTGGCTTAAGAGTGTTGCTGTTTCCTTCCCAGTTTGATTTAGCTATTTTTCTTTGCCTCATTAAAGGGGCCATCCCCTGACTACTTCTTAAAGAGGTCTATTCACTGAATGAGTGTTACCTCACCCTAAGTGAGTACTGAATAGGCCTTGGCCTAAAAGGACCAAAGTCTCCCATTTCATCCTGGGCAGTCATCCTGATGAATATCTGGTCACTGGATCCAGATGACTCTGGAGGAGAGGTGAGGCTGGTGACCTGCACAGCCCTCCCTCACTCAAAACAAAGTCAAGTGCAAATCATGTCACCATTTCTCTGATGGTATGGTCTTCTTAAAAAATGAAGGATGAACGCAACAACAACCTAGCAAAGCAGAGTGTAATCCTGCTAGGGGAAAAATAGATAATTGATGAATTAAAGAACTTTCAGACACTCTTGAGGAAAAGACCAGAACAGACTAGAAAATCTGACTTTCAAATACAAGAATCAGGAGAAACAAAAGAAGGTAATCATGAAAGACTAAATCCTTTAATAAGTTTAAACTGTTTACTGTTTTATATGGGAAAATAATATCTGTAACTCTTAAGAATGTTATTATTTAGAGTAGTTAGAAAAAGTATGCATAGTTAAAGGGCTTGGGTTTGAGTTGATTATGATGGAACAATCCTAAAAAATAAAATTGGATAGGGGGAGGTAAAAGGGAGCAATTTATCTCATATAAAAAAGGTGTGAATAGAAAAGTTTTTTAACATTGGAAGAGAGAATGAGGTGGAGAACAGGCAGTATATATACATATATATTATATATGTGTATATATATACTGTATATATGTATATACATATATGTATACTGTATATGTATATCTATAATATATGTATATATTGGGTTAAAAGTCTTAGTTTACAGAGAAATAGGAGGTCACGGGGATAGAATAAGCAGAGACTCTTAGAAGGGTGTGCAAATAAGGGAGAAGGGTCAGGAGTAAACGAAACTTCTCAGGAGGGAGAGAGAGAGAGAGAGAGAGAGAGAGAGAGAGAGAGAGAGAGAGAGAGAGAGAGATAAACAGTGGGGGCAATAGGATAGAGGGTAATTATAACTTTTTAAAAATTTTTTTAAAATTTATTTATTTAACTTTTAACATTCATTTTCAAAAAATTTTGAGTTCCAAATTTTCTCCCCATTTCTCCCCTCCCCCTGCCCCCAAACACCAAGCATTCTAACTGCCCCGATCTGCCCTCTCTGCTAACATCCCTCCCTTCCCTTGCCCCATCTTCTCTTTTGTCCTGTAGGGCCGGATAACTTTCTGTTCCCCATTACCTGTATTTCTTATTTCCTCGTAGTAAGAACAATACTCTACAGTTGTTCCGAAAACTTTGACTACCAACTTCTCTTCATCCCTCCTTCCCCACCCATTCCCTTTGGGAAGCAATCAATTCAATATGGGCCATATCTGTGTAGCTTTGCAAATGACTTCCATAATAGTTGTGTTGTGTAAGACTAACTATATTTCCCTCCATCCTATCCTGCCCCCTATTGCTTCTGTTCTCTCTTTGTATCCTGTCCCTCCCCAAGAGTGTTGATTTCAAATTGCTCCCTCCTCCCATTGCCCTCCCTACCATCATCCCCACCCCTTGCTTATCTCCTTCTCCCCCACTTTCCTGTACTGTAAGATAGGTTTTCATACCAAAATGAGTGTGCATTTTATTCCTTCCTTTTGTCGAATGTGATGAGAGTAAGTTTTATGTTTTTCTCTCACCTCCCCTCTTTTTCCCTCCACTGAAAAGTCTTTTGCTTGCCTCTTTTATGAGAGATAATTTGTTCCATTCCATTTCTCCCTTTCTCCTCCCAATATATTTCTCTCTCACCACTTAATTTCATTTTTTAAGATATGATCCCATCCTATTCAATTCACTCTGTGCTCTCTGTCTCTGTGTGCTTGCTCGTGTGTGTGTGTGTGTGTGTGTGTGTGTGTGTGTGTGTGTAATCCCACCAACTACCCAGATACTGAAAAGTTTGAATGTGAATAGGATGAACTCATCCATAAAATGGAAACAGATAGGAAAATGTATCGAAAATGTATCAAAACCCAGAGCCCAACAATACATTGTTTAAAAGAAATACACTTTAAAATGAGAGGGCTGGAGTAGAATTTGTAATACTTCAGCTAATAGAAAAAAGCAGGGTCAGTAATTGTGAGCTCAGACAAAGTTAAAGCTGAAGTAGATTCAATTAAAAGACATAAGCAAGGAAACTGCATTATGATAAAAGGTATAAATAATGAAACAATATCAATACTGATTATATATGCATCAAATGCTATAGCATCTAAATTTGTAAGGAAAAGGTAAATGAATTACAGGTGGAAATAGATAGCAAAAGCATATAGTGGAAGGCTTCAATTTTTGCCTCTCAGAACTAGATAAATGTAACATTAAAAAGTAAGCAGTCAAGGAGATGAATAGAATCTTAGACAAGCTAGATATGATAGACTTCTGGAGAGAATTGGATGGGAAGAGAAAGGAATATACCTTTTTCTCAGTGGTATATGCCACCCTTACAAAATGTGACTGTATATTAGATAATAAAATCCTTATAAGTTAATTGCAGAAAAGCAGAAATATTGACTGCATCCTTTTCAGATCATAATGTGATAAAAATCATATTTACCAAAGCATCATGAAAACAGATTAAAAATTAATTGAATACTAACTAGGGTAATCTTAAAGAATGAGTAGGTCATAGAAGCAAATAATCTTTTGAAAGAGAATGATAATAATGACACATCATGCCAAAACTTATGGGATATAGCAAAAGCAATAATCAGAGGAAAATATATATCTTTAAATACTTACATCAATACAATAAAGAAAGAACAGATCAAAGAATTGGATATACAGTTTAAAAAAAACAGAAAAAAGAGCAAATTAAAAATTGCCAATTAAACATCAAATTGGAAATTCTGAAAATTAAAGGTGAGATTAATACAATGTAAGAAAACCATTTAATTAATAAATGAAACTAGGAGGTAGTTTTATGAAAAACCCCTAAAATAGATAAACCACTGGTTAATATGACTTTTAAAAAGAGAGAAGATCAAATCACTAGTATCAAAAATGAAAAGGATGACTACACCACTATTGAAGATGAAATTAAAGCAATTATTAGGAGTTATTTTGCCCAATTATATGCCAATATAAGTTACCATCTGAGTGAAATGGAAGGATACTTACAAAAATATAAACTGCCCAGATTAACAGAAGAAGAAATGGAATATCTAAATAAATCTATTTTAGAAAAAGAAATTGAACAGGCTATAAATGAACTTCTTAAGAAAAAAGCATCAGGGCCAGATAGACCTACAAGTGAATTGACCAAACATTTAAAAATCAACCAATTCCAATATTAAATAAATTATTTGGAATGATAGAGAAAGAAGGAGTTCTTCAGACTCCTTTTATGAAACAAGTATGGTGCTAATAAACTGGGAAAAGCAAAAACAGAATATTAACATCAAAAACTCCCCTATCAATTTCACTAATGAACATTGAAACAAAAATTCTGAACAAGATACTAGCTAAAAGACTACAAAAATGTTTCACCATGATTATACATTATAATCAAGTGGGATTTATACCAGGAATAAAAGGCTAGAAAAATTATTAATATAACTGATTATATCAATAACAAAATCAAAAAAAATCATGCGATTATTTCAACAGATGCAGAAAAGGCTTTTGACAGAACACTCATTCATTTTAAAACCACTTGAAAGCATAGGTATAAATGGATCTTTCTTTAAACTGATAAAAAGCATCTACCTAGAATTACCAGTATTATCTGTTATGAGGATAAGCTAGACACCTTTCCAGTAAGATCAGAGGTGAAGCAAAGATGTCCATTATCACCACTATTATCTAACATTGTACTAGAAATGCTAGCAATGGCAATAAGAGAATAAAAAGGAATGGAAGAAATCAGAATGGATAAGGTGGAAATGAAAACTATCTCTCTTTGCAGATGATACGATGGAATACTTGGAAAATCCTAGCGATTCAACTAAAGAATTAAGAATTTTAGCAAGGTAGAAAGATATAAAATTAACCCACATAAATTACTGACATTTCTATATGTTGCCATCAAAGTCCTGCAAGAAGAGAGAGGAAGAGATATTTCATTTAAAATAACATAGGCAATACAAAATACCTAGGTATATGCCTACTGAAACAAACCCAGGGATTACAAACATTTTTTAAACAAATAAAGTCAAATTTAAACAATTGAAGAAATATTAATTGTCCATGGTTGAGTTGAGCCAATATAATAAGAATGACAATTTTACCTAAACTAATTTACTTACTCAATGTCACTCCAATTAAACTACCAAAAATTACTTTATTGAGTTAGAAAAAATAATAGCAAAGTTCATCTGGAAAACAAAAGGTCAAGAATATAAAAGGAATTAATAAAAAAATGTAAAAAAAGGAGATCTCCAGTAATAGATCTTAAACTATACAGTTTATAAGGTGGTACTGGCTCAGGTGCTGGCTAAGAGATAGAATGGTGGCTCAGTGGAATAGAGAAGGTATACAATACACATTATTAAATGATTATAATAATTTCATATTTGATAAATGCAAAGATCTAAGCTTTGGGGATAAGAATTCATTATTGGGTAAAAATTGCTGGGAAAGCTGGAAAGCAATCTGGCAGAAATTAGGTATAGCTCAGTATCTTACACCATTTACCAAGATAAGGTCAAAATGGATCTAAAACATAGACATAACGGGAGATATCATAAGTAAGTTAGAGGAGCATGGCACATATTACCTATCAGATTTATGGATAAGAGAAGAATTTCTGAATAGACAAGCATTGTGGCATGTAAATTGGATAATTTTGATTCCATTAAATTAAAAAGGTTTGGTACAAATAAAACCAAACATAGACAAGATTAGAAGGAAAGTAGAAAACTAGGGGAAAATTCTTATAGACAGTTTCTCAGATAAAAGCCTTATATCCCAAATATATAGAGAACTAAGTCAAATTTATAAGAATATGCATCATTCTCCAATTATTAAATAGTCAAAAGATATGAACAGGCAGTTTTTAGAAGAAGAAATAAAGTTAAATATAGTCATATGAAAAAGTATTCTAAATCATTATTTATTAGAGAAATGCAAATTAAAACAACCATACCTATCAGATTGGCTAAAATGACAAGAAAGGGAAAATGACAAATGCTGGAGGGACTGTGGAACAACTGGGACACTAATACTCTGTTGGTAGAATTGTGAACTGATCCAACTGTTGTGGAGAGTAATTTGAAATTATAAATTTATAACTTATAATTTATTATTATAACTATACATTATAATTAAAATTTATAATTATAAAGTTATAAAACTCTGTATACCCCAACAATACCACTATTAGGTCTGTTTCCCAAGGTGATTAAAGAAAAGGAAAAAAACTTTTATGTTATAAAATATTTATGGCAGTTCTTTTTGTGGTGGTAAAGAATTGGAAATGCAGGGCATGGATGCCCATCAACTGGGGAATGGCTGTAAGTTGTGGTAAATTATTGTGATGGAATATGACTGTGCTGTAAGAAATGACCAGCAAGTTGGTTTCAGAAAAAACATGCAAACTCTTGCATGAAATAAGACAGGACGAAAGAAGCAGAACCAAGGAAGTATTGTATATAGTAACAGTAATATTGTTTGAAGAGTGACTGTGAATGACTAAGCTATTTTAAGTAACATAATCATTCAAATCAACTATGAAGCACTTATGAAGGAATATATTATCTACCTCCAAAGAAAGAACTATGTATTGAAGTATTTATTATATGATTCTATATACATATAGGTATATATGTGTATATGTATGTATACATATATGTATGTGTATACATATGTATATACACACATGTATACAATGGTGGCCTCTAATGTGGGTTTGGGAGGGAGAGACACAACTCAAAATGTAACAAATAAATTATTAAATATTCAAAACAGTGCAGATTAAACGTAGAATAGATTGAGTATTTTTTTTAAGGAGGGCCATTTGTTAAACATTTGCCAGTATACCCTTGAATCTTTGAGACCATCTCATCCAACCATCTTGACAAATGAGGAAACTGAGGCCTGGAAAAATGAAACAACTTGCCTGGGGTCACATAGTTAATTACTGGAAGAGTTAGGACTTGAAGCCAAGTCTCTTGGTTCCTTTTCTTTTTTCTTTCTTTCTTTTTCTAACATGCAACAAAAACCTTTATCAGCATCTGGTTCAGCTGTTCTTGAACCTGCTAATCTCAAAATTTAATATTAGGATTTTAAAGAGCTATAAATGCAAAACAGCGCTGTCATTGGCAATTTATCCTTTCATAATTAAATCAACAATTAACAGCCACCTTTAAGAGGTGGGACCAGATGGGGGGGTCGATTCTTTCTGGATGTTGTGGTCAGATAGGGTTCAGCCATCTTCCCATCTCTTATCTGCAAACAGGAGCTTCTGCTGGCCAGGAAATATGCCCTTTTTGTCTCGAATTTTGACCTTTACACTCTCAATAGTGTCACTGGGCTCTGCTCCTTGGTCCTGCCTGTCAGAGTCTTCCCAAAGATCTACATACCACCTCTAAGATGCAGGACCAGATGGAGGGTGGATTCTTTCTGGTTGCTGTTGTTAGATGGGGTGGGGCTATCCTTTAGCTTCTTGCCCGAAAACATGAGCCTCTGTTGGTCAGGAGGCAAGGGATGAGATGTTGTGTCTGGGAAATAGCAAGTAAGCTGGTTTGTCTGGAATACTAAGTGTGTGAGAGGAAGTAATGGGAAATCATTTGGAAAGAGGTGAATCCAAATTGTGTGAGGGATTTGAATGCCAAAGGAGTTTGTATTTTATCCCAGAAAAGCAGAAAGACATTCAAGTCTCTTGAACAGGAGAGCAACATAGTCAGATATGTATTCTAGGACTTTCAACTTGACAACCAAAAGAGTGAATTGGAGAGGGCAGAGACTGTGGGTGGGGAGCCCAATCCGGAGGCCACTGCCATTGTCCTTTCTCTTCCCGAACTCCGGCCTGAGCCTCATGGGCCTGGGTCATGGAGCACACAGCCTGGGGTAGGTTTACAAGACCCCAGGGCTGGCTTTTTGCACAGAATCAGGTACCATGAAGGAAGATTAACACAGGGACTGCCTTCACCAGGGAAGTGAAATTCTGGACCAGGAGGCCCCTCTAATATCCCTACAAGTGACTCCTTCCCCTGGTGTATCCAGAAAGGCTGGATACAGGCTCTTACTCTCTGTGATATGTTCCCTGCAGAGGAGAAGAAAGAAGCCTCCCGAATAAAAGCTCATCTTTGGAAGCTTCTTTCCCCACAAAGCCTGCTGGGCAGAGCCCACAGAAGTGCCTGGCTGGACAGCTACCAGCAATATCTGGAGGAGCTGGGAGCTGGGGAGGAGATGCAGGCTAGGGCCATGTTGCTTCAGCTCTGGGCCACTCAGGTAAGTTTGCACGTATGTCTAAACACCCCAGCAATCAATCAGTGAAGATTTATTAAGTGCCTTCTCCAGGCCAGGTAAAGTGCTAGTCACTGGGGACATGAGTACAATGAATGAAATGATCCTTCCTTCTAATGAGCTTACATTCTGTGGGGGAGACCACAAGTACAGAAATGTAGACAGCATAAACATGAAATGAATGTGTGCAACCAACTAAATAAAGGGTGGGCTGTGAGGGAGGTCACTAGCAGTTGGTAGAATTAGGAAAGGATCATGCAGAAGCTGGTGTTTGGGCTACATCTCCATGAGGGGGAGATAAGGAGACCTGCGAGACAGCCAGTGAAAACACTGGAATGGGAGAAAGAGTGTCCTGATTGAGGAACAAGAAAAAGGCCTCTCTGACTAGATTTCACAGTTCAGGAAGGGCAGTAACGTCCAGTGGGGATGCAAAGCTAGGCTGTGTTGTTTAAGGCTGTAAAATATAAACAGAGGAATTTGCATTTTACTCTAGAGGCAAAAGAAAGCCACTGCAATTAATAATGACTGTACATGGTTTGCTTTCCTCTTATTGATCTGATGAGACAGGCAGCATACGTGTTATTATCTCTCATACAGATAGGTAGTTTGAAAAGGTAGGAGGA
The DNA here is from genome assembly GCA_023548195.1 of Bettongia penicillata ogilbyi. Classification (NCBI taxonomy): domain Eukaryota; kingdom Metazoa; phylum Chordata; class Mammalia; order Diprotodontia; family Potoroidae; genus Bettongia; species Bettongia penicillata. Next base: position 20,811,450 of record JAJHZJ010000292.1, on the reverse strand, counting down.
TTTTAATAGACAGATAGTCTTAGTATTATTATGAAAATAGTTTTGACCCCCAAGGTCCCTTTAAAGGGCTCTCAGGTGTCTGCAGACCAAATTTTGAGAACCACTATATTGACAGTCTCTAAGTGCTCATCCATCTATAGATCTTTTGATTTAAAGAACTAGGGAAGTGGTCTGCTCCTTAAACCCTGATGTAGAGAGACTTGCTGCTACCATGGCCTCACCCTTCTAATCCTGTATCAGGGAAGCCTCTAAGAATGGACGAGGCCCATCTGCTGCTGGCTGTAGCTCAGTCCCTGAGGGGAAATAGAGCTCAGAATTGATTCCTGTAAGAGAATGCTTCATGGTCCTATCTCTGGGCACAGCCCTTTCTCCTCCTCTCCCCCTCTCCTTCTCCCTCCTCCTTTCCTTTCTTCTCCCCTCCCCTTCTCCTTTTCTCTCCCTTCCCCTGCCCTCTCCCACCCCGTTTCCTTTCCCCTTGCCCCTCTCCTCAGAAGAGGCAGAGAGTGTTCCATTTCATTCCTGGATAGGTTATTCCCTGATACAGCAGAATATTTTCAAGTTTCTTCTGTGACCATTAACGCTTAATGTAGATGGGGCTGGCAAGGAGGCAAGGTTTTGCTGTAAGTGAGTGGGGGTGGGAGAGTGAGGGACTGTGTTTAATTGGATCCCTGGTGGATGTAATCAAGTCTCCCATTAAGGTCTAATTACCTGTTCTACAAATGGTTCATCGTTTCTGGATTATTTTCTGAGGGTATTTACTTCATAGAGGTAGCTGTAGTCAGGCTATAATTCTACCACTGAAATCTCTAATAAAATTTTCTTTTAGAAATCATTATGGTCTTTTGAACAGGGTAGTAAAATAACTTCATTCAAAAAAGCCACTATAGCCACAAGAACTCAGAAGAACTTTTGGGTAGCTGTAGTAATATTAAATTCTGAAACCATACCAAGAAGTTAAAAACAAAACATTCCTTCTAAGAGGAATACTTTCGAGATGATCTGCCCATATCCTGGGTATAGTTAAGGGTTTTTTTGTTTTGTTTTGTTTTAATAAAAATTTTTTGGAAAACAAGAAAATAAATTGGCAGTGGTAGCCCAGGCCTGTGATCCCTGTTCACCGAGGAGGCTGAGGCTAGGGCGTTTCTTGAACTAAGGGCAGTTCTGAGTTACCTTGGGCCAAACTGGTTAGTTGCACACATTGTGTCTGACCTAAATGTGGTGAACCTGCAGGAGTGTTTTAGCTACTGGGCTGCCTAAGGAGAACCAAACCTGCCTACCCCGGAACCTGAACAAATCTGCACTTCCAACCTGGGTGAGATAGGGAGGCAGGGAGGCAGGAAGGAAGGAAGGAAGGAAGGAAGGAAGGAAGGAAGGAAGGAAGGAAGGAAGGAAGGAAGGAAGGAAGGAAGGAAGGAGGGAAGGAGGGAAGGAGGGAAAGAAGGAGGGAGGGAGGGAAGGAAGGAAGGAAGGGAGGGAGGGAAGGAAGGAAGGAAGGAAGGAAGGAAGGAAGGAAGGAAGGAAGGAAGGAAGGAAGGAAGGAAGGAAGGAAAGAAAGAAAGAAAGAAAATTAGTCAGGTTATAATTTTTGGATGGAAAATTTTTAAAAACAGAATAGTAGTGGTTTGTTAAAAAAAAAAAAAGAGGAAAAAATAAAAGTATGTTGTATATTGAAGTTCAAAAATGGATCACCTAAAATCTGCAACAACCCTGCTCAGCTGAAACGACGAAATCCTGATGTGATAATCAAATCAGCCTTTAAGTTGTTCCATTTCAATGTCTGACTCCTGCATCTTGTGTTTATTAAAAGATCTCTATGAGAGAAGACCTTGCTAAAAAATTGAAAATTCAGCAAATTACTGTCTGTTGTTCCCTTGATCTCATTCATGAAAGGGGTCCCAGGGAGTGGCAGGCAGATTTATGGGCTCATAGAACTTGGAGTCAGGAGGATTTTCAAGAACACCCAGTCCAATTCAATCCAATTCAATAAACATTTATTAAAAACCTACTATGTGCCAGGCATTGTGCTAAGTATTAGAGATGCAATTAATACCAAGACAGTCCCTGCCCTCAAGGATCTTATAATCTAATGAGGGGAGACACCAGAAAGAAGGAGGGAGAAAAGTGGGGTGGGGACATCAGGAGTGTCAAGATATTAGGAGACACCCTGTTTTGCAGAGCTAAGGCCCAGAAAGCAGGCTGTGCCCTGAGCTTGGCATAACAACAATCCTTTGTGTTTACCCTCTGGATGGTCCCTGAGCTTGGGCAAACACCAACATGAAGTCTTGCTACAAATGATCTTTTTGTGACTGGACAGCCTGGCCTCACTGTTGCTGTTGTGGCTCACTTCTGCTGTTACACTCCACCTTGTCTAGCCACAGATATATAAGTCAAGGTTCAGCCACATTAAAGCAGGTTCCTGCACTAAGGGCAGGACCCCAGCACATGTTTCTAATCTGCTTCCTTGCTTGCAGGCTGTTTCCCTCACTTTGAAATTAAACTTCTGTTTGATTCCTGACTTTCCTGTCTCTAGCCTGCCCTGTTCGTCTCTGGTCACCCATGGGTTAGAGGCCAGTTCGGTCCAGTTGACAGGAGACACCCATTCATTTATTTTATGGAGGAGTTAACTGAAAAGCAGAGAGGGAAAATGGCTTGCAGGATCAGAGATGTAGAACTGAAAGAACCCTTAGAGGTTACTGAGTTCAACCTCCCCATTTCACATATGAAGAAACTGGGGCTTTTGGAAGGTTAAGTTATTTTCTCAGTCTCTCAAAGGCAGTGAGTGGCAGGATTGAGATTTTAACCCAGTCAGGGGTGGAGAACCTCCAGCCTTGAGGCCACACATGGCCCTCTAGGTCCTTAAGTGAAGCCCTTTGACTGAATCTAAACTTCACAGAAGAAATAAAAGGATTTACTAATAAAATAATATATAAAAATTACTCTCTGCCGTTCCTGTTTGCACATGGAATAGTTACTATCCACATCAGCGAAGGGAGTGCCCATCTCCAATGAAAACATAACCCTTTTCAAATAATTACGCTAATTGATATTTATATTTCTCTAGATTTAAAAGGTTACAAATAATTTCTCTCATAATAATTCTGTGAGTTGAGTAGGGCAAATGTTATTATTCCCATTCCACAGATAGAATGACTAAGACTCAGGGAGGCAGAATAAGTCAAGATGTATAGCTGGTCAGCCCAGTGGCAGAATTCTAACTCAGGATTTCTAATTCATCTTTTTTCTGCTGCCTGAAAGACAGCAAAGTGTAGCAGATACCATGCAGGACTAGGTGTTAGGAAGACCAGAGTTCAAATCCTGCCTCAGACACTAACAAACTCTGTGACCCTGGACAAATCATTTATACCTCTCTCAGCCTTGGTTCATTTGCTTTTCAGTAAAATGAAGTAACTGGACTCATTGACCTTTAAGATTCCTTCCAAATCTAAATCTATGATCGTATGAGCCTCTCCTAGAGTAGTATAGGTAGGTGACTTAGGTAGGTGACTTAGTTATCAAAGGGTAGACCAGTCAGGAAGTCAGGGATTCAGGACAGACAGAAAGGGGAGTCACCACCAGTCGTAACAATCATGGAAGTTGAGTTTAATATAAATAAGGCAAAATTCTATTTTAGCCAGGCTTTCTTTTAAACCCCTTATAGGGGGAGGGAGTTTTCCCAGGAAATGAACAATCCTAAATATACAGGTAATGACATTGTTCCTGACTTGGGGGTGGTGGTGGTGGTGGGGAATGATGGGGAAGTACTTAATTATAAATCCATTCCAGAGGTCAGGGAGGGATTAGGATGATCTTGGGTGGGTGGGGAGGCCATAGAATACCCAGTAAAAAAATGATAGCTAATATTTATATACTCTTTAAGGTTTGCAAAGGACTTTACAAATATTTGCTCATTCAATGCTCACAACAACCCCGGGAGGTAGGTTCTATTATTATCCCCATTTTACAGATGAGGAAACTGAGGCTAAAGGAAGTTAAGTGACTTGCCTAGAGTCACACATGTAGTGAATGTGTAAAACAGGACTTGAACTCACGTCTCCCTGATTCCAGCTCTAGCCCTCTATCCACTGTGTTGTCTCTCTTTAACCTAAGCCCACCCTCCCTTTCTCAATACCTCCACTTCTTCTGTGTGTTAAAAGTCAGCAAAAGGCTTAGGAAGTTGGAGGAGACAAACAGGGTCAGAGCAATTGAATCCACAATGTGAAAGGGTCAGTTAGTCCTGCAGTTCTGAGGCGCACACGAGAGGGAGGCTATTTCCATCTCCATTTTTAGAAGACTGGTCCATCTGGGACTCCCTTGGGCAGAAATACACAGATCCAGCACCAGTCAGCAGTAGGTCTGGTGATCGATATGTTGTAGTTAGTGTCATAAATGATGAAAACTCAGAAAGAGATGCCCAGTTCCTTCCATCACGTCCATCAACTTTCATTTTCCTCATTCTTTTCCAGATGGTTTTTAGTCTTCAGCCTAATGTCACTTGCCTCAGAAATCAGATATTCCATGACTCAAGTCCTTGATGGATGTCTCCGGGAGTTTGAAAAAATCATAGGGGAAGGGGTTGGCCAGCACCTAAAATCATTACTTTTTTTTTTTTTTTTTTTTTTTTGAGGACAGAGGTCAGTGGAACTAGATGGGAACTCAGAAGAAGGTGTGACCTGGTGACATTTACCAGGGAGGGCAACCTTATCTGGTCAAAGGACTAGAGTTTGGGTTCAAAACCAGACTGATGCTTACTAACTTTTTGACCTTGGAAAGGCTGTTTAGTATCTTTGATTCTCAGTTTTCTCATCTATAAAATTAGGCAGTGAGAGTAGGTAGCCATTGAAATCCCTTCTAGTCCCTAGATCTAGGACCCTCTGTTCCTATGAATATAGAATGTCAGTGCTGGAGGGATCATGGTGCATAAATCATGCTATAATAATGATGATAGTTAACATTTATATAGCACTTTGTATGTACCAGGCATGGTGCTAAGTGCTTTACCATCATTATTTCATTTTATTCTCACCACAATCCTGGGAGGTAGGCGCTATTACTATCCCCATTTTACAGATGAAGAAACTGAGATAAATCTCAATACTGGAGAACCTTTGAGATCATCTTGTACAACCCAAAGGAGAAACCACTTGCTGATTTCAGAGTGGTCTGGAACCTAGGTCTCCTGACTCCAAGACCAGGGCTACTTTCCATTACTGAATGAATGAAAAAAGCATTTACTAAGCTCCTGTTGTATGATAAGCAATATCCCATGTATTCTTCCTGTTATCTGAGGACTAAATTGAAAAAATAGGCCTAGAGGGTTTAAGATTAGGTTGTGATCAGTCTGGTTTGATAAGGATGACCTTCCTGAATAAATGTCACCCATACCTGGTATAGGTATCGCACCCGTGTACACATGGACATACACAAGCTGGGTGGAGTGAGATTCCAGGCTCTACTTCTTTATCTCTCCTCCTCTCTCTCCCATGGCTCATGCCTATAAGTCTTTCCCTGGAAACAAATGAGTGACCAGCTTTTCACTTTATCTGATTTTTTAATGAAAAAGCAGCCACCCTGTTTGAAAATTTGGAGTGGTCAAATGATGTCACAGATAGCTTAAGCAGACACTGAATTATTGATTGCTCATTCTTCTCTGATAAAGAGAGATCTATCTGTAGGCAAGGTTGGAGGAGGAAGCTAACCTGTGAGATCCAGAGCCTCAGGACCACTGCTCTCTTTCACTTCCATGGGCCCATGTAAAAGCGGGCATGCAGACCAAGACATAGAGGAAGTAGAGATAGGGACAGAGCTTGGGCAGGTAGGCAGATAGGGGGCTGTCCAGGGTGCTTTGTCCACCTCTCAGTACAAGTGGGATTTCTGAGTCTGGGCTGAGCTTCTCATTCACCAGGGCTTCCTCCCTCCTCTTCCTGAAGGGTGGGCCCTTGGCAGCATCTTGAAGGTTGTCTCATTATCCCTTCTTCCTTTTCTGGTTCCTTTTCTATCCCCTGTCTCCCTCCCTGCCAGGAGAGCTGATTCAATAAATGTGTTCACATAGGAGACCTGGATCTCTGTCCCATTCTGACACTTGATCAATGACTTTGGATGAGTCATCCTGATCCTCGGTTTCCTCTTCTGTAAAATAAGGGAGCTGAACTCAGCTGAGGGTTCTTAATCCTTTTTTAAAAGGGTCATAAAGTGCTTTCTCCGTAGCAACTTTTGAAGTTGTATTTTTTTAATGGATTTTGCTAATTCCTGTTTTGTTGCTGAGAAAATTCAGCTATAGGAAATAATTTTCCATTGGGGAGTCTGGTCAAGAATCCTATGGGCCCTTTCTCAGAAGATTTTAAAATGAAAACAATAAGATACATAGATTACAAAGGAAACTAATTATACTGAAATAATGCATTATTTTAAAGTACAAATAAAGTTGGAATATGAAATGAAATATAGAATACTTTAACACAAGTTCATCTCCCCCAGGTTACAAACCCCAAAGGGGGCTGCTAGGTGGCACAGTAAATAAAGTGCTGAGTCAGGAGGACCTGAGTTCAAATCTGCCCTCAGACGCTTATTAGTTGTGAGACCCTGGGAAGGTCATTTAACCCCAGTTACCTCAATTAAAAAAAAAAAAAAAAAAGAACCTCAGGTGATCTCTGAGCTCTTTTCCAGTTCTAGCCTGCTTGATTCTGAAGTCTCGCCTATCTTTGGTATTGTCTTTTCCCTTACTACTCCTACCTCTAATTCTATGCTCCGAATTCACTTCCAGTCCTAACTTTCAGTGTTCTAAGGCCTCTTCTAGTGTTGGCATTCTATAGCCATCGCTTACAGAACATGAGCACTTCCAGTGATGGCAAACTCACTCCTTTCTGAGACAGCCCTTTCTAAGGTTGTTAGACAGAGATCCTTATAGCCCCTGACAACCCTTCAGATGTAGGAAGACTGCTCTCATGGTCCCCCCGATTCTTCTTTTCTCTAAGTGCCAGTGAAGGGCAAAAATTGTTAATTAATAATAAACACCTTTCACATCTGAATAGCATTTTATGCTGAGCCCTTTCAAACATGTTATAACAGCAAAAACTCACATTTATATAGTTTTCAAAGAGGTTTACAAGACATTTTCCCCACCAAAAAATCCTGTGAAGTAGGAAGTGAAAGTATGGTTATCCCCATTTTACAGATGGAGAAACTGAGGCTGTGAGTGAAGTGACTTGTTCAGCATCCTACATAGCTAGTTAACTCTGAGTCAAGATTCAAACCTAGCTCTCCTGGGCCAGGGTATTTCTCTACTATACCATATTGCTGTTCCCTAATGTTTTCTAAATTACTCCTTATAGCACCCCTGTAGGCTTCGGTAACATTTGTTATTATGCCCATCATCTAGATGACAAAACTGAGGCCCAGAGAAAAGAAGTGATTTGCCCACAGACAGTCACACAGATGATTAATATCAGTCCAGAGTTCTTTTCTCAGATGTTTTCTTAGCTCTCTTTGGATTAAATCAATCAGAGAAACAGGGACAAGAATCTTTCCATCAGCTGCTTTAGAGCTAGGGCCAATGCCCCGGTTTGACCAGTGGCTCTTCTACCCAGTGTCTCTGTCCCCACCCCCTACCTCGAGCACGAAGGCTCTGTCAATTGTCCTGTTTCAGTTTCTACCACCTATTGCCTCTAATGTCCTTCGAAGCATAGTTCTGGGAAGACATCAATAATTCAGGGGTTGCAGTGATAGACGCTGCCTACCTCTGAAAAGCTAGACCTCCCAGAAGCCTGTCTGGGGAATTCACCATGCTGCTGCCCAGAGCCGTGCTCTCAGCCTGCTGGCCAGGGATATTTGGTTGGCTCAGGAAAACCAATCTCAGTGGGAGGTGAGGAGTGGATATAACCCATGTCTTTGATGGGGAATTTGGGAGTCCTTTAGATTCCAGGCAACACAGTTTTCACTAGCAGAAGGGAAAGCAAGTTAGATCATAACAATCTGACAATGATTTAAAAAAAAAATAAAGAAAATAGCATCCATGAAACATTTAATATATCCACAGAAGAGTAGAAGAACATTCAGGAGGGGATGTAGGTGAACAGAGTTGCTTTGTTACTAAAGCCATATTAAATTTAATAGAGGGTTGTCACTGGACATGTGATTTCATTGATATAAACAACTCCCAGGGCAAGAAACTCCTTCTAACAAAGCTGGACATCACTTCTCTGTACTTCATCACCTTCATCATCAACTTGTAGTCTAGGAGAGTTGCCTAGAGCACTGAGACATTAAGTTAGCATTCACACTATGTGTTAGAGATGAGACTTGAACCCAGTGTTCCTGACTCCAAGGTTGGTTCTCTACCATAATGGCTTTTTTTTTTTTAAGAGACTGTGCCTTCTTCTTCCTGTGCTTTTTTTTTTTTTTGAGTCTGTGACTTTCTTTGGTAGGGTTTTTTTAATTTTCTTCTGAATTTAAGAAATAAAACAAGCATTTCCATAACATAATAGAATAGAAAAAAAGAAGACGGCACTTGAAACTGCAAAAGTATTATGTACAACTTGCTATTTCTTTAAAATATGAAGTTATCATGTAACTTTCTTTTTTCTCTTTTCTTTCTTCCCTTCCCCACTCCAGTCCAAAAGATGGCTACTATTAGAGACACATACACACATATACACATACATATATGTAAAATTTTTCTGTATGTGTATATGTAAAATCATTCTGTACATACTTCCATTTATCAATTCTTTCTCTGCATGCAGATAACGTCTTTCTTTGTAGGTTAATAGAGTCCTTTTTAGTGAATAGAGTCATCCACAATTCTTCTTTTCTATTCTTTGTATATTGAAATAGTCATGTAAAATTCACCAAAAAAAAGAAAAAATTTTTAAATGTCCATTTCTATTAGGTTTTATTTATTGTTACATTTTGAGTTCCAAGTTATCTCCATCCCTTCCTCTTAACTCCACATTATATATATATATATATATATATATATATATATGTGTGTCTATCTATCTATCCATCTTTCTATCTGTATATGTTTATATTTATATGTGGAACCATACAATACATACTTCCATATCTCAGTTCTTTCTCTGGAAGTGGATAGCATTTTCCTTCATACATCCTCCAGAGTTGATATGAATGATCATGTTTTCAGAATAGCTTAGTCATTCAAGTTACTCTTCAAACAATATACTCTCTTGGTTGTGCTCACTTCAATCAGCATTATTTCATGCAAATCTTTCCATGTTTTCCTGTCATTGAGCATACAGCACAATGATATTCCATCACAATCATATGCCACAACTTAGTCATTCCCCAATTGATGAGTATCCCTTCCTTTTCCAATTCTTTGCTACCACAAAGAGAACCACTATTAATACTTTAGAACATATAAGATTTTTTCTTTTTTCCCTGGTCATCTTGGGAAACAGACTAATAGTGATATTGCTGGGGAAAAGAGTATAGTTTGATAACTCTTTGGGCATAATTCAAAATTGCTCTTTAAAATGATTGGATCACATATCACAATTCCACCAAGAGTGTATTAGTATCACAATTTTTCCACAGCCCCTCCAGAATTTGTCATTTTCCCTTTCTATCATTTTAGACAATCTGAGAGGTGTGAGATGGTATCTGAAAGTTGTTTTAACTTGCATTTCTCTAATCAATAATGATTTAGAGCATTTTTTCTTATGACCAAATACAACTTTGATTTCTTTTTCCAAAAATTGCCTGTTAATATCCTTTGACCATTATCATTTGGGGAAATGACTCATAGTCTTATAATTTGACTTGGTTCTCTATGTATTTGAGATATTACCTTTTATTTGAGAAAGTGACTATAAAATTTTCCCTCCAACTTTTTACTTTCCTTCTAAATGAGGTTACATTGGTTTTACTTGCATGAAACCTTTTAACTTGATGTAATCAAAATCAGATACTTTCATCCCATAATGCTCTCTGTCTCTTATTTTTTCATAAATTCTTCTCATCCATAGGTTCAATGCTTCTCTAATTACTTATGACATCTCTCCTTATGTCTAGGTCATGTATCCATTTTGATCTTATCCACTAAATGGTCTAAGTCTGCCAGACGGCTTTCCAGTTTTCCTAATAATTTCGATCAAATAATGAATTCTTTTCCCAAAAACTTATATCTTTGGGTTTATTAAACACTACTCTATTCCACTGATCCACAATTCTGTTTCTTAGCCAGTAGCATAGCTTAGCAATTGCCACATTCTAACTACTAGACCTCTTTCCTTTACATTTTTCATTAATTCCTTTTTTATTCTTGACCTTTTGTTCAGCCAAATGAATATTGTCATTTTTTCTAGCTTAATAAATACTTTTTGGTATTTTATTTGGGATAACACTAAATAAGTAAATTAGTTTATGTAGAATTACAGTTTTTTATATTATCTCAGATAGCCCATGAACAATTAATATTTCTCCAGTTATTTAAATCTAACTTTACTTATATGAAAGTGTTTTATGATTATGTTCATGTAATGTGGGTTTGTCTCTGCAGGCATACACCCAGGTATTTTATGTTGTCTGTGGTTATTTTAAATGAAATATCTCTTACTATCTCTTCTTGCAGGGCTTTGTTGGTAATATATAGAAATATTGATAATTTATGTGGTTTTATTTTATATACTGCCACTTTGCTAAAATTCTAATTATTTCAACTAATCTTTCCATTGAAGGTCTAGCATTTTCCAAGTACACCATGAAGAGACAGTTTTACTTCCTCATTACCCACTCTGATTTCTTCCATTTCTTTTTCTTCTCTTATTGCTATTGCTTGCATTTCTAGTTCAATATTGAATAGAAGTGGACATTCTTGCTTCACTTCTGATCTTATTGGAAAGGCTGCTAGCTTATCCCCATTACAGATAATGCTTGCTGATGATTTTAGGTAGACCTTTCCTATCATTTTAAGGAAAAATCCATTTATACCTAGGCTTTCAAGTATTTTTTTAAAGGAATGAGTGTTGTTCTATTTTGTCAAATGATTTCCTGTATCTACTGATATGATCATATGATTTTTGTTGATTTGGTTATTGATATAACCAGTTATGTTAATAGATTTTCTCGTATTGAACTACGTATTCCTTATAAATTCTATATAAATCCCACTTGGTCATAATGTATAAATCTTCATGGTATATTGCTGTGGTCTCTTAGCCAGTATCTTGTGTAGAATTTTTACATCAATGTTCATTAGTGAAATTGGTCTGTAATTTTCCTTTCCTGTTTTTACTCTTCCTGATTTAGGTAATAGCACGATACTTGTTTCATAAGAGAAGTTGGGTAGGACTCCTTTTTGCCTATTATTATTCCAAACAATTTATTTAATATTGGAATTAGTTGGTCTTTAAATGTTTGGTAGAATTCACTTGTAAATCCATCTGGTCCTGATGCTTTTGCTTAGGAAGCTTTTTTATAGCCTGTTCAATTTCTTTTTCTAAAACAGGTTTATTTAGATAATCTATTTCTTCTTCTGTTTATTTGAGCAGTTTATAATTTAGTAAGTATTCTTCCATTTCACTTAGATTGTTAATTTTACTGGCATATAATTGGGCAAAATAACTCCAAATAACTGCTTTAATTTCACCTTCATTAATGGTATATTCACCATTTTCATTTTTGATACTAGTTATTTGATTTTCTTCTCTTTTAACATCTATTTTTACTGTTTTTTCATCAAACTAATTTCTAGTTTTATTTATTAATTCAATGGTTCTCTTATATTCAGTTTTATTAATCTCACCTTTAAATGTCAGGATTTCCAACTGTGCATTAAATTGGTTTTTTTTTCATTTGTTCTTTTTCTAGTTTTTTAAATTGCATACTCAATTCATTGTACTTCTCTTTCTATCATCTTGATGTAAGCATTTAAAGATATAAATGTTCCTCTGAATACTACTTTTGCTGCATCTCATAAGTTTTAGTATGTTGTCTCATAATTATCATTCTCTTTCATGCAATTGATTGTTTCTATGATTTGTTCTTTGACTCACTCATTCTCTAACATTAAGTTGTACATGATAGATTGCAGAATTATGTGCAATCATTTTTTATTTTGTTGTGTTATGGAAGTGTTTGTTTTGTTTCATAAATTAAAATATTTTTTAAAACTGCCTTGTGACATTTTTAATGTAAAAAAATTAGGTTACTTAGACTCCAATTTTTAATCTGTTTCTACAGTTAATTTTAGTAAATAGTAATTTATTAGTAAATGTAATTTTTGTTGCATTATGATCTGAAAAGGATGAATTTAATATTTCTGCTTTTCTGCATAAGGTTTACATTCCTTAATATATAGTAAATTTTTGTAAAGCTGCCATGTATTACTGAGAAAAAAGATTTCTTTCTTTCTATTTCCACTAAATTCTCTCCAAATGGCTGTCGTATTTAGCTTATCTGAGATTCTGTTCATCTCCTTACTTCTTACTTTTTTTATTAGACTCATCTAGTTCTGAGAGGAGAAAATTGAAGTCTCCCACTATTATGGTTTTGTTACCTATTTCCACCTGTAATTCATGTACCATTTCCTTTATAAATTTGGATGCTACAGCATTTAGTGTATACGTGGTTAGTATTGATATTTACTTCATTATTTATGATACTTTTTAACATAATGTAGTTTCCCTGATTATTTCTTTTAGTGAAGTCTATTTCAGCTTTAACTTTGTGTGAGATCATAATGACTACTCCTGCTTTTTTTATATCAGGTGAAGCATAAATTCTATTCCAGCCCTTTATTTTTATTCTGTGTGTGTCTTATTTTTAAGTGTGTTTCTTGAAACAACATATTGGCAGGTTCTGGTTTTTGTTATATTCTGCTATCTGTTTCTATTATATGGGTGAGTTCACTCCATTCACATTCAGATTTATTACTACTAGTTGTTTATTTCCCTCCATCCTATTTCACTCCACTATTTATTATTCTCTCTCTCTCTCTCATTCTCTTTTTCTCTCTCCCTCCCTCCTCCAATCCTCCTCAGAAGTCTTGTTTGATTCTGACCACTGCCCCTCTTATCTGTACACTTTTCTGAGTCCCTCCCTTATCTTTCTATTTTTCTGTAAGTTAAGACTTTCATACCCAAGCAGATGTATACATTTCCTTCTTTATTCCAGTTGTGATGAGTTTAAAATTCCCTTGTTGCCCCTCCTCCACATCATCCTCCCTTTCACTATAAAAAGTCTTTCATTCATGCCTCTTTATATGAGATAATTTGCTCCATTTTACTTCTCTCTGCGTAATTTTATTTTTTAGGATTATCCCATCATAATCAACTCAAACGCAAGCCTTTTATCTATGTGTACTCTTTTTAAGTACCCCAAAAATGATAATATTCTTATGAGTTATAGATATTATTTTCCCATATAAGACAGTAAACACTTTAAACTTAGTAAGAGATTTTTCTTTCATGTTTACCTTCTTATGTTTCTCCTGATTCTTATATTTGAAAGTTACATTTTTTTGTTCAGTCCTGAGCTTTTCCTCAAGTGTGCCTGAAAGTCCTTTAATTCATTAAATACCCATTTTTTTCCTTGCAGGATTACACTCTGCTTTGCTGGATAGGTTATTCTTGGTCATAAACCCAGATCCTTTGCTCCTTAAAATATCTTATATTGTATGCCCTTTAATCTTTTAATGCAGAAGTTGCTAAATCTTATGTTATCCTGATTGTAACACCACAATATTTGAATTGTTTCTTTCTAGCTACTTGTAATATTTTCTTCTTGATCTGGGAGCTTTGAAATGTAGATATAATATTCTTGTGAGTTTTCATCTTGGGATCTCTTTCAGGTGGTGATAAGTGCATTTTTTTCCATTACTATTTTACCCTCTAGATTTAAAACATTAAGGAAATTTTTCTTGATAATTTCTTGAAGTATAATGTCTAGACTATTTTCTCTATAAAAACTTTCAGGAATCCAGTAATTCTTATATTATCTCTCCTAAATCTGTTGTCTAGGTCATCTGTTTTTCTAATGAAGTATCTCATGTTCTCTTCTATTTTTCCATTCTTCTGGTTTCATTTTGTTATTTCCTGATGTCTTATGAAGTCAGTAGTTTCTCCTTTCCTAATTCTAATTTCTAAGGAGTTATTTTCTTCAATAAGTTTTTGAATCTCTTCTTCCAACTGGTTAATTTTTTCTTCATAATTTTCTTACATTACTCCTACTTCCTTCCCCAATTTTTCTTCTGCCTCTCTTATTTGACTTCTAAAGCCCTTCTGAAACACTTTAAAAAATTCTTTTTGGGTTTGTGACCATTTCACAATTTTCTTTGAAGGTTTACAAGTAGCTATTCTGACTTCATTGTATAATTCTGAGTTTGAACCCTGATCTTTTCTGTCACCATGGTAATGATCTATGGCCAGGTTTTTTCTGTTATTTATTCATTTTTTTTACAGCCTATTTCTTGGTTGTTAATTTTATGTTATAGTCAGGCTCTGCTCTGAGCTATAGAGGACAATGTCTCAGGCTTTTGGTTGTTTTTTGCTGTTGTCTTCAGAGTTCTTCCTATGAGTGGGAGAGTTTAGACTTTTTGGGTTTTCCAATGTGCTGTGATCTAAGGCCAGGTGTGGTCCCTACTCTTCTGGCTTGTACCTTGGTTTATGAGTGACTTCAAATACTTGTCTCCTCCCCTGAGCCATGACTAGGCTCCATTCCCACCCCCCACCACTGCCATGGTGGAGCATCCTTTAGTCCTGAAAATGCACTTCAGTTCTCCTCCGGTCAGCTCACCCCTCTACCCTGGAATCCAAACTAAATGACTGCACTCTGTCCTCTCCATCCTTCCCCTCTGTGATCTCACTTACTCTCCTCTCCTCAACAGTAGCCACATCCTAGAATTGTGTCTGGTCAATGTGCCTGGTCCCACATTCAGTGCCAGCAGACGGCCCCTGTAATCTTCCCCTCATCAGCTACCAATCCAGGGGGCAAAAGTCCCCAAACTTCATCTATCCCTGATACGACAGCTGACTCCAAGGCTGTTGTTTTTTGACACTGTGGTGTTTGCCCTTCACCCCCATCAGACCACCAAATCAGTAGGTCAGGTCTTTCCTAATATCTTCCTAAGCTATCTTAGGCTGGACAAGTGCTTTACCTTGACTTTTTATTATTTCTGCCATTCTAAAATTCAATTTGAGGCATTGTTTTAAGTTATTTGGAGGGGAGTTTGGGAGAGCCAGGTCATTTCTTGCCTTATTCAGTCATCCTCCCACAATTTCCCTCCATTAGGTTTTAATAAAATTTAAATATTAGGTGCTTCCTTAAGAGTAATTTTTGAAAGTGTTTATTGCCCTTTGGAGAGGGTTGCTAATCCCTACATTGGTGCTGAGAAAACTGAAATATAAAAAATAATTTGCTCTCTCCAAGAAGGTAGGGTCTATATTTTTTTCCAAACTTTATATGTCCCCAGTGGCCAGTTCAGTGCTTTATACATTTCTAAGTACATTAAAAAGTGTTTGTTCTTGGGATAAAACCAGGAAGATGCAAAACCCTGCTTTGGATTCCAAGTATGGACTTGTTTCCATTATACAAAGAATAACCTAGATGTCATCTTGATTTGATTCAGTTTCCTCATTTGTCAAATGGGAACAATCGTAATCTTGACCTCAAAGAACTGTTGAAACATGACATCAGTCTAAACATGAAAAAATCAAGATGGTTTACCCATGTTATTAAGAGTGGTGTATAACCAGATTTTCTTTGCCGGGTGGGGTGGGGATGGATTATCCCTCCTAGGGCAATGCTGGTCCTGCTGTCTTCTGGCTTCTGCTGTTCCTCCTGAAGACTCCCCCTGCTCTTGCTGCTGTCCTTGGGGAATTAGAAAGCACCCTCAAGAAGGAAGGGCAGGTGCTGTCTGAGATGACTAGTATTCCTCAGGAAGTCCTGGATCACATGCCTATTTTTGGTAAGTGACCCCTATTCTTTCACTCCATTCCTCCTACTTGGGACCCCCATTCCCAGTGTTTAGCCTCGGGAAAGACCAGGATAAGAAATCCAGATCAGAGGCAGTGCTAACACTCAGCAAACTTGCAAAGCAGGTGTAGCTCATTCTTGGTGTCCTTGACCATCTGAGTATCATGGAGGAAGCAGACCCCAGAGAATGCAGCAATCCTTAAAGTCCTAGCCCAGTTTCTTTCCCTTTTTTCCTTCTAGGGGAACAGGGAGGAAGGAGAATCCTGAATTTTTTCATGGATTTGTCTCACCATCTGCCAGGCATCCTACTGCCTCAGAAAGAGAACCTGTTCCTGTCCTTTCCTAAATTTTATTTTATTGCGAGACAATTGGGGTTAAGTGACTTGCCCAGGGTCACACAGCTAGTAAGTGTCAAGTGTCTGAGGCCTGATTTGAACTCATATCCTCTTGACTCCAGGGCCAGTGCTCTATCCATTGTACTACATAGTTGTCCCATTTCCTAAATTTTAGATTGGATTCTTTCCTCAAGAGCTCCCCACTTTGGGCTTGTGAATTCTCAGAGCTTTCTGAGAGTCATTCATCCTTGAATGGCTCCATCTACTAACAATAATGGAAGAGTCCAAGAGAGAGAAAGGCTGGACCTCACTGGACTTTGGCACCCAGTGGGATTACTGGAGGGCTGGTGCCTGTCCTCTCACGCTGTGATCTCAGTGTGTTCCCTTTGCATTTTCAGCCTCCATAAGAGGAAGTTAAGTTACCTAAATTCTGAGCCTGATTTATCAACTGTGAGGCTGTTTCTTCCTTTGAGCAGTCAAAATACCCAGGCTCAAGTTTTACAACCATTGGCATGTCCTTGGAGCAAACTTTTACTCCTCTGAGCCTTAGTTTCTTCATCGGTGAGATGGGTCTAGGAATACTTGCTCTATTTGTCTCACAGATCCATTTTGCTGTTCTTTGCATTTATATCACCGTAGTTAGTCTGTATGCTGTTTGTTATATAAGTCAACGGTCAGACAATAAACATTTATTAAGCACCTAATATGTTCCAGTCATTATATAAGGGGTTTGTTTTGTAGACTCTACTATGTTATAAAATGGAAGCTGTTATTATCATCATGGTTTTTATTTTATTATTATTTTGTTATTTTATTATACAGTGACTAGTATCAGTCACTGGTGCCTCATCTTCTGGCGGTTCTCTTAGGAAGTCAAGTTATAGATGAGATGGTCACTTGGTGAGCAGAGCATCAATGTAAAGGAAGTTGGCATTTCCTTCCAACCTGGGCAGCTTTGTTCACTGCCCTCCCCTCCCCTATGGAGGTTTCTGTCTAGATAATCAGGGATAGGGATGGGGTGGTGGAATAACCATTTATTATTAAGTACTTATTGTGTCCCAGGAGCTGTGATCAATTCTATTCAGAAATGATCTCAATTGAGATAGACAGGACCTGAGATTTCACTAGTATTTCCAGGTAAGGTAGCTCCTACTAGCAGTGCAGGATAGCACCTTCTCTGCAACCAGTGGTTTAGAGAGTAGCCTAGAGTAAAGTAAAGTTAAGTGAATTGTCCAAAGTTGCACAGTCAATCTGTTTCAAAGGTGAGACTTGAGCCCTAGTCTTCCTGGCTTCCTGTTCTTCTTTATCCATGACTACAATATCTCTCTATCAATAAGGACAACAGCTAAGGGAAGGGAGGGATGGGGAGAGAATTTGGAAATCAAAATTTAAAAAACGAATATTCCAAGTTTTTGTTTACGTGTAATTGAGAAAAAATAAAAATTGCATGTAAAAATAATAACAGCTTACCTTTCTGTTTTCCTTCAAGGTTTACAAAACCTTTTAAAGAAGACACATCGGGCAAGTGTATTTTTATGTTTTACAAATGAAATAACAAGTTCAGAGAAGTGATGGGAATTCCTCAGAGAAAAAACTAATAAGCATCAGATTCAGGGTTCGAACCTAGGTCTCCTAACACCTGATTCGGAAAACCCTGTGCCCTAGATAGCACTGGAGAAACACTGGCACAGTAGGAGAAATAAATTGAGAATCTTGAACCTAGAGCTATATAGACAACTCCTACTCAGACCAAGGAACAGCTAGGTAGCCCAGTGGATAGAGCTTGGAATCAGGGAGATTCATCTTCCTGAGTTCAAAAGTGGCCTCAGACACTTGCTAGCTGTTTGACCCTGGCCAAGTCACTTAACCCTCTTTGCCTCAGTTTCCTCATCTGTAAAATGAGCTAGAGAAGGAAATTGCAAGCCATTCTAGGATCATTGCTAAGAAAACTCCAAATGGGGTCAACAAAGAGTCAACCATGACTTTAATGACTGAGCAACAACACTCAGCCCAAGTCCCCTGTTGTCTCATCTTTCTTTTGCTGCTCCTTGCAGACAGTGTATTAAGTGAGAGCCTGAGACTCACAGCTGCCCCCTTCATTACCCGAGAGGTTCTGGTGGACCTGGTGCTGCCCCTGGCAGATGGAAGAGAGTACAGCCTCCGTCAAGGTGACCGCCTCCTCCTCTTCCCCTTCCTCAGCCCACAGAGGGACCCAGAAATCTATGAGGACCCAGAGGTAATGGCCATCCTCCTGGCTTAACTTTTTATGGATATTAAGATGGAAATGAATTTTTTTCTTGCACAGAGGTCTCAAGGCTCAGATTCAGAAGCCCTGGGTTTGAACTGTGACTCTATCATTTACCAACCATGTGACACTGACAAGTCGCTTCAATTTCTCTCAGCCTGTGTCTACTCATCTGCAAAATGGAGATTACATCATTACCCAACAGGATTATTCATTCATCTTTGTATAATACTTTAAAAGCCTTTTTCTCAGAACAGAAGTCTACATTTTACAGATGTAGAAAGCCCAGAAACATGAAATTACTTACCCAAGGTCACACAATTAGTAACTGTTAGGATGACTTAAACCCAGGTCTGACTTCAATGAAATTTCCACCATATGATGATTGCTCCCAATAAGATTTAAAGCACTTTGTAACCATAAAATACAATACAAGTTGAAATTGTTGTTTTCAATTAATGATCTCCAAAAACAACACCTCTCAGTCAAACCCTAATTTCCTGGGACACACTGGTTTCTGGCTGCCCCCATGACCTGTTCATACTTTTATTCACTCATGCATCTATTTGTCCATCCAACGAGCACTTACTGCAGATAGGTAAGAGAGGGGAGAGAGACTGGAAGCAATTAGGAGGCTATTGCAGTATTCCAGGCAAGAAGTGATGAGAGCAGTTGGGTTTTCTCTGCTGGGAGCTCAGGGCTCTCTCCCCCACACCATTTTGTTCCCAGCCAAGTTGGCTTTGCCCCCGTCTCCTCATTTTTTGGAGGCTGATATACTACTCACCCTAAGGCCCTGGATCATACCACCACTGTATTAGCTGCACCCTTCATTACTCAGGAGGTCCCAGTGGACCTGGTGCTGGCTCTGGCAGATGAACAAGAGTACCTTCAGCTTGGTGATTCAGCGAACAGAGTGCTGGACCTGGAGTCAGGAAGGTGAGAGTTACTTGTACCAGCTCTGAAAGACAGGTGGAGCAAAGAAGAGTGCCAGGCCTGAAGTCAGGAATTCTCATCTTCATGAGATGAGTTGTAGCCTCAGACACTTATTTGTTGTGTGACCCTAGGCAAGTCACTTAACACTGTTTGTCTCAGTTTCTTCTTCTGTAAAATAAGCTGGAGAAGGAAAATGCAAACCACTCCAGTATCTTTGCCAATAAAACTCCCAGTGGGGTCACAGAGTTGGACACAACTGAAACACTAAATAACTAGCTGGGTAAACCCCTGGACAAATCACAAACATTAAGAGCACCTACTTCACAGGATTGTTGGGAAGATCTAAAGAGAGAATATTTGTAAAGTACCTGGCACATAGTAAGCATTCAATAAATCTTATTGTCTTCCTTTCCCTGTGCTGCTATCTAGGATCTCCTTTAATCCAGTCAAGACACTTCTCTGACTTTCGAGCAGGTTGCAAGAGTCAATTCCAAGTAATAATGTAGCATTTTGTGAGATTTATTTGACATAGCCAGAATCCAACACAAATGTACATATATATGCAAAAAATCATTACATGCACATATGTGCTCCTAAACATATACATACATACATACATACATATATAATACAACAAACCAATGTACCTAACAAGAAGCAGCATGTTGTAATTTTTTAAACACAGAGTTTGGGGCCAAAAGACTTGAGTACATGTCCTGACTTTATCATTTAGTAGTTGTGTGACCTCAAAGAAAATAATTTACCTTTCTGGGGTTCAGTTTCCTTCTCTTTAGGATAAATGTTGGAGTAGATATTAGATCAGATTTTATGGTCTAGGATGGTAAGTTCTAGTCTTAACATAGACATCTGCAGATATGTTCATACCTGCATACCTATGTATACGTGGGACCATAGATCCAATCATCTAGTCCAGAGCCCTCACTTTACAGAGGAGGAAAATGAGGTCCAAAGGGGTTAAGATGTTATACAGGGTCTTCCCAGTACTATATGTACTTACTAGTACTAAATGTTAGAGAGGGGACTCAAATTCAGGTCCTCTTTAAAGCCAGCACCCCTTGTACTATACCATACTTTTCTATAAACAATTCAAGTCAGAAAGTATTTTTTAAGTTGGGCACTGTGCTAAGGACATAAAGAAAGGCAAAAGACAGTCTCTGCTCTCAAGAAACTCACAGTCTAATGAATATATATGTAATTATATATTTGTATATATACACACATATAGACACATATGCATATATACATATACACACCCAGATGCATATATACACACGCATACATTTATGTACACACACACTCAGCCAGGTTTTCACAGCCTATGAAAAGAAGAGAATTGAGGCCATGTCCCAAGGGCTTGAGGTTTTGAGGCAGCTTGGGAATTGAAAATTCTAAGTTCTTACTGCTCCATTGGCCACCTTCCCGGAAATAACAGAAAGCGAACTTGTATTTCAGGAGTTCAAGTACAACCGATTCCTGAACCAGGATGGAAGTGAGAAGCGAGATTTCTACAAGGGCGGCAAGAGGCTCAAGAATTACAACCTGCCTTGGGGAGCTGGGACAAACATGTGTCTGGGAAGGAGCCATGCGATAAGTGGCATCAAGCAGTAAGTATAATAAAGGATCCTGTCCTTGGCCTCAGGCCTCACTAGCCCGTGGTCAGTTTTGTTGACCACTGGCTCTTCCTCTCAGGGCTTGTCTAGGGGACATGGGTCAGCCATCAGGGTTTTTTTTTTTTCATTTGCTTACCACTCACTAAACTTCCTAACTCCTAAACCCAACTGGAAGCCACTATGCTTCTAACTTTTCAAACCCCTGAGCTGGCTGAGCTCAGTTGTGTTCAGGCACTTGGTGAACCCATAGGATTCAGAGATGGCAGCTACCTTAGTGATAATCTAGCCCAGACACTTTACGGAGGGGGAAGATGAGGTCCACAGAGTTTAATATTTCAGCTAATTTCTGCTCTGCCTTACCAAGAAAAGAAGAAATACTGTACCCAGTCCTTAGTTACGAGCATTCTCTCCCTCTTCAAATTACCTTGTATGTATTTCCTATTTAGTTACCTGCATACATGTTGAATCCTCGTTTGATTTCTGTTTTTGTGTTCCTGCCACCTGGCAGAGAGGTCTGTACATAGTAAGACCTTAATGTTTGTTGAATTGAAAATAGGTACAAAATAGAGTTCTACTACCCCTGAAAGGTCAGGATTTAACTTAGCATAGAAATGATTCCTTCCTCGAAAAAGTTTGCAAAGATTGCCCTTTTCATCATAATGGGCAGGACTTCTATATTCTAGAAGTCCCACCAGTGTCCAAATAGCTGCCGTCTAGGACAAAGGATCAAGCTGAGACCCAGAGAAGGGACGTAACCTGCCCAAGGTCACTTAGGTTAGTGCAGAGCCAGGATTGGAACTCAGGCCTCTGAATTCTCTACACAAATCTCTTTCCTTTGACCACTGTGTGCCATGTCCGGATAGTATTTGGGAGCTTCCATTGTCTTTCCTCACTAAGAATGCCTTGGCAGATATAATTCCTCATCTGAAACCTCTCTGGCTAAGACACTGGACAGACTGTTCAGCTTTCCCTGGGGCGGCTACTTTTGTACATTTTGAACCTTTTAACTCAAGCTGATTTGTTGCCATGTTTAAACTCTTGCAAAGGATGAGCTCAGGGACACTTCAAACCTAATAAGCCCTGATTCCTGGTTCCGTGTACTTCAGCACCAGATTTCTGAGGCACCCAGACTGAGAGCAAGGTTGCAGACTTTTTAACTTAACAAATGCTATGTGCCCAGTCCTGTCTTTGGAACGATGGGGGAAGCAGAAGAACAAGACATCCCTACCCTCAGAAAGGATAGCTTGAATAGTTTGCCTAAGATGACATAGGTAGGAAGTGGCAGAGTTGAGATTTGAACCTCTGACTGTGCTCTTGCGACTTCAAGTAAATGACATATCTCATTTTTATAACACCTTGAGGTTCCTAAAGAGCTATCCCCACAACTCTGAGGTTGGTATTATACACATTTTACAGCTGAGGAAACTGGGACTCGGATTTGCTCTTAGTCATGCAGTCAGAAACTGGGGTAGCTGGGTGATGAAGCAGTTTGAGTGCAGGGCCTGGAGTCAGGAAGACTCATCTTCTTGGGTTCAAATCTGGCCTCAGACATTTACTAGCTGTGTGACCGTGGACAAGTCACTTTAACCCTGTTTGCCTCAGTTTCCTCATCTGTAAAATGAGCAGGAGAAGGAAATGGCAAACCACTCTAGTATCTCTGCTGAGAAGACCCCAAATGGGTTCATGAAGAGTCAGATACAACTGAAAAACAACTGAACAAAAAAAAAATCAAATCTGAAATTTGAACATAGGTCTCCAGAGTCCAGGTCCAGGACTCTTCTCATCATGTGATTCTGCTTCTCTACTGAAGGATCCAAGCTAGAAAAGACTTTCTAATTTAAGTACTTCATTTTATAGGGAAGCAAACCAAGAAGGGGTAGGGAACAAAGAATAACATATTGGTGAAGGACCTTGTGAATGACAAGGACAGTGAATGCCAGAGAGGGGAGAGAGCAAGTGAACTGGCTTCCCTCTTTTTCCTCTCCTGTCAGCTTTCCTGCCTCTCTCCTTTCTGTCCTCTTGTTTGCTTCCTAAGGGCCCCAAGACCAATATGGTGGATGAGAAAGGGAAGATCGCCTCTGTGGTCCCTTACAGCTCAAATTCCATTAAACCCTTTGGTTCTATCATAATAATGAAATGCACAATTTGCATTGCACATTTAAGATTTACAGAGGCCTTTCCTTACTCTTAACCCTGTAAGGGAGGTAGCCCAAATATTATCATTCCCATTTTCCATATGAGGAAGCTGGAGCTCCAAAAGATTAGGTGATTTACCCATCCGGGTTCACTCAACTAGTAATCTTCCAAGCCTTTCCAGTTCTGTCCTTTCTTATTTCAAATCCCAAGATAATCCTAGCTATTTATTCAGTCAAATTATTCCAAAAGTTTTTATTAAGACCCTATTATGTGCCAGGGATTGCACTAGGCACTGAGGTTACAAAGACAAAAGCAAAAACAGACCTTGTCACCAGGGACCTTAGTTTAACTGGATACAGTACATACCACCTACACACAAGCACTGGGAAGTAGGTGGTAAGGGGAATTGGGCCTGTTTTTACAGAAGAGGAAACTGAAGCTGCCGACTTTTCCATTGATTGTCTATCTCTCCATAGGTTTGTTATTATTTTGTTGATGCAGTTTGACCTGAAATTGAAAAATCCAGAGGAAAAGATTCCCGGCTTTGACCTCAGTAGGTATGGGTTTGGACTGATGCAGCCGGAGCATGATATCACCATTTGCTATAGACTCAAGCCAAGAGGAACACAGGGCTCCACAGGGCTTTCCCTCCCAGCGCCTGGGAAAATTACAGAAGCCTGAAAAGTGATTAAGAACTCTCTCTTCCTCTCTCACTAGATGAAACGTTTTGCTTTTCTCTGTCCAACTCCTTCCTTTCTTCCTCCAAGAACCTTCCCATTGGAGGAAAGATTCTATTTCTGATGTCATGGGATTCCTCTGCTCTTCTAGGACAGGGTATAGAGTGGCTCCTCTTCTGGTTCATAAGTTTTGCCAAATCATATCCACTTCCTGGGAGGTCCTTCCTAGAACTAATATGGAGGACCTTGAACTTGGGCCAAAGCTTCATCCTTTCCCTGTTTTCTTTCTGTTGCTAGAGTTCTATGGGGCAGAGGATGGAGTTCGGTCACCAAGGATTAGATCTGTAGCTCTAAGTTACCTGTTTGACATGTATCCCTTTAATACAGTCTCTCTGGACTTTGGAGTAAGGAGAAGCTGGTTGTGGACCCACACACAGACCCACACTATGCTCCAGTGAGCATAGACCTATCATGTCAGTTGCTTACTTGCTTTTCCCAAAGAGTTGTTAGCTTAGGACTACACATAACACAAAGGGCAGTGTAGAACTTGGGCCATTGACTTTTATTCCTATCACTACAAAATATGTAGCCAAATATCGGCTGATTTGATGACTATACACTGGTGCTATTTATGACAATGATTTCCTTCCAGTCCCCAGTACTCTACTCCTTTCTGAAACACAAGTGGAGAATCTACCACCCATGTAAATATTCATAACACTTCCCAAACTTTCCCAGTCCCTAACCCCTGCCTGGGAGGGCCTAGCCCTAGCCCCTCCCTGATTTTCTTGGTTTCTGAAAAGACTTGCCTCCTTCGTTAGAAACCCAGCAACTCAAATTTCAAATTGCCTTTCATATTCTCTAGCTACCACCATCTCTTGGTGTACAATTCTAGGACCTACTCAACTGATTGCTAGACCTTGACTTGCTTGGCAGCTGTCCTCTCTCCTAAAAGTATGCCTGGCTGAGTTCACAGACAACATAATTCTTTCAGTCCTAGAAGCAACACAACTCCTCCTTATTCTGCTCTGGTTCTTTGAAGAAAAGGCGACACATCCTAGAACATAAATGCCAAATTGAGGTTAGCCCACATGAGCATGCTACAGCAATTCTTTCTCTCAAATAATCCTCACCCAGTTATGCATGCCCCATGCCTTGGGGTTCCTTGCATCCCTTGCTCAGGCATTGTTTTTACCAAAATAATATTGGAAGAACTCAGAAAGTGCCCAATTCAGATAAGTGACATAAGATCCAATCTAGTGAGTAGATTGTCATCATCATTCTTCCATACTCACATAGTAGGCAAGGGAAGGGGGCATTAGCACCCAGATTCCTAAATATTACATTGCTCAGGCCAGAGATCTGTGAAAAACTGGGTGCTTCCTGTAATACTCACTGACTCCACCCTTCTACTTAGTCACTCATTTCATCCAAGCCTCACATAGACTCACTCAAAATGAAAAGTTTTTTCAGTGCCAATGTGTGCAGTATGCGCACTCTCCACTCTCACTCCCATTGGACACATCTCCCCACAAACCCCTAAGTAGTCAACATAAATACTCTCAGCCATGGAAACTCCTCACCTTTATTCTACCTCCCTTCTAGCCTTCCATCCATTGTCCTTTTAAAAAAATGATTGTTATTGGTATCATTTTTTTTACATTGCCCTGGGTTTTCCCTCCTTCTAGAAAGCTATCCCTTATAACATTTTTTTTTAAAGAGTAAAAAGAAAAAAATTGAACGGAACCAGTCACTACAATGAAAAAAATCTGACATTACATGCAATGTCCCACAGCCCTGGACCCCTCCGTCTCTGTGCAGGAGAGGGAGGAGGTGTTTTCTCACATCTCCACCTGGAGGCCATGCTTGTGTCTTATAATTTTGTGATATTCATTTTGGATTGTTTCCTGATTACTGTACTTTCCATCGTATTGCTGTAGTTGTGCATATTGTTTCTTGGCTATCCTTACTTCACTTTGCATCAGTTCATGTAAAGTCTTTCCATGCCTTTTTGGATTCTGTGATATTTCTTTTATTGTATCCAGTACTTTCCAACCCCTCCAAGACCAGTACCAGTTCTAATCCTGAAGCTATCTTCTGTTGCCCTTAAATGGGCTTGTGGACTAATGGACATCTCCAGTAGCAGGCTGTCCCGGCAGCCTTGGGTGCACAGCCTGTGTCTCCTCTGCTGGCATCCTCATATTCTGACACATTCATCAGCCATCCAACCCAGAGCTCCCTGGCAGCCAGTCCCATCACCTCCTGATTGCTGTCGGCCCATTCGTATTCCTTCAGCCTCATCAAGTCATGACTTTTTCCTCTTCCCAAGAAGGGACAGAAGGAAAAGGGAGGAAAGCTTCTGCACAAGATAATATCACACCTTTCAGAAAAAAGATCCCCCTTGGCATGAAGTTCACAAATGACAATTCCTTTCATTACAAGGGGTAATGACCCTTTAAGGTCCAGATATTCCTAGTAGAGCTGAGGGACAGGAGGTGAATAGGTGACCTGAAAAGGTAGAGATACAGCCAAGGGAGAAGAAAAAGGAATGGATGAAGAGAAGTGCATATGATTAAGAATTACATTACTATGGTAGGTAACTCTAGTTGCTGGCTTGGACAGAGGGGCTAGATGAACTAATATCAATTCATTAGCATTTATTAAGTGCTTACAATGTGCCAGGCACATGCTACATGCTAAGGATATACATGAAAGAAAAAAAAAAAGACAGGCCCTGCCCCCCAGGACCTTACATTCTAAAGGGGAAAAAAACACATAAAAGGGAGCTGAGGTGAGGGTGAAACTGGGAGAACCAGAAACCAGAGGTGGGAGAGGAATTATGAATAGCAGGTCTGGGTCCTTCCTCAAAATGGAGGTTCTGGGAGGAACCCACCCATGGGAGAACGGGCAGAGGGATGTTCTAGAGTTATAAGACTCCTGAGATATGGTGGAAAAGTTCAAAGCAGAACTGAGAGCAGAATGTGCAATAAAAACCAAAAGAATGGGTGATTCCCCCAAATTCCTATTTTACCTTGAACTGCAGAGATACAAAGAAAAAAATTCACTCTCAAAGAGACAGATGTACACGCACACGCACACACGTACATAAGAATTCTCTTCCATGGTTGGGCCCCAATTCCCTCTTAGCTTAGACCCATTGACTCAGGATAGGTGAGAAAAGAGCACTGGGACATGTGAGTTAATCTGCAAAATGGACCGTGTCTAGAAAATAGCAGCGGACTGGAGTTTGCATTAAGGGCCTCTCCTGTGCCTCTGATCTCCCTGGTCCCGGAGGCCTTAGGCAGCAGCTGTGGTCAATGACAGCTTCAGGGGAAGAGGGAGGGAGTGAGCTTTCCCTCCCGGTACTGGGGAAGCCTGTCTCCATGCGTGGCTGACCATCCTAGCCTCTAGAACACTAGACCATCTGAAAAACCAGGGCCCCTCAGGACGGTAGGGATGAACTGGGTTGCCATAGCAACAGTTTAGCTGCCTTGTTCCTGAGCCTGGATTAGAAAGGGAAGCAAGAGATACCAAATTACATGTTCTGGAGGATAACCAAAAACAGGGAGTACTTTACAGCTTTCTTCTAATACCGTGTGCTGTGCTCTTTAAACGTATGTTCTTGGAAAGGGGCACGGTCCCTTTAAACGCAGAGCTCCGAGGAGGACCCCTGTGGGCACTTACTTCTCTAGCTAAGAGAGGGAAGGCTGAGATAGCAGACATTTCCTAGAGTATGGGAGCTTTCTGGAAGATTTAAGCTCCAGTTGCCAGGGACTTTGAAATCACACCAGTGGAGCTAAGAGACTGGGAGGGTCTCGCTTTAAAGCTTTAAGGAAAGGATTCTACATTCTTAATGATAAGTGGTGAGGTGGGGAGCAGAGTGTATCTCAGCATTTTTATTCAATCTTGTGTTAGTTTGCTATTATCTTGGAACGATAAGGATAGTTTCTAGTAGCAAATTTCATGCTTGGTTTTAGTAAAAAGTTGTATTTTTATAGAAAAAGCACAAATTATGTTTTTCACATAGAGACCATTAGAGTTTAGCAGGATCTATGGAAGATAGAGCCTTGGAAGGGGCATTGGAGATCATTTCAACAGTTTCATTTTACAGAAAAGGAAATTTGGAAAAAGAAAATGGGGGCGGATGGACAGAGAGAGCCCCTTGCATATCCAGAAAAGGAGAGCTGGGACTAACACTCAGGTCCTCTGACTGATTTTTGAGCTCTCGACCCTTGAGCACAGTGCCTCATACCTCAATTAGCAGGATGCCTAGAGCTGGGAAAGAATAATGTATTCTAGATAATTTCATTTTTCCAGTTTACTGAGGATAGAATAGGCCCCATAAACATTTGTCGTTGGAAAGTGTTGCTTACATCCATTTTCCTGTCTTGGTAAATTAATGGATAAGCACAGTAATGGAATTTTTCTTTATTGAGGGAGGTTCCTACTGAGCCTCAGGGTCATTATTATGAAAACTTAAGAGCAAAGAAGATATCGCCTGGCAAGACCTTAAAATGCTCTGTACTAAATGTAAGTTACTGTGATGATGAGGAGGATCCTGCCCAGGATGGAGTGGAGATGGACAAGGTGGAAGAGGTCAGGGACGAACGTGGCCCTGGAATTTAGTTAGCACAAAATCCCTGCTCTAAATTCATTTTATCATGCTATGACTCATGAAATTGAAGTGAACTCTTTCACCCTCAGATCTGCTTCAGGTGCCCGGTTAGCTTGGACCTGTTGATCAAGGTTTTAAAACTCCACCTAGTTTGCTCTGAAATCTTGAGTGTTCTGTCCCTGAGCTCAGAAGGAAGGGGCAGCATCTTCTGCTCTAGCATTCAGCACAGTGCAGGGAGCTCAAGGGATTCTTAGTGTATCTGTGTGCCAGACCTTGAGATCTGGTCACATGTCATTCTCCTCCAACATCCCCACAGAGAGGGAGACAATAGAATGGATTGAAAACTGTGGATTGATAGAAAGGATGTCAGAATTGGATGAGCTCACCCTTAGAGAGTGAGTGTTAGAACTTCAGGGAATATTAGAACATGGAATGTCAGAACTAGAATTGGCCTCAGACCAAAGAATGATAGATAGTATGGAAAGTCTGATGCTAGAAGTACAATAGCAGAATGGAGGAAGGAAAAACATCACCTGGGAAAGTCCAATATACAAAATATACAAGGAATGAACACAATCATATAACGTTCCCTCAATAGATATGTGGTCATATCAAAGGATATAAACAGCTTTCAAAATAAGATTTGTAAGCTATAAATGACAACATGAAATATGTTCCAAATCACTAAGAATTGTGTCACCAAGAGTGAATATTACTAAGTGAAATGTGTTTCAAAATCTCCACCATCATAAGAAAAATGCAAATTTAAACACTCTCATTAACTTTCTTAATTAAAGTAATTTTACCTCACTCTATGCAAATTTGCAAAGATGAAAATAGATATGAGTAGTCAATGTTAGAGGGATTACAGGAAGACAGGTGCATTCTTAGTGGAGCTGTAAAGTAGTCTAGTCATTCTGAATTTCAATTTCAAATAATTCAAGAAAAGTAAATAATACTCTTTGATCTTGCTACTGGACATTTACTCTAAGGAAGTAAAAATTAGGAACAAAAGTCCAATGTGTATCAGAATATTCATAACAATACTCTTTGAGGTAGCATGGAATGGAAACAAAGCGAGCGTCCATCGATTGGAAAAGGATTGTAAAAATTGGGACAACGAATGAAATGGAGTATTATTTGCAAAAATAAATGATGATTATGAAAAATTTATGGGATGTGGTGTTTTTTTGTATGAACTGTTGGAGAGAAATTAGTAGAACAAAGACAATATGTACAACAACGTAAATGGAAAGATCATCAAAAAGTTAACTCTGAGTAATGGAAAAACAAATAAAGATCCTGGAGAATGACTAATGTGGAAATGTTTTACACGACTGCACATGTATAACCTATATCTGATTGCTTACCATTTCAGGGAGAGAGGAAGAAAGGGAAAGAAGGAGGGATAGAATTTGGAGCTCAAACTTTTTTTTCATTTTGATAAATTTATTTATTTTCAGTTTTCAACATTCACTTCCACAAAATTTTGAATTTCAAATTTTCTCTCCATCTCTTCCCTAACCTCACCTCGGGACATCATGTATTTTTATTTGGAACCAAAAACTTTTTTTAAAATGTTTAAAAATTGTTTTAACATGTAATTGAAGAAAAATTAAATATTATATTAAAAAAGGATCCTGGAGATAATTAAATACTCCTCCCTTCTGGTAGAGAGGTGGGACATTACTGAGACTGAATGTTATATATGGTGTCAGAAAAGGTTTGTATGTAAAAGTGCATGCTTCCCTATGTTTGATTGCTTCTGTTTTTTTCTAGAAGGAGGTTTCAATCTGGAGGGGATGGAAATGGAATGACTGATACAAAGGAAAAAAAATCAATAAAGAAAATTTAGGAAAATAAGATTAGAAGGGAACTTAGATAATGTTATGGCTGGAAGGAATATCTTGGTTGAGTATCCAGTCTAGCCTCTTCCTTTAGGAAGTGATAAGTGCATGCTCAAGACGGTACAGTAAGCCCAGGTCTCCTACCACCAGGTTAGTGCCTTGGCCTCTACTCTATACTGCAAAGTGGTTTGTTTGTTTATAACAATTCATTGACACATGTAAGGAAGAAAGGAAGAGTAGCGATTCTCTCATTTTATAGAAAGATACACAAATGACTTAAGAAATGACAAATCACAGTCACTCAGTGCCAGGGCTGGAACTAGAACCTAGATCCACTGACTCCAGTCCCAGGGACTTCTCCCTTCAGCTACATCACACTTGTAATGATCTCTTGAGGATAATATTGCTACCGAGTATTTAGTTTACTAAATAAAATTTGGCAAAGATATGTTGACTTTTTCTACCTTTCTCTAGCTAGCTAGCACTTCTACATCTCCTTAAGGTTTGCAAAGTGCTTTATAAATACTATTTTATTATGTCTTCACAACAATCCTGAGAGGTAGGTGCTATAATTATCCCCATTTTACGGATGAGGAAACTGAAACAAACAGTTGTTAAGGGCACTTATGTCATATCATTGTTCATCCTTCATTCCTGGAGAGGATAAATGACATTGCAAGGGTGATGTCTGACTTGTTCATGAATTAAAGTGAGGCAGACCTTTGCAGAGCTGTTGGCCTCACTTTGCTCAGCTCTGCTTCACTCTCTCCTCCAGAGTCATCAGAGTCTAGTGGAAAACAAAAGTCAAGATGACTGATGATGGCCCAGAATGCAGTGGGTGACCTTGGCCTTTCTAAGGTAGAGAGGATTTCCTCAGGAGCTTACTCAAGGTTGGTAGCACGTGTATCAAGAGTTCAGACTGAGAGTCAGGAAATCGCACCCCAGACACTCAGTAGCTGTGTGATATTGGGCATGTTACTTAGCCTCTCTTAGCCTTGGTTTTCTCATCAATAAAATGGGGATAATAATAGTGCCTACCTTCCAGAGTTGACATGAAGATCAACTAACATGTAAAGTACTTTCCAGACATTAAAACATTCTATAAATACTAGGTATTATTACCATGTTCCAAGGTTTGCTTTGACTGTGGAATCTTTGACTTGTATTCCCTTCCAGGTTCAATATTCTATAAGACTGCTTCCAGTTCTATGATGGAATGTGATTATAGAGTTGAGGATCTGAGGCAGGGACAAGGGACAATAGAAACTTGTCACCCCTTCCTGAAAAGGCAACTACCCCAGATTTTATTGAAACTTTTCTTTCGCCAAAAGCAACAACAGTTAATTAAATCATTATTAGGCGGAATGATCCATGAAGCCTTGATTTCTTCTTAGTTTTCTCTGCCTTGTTCTCTGCCTGACACATCCTGGAATTATTGATTTCCTCATCTGGGATTGCGTATTATTTTACATCTAATTGCTTCTCTAGAATTATATATCTTAGAATCACAACTCAACTCCTGTATTTCATCATCATTTGGGCATTGTTCCTAGTAGTTGCCAGCCTCTGCTCAGCCTAGATCTGAAAGAATTCCCTACTTGGTACCTGCCAAAAAGGCTAGGCAAGGCAGATTTTGTTGCTTGTTTCCCTCTGAACTATTAGCATAGTCTGGTGTCTTAAGAAAGGCCTACATTTGCTTACAGAGAGTTGTGGGTTAATGTTGACTTAGCAACAGGGAACGAGCAACGGGGTTTGGCAATTGGAGGATGGGAAAGAAAGGCAGAGGTCCACCAGGGCTGGGGGCCTTCCTGGTCCATGCCCTACTTGGTGAAGTGAATCCAAACACCAGGGTAACACCTTGAGAATGGAGTAGACATGAGATTTTATCGTTGTTGATGGTGAGTTGTTTTCATTCGAGTCCAACTCTTCATTACCCCATCTGGGGTTTCCTTCGCAAAGATACTGGAGTGGTTTGCTATTTGCTTCTCCAGCTCATTTTACAGATGAACAAACTGAGGCAAATAGGACTTGCCCAGGGTCACACAGCTAGTAGGTGTCTGAGGCAAGATTTGAGCTCAGAAAGACAATTCTTTCTGACTCCAGTTCCTTCTCTCTATCCATCTAGCTGCCCCAAACATGAGCACCCTTGATTCATCAGGAAGTCATCATTTTGGATGCCCTCTGCACCTGTCCATTTGATCTATATGAGACAACCTTAACAAAGTCAAGTGAGGTCAGCTTAGCATAATTTGTTCCTATCAAGATTTATGAAAGCTGAGCAGCTGTAATCTTCTTTAGAGTTGAATCAAGAAACCAAAGTATCCATGTTAGAAAAACAAATCAGGCTTCATAATACTAGCCATCATTTCTTTATAATTCCTCTGATTATCAGACTTGTGCTTTTCAGCAGACGTGTGCACAATTTGATATTAATAAATTTCATAGAATTGTATTGCATATAATATAAGGTATTAAAGGGACATTGTAACAAAGAACAAAAAAGCAGTAAAGCAGGAAGAGATCTTAGAATGTAGGAATTCAGTGGAAGACAGATCTTAGAGTCCATCTAGTCCAACCTCTTCATCTTTCAGTTGAGGAAACCAAGGCCTAGAGAGGGTAGTTTCCTGGTTTTATAGGAAAATGCTTTGGGGCTTTAGTTCCTCCAAACCATACTGTTAGAAGGAGGGAATCATAGAGGTTATTTCATTTCATCCAAATAGTTACACTTATTGATTTATTCATCTAAGTATTGAGTGCTTTATTGTATGCCTAACTCTGCACTGGACTGTGGGGGAAATCAAAAGAAGTAAATTATACCTTCTTTGCCCCAAAGGAACTTACAATCTAGTTGAAAGGCTGTTAATAATAGTACAAACAAGTATTTGGGTTTATCTGGACAAATGAGTCAAATGATTGATCTAGACAAAAAGTATCATGAGGAAACTGAGGCTGAGAAAGGTTGAGTGGGTGCTAAAATCCCATACCTTTAGTAAATGTCTGAGGCAGGGTTTGAACTCAGGTACTTCTCTCTCTAAATCCAGCACTCTAGCCACTATGCTACCTTGTCTGCCATTGACTATAGAGTATTATAACAGAATTCAATTCAACATACATTCTAGTCAACAAACATTTATTAAGCTTCTTCCAGTGCAGAGCACTGGAGATACTAAGGCAAAAAAAAAAATGACACTTGATCACATGACTTGATCAAAGTCACACAGCTTTTTAATGATGAATCTGGGAGCCATATAGTGTCCTAGATACTCTTAAACTACTCCATTCTTCTGAATACTGTCTCCTTCCTCTGTTTCTATAACACTGCTCTCTTGCGTTTCTCTTCTCTGATGATGTTTCTAAAACAATTAGCAGTATCTACCACATTTAATAAGTCCATCGTTCCTTCCTTCCTTCGTTCCTTCCTTCTTTCCTTCCTTCCTATCATATCAGTTTTCTTTGCAGAGTCATAATCCATATTTCATCCCCTTTGCATGAGTATATCCCAGGACGTTGTCTGGGGTTCTCTTCTCTACTTTTTCTTGGTGATCTTAGTAACTTTCATGGGTTCAACTATCATTCTTTGGTTCCCAAATCTACATTTTAGCCTCCATCTCTCTCCTAAGCCCCAGTCCTATACCTATAACCTCTTATTGGAGATCCCTACCTGCATATACCATCTCAAACTCAGCATGCGTGTCCAAAACAGAGCTCGTTATCCTCCCCCTCTGCATTCTCCCTCCTCTATAACCAAGTAGTTGCTAAGTCACATAGATTCTGCCTCTACCATTTCTTTGGCATCTGTCCCCTCCTCAGCATTCATAACACAGTCTAGTTCAGATCCTCCTTACCATTCATCTAGATCATTGCAACATTGTCCTAACTGGTCTCCATAAATCTAGCCTCTCATCTTTCCAGTCCTTCGTTCATTTAGTATTGCCCAATTGGTATTCCCAGAGCACAAACGTGACCGTGTAACTCTCCTACACAGGAAGGTCCAATGATTCCTTATTACCTCTGAGATAAAAGACAAACTCCTCTAACATTTAAAAGCTTACACCATTGGGCTCCTGCCTGGCTGTCCAGGCTTATTTCGCATGTTGTTCTCATTTACCCCTTCTCTGACCCAGCAAAGTGACCTATTTGCTTTCTTGTACTTGCCATTCTATCTGCAGCCTCTTTGTATCTTTTCAGGCAATGTGCCATTCTTGGACCATTCTCCCTCCTCACCTCTGCCTCTTGGAACATTTTGTCTCCCTTCAAGATTCAGCTTACAGAAGACCTTTTCTGATTCCTCCAAATGTTAGTGCCCCACTCTAAAATTACTTTATATTTTTGCATAGATCTCATATTGGAGATACAGCATACCACAGAGGATAGGAAGTCAATCTCAAAGTCAAGAAGAGCTGTATTCAAGTCCCACCCCTAATATATACTGGCTATGGGAACCAGGATGAAACATTTAACCTCCAAGTGCCCCAAGCTACTTTCTAAGACTTAAAATTATAGAGGAGTTGTTATTCGGAATTAGTAGAGGGAATTCTCTCAAGATGGATCGTGAACACCAATGAAATCCCAGGTCTAGTCCTCAAAAATCTTGATATTTACTTATCTGGGATAATGTTGTATCCCACCCCGCAGAAGAACAAAGCTCCTTGAGGGTAGAAACTATCTAGTATTTGCCTTTGTATTCCCAATGGCTAGCACAGGTTGGTGCTGAATAAATGCTGAGCTGAATTGGATTGAATTGAATTCAGAACCTCTACAAATTTGCAAGACTTGCTGATTGACTGAACATAGGATGCAGAGGAGGAGTCAAGAGCGGCTCAATGTTTGGAGGCTAGATGACTGAGAGAATGGTGATGGCGTGATAAGAACAAAGAAGTGCGGAGAAAGGAAGAGTTGACTTAGAGTTAATGTGGTTTTGGACATTCTGAGTCTGAAGCACCAGAAGGACATCCTGCTAGAGGTGACCTGTGGGAAACCTGATGTAGGAATGACTGAAGAAGTATGCAACCCGGCAGAGAATCGATGGGTGAGGATGAGCTAAAGAGACAAGAGACACAGACCAAGTCTGTCATTTGGGACTAGATTATTTGGGAATGGGAAGAGGAAGAAGGACTTTTGACTCCTTATGATACCCAAGATTAAATATAAAATCCAATGTTTAGTGTTCAAAGCCCTTCATAAGCAGTCCCCCTTTTACCTTTCCACCTTACTACCCTCCATGTAGTCTTCAACCCAGTGACACTGGCTTCCTTACTGTTCCTCACACATGACTCAACTATGCCTTTTAACTGGCTGTCCCCATAACTGGAAGCCTATCTCTCATCATCTGGTCTCCTGACTTCTCCAGCTTCCTTCAAGTGTGAGTTAAAATCCTACTTTCTAGGAGAAGCCTTTCCTGACGACTTATATGAATGAATGTAAAGTGAAGTGAGCAGAACCAGGAGAACAATTTATACAATAACAACAGTACTGTAAAAATGAATAATTTTGAAAGACCTAAGTCCTGAATACTGATCCATCACCATGGAACCAAGCACAATTACAGAGAACTCATAATGAAACATGCTTCCCATCTCCAGATAGAGATTTGATGGACTTAGAATGCAGAATGAAACATATTATCTTTTCTTTATTCCTTCCTTCCTTCTTCTTTCTTTCTTTCTTTCTTTCTTTTTCTTCCTTTCTATCTTCCTTCCTTCCTTTCTTTCTCCCTCCCTCTCTTCCTTGTTTTTGGACATAGCTAATGTAGGAATTTATTTTGTTTGACTATACATATTTTAAGCAACTTTGTTTTTCTTGCTTTCTTAGCAGGGCAAGGGAGAGCATTTGGAACCAAAAATAAAATTGAATTTTAAAATATATAGGGTTTTTAAAAAGAAGCCTTTCCCAATCCTCTTTAATTCTAGTGCCTTGCTTCTGTTGATTCTTTCTAATTTATCCTGTATAAGGTTTGTTCATACATAATTGTTTGCATGTTGCTTCCTCTGTTAGACTGTGAGATTCTTGAGAGTAAGGACTGTTTACCTTTCTTTGTCTCCTCAGTTCTTAGTATAGTGTCTGGTTTTTAACAGTAAGCACTTAATAAATGTGTGTTGCTTGTCAAAAGAGAAACAGAAAAGTGAGCAATGGAGTACTCCATACTCCATTGTATGTCCCTGGGGGGGAGGGGGGTTCCAGTGTGTGGCAGGAAATTCTCCTTTGCAAGTCCTTTGATGGGGAAGGAGAGGCAGCAATGGAAACCTTTGTCTACACTATGGCCTGCCCTCCTGAGGATACATCCTTTTGACCTTATCACACTATTTCTCAATTTCCCCAAGCTTCTAACACTACATGGTTGTCCTTAAAGTCAATTCACCTATGAGACTGATTGTTATAAGTACTTGTTGTCTACGTTCTAAGATTACTCCCAGTTCTGACATTCTTGGTCCTATGATCTAAGGTCCCTCCAAAGTCTGGTATTCTACTTCCTATATATTTCTGTAGGATCCTCCTACCTTTGACATCTCTTTCTCAGACATTCAAGGGAAGAGGGAAGCTTTGGGAAGGTACAGGAAGGCCTGATGAAGAGCTTTGAAGTTAGTAAAAAAAAAAGAAAGAAAGAAACTGATATTTTTCAATCTATCTGCAAGGCTTTGCTGGAGCCCATAGTATCCAGACATCTCCAGAAAGCCAGGCACTTGTTCACACCTGTTTTTCAGACTAGTCCTTTTTACAGCCTTGCCCTCTGTCAATTACAAAGGGCCAATTGATTTGAACCTCTCTTTCCCTAGATTTGAATTGCTGACATCTCCATTAGCTGCCAAGGCACGCCAGGGAGTATCGAACGTGGAAGGCAGGAGTGCAGAGCACTCAGCTAGAAAGCCAAGTAGGCACTAGTATTTCCAGCAGTGGGTGGGGGCAGCCAGCCAGCTCTGGGAAGTGGAGGAAGGGAGGCAGAATAAAGGAGATTCAGGGGACACAAGGCCATGGAACTCCCAATTAGATGGACCCCTGGTTTAGGAACAGAACATTAGCAAGTAGTCAGGGAAAGTGGGACACACCCAGGCCTCATCCTCTGTGACTGAACCCACAAGAATTGATATAGATAGTTTGGTCAGGATCTACAGGTATTTTTCTTTAAAGTAATCCATATCCCATCATGGTTAAGGGACAGAGTAAGAGCTGGGAGGGGCTTTACTGGTCTCTAGTCATAAGATTATGGGACTGCAGATTTAAAGTTGAAAGGGACCTTAGAGGTCATTAGTCTCATTTATACAGATGGGGAAAGTGAGAGACTTGCCCAAGCTTACATAGGTAATAAGCCAAGATTTGAACTCAGATCCTCTGAGTTCATTGCTTTTTTCACTCTATTATATCAATTCTCTCATTTTAAAGGAAGAGAAATTGAGGCCTCAAGAGAGGAAGTGATTTACTCAAAATCACACAGAGATTTAGTAGCAGAGTGAGAGTTAAAACTCATGTTTCCAGACCGCCCCAACCCAATGCATTTCATATTATATGATGACTGCCTCTCGTGATTAAACCCTAAAGAATTGATATATACCAACTACCCTCATAAGAGACCAGTACATAACACAGAAGGTTCATTTGTTCATTGACAAGAACTCTACTTGCTAAATGACCTTGAACAGTCATGCTGGTGTGTATATTTCCTTCCTCACAATGATAGTTCCTTGGGAAATGGAATTATAGTCAGGACGTTGCTTTATCAGAGTCAAAAGAAAGTGAGTTAGATGTTCTTATGAGTTATTGTCATAAAAATGAGATAGGGCTCCTGGTGAGTTACCCTTACCATAGAACAGCATGGAGTATTAGATCTGCAATGGAAATTTGAACAAAAATGTCCAAATTGAATGAATCTTAGAATAGAGAACATAGAAAAATCAAGATGGAAAGGACCATAGAGATCATCCAGTTCAATCCTTTTCTTTTACAGATAGTTAAATTGAAGTCAATGGATAAAAACTTGTGAAAGTCTCACCTTCCCAATGAAACTGGAAGGTCATAGACAGGGACAACCTGTTATTTCTTTTCTGTCTTCTTGAACGATCAGAAAGAGACCAGATATACCATAGGTCCCTCCACAGTGTGGTATCTTTGTTCCTTTTCAGCGTGGTCATATGTTATTCTCTCTCATACATTCTCTGTCTCTAACCAGGCACCCTCCTATCATGCCTCCATGCTTTGCTCTTAATGCCAGAATAACACCTCCTTCACTTTCTTCACCCTTTATTTTCCTTTTAAATTTTGCTTTCCTTTTCAATTAAAAAGAATTTATTTATTTATTCCTGCTACTTTCATACCTTCAATTTAAGAAAGAAAAAGAAAACCTTTTTAACAAATTGCAGAGTTAATCAAAATAAATCCCTGCATCGGGTCATGTCCAAAAATCTATGCCTCTTTCTTCACCTTTTGTCAGGACGTGGGTAGCATGCTTCAACATCGGTCCTCCAGAATTGCGATGGGTCATTTCTTCAATTGTAGTTCTCAAGTCTTTCAAAGTTGTCTTTATGATGTTACTATTGTTTAAATTGTTCTGGTTCTGCTCACATCACTCTGCATTAGTTCATATGAGCCTTCTCAGGGTTCTCTGAAACCGTTCCTCTTGTCATTTCTTATTGCATATTAGATTCTATTACATTCGAATACCATCATTTGTTCAGTCATTCTGTAATTGATGAGCAGCCCCTTCGTTTCCAATCTTTGTCACTTCAGAAAGGTCTGCTATAAATGAGTATAAATGAGCCTTTGAAGCCTAAACCTAGGACTGGTATTGCTGAGTCAAAGGATATATACAGTTTAGTGACTTTGAGAACATGATTGAAATTTCTTAACAGAATGGCTGTACCAATTCACAGCCCCATCAACAGTGCATTAATGTGCCTCTTTTTCTGTAGCCCTTACTCATTCTTTTTTTTTTTTTGAGGCAGTCAGGGTTAAATGACTTGCTTGGGTATCACACAGCTAGTAAGTGTCAAGTAGCTGAAGGCCATATTTGAACTCATGTCCTCCTAACTCTAGCACCATGCTCTACCCACTGTGCCACCTTACTCATGGTATCAGACACTGAAGTCCTTGCTTGAGCTGAACTTCCAAGCATTCAAACTATGCTTCAGAGAGCACAATTCCAATGGGCTGTCCACGTTGTTCAAATGCAAAATGTGCATTTGCCAAAAAGACTATTTTATGGAGAACTCACAAGGGGCAGGCGATCACATGGTGGTCAGAAGTGATACAAGAACACTCTCAAGAACTTTGGATTTGACTGTGTGACATGGCAGACACTGGCACAGGATCACTCAGCATGGCGTGCCCACATC
This sequence comes from Bettongia penicillata ogilbyi, assembly GCA_023548195.1. Lineage (NCBI taxonomy): Eukaryota > Metazoa > Chordata > Mammalia > Diprotodontia > Potoroidae > Bettongia > Bettongia penicillata. Next base: position 20,771,778 of record JAJHZJ010000292.1, on the reverse strand, counting down.
AGAAAGGGTGCTGTGCTCTATGAGCAAAGCAGAATTGATACAGTACAGAGTAAATATAAGATGTGCAAATTTGGAGTATCCACCCCAAAAATTCACATGGACTATCTGTGCCCTACCTGTAGTAGAGCATTCCAAGCTTGTATTGGTCTGATCAACCACAGTCAGACACACTGAAACTTTACTTTATCATGGTGATGTCATTTTGGTCCTCTTCGAAGACAGACAACAACCAACCAATTAGGAAGCCTTCCTTGATTTCCCCTTCAGTAATGACATTCCCCTTATATTTCATATAATACTTTATTTTGTAATTGTCTAAAACACTAATCGATTAAGGCATATGATAGCTTTTTGACTTATTCTTCTACTGACTATGATTTCCTTGAGGAAAAGGACTGTGTTCTATTTCTTTCTCAGTATGTAACACAATGTTCTGTACGTAGTAGGTTTCTAATTAATGTTCACTCTATTTGCTGTATTCTAACTACATAGGTTGCCATGGTCAGGTAACCACACCAATAAGATCATGGATGAACTTAAAATATTGAAATACTTGTTGAATCGAACTGAAGGCAAGTTTGGCTTCTTCCTCCTTGGGCTCATGTCTAATCACAAAGGAAGGAAGTGAGAGAGCATTACTTTGACCTCTGCCATTGACAAAGACTTCCCTCTTCTCTTTTCTATGGAGGCAATCTCCAGATATTTGTGTTTTGAGACTTTCATAAGAGATTTGATTCTTCCTTTGTGAATTCCCTTTATTTGATTAAAATAATATTCTGACTTTTTGTTTTTCAAAAACCTAGACTTGGCTAATGTCCTGGAATTAGCACTTTCCTGAAGAGCACTGTTTTCACTTAAAGTTGTCAACTATAAGCATTTGCTTGACTGAGGTCTCCATCGTTGAGTAATTACCACTGCCTGTGAATGAGATCATAGAATCACAGATTTAAAGCTATAAGTCAGCTTAGAGATCAGTGAGTCTGACCACCTCCACCACCCCACCCCCCTGCCCCTTCTTTATAGGTGAAGAAACTGAAGTTTGATGACATCAAGCAACTTGTCCGAGGTCAACCAGCTACTTTGTGACAGAGGAAGAATTTGAATCCAGATCTTTCTGCCTCCAAGTCCAGAACTCTTTCTATTGATGCATGCATGCATGCATGTATGTATGTATGTATGTATGGCTTCCATCACTTGTATTTCCTATTGTAATGGGGGTTGAATTGATCTTTTGAGGCAATACCTAGGAATGTGTGCCCAGACTTGTAGCAGAAACTTATAAAGTTCTAAGGACATGGTGATTCAGCATTTGAGCCTTCTAATGATGACAAATTTCCTGGATGCTTCTGGCCGTAGAGTGTTGAAGCAATAAAAGGATGTGGTGCTTTTAGATTCTGAGAAATTCCTTCTTTCTGAACAGAAAAAAACTTTGATTCAGTGGATGTTTAAAAGGAAGTGATCCCAACCTCAATATTCTCTTCCCTTCTTGCTGTGGATCACTGCAAGACTATTTTGAGCCCCTCCCTGTGAGGTACTGGGGAGGTATGTCTTAATCTATCCCCTAATCCAGCCTTTATGCATCCATGAGCACCCGGTATACAAAGGACATGTATTTCCCAGGCAAGACTGAGCCTGGTTTTGGTGCTATCTTTTTTGACGTTGTTTTTTTCCCAATCTAAATGAGTCTGTATGCTAAGGTGGATGTGTCCAGATTTGGAGGAGACTCAGTGAGTTCAAGAGGTATATAAGTCCTGAGCCCTTTCAGCCAGAACTTACTGGCAGCATAAGGAGGAGTCCCGAACAATTCAAGAGCATTCAAGTGGTGTTGAAGAAGGTGAACACCAACAAGATAATGGATCCAAGCCTGACTCATTTGATCAGAAGAATTAGAATGAGAATCACTTGGACGATGCAGAAGGAAGGTGAAATATAACAATATTTACCATTCAGCAATCCTGAAAACAATTTATATCCAAATGAGGTCTAAGTATCATCCTCCCAAGAGAGAATAATTGTCATTATGAGCTTTATTAGATCCATATTAAGTCTTTCTATCAATGTGTGCTGAATCCTTTGTGGTTTTTGGCATTTCTTTTTAGTGTAATAAAATTCTTTTTAGTGTAGTGATCTAGAGCAAGCCTGCACAACCTGCAACCCCCAGAAGCTTATAGCCCATGGGTGCTTGCTCCCTGTCAAAGAATTTCCTCTACATACAAAGGACATTTCCTCTACATTTTTTGTCCAGGGCCCCGAAATCTTTTTGCATGCCTCAAGTGGCCCAAGGGCCATAAGCACCCACCTCTACAAGTTGTACAGGTCTGATCTAGAGCATTAAGTGAGTACCTTTCTACTCTCCCTTTTGAGACCTAGACATGAGACAAAACCTAAGCCTTAAATAATTTTTCCCCAAGGCAAGAAGATAAGGGTTTAATAGACTGAAGGGTATAAAGAAACAAGGAGCCTAAATCTTTCTTTTTGAGGCAGCAAGGTGGTGAAGTGGATAGAGTGCACAGCTTAGTGTGAGGAAGAGCTGACCTACATAGATTGGAAAAAGACAAATATCAAAAAAGACAACACCAAAACCCCGGTGCAGTATCTGTGCTTTATGGCTCATGGGTGCATAAACGTCCACTTACTAGATGTGTGACCCTGAGCAAACCACTTAACTCTTTTTATCTCAGTTTCCTCACCTGTAAAATGAACTGGAGAAGGAAATGGCAAACCACTCCAGTATCTTTGCCAAGAAAACCCCAGATGAGTTCCCTGAATCATGATAGGACTGAAAACGTCTGAACGACAATAAAGCCCTTTCTTTATAGATCAGGCTCCCCAGTAAGAACCCTACTATGGATGGTATACAAGCTTCCAGAGACAAGAGGAGCTACTTATTAGAGAAGGCAAACCAGAAATCGTTTCTAACTCATTAACAATTAATTGTATTAACTTCCATATCAGAAGAAGGGGGAGTACAGAAATGTGTGCATTGGTTAATGGCTGTGTTAATGATTATAAGCCCAAGTTTGTTTTTTTAACCATAACATTATATTCAGTTTGCTGGGTAGGTGATTCTTGGTTGTAATTCTTACTTCTTTGCCTTCTGGTATATCATATTTCAAGCCCTCTGGTTGTTTAATGTGGAAGTTGCCAAATGTAATCCTGCATGTACCTCCATAATTGTATCAGCAAGGACCCCAATATACACAGGAGGGCCTGCTGTACAAGTTCTTAGGTCTGCTTTTCTAAAAGGAAAGTAACTTTTGAGGGGTCAATAGTTTACTTTAATCAAGCACATAAATCATTCACTAAGTCAGCCTCCTAAACTTCAGAGAAAACACAAAGAAATAATAATCAACAGACGGATCCAACTGTCTGACCATATATGCATACACAGTTACCAGAGAGAGAAGCACCAACATTTGGGTTTTCAAAGTCAGAGAGCTCCTTAGCGGTTACCCAGAGTCTTGTCTGATGAAACAAACACTTCCAATGAGTACGCCCCAAAGTAAAACCTCTCCTCAGAGTATTTAAACACTTTTCGGAGCTAGAGGGTATCACAACCCTTGAAAATCAGTGCTTCATTAGAAAATTAACAAAAGACATGGGCCTCCCCTAATCAAGTTTCCCTTATGTAGAAGAGGACAATAATGTCAAAATGACTAAATGTGAAATCAAAATGACTAAATATGAATCCTCACAAAAAAATGTAATTTGGTCTCAGGCCCAAAAGGAATGCCTGAAAAAACTTCAAAAGGATTTTACAAAACAAATTAGAGAGTAGAAAAAAAATTTGGGAAAAGAAATAAAAGTAATGCAAGAGAATCATGAAAAAAGAGTCAATAGCATTGGAAAAGATATACAGAAATTTACTGAGGAAAATAACTTCCTATAAAAAATAGAATTGGCCAGATGGAAAAGGAAGTACAAAAACTCACTGAAAAAATATTCCTTAAATATTAGAATTGAAGAAGTAGAAACTAATGACTCTATAATACATCAAGATGTGATAAAATAATATTCAAAAAGTAAAAAAAAAATAGATGAAAACGTGAAATTTCTCATCAGAAAAATAATTGACCTAGAAAATAGATCCAGGAGACATAATATAAGAATTATTGGACTACCTGAAAGCCACAATAAAAAACAAAAGCCTGGACAATATTTTTCAAGAAATTATCAAAGAAAACTGCCCTGATATGTTAGAACCAGAGAGCAAAATAGGAATAGAAAGAATCCACCAATCACCACCAGAGATCCCAAATGAAAATTCTCACAAACATCATAGCCAAATTCCAGAGCTCACAGATCAAGGAAAAAGTATTGCAAACAGCCAAAATGAAACAATTAAAAAACTGTGGAGGTACAGTCAGGCTTACACAGGATTCGGCAGCTTCCACATTAAACAACCAGAGGGCTTGAAATATGATATACCAGAAGGCAAAGAAGTTAGGATTACAACCAAGAATCACCTACCCAACAAAACTGAATATAATCTTTCAAGGGAAAAAATGGATATTTAATGAAATAGAGGATTTTCAAACATTTCTAATTAAAAGACCAGAGCTGAATAAAAAATTTGACCTTCAAATACAATACTTTTCCCTTCAGGAAAAAAGTAAAAAGTATAAAAAAAAAAGAAAAGAAAAAAAAAGGAAACAAGAAAGAGAAAGCATAAAATGTTCAGTAAGGTTAAACTGTTCATATTTCTATATGGCAAGATAAAATTTGTAATATTATTATAAGGGCAATTAGAAGGAGCATATGTAGACAGAGAGTGAGGATATAAAGTGACTTTGATGAAATGATACCCCAAAAAAAACAAAATAAAGGAGTGAAAGAGAAAATTGCACTTCAAGAAAGAGGGGAGAGATCAAATGGGATAAATTATCCCACATAAAAGAGGCAGGAAAAAGCTATCATAATGGAGGGGAAGTTGGAGGGTGGGAGTGGCAGGCAAAGCTTAAACTTTACTCTCATCAAAATTGACTCAAAAAGGGAATAACATACTCACTCAGTTGGACATAGAAAGATATCTTATCCGATAAGGAAGTAAAAAGGGATGAGGATAATAGAAATTGGAGACAGGACTGATAAAAGGGAGGGTATGTTGGAGAAGGTGGAGATCAGAAGTAAAACACCTGTGAGGAGGGAAAGGTTGGGCAGTAAGAGAGAGTGAAAAATAGCATGGAGGGAAATACAGTTATCAAACTATAAATGTGAATGGAATGAACTCACAGAAGTGGAAAGAAGTGGATAGCAGAATAAATTAAAAAATAGAATCTTTTTTTTCTTTTTTCTTTATTTCTTTATTTCTTTTTATTTTAATTTTTTTTAATGTTTTACAATCATTTCCTTAAAGTTAAGATTTTATCCCTCCCACCCTTCCCCCAATACCCCCCTCCCTCCCCGTGACAGCATGCAATTCTGTTTAGGTTCTACATATACTTTCCTATTGAGCACATTTTCACTATAGTCATGCTATGTAGTCGAACTAAAATAAATGGAAGAAATCATATAACAAATCAGAACATAATACACTGAAACCCACCCATACACAAACATGATCTGCTACATTCTGCGAATGACTTCCATATTTCTTTCTCTGAGTGTGGAAGGCATTTTGCCTTAGAAGACCGACATTAGGATTTTAAAAAATAGAATCTTACAATATGTTGGTACAAGAGATACATTTGAAGCAGAGACATAGTAAAGGTAAAAGACCAGAGCAGAATCTATTAATGCTTCAGCTAAAATAAGGAAAGCAGGGGTAGCAATCATGATCTCAGACAAATTAAGAGAGCATGCAATAGTTTATCTGTCAGATTTATGGGGAAGAATTTAGGCCTGAAAAATATATAGAGAGCATTGTAAAATGTAAAATAGATAATTTCAATTATATAAAATTAAAAAGTTTTTGTACAAACAAAACCAATGCAACCAAAATTATAAGGAAAGCAGAAAATGGGGGAAAACACTTGCAACAAGTATCTCTGATAAAGGTCTCATTTCTCAAATACATAGAGAACTGAGTCAAATTTATGTCATATACCTATATGTATATAAATATACATGTATATTTAGTATGCATATAATATACATATATATTATATATGCATACATATATATTTATGTCAAATATATTAGTTCACTGCCCAATTGATAAGTGGTCAAAGGATATTAACAGTCAGTTTCCAGACAAAGAAATGAAAGCTATCTATAGTCACATGAAAAAATGTTCTAAATCATCATTGATCAGAGAAACACACATTAAAACAACTCTGAGGTATCACCTCACATATCAGAGTGGTTAATGCGACCAAAAAAAAAGTTGTAAGTTGGAGGGGATATGGGAAAACTGGGATACTAATGCACCATTGGTGGACTTGTGAACGGATTCAACCATTCTGGAGAGCAATTTGTAATCATGGCTACAACATAAACCTGTGCATTGATCCAGCAATACCACTGTCAGATCTATATCCCAAAGACATACAAAAAATAGGGATGGGGGAAAGAACCTATGTGTACAAAAATATTTATAGCAGCTCTTTTTGTGATGGCTAAGAATTGGAAGTCAAAGGGATGCCCATCAATTGGGGAACTGGAAAACCAGATGTGGTCTATGATTGTAATGGAATATTACTGTTCTATAGGAAATAACAAGCAGAATGATTTCAAAAAAAACCTGGAAAGACTTACACGAACTGATGAAGCATAGTGAAGTGAACAGAACCAGCAGAACATTGTAAACAGTAACAGCAATATTGTTCATTTGAAGAGCTGTGAATAATTTTGCTATTCTCAGCCATATAATGATGCAATACAATTCTAAAGGACTAATGATGAAGTGTATTATCTGCCTCCAGAGAAAGAACTGATATTAATTGAATACAGACTGAAGCATGCTATTTTCCAACTTTCTTTCATTTTTTCTTTCATTTGAGTCTTCTTGTGCAAAATAAATAATATGGAATTTTACATAATTGCACATGATTAACCTGTATCTGATTGTTTGTTATCTTAGAGAGGAGAAGGGAAAGGAAGGACAGAGGGTTTAGAATTTGGAACTCAAAACTTAAAAAAAAATGTTTTTAAAAAATTTAAAGATTTTTTTAAAAAATTAAACCTTTCTTGAGCACTTACTCATAAGCAGTTAAAGGCAGCTAGAGAGCACAGTGGATAAAATGATAAGCATGGAGTCAGGATGACCTAAATTCAAATCTGACCTTTGACATTTCCTAACTGCATGACCCTGGGCAAGTCACTTAATCTCTGTCTGTCTTAGTTTTCTCACCTGCAAAAAAAATGGCAATAATAATAATAGCGCCTACCTGATAGGATTGTCATGAATGAGATAATATTTGTAAAGTGCTTATTACAATGTCTGGGACATAGTAGACACTTAATAAATGCTTATTTCAGGGATGTATGTATGGGTAGAACCCATATCAGATTGCACACCATCTTGGGGAGGGAGAGGGAGAAAATTTAAAACTTATGGAAGTGAAGGTTGAAAACTAAAAATAAATGAATTGAAAATTGCAAAAAAAAAAAAATAAATGCTTATATTCTTCATAATGGACATCATTTTTATTCCAAATAAATTAAAGAAACAAAAACTTAAGCATAATTTTAAAATTAACAATTACACTTTATTTTAAAAAAACAAACACAAAATGAGACACAAAATACCATTTTCTTTGAGACATTATGTTGTGCTTAGGCAAACTTGCCACACTATGTACACACACTTGTGCTTCTTATAGGAAGTTGTTATTGTTATTCTATAGAATGGAAGCTAAATTATTTATTTTGGCATTCTAGGCCCTACACAATTTGGCTCTAAGCTACCCTTCTAGTCTTCTTTTACTCTACTACCCTCTTCAGCCTTTTTTGCAGTCACATAGGTTGACCCCAGACCTAGAATGCAGCACTCCTTCCTCTTCTTTGCTCTTAAAATCCTTCTTTCAAGATCATCTCAGATATCATTTTCCACATGAAATTCTTCCTGGTTCCCCAGATGAAAGTGATTTATTTCAATTCCAATTTTCCTTGAGCCTTTCTTTGCCTTCATCATGTTCTGCCTTGTATAATACATGTTTATGTTTTTCGCTTTCTTACTCTGCAACCCCAAAGTTGAGTATAAACTGATAAGGAGCTGGTCATTTTTCAACTTTGCATTCTCACCAATTAGCATAGGAATTTGTGCATAGTAGATCCTTAAAAATATTTGCAGAATGGACTTCAATAAACATGAACCATTGTTGCTATTATTTGACTCATTGGTAATTGGAGGTAACATGATTAAATATTGAACATTTACAAGTAACAAACACATTGGCAGGGAACATTCCAAAGCCACAGAATGGAATTTCATTTCAGTCAAAATTAATGGTGCATTTATTAACATTCGGGGCTCTGGGTTATTGCCCCCGAATCATTTCTTATTTGGGTTGGTTCCTCTGCCCAAGTGCAGCCATTAGCCAGTTTTGTAAACATCCCTAAAAACCACATTATCTTGCCTCTGAGTGCCCCAAGGGCACTAAGGATCTGAAACATCATTGCCCCGGGGGCTATTGAATTGTTCCATCAGGCTGGGCACTGAACCATGAACCAAGATGAACTGGGCTGGGTCAAGCAGACTCTGTGGAAGAACTAGCAAGGCATACCCAGGGAGAACGGGGAAGAGGCAGCTTTATATAATAAATAATGCTTTGTTTTTGCTTCAGGTATTCCCCCAAATAATTGATCGTTTGGCTGAATTCAACCAGCTTCACAAATATTTATTAAGCACTGACTCTAGGCAAAACCTTGCTGAGGGATATATTGATGTATGATATAGTTCTTGTTTTCAAGAAATAGAACCAAGGATTGACAAGCCTCTGAGGGGATTTAGAATATAGACTATCAGAGCTGGAAGTAGCTTTGGAGCACAGAACATAGAATGAAAGCAAGAGACAGAAAGGACCTTAAAACATAGAATGTAGAATATTAAAAGTCAGAAGGCACTCACAGTACGTAAAATGTCAGACACATTAGGGACCTTAGAACGTAAAGTCTTAAAATTTGAAGGCACCTTAGAAAGAAGAACTATTAGCAGATCTAGGAGAGACCTGAATATATAACAGAAACTGTCAGAGATGTCTGGGAATTTAGAAATCATGTAGTCCAACATCATTTAATAGAAGAAAGAGACTTACAGTGTGTTTTTCAAACTGTATGATTCACCCCGAGAAACTAAGCATATGCTAGAAGAAATCTGTAAATCTGGACACGAGAATGGTTAATATAGTTTCAGCACTGGCCTTCCCCAGGTCTCATTGTTTCCCTTACAGTCAGAATAGAATAGTGCTATTATTGACTTTGGGAAGGGTGTTTTCAAGCTGGGAAACATGCTTGCAAATTGAGAGATTAAAAACAAAAACTTTACCTCTGTTGGATTTAAAGATTTATGTTTGAGAAAATGATGTTTCTCAGCTCCCAAAGGGTTAGATGGACTGACAGACCAGACAGAAACCCCAAACCACTTATCTAGCCTTGACATCCAGGAGAGGATGTTGTCAGGTATTCTCCTTGGCCCAAAGGCCCTAAGGAATAGGTGTCAAGTAGGCGCTCTATGAACCCCATGCAGACAGCCCTCCTAACCAAGTCCTGCCTGAACCAGATTAAAATGCAATTAGGAAATATTGAACCAAATAAATAAAAATACAATAAAATATAGATAACATATTTTCAAATAAGTCAATATATGGACTAAAGGGAACCTTATGTGCAAATTTGGGAAGTCACTGTTTGAATTTGACATCAGTGAATGTCCTAAGGCACTTCCCAGGTGGTTTAAGCTTTTGGACAAAGTATAAGGGGAGAAAGTGAACAGGTAAAAATGTGGAATAATAGAATGTCAGAGTTGGAAGACATCTTCCAGTCATCCAGATGAACAATTGGTCACTGGATCCAGAAGGCTCAGGAGGAGAAAGTGGGGCTGGTGAATGACCTTGCACAGCCCTCCCTCATCCAAAACAAAGTCAAGTGCAAGTCATGTCATGGTCTTCTTGGAGACCAAAGGACGAACACAACAGCCCACAGCAGCAACAAGAAGACACCTAGTCTAGCCTGAACAGAAATACTCTCTACAACGTCCCTGATGTGTGTCTATCAAACCTCCAGTGACAGGGAACCCACCACCTCCTGAAATCAGCCCATTCTACTTCTAAAAAGTTCTAATGGTTAAGAAGTTTTTTCTTCTCATTAAGCCTACATCTGCTTCTTTGAATAATATCCAGAACTTTCATAACCAAGGAATTGAATTGATCAAAATCATCAAAAAAGCATTTATTGAGCATCTGTACATCAGCATTGATTTAACTTCAGAGTTAAATGTGGCCCAAAAGGGGCAAATGTTTTCCCATGTAATGAAAATGATGAAACTGGCTAGAATAAGCCGTGTAGTCTGTGACTGTGGAAGAACTTTTCTTTTTGTGATATAAGTATCAAACCTGTGACAATGATGTCACTAGAGAGAAAACTTTTTTAAAAACTGTTTTGTTTTATGGGTAAATGCTGGAATTGAGATGTTCTTAAAACACAGAATATAAAATGTCAGAGCTAGGAGGGATTATGGAATGCAGCAGGTCAGAGCTAGAAGGGGCATTTGAGATGGTCTATTTTCCTCATTTTATTGAGAGAGCAGAGGAGAAAGGAATCACTTCCAGTGATGTCCGGGGTGAGGGGGAGAGGTTGATCAGAGAAGGGTTGGTAGAGTAGATGGCGTCTGAGCTACTAGACCCTTAAAGATTGAATAGAATTTCAGCAAGCTGAGATGGGCATACCAAGCATAGGGGGGGAAAACATTTCAGTTATATAAAAAAAGGGGATAAACAAAACGTCAGAGAGGGGAAAGTCTTTGATACATTTGGAATATATTTGAATTGTCCAGTTTATCTGATGCATAAGTATGGAAAGAAGAGCACGTGACAAAATGCAGGGTAGGAGAGGGCCAAACTGTGTGAATGCCAGGCTAAGGGGTTTGAAATCTGACCCGTTGCTTTTTAATGTAATTTAATTTTTCAGGGTAGCTTTGGAGAGAAAGCGCAATCAGCAGGTTAGCACAGTAGAAAGCAAAGTGTAGGGGAAGCACCACACTTGGAGTCTGATGACCTGGGCTGGAGTCTCATCTCTGCCACTAACTGGGCAAGTTACATCTCCTCATAATCTTGGTCGCTCCATCTGTGAAGTGACAAAACTACACGAAATAACCTCTAACATTCTCTCAAGCTCTTTCATTCTGTGATTTCTGTGAATGGAATTGACCATCTTCCCCCACCCCCATCCCTGCAGAAAAAAAACCCATGCGCTCTCCTTTCTGCCTGGCCAGTCAAGAGTTAATGCGGCCCTCGGTGTCTCTTCCTTCCTGGAGGTGGCGCTGTTTGGCCTCTCTTGCCTGCTCAACTTCCAAGGCTTTTCCAAACAAGTGCGGGACAGAATTGCAGGCAATAGCCGAGGCTCAGACCAGACTTGTTGATCTCCGCGAAGAGGCGGCAGGAGGAAAGCCGAGAGAGGAAGTCGAGCAGCCCGGATTGAGTCCCCCCAGCAAGCCTGCAGCTTCGTTTTTTCTCTTGCCTTTCCCCCCTCGATTGCATTTCCTCTTATAGCTTCATACACAAACCCAGACACACACACACTCAAACACTCACACACTCACCAGACCCAGCACTCGAATATTGAAGATTAAAGACGCGTTTGCAGCCGGGGTTAGGCGGAGGGGAAAGAAGCAAGCGGCTGCCCAGCGGAGGGAAGGAGGCCTGGCACAGCCCTGGCCCCCGGGCTGGGGGCGAGCTCCGCCCGCCCGGCTCCCACCCGCGCCGGGGGCCGGCAGGGACTATGCCAGGGCCCTGGCGACCGGAGGCTGCCGCTGAAGAGGTAGGGAACCGAGCTGACGCTGAGGCTGAGCAAGGATGGAAGGTTGGAGGTGGGGGGTTTGGAGGTATGGGGAGAGATCTGCTGGAAGCCAGGACGCTGCGGGGCAGAGATGGAGTGTGTATGTGTGTGTGTGTGTGGGTGGTACTGGGGGGGACGCTTTTCTTCCCCTTTGGTCCCTAGTCCAGCGCAGCGGTCTCAGGCCGGGTACTGGCTAGGCACAAGGAATAGGGGCGGGGGGGGGGGGCGGGGAGGAGCTGACGTGCTGATTAACCTAGAGCCTTCAGCTCCGCTCTGAACCTGGAGGGCAACCGGGGTGGGGGGGGGTGGGGGGGTGGTGAAAGAGAGAAAGAAGGAAACCTGCGGGAGCTCGGGGAGGGGGGGAGGGGAACACCACCATTCCCAAACAACTGGGAGCACGGGGCACGGATGGGTCGAAGCAGTCGGGGTCAGAGAGTCTTCCCCTTCCCTAGGGTGCGCGGGAAGGAAGAGGACAGAGAGGAGGAGAAAAACATTTGAAAGATCAGAAAATGCAGCCCAATTCCCCGCCTTCCTCTCCCTCCACCTCCCCCCCACCCCCACCCCCAAGCTCGGGGAAACGCGCAGAACAGGAGTTATAAAAAGCATCTGCAGGAGGGAAAAAGAGGAGGAGGAGTGATCCGCGGAGGTGGGAGGGAAAGAAAAAGGAAGAGAAATGAGGCTGGCCTGGGAGGACTCCTGCTCCCTCTCCCCCACCCCATGTGTGTCTGTGTGTTTGTCTCTGTGTATCTGTGAGTCTGTATCTGTAGACATAAGAGGTCCAAGATCCTTTAGCTCTCATTTCCCTCTGACCAGGTCACTGTTGGGCTGGGGCGGCGTGCCCCGGGGTTTAGAGGTCACAGAAGATAAGGAAGGTGTGAGGTTTAGAGACTTTGGGGGTCTCGGGAACTGTGGGGCGTGTTCCCTTAGAGGAAAATCTAGGGACCAGAGACCCAACATAACCACTGTCTGGACACCCAGTCTGCTCCCAGTTTCTTCTGGTTTTCTGTCCCTGCCTTATCTCTAAGCGAATTGGGAAGGGGGGGGGAGCCCCAATTTACCCTCTCATCATATAGTGCTTTCTGGAACAAAAATGGAAACTATTTAAAAACACACACACAAAGTTTTTCCTTTAACAGTGTCCCTGACGCCTTTCTCAGTCTCTGATGGAAGGCCCCAAAGTCGTTAGGTTCAGCACTTCGACGGGGCGGACAGCGCCCCTGGGCTGAACTAGCCGCTTTGCCTCGAGCTGCTGGGGAGTTTTTCTTTTGGAGCTCAGGGGCACTTACCCGAACCTCCTCCACCCCGTCTTCTTCAGGATCCAGGCCACAGACTTGAGGCTGAGCGTACCGCCTCAATCCTGTCCCCCCCCCCCCCCACCTCCCCCTCCGACCTCTGGGTAGGAGGAATAGAAGGAAGGAGGCGGGCTTCAGCACTAACAGGAGGGACAGCGCTCTGGTCGCTCCGCCTTCAGCCCAGAGCCTCTTAGCCCCGAGGCTCAGGCGTGCGGCTGACTGACTGGACAGAGCGGCCTTGGGACCAACAAACAGTGGGAGGAGGGAGGGGGGCGTCTCTGACTGGGCTGGGGGTCCGTAGGGCCGCCTCTGCCCAGGCATAATGAATTCTATCTCTGTTCCTGTCTTGCAGCTGTCGGGATGGAGGTGAAGGGGGACTCATGAGGAGGAGCCACCGCTGACAAAGACCTCCCTCCAGGGGGCTGGCTCCAGCTCTCCCAGCCCCCCTCCCGGTCGCAGGTTGGACTTACTGATCTATTCACTTGGGCCAAGGGGGGGCGGGAGGGAGGGCGAGTGGCGGCGGCTGGACCCGCGATGCCGTCGGGCATGACGAAGCATGGCTCCCGTTCCACCACCTCCCTGCCGCCGGACCCTATGGAGATCATCCGGAGCAAGGCGTGCTCCCGTCGAGTTAAACTGAACGTCGGGGGACTGGCCCACGAGGTCCTGTGGCGGACCCTGGACCGCCTGCCCCGAACACGGCTCGGTCGACTCAGAGACTGTAACACTCACGACTCACTCATGGACGTCTGCGACGATTACAGCCTGGACGGTAATGAGTATTTCTTCGACCGTCATCCAGGAGCCTTCACATCCATTCTGAACTTCTACCGCACTGGCAAGCTGCACATGATGGAAGAGATGTGTGCGCTCTCCTTCAGCCAAGAACTGGACTATTGGGGCATCGATGAGATCTACCTAGAGTCCTGCTGTCAGGCTAGGTACCACCAGAAAAAGGAGCAAATGAATGAAGAGTTGAAGAGGGAGGCAGAGACCCTGCGAGAGCGAGAGGGAGAGGAGTTTGACAATACATGCTGCGCTGAAAAGAGAAAGAAGTTATGGGACCTACTGGAGAAACCTAACTCCTCTGTGGCTGCCAAGGTAAGCCTGGGCTAGGGAAAGTCTTTCCTTCCTGGGGGAAAAGCCATGCCCAAAAGGGGAGGGCAGCAGCTTCAGAGGCTATCTTTGAGAATTCCGTGGTAATGAGGGACAGAAAGAGAAAAGGAAAGAGAATGATTCGTGAAGAAGCAAGTTGTGAATTGTAAGATGGGAATAGGCAGAAGAAACAACAGCTTCACTCTCTTCATTTCCCTTCTCTACTTTAAGAGGATGAGCTTTTCCTCAATGACATGTTGGTGGGAGAGGAGGCTTCTCCCTTTTCCACCAGATCAATCACAAAATTGGCTCTCTAGGTCAGATATGAAAAAGAATGTTTTTCCCACTAAAACTTACTGGGAAAGTAAAGGAGGTGGGGTGTGGAGTGAAACACTGCCTAAAATGGTTTGCTCCCTAGGCATTTCTTGCCCCAAAGAAGAACTATCCCATCTTAGGGTTAGTTCTTCTTTTCATTTCCTGCTCTTATGCACTGACCTCTTTATTTCTGAAGCTGTGATCATAATCCAGTAGCAGGTCTCGGAAAGTTCATGCCCAAAAAGCCTCCAGTAAGATGCTTACTCCGGCTCAGTGGATTTATCTTGCTATTTCAAGGTGTGAGGTAGGGTGTTCCTTTTAGATTCTGACTTGCCAATAAATCTCTAAATTTCTTATCATTTTGTGCTTTTCCATTTTCAGAATGAGGGAGGGGAGAAGAAAGGTACCTTCCTATCTTGGTAAGGGTCAGCATCTGTCAGGAGTTCATTGACCACTTGGGTTTACAAGAGGCATCTTGGGTTAATCCCCTTGTGACCTCTATGTGTTCCTGGAGAGAACTGGTTATCTTCATTCCTGATAAATTTGTGCTGTGGAATTTTCTTTAGCCAGGGTTAGGTTGTAAAGAAGCTGAAGAAGAAGGATGTTAAAGCTGTTACTGAGTTGACCCACCACATATGGGAATCCCCACCTTTATGGTCTCTCTGTCTCTCTCTGTCTCTGTCTCTCTCTATCTCTCTCTTTCCAACCCTATCTAATTCAATTCTCCTTTTTTTCTCCCACTCTATCCTTCATTTTCTAATCTAGTACTTGGGAATTTCAGAAATCTAGTGTGAGTTCTGGGAAACTGAATGGTGGAAGAAAACAAGAGAACCCAGCCTTGTGCCATTGAGAGGGAAGTGACTCTGATGAAGACACTAAGCTTCCTTCCTGATGTTATTAGACAGGTTCTCCTCTTTCATTGGGTAGCTAAATTGTCCATGGGTCAGGGATATTTTGTTATCATGGAGAGGAACTGAAGCAGAAACCCTTGCTGTCAAATCCATTAGAAGTGACAATTGCTGATAATTTCCACTAGCAGGGTCAGTTCCACCGAGCTAGTAGTATTTGGAGTTTGGAAGTGGCTACTACTAAAGCAAGATCTTACTTTCTGGAGAACCACAGAATCTCAGAGTTGGGAGGGGCTCAGAGACTATGTAATTCAATCATTGCCTGAACAAGAGTCCCCATTACCAAATATTGCACAGGTAGCTAGCTGAGCAGAAGGGTGAAGCTCTTCCCTGTGTATGGGGAGGGGGCAGGCAGCCCAGTCTACTTCTAGAGAGCTCTGATTGATTATCAGGAAGTTTTTTCCTGACATCAACCCTAATTTTGCCTCTTCACAACTTCCATTTTCCTTAGTTCGGTCCTCTTCAGTCAAGCAGAACAAGCTAATCCATCTCCCATGTGACAGACCTTCAAATATATAAAACTAGCTATTGTGTACTCCCCAGGATAAATTCCCCCAATAACTTTGACCAGTCTTCATGTAGCCTGATCTGCCCTCTCATGCAAAGAACCATATGGGGAGCTTAATTTTAAAAATTCTGATAAGCCATTCCAATTTTTTCTTTTCAAAGTTTATAATACCAACAAATATCTGGAACTGGGCTGTCCTCAAGCAAAAAGGGAAAGGGGATGAGTTGCCTTGGGTCCAGTACTGCTGGGAATCAGTAACAAGGCAGGCAAATGCTGTGACACTGCTGTGTGGTTGTGGTCAAGTCATTTCATCTCTCTGAGTCTGGATTTCCTGATCTGCAAAATGAAGACAGTAATACTCAAAGCACCTACCTCAGGGTTGTTTTGAAGAACGCTCGGGATGTAATTGAAAGCCCCCTGATCAGGAGCATCTTCCTAATCTATGAAGAATCTTTGGGAACCATAGAAATATAGGAAGGAAGAGTTGGAAAAGACATTAGTGATTATTTAGTCTAACTCCCCCATTTTATAGATGAGAAAATTGAGGTTCAGAAAGGAGATAAAGTTCAAAGACACGCACGCACACATAAAAAGAGTAGAGAGAAGAGCTCTTATCTCCTGACTCACAGTCTGGTGCTCTTTTCTCTACATCATGATGGTTCTTATTATAAAGATGTTTTTTTCCTATATACTTCCTCAGCCTCAGACCAATATGATAGTTTTATCTTGCTTCTCAATCTAAGGAAGTGGTCCCATCCCCTTCTGCCAACCTTCTATGTGACCTTGGACATCCTATGGCTTCTCCTTAGATATCAGTTTTCTCCTATGTAAAATGAGGGGATTGGACTGAGGCTTCTGTAAGGTCCCTTCTAGCTGTAAAATCCTGTGATCAGTCAGCAACTGGCAGGTCCAATTAAATTAGAGTCCTCAAGGTGTTCCCTTGCCCATCGCAGGCTGGTCCTTAGGCAGTGTCAAGGCTGATTTCTGCCATCATTACTCATTGCTGCCTTACTGACTGCCGTTGTCTTCGGGATAATGATGCTGTGTTTGCCAGTTTTTCGGCATCTCACATCTTCGAGGTATTTGACCTGTTATCAAAGAGCTGCTAAAAATAACGGGTAATATTTCACTAATTGCTCTCTTCCTGTCCTCCTTGCAGAACATGAGGTACTAGGTTACTTGGGTCTCATCCCTGTGACTGTCTGGTTTTCTCCTCATCTTCTCCAACCTTAGCCATTGCTAATCCAGTGCTGATTCCCCTCGTTGTCTGATACGATTGTTGGCCTCTTCTGAAATCCTTTCCCATAACATAGAAGAAGAAAAAATTTTAAAAGGGAGGAATGTTTGATAAACCTTCTCTCTTTTATCACTTATCTCTAATTCCCATTACCTCTTGTAATGAATCAGTTTTCTCTTTTATCTCCTGTTAGTTATGAATATATTTGCATGTCTTTTTGCTGCTCCTTGAAATACTCATTGTAATTTTATTTACCATTTCCCTCCTGCTTCTGTAATTCTTCTTTTAGCTCCTATGTCTACTTATTCCTGGGACTCACCAATCCTTCCAGTCATGGTATTGTGTTAGTATTTATTCTGTAGTTCTGGCTCCTGTTTTGGGCCATCTTTTAGACCTTGAGGATGGCTCCCTGTTCATTCTGGGATCTCCATTGCCTTTACTATTCAATGGTTGTAGCTGAAGTCTTCAGCACTGTACTGGGAGTCAGGACTTCTGGGTTCCATGTCTATCTCAGTCACTAAATGGCTGTGTGACCTTGAGCAAGTCAATTCCCCTAATTTGAGCTTCAGTTTCCTCATCTGTAGAATGAAGCAATTAGACTCTGATCAATCAACAAACATTTTCAGTCGATAAACATTAATTCAATGCCTACTATGTGCCAGGCACTGTGCTAAGGACTGGAGGTAACAAAAAGAAGGGAAAGACAGTCCCTGTCCTCAAGGAGTTACAATCTAATAACATGCAAACAAATATATGCAAAGCAAGCTATAGATGGGATAAATAGGAAATAATTAATAGAAGAAAATAGAATTAGGAGGGATTAGAAAAGGCTTCCTCTAAAAGATGAAATTTAATTTGAGACGTAAAGGAAGCCATAGAAGTCAATAGGCACAGTTGAGGAGGAAGAATGTTCCAAGTATGGTGGGAGAACCAGAGAAAATGCTTTGTGGAACAATCAGGAAGTTATGGTCACTGAATCAAAAAGTACATGTAAGGTGTAAGAAGACTGGAAAGGTAGGAGGTAACTAGGTTATGAAAGGCTTTGAATGCCAAATAGAGAATTCTGTAGTTGATCCTGTAGGCAATTTATTGAGTTTAACTGAGTAGGGGGAGGGAGCAACATGTTTGGATTTGTACTTTAGGAAAATCATTTTGGAGGCCAAATGGAGTAGGGAGAGACTTGAGGCAGGCTGACCCAGATAAGCAAAAATCTGGGCATGGGGTGATGAGGACCTGCCATCTAGAGTGATGGCAGAGTGAAATGGAAGAAGGGGGCGTATTTGAGAGATGTTGCAAAAGTGAAATGTTCAGGCTTTGGCAACAGATTAGATATGGGGAGAGGGACACAGATAATGAGGATCTAGAATGACTTCTAGGTTGCAACCTGAGCAGTTAGGAGGATCATGTTGCCCTTTATAGTAATATGGAAGATAGGAGAAAGTCTAGTTTTAGAAGAAAAGATAATTTCCAGTTTAGTTTTAAATGACTACTAAACATCCAGCTTGAGATGTCTGAAAGGTAGTACGGATGTGATATTGGAGATCACCATAAAGTCTAGGGAAAGATAGGTAGATTTGAAAATCATTAACACAGGGATGGTAATTAAATTCTTGGGAACTGAAAGGATCACTAAGTGAAGTACTATAATGGGAGAAGAGAAAAGGACCAAGACAGAACCCTGAGGATTAGAGGGCATGATCTAGAAAAGGAGCAGAGGAGACAGAGGAGTGGTCAGATAGGTAAGATAAGAACCAGGAGAAAATAGTGTCCTGAAAACCTACAGAGAAGAGAGTATCACGAAGGAGAGAGTGATCAATAGTGTCAAAGGCTGCAAAGAGATCAAGGAGAATGAGGATGAGAAAAGGCCACTGGATTGGGTAACTGAGAGATCACTACTTATTTTGAAGCCTTAGAAGTCTTTCGTTTTATTTTAGACATTTTGTGTTCCCAGGTCCCTTTCTAACATTCAGTGTTCTATGGACTTTCCTCTAAATCACTTACTCTCCAAGGATCCAAATATCATCGGCTCTTATCCCTTCCTGGTGCTATAAAGGGAATACTTACAGGATGCAGGGGAAGTATGATGACAATGAAGACCCTGAGCAGAGAGGACATGGAGTGATTCCCGGAGTAACAGCAAAAGTTGGAGGCATGGTAACAGTGAGAGGGCCGACAATGGCAGCTGAGATGGCCGGTTAACAATTAACATTTTGAGGTCCACCTCTAGATTTTGGCCTACTAGTTGGAGACAAGCATTATTCAGTCATTCCTTTTGGAAATTAGAGATGATAGTCAGAAATCACATGGCTAGAATGTTATTCAGAGCAGGCAGGAGAATGAGCCAGTGAGTTTCTCTGAATCATACAGGGTAAGGGCTACAAGAAATTGCTTTACACTGGGGATCCACTTGGGTATTCAATTTTCGTAGCAATCTGTTGCAATCTTGGGTGTAATCCTTTACAGAGACCAATGAATATTATTGTTTTCCAAAAAAATTATTATTTTAAGGTTTTATGGGTATTTTCTACACCAAGGCAGATCATGACCTCCATTCCTTCATCAACCAAATCAATCGACAAACATTTATTGAGCACCTACTCTCTATCAGGTACTACAAAGACAAAAATGGAAGTCCCTAGCCTCAAGGAGCTTATATTCTATCACATACTGGTGATAAAGGCAGGGCTGATCTCCTGACACTGGGTCTTGTTCAGCATAGTGTAGTAGGGAAAACATTCTCCTTGGAGTCCCTCAACCTCTCTGAGTCATTATTTCCTCAACTACAGCATAGGAGTATTAATGTTTGCACTACATATCCCACTTGGTGTTGGAAAGAAAGCTCTCCATAGACTTTAAAGCACAATAGACATGTGAATTATTATTCTTCCCACTGTGCCATGGAGGAGTGACCTCCTCCTCCAGGGTGAGTCCTTCAGTAAGACAGGAGTCACCTGCTGGCTGAGGACATTATAGGACCAGTTCATAGGGGAAGGTGATATTCTTGGAAACTGGAAAACTAAGAGGAAATAGGTGCCCAGCTAAAGACTGTCCTTAGATGGAAATTATGGGTCCAAATGCCTAACCCAGCCTAACCTCTGTCAATAAAGTCATCTGCTACTACTCTTTTAATGACCGGGTAATTCAATGACTAATCTCTAAACCTCCCAAAGTGGGAGATACAACAGATGTGATGGATTGCCCATCGCATGGATGAGCTGAAGATGTCAACAGGGGCATTTTAATTACTCAGCTTTTAGTGGGGCTGAAAATGACTCAAACATAACTCTTGGAAACAGGTGTATCATGGAGAGCACTTCTGTTCCCAGGAAACTGCTGACAATCTCATGGCAACCAAGGAAAAGGACTTTGGCTCAGTTTAAGAAACCTCCAACAATTAGAAGCAGCTGATGATGGGATGGGCTACCTTAGAGGTTAGTGAGTTCTCTGGCACTTGAAGTACATAGGATTATAGAGTTGGAGTCAGAAGGGACGTCAGAGAACATTGAGTCCAACCCTCTCACTTTATAGATGAGAAAACTGAGACCCAGGGAGGGGAAGCAACTTACATAGAGTCACACAGATATTGAGCAGCAAGGCTGGGAGTTGAACCAGGGTTTTCTAAATCTAATTCCAGGTCTCTTTCTTCTGTGCTATACTTGATAACCCCTTGTTAATGATGCTCCAGAGGAGATTTGTGCTTTAATTGGAAACTAGTAAAAACAGGTTATTGTTGAGAAGACTCATGAAAGCTTGAAGTCAGGAACCAGAGTTCCAATCTTGGTTCTGCCTCTTACTGGCTGTGTTACTGAGAGCAAATCATTGAACCTCTCTGAGTTTCAGTTTCCTTATCTGTAAAACAGGAATAAGCATAGTTGTAACACCTATTTCACAGACGTATTAGGAGATTTATAAACCTTGAAAGTTCTATAAATTTGACATATAAAATGTAAATCTAGCTCAAGAACAGTAGTATTATTACCTTTAAGGGTGTTCTATGTTTTTCCCAAGTCTATGCCCAGAGTATTCCCTATGGCTAGGGTAGACTGACACGAATCAAATTCCCATGGCAGAAGGCACGATTCTTTCCTCTTCTCCCATGCTTTCTGCCTCCAGTGAAAGTGATCTCCCTCTGATCAAATTTCTCACATTGCCTGGACTTTTATTATCTTGTTTTGCCTTATGTCAAAATTATTTGTGGACTTTTCCTTCCCTGCTATTAGATAGATAGGGCTCCTGGAGAGCAGGACCCATGCCATATCTAATTTTTGTATCCCTAGTAGGCAGCAAATAGCTCCTGGTGAGGAACTTCAAATGAGATCATAATTGTAGGCTGCTTAGCATAGTGCCTGGCATATAGTAGGTACTTAGTAAATGCTTGTTCCCATCTACCAGTGCAGGTCAGCATCTTCTAATCTCTGAGAGTTGCCTAAGAGCACTGAAATGTTAAGTAACCCTGAGTCACTTGGCCAGGATGTGCCAGAGGTAAGACTTGAACCCAGATCTTCCTGGCTCTAAGGGCCACTACACCAGGTTGCTTCCATAACAGTAACTTAATAGAGGCTTGTTGAATTGAATTTCTTTTGAGTCTTCCACTTTTTAAGGATAAGGCCCACTGCTTATCTATTCCCTGTTACGGGAATGGGAAACTGGAGGAGAAGCAGTGTAGGGTAAGGGAGAGAGAGCACCATACATGGAGTTAGGAGACTTGGCTTTGATTTGTACTCTTCTACTTATTAGCTGTATGAACTTGGCCAAGTCATTTAACTTGCTACTTAACCCATTGACTTTACAGTCAACGATAACCATGCCTAAATCACGACAAGGAAAGCAATGGTTTCTATGTATTCTGCCCTTGTCAGGCGACATCTGGACTAGCATATTCAGTTCTGGGCGCCACATTTTAGGAGAGCACATTGATAAGCTGGAGGGCATCCAAAAGAGAATGATCCAGATGGCGAAGGGCCTTCCTTGCAATCATGCCACATGAGGACTTGATGAAGAACTGGGAATGTTTAGCCAGAACAAATTATATGGGGGGAGAGGGGGCATAGGATCAACCTATGTCATCTGGTCCAAGCCTTTTGGTTTATGTGGTCTGTTTTCAAGCATGTGAAGGGCTATCATGTGCAAGAGGGATCATGCAGCTTGGCCCCAGAGGGCAGAACTACAGAGCAAGGGATAGAATTTGCAGAAAGACAGATTTAGCTCCATTTGGCAGAAATCTTCCTAAAAGTTATTCTTATCAATGAGCTGCTTTCAGAGGTAGGGGGATCCTGCTCATCTTAAGTGAAGATTGAATGAGTATTTCCTAGGAACAGAGTAGATTCTTGTTCAATTAGGGTTGAACCAAATAGAGTCTGGGGCAACACAGAGTTGTGGACAGAGCTCTGGACTTGGAATTGGGAAGACCTGGGTTCAAATCCTGAATTGACACTTACTGAAGTGACTAGATGGCACAGTGGGTAGAATGCTGGACCTGGAATCAGGAAGACCTGGATTCACATCCAGCCTCAGATATTCACTAGCTTGTGATCACATGGATAATAAAAAGGAGAGCTTAGATTTGACCTCAAATCCTGTTTCCAAATCCAGCTTTCTTTTTACTACACTAAGACAGGAACACTGATGTTTAAGGCTGGAACTCAACTTTCACATTCAAGGTCAATATTCTGGAGTTCCTATTCAAATCGTGAATCTTGGCCCATAAACAATGTTAACAGACAACTCATGATGTTCAGACTCTTTGGAAGGGGCAGGGGGGAATAGAAAGAGCCTGGATAAATGAAATGCACAGATCATTCCAAAACTTCTCTGTGAAGAAGCAGATGGTCTTTGTAAATTTTTAAGGGGCTTATAGCTCAGTTTAATCTGTACTGTTAGTATTTTCTCCATCACCTCCTCGAGTCTAGTCAGTTAACAAAACCATCCATCGAATCTTGACTTGTAGTGTTTGCTGGTTTCTGATATATAAGAGCTCACACTGAAAATTTAACAATCAGTTCTTGAGAGCCAGAATGAATTGGCTCAGGCACATCCTGGGCTGTTGTCCATATTGTTTTTAATGCTTGTATGTTCTGTACTATCTTCTTGGTTGAGAGAGAGGGAGATGACATAGTTCTCAAGGTGGGAAAAGCTGATTTTGTGTCAGAGGAGTGCCAGGGGCCAGTGAATTATTAGTGTAGTTTGCCAAATGGATTCAGATTGTGGTGTAAATTTTGAAACAAATAATACAAGCAGGCCCCTTGTCACGTTGCTGAATCTCTGTGGCCCTCAGTTCCTCAAATGCGGGGGGTTTGGAATAAAGTCCCATTCTAAATCTGTGATCCTACAATATAGGACCCAGAAGCTGGATGGGACAAAAGTCATTGTAAAGGAAAAAATGGAATAGGAAGATGCCATTCCAGAGGGGAGGATCTGTGTACTCTCCAGGGCCTTTGGGTCTGGAAAAAAATGATTGATGGCAACAGGCAGGAGCAATATAAGAAAATGAGAGGACTAGCCAGACCAGGGTATATTTATGAAGCCTGAAGTCATCTAGTTATGTAGTGGGTATTTTGATTTGCTCATAACCCAATTTTAATTTGTGAGTTTATGATTTTTCCATGTAAACAAACCCTCCTGAAGCTTGCTTTGGCTATATACGGGGAAGGGATTGGCAATGAGACTTACAGAATCATATCATGTCAGAACTCATCCTGTCCAACCACCTGAAGCATAAATTCCTTCTCTGACATCACCAGTGAATGGTCAATCAGTCTTCTTTTGTAACCTTCCAATTCTTGCCAAAGCAGCCCATTTCATTGTTGGGAAACTCAGATCATCAGAAAATTCATTCTACATTTAAACCCAAATCTTCCCCGTTTTGCCTCCTTCCGTTTTCCCTGAGGCCACATTGAACACACCAAGGAAAAGATAAATCTGGATCAAGAAGCAACTGAGTGGTTTTGGGAATACAGAACTGGAAACCAAAGAATGGAGAGGGCGAATGTTGGGATTCTCCAACAGAAAGGAAACAACCAGGAAGCTTTTCCTTCTCCTCATCTCTCTTAAGATGAGCTTACTCATAACATATATTCCTTTGACCCTCTAGCTAATGGTTTTAATCTCATTATCCTCTCTGACCTTCATTTTTTTTTATTTATGAAACGGGGCAAAAATACCTGTGCTACCTACCTAATGGGACTGTTGTGAGGAAGGCGAGCACTCTGTAAACTGCAGAAGCTCTATAAAAGTGGGAGTGCTTACTGCATAATGGAGTTCAGGACCAGGCCCTGGTACTTACCCATCAGTTAAGCCCTAAGTAAATCATTTAAATTCAATGTGGCTTAGTTTTTTCATCTGTAAAATGGGGTTAATAATACTTATACTCCCTAACTCATATTGTTAGTTGTTGTGGGGAAAAAGCATTAAAAATCTTAAAGCACCATAGAAATATGAGGATTCTTTTTTGGGGGGTGGGGGTGTCTGGTCCTGTGATTTTACCAATGTAAAGGACTTCTGGTGTGAAATCTTCCTCCACAGATGTAGCTGAACAGCTGTCTGTAACTCATAATTATAAAGTTGTTTGGGGCTTGAGAAGTTGATGACTTACCCAGGGTCACCAAGATAGAATATGTCTGAGACAGGACTTGAACCCATGTTTTCCTGACTCCAAGGCTGATTGTCTATGGACCTTGGCACACTCCATGTCAGGTATTATTATAACTATCATAATTACTATTCCTCAACTTCCAAGGAAAGGTACCCATCTCCTGCCTGGTCACTTGGCAGTACTCCAGCTACCAGTAAATATCCCACCCAAGCATTGCAGAAAGGATAAGTCAAGAACTGAACTCCTGGATAACTGAGTTGAATCATAGCATTTTGGAGCTAGAAGGAACCGTAGGTGCTCATCCAGTCCAACCCCCTCATTTTTCAGATAGGAAAACTGAGGCCCAGAGAGAGAAGGGACTTTCCCAAGGTTACACATAAAGTTAGTGTTAGTATCAAGACTGAAACCCAGGCCTTCTGGTTCCTAGCCCAGCAAACCTTTCTATTACTCCTCTCCTCCCACTAGAGTACTTAAAGCCCTTTGTTGAGGGTAGAACAGGATTATTCAAATCTGCTTCTTTCAGAATGGAAAAAAAGGAATCCCCATGGATGGGATGAGGGGAGGTGGGACACATGTTATCCCATCATCTTATTGCCCTGTGAAAAGAATGTTCCCATTGACCACAAAAATGGCCTCAGTCAAATAAGTGAGTTAACTCCTACAAACCTACGTTGGGTAATTATGCAGAGTACAGGGTAGCTGCCAGTGACATATCGGGAGTAGAGGCAGGAGCTTATGGCTAGTTGTAAACGCATGCAATATTTGTACCAATAGAGATGGGTGTACTGGGCAGGGGTACAGAAATAACATGTAAGCTTTCTACCATGAAGAGCTCTCCCAAAGGTAACTGGGCTGCCTCAGTAGTCATTTGGGAGCTCTTGCCTCTCAGGCTCTTCCAATGGAGGCTGGATGACCACTTGCTGGAGATGTTGTCTGGGGAGGTCCTGCTCAGATCTGTGAACTACTTGTACTTGAGATCCCATCCAGTCTGGAGATCCTATGATGCTAGGATTCAGTGGCCAAAGTTAATGAGAGTTAATTAATAAACCTGTGATGGCAGGAACCATTTCCCCTTGCTAATGAGGCTAATTACTTATTCTTAGATGTTTTCCCATTCTGAGAGCCTTCTAAAGGCTAGCAAATTGAATTCAGTGGCAGAGTCCCTAGGACTGCTAGCTTTACCTGGTTTGTGGAGCTTCTTGGGGAAGGTTACTCATGCTTTCATGTCCTGGCTCTTTCATTGCCTTCAATGAGGCCATACAGTAAATGGTATAGGAACAACAATATCCCCCAGAATCACAGCATTTTAGAGTTGAAAGAGAACTCCGAGGAAATCCTACACAGCCTCTACTTGTCAAGGATCCCCTCTACATTGTCCCCGAAAAGCAGTCATGTCGCCTCTACTTGATGAACTTCAATGATAGGGAACTCCCTACCATACAAGACAATCCAGAGAAAAACAATAGAAAGAAAGAAAGAAAAATAATTTTAAAAAAAATCTGCTGGAGGTGGAAAAGATTTGTTTTAAACCTTTGTCCCCAAAGGTCTAATCTCCTGGTTTTACACAATGATTACAAAAACTTAGAAAGTCAAAATGGTCTACCTCTCTTCTGTGTTCCATCAGTCCTCACCCAACCCCATATAGCAACAGAGGCTCAAGAGGTCATACAGTTTCTCTTTCTGTTTTTACACAAGGCCAGATGAAATCACTCTAGACAGAGAATAATTCATCTTACTTTTTAAGACAGAAATTTCCTCAGTCTACCTTGGTCACCCATTCTAGTATCTACCAACCTTCATTGTTAGGATAATTTCCCATAAGTCCAACCTAAATACTTCATGTTTTAGCTCTTCATTTCAGATCATTTCCACCGATGCCATCCTCAGTGGAGATAAAAAACAGGGTCTGGTGACCATCTTGACATAACTGAAGCTACTTTGGGATCATCTTTTAGCCTTTCTATTTGAAAGGAAATTGAGGAAATCAATACTTGGTACTGAGGAAACCAATACTAAGAGAATAAAATAACTTGCCCAGGGTGATGAATAGTAAAAAGCAGTTCTGGAACCTGAACCCAAAGACCTTCTGTTTCCAAATTTATTCCCTTTCAACTATGTTCACTGTGGCACTAGGCCATAGGCAGAGTTTACAATATGGTTAGGGAATAAAGACAACCCCATCTAGGTATAAGGTTTAGTATTAAATTTACTCAGTGATACTCATCTTCATTATATCATAGTAGACACAACTCTAGGAAATGCAATGATCTGGGCTGGAATCTATAAAGCAAGACGGATAATATGGTACCTTGGGTTTGAAGCTAGGTTTGTAGCCATGAAGCCTGGATTCACCTTGGACACCAATCATGATCAAGTCACCTACTCTCCAGAACCTCAGTTTTCTGTAAAATGGGAATAAAAATACTTGGACTTTCCACGTCACCAGATTGTTGTGAGACAAGTATTTTGTAAACCTTAATGTCTTATTTAAATGTCAGTTGTTATTACTCAGTTGGAAAAGCAGTGTCTAGGGTCTTTACTCAGATCTGTGACTTTGGGGAAATAACAACAGCAGTGAAAATCAGAATTTATATAATGCTTTAATGTTTGCAAAGCACTGTGCACGTTATCTCTGGGCCTCAGTTTCTCTATCTTGTCATTTCTTCATCTATAAAATGAGGAAAAATATATGTGGACTCCTCAGTTCATTATGTTGTTGGAAAGGAAGCGCTTCATAAACCTTAAAGTACTAGGAATAAGTGCTATTATCATTGTAGGTACTGAGTTTATGTGATTTTCCCTAAGGCTGTGCTCAGGTAGTAACTAGTACAGTCCCTATCATTAGTGACATTCTCAGGACAGAAGGGGCTTCAGAAGACAAATTCCCCTGTGCAAGGACCAGCTACCATCACTCCTAAGACCCTGGTCTTCTGAGGGGACTCTAGAACATCAGGGAAGTTGTGTGCTGTAGGGGAAGGTGCACTGGGCTGGCAAGCAGGAGGCTTGGGTTCACTTTGCTTATCAATCAACTGAAGAGCAGGCTTTAAGGTGAGAAAGAAACTTAGTTTGATAAGTCAGAGTCCTTCATTTTATATAAAAGGAAACAGGCCCAGACAAGGGCAATAACTTGTCTGTGCTCACACAGCTAATAGGGAAGGAGTCATTACTCAAACTTGGGGGCTTTGGCCCCTATACAGCACCATTGCTCTAAGCTTAATATAAACAATATAAAAATATAATATAATATAAACAATATAAACAAACATTTATTAAGCACTTAATGTGTATGAGGCGCTGTACTAGAGACTGGGATTTCACAGACATAAATGAAACAGTAAACACCATGTGGGTAGATGAGGTTTTATTCATCTTTTTTTAATCTCCATCAGTGCCTAGCACAGTGCTCTGAACACAGGAGGTGGCTAATAAGTGTTGAAATAAACTGTTAAAATTCTGACTTTCCTATGGACCTTGGCAACTTACTTTTCCTCTCTAAGCCTCAGTTTCCTCATCTGTAAAATGAGAGAGTTGGAAATAATCAGAGATTTTTAACTTTTTATGTGTCAACTTTTTGCAGAACCATCAAAATAATGTTCTAAAATGCACACAATAAAACATAGAGCATTATAAAATAAACTGATTATATTGACATTTATTTATTAAAAAAAATTCACAGATCCCAAAGTAAGGATCCCTGAAGGAGAGAATCATTAGAAAGGCCAGAGTACAAGTGGGATCTTTTATTGGGGGGGGGTAATCTTTGGATAGGGTTTGGATTTTTATTTTCTTAATTTTTATTGGCAACTTACATTTTAAAATCTCCTTGATTTTTAAGTGTGCTCCCTTTCCTCATCCCTGTCTCAGAAACAAATGCTGAGAAATAGAATTAGAGGTCTGACGGATTTGGATTAATTGATTAGATTAGGGTTAGAAGGCGTTCAGTTAGGAGTTTAATAAAACCATCTCTTGTAACAACGAATAAAAAATAAAGAGAAAAGACAATTTAGTAACTGTAACCAACACATTAACAATAAGCTAAGTATAACAGTATATGCCATGTCCCATACCCATACTTCCCTACTTTTACAAAAAAGGAAAGGCAGTAGGACCCCAAATGGAGTCCTAATGAAAAAGTAGAGGACCCACTACCTAATTCACGTCTTGGACCAGGGCTTGAGACCCCCTCTTTCCCTATGGAAAGTAGTGTCCAAAGTAGTGCCTGTAACAATGTAGGTAGGACCCCCATCTTGTGTTCCTCTGTTTCTAATATGCATTTGATCCAGGAGTCACCACTGAGCAGATGGAAGTGTCTACAAGAAGTTAGGTGCTCAGCCCACTCTGGTCAGTAGACCTGACCAGGTCTCTTGGTCCTTTGTTCTGCTGCCTAGTCTAAAGCCCACATGTTTCATACTTGACCCTTTTTTGCCTTGGTTCATCCATCAATAAAATGGAGCCATGAGACTTGGCCCTAAGCTGGGAAGCATCATTATTGAAATACTCTGACTAGACAGGACTTCCAGGAGATCAAGGGGCCCAACTCCCTGCCTCCAGGAAGCCTCACCCTGATTTGATCTAATTCTTCAGTGTGCTATATACAGAGAAGGAAGTGGCAGAGCCAAAGGGCAAGGAAATAATGGATTGAGTCAGCTTCTGGCTTTAAGCCAGAAGGGAGTTGGGTGGTTTAAAAGGTATCTGAGACTTGTTTTTATAGTAGATATGGGGGGTTGCTTTTCCCTCTGACCACCTAGTCACTTAACTGGAGGCATTTAAGTATCCCTAAGGGATGGAGAAGGTGGAAGCTCAACAATTTAAATGTGAGAAAGGAAGGTGGAGAGGGCTAAACACAAGAATGCTGAGCCAACAAAGTGAACATTTGTTTTGCCTGACTCTACATGTTTCAAATGGGTTTTGTTTTTCTTGTATTCTCAGTGTGTGCTGGAAGGGAGGAGGGATTTGTATCAGACTGTTGAAATTGACAAGCAAGGAAAATGACCAGTGTCCGAGGGGCTGCAAGAAAGACTTCAGGACTTTGATCAGTGCAATGACCAACCCTAAATTCAGAGACCCAAAGACCGAACATGTTCCCCACCTTCTGATAGAAAGCCTGACAGACTCAAGATACAGAATGAGACAACATTTCTTGGACATGGCCAATACGGGCATTTATTTGACTTAATTATACATCTTTGTTTAAAAGAATTTCGGTTTCCTTCTTTTTTCAGCGGGTCCAAGAGGGAGAGAAAATTAGTATTTGTTAACTTAAAAAGCCTTTTTTTAAGATGACAAAGTTTATTGAAAAAATCTCTAAGATCACTTGCAGCTCTAAATCTTACAGTTGGAGTTATCTTTCCTATAGTCAAGGTCATGAGTAGCATACTCTGGAATAAGAAACCTACATTCTCATAGGACTGTTTAGTCCCAACTGTTATATACCAATTCTAAAGCTGCATTAAAGTCTTAAAAATAAAATCCCTTACATTTTACCAGAAAAAAAAGTATGCTGAGCCAAGAGTCTACAGATGTTAGCCACTGGGATCCATTTTATGACTAAGCTTCTTTCTCTGTAAAATAAAAAAATTGATTTTTATATCCCAATTTAAGGTTTGCCATATACTTTTACATATCTTATCTAAATTGACTCTCACAAAACCCCACTTCACCTCACCATCCCTGCTTCCTCTTGTGGTAGTAAGTAGACAGAGAAGGGGTCTTGTCAAGGTCACAGGCTGGTGAAAGATCTGGGATTTGAATCCAAGAATTATGAATCCGAGGCTACTGTACCCACCTGGCATCTCCAGTTAAAGAATCACTATAATGCTGGGTCAGAATAATGTTATAGAAAGCTCATTATAAAGCTCTATTGACTAGGCCAGGAGTGGGGAACCTGCAGCCTTGAGGCCACATGTGGCCTTCTAGGTCCTCAGGTGTGACCTTTTGACTGAGTTCCCATTTTACAGAACAAATCCTTTTATTAAGGGAATTGTTCTGTGAAGTTTGGATTCAGTCAAAGGACCACACTTAAAGACCTAGAGGGCTTCATGTGGTCTTGAAGCCAAAGATTCCCCACCCTGGCGCTAGGATTAAGAAGCCATAGCAGCTATCTTGTCCAACTTCCTAATTTTTACATATGAGGAAACTGAGGCCTGGGGGAATTAAGTGACTTGCCCAAAGTCACTCAGGTAGAGACAAGATTTGAACCCAGGTCCTCTGAGATGAGTTAACAACATCTAATAGACATTCTGCTGAGCACTGAGGATACAGAAAAAGGGGGAAAAAAACAGTCCCTGCCCTCAAAGAGCAAACATTCTAATGGGGGAGATACCATAGAAATAACTAGGTACAAATAGGATATATACAGATTAGATGAAGGTAATCTAATAGGAGAAGGTATCAGCATTTGGGGGGAACTGAAAAGGCCTCCTATGGAAAGTACTGGGCTGAGTCTAAAAAGGAAGACAGGGAGGCTAAGAGACAGATGTGAGAAGGTAGAATATTCCAGGCACCAAGCTGGGGGACATTGAGGGCAAAGGCACAGAGATGGGTCTTCAAGGAAATTCAAGTGAGTCACTTTAGCCAGGGGTGAAAAGGTTGGAGGAACTAACTTAGGAAGGGTTTACAAACAAAGGACTTTATCTTTGATCCTGGGAGTTACAGGGAGGCATTGGAAGACATTGAACAGGGAGGTGACATAGAAGTGACTGTCACAGTTCAGAAGGTAGGGGGAAGGGTTTGGAAAAGAAAAGAATGAACTCTGTCCTGGACATGTTGAGTTCTAGATGTCTGTGGGATATGTAGTTCCTGAGGTCAAAGAGGCTGTTGAAGATGTGGGATGGGAGCTCAGCAAAGAGGCCAGAACTGGATACATCTACCTAGGAATCATCTATAGAGAGATGATCATTGAACTCATGGGAGCCAACGAGATCAGTGAGTGAGATAGGATAGAGCAAGAAGAGAAAGGGGCCCAGGGCAGAACCTGGCTGGGAAAGGTGGGGAGGGGGCATGATAAGTGGGTAGGATATGGATGAAAATCTAACGAAAACTGGAGCCAATGTTTTCTAGTAAGTGATACTGAGCTACCAGCAGTCGTTAAGTCCATCCCTCTGCCTCCAAGGTCAGAATGAATATGTTCATTCATCACACACACACACACACACACACACACACACACACACACGACCTCCATTTACTGTTTACTGAAATCTTTTAGGGTCTAGCTCAATACCCCTAGCTATCTTAGTCTCATTAAACATCAAGGCCTGTTCTGTTTTCCTCAATTCAACTAGACTGGCTTCTCTTTTTATATGTGATAATCAGTTTCCTATTTACATGCCTTTGTACTGGCTGTCTCCCCTATCCTGCAATGCCCTTCTTGCCTCCTCCTGGTAGAATCTCTCTCTTCTTTCAAGAGCCACATTAAACATAGTGTGAGACCCTTCCAGCTCTAACATTCTGTGTTCTAAGGTCTCTTCCATTTCTGCCATTCTGGACCCTGTGAAGGAAAGAGAGGAGATAATGAACGTCACCATTCATTCAGCCATCTCCATCCTCATTGCCAGAGACCAGCTGATGCCCAAGGAGGAATGGGGAAAGAGTATTTCCTCCCCGCTCCTCATGCTTTCCCAGCTACTGTGTTCCCATGAAGCATGAGCCCTAGGGCCCCATTCCATACCCCCAGGCTGGCTCTGTCCTTTCCACTAGAGAGTTTAGAGCATCTCTCTGTGTGCGGGAGATGAAGTCCAGGATCCATGTGATGTCCCTGCCTGACTGGCAGAGAGCCTTTCTCCTTTTGGCAGCCCAGTTTTCCCAGAGCCTCTCTAACCCTTTCAGGCTGGGATTCCACTCCACAGGGGCAGTCCCTACATGTGTCCCCTACTTTCCTCTTGATCACACTCCCCCAGAGACCTGAGGGTCCATAAATATTTCTCAACCCAGTGCCTCACTTTTATAGCTTCTAACTCAACTGGAAAATTTTAAAACTCCTGAAGACAGCATTAGAATCAATAGGCCCGGTTAAAGATGTAAACTATTCCTAGAAAGCCAGAGGCATTTATCGACTAAGGCCAGGAACTCCAGTAAGGGGACAAATAGTGAAATTAGATGGGAGCAGGGGGTCCCTGAAGAAATCAGCAGAGCTGAGAAAGAATTTTCATTAAAATTGCAGCTTAGTGTGTTAAATTCTCAATTTTCCTTGCATGGCTTATTCACTGTGGAATATATATATATGTGTGTGTGTGTGTGTGTGTGTGTGTGTGTATGTGTGTATATGTATATGTATATATATGTATATGTGTGTGTACACATATATGTATATACATATATATACACACATATATTTATATATACATATATATATATACAAAACAAATTTTCTATCCTGGTCACTGACTCTTGCAAACAGAACTGGGGGTGGACCAGAATTGTGGGCTGGATCATCTACCAGTCCTTGCATTTTCATTGTCAACTACTCTTGCCTCTCTGACTCAAAGGTTTGAAGTTGAGGAATTCTAGCTATGGTGGGGTAGGGAAAACAGATAAACCTTTGCTCAAGGTGTCTCATTCCCAAATGGATCCTTTCCAACTATTTTTTATCTGTGAAGTCTTTTCCTTCTTTCAAGGTGCAAGTCATATTCTACCTCCTCCATGAAGACTTCCCTGACTCCCCTAGCTGAAAGTGATCTCTTCCTCCTCAAGTACCTTCTAGCACTTTGCCTGACCTATCTTTCACATTTCTTCACTCTTCTTGATAGTGAGAGTATTTGGATACAAGTGTTTTTCCCAATGTTAAATTGATTATAAGCTTCCTGAAAGCACGATTCTCTGCATTCCAGCCATGCTGACCTGCTTACTGTTTTACATATATATATGTATATATATATATATGTGTGTGTGTGTATGTGTATGTATATATACATACACACATATATGTATGTGTATATATTCCACCTCCCATCTCTTTGCCTTTACAAGGGCTCTTTCCTCCCACTTAGAACTCAGTCCTCCCTCACCCCCTTCCTTCTGGAATCTCAACTTTAGTGCTGTGCTCTTCAGGAAGCCCGTCATGATCCCCACCCCCACAAGCATCTAGTGCCCTCCTTCTGAAATTAGTTTATATTAGAATAGGGACTAGACTCATTCTTTTTTTCCCTTCTAGGGGGAGGTATAAGGAACTCCTGGATGAGAAAACTCCCTCCCCACCAGGAGAGATTAACCCTCTTTATGTCATAGACAACCTTTGGCCTAAGGAACCCCTTTAAGAATAATGTTCTTACAATTCATAACAGAAGGACATGCTAAATTTCAGTTAAAGGTGAGTAAAAATAAAGATGAATTTTTTTCCTATCCAAATTTATGGACCCCCTGACATGTATCCATGATGGTCCATGGACCCCACATTAAACATCCCTGCTCCACACATTGCCTGGCACATAGTAAGCCCTGAATAAACGTTAGTTTGTATATAGTTGACATTTAATTTTCTACACACATGCTATTTTCCCCAATAGAATGAGAGTTCCCTGAAGGTCAAGAGGATTTTATTTTTGTCTTGACATCCCTAGTATTTAGCACAGTACCTGGAACTCAGTGGGTACACGATACAAGCTTGTTAAATGAATAAAACCCCAAAGGATGAGCTAGAACCAAATGATCATCTGTAAGATGACAATTGGGCTAGATGGCTTGGTCCCATTTGCCCTTAAATCTATAAGCCTGTGATTTTTCAAGGTTTACTCTCAGGACTGGGGAATTTAATGTACTGAAGATGGCCACAGATCTGAAGCTAGGAATCACTGAGACTGGGTCAGCAGTATTCCATTTGGTTTCTGCTCTACATGATTCAGGCCAACTGTATTTAGGACAAGAGTTGAAGGGGAATCTTGTAGGCTAGATAGTTTTGTCTCCTCTCAGCAAGGCTGCTTAACTGAATCCATGAACCCAAGTTCCTGGGGAGGGGGAAAAGAGGGAGCGAGCTAAGATAGTAAATACAGATAAACATAATACAAATTAGAATATAGTTAAGAGAACAAGAGGAGTACAGAGTACTGTAAGATCAGAAGTTACTGTGCAAAATTAGCCTAAGTGAAGCCATGTTGAAACCATGCTTGACCTTTGGGTACCAGCCTGCAGGAAATCCCCTTGAGCAAGCATACTTAGACACGTGGAGAAAGTTGAGATGGCATAAAACCCACCTCCTCATGCGGGTACCAATCAGCATCTATAAAACCTGTGCATGTTTTGCAAGGTGACAGCCAATTACAATTGCTTACTGCATTGGTGTGCTAGTAAATGAGCTTAACCTTATTTCATGAGTTTGCCTTATTGCCAAGGTGAGGCCCAAACCAAGATTTTTCTTAATATTATCTTGTCTGATTTATACGTTTTTGTGTCTGACTATTCATGACCCCATTTGGGGTTTTCTTGACAAAGATACTAGAATAGTTTGCTATTTCCTTCAGCTCATTTTATAGATGAGGAAACTGAGGCAAATAGGGTTAAGTAACTTGCCCAGGGTCACATAGCTATTAAATATCTGAAGCCAGAACTTTTGAATAACGATTTGAACTCAGAAAAAGGAGTCTTCTTGATTCAAGGCCCAGTACTCTATCCAATGTACTATCTAGCCGCCCATAAAACCTATGTATTTGTAGTACACGGTGGCCGATTTTATGTATTCCTATAGGTGAATGGGTCATAGATGGATAGAGGTCTGGACTTAGAGTCAAGAAGACTTGAATTTAAATCCAACCCCAGACATGAGCTAGCTGTGTGATCCTGGGCAAGTCACTTAACATCTGTCCCTTCAGTTTCCTCAGCTGTATCATGAGAAAGATAATAACAGCACCTACTCCCCAGGGTTGTTGTGGGGGTCACAGGAGATATTTGTAAAGTGCTTACATAGTACCTGACATATGTAGGAGGCGTTTGTGATTAATAAGAATTTTAATCACAGTTGGTTGACCACTTGTGGGGTGGTATATCAAAGATTTCTTGGAGGAGATTAACTGTAGATTGGATTTATATATCACAGAAGTGAGTCTAGAGGAGTTTGAGAGTGCAGGGAAGAGCCCAGGAATGAGCTTCCTCACCACCTCCTTGTGTGGCCATTGGCCTCATAGGATTCCAACACTTTTCATAAAGCCATGCTTTATCAACTGGAGCTGGATGATGCACTACAAGGGCCAAGGGGCTGGAATAAAAACCCATTTCCCAAATCCTTCTACTAGGGGAGACCGTGTCCATGAGCTGTGAGACCCCAGCAAAAGTCTCTAACCCAGGGAGGGTGGATAGCAGCCATCAGGAGCACCAGGCAGCACGGATGAAGTTACAAGGTGAAGAAAGACGACTCTGCTGGGCCAAGCCTCTGGAGAGATATGGGATGGAGAGATATGATCCTGAAGGAAGGGGACATAGTGGGGACGATGGAGAGAGAGCAATGGATACCGGGCACGGGGCAACCTTGAGGAAGGTGATGGTCAGGTCATGAATATCAAGATGCAGGCGAAGAAGTATTTCTGTACCCTCCAGGTTTAATTAGAGGATTCTGGGAAAGTAAGAAGCCAAGGTACATAATAATGTTTCACTTTTATATGGAACTTGCAGCTCTTCATGTAAGATATATAGCTGGAAAGAACTTGAGAGATCAGCTAGATTAGCCCTCTCACCCTGACCTTATAGATTTCCCTAAACACCACTGTCCCACCTCATCCCTTTTATCTTCTACCTAGGAAACTGGGACCCTCTCTTCTCACCACCCCATTGGTCTGAAGCCCTAAAACTTGGTATGCTTTGTTTACAAATAAACTCTGTGAAGTAGATACAGTAGATCTTTATTGTTCCTGTTTTGCAGATGAGAAAACTAAGGCATTAAAAGGCTGAATGGTCTCATGGTTACAGGACTGGAACCCTGATCTTTTGATTCCCATCCCTCAGCAAGGGTAGTGAGTGTGGAGTCATCTGAATGTAGAGTCATTCTTTCCTTCCTCTAATAGCAGAACATTTTCAGCGTGGATCAGAATAAATTGCTGTGCATTTTAACATTACGGCTCACACTGATTCTCAATTAGCATAGTAAAGAGAAATTGCTTTTATTTCTCTCAGGCAGATATGAGAGTAGCTGAGCTGAATGAGGGCACTAAGAGAACTCAGTGGGAGACAGGTCCCCTAGGGCTCTCTCGAACTTGGTTCTTGCTCTCTGGAGAACCTCGGACATCTCCTTCCCTCCTCTGTCTGGGCCTCAGCCTTCCCACCTGTCAAATGAACATAACAAGGTCGAACATTTAGTAAGCGGTTGTATGCAAAACCTTGAGCTAAGCTCTGGTGAGAAACACGAAAACTTAACAGTTTTTGTTCTCAAGGAGCTTACATTCTCCTGAGAAAATAACATAGCAGCCCTGCCTTGGGAAGAGCTAGGAGGGAACTTCAAAAGTTCTGATGGAGACCGTATGTAATTAGAAAGCACCACATGGGAAAATCAAGTGAATTGAGATCTGGGGGTTTATTTAAGTGGAATTGGAATTTGAGATTGTTGAGTTGAGTGGTGGAGATTGGGAGTGGGGTAGCATGGGTTTGGGTTGGTTTGGAGTTAGGTTGAGTTTATCTGGATTGTTCCGAGTGGGTCAGAGGATCGCAGATTTAGAGCTTGAAGAGAGCTTTTAAGATTATCTAGTCTAGAGATGTCAACCAAGAGTTACATATGTCCAGCAATGCTCCTAAATGCTACCAGAACAAACGAAAATATAATTGGAAAGTATTTAACAAAATAAAGAAAAGTAAAATGGAACATAGATAATGTTAGTATGAGGTTTTCTAAGTCAATAGATAGGCTGCAAGGACCCTTATATGTGAGTTAGTGGCCTGTTTCTGTGTGAGGTTGACACCACTGGTCTAATCCATCTCCTTCATTTTACATATAAGGAATCTAAGTCCCAGAAGAATCAATTTACTCTAAGTCGTACAGGAACTAAGTGGCAGAGGTAAGATGAAACTCAAGGTACTTCCACTCCAAATCCAACTTTCTTTCTATTATACCATGTGGTTGGGTTGATGTTACAGAGTGATAGATACAGGTTGGCTTGAATTAGAGTTGGTTTGGGTCATTGTTGGGCTGGGATTGGATTGGAATTGGTAGGACTGGATTAATGTGTATTAAAATTGGATGAGGTTAGGTGGATTAGGTTATGGTTAGAAAGGCCTGGGGAATCTGGAGGAGGTAAGTTTATGCCCAGTAGTTTGGGTGGTTGCAATAGGATGGAGGTAGTAATATGGGGAGAATTCCATCTGATTGATGCTTCATATACTAGTACATACATATTTATATACGTGAAAAGAGAGATATGTTTCTCCTCCGCAGAGCATCCACCACTCACCAGGGTGGTACATTCTTCCCTAAGCAGGCTGGTCCTATTGATAGGAATCCAGGACATGAGTAGAGTGCCTTCAGCTCTTCTCAGCTCCTACTCCCTCCTGAACCCACACTTTCTCTCACTACCAATTTTGACTCCACTTCTGGGCATTTGAGTGCACACACTCCATTGTTCTTGGACAAAGGAGACACAGCCTCTCCCAAACTAATGTTCCTCTAGCTCACAGGGGAGGAATGAGAATGGAGTATGAGAGCATGGTTGGCATGACATGGCATTGCAGTCTGGAGAAAACCACTGCAGACTAGGATAACAGTCTTAGAGGTGTTTGGATGGTTTCCAAGTGGTCCTGGTATTACCATTAACTTGTCATATAATTTGGGGCAAGTCATTTTCTCTCTCTGGGCCTCAGTTTCCTCCTCTGTAAAAAGTTCTCTAAGATAACTTTCTGGTCCATGTTCTCACATCTCTCCAATAATATTAAGAAACATTTGTTAAGCATTTGATGTGTGCAGAACACAGTACTAGACTGGGGAAAACAACTTTTTTTTTTATAAAAAGGCCCCTGCCTTTGTGAAATTTGTAGTCTATGAGTACCATAGGTTATCAACAGATAAAATTATAATGCACGATTTTGTGTGACACTAGAAAGGGACCAAAGAATGTGGTGTATGAAGTCCAAGGAGGAAGATCATAACTGACAAGGTGGGAGAGGGCATCTATGTATATTCTGTGAAGGACGTGACATTTGAGTTGGGCTTAAAAGGATGGATGGTAAGAAATCCAGGGTCTTACTCTAAAGTACTAGGCCCTGTGCTCCATATGGGCCTATCTGTTGTCTGTATTCTAAGGTCCCTTCCAGATCTAAGATTCACTGGTCTATGTTCTAAGGTCCTTTCTAGGTGGAATGGTCTAATGATTCCATAGAATTCTGCTATGACCCTGATCCCAAAGCCTTTACTAACAAACCAGTTTATATGGTTGAGCAGTATATGCAGTAAATTAGGCCTAGCTGCTATCTAAGAGTTTCCTGGCTAAAAAAGAGACAGGAAAATGTTGTGAGGTAAAGGAGGGGATTCTAGCCATAGATTCCCACAGAAAGGACTGAATAGCCTCTTCTGCCATCACCCCCCAGGGAATTCCTAATCAGGTCCCTTTCTTCTTTTTTTTCTTTAATTTTCTTTAAAAAAAATGAGCATTTATTTTCTCTCCTTCCCATCTCTCTATGCACTA
The DNA here is from genome assembly GCA_023548195.1 of Bettongia penicillata ogilbyi. NCBI lineage: Eukaryota > Metazoa > Chordata > Mammalia > Diprotodontia > Potoroidae > Bettongia > Bettongia penicillata. The sequence goes on along the minus strand of JAJHZJ010000292.1, from coordinate 20,732,307 downwards.
AAAAAGAGGAAAGAAAAAAGAAAAACAAAACTCTTGTAAAAAAAAAAATATGTGCAGTCAAGCAATTCCCTACATTGACTGTGTACAAGGCCATCCACTGGTTCTGATCCACCCTTTTGTCTGTCTCTCCGTCTCTGTACCAAAGATCTTTGCCTGGCAGCCAGGGGAGGTAAAAGTCAGTACCAGGGATCTTGGCTCAGGCATACCCCAAACTGGTTTAAATTATATTCTCTCCACCTTCCTTCATGAATACGGTAAAGCTGCCAGTGGGAGAAGTCAGCCTATTTTCAGCTGAGCTGGATACTATAGCTGTGCCAGCCCACTCCAACTCCTCCACCAGCTGGACCTAGGTATGAGCCTTTAACTCTGACAGTGGGAAATTCCTAGCAAATTCCTCTCTGTTGTCTAGTCCTGCCCCTCTACAAACGAAGTAGGATGGGGAGTTTTAACATCTGGATATACTTTGTAATCACTGTTGTTCAGTAGAAGACAGGAAAGTGTTCTGAACTCAGGGCTGATTCCCAGGAGGACACCACAGATTCAGATGGGTCAGGAATCTTACAGATGTGGTCTTAATAGGGAGCTCCAATAGAATGGATATATTCATCCAGTTTTATAAATTATTATTAATATTCACTTTTAATTAAATCAATCACAAACTATTCTACAGAATTACTAATACTACTATGAATGTTATTACTTATTGATATGAATAATAATATTTATTAAACAATTGCTACGTGCCAGGCATTGTGCTAAGCACTTTACAATTATTAGCTCATTGGATTCTCACAACTCATTTTGCAGTTGAGACAGGCTAAGTGACTTTCCAAGGCCGCACTTCTAGTTGAACTCAGGTCTTCCCAATTCCAGACGCTTCACGCTAACCACTGATCCACCCAATTGCCGCATTAATGGTAGAGCTGGAAAAGACTTTAGAACGGATCAGAGACTGAAGGATTTTAGAATATTAGAGCTTTAAGTTACCTACCTTAGACACCATCTAGCCCACCCTACTGAGGATGGGAAGGACTCAAAACCACATCACTGATGACAGAGGATCTCCTGAAGGAGCCAGGAGGATCAGCACAGAGAAGACTGGGGAAGATGTGATAGCTAACTTCAAGTAGCAGAAGAGTTGTCATGTGCAAGCTGCATCGGGCTCGTTCTCCTTGACCCCAGATGTTAGAATCAGGAACAGTGTGTGTGTGTGTGTGTGTGTGTGTGTGTGTGTGTGTGTGTGTGTGTGTTGGGGGAGGGGGAGAAGTTGCAAAAGGACAGATTTCAGCTCAAAATAAAGAACATCCTAATGGTGATAGTTGTATTGTGATGGAACAACAAACTCAGAAGATAGTGAGCTTCCCAAATCAGAGCCTTTTCTAGCTAGATGACACCATCCATCAATACCATCCGTCAGAGCCTCAGATGTAGTAGGCACTCAGTATTTGCTGAATGAATAAATAGATGCATGAATGGATGTATGATGGGATGAAAGAATGATGTCATTCAGGAAATACCTCTACAGGGAGGAGAGTTGAGCTTCTTGTTCAGTCATTTCAGGCACATCTGACTCTTTGTGACCCCTTTGTGCAGGGTTTTTTTGGCAGAGATACTGAAGGGCCACACAATTAGTAAGTGTTTGAGGCCAGATTTGAGCTTAGGTCTTCCTGACTCCAGGCCAGATGCTCTGTGCACTGTGCACCTAGTTGACCTAGAGTTGGGCTAGATCACCCCTAAGGTCCCTTCTAGCTCTGGGGCCCTAAGAGATGGACTGACATGACATCAGGAAAGGAAATTCTCTAGCAAAACTGGTTCAGTATTCCATAGGCAATGAGGGATAGATTGTTACAGAAAGTCAGGAGATAAAAACGTGTACTTAAACAACCTAGCCATCCATGTAATAGAGCTGGAGAGGATGCCAAGGAGAGATGAGTTGAGAGTTAGTCTTAGCTTGGCCAATTTTCAGTAGCCTAATGGGCTACCGATAGGTTTCTTGGGGGTAGGAAAACTCTCCTACTATATAAGAAGGGAAAGGAGGGCTTCCATCTATGAGAGCAAGAAAGAGGAGGGAAGAAGGAGACCTTGTGGAATAGAAAGAGCAGTGGGCTAGGCATCAGAGACCCTGGATTCAAGTTTCATCTCTGTCACTTACTTGCTATGAGACCTTCGGTAAGTCACTCCTCTCTAGGCTCCTTACCTTTCCTGCCCATTAAAGGGGCAACTTGTTTATATGCATTTGTCTGAACAGATATTGGATGAGGAAGAACTCTTTCTCTCACAGGGTGCTGAGGAGAAAGGGATCTGTAAATGTAAACTATCACTGAGCCTGCAGAGTGGTCGCCAATCATCTCCTCTTCTTGGGCAGGGACCTAGAAGGCTAATGTTCTGTCTGGTATGTCCTGCCCGCATCATGGAAGGCTGAGGAATCTCGCCATAAGTCAGCTGAGTTGGAGCTCAAAGTTGCCGATGAGGCCCGAAGTGCAAGTGTTTGCTTGGTGACAGGCGTTTATGAGTTGTTTCTGAGTGCCCCCCTTTTCTCCCAGACACAGCTTCCCATCTGCAGTTGGAAAGCTCTAGGCCTGGCCTCTGTTTCTGTTTTGCTTTCTTTCTTTTTTTTTTTCTGAAGTTTAGCTTGGCTGTATTCCTCGCCGTTGATTGAGTGGAGTGTGAGCTGGACCTTGGAAGACTTACGGCTTAATAGAGTTAAAAGGAAAAAGATGCCAGGGCCCCATTAACTCAGAGCTTTGAGAGAGATTGGGGCCTCCAAAGTACTAAGGGAGCCACAAGAAGGAAGGGGAAAGAGGACCAGGCCTTTCATTCTGTGTGGTCTGAAGCAAGGTACTTCCCATCCCTGGGCCTCAGTTTTCTTATTTGTAAAGTAATAAGAGGGGCATTCATTTAACTCTCTAAGGTTTGCGAAATGCTTTAGTTAGCCAGTCATTCAACAAACATGGAGTATCTACTATGTACCAGGCACTGTGCTAAATTCTGGGGATACAAAAGGAGACAAAAAAGGTAGTCTCTGTGCTCAAGAGGCTCATGATGGAATTCATTTTACATATTTTTATCTCATTTAATCCTTGTAACAGCCTTGGGAGATAAGTGTTGTTATTATCCCCATTTTACAGATGAGGAAACTGAGGCAAAGAGCAGTGAAATGACTTGACCAAGACTGAACAGCTAGTAAGTATCCAAGGGCAAATTTGAACTCAGGTCTTCCTGACTGCAAACCCAATGCTCTATCCATTTTGCCTCCTAGCTGCCTAAAGTGAGGGTTCTGGACTGTTGGTCTCTAAAGTCCTTTCAAGCTCTGATATTCTATGGTTATGATGTCCGATTTTAATGCTAACCTTATAATATTCTATGTCTGAGGGCCACCTCCAGGTTTAATATTCTGTTTTATACATTCTAAAGTCCTCTGTGGTTGTTTTTGTTTGCAATAGTCATGACATCCTATGTTCCATAGTCTAGGGCTCCTCCCACTCTGATGTTTTATGTTCGAAGGTTCTTTCAGGTTCAGATGTTTTTCAGTTTTGTCATGTTATATGTTCACTGTGTGTGCATTTGTGTTGAATGCATTTGGGAGTGCATTTTTTATGTGTGTGAGTACATGTATGACTGATTATGTATGTTTATATGCATTTATCTGAACAGATGGGAAAACAAGGTGTTACAGCTAATAAAGTACCAAGCCGGGAGGCAGGATGACCTGAGTTCAAATGTAGCCTCAAACACTTACTAGCTGTGTGACCTTGGGCAAGTCACGTACTCCCACTGCCCTCATTTATAGAATAGGGATAGTAATAGCACCTACCTCCCCACATTATTTTGAGGATTAACTGAGATAATAATTGTAAAGCACTTAGCTCAGTGTCTGGCACACAGTAGGCACTATATAAAAGTTAAGATTATTACACAGTATGGGCAGTGCCTGTATATGTATATGACTTGGTTTCGTATCCTCTCTCCCCTACTAGACTACATTCACAAGGGCAGGGATTGGTCATTGGTCATCTTAGTGTCCCCAAGCATGGAAGAGTGTCTTCTAAAGAGTAAGCACTTAGTAAATGCTTGTTAAAATACACATGTGCCCCAGTTGGCATGAGTATGTGCTGATAAATCTATTCTAGCGCTAGTAATTGGGTGTTAACAGCATATAGTCAGGGGCCCCTCTTCTGTGCAGATAAATTAAGTGTTGTTATCTAACAACAAGGGCCAAGGATGGGCTGGCATCTGTAATTATCGTCCATAAATGGCATCCCTATTGGATGGTGCCTAATTTGCAATGACATCAGTAGGTTAGCTGAGTACAACCAAGGCCACCAAGCCAGAGGTAACAGGGGCTCACCCAGCTTACTGGGCTCAGTTCTGTTTCCTGCAGGACAGAAAATAAAACTGGTTCAGTATTCTAAAGGGTTTCCTCAGAGCTATCCTTGTTCTGTTGATTCCACCATCTCTCTGAGGGAAACAAAATGTTGTTACTGCCCACCAGAGGGAAAAGGAAGGCTCAGAGATGTTAGGTGATATGCCCAAGGTCACACAGCATATCAGCCAAAATTAGAATCCTGTCTTAGGAACTTCAGGGCAGTTAGGTGATACCGTGGATAGAGCAATAGGTTTGGAGTAAGGAAGACCTGAATTCAAACTTGGTCTCAGATATTTACTAGCTTGGTGATCCTGGAAGTTACTTTACCTGGTTCACCTCAGTTTCCTTGTCTGTAAAATGAGCTGGAGAAGGAAATGACAAACCATTCCAGTATCTTTACCAAGAAAATCCCAAATGGGGTCATAAAGAGTCAGCCATGACTCAAATGACTCAACCTCTGCACTTGGGTGCACATCCCCTAGATGACCAAACCTACATAGAAAGAATGAAATAGAGTTGGAAGGCAAGGCTCAGAGGGGAGGGATTGCGAGAGGGCAGTCAAGATGAAAGAACTCAAATTACAGGTCCATTGCAACCTTGGTCTTGGATGGGACTGTGGAAGCCTTCAGGGAGGTTCAAAGACAGGTGACTTCATATAATCCTAGAATGTCAGAGCTCCCAGGAACCTTGAGGACCATCTAGCTCAAGTTTCTCATTTTACAGATGAGAAAACAGAAGCCAGAGAAGGAAATCAACTTGCTCAAGGTCAGATGCAGGGCCAGGACTACAAGACTGATCTCTTGACTCCTCAGTCAAGAAAAGGGAAAAGAAGGTGGTTGAGCAGGAGGTGGGGATCAAGAGATTTCCTCTCCCTTCAGAAAAAAAACCTATATTTTTTGCCTTTATGCACTATTATTAGCTAGGTAACTTGGTGGATAGAGCACTGGGCCTGGAGTCTGGAAGACCTGAGTTGAAATCTTGTCTCAGACACTTACAAGTTGTGTGACCCTGGGCAAGTCATCTAACCTCTATTTGTCTCAATTCTTTTGTTTGTAAAAATGGAGATTACAACAGTGCCTATATTCAGGTTATTGTGAAGATAAAATGAGATAATATTTAAGAAACACCTTAGCAAAGTACCTGGCACAGAGTAAATGCTATATAAATTACAGCTATCATTTTTGGGGACCTAGACAAGCAAGATACTTACCTGTTTCTACCCCAGAACTTTGGACATACTGATTAGCTTTGGGGCAAGGAGGGGGCAGCATGAATAGAAAACTCAGCTTGGAGTCTGAGGTTTTAGACTGGAATCCTCCTTTAAACCTGTGCAACCCTGATTAATCACTTAAGCTCTCTGGATCACATTTTCCTTACATAAAATAAAGGTCCCTTCCCAGCTCCAAATCTATGATCCTGTAATCTGTTTTCACTCCCTCAAGTGGCATAATTCACCCCAAGAGTAGACCCACTGGCACTGCTTTGTCTTCTCAGAAAGCTCCGGCTAGGAAAAAACCTCCAAAAGTTAAATGCCCCCATTGGCTTAAGAAAATTGTGTCAGAAATCTCCAGTCCAGGTGAGAGTCTATTTTGCTTCTAAGAATGTTTTCCTATTTTTTTCAGTCATGTCCAACTCTTCTTGATAATATTTAGGGTTTTCTTGGCAAAAATACTGGAGTGGTTTGCTATTTTCTTGTTCAGTTCATTTTACAGATGAGAAAATTGAAATAAACAGGGTGAAGTGACTTGTCCAGGGTCACACAATAAGTGTCTGAGGTCAGATTTGAACTCAGGAAGATGAGTCTTCTGACTCCAGGCCCCATATTCTATCCACTATACTACTACCTTGTTGCCTTCTAAGAATGTTGAGTGAAGGCAATCATCCCCTCTTGAGGATTGCTTGACCCCCTAACAACTCTCAGGAGCATTCTCACTGACTGTTCCTCAGGCCTGGATCTCTCTGCCATCTCATCCCTACTTCCAGGATTCCTTGGCTTCCTTCAAGTGCCAGCTAAAGTCCTAACCTTTTCAGGAAGCCTTTCCTGTCATCCTTAATCATCATGTCTCCCCTTTGGTGAGGATCTCCAGTTTATCCTGTATACACCTTGTTTGCACCTTGTTATTCACTTATAGTTTCCCCTGCTTGATTTTGAACTCCTTGAAAGGAGGGTCTATGTTTCTGCCTTTGTCTCTGCATAGCTTATTACAGTGCCAGACACATAGTGGACACTTAATAAACACTTGTTGATTTGACCTGGAGTATCCCTTAGCCAAAGCTCCCTAGCTACAATGTATCAGCATTAATGTCACTGTCAACATAATCATTAATAATAATAGTTAGAATTTACATATAGCACTTCAAGGTTTGCAAAGTGCTTTTCAAACATCTCATTTGATCCTCACAAGAACAGCCCTGAGAGTTCAAGTGTCACTACTAGTCCCATTTTACAGATAAGTGAACTGAAGTGGACAGAGGTTAAGTGACTTGCCCAGGGTTACACAGCTAATAAGTGACTTAGGCTGCCTTTGAACTCAGAGCTTCCTGACTCCAGGACCAGCACCCTCTTCACTTTGCCACCTAGCTGCCTCCATTATATTATCATAATAATTAGATTGTTATAATAGTCTAGCAATAGTAAGAAACAGATCCACAATTTCATGTACAATTTCATCCCTCCTCTACTATGCATAAGGAAATGCTCATGTTGTTTTGTGTGTGTATTTGCTAAATTCAGTATGAAAACAAAATTAAACGATAATGTAAAAGAATAAAATGGGCATAGTTATACCTGTAGATCCTACCTCACAAGGTTGTTGGAAGGATCCAATTGATTGTAAATGAGGATTACTGAATATAATGTGCTTGGTAAGTCATAAGGGGCTGCATAAATCCCCCCAAATTGTAATCATACTCCTTTCTGTAATACCTCAGGGTTCTATGAGTTTTTCCTATGTGGGCACTCCTGAGGACAAGTCATAACTCCTTCTAACCGTTTAGTAATAATAGCTAGCATTTATACAAAGTGCTTTAAGGTCTGCAGATACTTTACAAATCTTGTCTCATTTGAGCTTTACAATTATCTGGAAGGTAGTTGCTTTAATTATCCCCATTTTACAGATGGGGAAACTGAGGAAATCAGCATTGAACTGACTTGCCCAGGGTCATACAGCTAGTATGCAAGGCAGGGTTTGAAGTCAGGTCTTCCTCACTCTCAGTTCAGTATTTTATCCCTCGAGCCACCTAGTAATCTCCAAATTAGACAATCTTAGAAATACTCAATCCACATACACTTATTAAATGCCTACTATGTGCTAGAGATAGTTTGAGTTGTTATGACCAATATAAACTCATCACATAGTGGCAAAACCTCTAGTGATGAAGGTCTCTTCACTTGCTCTCCAATCTTCAACCCCGCCCCCCCAGCTTATGCCTCTTTTATCTTCAAAACTCAGCTGCCTTCTACATAATTTATTTATATATATTTTATATTTGTTTACACACATATTCATATATTAAATATTATGCTATTAACATATGCATATGTATATGTAATTATGTACGTATATAATGTATATGTATGTTGTTTTCCCTAATAGAGTCTAGGCTCACCAGGAGCAGGGATTATTTCAAGGTTTTGTCTTTGTGTTCCCAACACCTGGCATAGGGCCTAGGCTAGTGTGGGCACCAAAAAGTGTTTTTTGATTGGTTGGTTGATTATCTAGGCTGGTGCTCAGAAAACAGAAACGCATCTGCCCCTGGGCCAGGCTCAAAGCCTTTCTACTTTGGTAGCATTTGCCCAAGTCTAATAGTGCCCCCTCCATTCCACAATGAGGTGTTGGCAGCGGGCTAATGTCATTATTTTTACTACTAATAATAAATCAGGGGGCTTTGGGTGTTGTTCTCAAATCGTGGATGAGTCTCCCCAAACCTCAGTTTTTCCACCTCTCAAATGGAGATGATAATCATCTCTGTCCTGCCTTCCTCTCAAAACTGTTGTGAGTTCTCAATGATGTGAAGAGGACTTGGAAAGCTAGAAGTTCTTTAGGAATATAAGAGATCTGATCTCTTGTCTTGACTTCACTGGGCACTAGTGGTGTACCCTTAGACAAGACACCTGCCCCCATTGCTTCCTATGTCTAATGAGGATAAAACTTCCCATTCTGCCTGCCTACTGTGAAAGTCAGAGGAGATGCGGCAGAGGAGAGTGGGGAAGCCCATGTGGTCCAGCGGATTGAACAGCTGCCCTCCAGGCAGCAGGCTTGGGTCTGAGCTGCGTAATCCCGTGCACATGCTTTCCCTGTGCGGATTCATTCATTCAATGAACGTCTATTCTTCGCCTACCGGGTGCCAGGCCAGTTTGTGCTAACTGCCGGAGACGCAAAAGAGGCAAAAAATATTCCTTGCCCTCAAGGAACTTAAAATCTAACAGGGAGACGACAAGCACATTTATAAATGCATACAAAGCAAACTCTGTAAAGGATTCATAGGAAATCATTAAAAGAGGGAAAATACTGGAATTAAGAGAGGGCTGGGGAAGGCTTCCTGTAGAAGGTGGGATTTTAGTTGGGACTTAAAGAAAGCCAAGGAGGTTATATTTACCTTTCCTGCCACACAAAGTCATTTGGGGGAAAGCACTTTGTAATCTCCTGTAATTTAAGGTTCTTTGAAGTCCGTGAATGGCTGTCCACATGTACCCGCTGAGTAGTATGAGTGCTCCTGAGGCACTGCAGTCATCCTTGCCCTCTCTCCCACTGGGAAGTGGCTGCCCATGCCAACCATGAATCTTCCCCTTACAACTTTCATTCCAGTAATGCTCCCAGAGGTAGGCCCTGGGTTTCTCTTCCCCTTCCCTTCTGCTCCCCTTCGCTGCATCTCCAGGGCCTAGGGAGGGGTGGGGGGAGGAATCCCCCTGGAAGACAATAATCCCTTCATCACCTTGAGCTTTCCCCCTCTCCCTCTTCCTTCCTTCCCCCTCCCTCCCTGCACAGCACAGTCAGCCCCAAGCAAAGCTTGCCTTTTTTTTTCTTTTTCTGCTGGCTGGGGCCCAGACAAGCCCGCCCTCAGAGCCTGACCAGCTCCAAAAAGGAATTATTTCTGTCTCATGCATAGTTCTGAGCCCTGATGCCCAAAATGGGAAACAGTGACTGAGCCCTGGGGGATCTAAGGTGGGGGGAAGGGTAAAACTGTGGACAGATCCAACCCCCAGCAGCCCCACCAGAGACCAGGGAAAGGCTATGGAGTATATATGAAAGACAAAAACAAAACAAAACAACCCAGAGGTTCCTAAAATGAATGTACTTTCCCTTGTCCCTCTGACAGCCCCAACAGCCCTTTCCCTGATTCTATCCACCTCATCCATCTCTAGGCTTGCAAAAAAAATAAACCAGGCTGGTGGGAGGAGGAGGATAAGGTCAGATTCACAGGCTTTGGGTTCAGTTCAAGAGACCCTGACTCCCTAAAATTTAGGAGGGTGGGAGGTAGAACGGACTGGCTCTGGAAGAAGGAATTTACCCTATAAGGCTGGGGTTCTTAATCTCCTTATGTCAGGGGCCTCTCCGGCAGTCTGGCAAAGCCTGCAAACCCCTTCTAAGAACAATGTTTTTAAAGGCATAAAATAAACTGCAAAAGAAACTAAGTCTACTGAGATATATTAATCAACATGGTAAGAAAACAAGTTCTAAGACCTGAGGTTAAGAACCCCGATTTTAAGATTATTGTCAATGTCCAGAACAAGATTAAAGGACCTAGAGGAGTAAGGGAATGCAGAGAAGGTGGGACGGTGCAAAGCAGGCTGGATTTGGAGCCAGAGGAAGCCAGTTTGAACAGGGGGTGGGTGGTGAGTCCAGCTGAGCCTGGACTCAGGAAGACCTGAGTTCAAATGTGACCTCAGACACTCTTAGCTGTGTAACCTTCAGCAAGCCATTTCATCTCTGTTATCCTCAGCTACAAAATGGAATAATGATAGCCACCTACCTCCTGGGACTGACACAAGGAACAAACTAGAAAACACTCTTAAAGCGATTAGCACAATCTCTAACACACAGTAGGCACTTGAAAATTTTTGTGTCCTCCCTCCCTCTTCTACTTACTCCTAACCTTACTGGGCCTCATTTTTCTCATCTGTAAAATAAAGGGATTGGACTAAGCCTAGGTAATCTCTGAGGTTGCTTCCAGTTCTGATATCCTATGTCCCAAGGCAGGGTTGGGGAACCTGCAGCCTTGAGGCCACATGTGGCCCTCTAGGTCCTCAAGTGTGGCCCTCTGACTGAATCCAAACTCCACAGAACAAATCCCTTTAATAAAAGGCTTTGTTCTATAAACTTAGACTCAGTCAAAAGGTGGCACCCAAAGACCCAGAAGTCCACATGTGGCCTAGAGGCCACAGGTTCCCCAACCTCCTCCCAAGGTCTACTCCAGCTTTGACAATCCATGATTTCTCTGATCCCACACCCCTCTCTACTCCTTCAACACCAAATTGGGGGGGGGAGATTTTTTTTTCACTTTGTGGAGTAGTAAATAGAATGCTGTTTTAGAGTCAGGGAGAACTGAGTTCAGATCCTACCTCAGAAACATACTAGCTGTATAGTTATCAATCACTGTCTCTGCACCTGAGTTTCCTCATCTGTAAAATGAGGGGGTTGGATTTAAGGGCCTCTAAGGTCCCTTCCAGTTGTAATCTATGATTCTATAAACCCATGAATTTTTCATGTGATTATGTGCTTATCAGGGTCCCCAGTTAGACTATAAATTCAGGAACAAGCTGCTCTTATTTCCACTGTATCAGAAGTGCAATCATCATAGCTGACATTTGTATACCACTTTGCTCACATCACCTATACCAACTCTATGAGGTAGATACTTTTCCCATAATCATTATTACAGATTAGGAAACTAAAGTTCAGAGAAAGTGTGACTTACCTAGGATCGCAGAGACGTTAAGTATCAGAAGCAATATTCAAACAATGCATCTTCCTGACTCTGGATCCTGAATCTGCATTCTATCCTCCATACAACCCAGCTTCTCATTCAGTGGAAAGAACATTGGATTTGGAATGAGAAGGTCTAGACTGAAATTCTGCCTTTGCTACCTATGTGAAACTGAACAAAGTATTACATCTGTACCTTTGTTTCCCATCTGTTAAATGAGAGGATTGTGCTAAATAATCTGTAAAGGTCTGATACTATATGAAAGCCAAAAAAAAAAAAAAAAAGGAATGCTGAATTCAGTCTATGATGCTGGCTGGTAGATTTTCTGAATGACCAACTATTTGGTTAAATTGCCCAGCTAGCTATATGTATCAATAATTTTAACTGATTGGTGAGGAAACTGACTTTGCCCCACCCCTAGCAGGGACCCAGATAGCCCATTATCAGTTCATAAAATGATGGGTTCATAGAATAACAGACATGGAAAATGAAAGGGACCTTAGAAAACAGAACCTCTCATTTTAGAGTTGGAAGGGACCTTAAGACATGGAATAAAAAATATCAAAGTTGGAAGTATCTAGCTGGAAGAACCTTAAAATATAAAATCCAGCACCACCACCACCACTACTATTACTAATGATGATGATGATGATAACTGACATTTATATAGTACCTACTTTGTGCCAGGCACTGTGCCAAGTGCTTTACAAATATCTCATTTGATCACTAGCTGGAAGAAAATTAAGACACAGAATGTTGACATTGGAAGAGACCTTAGAACTTTAGAACTCAGAATGTCAGAGTTGAAAGGGACCTTAGAACATAGAATCTCAGAGTTGAAAGGAATTCCAAAATATAAAATTGACACAGTTGGAAAAGACCTTGGAACACAGAACATAGAACGTCAGAGTTGGAAGGGAACTCAAAACACAGAAGGTCAGAGCTGGAGGGGACATTAGGACTTCAGAACATAACACATCAGACGTTGGAAGGAGCCAGAGGCCTCCTGTACCACTCATTCCCTTGCCTTAGTATTATTTGCTTGCCTAGAACTACAAGAGTGTTTTTCCATGCAGAGGACAATGAGGTCAAGGCAGGATACCCTGGCTGCTGCAGAGATTTCCTTGTCTTCAAATGCCTGGGATCTGGGAAGGAAAAAACTCAAAATATTTCTGCCTCCGGTCCCCCCCTTCTTATACCCATTCTCCTTTCTTGCCCCTCCTACTTTCCTTTCCCCATTATCCTTCCCAGTCCTTCCTAGGCTCTTCCATCTATTCCACTCTTCCCCCCCCACCATCTTTCCCAATCTACCATCCCCATCTAATTTTTTAAAAGATTGAGATCAGACATAATGGGAAATGTAATTCTTCACTTTGGGTCAAAAGGACACTCACTCAAATTCATGACCACTTGTGAAGGCAGCTGTCCTTAATGTAACCCTGTTGCTAGGGAAAAAGAATAGGAGATTTCATGGACTACAGGGAGAAAGAGGTTGGAGACACCAGAGTCTGAGTTAATTTCTTTCCTGTCAAATTTGCAAGTCTATTTTAAAATTAGTAAAGAGGTAGCACTAGAATGTAAAGAGCACTGGACTGGGAGTCCCAGAGATCTGTCCATGTGATATGGCACAAGTCACTTTATAGCATGCCTGAGTCATAAGGAACCTTAGACTTTCTTTAACCCCATTATTTGCAGAGGACACCAAGAGGCTTTTCCAAAGTCATACCAAAAGGTAGCAGTAAAGAAAGGACTTTCATCTTTTGACTCCAAAGCCCAAGACTTCCCCCCCACACCCTACTTCTTTGGGCAATTAGAGTTTGCTCCTTGAAAAGATGATATGGAACTAGCTGGTCTCAAAGGTTCCTTCCTCCTGGCTTTAAGATTCTGGGACCTATGATTTCAACTAGATCAGACACACCTAGATAGTGAACTTGTCAAGATTTCACCCTCGGCTCAGAGACATAAAGGTTCAGGGGAATGTCTCTGGGCTCTGGAGACGGAAGAACTGAGATCGGATTCTGGCCCTGATGTGTAACCTCGAGCGGGCACTTAACTTCTCTGGACTTTCTTTGCCTCAGCTGAAAAATGAGGGAGTTGAATTAGATGATTTTGAAGACCTTATCCAGCTCTGGAATCTATTATCCTGCAAGTTTTTAGAGAGGGTTTAAAGGTTTGCCAAGTATAATACACAGGTTATCTCCCATGACCATTCAATTCAACCAACACCATATAGGCAACTACTGCTTGCAGGGCCCTGGGCTGGTAGCTGAGAGAGATTCACGACATCTCCTCTGCCGTCATGAAACTCTTGAGTTTAATAATGATAAAGGCATGAGCTACCATTTACATAATGCTTTAAGGTTTGCAAAGCTCTTCATAATTATCTCATAACAACCCTGAGGGTAAGGGCTGCTATTATCCCCATTTTACAGATGAGAAAATTCAAAAGTGAAATGATTTGTCCAAAGATATGCAGTTAATGAGTATCTGAGGGCAAATTTGAACTCAGGTCTTCCTGACTCCAGGTCCAGCACTCTATTGTACTTTCTCAGGGGGTTATAACCCCTGCACCATAATGTAGATAGAGCATGATGTGTGGATAAGCAATGTGTCCATTACAGACTATGGGAGTATAGAAGGTGGCAGAATAATGTAATGGAAGACCTTGTGTTCAAGCCCCAGTTCCGAGACTGTAAGACCCTGGGTAAGTCACCTCACCTCCATTTCCTCATCTATAAAATGGAAATCTACCTCATGATGGGGTTGTTGTGAAGAAAATTCTTTGTAAAATTTTCTCTATAGATGCAAGCTGTAATTATTTCTGATGAGGGCAGGGTATCAAAGCAGAGTTAATATTTGAACTCAGCCTTGAAGGGTGGGTAGGACATAAACAGACAGAGATGGCTGGAAAGCATGGTGGGTGTAGAGAATAGCAAAAGTAAACATGTTTTCCTTCAGGTTCCCTTCCTCCCTCTTCCTACTCCTAGCCCCTGTAGTCAGTCATTCCTTGCCTAACATCTGGTCTCTCGGATGCTGTGAGGCCAGGTTGAACCTACAAGCCTTGTTAGCTGTGCCAATAATAAGCAAATTTCTCCTTTTCCTCTAGCCCCAAACCATAAGGGCCTGAACAACCTCTCACTCACACTGGCCCAGATGCCCACTCAAACTCCAAAGGCCAAGGGCCTCAGGAGCAGGTTAGAGGAAACAAGATTTGGTTATATTTCACTCAGAAGACTTTGTCCTTGATTTAGTACATTGTGCAATGCCTTTTGGCCTGGAAGGAAGAGGGAGAAGGAACAGATTTCACTAGACAGGGTTTGGCAGCAACTGATGCCAAAGTGAGCCATTCAGGGTCTGACATCTCCCTTTTCCTGATACTGCCCTGAGAAAGCGGGGAAGGAGGGAAAGCCCATTGAAATTCTTTATGGGCTTCACCCTCACCCAGAGATGATCTAGCCAAACTCCGACCTTGACAGATGAGGAAACTGAGATCCACGGAGGTCAGATGAATAGGTCATTGGATCATAGATTTAGAACGGAAGGGACTTTAGAAGTCATATAGTCCAACTCCCATACTTGACAGATGGGGGAACTGAGGCCCACGGAGATGAAATGACTTGCTCAAGATTTTAAAGTTAGTAAAAAGGGAGGCCAAGACTAGAATCCAATTCTCCTAACACTCAGACCTTTGTTCTCTCCACTATATTAGGCTTCCCTATTTATCTATCTCCCTGATCAATCTCAGCCTTCCTTCCTGGTCCAGCTGAAGCGCCCCCTCCCCTCAAAAGCATCCTTGAACTATTACAGCCCACACCCATCTTTTCTCTGTTCTCCTATGGTACTGATTATGTAATTCTTCCAGAATTCAATAATTTCATAAAAATTCAATTCAACAAACATTTCCTGAATGCCTAATATGGGTCCAGGCTGGCATTTGAGACAGAGAGGAGAGGAGGATGAATGAGAAAAGTCTCTATATTATGCCATATATTGGTTGTTTCCAAGGGTGAGTCTAGTCTCTCCCACTCAGGGATCAGGAAGGAGTTTTTCTTTGCCTCTCCACAGAGGCCAGCACATAGTGGGTGCTCCTTGAAAATTCATCCCATACTACAAAGGGTTCTGCTGACTTTGAGGTTGGAGGACCCAAGTTTGAGGTGGTAGGACCTACTGAGGTGGTAGACGACCTTAAGCAAGTTGTTCCCCCTTTTCTGGGCCTTCGCTTCTTCATCTATAAAATATAGGAGTTTGCTAGAAAGTGACCCCCTGGAACCCATATCTTCTGATTTTAAACCTGGAGCTATTTCCTCTACAGTACACTACTGCCTCTGTAATTAATTATCAAATAAAAGCTGAACAAAAGAAAGCAAGGTTTAGAGTTTGAAAGCAACTTGGGGAAGGAAGGTTCTTAATTTTTTTTTATGTGACAGCTTGGTACAGCCAAACTCAGATCTATATTTTAAATGCATAAAACAAACTACATAAGATTACAAATGAAACTGAGTATATTTTTTTAAAGTTCACAGATCCCAGGTTAAGAAACTCTATTCTAGTTACATTTATATAGCATTTACTATATGCCAGACACTGTGCTAAGCATTTTACAATTATTATCTTATTTGATTCTCAAAACAACCCTGGGAAGTGGGTGCTATTATTATCCTTGTTTTACAGATGAGGAAACTGAGTCAGACAAAGATTACGTGACTTACCCAGGGTCATACAGCTAGTACGTGTCTCAGGCCACATTTCAACTCAGATCTCTGTAGCTGAAAAGTAAATCACTCCCTTATGGAAGGCATTTCTCCCCATTACCCAATTGTTGCCTCTGTAAGATAAGGGGGAGAATAATACTTTCATTTCCTACTACTCTAGCCTATTGTGAGGGTCCAGTAGGATAATGGACCTACAGTGCTGTAAAAATGCCACATAGAAATGGAAACTGCCCTTGGTCCTATCAATCCTAGATTTTTTTTCTCAAACTCAACTCACACAAAGGTCACTATTATGCTGTGTTGGTATAGCATACATATACCCTAGATCAGCTGCAGTGGATAGAGTGCAAGCAGGAAGACCTGAGTTCAAATCCAGTCTCGGATACCTACCAGTCACCAGTGTGACCCTTGGCAAGTCACTTCACCCTGTTTTCCTCAGTTTCCCCATCTGTAAAATGAGCCAGAGAAGGAAATGGCAACCCACTCCAGTATCTTTACCAAGAAAACCCCAAAATGGGATCATCAGACATGACCAAAATGATTGAACACATGCACCCTGCCCTCTCAATGGGAGCTGATGATTCCAGCTGGTCAAGTGGGCAAAGGTAGGTTCGTTTCCCATCACCCCACCCAGGGTCAAGCAAACAACAGCCCCGAAGGGCTCATCTGTCTCTCTGGTCATGTCCTGCTGCAGTTGGACTCCCCATTACACTTGGCCTCAGTAGAAGGGGAATATTAAATCTCTGCTGAGTGACTGGGAGGTTCTTCTTCCGATAATATAGTCCAATCAGGCTGGAATCTGACTTCCCATTCCAGAAAAGAGGAATGTGACTTAGGAAGACTCTGGGGTCAGGAGACCTGGGACTGAATAGCAGCACCTGAGACAGCCGCCAATTGTGTGACGAAGAGGTGAATGAATTCCCAGAGCCTTGGCTTCCTCCTCTGTGCAATGTGGCACTACCAGCCTAGGCGAGCTGTTTCAAGGAAAGTGTTTTCTAACCTGAAAGCACTATATAAATGTTAGGTGTTGTCATTATCACAAATTTAGACCCAGAAGAGAATTTAGGGATCATCAGATCCAGAGGTGTTAAACTCACTGGATGAAGGGCTGCCGGCAAACTCCCAACTAAGGCTTGAATTAGATCAAAATGGAATTGGGAAATGCTTAGCAAAATAAACAAAAATACAACTCAATCTATATGTTGCTAAATTGTAGTTTTCGAAGTCTCTTTGCAGTCCCCAAGGATCAGTTTCTCTCCGTTTATACCACTGATCTCATCTGTCTTTCTCTCCCCTCCCCCATTTTCAGAGAAAGAAACAGACACCAGAGAAGGGAAGTGTCTAATCCAAGGTCACATGAGCAGTAGGTGGCAGAGCCAGGACTCTGACCCAGAGAGAAGGCTATGTGGCTCGACGGAGAGCGTACTCTGCTGTTACCTAATACAGTCAGTCTTGACGAGCAGAGCCAATGTGATGTTACTGACCCCACTGTCTGCGGAGAGAGAGACAGGAGAAAATCAGGGACATCTCTCAGCCTGTCAGGCTAAAAGTCCTGGATTGAAACCTCAGCTCAGTTCCTTTACTAGGTAGCCTTGGGCAAGTTCACGGCTTGAACTGGGAGACCTCCGAGTTCCTGTTCAGTTTTGAAATTCTATGATGAGCTCACTTCCCCTTCTCTCTAGGACTCAGTTTTTTCCTCTGCAAAAAAAGGCGGGGGGAGTAGACTACAAAGTCTCTTCCACCTGTCAATCCTATGATCCTATGTAGAGCCAGTCAGCAATCCATTAGTAGCCAGGAGTTGCTAAATCACTCCAAATCTAGTGTTCTTCCCGGGGCTAGCTTTAGTGTACTAGCCTCTGGGTATTAGACATTAAATGAGAGATGGAGAGGGGAGGGAGGGAGAGAGGAGGGGGAGGGAAAAAAAGAGAAGAGAGAGAGAGAAAGAGAGAAGGAGAGAGGGGGAGACAGGAAGAGAGGAAGGAGGGGAAGAGGAGAGAGAGAGAAAAGGAGAGGGGGAGGGAGGAAGAGAGAAGGGAAAGAGTGGGAAGGGAGAGAGGAGAGAGAAAGAGAGGTGAGAGAGAGAAAAAGAAAGGAAGAAAGAAAGAAAGAAAGAAAGAAAGAAAGAAAGAAAGAAAGAAAGAAAGAAAGAAAGAAAGAAAGAAAGAAAGAAAGAAAGAAAGAGAAAGAAAGAAAGGAAGGAAGAAAGGAAGGAAGGAAGAAAGGAAGAAAGAAAAAGAAAGGAGGGAAGGAAGAAAAAGGAGGGGGACAGGAGGAGGAGGAGGAGGCTGAAGAGGAAAGAGAATTATTCTGGAAATCCCTACATGAGGGGAAATGCCCAGTATTTAAACTCTCCATCAGCTGTTCCCCCACTCCGGCCTACCCCCAGCTATTTCTCTGATGGTCCTTTGACAATTTACTGTGTCATTTTCCAGACCTAGTCTTGTGTGAGAACTAAGTCCAGGGAGACCATGAATGAAGGACCTATGTGATATTATTGACCCATTCTCAAAAGGAGAGGAAGAAACAGCAGTTCCTCAGTGAGGCCTCCTGGCCTGTCAGCCTCTCTGTGAACCAGTGACACTAGCTCAGCATGCCTCCGGTTAGACACTGATTGCTGGGGATCCTTCCCCGTCACTAGGGTCAAGCGAACATCATTCACCCTCCCAACACCCATCATGGAGGATAAAAATAGCACATCCCTTCTCCTTACATGTGGGGTGGGCTATTTCCTTAGCTTCACAGAGGGAGACAAGAAGTAGTCGCATCTAATGAGTCACCACAGGAATGAATGGTTTATCCTGACACTTCTGTACTCATTTAGGAACCAGAACCCTCAAACCTTAGTATTTTGGAACCTTAGAATTTCAGTTATCCAGGAAGACCAAACTCCCCCCTCCCACAGAGAGGAATTCCCTCTACAATGTCCCCAAAAAGTGCCCATCCAATTGACTAAAAGCAACCTCTCCATAAATTTCCACAAGCTGATGAATTTCTGCAGTGGAAACCTTTTTTTTTTTCACATTTAAAAATGGAATTGTAATAATATACATTAGGCTCACGTAGCACTTTAGTTTCCAAAGTATTTCCATATCCATTATCTCATTATCTCATTCTACCAATCTCCTTGGATCTTTGTGGAGGGCAGCTAGGTGTCACAGTGGATAGAGTGCCAGCCCTGGAGACAAGACGACTCATCTTCCTGAGTTCAAATCAGTCCTCAGACATTTAAGTAGTTATGTGAACCTGGCAAATCACTAAACCCAGTTTGCCTCAGTTTCCTCATCTGTAAGATGAGCTCCAGTATCTCCGCCAAGAAAACTCCAAATGAGGTCATGAAGAATCAGACATGACTGAAAATGACTAACCAACAATGAAGGGCTGGATTTTACAAGAAGGACCATGGCAGGGTCCCCACTTGTGATGCAGTCTGGGCAGACTCCCCCAGTCTCTTGGCTTTGAAGCCAGCTGATTTTGCCAGTTGCTGAAGAAGGAGAGTGATGATGGTAATAAACTAAAAATGTCTGCTGGGGGGACTTCACCATTTATCCTCAGTATTTATTGGTTCTCACTACCACAAATCCATCAGACTGGCAAGGGAATTCAGTCCCATTCTCTGGCAATTAATTCCACATGAAGAATGGGTGGGAATTTTCCTATTGGATCTTGAGCCTTCTGGGGAAAAAATACTGAAGCTTCCTCCTTTGCCTCCCTAGAAGCCCCCAGCAAGCAATCTGTGTGAGAGATGGCATAATCTGAAAGTGGAATGCTAGGAGAATGACTCCTAACCTTGGCTTGGCCAATGATTGCTTTCTGTCCTTTCCTATGTTGTTATCCCTATCTGCAAGGAGGGGAAAATAGTCCCCACCATGTACCCTTTTCTCCTGAGATACTAAACTCAGCTCTACCTCTTCCTTGTTGAGTGACCTTGGGCAAGCCTTTTCCCATCCTCTGCCTTGGTTTCTACATATTCCTGCCTTGCCTTTTCCAGACCATAACGAGAACTGGATGAGATAACATATGGGACAAGAATTTCAGAAACTGCAAGATGCTATACCGTGCAAGATGATAGTAATGGTGATAATGAACAAAAATTATGACCCTGACACCTCATCTAGCTGCCTCCTCTGTTTGGTTTTCCCACCAGCCAAGAGCATGGGACGAGCCTTCCGGGCTCTCCAAGAGGAGGGGGTGGAGTCAGGTCCCAAACTTTGGTTTCTGGCTGGAACAAAGAGATCCAATTGCTCAAAGACACTTCGTAGTTGTGCGAAGTTGATCTGGGCAGTTGATAGCGTCTCCCCTGGGGACGTACATGGGCAGTCAGAAAGTTTGGTTCTTTTCCAAGTAGGGAAAGATGGCTTGTCCCCATCCAGAACTCAGACTCTGATTATACTAAGGGTACATGGCACATGTCCTTACCCTGGGAATCAGGAGGCCTGGTTCAATTTCCAGATTTTTCATTAATTTACTGTTGAAAGGCTCTGGGGCAGAGTGACACAGTGGATAGAGCACTAGACCTAGAGTCAGAAATACCTGGATATAAATCTGGCCTCAGACATGTACTGGCTGTATGACCCTGGGCAAGTCACTTAACCTCTATCTGCCTCAGTTTCCCCACCCATTAAGTGGGAATAACAATAGCCCCTACATCTCAGGATTATTGTGAAGATCAGATGGAATACTATCTGTAAAATGTTTCCAGATCCCAAAGTCTAGCTATTAAGGTGATCATTTACTTTTTCAGTCCACTTAGGGTGGAGCTTGTGGAAGTCTCTTCTGACTCTCAGTCTATGTTCTAACATCCTCAGCCATTTCAGATGCTAAGGTTCATTCCAATTCTAAAGACTGTTGATTTTATAGCTATGAAAATGGTTGTTATTAAGGTAGGCTGGGGCCAGAAGTAAAATGAGACTGGGCCTATTGCCTCAGGTCCCCTCTAGAAGAGGAGCACATCACATAAGAGGAACAGGCCTCCTGTGTCCCTCTGGCCCATGGTCCGGCCTTTTGGGGATGGGGCCAGCCAGCTTAGGGAAGCTCTCCCACCGGGCCATAAGCTAACCTTGATGACTGGTGTATAATAACTCTTACCAATTTGGGACTCCTAGTCCTTGGCCTGAGAATCCAGCCTTGCCTGAGGGAGGTGGAAGGTTTTGGAAAGAGAGCTAGAGGACAAGGCCATCCCCCATCCGTACAGCTGAGGTTGTGGGATCCGCCCCTCCCATGGGGAAGATGGAAATAGAATCCCTAGGACTCTTCTGACCCTGGTTCAGTATAGGGAAAGGGGAAAAATAGCACCAGATGCCTGTTTCCATTTCTGGGGTGGGGAAAGACTGAAAAGTACCATCAGAGAGGCTTTCTGATGAATCATGGAGTGAACCTGAGAATCACAGATTGTTGGAGCTGGAGGAAACCTGGGAACAAAGAATATGGGATTTAGAACCAGAAGGGACCTTTGAGATCAATTGGGTTGGCTCCCTCATTTATAGATGAAAAAAAAACTGAAAGGGGGCTGCGAGGAAAGAACTTCTTTGTTAAAGGTCACACATAGCTAGCATGTGGGGAGGCAAGGCGGAAAGCTAGGTTTCCTGGCTC
Organism: Bettongia penicillata ogilbyi; assembly: GCA_023548195.1. NCBI lineage: Eukaryota > Metazoa > Chordata > Mammalia > Diprotodontia > Potoroidae > Bettongia > Bettongia penicillata. The sequence continues at coordinate 20,710,713 of JAJHZJ010000292.1, read as the reverse complement.
TAAGCCCAGCGCCCTGTCCACGATGCCAGGCAGCATACTGTATTTCTTTGAATATCACAGCATGGGGCTAAAACGGGCCAGGATCATGGACCCTTGACCTCCCCTTGCTCTCACACGTTGCCTGGTGGGTGAAACAGTTTCACTCTGGCCTATGTCAGTCCCCTGAAGCTACATCAGCTGGGCAGGTTAATGAGGTGTGAAGAACTCAGGTGTTTGGCTCGGTAATTAAACCCTAGATTTGGGAGCACTCTCTGTGACCATCCTTCATCTCCCCATGGTCTTTTCCTGGTTGGATTCCAGGGCCCTGGCATGTCCAGCCTCCTCTTATCTTTGGGCAGGTTGCCCTACTTTACAAAGCAATGATCATCTCCCAGCATCCCCTGAGAAGTAGGCCAGAAAGGGAGCCATAGAATTGTAAATGGAGAGCTAGAGAGGACCCTAAAAATCATTTCATCCAATCCCCAGAGAGAGGATCATGTAACTAGCATCAGGTCATCCAACTCCAGATTAATTGCTTATTCTGGAGTATCTGAGCACTGGACCCAGGGGGTTCTGGAGGAGAAAGTGAGGCTGGTGTCCTTGCCAAGCCCTCCCTCACTCAAATCAAAGTCAACTACAAGTCATGGCATCATCTCCCTGTCATGGACCTCTTCAAAAACGAAGGACAAACACAATCGTTTATCTGCCATACCATGGTGCCTCCTTATCAGAGGGGAACAACTATCCCCATATTACAGATTTAAAAAAAAAAAATCAACAACTGAGGCCCAGAGGGATCAAATAACCTGCCCAAGATCAGAGAGGGAATCAGTGGGCTGCATCAGGATTCAGTTGCCTGATTTCCATTTGAGGGCTCTTCCTACTTTATTCTGACAAACTGTACTATCTGCGCAGATGCCCCGTATTCTCCTCCCACCCTCTCCTGCATCTTTATCTAAGTTTGACTGTCATGGGGAAAGAGACTGTAGTCTTTTTGTGTTTGGCCCTGGAAGCTCAAACCAGGACCAAAAGAGGAAAGCTACAGAGAAAGAGATTTAGGCTTTATATAAGAAAGACTTTTGGAACTATCTGAGTGTCCAGAAATGTAACGGGTCACTTCAAGAGAATGTCCAAAGGGGCAGACCAGGACTGGCTGGATCTTGGTTCTCACAGCTCCTACCTTCGTGATGTGAGTTTCAGTTCCCTCATCTGTAAAATGACCCTTAGAACTATTGGGAGCAGAATATTGTGTATAACCTTCAAGGTGATAGAAATATGTTTTTCTTATTATTATTTTGATTCTCCGCCACTAAGGTTCCTTCCAGATTTGAGACCCTATGATTCCATGACATTCTTCCATCTTTGCCTAAAGCCACTTCACAGGAAAGGAGACAATGTGGCTAAGAAAAAAAGGGCTATGGATTTGGAGTCAGAGGACCTGAGTTCAAATTCTGCCATTTTGGGATGTTGTTCACCTCTCTGGGCCTCAGTTTCCTCATCTGTAAAAATGTGGGGATTGGATTAGATGATCTAAAGTCCCTTCCAGCTCTACAGCTATCATTCTGTGATCCTCTGTGTGGAAACAACACTTAGATTGTTCTAGGGAGTGAAGTGGATAGAACGTTGGGCCTGGAGTCAGGAAAGACTGAAGAACAGATCCAGCCTCAGACACTTACTAGCTGTGTGACCTTGGGCAAGTCACTTCAGGACTGTCTGCCTCAGTTTCCTCATCTGTAAAAATGAAGGTAATAATAAAACCTAACTTCCAGGGTTGTGAGAATCAAATAAGATAATATTTATAAGGTATTTTGCAAACCTTAAAACAATATATAGATGCTAGCTTTCATTGTAGCTGCTGTTGTTAGTTACAAAGTAAATCAAAGCAGAAGAGAGCACTTCCAACTAAGGGGAATTAGGAAAGGCTTCCTGTAGGAAGCCTTGAAGGAAAACAGGAATTATTAACAATTACTAGTATTTAGTAACTATCATAACAATTATTCATATTGACTAACAATTGAAGCTTCCCCAAATCAGAAGGGGCTGCCTCAAAAGATGGTAGGTGCCTCCTGACTTGGGGTTATTTAAGTCAAGACCAAGTGACACCTTGTGAGCCTCAGTTTACCCCTCTGTAAAATCTTCAGGGCCCCGCACAATGCTTTGCACAGAGTAGGTGTTTAGGGAGTGTTTGTTGAATAGGAACGATGGTTGCTCTTGGTACTTGACTGGAGGGTATGAGATATTTTGACTGCCACAGTAGAGGCTGCAGAAGCATAGCTGGGTATCAAGGAAACTGAGACTCTGATGAAAGAATGACACTGTTCTCTCTCTCCTCGGGGGAGCCAGACATAACAGATGCATTCTTTCTATTTGGGATTAGAGGTATTATTTGGTCTAATTAGTCTGGTGTTTCATCATGTTTCAAGTTTCCTCAAAGAAAAAATGGAAGTATTTATCTTTTGGAGGGATGGTGGGATGGACTGCTTTCTGCTTTCCAGGAGAAATGCCTTTGGGGTTTCTTTAGTTTCTTCCCTCACATACTCAAGGCCTGAGCCTGTTATCCACAGACCAGGTTTTCAAGTGAGGCTTTGAGAGAAGAGTGCAGTCCATAACCTTGCTTCTCCCCATCAGGTGGATTTGATTATAACACACACACACACACACACACACACACACACACACACTCCAGGAATGACCCCTGATGGTGAGGACACAGGTACCCAAAGGAACGATGAAGATGTTTCCCAAAGGTCTCCCAATTTTCCAGTCTCCAAATACTTGTATCCTTCCTTGAAATTTCTATTATTGCAGCCTCCCCCTTTGGGCTAAAGCCCTGTCTCTAATTGGACCTTGTTAAGATAGTATAGCAGAAAGCCAATAGTTTTTGCTGTATTCCCAATTGTGCCAGTTAACTTGGTATGTGATCTGGGACAAGTATGTGACTTCGGTGGTGGCTGCACATCTCTGAATCGCAGTTTCTATATCTATGAGATGAGATATTTTGAGTAGATAATCTCTTAAGATCCCTTCCCGCTCTGACAATCTATGTTCTAAAGTCCCTTTACCACCTTTAACATTCCATGTTCTAAGGTTCATTCCACCATCTCTAACGTTCTATGTGCTAAGATTCCTGTTGTTGCCCCCACAATACACAATGTTCTGAGGTCCCTTCTACCACCTCCAACATTCTGTGTTCCAAGATCCCTTTCATCATCTCTAATATTCTGTGTTCTCAGGTCCCTTCTAGCATCCTATGTTCTATATTCTAGATCCCTTTGACTTCTAACATGCTAAGTTCTATATTCTATATCCCTTTGCTCTCTAACTCTCACTCCCTGGTTTCTTTCCAGCTCAAATCCCACTTTCTTTAGAATTTTCCCATCTAATGCCTTCCCCCTTTCAGAGTACCTTCATCTAGTCATATATCTTCTCTGTACCTAGTTATGTTTATGTCTTCCCATTGCAATGTGAACACCCATTAGAATGTGAACTTCTTGAGGACAGGGACTGCATATCCCCAACTCTTAGTACATTCCCTGGCACATTAGGAGGCCCTGAAAAGAATGCTGGTTGACTGGCTGATTGACGGATTCCATTTCTGCCTCTGGCTTCTACTCCCAATGTTATCATGTAAGCCCCACGATCAAGGCTGCCCTTGGTGTTTCCTTGAATCAGATTTCACCTGTATGAACACGTGAAGCATCTGGGAGAGGAATCCAGGATCATGAGATTTGTGCCCTACCTCAATGGGCTATAGTGATGACCTTGCCTGACCACATTTTAGTGGCTATGAGAATCTTGGATACCTGTCCACACAGACCCACCCATGTTTGTGTAGTTTGTGATCATAATGACTTGGTTTGGATTGTATTATCTCTGATTTATATCTTCACTTTCACGAGCTCTCCTGCAGCATGGGACCAGCCTTGCTACTACATTCTGATGTTCCTCCACTAATGCTACTATTTACTCCTGAGTAAAGTGACCTTAATTTGCAAAACATTATTACTAATGCCTAATGATTACTTCCATTAATATTTATAGCCGAGTGAACACCAAAAGGGCCTGGGTGCTAATTAATATTCAGAAACTGATGAAAACTGGCTGGATAAATCTTCTTGCCTCTGTCTCTGCTCTAGATCTTATGGTTATAAAGGAAGATAGTGACTCTCTTTCCCTTCTTTGTTGTTTTTTAAGCCATCCATAAAAATTACTATCTTAGGGTAATAGAATGTTGAAATCCCAGAAAAGAATGTTAGAACCATAGAACGTTGGCATCAGAGAAGTTAGGATCATGGAATGTTAGTCAAAAATGTTTTTTAAAAAATCAGAGTGTTAAAATCATAGAAATGTAAGATATTGGAATCATGGAATGTTGGAATGCTATGGTGCAATAATATGTGAATCGTAGAATGTCAGAGTTGGAAGGGACTTCAAAGGTCATCTAGTGTGACACCCTGATGAGGACATAATACAGGGTGTGGCTAAATCTGCACTAAGACTTTTGGGACACCCTGTATGCAAAATATCCTTATGTTTTAGGACTAGTTTTTCCTAGCAGAGTTCAGATCCTGGGGGGGGGGGGGGGGGTCAGTATCTTTGGAGAGAATAGGAGAAGAATGCCAATTGGGATTCAGTTGAACAGGAATAAGGCAGTGACAGCCTCCCACCAGAAGAGGAGGGGGAAGGGAGGCGGTGGTGGATTTCCACGTTTGCACAGAAATGGAGACAAGGTTGAGACGCCCACGCCTTCTGCAATAGCTAACATTGTGGTAGTTTTTCTTTCTTTCTTTTTTTTTTTAGAGAAAGATGAGTTTAAATCTAAACTGAACACCCCTAGTGTCATGAAATAGAATATTTTGATTTATCTCCTTTATCTCTTTTGGGGAAGGGCTGGGGGCCCCTGATATAGAGAGACAATTTTAGTCTTTTCTCCTGTCTTCTCCCAAGGTCTCCATAGAATTGCTGAAGGGGCTGTCGCTGCAGAGAAATGCTTTCATCCTTTCTCTTCCCTCCCTTCCCCCTCCCCACTTCAGATTTAGAATGTGTTACAACCCGGCAGCTTGTTGCCATGGTAACTATGGAGCTTTAGAGCAGCCCAGGCATCCCGGCTGGGCCTTGGTGCCTGCTGCCCTGCCGCTCAACACCAGCTTGCCACAAAGGCTGCTTCTGGCCCCACTGGGCACCGCCTCTGACAGACTGTTCCCATGACCTGAGGGTCTGCTGGGGACAGAGCCTTGGCTCATCCCAGAAGAGGACAGGACCCCAAATGGCAACTGTGAGCTGAGTCCAGTTTGGAGCCCTTCACAAGCTGTGGGGAAGGGACTCGGCGCAGAAGGCTGACCTCTACCAACAGCTGGCTGGAGAAAAGAAAGTCCCCATGCCAGAAAGACTCTAGCAAGTTAGACAATACAAAATTCTAGTGGGGCAGGAGAAGGGAGGAAGCCCAAGCAATTTTGGCAGGCTCACAAATTATATAACATAGAATTTCTGAGTTGAAGGAGCCATGGAGGTTATCTTGTCCACATCTTTCTCACTTTATCTAGATGGAAACAAATCCAGAGAAGGGATTTTCCCAAGGTTACACAGCGAGTTAGTCTTTCCTGGTCCCAGACATATCCCTTGGGTGAATCTGACCCTACATTGGCTCCAACTCACTTTTTCCCATGAACTCTGGCACTCAAGAGGAAACGATAAATCCAGGTTTGTTTATGAGTAAGCGAGATTAATCTGGGAAGACTTCTTGGAGGATGTATATTTGAAGATTTCAGTTCTCTAGGAACAAATCCTCACTTGAATCCTAGTGATGTGGGACTAGGAGCAGGGATTCTTTCCCCCCTCTTATGGTTACCCAGGAATATTCCCTCATTTTCTGGGCCTGGATACTCTTAGTTGTCCTGGCTCAGGCCCTACATGTTTGCATCTTGGATCCGAAAGCTTGTTGTCATGGAAACTCTTCACCATCTCTTTTCTGGAATGAAGTTAATAACTTTCTCCTCGGGGCTTCCTTGCTGAAAAGACAAGATAGTGTCATCCCTGTGGACAGAAACCACATTTATCTCACAATTGTTCTTTTAAGGAGTTAGACTCTTCTTAGGGGTTGGAGAGTCTTGGAGAGTCACAGACCAGCCACATAGGAAGGGTCTCAGGCCAAGTTCCCCAGTAGCAGGAACAACCTCATCCCTCATTGTCACCAAATCTACCTGGAATGTTGTCATAATAGTCTTGACCATTTCCAAACCATGGTACCAATGAGAGGGATGGGTTCATCCTATCCTTTTTCCACTAGAAATCAGGTTCTGTCCACTCATATTCTAGGCTCTGATAAGATAACCACCTTGCCCAGAACCAGGGCACAACACCATCTTCTGGTCATTTCCAAAACATGCTCCTACTTCCATCCCTTAGAATGTAAGGATAGGACTGTCTTGTTCACCCAATTTGTATCCCTGTAGCTTAGTGCAGCACTGGGAACAAAATTAGTGCTTGATAAATGCTTTTATTTTTCATTCATTCATTCATAATTCAAGTCCAAATTGGAAAAGAGTAGATCTGAGACTGATTTGAAAAAAGGGCCAGGTCACTTCAGAAAAGATTCATGGAAAGGAATCACCTTCAGGCACTCATTATGGTGTATGATCTCATATTCCCTGCTGGTAAGTCAAAAAAGATCCAGGAATGGAAACAGAAAAATCTAGGTTTAAATCCTGGCCTCAGACCTAATTGAATTAACTATTACAGTGACCTTAGAGATCTCAAAGTCTCTGAGCCTTGGCTACCCATCTATAACATGGGGAATAATCACTATTTACCTAAGGCTTGCAGAGTTTTTGTAAGGAGAGTGCTTTGTAAGAAGGCTGTGTGATAAAGGGAAAAGCATACTAGATTTGCAGTCCAAGGACTTCTGGAGTCAAGAGATCTAAATTTGAATCCCTTCTACTTACTGAGTGACCCTGGACAAGTCATTTCCCTGTCTTAGGCATCAGTTTCCTCATCTGCAAAGTGAAGGGATTGTACTATGAACTCTAAGGTACTTTCTAGCTCTAATAATTGTAACTAACATTTATATAGTTCTTAAGGGTTTGTACCACTCTTAGGTTTGGAATAGATAGAGCACTAGACCTGGAATCAGGAAAACTTGGGTTCATATTCTACCTCAGATAGTTACTAGCTGTGTGACCCTAAGCAAGTCATGTAACCTCCCTGGGCCTTAGTTCCCTCATCTGTAAAGCGGGGATAATGATGGCATCTACCTCTCAGAACTGTTATAAGGACCAAATGAGATAACATATTTAAAGTATTTTGCAAAACTTATGGCACTAAATAAATGCTAATTATCTCTATATCTGAAGACCTTAAAGCATTTTGAAGGATGAATTACTCAATTCCTGACTCTGCAGATCAGTGGAATTTCTTCCTGACTCAAGATCCTTTGTCCTTTAGAGGTAGAGGAAGCTAGGTTTTTCAAAAAACAAAATTCAAGAAATCTATGCTTTCCTAGTAGATGTATTAGTTTGGACCTCCTGCTCTTGGTTATAAAGACCTACATGTTCATCTGACATAAGATCATCTCTTCATTTATTTTGGATAAACTCTTTGTTCCTAAGGACCAGTCCTGGCTTCCCATCTCCCTCCACCACCAAGAGTTCCATTGGGTCCTAGGTCATGACAGCAGGCTATTCACTTTGATTCCAAATGAAGGAAAACACCCTTATCTTGGTCTTTCCCCAATTCCTCACCATCCCCATCATACTACATGACTGCTTTCTAATTCTCCATTATCTGTTGATCACATCCCTGACCAGTGTGTGGACTCCAAAGAGCAGGGACTTTGTCTCATCTTATCTTTTGTAACCCTATTTTACAAAGTACCTTAGGAAAAGTATTTCTCTATTAGCACTTGTTTCACCATCTCTAAAATAGGGAGATTGTACTAAATGATCTCTTCTGGTTCTAGGAGTGCAGTGGATGGAGAACTGGGCTTGGAGTTAGAAACTCCTCTTCTTGAGTTCAAATCTGTCCTCTGACACTTAATAGCTATGTGACCCTGGGCAAGTCACTTAGCCCTGTTTGCCTCAGTTTTCTCATCTGTAAAATTAGCTAGAGAAGAGAATAGCAAACTATTCAAGTATCATTGCCAAGAAAACCACAAATGACATCGTGAAAAGTCAGCCGTAATTGACAAATGACTGAACAACCACCGTCTAGTTCTAATATTATTTTCTGTGTCTTAGGAGCTTTTATCAGTCTGTTATTCTGTGTTTTAAGGTCCTCTTCCACTGTGGGATGTCTGAAGGGCCTTTCCATCCCTGACAATCTCTTGGGTTCTAATGTCCTTTTTAGCCCTTGACAAGCTATCTTTTATGCCTTAAGATTCCCCCCTCCCCCAATTTTAATGTTACATTGCTAATGTTTCATGTTTGAAGATTTTATCTGGAGCTATGTTCTAAGCTTTCTTCTATGTTTGCTATTCCATTCGGTGTGGTCTAAGATCTCTTCCAGTTCTGACTTCTAGGTCCTTAAGTCCCTTTCATGTCCTACATCCTGTGTAAGGCCCAAGTTCCCTTCATGGTGATCAAAATGGATCCAGGGATGCCAACATATTCCTCATTTGGGGTGAGCATATGCCAGTAGGTTTTCCAGTCTACCAACCTCCATTGTACATGTTTTAGGGAGACAAACTGAGATCCAGCCCCATGAAATCCTGCTTTCCCAATTGAGAAGATTCATTTTCTCTGATGGTATTAACATAATCAAACATAGCCAACCAGTAGGACCTCTCTGTAGAGGCAAAATGTCTGAGAGGGCCTCCTAGGGAGGGTGTGTTCCCAGAGAACCAAACTGTAGGCAGGAGGCAAAAATAGAAGTAGAAGAACACCTCTTTTTTGTTTCTTTAGGAAGAGTGGCTGAGTGATCCTCAGTAGGGAGCCAGGACTGTCTTTATTGATAAGCTATGATTAAGAGGTAAAGAGATGGCTAAATGAAGGAAGAGGCTGGGAAGGGAACCAAGGAGGCTGGCTGGGGCACCACCCCTCCCAACCTCACACAGACAGCTGGGATTGGTGGTTCAGAACCTGACAATGGGTGTCAGGAATCCTGAAGTCAATTTCCTGATCTCTCCAGACATGTGATTTCCCCAGGCCTCCCATAGATCACAGTGTCCAGGCCATGGGGCAAAGGGTCTCAGGCTTCTGATTCTCCCTCTCTCCACTTTCTAGAAAAGGCACATGTTCTATGCCCACCACTACATTCTTGATACATTTCCTCCATAGTACTTTGTTCTAACTCAGTTTTCCCATCTCTAACTTGTCAAAGTTAATCACACCTCTCCCCTGCTCCCATAAACTCTTAGGAAAAGAAATCTAATGAGTCTAGACAAGAAAAACATGCACACAGCAAGGACCAAATCCTTTGGGATGGCATTGGCTGTTGGTTCCATATCTAAGAGTCACACATCACCACCTGAAACATCTCTGATTGCATTTATTACTGAGTTACAGAGGGCATGTGGGGATGAAATGTATATATCAGCATTTGGTTAGATGCAAATATGTGTGCATGTGTATATGGTATGTGTGCACATGTGTGCCAAGATATTCTATATGAAAGGCAATATGGCAGAGGATTGAAGAGAGTTGGCTCCAGGCTCAGTCAGGAAGGTTTCAGTTGAAGTTCTGCCTCAGATGAATGCTTCATTAGCCTTTATCACTTAACCTCTCAGTGCCCTAGCATTTCCCTGAGACTATAAAATCAGTATTGCAGAGTAGATGCCAATCACCATTGATAGAGTTTCCTCAGTGGGAGTTCTTTATACCAATTGAATTGCAGGTCCAGTACCAAAAAAATTAAAATCCACTGTAGACGTAAAATATTGAGTTGCTTTGGCCATATCCGACTCTTCATGGCCCCATTTGGGGTTTTCTTGGCAAAGTTACTAGAGTGGCTTACCATTTCCATCTCCAGCTCATTTTACAGATGAGGAAACTGAGGCAAACAGGTGAAGTGATTTAGCTAGGGTCACATAACTAGTAACTGTCTAAAGGTGAATTTGAACTCAGGTACTTCTGACTTCAGGGCCAGCAGTCTATCCACTGTGTCACCTGGCTGCCCCTATACTGTAGTGTCATTGTTTGTTTTAAAGATTTAGAGATGTTGGGAAGTCAGAGTTCAACAAGTCTAAATCCTTCATTTTAAAGATGGGGAACCTGAGGCCAGAGAGACTGTGAGTAAACACTGACAAAGGTAATGAAAGACACAGCTAAGACTTGACCTCGGGTCCCCTGGTTCCAAACTCAGCATTCTTTTCCATTACACCACCTTATTTTGTGAATGTAACTGTATATATGAAGATATGGTTATATGTGTGTATGTATATGATTATAAACATGTATATCTATATCATATATGGATATGTATGTTTATATGTGGCATATTTGCACCACACACATGTATATATACACATTTATATAGTATATGTTTACACGCATTATATATATTATGTTTGTACATGTGTATTTGTGTGGGTGTGTATTATGTGTTGTGTCTGTATGTGGTGCAAGGGATAGAGTGTAGGACCTGGAGTCAGGAAAACTTCCTGAGTTCAAATCTAGCCTCAGACACTTGACCCTGTGAGTCTCAGTTTCCTCATCTGTAAAATGAGCTAGAAAAGGAAATGACAAACTACTTCAATATCTTTGTCAAGAAAACCCCAAATGGAGTCACAAAGAGTCTGACACAACTGAAAATTACTGAACAACAACAAATGTATGTATGTGTGTGTATGAGTTCCGAAGCTATTTAGAAGCATCTACCCCAAAGCTAGAACTCTTAGCAAGTCAAGATTTGGCACGTCAGTGAGGCCAAGAGTGCCTATAAAGTCAGGGACTCCAGGTACCATTGGCTCAGTAAGTAAGTGGATGTCCTGGGTGAGAGATTCTCAAGATCAGGATCCCCTCAGCCCCAGCCTACCATTTTGGATAACACCACCATTTGCCTTTTGAAACCTAGACAGGTTTTCCTTGGCCTCTAGGGACAGAGAAATCATCATTGGGAATGGGGAACAGGGGGAAAGGACTTTATGACTGATAACTATATTCAGTCAAGATCTCAAAATATGCCATTCAGAGCCACTGGAGGTTACACGCCTGTGTGAATCACCCGGAATTCAGCATGCCAGGCTATTTTCTGCCACTATCTTGGGCTCCATCACCCCAGCTGTAGGAAAACTGCTAGGTTAGGGTTGCCATGGTGAGACCCGGACACTGATTCCCCAAGACACATCCCTGCATTATCCCTAGTGGAGCACAAGCCTTTCCCAGACGATCCTCCTAAAAGAGTGACTCATCGTTAAATATATCGCCTGGCCTCCCAAACTGTTTGCTGTTCCCCAGAAGCAGGACATAGGTATTGGGGGAGAATTTGGGGGATCATAGGACCCAGAATGTCAGTCTCATCATTTTTCATTTGCCCTTCTTCAGGAGGGCTAGTTCTGGGTCTCCCAAACCAACAGGATCCCACGCTCTGGCATTAATCCCTGCTTGACTGCTCCTATTAGTGTGACTTTGGTGAAATCACTGAACTCTCAGTGCCTTTTCCCAGTTTCTTCATCTGTAAAATAAGCAGGTTGAAATATATGACCTCTAAGGTCCCTTCCCAGCCTAAATCTGTGATCCTAGGATCCTAAGTATAGAGTCATATAATCTTGAAACTGAAAGAGATCTCAAAAGGCCCCTGAGCAGGAATCTCCGTGACGACGCTTGGCTTTGAAGTCCAGCTCTGATAATTACTAGTTTGGTGATCTTGGCTCGCAGTCTGCATTTTCTACATTTTCCCCATCTACAAAATGAGTATTAAAGAGAATTCACCAAAATGTATTAAATGCCTGCTATACTCCAGGTACTATGTTAGGTGCAGGGGGATACAATGACACAAATTATGCAATGTCTTCTTTAAGTATTATATTTTGCTAGGAGATATAGCATGTATATAGATAAATAAGTGGTAAGTAAGTGGCTCAGTGGATAGAGCATTGGGTCTGAAGTCAAGAAGACCTGAGTTCAAATCCAGTCTCAGACACTTATTTGCTGTGGGACCCTGGACAAGTCACTTTAACCTCTGTTTGCCTTTCTTCACTAGTTGAAGAAAATGGCAAACCACTCCAGTACCTTTGCCAAGAAAATCTCATGGACATTTGACCAATGGGATCATGAAGAGTCAGGGATGACTGAACCACAACAAAAAATATACAGATAAATATGAAATAAAGAAGGAACAAGAATGAATGAACAAATCAGGAAAGGTCTCATGCAAGAGAAGTCACCTAAACTGTGCTCTGGAGGAAGATAGCATTTCCAACAGTCAGAAGGGAAGATGTAGTACCATCTATGCAAAAGCACCAAGGTGGGAGATGAGATGTCATGTGTGGGAAACAGCTATCAAACTGGTTTAATTGGAACAGAGAATCCATGAAAAGGAATAACACAAAATAAGGAAGGCAAGTTGGGTAGACGTCAGCTTTCAATTCAGGCTGAGAATCTTGTGCTTTGTTCTAGAGGCAATAAAGAACCATGGTAAATTTCTGAGTAGGGTAGTGACAAGGACAGGTTTGAGTTTTAGGAATATTAATTTGGCATCTGTGTACAAAATGGCTTGGAGAAAGCCGAAACTGGAAGCAGTGAGAGCTATTAGGAGACTATTGTAGTATTATGGCCAAAAGATAATGAATTGAAGGTCTTCTCTAGGGTGGTGGCCATATAAGTAGAGAGAAGAGAATGGTTGTAAGAGATTTTGCCAAACTAGAATCAATAAGATTTGGCATCTGATCCAATGTGGGAATAAGTGAGGGTGATGATTCCCCTGGTAGCTAGAAGAATGGCAATACCCTCGATGAAAGTGGGGAAATTTGATGGAGAAATGGTTTGGAAGGAAGAATGGGAATGTAATGAGTTCCATTTTGGATTTGTTGAGCTTTGGATGTTTATCCACATTGTAATATCTAGAAGAAACTTGGTAATGTTGATATTTGCACACTTATCTCACAGGATTGTGATAAAAGCATTTTGTAAACCTTAATGCTTTATAAAACTGTAAACTCTCATTTTATAATCCTTGTATATGCATACTTATCCTCTGCTTGAAATCCTCCTAAAGAGCTGTGGTGGTAAGAGCCCTGATCCTGGGGTCCAAGGACCCAGGTTTGGGTCCTGGCTCAGACTCTTTCATTCGCTGTTTACCTAACAGCCAATCCAGATGCTGGGAGCAGTCCTTTACTACTACTCAGGTCATTCTCCCTTTTCCCTCAAGGTATTTAGTCCCTGACTCATAGTTCCTCCCCTCCCTTGACCACTGTCCTCATACTAGGGCTGAGATTCTCAAAGTGTTGTCTGGGGGTCAAAATAATTTTCATAATAACACTAAGGTGTTTCTAATGTCCAATTCAAATTTCTAATTAGATTTTCTAACTTCTAGTTTGATAAATTTCTAGTTTCTAATATGGTTTCCCCCAATTTCTAATTTGGTAAGTATTGAAAACTATAACCCATATAAACAAAAGCTCTTTGATGAGTTCTCCACAATTTTCAAGAGTATAAATGGATCCTGAGACCAAAAAGTTTAAGAAACACTAAACTAGGGGATTTCAACATACACATAAAGATTCTCTCTAACACTTTAGCCTCCCAGTTCCTCAGGCTTCTCAGCTCCCATGAACCACCCCTCTTCTCTACTTCAGGGAAATACAGGATTGGTCAGTCTTGATCTCCACATTACCCACAGATGTCCCACTTTCAAGATTAAGAATTCTGAAATACATTTATCTCATCATAGCTTTGTGTCATTCCATCTCTCCCCTGTGCCTTACCCTCCTCTCATTCTCACCATGACTTCCAGTCCCTTCATTCTTCAATATTCTCCCAGACTATCACTTTTACTCTAGCTTCACATTTCCTTCCAGTCTCAACCCTTCGTGTTGTTGTCCAACTTTTTGTGAACCCATTTGGGGGTTTTCTTGGCAAAGATATTGCCATTTCCTTCTCCAATTCCTTTTACAAATGAGGAACTGAGACAAACAGGGTTAAGTGACTTGCCTAGGGTCACACAGCTAAGAAGTATCTGAGGCCACATTTGAACTCCTGTCCTCCTGACAACCAGGGCTGGTGCTCCACCCACTATGCTAATCAAGTCAACTCTGAGATGTCCTTTACCCTTTAATCTTTTACCTCTGTCCTATTGCCATTCATGCCTTTCCAAATCCCACAGCAGATTACTCCCACCATCAGCCTCCTCTCCCTCCTACTCCCATGCTGCTGAACATAGCTAGAGGAAGTCACGGAATCATCTGCAGACTGGATTCACTACAAATGTATGTTATCTAATCTCAACCCAGTTGTCACTACAGCAAGGTAATCCTTTTTCTCCTCCTTAATTGAGTCTCTATTTGCACTTCCCACAGTGGGTGTTTCAAACTTTCTTTTCCCTTCCAGCCTCCTACACTACCCACCCCCAACCTTCTCAGCTGAGGACTTGTACTCCTAGTTTACTGAAGAAATGGAGGTCCTGCTCCTTCTCCTCTCCACCTCTCCAAACCTCTAGACACTATCCCCATTCTCCCCTCCTTTACATCTTTATTTTAGCCTCTGGTAAAGAGGTGATCTTTCTCCTTGCCAAAACCAATCCCACTACGTATTTCCTCAATTTGCCATCTTTCAAAGGCTGCTCCCACAGTCTTCTCTCTTGCTAATCTTCTATCTCTACTGTCTCCCACTCTGCTATCCATAAACATACCAAGGTGACCCCATTCTTTGAAAAATTCCTGATTTGACACTACAATCCCACCCACCCCCCAAACTATCTCCCTTTGCAAGCCAATTCCTTTGGTTGATTTGTTGTCTGACCTTGAGGAAATAACAATGGAGACTCAGTTGGCCCATCTGTGAAATGGTAATAACACTTGCTTTGATGCTCTTTGAGGCAGTGGTGTGTCTGAATCAGTAGAATGCCATCTATGCTAAGCAACAGCTATCAACTAATACACTAGGCCTCTCTGCCTCTAAGGGCTGGGCCAACCAACATGCTAGCAGGGAAGCCTCACTTGAGAACAGTTAGAATCAGCTGTTTTATTGGGAAAAAGTATGGACACAGGAACAAATGTGCCACTTTTTACCTTCTCAGCAACACTTATTCATTGGCCTTACACCTGCCCTTGGGAGCTGAGCAGGAGAAGGGATATATTGTGGTGTGTTGGAAGGAGTACTGGATCTAGAGAGAGTCAGAGGATTTGAGTTGAAATGCTACCTTTGCTATTCACCAAGTATGTGACTTTGGACATTTCATCGATTCTTGGGTCCCAGTTTCCTTGCCTATAAAATCAATCAAATGTTTATTAGGTACTTACTAGCTACAATAGGAACAGCTAGATGGTGCAGTGGATAGAGCACCAGGTCTGGAATCAGAAAGATCTGAGTTCAAATCCAGCCTTAGATACTTACTAGCTGTGTGACCCTGGGCAAGCCACTTAACCTCTATCTGCCTTACCTTATCTGTAAAATGAGGACACTCTGGAGGAGGAAATGGTAAACCACTCCAGTATCTTTGCTAAGAAAATACTTCAGACAAGTCCATGATGTCACAAAGAGTCAGATACAACTAAATGATTCAGCAACAGCTAGAAGTAGTTTACTAAGAATACAAAAGCAAGAAGTGAAGCAATTCCTGCTCTCAAGGAACATGTACTCTAACAAGACGATAACCGAGACAAATATGAGTATAAAAAGAATACATACAAGGTGGTTAGGGAGGTAGGGTGCTAGTAGTTCAGAGAACAAGAAAGATTTCATATTGAAGACTATGTCTGAGCTTCATCTTGAAGGGAATGAGAGGGTCTATAGGTAGAGGTGTAGGAGTGCATTCCAGCTGGGAAAGAACAGCCAAGGCAAAGACATGAAGGCAGGAGATGGGGGGACAGAGGGAAGACCAGTTTAGATCACAAAGTGTAGGATATGGAGCACGGTATAATGAGTCTGGAAACAAAGCTTGCAGGTCAAGTTGTAAAGGGTTTTAAAAACTAGACTTTATATTTGATCTCAGAGGCAATAGAAAGTTTCTGGATTTTAGTGAGTAAGAAAGTGAGGTTATCAGACCTGTGTTTTTCAAAAATCACTATGACAGTTATGTGGAGGATGGACTACATAGGGACAACTTGAGGCAGGAATACCAATTAAGCGTGTAGGAAAGAGGACCCTGAATTAAGGTGGTGGTCTTATGAGTAGAGAAAAGGGTCCTCAACTGAATTAGGAGAGGGGACATCCCTGGTCAGGGAAATCTGCAGTTCCCTCCCACCCCCTCACCAAGGCCCAAATTAAAAGTTATCTCTTCTAAGAACTCTAATTCTATACCTTTCTAGCCTATAGTGATCTCTCTGCTCTGAGCCCCTTCAGGCCGGACCTAATTCCTTACCATGCCTTTCCTAAGTCTACATTTCCTTGTGAGACTGCAGGATCCTTTGAGGACAGGGCTTACTTGTCTGCACAAAGAAGTTCATTAGTGCTGATGGTCCAACCCCCTTGTTTTACAGATGAGGCAACTGCAAGAATCCAAAGAAAGTAAATGACTTACTTCAGAAGCAACATGGTGGATGGGAGAGGGCAGAAGGGAGAGGTTTCTGGAATCAGGAGTCAGGAGATTAGAGTTTCATTCCCAGACCTAATACTTATTAGCTGTGTAACTCTGTCGACTCATTTAAGCACGCTTCACCGCATTTCTTCATGTGTGAAGTGAGAATAAAAATACTCCCCTGAAAGACAGTTAATAGCAGGCCTCGAGTCAAGTAGAGCAGGAGTCAAGTCTTGCCTGTGATACATGCTGGTTATGTGACCCTGGACAAGTCACCTAATTTGTCAGTGCCCCAGGCAGCTCCCTATGACTATAAATTGCAGAGAAGTTACCAACCTGCATTGGTGGACAAAATTCCTCACCAGGAACCCCTATACTGATGTAATTTTAAATTCCATTTTAAAAAAATACTTAATATTCCACTCACTATGCACTTTACGAGGAAAGCACTTTGTAAATCTTAAGGCACTACAGAAATGTGATCTACTTATTCCTATAGTTACAACTACCAGTAATACTATTGTTATCATACAAGAAGTCATTGGCAGAGCCAGGTCCCTGACTCACTCCGAGGTTCCTTCAGGGTTGGGAAGATTTCAAAGAAAAATCTCCAGTAAGATCAGTGATTTCAGTTTACCAAGCATTTGTTAAGCAGAATTGAGGCAAATGGGTGGTACAAGAAATAGAGCACTGGGTTTAGAGTCAGAAACCCTGAGTTCAAATCCTGCCTCAGACACTTACTAGCTTTATGAACCTGGGCAAGTCACTTAGCCTCACTTAGCATTGGTTTCCTCCTCTACAAAATGAGTAGGTTGGACTCAACAGTCTCTAAGAGCCTTCTCAGGTCTGGATCTGTAATTCTGTGAGACACCCACTATGATCTGAGAACCACATTTGGCTGTGGATGAGATACAGACAAATAAAATACTCAGCACCTGCCCAGGAGCGCATAACCTGATTGGAAGAAGACAACACATACACAAATAACTATAAATAGAAATAAAATATGGTAAAGATGTGAGAGCATTTAATGAAGGATCCCAAAAAAAGAAAGGTTATTTCCTACAAATGGGGTCCAGAAAGGCTTAATGAAATTGCTTCTATTGGAGCTAAGCCTTGAAGAATACATAGAATTTCAATAGGGTTAGTAAGAAACCACATTCCAAGCATAAGGAATAAATGATCTAAGACATTAGAAGGTCCCTCAAAGTCCCCAACTGCATCCTGGGCCATCTTCAGTTATCCTGGTCTATATCTGATCACTGGACCAGATGACTCGGGAGAACCTAAAACATAAAGGTCTACCTTGGATTCTAAGAGGCAGAGATAATAAAAGAGTAGATATGGAATGGTGAGTTATCCAATATGGATTTGAGGGGGAATGGTGTGAGATGAGATTGGAAAGGTTAAGATGTCCCAAGGTTGTGGAGGGTCTTGATTAGTAGGTTGAGAAGTTTGGACTTTATTCACTGAGCCAGTGCAGTACTTTGAGTACAGGAATGACTGGAAAACAGCTCCCTAAAGGTCACTGGTGGTTTTTTTTTAATGATTTATATGATAAATTTAATCATCTCAACAGAAGCAATCAATCAAAAGAAAGAAAACCACACACAAGGCCATAAACTATAAACCATTTACAGTTTACTAGAAGGGAATATATAATAATGTTGTTTTTTTAATGGATTTGGCATGTGATGGGAACAAGAGATAGCCATGGGGTAGCCCACATGCTTTGCTATTATCCATACCATATTGAAAGCATTGAAAGAACTCCAGCATGTTAAGTGGACTTTCTCTTACAGATTTATGGGAAGACATGAACAAGAGCTACCTGGTAAGGGCAAACATGAATGAATTATTATATCTGTTATCAGAGGGAATACCCACATAGCTTAGATTCAATGGAATATTAGATATATATACATACGTTGATACATACATTCATTTATATACATACACGCAAACACATACATATACACACACTACCTAGGGGTTTCCCCTACTTCTATATGGTCTCCTCTAGACATGTTATCCTATATCTAAGGTACTCTGTGTATCCCCATAGTGAAGTAGTAGGAACATTTTGTGGTCAGAAGATCTAGGCTCCAATCCTTGCCCTGCTATTAAATACTGATGTGATTGGGCCAAATCACCCATTTTCCAGGCTTTAGTTTCCTGAACTCTATAAAGAAAGGATTGGACTTGGGTGGCTTCTAAAGTTTACCAGCTCAGAATCCTATAATATGATTTTCCTTCTTTCTTTGTAATGCTCATATTTGTCGTTTGCTAGGGATGGAGGTAGTGATTAGATCTTTAATATCATTGGCCAAGGGAACTCCTCAATAAGGAATCTTCCTCTGTCAGTGCAGATTGACACCCTCTCTGCAGAATCTTTAGTCCTAGAAACTGCCTAGGGTCCTAGGAGTTCAAGTAAGTCACATAGCCAGCATGTGTCAGAGACTGGACTTGAACCCAGGTTTTCCTGGTTGTAGGGCCGGTTATCTATCCTCTATACCTTCCTGCCTCTTGCCATTTCTTGCAATATGATAATGTTCTATAATGTTGTTATTCCATAGCCATTCCCTAGTCATTGGCCCCATAAGACATTTCTGCCATAACCAAAGCCACTAGTTTCTTTGAGAGAGTGGTTTCCTCGAAAAGCCTACTTTCTCTTCTCATGGGAGCCCAGAATGATTCATTTGTGTAAAGCTCAGGCAAGGGTTCATAAGCCTTTGGGGCTTCCGTTTTTACGAGAGCCCAAGAATGCAGGCCTCCGGGTCTGGAGACCTTCCAAGAATGAACACTTTGACTGTGTTAAGTGAGACATAATTATAATCCACAAGCATGGCACAAGTCTCCCCAGCAGGTCACCACTGCTGGCTGTCACCAACTGTTGACTGTTGACTCTTGTCTAGCAAAGAAATGCCCATGGAGAAAATCCAGCTTTGTTATTCTCTAGTGGCAGAGCTGTGGACCTGTGTGTATCCATGTGGTTGGCTACCTTAACAAGCAAGTTGCTGGAGCAGAACCCTTTAGAAATCTTGGTTAAGACATTTCTATTTCCTTTGCTTGGGGAGTCTAGAACAAAATACTAGGAGCCAGATCCCAGTCCCAGGTACAGATTTGCTGTGTGCTCCTGGGCAGATTACTTAACCTACCTGAATCAGACTCCTCATAGGTAATTACCCTACACATGTTACAGGGGTACTGTGAGAATCCAATGAGATAACCCAAGAGAAAGCACTCTGAGTCATTTAAAATACTATCCAAATAAATGATTTATGATTGTTATCATGATTAGCTCAAATCAACTTTCACTTTCCAGCACATATTTTCCATAGATGTAAAATGAGGGTATTGAACATTCTATGACATCATTAGAGAAGCAGTTGGCACAGTGAAAAGCATGCTGGTCCAGATTCAAGTCCAAGATGCAAGAGGACATACAAGTCTGTATGTGGAAGGACTTATGAGTATAGTCACAGGACAAAGGACAAAAAGGCCTGGGTAGGCAGACCTACATAGCCCACATCTGGCCCTTATCCTCTGGGACATGGTGAAGGTTTTGGAGACCATGTCATGGGAAGATCACTTGAAGAAGGCAAAAAGGAACTCTTCAAGCATTCAAAAAGTCATCCTAGGGAAGGGGGATTAATTTTGTTCTGCCTGACTTCAGAAGGCAGAGGAAGGAGCAATTACAGCAAGCTGCAGAGGCAGATTTTGGTTCCATGTAAATGAAAACCTCCTAAGGCAGAGAGCTGACCAAAATAGAATTAGCTATCCAATAGAATAGAAGCTCCTCCAGGGCAGGACTTGTTTTTATCTTATATCCCTAGCACCTGAAACTGGTTGTCCTTATTTCCAAAGGCAGTAATGGAGGTCATTAAGAGGCGGCTGATGGCCTCATGGGGGGAGTGCTACAGAGTGTATTCTTGCTCGAGTTGGAGCCTCATTGTCCTCTGAGGTCCTTCTGAGTGCTGAGCTTCCATGGTTTTCTGATCTTGCGCCTTGAGAGCCAGGACTCTATGGAGGGATTCATCCGTGAGCCAGAAATCAACCAGATCTAGTTTGTTTGGTTTTCAAGGGACCTTGCTGCTTTGCAGACCTGGTATCTCCAGGAATCCTTAGCTTTGTCATGGGCAGCTGCCTTTTTCATTATCAGCATCTCTTTAGCCCTGGAGTTACGAAATGCTTTCCTCATAGGGCACATTATTGTGTGTTTTGTATCTTGTACTGAGCATTGACAGGGAGAAGGAAAGAAGAAGGAGGGGCAAGACATAATGCCCTTCTACCCCCATGGGACTCACAGTCTAGTGAGGAGAAAAGATTTAGGAAATAATTAGAGACTAATGGAAGACAGTTTATGCTAAATGTTATGTGAGTTGACAACACCGAGTGGGGGCTGTAGGAGATGGGGGTGTGAGAGAGATCCCTGCAGGCTGGCGTTCAAGGAAGATTTCCTGGAGGCCGAGGGATCTGGACTGAATCTTGAAACTCTGGTTGCTTGGCCTCTGGATAAATAATTATTTGCCAGACAAACCAGTTTTACCAAACTGGAAAGATTTTGCATCAACAAGTATTGATTAAACACTTCCTATCTGCCAGACATATATGCTAGGGATCCACAGAAAAGCAAGTATATTCCCTGCTCTCAAGGAGGTCACATCCTAATGGAGGATACAGGTACATACAAGATATACACAAAGCAAATGAAAGGTAATCTGCAGTGAGGACTGGGGAAGGGAGAGAGATGGGACTGGTGAGATGCAGTGTGTCCCTCTTCCAGGGATTTGTCTAAGTGCAGAGGGGTTTAACAGAAAGAAGGCTAGTCACAATGTAATGTAAGGTAATGACTTTTTTGGCCACAGCAATTCTGAACAAGATGTGGGAAGGTTATGATCTCTGTCACTGGAGGGAGGACCTATGCCAATGAAATCATGGATCCTTGAAGTATTGTTGTATAGATATGAAACAATTCAGTTCTGGAATCAGAGAATAGAAACTGAGGCTTTTGTGATGTGCGAAAGACAAAGTCCTGGAAGACATCAACGATGCTGTTCCCCCACCTCACCTACCCAAGTAGGAGGAGCAGATGAATGAATGGATGGAGGGGTAAAGCATTTTCTTGTATACAAAGCGTTGTGCTAAACACTGCTGATACAGAGAGGAAAGTAAGATAGTCCTTGTTCACATTCTAATGGGGGAAGGCACACATCTAGAAGGCTTCAGCTGCAAGTCAGATGGATAGGTCCCATGTGGTCTTTAGGACTCAGAGGCACAGTAGATAATAATGCTCTTACTTGGTGTCATTTCCACTGAAAATTTAATGTCAACTCCACCGAAGCATTTTAAAGTATGTGCCAGGAATTGTGGGAGATACTAGGGGATCCATAATAACAAAAACTCATGTTTCTTTAAAGGTCTACAGTTTTCAAGGCTCTTTCCTCTGATGCAAGTATCAGAAGGCCCATTTTATAGATAAGGAAACTGAGACTAAGAAAAGTTAAATGACTCACCCAGGGAAGCAATCACTGCACAGAGGCAGCTGTTAACTGCCTTTATAGGAGGTAGGGCCCTTGTCTCCTCAACAGCTAAAGCTACTGAAGACTCAAATGGTTCAGAAGCTGGAATGGATATGGCATCATCAGTGGAACTGACATAAAAGGAAATGCTTTACTGCTGCACCCTGAGGGTCATGGGACTTTTGCATCTGATCTGCTGCAGAAACCTTCCATGTGCATTCTCTTTGAATTCAAAGACAGCCTTGCTTTACTGTCTATGTTTCCCCAGAACTTAGCACCATCCTCTGAACTTAGCATATGCTTACTAAATGTTTTTCACTTTTTTATTCATTAGTCAGAAATAGAATTCACACACAGATCTCCTGGTTCCAAGTCCAGGGTACATTCAACCATACCACACTGCTCACTTATCATCTGTAAATGAATCCAGAGCAAGCCATAACAGATTTCTATTTACCAGATATGGCTGCCAAGCTGGATTTTGGCTTTCAACCGTATTCCAGTCTAGGCCCCAGGGGAAGCAAGTAGGCTGAACATGCAGACATAAAAGGAGGGTCACAGGGAGGAAGAGCCACCCCGAAGTATATGCAAACAGGTCCTCATTGAGGTCAGGGTGCACAGCCTAGACAAAGGAGTGGAGATGGGAAGACAGAAATGGGCTTGCCTAGAGGAGGAGGAAGAAGAAGAGAAGAAAAATAAGGCAGCAGGATGTAATGGAATGAGTACAGTATAGTTCGGTGGGAAGACCACTTGTCCTGAAGTCAGAGGACCTGGGTTCAGGTCCTACCTGTGGGATCTTGGACACCTTTCCAGGGTTTCCATTTCTTCCTCTGTAAAAGGAAGGGGTCAGGCTAGATGACCTCTGAGGTCTCTTTCAGCTATAGATCTGTGATCCTGCTTCTTGAGTTTGCCTCTCACCTCCACCACATACTACCTCTGCGATCTTGAGCTCACTACTCTCCTCTATGCCTCAATTTACCCATCTACAAAATGAGAGAGTTGGACTGGATAAGCTCTTTTGTTGTTGAGCCCCTTCAGTCTTGTCCAACTCTGCATGACCCCATTTTGGGATTTTCTTGGCAGAGATACTGGAGTGGTTTGCCATTACCATTTCCTTCTCCAGCTTCTTTTACAGATGAGGAAACTGAGGCAGACAGGGTTAAGTGACTTGTCCAGGGAAACACAGCTAGTAAGTGTCTGAGGCCAGATTTGAACTCAGGAAGGTAAGTCATCCTGACTCCAGGACTAGAGCTCCCTCCACTGTGCCACCTAGCTGCCCATCTTGTCCTTAGTGGGAGTGGGGGAGAAATGATTGCTGCTACATGAAATCACAGGACCTTGAAATAATGATAGTAAACAACAGAATTCTGGAATCTCTTTGGAAAGGTAAACCAGGAAAATCTCAGTACCAGCCCTTTTGCACGCCCACCTCCCTGCTCAGGACTGCCCTCTGAAAGAATGAAGGAACAAGATAATGGTAATGACAGCAAACATGCCTGTGGTGCCCCTTGGTACAAGTGCTGTTGCTGCCATTTTACAGATGAGGACACTATGGCTCAGAAGGGGAAGTGATATACCTAGGATCATACAAGCAGTTAATGGCAGAACCTGTGTCTAAACCCTAGGCTTCTCCCCTTTAAGTCAAATCAATAATCATTTATTGAGGGCTCACTATGTGCGAGGCTTTGGGCTAAATTCTGAGGATCCAAAGAAAAACAAAGATAAGAGTCCATACCCTCAAGGAACTTATATTCTAATGGCAGAGACATCATGAAAACAACTTTAAGCGAACAAAAAATTAGTATAAATTGGGGATAATCTCACAGAAAAGGCACTAGTATTAAAGGGAGTTGGGAAAGGTCAGTAGGAGCTAAGTTGTGAGTGAGGTCTTAAATGAGGCAGGAAAAGCCAGGAAGTAAAGGAGAGAAGGGAAACCAGGCAGAGCAGAGGGGACAGCCAGCAAAGAGGTTCAGAGTCAGGAGATAAGACTATCTTGTCAGGGGGCTGGTATAGCTGGATGTTAGAGTGCATCATGGATAATAAAATATAAGAAAATGGGAAGTATTTCAAAAGCCCAACCAAAGATCTTATATATGATCATGGAAGTAACAGGGAGTCACTGGAGTCTATTGAGTGTTAGCAGGGGCCAGGCAGGGTTGATATGGCCAGACCTGTGATTGAAGAAGGTCACTTTGACAGTTGAATGGAGAATGGACCAGGACAGGGAGAGAAATAAGTGTCTTTCCATTGCAACTGGATGACCTCAATAGCTAGACCTATTTACTAGGCAAGGCCAATTGCCCAAAGTCTCAAAATTTAATCTTCCCCTGGGATGAACCAAAATCTGGGCAGAGAGCAAGTCATGTTTCCTGTGTAGCATAGTTTTTTGTGAATTTGAAGGAGACGGAATTCCCAGCCAGCAAGAGCAGCACAAAACATGACCTACTAAGGCTGAAAGGTGCTCCTACTAAGGCTGACAGGCCATTCATGGAGGCTGGATTAGGAAAGAGGAAGGCAGACTCGGGGCTAATGAGAACCCTCAGGGATCACTCCCTTCCAGGCCACCTCTGTATGTGGGCACATGCATACACATGCTTGCATAAGCCTTCCTCAAGGTAAGCAATGTGGAAAGAGCTTTGGAATTAGGAGAGAGGGAACATGCATTTATTTAGTGCCTGCTATGTGCCAGACCCTTGGAATCAGAAGACCTGTATCCCAGACCCAGGTCTAACATTTTCTAGCGGTATGACCCTAGGCAAGTCACTTTACCTGTTTGCTGTGGTAGGGGAAAAAAAATCAGATTTGGAAGACCTGGGTTTGAATTCTAGACATGTTGCTCCTCTATTTAAAGTTAGAGGAACTAAACCTAATTCTTCTACTTATTACCTTTTCCAACAAATAAACAAGCATTTATTAAGTCCCTACTATGTGCAAGGCACTGAGAATACAAAAAAGGCAAAAAACATGGTTCCTACCCTCAATGAATTCACATTCTAATGGGGAAGACAATGTAAATAATTATGAACGTATGAAACCTAAGCCTTAAAGCCCATTGGTATGGAATTCTCTCCTCGTTGGTAGAGATTGATTACTCAGTCCTCTGTGCCTAAATGAGAAGCAGAATGGAATTTTTGAGAGCAGGAGAAAAGAAAGATCTCAGGTTCTTCTGGCTTCCAGCTTTGAGAGAGCAAATGCACCATATTGCTGAAGGGAGAAAAAGATACTAGGAAGAAACTGACATGAGAGGAGCTCCATCATGTCCCTAGCTCCTGCTTGCTACATTAAAGACTTTGGGGAATTTTCCCTTGGATGAGATCTGAGATTCATTTCTCTCTCAGTCTCTCTGGATCTGTCTGGATCTGTCTTTCTGTCTGTCGCTCTCTCTCTCCTATCTTGCTCCCAATGACTCGGTCCTTCAAACTGTATTGTCTGGCACATATTCTCATATGTAGACTTACTATGATTTCTGTTTTGCTATCAACTTGTATAAATGGGCTTATGTTATTTGACATGCGTAGTTATTGTAGAACTGGTATTTGGGGGAAGGGAGACAAGCCTTGGATATAGATCCTAGTGCACTCCTTTCCCACGGTAAATAGTAGTCAGGATCAAATGTAAAAATTGCTTTCCCTAGACTAATATTTAAGGAAGCAAATAGATAGAATTCTATCTCAGCACCCCCTCTAAGGAAAGCAGAGTAGAGGGGCCCACCTTCTGGCTCCAACATCCTATTTCTGTTCCTGGCAAGAATCAAAGTGTCTCTTGAAAAAGGGTAAGGAGAAGAGACACTATAGCCTTAAGCCACTTTGAGACAGCTACATTATGCATACGAGTACATACAAAGGATAACTTGGAGGTCATCTCAGAGGGAAGGCACTGGGGGCTTAGAGGAAGAAGAGAAATGGGGAGGCAGGGAAGCCAAAGGGCAGAGATAAAGAGAGAGTCATGGGAGACAGCCAGTGCAAAGGCACGGAGTGTTATGTGTGAGCAACAGCAAATAGGCCAGCAAAGCTGCATCATAGAATATGGGGAAGGAAGTAAAAAGAATATCACACTTAACTCCTCTTTTCCTCATGGCAAGGCAATTGAAGTTAGATGACTTACCCAGGGTCATACAGCTAATAAGTGTCAGGAATCAGATTTGAACTTAGGTCCTCCTGACTTCAGGGCCAGTATTCTATCCACTGAGCCATCTAGCTGTCCTTATTTTTGAGGAGTAATTTCAACTAGATGGCCCCCAAGATCCCTTTTCCCCTTTCAGCTCTGAATACCTGTTTTCATTAAAGGTGAGAGGGAGGAGGGAAATACAACACACACACACACACACACACACACACACACACACACTCACACACAAGTGCATAATACCCAGTAGGACCAGAAAGAAACCAAACAGATGATCAATAAGGTCCCTTCCAGAACTAAATAAAATTATCTCTTTTGTGCTTTAGTTTCTGGAAAATGGGGATAATTACACTTGAACTACTTACCCCAAAGAACTCTTATAAGGAAAAAAATTTTTAATTAGAAAGGGCTACCAAAAAAATATATGTTAATTACCTTTAATACCATAGGGCCCATCTTCTCAGGCAGTGCTTTTCAGAAGCCCAGGAAAAATATATGAGCATTGAGTCTACTTCCATGATCAAATATACTTTTAAAAAACATATGGGATTTATTGGTGAATACCAGCACTCAAGATAACTAAAAGGCAATGGGAGGAAGCAGGGAGAAGAAGGAGAGGGATCATACTGGGTGGATGGGGTCAGAAATGAGGTTCATTGCTATTGTAACATTGGTTAATATCCACAGCAAATTAATGAACTAGGGGTTTCTTTGCACTTCTATTGTGAAAGATAATAATCTGTCAATTAAAGTCAAACTTTGACCCTGTATCAATACAAGAAGCTTCTAGAGGTCAGGAATTGTTTCTTTTTTGTCTTTGAATCTACTCTAGCAGTATTCTGAACGTAAGATCCATTTTTGAAGGAAGGAAAAAAGAAGAAAGAGAAGAAGGAAGGGAGAAAGGAAAAGAGAGAGAAAAGAGAAGTTCTATCAGAATCCAAATCCCTGCTGTGAAATCCAAAAATGTATGAAATTCAAATATACTTGTGGAAATACAAACACACTTTCATTTATTTTCGTATACAAATACCAATATATGAAAGCCAGATGATTAACTGTGACAGAGAAGAGCAGAGCAGGCCTCACTTAATTAATTGGCTGTTTGTGCTCTGTTACCCCTCATTTTTTTGGCCTTTAACCCTGACACTGCTAGGCAAGAGAGAAGAGACAAGGAGAGACGCTTCTAGATGGAAGACTCTAGAATTCTGGGAAATATTCAATTGGTATAGGAAAGGAATTGAGCTGATTGTTCTAGTTTGGTGGATAAATATCGTGAGTCTACTCCAGGCTGTTTTGAAACCAAGAAGTTATGAAATCCTCAAGGCAGGAAGTGTATCCTCTCTTCTACCTCTTGAAAAGGTGGGCTAGCTTCTTTTTCCTTAGGGAGTTCTCTAGACTTTCCAAGAGGGTGACTTCCTCTCTCTGAATGTAAGAAAAAGAAGGAGAAGACAACCTCCTTGGGCAATATTTCCCATTACTGGATGAAAAAATTACCTAATAGCCTCAATTTATTCAGGCCTCAGCTCTTCAGAGAGCCAAAGATGCCAGAGGCCAAAATTATTTTAAGGAGGATGGGAAAATTCTGGAACTGAGGTGGGTTAAGACTAAAATACTGCTCCCAATTCCCCAAAGGCACCCATATTATATCCTTGGCCCCAAGCAGGCCTTCCCTACAGGAAAGCAGAGATACAATTACCCGCTATATTCCTGTAGTACTTTGAACTTTCCAAAGCCCTTTCACATCATCTCTTTTAAGCCTCATAACAACAGCTTCATGCAAGTAGCAAGGCATTGTCATGCCCTCCATTTTACAGCAGGGGAAACTGAGGCCCAGAGGAAGAAAGTAAACTGGACAGAATTTTCATGGCTAGTAAGTGGTGGGTTTTGGTGAGTGGGGTTGCTCAGGAACCCCATTTTGGATAGGCTTCTGAGCTGTCTTAGAGACATGATTGGGAGCTCAAGGGGCAGTGAACAGAGAGTACTGAAAATCAGCTGAGTGTACCCTAAGCACCTCTACAGATAAACCTCGGGAGCCCTCAGGGAACCAATCCAAAAGAAACCACTTTGCAGTGACCAAACACAGGATTAGAGACTGTCGGAGCTGGAAGAAGCCAGAACGATAAATGTCCACTGAAAGGGACCTTAGACCGTTGGTCTTCATAATAATAGATGACATTTATACAGCACTCTAAGGTTTATAAAGTGCTTTATTATAAGTTATTTCATTTTGTCCTCACATCAACCCTGAACTTTGGGGGAGCAGACATTATTATGTACATTTTACAGATGAAGAATCCAAGTCTTGGAGGACTGTTAATTAAGAGTGGAAGAAGAATTCAAATTCGGGGCTCCTGGCTGCTAATCCAATATTCTTCCTACTATATTCCGGCAGAAGGGGCCTTAGAACATTGATGACCCTATCATTGAACATCAGAGCTGGAAGGGGCCTCAGAGACTATGTAGTTAAACCCTCCACATTTGGCATGGTACAGGAAAAGTAGTGTCAGAGACACTAAAGCTAAAAATGAACTGAGACAAAGAGGAAAACCAAGAGCCACAAAATAGAATGTGAGAAAGGGGATGATAATAGTGAAAACTATCACTTACATAGCATTGTTAGGTTTGCAAAGTGCTTTATTAATATCTCATTTGACAACCTTGTGAAGTGAGTGTTGTTATTATTTCCATTTTACAGATGAGGAAAATGAGGCACGGAGCAGTTAAGGTTACTTGCCCTGGGCAGGCATTAGTATGTATATTTTACTGATGAAAAAATTGAGGTTCAGTGAAGATATTTGACTTGCCCAGAGTCACACAACTACTAAATGCCTAATGCCAGATTTGAACTCAGGTTTTCCTGACTCCAGGTCCACTACTTTCTATCAACATATCTGTGAAGAAAACATAGACTCTCTTGTTTGGTGTAAACAAAAAGATATTAACTGGCAACAGGGATGTTCAACTTTTGCTTTGTTTTTATTCTCCAAGAACAATTTTTGCTCTGGAAAGGTCAGAACAGAAATGGTTAATGAGGTATTGATACTCAAGATAGGAAGGAGGATAGTTTAGAGAAGTACCTCCCTGTCCTTGATGACTTCAAGTCACCTGGCCCATACGAACCACATCCTCCAGAACTGAAAGGACTGGCTGGTGTGATGGCTGAGCCAACGTCAAAGGTATTTAAAAGGTCATGGAAAGAGGAAGATGTAGTGCAAGAGAAAGGCATATGTCATTCTGGTTTCTAAAATAAAAGGAAAGAAAATAGAGTCCAAAAACTTGCAACATATAGGCCAGTGAGTGTGATTTCAATTCCTAAGAAAATTCTAGAACAGATCATTTCAAAGAGATGATAATGAACATCAAAGAAAAGGAAGTGATGATTACAAAAAAACAAAAACAAAAAACAAAAACATGGCTTCATCGTTTCATCGAGAATAGGCTATGCCAAACTAAGCTTATTTCCCATGAAACTGGCAACAGGAAACATGGTGTAATGGATAGATCAATTAGTTAATTTCAAAATTTAGGAATACCTGGAAGAACCAAGTTGAATCACATTGATGCAATATATATACTAAAAAGAGCAGTAGACAATTTTGTATTTCAAAATAAAATATAATACCTACTTAAAATGATTTGTATTCAAAGTTCATTTGCACAGATAGGAGAAAATGTAGTAAAGTAAAATGAAATTATTTTTAAAATTCTAGTGTCATCTGATATAATTGCTCTACCTGGTCCTTCTAATGGTAAGCATTCACTATGTGCCAGACAACTGTGCTGGGGATACCCCCATAAAAAGAAAGAAAAGAAAACAATCCCTGCCCTCAGGGAGATTACATACTAGTGAAAACTTGGCTTAGATTGAGTGTTGGCCTCAGAGTAAGGAGGACTTGAAGTTTAAGCCCAATGTTTGATACCTACTATCTATTTGACCCACACATATAAGAAAGGTGCCAACCTGTGCTGATAAAGTTCCTTACTGCAGCAATTAAATTAGCAGTTTTGTCTTTAAAAAAGCATATAAATTAGTAAATCGAGAAATGATTTTTATATATTTCATTTCTTAAATTTTATCAAAGCACTTAGTAAAGTATCTCATACTATTTTTGTAGGACAAATGCAGAGATGTGGGCTTGATGATAATAC
Organism: Bettongia penicillata ogilbyi; assembly: GCA_023548195.1. Lineage (NCBI taxonomy): Eukaryota > Metazoa > Chordata > Mammalia > Diprotodontia > Potoroidae > Bettongia > Bettongia penicillata. Next base: position 20,680,333 of record JAJHZJ010000292.1, on the reverse strand, counting down.
AGTTAAATGGATTTGGAACTGGCTGAATGACCCTATTCATTGAGTAGTCGTTAATGATTTAATGTCGACTTGGCAAGTCTCCAGTGAGGTGTCTCACGTATCTGTGCTTAGCCCTGGGTGCTCTTTAACATTTTTATCAATGGATTGGATAAAAGGAGAGATGCCATGCTTGTCATCTGAAGTTGACACAAAACTGGAAGGGAGGACTCTTCCTCTTGATGATAGAGTCAGGATCCAGAAAGTTTTTTACAGGTTACAGCAGGGATTGCAGCCTCCAGGCCACATGTGAATCCAAGGGTTTCAGTCAAAGGTCCTTACTAAACATGCTGCCTTGAGGCCACAGGTTCCCCACCACTGGGCTACAGCAACATTCTGAATGTAATAAGATGAAATTCAATATGAATAAATGTAAAATTTGACACAAGTTCAAGAATCAAGAATCAGTTTTACAAGTTCAAAGCAAGAGAGACATAGTGAAGTAGCAGTTGATCTAAATAAAGTCTGCAGGTTTTCAACTGAAAGTTTCAGTTTTCAACTAAAAGTTGAGTATGAGTCAGCAGGGAGCTACAGCGGCCAAAAAGCTGATATGATTTGGGGGCTGCATTAAGAGAAACATAGCTTCCAGAAATAAGGTGTTAGTCCCATTGGATAATACCCCCAAAAAGACTGTATCTGGAGTGAATTATTCCATTCTGAGTGCCACATTTTAAAAAGGATATTAATGAGATGGGGATTTCCAGAGGATGGTAGCCAGTATGGTGAAGAGCCTTGAATTCATGTTATATGGGGACAGATTAGGTGGTGGGAAGGATGGGACATGTTTTGCCTGAAGAAGAGAAGGCTGGGGGTGGGGATGAAGGGGAAGGAGCATAATAGCTATCTTCAAGTATCTGAAGGTCTGTCATATGGAAGAGGAACTCAATTGATCTATTTGGCCACAGAGGAAAGATCTAGGAGCAAGGGGCAGAAATTACAAGGAGGCAAATTTTCAACATGCCATCGAGAAAAAGCTTGCTACCAATTAAAGACTAGCCAAAAGTGGAATGGCCTACCTAGAAAGAAAGATGATGGCTTTCCCCCTCCTTGGACATGTTTCAGCAGAGACTGGATAATCACTTGTTGAGTGTGCCATAGTGAGGAGGCCTACAGTGGTTCTCCCAGATTTGTACAATTGTACTCTCTGGATTTGTACAATTACTGATTTGTCTGGGTAACAGCTCCTGTTCTCCAAGGCATTGGAGGTCTTTGGGAAAAGAATGACTTGGGATGATAGCAGGCCCTGGTATGAAAGGCACAAAAATAGAAAGAGTATTAAATTGGGAAATAGGGATCTGGTTTCTAATCCCATTGTCCTTGGGCATATGACTTCTCTTTCTGGATGGCAGTTTCCTCAGCTCTAAAGCAGGGAGCTGAACCACACTGGAATGTTGATGGTTCTAGAGGACAAATGTCCTACTCTTCCCCCACCCTCCACTGAGTCAACAGCCCTTCCCAACATCTCAGAGGAGGAAAACCAGCTACAAGGAAGTAGTATGTAAGAATAGTGTTTAGAACTGGAAGTGATCATAAAGACTGTCCAGTCCACCTTCCTCTTTTTGACCAAGAGGAAACTGCGGCCCAGAAAAGTTCATAGGATAATAAAGCATGGGATTTATGATTTATAATATTAAAATTTATAATTTTTTATTTATAATTTTAGAGGTAGAAGAAACCTTAAAAGTCATCTGGTTTGACTCTCTCATCTTACAGAGGAGCAAAATGAGACCCAGAAAGTGTAAGTGACTTACTCAGGGTTGTACAAGTAGTAAACAACAGATCTGAGATTTGTACCCAGGTCCTCTGACTCCAAATCAAATGTTCATCCCACTACACCATGTTGTTCCTGTTTATTTAAAATCCCTCTTTGATAAAAATTCTTGCTGTATTTCATCATAATCTAGTTCATTTCTAATCTAATCTAATGTTATTTCAGGGTCACTCATTTGGATAGCCACCCCTTTCTCATCTTCTGTCCCTCCCCAACCTGAGTCAGAGGCCCCCCTCCAGACTGGGCAGCCTGTGACTCTAACACTGGAAAATTGACATGGTGGATAAACACCCCATTGGTAATGGGATAATAAGGGCTCACAGGAGTTGGGCAGCCACAGAGCCTGTCAGTCAAGGAGAGGCTGGAGGCAAACACTGCAGGCTTCCACAAGCTTTGGCAGGGCTAAAAACTGGCTCAGCACCCATGCTTGGCTCAGGTCCCCAGTGGATGATCTTCACTAAACTCTAACCTCTTTCATCCCTAAGGGTTCTCGTTCCTTCCTGGAAGCTGCTCTCTCTCCCCCTTTAGGACAAGGGACAGGGAAAGCTATGCCCTACTGCTAGAGTATGCCAAAGAGCATACTTCTCCCCTGGGTCCTGAGCTAAGATTGGCTTCCTTTGAGGCAGAGATTTAAAATCAGAGCTATGCTAAGGGTGTGGCTGTTGTGACAATGACCATTGGCTAAGCCTGGGGGTGGGAGGGTAGTAAATGAAGACTTTCACTATTGTGGTTCAGTTGTTTCAGTGCTGTCTGACTCTTCATGACCCCATTTGAGGTTTTCTTGGCAAAGATACTGGAGTGGTTTGCCATTTCCTTCTCCAGCTCATTTTACAGATGAGGAAACTGATGCAAACAGGATGAAATGACTTGCCCAGGGCCCCACAGCTAGTAAATGTCTGAGACTGAAAGGGAACTCACATCTTCTTAACTCCAGGCCTAGAGCTCTGCCCACTGCAATAGCTAACCGTCCACTATCCCTTACAGTTTATAGCAAATGTCATTGGAAGAGTCAAAGAGCATAGTGAAAAGGGGAACAAATACTGATCTAGAATCAAAAGACATAGGTTCTAATTCCACCTCTTATTCTTGGAAACTAGTGTGATTTGGGGTTGATTTTTTTTACATGTCACTTTCCTTATCCATAAAACGAGTGTTGGGCTACATGAGCTTTCACATTTCATGCTTTAATAAGAGATAGCATAGGGTCGTGAAAGAGCATCAAAATTGCAGTCAGGAAGACCTAGATTTAATTTCAGCTTAGACACTAACTGGCCAGACGACCTTAGGCAAGTCACTTAACCTATTTTTGCCTCAGTTTCCTCATATATAAAATCAAGGGATGGATTTGGTCAGAGGTATGCTGAAACTAGATCTAACTGCTCATGGGAATCAGTGGTTAAATTTCTAGTGTATATATCCTGGAAATTGGCAAGTGCTACAACTCAGGGCTTGATTTATTGTTCTGTTGATTGTCCAGGCTTAAGTAAGTGATGGAGAAAATGTTAACAAAGTGTTGTGAATACTTTTTTCTTTTTTTTCTTTTTTTTGCTTATCTAGTCATCAAACATTTACCTGCACACTCCTAGACTCTGGGACCTTTAGTATCCCTTTTAGCTCTAAATCAATGGTCCTAATGTACCTTTTAGTATTAATTATCCATGTTCTATGTTCTAAAGTGTTCTGATATTTGATGTTCTCCTGGCCCCTCCAACGTTTATATTCTTCTTATTATATACCTTTTCATCTTCCCTGTAGGTATGAGTAAGCCAGCCCCACTTAATCATGCACATGTCTAAATAATCCTTCCCCCAGTACCTTCCTGGTCAACTGCCCCCAAATGGAGAGAACCCAAATGTGCAAAATTCCTTTGGGTGACCCAGCTGCCTTCTCAAGGTGGCTCTCTAGGTTACCCTCGGATCAGAGTCCCCATTCCTTCACCTATCTTCACTTGCCTGCTCTGTGCTTTCTCTGTCTAAAAATACCCATTTTGCTTGCCCAGAGATAACAAAGAAGAGAATCGGGAAATATTAGTACATTAACACTGGGAGAGATCTTAGAGGTCATATAGTCCAATCTACTCATTTTACAGATGAAGAAACTGAGACCCAGTGAGGGTCAAGTATCTGATTTTCCCAAGGTCACACACCCAATTAGGGGCAAGAGACTTGACTCCAAGGCTCCTGACTTCCCGAGTAGGGTAGGCTTTCTAGTTATAGCACTTCCCTCCCTACCCCATCAGCCTATATGCTGTAGCCTGCTCCTGGAGGATCAGTGCCTCACTCCCCCCTCCATGGACCAAGTGACTTAATTAATTAATCTTATCAAGTTCTACAGAGTTATCTCCTCCCACCTCCTTGCTCTGGGGCTGCTGAAGGACAGTTGGGGATCGGGATAATAGGATCAATTGCTGCTATATACAGCTGCCTAAGCCTACTCATGGACCTTCAGGCCACCGGATGGTCTTGTCAAGGGACCTCCCCCTGCTTGGCAAGTGATGTAAGAGGCAGCTGGCCAGAAGCAGAAAGATTCTATCCCAAGGGCACTCCAGACAGACCCAAACAAACCAAATGGAATGTTGTTCCTAAGCCTTTTCCAGTTCTGACACTCTATCCATCAATCAGTCAATCAGTATCGATTAAGTGCCTACTTTGTGCCTGGCACTGTGTTAGATACTGGGAATGCAAATAAAAAGAGTGGAACAATGCTTATTTGATATCAGCTTCCATTTTATCAGGGTCACAGTAAGGAGATTTATGTCTATCTCTATCATCTCTTCATATCTATCTATCCATCCATCTATGTTTCTATCACTGTTTGTCTGTGTAGAGCTGAATAAATATGAGTAGAAAAAATGCAAATTAAAAACAAGGTGTGATAGAACTGGGTTTGGAACTAGAAGACCTGTGTGCTAACCTTAGTTCTGCTGCTTCAAGGCAACACGTTTTATTAAATTCCTCCTCTGCTCGAGGCAACTCTTTGCCAATGTCTAGAGATGGCCTCAAGTCTAAAACACCCAGGCTTAAGTCCCATCTCTGATCCATGTTGGTTGGGTGACCCTGAGAAAATCACTCACTTTCTAAGTCCTCAGAGCAACTCACCAACCCTGCAGTAGTAGAGGAAGCTCCTTACCAGAAGATCCCTGCATCAGTAAAACCACAGAACCGATCCTATCCCTTATGTCTAGGGCCCTGGGGCAAATGTTGGAGATACCAAAGGAAAAATTAAATAGTCCCTTCACTAAATGAGATTGCACTCTGCTTTGAAGATAGTAAAGCAGGATGCAGGAATATAACGTACACAGATAAGTAAAAAGATAAGGAAGAAAGTTCTGAGACCTGGGAAATCAAAGAACACATCACAGCCATGAAGGCCCCACTGCAGCAAGTGCATGAGGGAGCACAATGTCAAATTCAAAGCATAATAGTAGCCTAGGTTGGCTAGAACACAGAATCCATGAAGGAGGGCAATGTGAAACAAAGCTATGGTAAGTTACCTTGTTGGAAGCCCTTGAACCAATATGGTGGAAGCCCTTGAACCAACATGGTGGAAGTCCTCGAACCAACGTGGTGGAAGTCCTTGAACCAATGTAGTGGAAGTCCTTGAACCAATATGACAGAAGCCCTAAAATGCCAAACTGAGTGTGGGAATGACTTGAAGGGTTTTGTTGCGTTTTGGGTTTTTTTTTAGCAAGTCAGGCCAGTGGAATAGGAGGATTATTTTGGCAGGAGAATTGATTAGATAAGGGAGAGAAGTAGGGAGCCCTATTAGGAGATGATTGTAATAGTCAGGTAGGAGTCCAGGCAAATGAGGGCCTGAACTGGAAGTTTGGCAGTACCAGTGGAAAGACAAGGTTGGATGCTAGAGATCTAAGAAGAATCAATAGGACTTAGCAATTGATTCGATTTTGGGTGAGGTAAATGAAAAGAAAGTCAAGATTGACTCTGAAGTGACAGACCTAGGTGACCAGGTGGATGGGTGACTCTAAGCAAGTTATTTTAACTTTCTAGATCTCAGCTTCCCTATTTATAAAAATAAGGGGTTAGACTATAGGGTCTGCCCTAGAAGAACAGGATTTCAGGGCTATGAGGAACTTTAGAACACAGAACATGGAATCTTCATGTTAGAAAGGATTTTGGAAATCTTCTAATGTACCCTTGCCATCCCTACTGTTACATTTGGGCGTGTACACACACGCACACACACACACACGTACACACACTCACTCACTCACTGTAGGAATCCCCTCTCCAGCAGCCCTTGTAGGAGGTAGAGGCTGGGCAGTCACTTGTCTGGTGGTCAAGGTATGTCTTCATCAGGTATAGTCAAAATAGGGGCTTTAAGGTTTCCATGATTCTTCACTATCCTGTGAGCTAGCTCAGTTCTTCCTCATAGTTGGAAGGCAAAGCCGTCTCCCTGTAACTCCTACTTCTTGTTTCTGGTTCTGCCTTCTGGGATCAAGCAGGGTAAGTCTGGTCCCTCTTGGTGTACTTGAAGCCTGAGATTATATCCCCCTCTAAATTCTTCCTCACCAGGAAGTTCTTCCTAGCTAACTTAAGTCCCAAAACATCCACAAAGATAAATAAGGAATGTGATTCGATTGAATATGACAAATCTACCCACCCTTCAATCCAACTTCAAATCACATCAGATTCTTAAGCCTCTTAAATAGCCTCTGACCAGTTCTGGGCAGTGGTGAGGGGAGGGAAACAAAAATGTAAAGTAGAAAACTCAGTTCTTTTTTTTTGAGGCAATTTGGGTTAACTGACTTGCCTAGGGTCACATAACTAGTAAGCTTCCAGTGTCTAAAGCTGGGTCCTCCTAACCCCATCCCACCGAACCACCTAGCTGCCCCAAGCTCATGTTCTTGTAGAATATGCAAAGCAGGAACATTTGAAGTATTAGCTCACAACTCGAGCTCTAATCTGTTACAAGGCCATGACTGGGGAGTTGCTAAGTGACTGAGGACTGAAGGTTTTTAAGGCTCTATGTTTCTGCAATTCTTCCAGTGACAAGGAACTGTCTACCTCTTGAAGCAGATCATTCCACTGTTGGCTAGCTCTAAACATCAGGAAGTTTTTCCATGTATTGAAACAAAATGGGGCTGAGTCCTTTCCAAGGGGTTATATGATTGGGTTATATGGAGTGTTCAGGAGGACTAGCACCTCTGGTGAGAGGGCTGTTTATCCACCTTTGGTGTCCACCTGTCACCCAGCTCTCACCTGTGACTCCAAGAAGCTGCAGCAAGTGCAGTAGCCACGCCTTGGTAAACTATCTCAGCAAATGTGCTACACCAGATTGAGGGGAACCAAAGGGCCTCATCAGTGAGTTAAGGGGATGTCTACCCCAAGCATGTGATGGCTTCCCTCATCCGAATGGAAAGATATCCAATATCCACATAGGTGGCTAAAGCAGGCACTATGGAGCCCTTAGAGCTTGGTCAGACATCAAAGATGCCAAGGTCACCCACAGCATCCCAGGCCATTGCCAGTCATCTAGACTTCCGTCTTGCCACTGGAATCAATGACTCTGTAAGAGAGAGTGAGGCTGATGACTATGCAGCTCTGCCTCACTTAAATCCAATTCACCTATAAGACATCATGAAGGACAAAAACAACGATGTTTCTATAAGAGGTGGGGGGAAAGGCAATGATGCCCTTTGGAGGTCATAGTGCCTTTGAGGAGGGGGTCACACGTGAGGGAGCTAACAATTAAAGCACAAGAAGAGACTGGGTGTAGGACAGAGGTGGAAGATGGGAAATGAGGACACGATGCGAGATGTCAATGAGTAAGCATTTGCTAAGCACCTGCCATGAATCAAACACTGTGTTAGTGACACAAAAACAAAAATGAAGGTTCCTACCATCAAAGAGCTTACATTGTACTGAGGGAGACCATGTGGGCATATATACAGTATCCCAAAAGTCTTTGGGCAATTTTAAGCTACTAAAATTTTAAACTGCACTAACACTTTTTGGGATATCCTGTAAAAGTATATACAGGCTTTATACAAAATAAAGAATTGGTCATTTGAAGGGGAAGACTCTAAAAGACCCTATACAGGTAGAACGTTAAGGTGGCATGTGAGCTAAGCTGAGGCATGATCTCTAAGGCCCCCTATCTAACGTTTTATAAAGATCTTAAAGGTCAGGTGCTATAGAAGAAAGGACCCTGGCCAGAGATTCAGGAAACATGGTTTTGAATTCTGATTATGCCACTTACTAGCAGCTAGGTGGCACAGCAGAGGAATGCTAAGTCTAGAGTCAGGAAGACTCACCTTCCTGAGTTCAAATCTGGCCTCAGACACTTACTAGCTGTGTGACCCTGGGCAAGTCATTTAGCCCTGTTTGCCTCAGTTTCCTCTGTAAAATGAGCTGGACAAGGAAATGACAAACCACTCCAGTATCTCTGCCAAGAAAACCCCAACTGGGGTCACAAAGACTCAGACACAACTGAACAATAAGAACAAACTGTATAATGTGGATAATAAGATATTGTATCTCTCAGAGCCTATTTCCCCATCTATAGAAGGAGGACAACAATTATTCCAACTACCCCACAGGGCCACTGTGGGAATCAGATAAGACGTAACTAACGCGAATGTTACAGGCAATACCTAGACCTGTGATTTCATTAATATGGGGTATTCCGCAGTGAGGAAATGCCCTCCACCAATGCAGTAGACACCTCTACCATTTAGAGGGCTGCCTAGACAGAAAGGGTCAAACTCATAGAGAGACAGGCTACATCTCTTTCCCAGATATGAAAGTACTTTGTAAACTATGAAACCTACGTAATAATAGCTTACATGTATATTTATTTGTACAAACGTGTATTTTTATATATGTACATTTATATATGTTATTATTATCTTAATCGTGTTCCCCAACCCCCGGTGCCATCCCCTAGGTACAACCCCACAGAAGGAGGCAAGGGGAATGATACCCTCAAAGACATCACCTGACGTCTCCCGGAAATGATGCTGCAAAAGCCCGCCAGAGACTTCTCCCCCTCAAAGTCCCAATCCAGAACAAGAGGCTACATTCTGCCTCGTTGGGGCGGTTTCTTCTGCTTCCCAGCTAAAACCGTCGTCACAGGCCACCCACACAGACACACACGCATGCCCGTTTTTCCACAATGAATTACAGAATGTTAGAGTTGGCTAGGGAACTGAAAATGCAGAAAGTCAAATGATAGAGGGGCAATAGACCTTAGAACATGAAATGGAGAATGTCAGAGTTGAAAGGGCCCATTGAGATAATTTAGACCAAATCATTCATTTTGTAGATGGACAAAGTGAAACCCTTTTTTCCTCTTCCTACCTTCCCTAATGAAAGCCTGGTCCTCTCCCCACTAACTCAGCAGCTAGAATCTACATGTCCCTAGGGAGCTGTAGGATGATAAATTTGGACCATGAGCCCAAACTGAGATGACTGAACAATTCACTGGCTAAAGGAGTGAAAATATATATGTGTGTGTGTCTGTGTGTCTGTGTGTGTGTGCATGTACATCTATGCACGCATATGTATGCACATGTACTTTTTTCTTATAGAATTTCTTACATGGATGAAATCATAGGTACACATATATACACACCTACATGCACATATATAGATGCGTATATAGACATGTAAATATATACAATGTATGTATACTTGCACATATATGGCACATGTATATGAACACATATTATACATACACATGTAACATGTATGTATAGATATATACATATATACCAGGTATAATATACATATATAACATATGGATATAGCTATGTAAATATATAACATAAATGTGTGTACATATATGTTTATATGCATGCATATATACATGCATCCACACATATACACACTTACACTACCAATGTGGATGCACAACTGCTACAATTTATTGTTTCAAGAAGTTCCCTATGGCACTGAAGGGTTAAGTAATTTGCTGTGGTCACACTGACCATATGTGTCAGAGAAAAAGGTCTTCCTGACTCTAAGGCTATTCGTTATGTCATGGGGCCTCTCGGCATTGAAAATTTATTACAAATATATTATAGCTGCCATCCAACCAACACAGCTCATCTCCATCAGCAACAGCAAATGAAGAGATTATGTCTGCCTTGTCATTTCTGTTCCCAACCTAATGATTTATTTCCTTATTTATTAGTCCTTATTAGGGATTCTTAGCACATCCAAAGGTTGGTGGTGTTTATGTTTTCTTCCCAGTAATTGCAATTAAGTAGCAATTAACCTAGGAAATAAAAGAGTAAACACAAGGACAAATGATCTTGGTGTCAGACTCAGTCAGCACAGATATGATATGCTAACAGCATGATGAGAACAGCAGCCCTCAGTTAAATAATTGGAGGACAGAGTTGTCACCACAGACTCAGTCTACTGGTTTATGGATATTAGCTGTAACACAGGCATAGCTTCAGGGTGTTTGATGTTATCTTTCTACTTCCTTCTTTTTCAGATAGGACAAATGACATTTTGAGGGTAATATCTTGCTGGTGAGTTGGATTTAAGTGAGGAAGATCTGCCCTTTTCAGCCTCACTCTCTCCTCCAGAGATGGACGAGTCAAACATGCTTTCTGACTTATCAAGACCAGGTTTAAGTATTTCAGAGACCACAGGGATGAAATGAACTGATCTTAAGTCCTGGGACCAGAGCTATCAGGCCAAATGTGGGTTTCTCTGCTCAGGTTTAAAAAACTGTTTAACCAGTTTCCATATGAAAAAAGATTTCCAGGAAGATCTCCAAAATCTATCCAATCAAGTAGGATGTTAAAAATGGAATTTATTAAAGAACCTAGTATTAGCAAGCCATCCACTAGCCTGACTGTAATTAAGGACATGTCAATCTTCCCCTTTGCAAACTCTGACTTTCCTGGGTCTACAGTTTAACCAGTTGCACCAAAACCTGGGAAGAGTAGGGGTATTTCATCTTCTTGGTTTTATTGACTGCTCATTTTCAATTCAGTAAGGGGAGGCAACTTTAGAGAGAGTAAAAAGCTCTAAACTAGGGGTCAAAAGACCTAAATTCTAGTCCTGGTTCTATAACTTAATGTGTTATTTTAGGCAATTTCTTTTCCCTCCATAGGCTTCAGTTTCCTCTTTTGTAAAATGAGTGAAGAAGAGAAAAGAGAAAATAAACAAAAAAAAGATGTGAGGCAATATAGAAACAAACGTCCAGAATGAGGGTACAGGACTGCTGAACTGTACAGCCTGGTCACAGCACATGGACAGCTGGGCAGCACAATGGACAGAGGTCCTACAGTCAGGAGGACCCAAGTTCAAATCTGGCATCACTTACCAGTTTTGTTGCTGTTAGGATTTCGGTGACCCTTCAAGGATTCAAAAGCTGGTCATATTTACATCCCCAGCAATGCTCAGGTGTAAGGAGAGATAACAAAGCAACCAGTCAAAACTCTCAGATCATGGAGGGGAGAGGTGGAAACACAAGGAATGACAGAGGTTCAACACTGGTTTTATTGCTGTTCAGTTGCTTTTCAACCATGTCCGACTCTTCATGACCCCATTTGGGGTTTTCTTGGCAAAGATATTGGAGCGATTTTCTCTTTTCTTCTCCAGCTCATTTTACAGATGAGGAAACTAAGGCAAACAGGATTAAGTGACTTGCCCAGGGTCACACAGCTAGTTGGATTTGAACTCAGGTCTTCTTGACTGAGACCCAGCACTCTATCTACTGCAACAACTAGCTGCTGGTACTTCATTCCATAATCACTAAATAGAAATTCTTGCTTCCATTTTCAGTTAGTCGATCAACAAGTAAGTGCTTACTGTGCATACATTCGAGAGTGCTGATTGATCAGATGAATTTGAGAGGTCTTCTTGGGAATCATTTCAGAAACAGGTTATACAGAGTATACGGAAAGTCATTTCAGAGGGAAAGCCCAGGCGCAAGAAGGAGGAGGCAGCAAAGCAACAGACTTGAGGGACAGTCACTGAAAAGGCATAGAGTCAGGAGATGTTGAGTCTTCTGTGAGAAACAGCAAGGCCGGTGGGACTGGATTGTAGAATATGTGGAGGCCAGTAAAGTTGTTGTCATTCGTCCTTCGTTCTCAGAGGACCAATGATATCCCGAGAGTGATGTCTTGCCTTGGGAGTGAATTGGATTTAAGAGCTGTGCAAAGTCATCAGCCTCTCTCTCCTCCAAATCATCAGAGTCCAGTGGTGAGACAGAAGTCAAGAGGACTGGTGATGGCCTGGGATGCAGTGGGAGACCTTGGCTTTTCTAAACTGCCTGAAGCAATGCCCTTTTGAGTAAAGTATAAAAAAAAAAACTGGAAAGATAGAAGGATCTAGGTGATAAAGGGCTTCAAAAGACAAAGAGAGGATTTGATATTTGATCATGGAGATAACAGGGAGCCACTAGAAATTATTAAGTAGGGGAGTGATAGGGTCAGATCTTCAATTTAGGGAAATCACTTTGATAGCTTAGTAAAGGATGAATTGGAGGGAGGAGAGATTTGAGGCAGGGAGGGCAATCAGTCGCCTATTGCAATAAGGTATCTAGGCAAGAAGTAATAAGGGCCTGCAACAGGGTGGTGGCAGATGTTGAGAGACCAGAACAACAGGCCTTAGCAACAGATTGGATATTGGGGTGAGTTTGAGTGAAGAGTTGAAGATGGTGCCCAGACTTCAAGCCTAGGTGACTAGGAAGATGGTGATATTCAGGAGAGAGGAAGGTTTAGGGGAAACATGATTAATTGTGTGTACTCAACATGTTGAGTTTAAGAAGGCTATAGAACATTCACATTGAGATGTCCAATGAGTAGTGATACAAGACTGGAATTTAGGGAGATTAAACTTTAAATCATCCAGATTAAATCTAGATAGATGTGAAATTCATCTGCTTAGAGATGATTATTGAATTCGTATTCATCAGACAAAATAAAATAAAAGGAGAGAAGAGAATAGGACTCAGGATATAGCCCATGGGGGACACCTACAATTAGTAGTTCTGACCTAGGAAAAGAGTCACCAAAGGAAAGTGGAAAGGAGTAGCCAGAGAGAAAGGAGGAGAATCAGCAGAGAGTGTGTCACAAATCGTAGATAAGAAGGTCAGTCACAATATCAAAAGCCACAGAGAGGCCAAGAGGGATCAGGATTGAGAAAAGGTTTTAGACTGGACAATTAAGACATCATTGGTACCTTTGAAGAGAGCAGGTTCAGTTGAATGATGGGGTCAGAAGCCAAACTGCAGAGAATCAAGGAGAGAGGGAGAGAAAAAGAGAAACCCATTATAGAAAGGGAGAAGAAACATGGGATGCAGACAAGGATGCAATGCTGGATCAAGGCCAAGTATGACTTTCTGAATGAGACCTTTCCCAATCCCCCAGCTACCATTGCCCACCTTCCCTAACCTACTTTGCATTTGCTTTGTGTTTATTCCATAGGCACTCATATATGTACAAGTTGTCTTCCTCGAAAAATGTAAGATCCTTGAAAGTAAGGACTTTGTGAATTTTGGTTTCGTATTCCCATTGCCTCTTCCAATACCTGACATATAGTAGGTGCTTAACAAACACTAAATGATTGCTTGAAAAGTATTTCTTGAGCAGCTAGGATGTGCCCAGTCTTATGCTAGACATTTGGAGGGGATAATGACAGGATGTGATCCTTGCCCTCAGGGGTCTTCCAATCTAACTGGAGACATGAAACACATATGCAGAAAAAGGGCCCTACCAATTTCAGTGAGTGTATCCTATGAGGATACAGTCAGTACTGTGGAAACTCAGAGGAAGTGGGACACAGTGGGAGCTGGGTTGTCAGGGGCAGCTTACTAACTAAAACAGAACGTAAATAGAGCTGTGATGAATGTGCAGGCTTGTATTAGGTGGGAAGGAGAGGCCAGGGGACATTTTTGATGGGATAGGGTAACTATAGTGTCAGCAAAGCTACATGGATAAGAAGGTACATGAAATGTTTAGGAAATAGATCAGTCTGTTTGTAGGACAGATTCTACAAGGCTGGAAAGATTGTGGGGGATTCTGTCAGGCAAAAGAATTTTGAATTTACCCTATAGGCAATGAGGGGCCACAGAGGGCAGTTGAACAGGAACAAATTCGACTTGGAGCTGTTCTCTAGAATGGTGAAGATGCCCAAGTGCCCAGGGTGAATGAGAGAGCAGAATTTAGAGAACAGAAAACCAATGAGGGTGGGCATTGGAGGAATCCAGGAGAGAAGATATGAGGAGGTAGACTCGATTCAACCAGCCTGATCCCATCCCCATCCCCACAGCAATTTTTTTTTAATTTTAACATTAAAATTCTTTCCTATCACAGCCCGTGCTATTGGGAGGAGATGGGAATTCCCCTAGAGGAACCAGATTGGGGAGAGTAAGAGGGAACTCTATCCCATGGACCCATGCTGTAAGAAAAAAGGAGGAATAGGGACCTGAGCCAGGACCCTCTGTGCCCCCAGCCTAGACTTATGTAGGACAGCTCCTCCCAGCTTAGGGAGAGCATCTTGCCCTGAGCCAAACGTATTGGCCTGAGTGGAGAAGGAAATGGATGTCTCTTGTAATTAGGCATAATTCGGTCTGATGGGAGTCTGCTCTTAATCTGCCCTCACAGGTGGCTTTAGCCTGACCTTGCCTGAGATTGTTTGTGCCATGGGAGCTATGACTCCCTCTTGACCTGCACTCTCCCAGATTTAAGTTAATAAACCCAGTGTTGATCCTTCTGCCAGGTCCCTTTGTCGTCCGGGCTTCCATAAGGAGGCCAGAGCCAATAAGGAAAACATCCATCTCACTCCTCTTGGCACATCCTTTTTCCCTTGGGTTGAAAGACCATAAAGTGGAAAGGGTTCATGGCTTTGGCCTCAGGAGACCTACACTTAGTGCCAGCTCCATCTTCTAGCTTACTGTGTGACCACAAGTAAGTCACTTCCCTTTCCCCAACTTCAGTTTCCTCCAAAGTAAAATGAGGGACTTGAGGTGGAATGATTGACAAGGTCCTTCCAGCTGTAGCATGGCACATTCTGAAGTCTCTCTTGGTTCAAGCCACTGGACCATAGAATCTGAAGTTAGAAGGTGACTTAGAGATCACTCATTACTTGATGCAGGAATAACAGCTGGCATTTATATAGAGCTCTAAGGTTCACAAAGCAATTTACATACATTATCCCATATGAACCTTACATGGAGCTAGGAGGTAGGTGCTATTATTATCCCCATTTCACAGCTGAAGAAACAGAAGCTGAGAGAGAGAGTTTATGTGACTTGCCCAGGATCACTCAGATAGTAAATACCTAAGGCAGTCTTGAACGCAATTCTCTTTGATGGCGAGAGCAGTGCTATAGCCATTAGGTTAACACTGCCTCCCCTTCCAAGTCTCTATTCTAACATCTCTTCCAGCTCTCATGTTGCATAGTCTATGGTCCCTTCCAGCTCTGGTATGGTATGTTCCAAGGCCCTTTAAAGGACTGCAAGGTGGCATAGTGGATAGAGTGCTGGGTCTGGAGTCAGGAAGACCCGAGTTCAAATCCAGACTCAGATACTTACCAGATGTTGACTCTGGGCAAGTTACTTAACTGTTTGCCTCAGTTTCCTCATTTGTAAAATGAGCTGTAGAAGGAAATGGCAAACCACTCTAAGTATCTTTGCCAAAAAAATCCCAAATGGAGTCACACAACTGAACAACAAAAGGGTCCTTTCTGACTCTCACATTCTACATCGTAAGGTCCTTACTTCCCAGCTCTAACATACTGTTTTCTGTATTCTGAGATCCTTTCTAGCTCTCCCTAAACTATAAGGTCCCTTACAGTTCTCACATTCTCTAGGCTCAAGGGTCTGATCAGGAACTTGTAGCTCTCACCAGCAAAGAAAAGGTCTGTGGATGAAAGGCAGAACATTCAGAGTTGCCCCCTCTCCACACAGAGTGGGGACCCTGGTATACATGCCTGGGGCTAGAGCACAGGGTTCGGTTCACACGGTGCCTGGAGAAAGCAAGCCATGCTAGCTCAGGCTTCCCTGGTTAGAGGTGGCTACCCAGGACCCAGAGACACCAAACTCTATCTTTGATGGGATGAAATTTGGCACCTGCCCATGCCTCAGCTTTCCATACATCACCTCCTTTCCTTTGCTGGCCTGGCCAAGGAATAGCACACTGGGATGAGGCTGCGGTAGGAGGGAGAGGGAGAGGAAATTACCCCAAAGCCTAAAGAGATCTTTCTAGCCAGAAGCAGAAAGTGAGATGGGGGAATAGAGTGATTCATGGCCTAACAGTGGAGCCAAGATCGGGAGATTTAGCAGGCCATGCTGAGCTCCCAAATGACTGGAGAATTTGTATAAACTTGCCACTTACTAGTTTTGTGACCAGTGGCAAATTTCCCAGGCTTCCTGAAACTCAGCTTCTCATCAGTAAAATAAGGACAATAGTACTTGGAAGTGCACAGCAAAGGTGGAAAGAACACTAGATTTGAAGTCAGAGGATTTGGGTCCATATCATGGCTCTCACACTTACTTTCTGGGTTCACCTCTGTGCCTCAATCTCCTCATCTATTAAATGGGCTCTAAAGTCCCCAGTCCTCAGTCCTATCTGATAGTTTAAAAGGAGTCAGAGGGGTATAGTGGAAGAAATGCTGGGTTTGAGATTCAGAAGGGCTGGATTCAAATCTCAGCTCTATTAATTTCTATTTGGGTAACCATGGACTCATTACATAACTTCTCTTTTTTATGTAAAATGAGGAAACCTAGTTCTAGGAATAGAGAGAAGTGAATGTCCCACTCTACTCTGCCTTCATTGAGCCTCATCTGGAGCAAGGGTCACGGTTCAAGAACATTAGTAAGCTAAAGAGTGTGCAGAGAAGGGCAGCCAGGATGTGGAAGAGCCTGGGGTCCACGTCATATGGAGATCAGTTGAAGGAGCTAGGCAAGTTTAATGTGAAGAAGACACAGGGGAGAAATGACAGTCATGTCCAAGTATTTGTTGTGGTAGAAGAGGGAATCTGGCTTCTGTCTGGACTCACAGAGCAGAACTAGGAGCAATGGGTGGGTAGCACCTGCAAAGAGACCCACTGAGACTCAGTGTCAAAAGTAGAGCTATCCCAAAGTGGAATGAAAAGGCAGTTAAGTGGCTCAGTGGATAGAGCCCTAGGCTTGGAGTCAGGAAGACCTGAGTTCAAATCCAACCTCAGACATTTACTAGCTGTGTGACCCTGGGCAAGTCACTTAACCTGTTTGCCTCAGTTTCTTTATTTGGAAAATGAACTGGATAAGGAAATCGAAAACCACTCCAGTATCTTTGCCAAGAAAACCCCATGGGGTCACAAAGAGTTGAACACAATCAAACAACACTGAGAGTGGAATAAGCTACCTCCAAGTTGAGGTGGGGTAGGAGGGGAGCACTTCCCTGTCTTTAAGGATCTTCAGCAGAGGCAGGAAAACCACCTGCCAGATATGGAGTGATTCATATTCCTTTCATGTATGGATCAAGCTGAATGGCCACTCAAGTCTCTTCTAGTTCTCGAATCCTGTGATTCTGTGACCTCTAAGATTTCTTTCTAACTAACACTAGGACCCTGTGAAGCTTAGAGCTAGCTTCTCCAGGGAAGTCCAAGGTAAAATGTTTCTAGGTGGAGAAAATGCTAAATTGCCTATACTAAATTTGTGCCGAATTGATACTGACCAAGGAAATACCTTTATGCTATCGGAAGAAATCCCTTTTTGAAACTCATGAACTGCTCTGAATTTTGCTAACAGGATTATTTCTACTCTGAGTCTCCCCATGATAACAGGCTTAAAAGGTGGGTGGAACCCAGCAGGCTTTCTCACCTGCCATCCCCTTTTCTCTTCAACCTTCATACTAAAAGCACCTGCTCCACATCAGGGACCAGCCAACACAGAATAAAAGCAAAGTGGGCCCATAGGTGGGAGTGCTGAGTGAGCCTGGAGTGCTGAGCCCTACTCCCAGTGTGTCCCCCTCCCCCTCACCAAGTGTAACTTCCAGGTGAAACTCTCTGAGAAACAGTCTGGAGGGAGAAGGGAAAAGGGAAGGAGAGATCACAAAAGAAAAAATAATGAAAAGATCTAGCCTAGGAGTCAGGGGACCTGGATTCTTTCGTGCCAATTCTGCCACTATCTGTTGTGTGTTCTTGGTTGTACAGAGCACTTGACCTGGAATCAAGAAGATCTGAGTTCAAACCTAACCTCATCTACTCACTGGCTGTGTGACCCTGGGCAAATCATTTAACCTCTGTCTGCCTCAGTTTCCTCATTTGTAAAATGGGCATAATAGTAGCCCTAATGTTGTTGGGAGGATAAAATTCAATAATTTTTGCAAATCACTTTGTAAACCTTAAAGCGCTGTATAAATGTGAGTTGTTATTATAAGTGCCTCTCATCATCATCATTCTTTTTATAAACTCCCTCATTATATATATCTGCTGTGTATCAGGTACTATCAAGTCACTAGACCTCTTTATAAAATGAGAAAGTTAGACTAGATGGTTCTGAGCCCCTTCCCTTCCAATTCTGCCATTCTAACAATAATGACAACAGAAACAACAACCATATACCACATCAGAGCTTTATATATGGTATCTTCATTTGGTTCTCACAACTACCCTAGGAGGGAGGCAGGTGCTGTAATCATCCCCATTTTACAGATGGAGAAACAGACTAAGAAAAAGTTGTTGCCCAGGGTCACACAGCAATTCTGTGGGATGATTTGAACACAAGGAAAACCAACGCACTATTCACTATGCCACTTAACTGCCTCTCACATTCTATCCTATTCTAAGGACCTTTTCAGCTGTAAAATCCTTGATCTGAAGTATTGGGACTCAGGATCTGTTTCAGATCTGCTTTCATCTCACCTTCCCCGCAGATTTTTTACTTTTGATACTCCCAAAGGCAGCTTGATGTAATAGATAGAGAGCTGCCCTCAGAGTCAGGAAGGTTTAAGCACGTTACCACCTTTCTATGCAGCAGGAAACCATCTAACGGCTAACCTGTATTAATAGAGTTCCTCTCCAAGAGCTCCCTATAATGATGAAATCATAAGTCCAGTAAAAAAAAATGCTTTTCCAGAATTTTGGTTTGGCAATCAGATGTGTTTTCTATATTATGATGATTAAATGTTGGCTTTCCTACAGCCCCTGTGCCTGGCTCACCAGCCCTGGAGTGTGGTGAACAGTTCTCTCCTCTCTCTGCTGAGACAGGCAAGCAGAGGAGCCAGGAAGATTCCTGGTGCTGCCTTTTGGTTATTATTTATTGATGATGTAAGAGCCAATCCATCCACCAGGAGGGCTCTCCCATTGGGGCTGCAGCCTTCCTTCTGCTGCCCTAGCTCAACTGCGACAAGATGGCCCCAAGTCCAAGAGCAGCAGAAAGAAAGAGATGGAAGGGCTGGAGAGACAGCTTTGTCAGTGCGCTAGGAGGGGAGGAGCCCAACTAAGAGATGTACATAAACTCCTACTATATGCCCAAGGCAAATTTCAATTCAGGTCAATTCTGAATTCAAATTAATAGCCTTCATTGAGCATCCCCTGAGTGTCCAGTCCAGTCCAATATTAAGCATTGTGGGAAATATAATAGAAGATCCACATTCTGCCTTCAAGGGGTTTATTTACACTCTTATTAGAAAAACAGAGCATCTTCAGTTCAATAACGGGGAGGTGCCATAGCATAATTAGTGAAAAGAACACTGAATTTGAAGTCAGAAGACCACCATTCAAGTCCCAGCTTTTGGGATCAGATTTGTTCATCTGTAAAATGAGAATTTAATACAATAGTTATGTCGAATTCAAATAAGATCCCTGTGGGCAGCATGTTGACTTAAAAAACCACAAATTAACATTATCTATGTTGAACTGTATTTTTATTTATTAAACATTTTCCAATTACATATTTTTTTGCAAGGCAATCAGGGGTTAAGTGACTTGCCCAGAGTCACACTTACACTAGTAAGTATCCAGTGTCTGAGGCCACATTTGAACTCAGGTCTTCCTGACTCCAGAGCCAGTGCTCTATCCACTGTGCCACCTAGCTGCCCCCCAATTACATTTTAAACTGGCTCCAGCAGCACTTATGAATTTTGAAGGTTTGGAGTTTGACCTCTCCAGACTATGATACCTAAGGTCTCCTTTTAGCTCTAAAAATTTGTTCTTCTAACTGATATTTAAAAATTTTGTAAATATTCTTTTTTTTTAAAACTAATCTATCCTTTCCATTACCCTTAAAAAAGAGTTCAATAATAATAGCAAGCAATAGAGTGTGTGTACAGTCAAGGCTATGGGACCTTAGAGGATAAAAAGAAGGATGTGGGCTGGCCATGAGCCAGGAAAACTTCTTAGAAATGGAAATGACACTGATGTTGAATGTTAAGGGATGAGTAGGATTTGAAAAGGGAGACAATACTAGGGGAGAGGCTAGGGTCAGGGCAAAGAATGAGTCTGCCCATCCTCATTTGAGAAGAGAAAGAAGGATGTGGACGGACTGGGCCTGATCATGGAAGACTTCTTGGAAGGGGTGATGGTATTTAAGTTGGATGTTCAAGGATGGGTAATATTTGAAAGAGGTGGGTAGGTGGCTCACTGAATAGAGCAGTGACCCTGGAGTCAAGAAGACCTAAGTTCAAATCTGGTGTCAGATACTTACTAGCTATGTGACCTTGGGCAAGTTGCTTAACCTCTGTTTGCTTTAATCCACTGTAGAAGGAAATGGCAAACCAGTCCAAGATCTTTGCCAAGAAAATGGTCCATGGACAGTATTGGTGTGCCTTGTGACCACAGAGGGTCACAAAGAATAAGGCCTAACTGAATGACTGAACAACAAAGTGGGGGAGGGGGCCAGGGTCAGGGCAAGAAATGAGACTGATCAGTGAGCAGGGCAGTGAGAAAACTGAGAATCAGAGAGTTCAAAATGGGCACTGGCCAGATGTGAGATTGGGTGGCACTAGATGAGGAAGGGGCTTGAAGACCAGGATAAAAGTTTGGCCATGAGGCAAGATAGTCATGGAAGGTTTTTGAGCAGGGCAATGCAATGAAAACACTGTTTTAGCCAGAATAATATGACAACGTGTGGAAGAGGCTGGACAAAGGGAAGTGATATGACACAGAAATGATAGCACATGCCAGGGGATCTGTGCTATAAGTCTGACTCTGCATTCACAAGCCCCCCACCCCCAATTTGGGCCTCAGTTTCCCCATCTGTAAAATAAGTGGGCTGGACTAGATAATCTCTAAAGTCCCTTCAAGCTCTAAAAGCCCATGATTCCAAGATGATCTTTCAAAGTCTCTCTCACCTTTACAACTCACAATTGGTGGTGACAGAAAATCAAAGTCTAGAGACAAGGTGTGTCTGTGAGTCAGACAGCAACTAGGTGGGAAGCATCCATGAAGAGAGGCCTGCACCCATAATCCCCACTCCAAGAGACTCTCCACAGCCACCTGCCTCGATGCCTTTTCAGCCTTGCCTCTTAGGACACCCCTCCATGTCATCTGTGCTCAAGCTTAGGAGGACTCCTTCATGCTCCAGCCATGCCCCTTGCTCTCCAAGCTCTAGGCCTTGGCTCACACCCTTTCATTCATGTACTTGGCATGTCTTCCTTTCCTCTCTTCACCTGTGGAATGCTTACCCATCCCAGAAAGTCCAACTCAAGTGACAATAGTTTCCTGATCCCCAGACCCCCTCTATCACACTTTGTCTTGCAGCTCTCTGAAGCACTTATCATGTAATATAGTACCATGTTGTCAGTACCTAGGTTTATCTCAGATCTCCCTACTAGCTTGGAGGCTTTATGTTGGTAAGAACTTGCCTCAGCTTTTCTATTCCAGTGCATAGCATAGTGCTTAATAAACATTTGTTGCATTTGAATTTGAAAGGGGCATGGGCAGGGGCCTGCCAAGGTCTCACTGAACCCTACCCCTGCTGTTGTCATTGAGTCTTTTCAGTGGGGTTTTTCTTGACAAAGAATGGTTTGCCATTTCATTCTCCAGCTGAGAAGCTGAGGCAAACAGGGTTAACTGACTTGCCCAGGATCACACACAACTAGTAAATGTCTGAGGCCAGATTCGAACTCATGAAGATGAGTCTTCCTGATTCCAAGTCCAGTGTTCTATCCGCTGAGCCACCTAGCTGCCTCTTTAGTTGAAACCCTAACCAGGGTATTTATGTGTATGTATGAAACAGAATGTGCTATCTCCAAAAAAGAAACTTGCATCCCAATTCCAGGGACCTCCATATGGCCCTCTGTCCTCTGTGCTTCAGAGATATAATTTGTTGTTTAGGGGGGCGGTCTACAGATTCACTCCTACTTCCCTGACTAGTAAATGAACTTGAAGTCTGTTGGAGCTGGGACCACCACAGGTTAGGAAGTAGATCAGCTGAACTCAGCCCATTCTTGGAACTCTTTCATCAAATGCAAGGTCAGTGACCTCACTGCAGGGCCAACACCAGGCTCACCTGCGGGCTGAACAGTTTATCTGACCCTGGGGCAGGGCTGCCTACCTCAGTCCTGGGGAACAACATGGGGCTGGAAATTTAGTCAGGAACTGGGCTTTTTCAGTGGAAAAGCTCTGTATTCCTACCTAGTTGGCTGTTGAAAACATTAATATTTTGCCTCCCTCTCCCTTCAAGATAATATCAACAATAATAATACTAGCATTTATATAATGCTTTAGGTCTTACAAAGTACTTTACAATTATCTTCATTTGATCCTTATAACTCTATGAAGTGGGCACAACATTAGCCCCATTTTAGAGTTGTAGAAGATGAGGCAGACAGAGGTTAAGTGACTTACCCAAGGTCACACAAATAGTATATGTCTGATGCCACATTTTCCAGGCCCAGATTTCCCAGAGTTCCACCAATCAAACCTCATATATCACTCAGTCAACAAGGATTTATTAGTTGCTTACTAAGTAAGACACCCTAGACATCCCTCTTCCAGCCCAGTCTTGTGCATTTACAAATGAAGGCCTCGAAGAAGCTCTACCCTCATCAACCTCACCCAGGGTGGAACTTTATCTATAGGACAAAAGATTGTCCCAAAGAGCTACACCCATGGAGGCCCAGGCAGCTAGGACTCACCTACCTCTATTTTGTTTCCCTACAAGAAAATGGAGATGCTGCTTAGCGCTGGAGACAGGGCAGTAGAGAGGGGAAGAAAGCCAGCAGACAAGCAATAGCTTGTGAAGGTTAAAGGGTCTCCCAGTAGATCTTGGTCAATGCAGGCTTAGTGGAACCATGGCGTGGTAGAAACTGGCATAGATCCCTAGATGGGAGAAATCAGAAGACTTGAGTTCTAGTCTCAACTCTGCCATTAACTGGCTATATGACTTTGGAAAAGTCATTTCCCCTCTCTAGACCCCAGGGTCAAACCTGCAAAATTCCTTAGAGCAGAAACAAAGTTTAGCCAAGACCAAATAAAATAACCACCATGAAAATACTATGTAAACCAAAAAGCTCTGTGGAAATATAAGAGATTATTAGTAGTTTCACTTTCCTGCCTACTAGTTAGCTGAGGCAACTCATCTCCCTACCTCAGTGTCTCTATCTGAGAAATGGGCTAATAGTACATAGGCAGCTTGATATAATTAAAAGAGCACTAGATTTGGAGTCAGGATGCTTGAATTCAATTTCCTGCTCAATTTTTACTACTGTTGGGATCTTGAATTTAATTAACCTCTCTGGGACACACTTTCCATGTCTCTAAAACAAGGGAGTTGGATTACATGGCCTCAAAGGTCCATTCCAATTCTAAACCCTACAATGTTACGAGTAAGGATTATTATCAGCTTATAGAGCCTGACCCCACTCCTAAATGTCCTCTTTTAGTTTCATGACCTCTATAGAAAGCATGGAAATAATAATAATGGCCAACATTTACATAGCAAGGTGCATTATATATATTATCATCTTTGCTCTTTGATTTGTCACAACAACGTTGTAAGGTAGGAACTACTGTTATTATTTCCATTTTACAGATGAAGAAATTGAGAGCTAGAAAGGTTAAGTGATTTGCGTAGAGTCATAGCTAGTGAATATTAAGAACAGGATTTGAACCCAAGCTCTTTCAGAGTACAAGTTCAGCACTTTTTCAACTGCCTTCACAGCAGAAAGCAGGTGGAAAAGGTGAGACACAGAAAGGGTAAATGACTTGCCCTAGGTCATATAGCCAGAGCTTCAGACCAGGTTGCACAGGAAACCCAGGATTCCTTTCACTGACCTCCTCCACTAAACCAATCCCCCAGGTTTTGAAGGGCTTCATCCATAAGCCTTTGGACATAGGCTATACTTTATATCTCCAAGAATAAGGATGGGAGGTCTGCATTGGCCATAGAACAAAAGTACAACTCTCCCTATCAGCTCCAGCTCCCCCTGGAAATGGCAGTCTCAAAGCTCCTGACTGACACTCTTTTGTATTCCCAAGCAATTAATATCCATTGGTCTCTTACCTATTAATAAGGTAGAACCTGGCTCAAAAGCTAAGCTGATAGCCTCTGACTTCCATAGCCTTGTTAAGTGATGTCTCCTGGGGCCGACAGATGTGCGACAAGCTAGGAACATCTGTCCCCTTTACTCAAGACAGACTGAATGGAAAGTAGACCTCAGTGAGAGCAGATATGCCTCAAAGTCTGAAAGTGCCTAATGCCAGTGTTAGCCAGCTGAGGATGAAAATACCTTCCATCATTATTCTAGCATTGGCAATAATAATGGAATTAAGAAAAATTATTATTAGCATTAATTATAAAAGAATTAGAGACAGCAATATAGCAAGCCAACTTTGGAGCCAGGAAGACCTGAAATCAAATTTCAGGTACATACGGATTGCTGATACGTACTGGTAGCTTGACCCTGAGCAAGCCACTTAATCCTTTAGTTCTCTAGGAAAAAAAAAGTCTTTAAGACTATGCATTGTGTCTGTGTGACCCTGGGCAAGTCACTTAACCCCACTGCCTCAACCACAACAACAAACCATGATTTACACTGGTAGTAGTAATAACAATAATAACTAGTATTTATAT
Organism: Bettongia penicillata ogilbyi; assembly: GCA_023548195.1. NCBI lineage: Eukaryota > Metazoa > Chordata > Mammalia > Diprotodontia > Potoroidae > Bettongia > Bettongia penicillata. The sequence continues at coordinate 20,655,540 of JAJHZJ010000292.1, read as the reverse complement.
AGCATAGTAAGGTTTGCAAAACACTCCACACATATCTTATTTGAACATCACAATCACCCTGGGAGGTAGATGCTATTATAATCCTCCTTTTATAGCTAAAGAAATTAAGTAATACAGAAACTTACCCAGGATCACAGAGCTGGCAAGTGCCTAGCTGAGGCAGGACTTAAACTCAGATTATTCTGATGTCCAGTCCAGTCGTATCACCAATCCAATATCTAGGAGCAACCTGTGCCCATTAAAAAGCAAGGCCAGTCTCTATCCCTATTAGCAATAAAATATTTTGTTGTTAGCAAGAACAATAATAAAATCTTTCTATCGCACTATGACATTTGCCCAACAATTCTGCTGGATTTCCAGCGAGAGGATCATTACCCCCTTTTATGGAAAAGGAAAGTGAGAATCATTTGGTAGAGAACCTGCACAGGCAGCATCTCACTTAGTGCATGCAATTGTCCTAGGAAGGAAACCACGTGAGCATTGTCCTCCCGACGTTGCAAACAAGGAAACTGAAGCCTACAGTAAGAAAGTGACTCGCTTGAAGTCCCACACCAAGTCTGGGCAGAGCCTGTACTATCTCAATTCAGTGTTCTGGACACTGTGCCTCAGAGCAGGATATAGGTCCCAAACTAAATACGGGGAGTGTGTGTGGTGTGCGCGTGTGTGTGTGTGTGCGTGTGTGTGTGCATGTGTGCGTGTGCGTGTGTGTATACTATAGGGAAAAGATCTATTTCTAAGCCATTAAAATGCTAGCTTTCTGATCATATGTTGTAGATTAAATAATAAACTAAAATGATGCTGAGGATAACCGGCTTATCTCAGCATTAGTCAAGCTTGCTTCAGATGAAAAATGAAATAATTACACCAAAGCTCTTCCGAGTATTAGACAAAACGAGGAAGATGAAAGCCTCCTTAGGTCATGGGATATTACTGTTGGAAAGGACCTTAAATGACAACATTTATCACTTCATAAATGGAAAAAATATTAGAAAATAGACTGCTGGAATTGGGAATGACCTCAGAACAAGAAGTCAGGGTTAGAAGGGTCCTGAGATATCATTCAGTCCAACCCTCCCTTGTCCAAGGTCTCACAAACAGTAAGTCATCGGTGCTCTGGCTGTGGTTTGTCTGCAGCAAGGACTAGAACCCAGTCACTCTCTTCCTGACTCACAGTCCATTGAGCTATTGAGGAAAATCTCACGAGTTTGGTGGAAATATCCCAGGAACCTTTACACCAGAGTAGGTGATTGCCTATCTCCAAGGCATTTTATATTTGCTTTTCATTCTTTTTATCCTCTGATAGCCCTTTGCCTCAGACACTCTCTGACTGTGGCTGAAGGATGGAGTTGAGGACATTAATCACCAAACACAACCTGGCAGTCCCTCCCACAGCTTACCTTGCCCACGGCCTATTAAGGAATGACCAAAATTCAATCACTGAGCAGTAACCTAATCACTATACCACCAAAAGATCCTACAAGTTATAGCTCAAAGGACTCACTGATACAAATCACTAATTTTTCAGAAAAGGAAACCAACGCCCAAAGATGTGACATCCCCCCAAGTTACATGTGCAGTAAATGGTATGACTGCTCTTTCCACTCAGAGGCAGGCTCAGCATCACAGAGGTCTATTTGTTCTTCCAGTGGGCACAAGGTAGATGGTTCAGTGCCTGCATATTGGGAATCACTGATGACTTCAGAATAAGAAATTCCCTCGACAAAGCCAGATCAAAACCTGTGATTTATTAAATAAGTCCTAGTCACATAGAAGTCAAGTAAACTTCCTAGGGCCACATAGATAGTAAGTATTAGAGGATATGAATGCTGTTCTTCCTGACTCCAAGCCCAACACTCTATCCATCAGGAGTTTTTAACTATTTTTGTGCCTTGGACCCCTTTGGGAGTCTGGTAAAACCAATGGACCCTTTCTCATAATAATGTTTTAAATGTATTTTAAAATGCATTAAGATGCATTTTAAAGTAAATGAAATTATAAAGGAAATCAATTATATTAAAGGACTACAAAACAGTTTAAAAACAAGGTTGTGGACTCCTGGTTAAGAAATCCTGCACTAAGACTATAAGTGCCAACATTTAGCAGATGGGATTGAGGTCCCAGGCTTTCCCCTTAATGATATCACTGGACCTGAAATCATTGCCCTTGGAAGCTTTGCCTCAGGGCTAAGTCATCACCAGAGTGTGTCTGCCCTGCCACATAGAGGCAGTCCAACCCCAGACATGTAGCTAGAGTCAAAGCAGAGGTGCCTTCATACCCAGGGACGGATCGATCTCTCAGCTCGGGACTTCTAATGAATGACCTTCCAACAATGCAACAAATTTCCAATCTAACAAATTCAATTCACCAAACATTTATTAAGCATCTACTCTGAGCTAAGCGCTAGGGAATCAAGACAAAAAAAAGATAGAATCCCTGCAGATAAATCAATGAGTAAATACAAAATCACTTGGGTAGGGAGAGAGCATTGGCAATGGAGAAAATCAGGGAAACCTTCATCAGTCAACAATCATTTATTAAGGGCTTGCTGTGCTTCAGTCAGTATGCTCTGGGGATACAAAGGCAAAACCAGTCCCTGCCTTCAAGAAGGTAGAATCCTGGTGGATGCCTGGCCTAGGCAGAGATCTGGCCTTGGAACCAGGAAGACTTAGTCCTGCCTCTACTACTGTCTGTGGGTCTTTAGAGGAAAAGGCTCCAACAGTTGGGGAGGAAGGCCCAGGAAGGGGGAGCAACCGTCCTGCAGAAGCTGAGATTTGAGCTACATCTTAATGGAAGCTGGGAATTTTAAGAGGCAAAAATTAGGAAGAAGAGAATTCCAGGAGTGGCGGACATCTAGTGAAAAGACATGAAGGCAAAAGATGAAGTGCCATGTTGGAGGAGCAGTAAGGGCTGAGACAGAAGCCTTTAAGAGAGAGGTTTGTGAGAAGCGAAGATGAGGACGATTACCATGGGTTTGTTGTACTAGTACACGAAGGCAGAAAATGGAGCATTGAGTTGAGGGGAAAGCAGTTTGCCTATAATGGAGTTTAGTGGAAGGGAGCAAGATTTCTACCTGGGCCCAAATAAGGTTGAAGTCAACATTCCCTATCATTCTCTCTATTTATCAGATAGGCAGCCATAGACACCTGCAAAAGTATGATGTGCCATTTACCCAAGAAGTTTCCACAAGGTGATGAGTGGTTTTAATGATTCATAGAATGCCACAGTTGGGGGAGAGGGGAATTAAAACAGAGAATGCTGGCCAGAGCTGGGGGGGTACTTAAAGCTCATCTAGCCCAGGCTAACATTGACTGAGCAGTCTGGTGATGGCTCTGGACCCCTGTATAGAAGAATATTTTTAAAAGCATAAAGTAAAATCCATAACAAATCCATAACAAAAGAAATAGCTTACTAAAATACAGTACAAAATACAGTCAACATTGTAAAGAATATTTTTAAAAGACAAAGTACAGCAAAATAAAATACAAAAATGCAAAATAATTTTTAAAAACATATTCATTTACTCCCTGAAATCTATTCACAGACATTCCCCTCCTTTTTACAGATGAGACCCTTCGTTTTACAGATGAGAAAAATAAAGCCTGGAGAAAGAAGTGATTAGCTTAAGGTCAAACAATAAATTAGGGGTGAGTCTGAGACTCAAATCAACTTTTCCTAATGCCCAGGCTAGTCTCACTGAACCATGCTGCCTCTCAGAAAGACAAGGGGCTGAGTAGTCACTGGAACCCACAGCTCTGTCTTGCTATCCCCAGTGCTATTTTACAGTTCACACAATAACTTACCAAGGCAACATTCAGGCAGTTTCTAATGCATAGCTAATGGGATCCCCCAAATTCAACTCAATCTCATCACATTTTGTCTCCTTCATCAATCACCTACCCAGATAGAACCAGAAAGACTCTACTCCAAAGATGATGACTGTGGTACTTACTCCCTAGTGTCTAGAGACCATATCCTACCCACTCTCTACACCCAATCCCTTTCCCCTTCTTCTAACTTCCCTTTCCTTCTCCTCCCCCCAATCCTCCCTTCCTTAGCCTTGGCCTCCTAATGTCTCTGAAAACAGAAGACATTTGGCTATAATTTCCCACTGGTCTCTGGAGCTGGGAGCTGTTTACTGAATTGAACTGAAGTGAATCCAAATGACCCCAAGTTTCCCCTTTCATTACTCCCATGAGTCAGCTCCCTCCCACCTGAAAGTTGGAAGAGTGTAATAAAATCCCCTGAGGCCAACAGGCTGTCCCTAATCCCCATAACCAGATTGGCTCCCATGATTCATCTGATTAAAACTGGGGAACACTAATTCCCCAGAGGCCAGGGACACCTGAGTAGTTGGAAATGGAGATGACCGGATGCTCTGGAAACTGCCAGACAGTTCCTGCACATACCTTCTGTATTCTAAAAAGAAAAGGTGTGGAAAGAAGGAAGGGGAGGGAAAAAGCAAATCAATTTCTGGAGACAGCATAATGCAGTGAAAAGAATACTATCATATTTAAAGTCAGGAATATATGCTCCCTGAGGGCAGGAAAAGTTTCATTTTTGCCAGGCACAACACGTAGCATGCAGCAAGCCCCTTATAAATGTTTGTAGATGAATAGATCTGGTCTGCCTCCCAGCTCCACTCTTAAGAGCTGTGTGACCCTGGGTAAATCATTTCAACTCTACAAGTCTCTTTTCTCTCCTATAAAATAGGTATTATCTTCGTGTTACCTAATACACAGAGTTGTTATCAACAACCAGAAAGCTGACCTCAGAAGGTGGACATTCTTGACTTCCAGATACTAGCAGGTCACCTAACCTCTCCATACTAAAAGCAACTCTCTATGACTATAACTTGCAGAGGACTTGCCAACCTGCAGTGGCAAAGGGAACTTCTTCCGCCCTTAATCTGTGGGATCACAGGTCTCATCCCTATTATTATTAATTATTCTTTTCAAGTGAAAAAAAAAACTTCTGGAAATTTAACCAGGGACAGGTCTTTCCTGGACTTGAAGTTGGAGAAGAACTCTGGCATTGTCTCTTTAATCATTGAATTTAGAGCTGGAAAGAGACCCTAGAGATCTCCTAGTCTAATTCCCCCTAATTTTACAGAGAAGGAAACTGATTCCTAGAAAAGTTAAGTAAACTAATTAGAAAACTACAGGCAGAATTCAAACCCATGAGCTCTGATTCCAAGTGTAGGATTCTTTCTAGTTTCCAATGTTAATTTCACTTTCAAATGACACATAGATTATTTACCCTTCTATCCTTCTCTTTGCCCCTGTGCCATCTCCCCTCCAAAGAAGAACCACTAACGCAATATGGCAGCTGCCTGCAATTAACCTCTGACATAGTAAACCTCCCATCAGATACAAAGACTCTAACAAAGACCAAATCACCAGCTTGGTTCCTCATGTTCTTTACAAAACAACTCAGAAAACAACATTGACTGAGCAACTTCTATGTGAAAGGCCCTATGGGTGGGACAGAGAGAGACAGAGAGAGAGACAGAGAGAGAGAGAGAGAGAGAGAGAGAGAGAGAGAGAGAGAGAGAGAGCAATAGGGAAATTATTCTAGAGACTCTTAATTGATCCTACTAGACTCTAAACTACAAGAAAGTAGGAAATGTGTGTTATTACCTAACATTCTGTTTTCCCAATGGCCTAGGAAAAGGCTATGAGCACAGTAAATGCTTAATAATTTTTTTTAAGCTTAGCTCACTGTAAGGAAAAAACATACCAACCATTAGAGGTATCCAAAAATGTGCAGATCGCCATGGAAGATAATGGAATCCTACTAACCAGAAGTCTCCAGAAAGAGGTTACATGATTACCTGTCAGGTACCAGTTGGGCTAGAGATCTGTGAGCTCCCTCCTGGCACTGAGATCCAGTGACTCCATAAATGGAATTGAGAAACATCAGTGCAGTAGAAAGACTCCTATATTTGGAGTCAAGATTTGGGTTTGAATCTCAGCTTTGCCACTTACCACCTGAGTAACGTAGAGTGAATCATGTAATTTCTCATGATCTCATTTTCCTCAACTGTAAAATGAAGGAGTTAGGCTTCTGAGATCTCTTCCAAATCTAAATCTGTGGATAAAATTGGTGGCTCTTATTTTATTTATTTTTTGAGTTTTTTGTTACCTTTTATATTGACTTCAAAGTAATTTTGTTTCCTGCTCTTCTCCTTCTCCCACTGAGTCCTCCTTTATAACAAAGATGAAAACATTTAAGCAAAATCAGCCAACATGTACTATGTTTGAAATGTATACAGCATAACACAACTAAAAACTGCCCTTCCCCACCTCATCAATGAAAGGAACTACATGTATTCATGTCTTCCCTGAAGCCAAGATTGTTTGTTATACTGACCAAATGATCAGCTTTATGTTATCATATTGACACCATATTATGGTTTCATTGTAGACTGTGAACCTGGTTATACTCACTTCGCTCTGCATCAGATCACACAAATTTTCCCATGTCTCTCTAAAGTTCTTCATATTATGTATTTCTTACTGCCCAATAAAATTCTATTGTATTCGTATATAACAGTTCATTCAGCCATTTCCCAGGAGGACATTTACTTTATTCCAATGATTTTGCTACTACAAAAATTAGTACAAATATCTTAGCATTAGCATATATAGTGCATTTAGATGCTGTGCTCTTTGAGCAAAGCAGAATTGAGACAGGACAAAGTAAACGCAGGATGCGCAAATTTGGGATATCCACCCCAAATATTCATACAGACTATCTGTGCCCAACCTGTGGTAGAGCATTCCGAGCTCATATTGGTCTGATCAGCCACAGTTGGACACGTTGAAACTTCACTGTGTCATGGTGATGTCATTTTGGTATTCTTCGAAGATGAAGGACAACAAACATATAATATGAGTACATATATATGCATATGTGAGTGTGTATATGTCTACACACACATACACACACACACACCAAGGACCTTTCTACCTTTGATCTCTTTGTAAAGACTAACATACCATCCCCCATTATGGGTATCTCAGGGTCAAAGAATATGAATAGTTTAGGCATTTTTCTGAAATAATTCAAAATTGTTTTCTAAAATGGCTGAAACATTTCACAGTTGGTGGCTCTGATTAGAGGAGAACTGAAAAAATTGCTTTAGGGCCTGGATCAGTGGTAGCAATCTTCAGACAGCTATAACTGCTTTCTTTTCTTATTTCCATTCATTCTTTCTTCATTCCTTTCTTTCTGTCTTCCTTTCTTTCCATCCCTTCCTTACTACCTTCCTTTCCTTCCTTCCTTTTCTTTCATTTCATCTTATTTTCTTTCTTCATTTCTTTCTCTTTTTTCTTTCTTTGTTTCCCTTAGATTCTTTCTTTTCCTTAGATTCTTTCTTTTCCTTCCTTCCTTCCTTCCTTCCTTCCTTCCATCCATCCATCTTTCCTTCCTTCCATTCTTCTTCCTTCTCTCCCAGGCTAGAAATGCATGGGTTATTCACAGACCCTATTGTACTCTTGATTGGTACAGGGGCTTTGACTTGTTCCATTCCTGACTTAGTTTGGGTCACCTCTCTTTAGACAGCCTAGTGACCCTATGGCCCTAGTTCAACATATTGCTTCTGGACTCAGTTCATCCCCCTGGTCAGCTTAGCCCACCACAGCTCAGAACCCTCAAGCTCACAAGCCTCACGCTCCCCAGGAGCTGAAATTACAGGCATGTGCCAATATGCTCAGCCTTTTCCTGCTTTCCTCAGTATTTCCTGTGTTCCTAAAGGGAACCAATTTCAGAAAAAGATCACGAGTCCTAAAGAATGTCCTACAAAGACTCTATGACCCAAAGTCCTGAATATCCAATCCCCCTCCGAAATCCAATCTTGGCAACAGGAGCTCAACATCCCCTCTAGATAAGCCTGTAGACATCTTGGAGACCTTGGAGGAAGCATTGAGGCATAATGGAAAGAGCCCCAAGATCTGTAGCCACATCTGGCATTTACTGTGACTTGTGACTTGGATTCCCTTCTAGGATTCACTTTCCTTCTCAGTGAAATTCGATGATTTCACCAAGGTCACAAGACTCGGTATGTGGAAAGAACATCCATACTGGAGATAAAAGACCTGAGCTTGAATCTTGCTCAGTGGTCTTGATTTCCACATCTATAAAATGAGAGGACTGGGCAAAATGGCCTCCAAGTCTCCTTCTAGCTCTTGTTCTTTCGTACTGTACAATCACAATTGTACCAAGACCCCCTTCCAGCTCTCAATTCTGTGAGAAAGGACAGGGCTAAGTATGCCAAACAGTCCTGTCTATTCCCAGGGGTCAACTCCTCCCACTAAGGAAAAAGGGTTTGTTCTGGGGCATTTCCTGAAAAAGTCCTGCCTCTGGTGAAATGGGAAGAGACCATGGAAGAATGTTCTTGGTTTCTATAATAAATAGAACACATCTCTATAACAGTTTAATATGGTTGAAACAGCTTTATTCTACACAAGTAGAAGTAGGTAGTACATTCTCATAAAGCAGGTAGTACAAGTATTATCTCCATTTTATTGAAGTAAAAATTAAGACCCTGAAAGGGTGATATACAGCTAAATTGTAACAATCGAACCCAGATCTTTGGACTAACCCAGTGATCTACAATTAGGCAGTCAATAAGCATTCATTAGGTTTTTATTATGTGCCAGGTATTGTGCTAAACAATGGCCATATAAAAGAATGCAAAAACACAGCTCTTGGCTTCACTGTCTCTGAGATCACATCTGGAATATGCCATCTTGTCAGACCCCATCTAGGGTAGAATTAGAATGTTCAGAACAAGGGAAGGAGGTGATCAAATCCCACCTGAGGCATTCTGTCCAATTGTCAGCATAAAATCATAGGAAGGACTTAGAAAAGCTGAAGTGTATTAGAGAAGAGTCTTGGGAGGGGGCACTCAAAACTATGTTCTATGAAGAAACAGTTGAGGAAACTGGGGGGCATTTAGCCTAGAGTAGAGGAGGTTCAATGTATATGTGAACACTCTCTTCCATTTCTGAAGACCTGTCATGTGGAAGAGGGATGAGACTTATTTTGACCCAGAGACCAAAACTATTAGGACTAATAATGATGTAGCACTATATGCCAAGCATTATGCTAGGTAAGCACTTAGCAATGATCTCACAACAACCCTGAGAGGCAGGTGCTAGCATTTATCATCCCCATTTTACAATTGAGGAAACTGAGGCAGACAGAGGTGAACTGATTTGCCCAGGGTCACATAGCTAAGAAGTATCCAAGTCCAGATTTGAACTTGAGTCTTTCTGAGTCCAGGGCTGACACTGTATCCACTGCACCACCCAGCCAACTAATAGGTGGAAGTTACAGGGAGGCAGATTTTAATTCAATTTTAGCAAACACTTCCCAATAGTTTGAGCTGTCCAACAGCGGATACAGTGTCAGCCCTGGACTCAGGAAGACTCAAGCTGCTTTGAGATGTAGTGAATTCCCCTGCACTGCAAGTCTTAAGATTAAATGACCTATGGATGCTGGAGCTCCTGGAATTTTTGCATCACTCAGGAGGTTAGAGGCCAGATGAAATTTAATATCCTCTCTTTTTTAAAAACTTTAAATTTGTTCACCTTTTTTTATTTAAAAAAATTAAAGATCTTTTCCAACTCTGAGAATCTATGGCCTTGTGTTTAACTGAGAGCTGAAAGAGGTAGGTTTGTGGATGGAATGTAGGACAAAAATGAGGGAAAAGGAGGTTGGGATCCCTACTTCAGAAGCCATTATCTACTCAGATAAACAGAAGAAGTGGAAAAATACCTTAGAAAATAAAAGTTAGAGATGGAAGGGATTTTATGGGAGGCAGCCAGGTGGTTCAGTGGTTAGAGTGCTGGACCTGGAGTCAGGAAGACCTGAATTCAAATCCAGCATCAGATATTTCCTAGGTATGTGACCCTAGGCAAGTCGATTCACCTCTGTCTGCCTTAATCTCCTCAACCGTAAAATGAGGATGATAATGATAATACCTACCTCCCCAGGTTGTTTGTGAGGCTCAAATGAAACAGTATTTGCGAAGCACAGTTCCTGGCACATAGTAGGTGCTATGTAAATGTGAGCTAATAGCTACTATATAAATGCTAGCTATTATTTTTATTTTATAATTAAAGGAAGAAATTAAAGGCCCGGAGACAAGAAGTACATGTTGCCCAAAGTCACACCATCAAATAGGACAGCACTCAAATCTTACCCTAACTCTGAGTCCAGAGTTCCTTCTATTTTCATTGGTATCTATTGGGTATTTGTTCTTTATCTTCTTAGATGTGTACGTGTAGCTTCTTCTGATGGAACGTAAGGTCCTTAAAGGCAAGAACCGTTTTGTTAAAAAAAAAATTGTCTTTGCATCTCCAGTGTCCAGCACAGTACCTGACACACAGTAGGGACTTTATGAATGCTTCTTGATTGATACACCATGCTGCCTTCTCCCGCCAGAAGTTCATTTATACTACTTTGGGAGAATACAGGAGGAAGGGAGATGATTTTCTCATCTTCCTATGAGGAAGATATTTCTTTCGTGTCTCTGAAGTGTACATTCCCAGGTGCAAAGGGGAAAGCCACCTAAACAACCAGCCAAGGTTAAACAGACAATAGCTGGTTCATAATTTTTGTGTCTGCCTTTGCAACACATCAGTTACGAGTTTTCCACACACTTTGATAGGGCCTGGGTTTTCTGCAGGTTGAAAATATAGTGTATGTATCACAACTCCAAAAAGCACTCTCCTAGTGATGTCTGCATTATCCCTTACTGCTTTGGGGACAGCTCCTCCCTAATCTTGAAAATCACATGCACACACATATATACACGTGTACACATGCATACACACAGATTTGGTGGTGTGCTGGTAAACGTTTAACAGCATGTGTATATACATATATGTATACACATGTGTGTACATATAGTTAACAATATGTGTATATGTATATGTATATATAATAATATTTGTGTGCATGTATAGTTAGGATCATAGAACACAAAATGTCAGACCTGGAAGGAACCCTAGGGAGAGAGTCCAACTGACATTTTGCCTATGAGAAAAGAGACTTAAAAAGATGAAGTGAATGGCCCAGAGTCACACAGGTAGTAAACTACAGAGCTAAGATTTGAACTCAGATCCACTGATTTCAAATTCAGTGTTCTCACCACACTACAACTTCTCCATCTGTCCAATGGTAGCATGTGTTGTAGTAATATCATAAAAGAACATTGGACCAGTAGTCAGAAGACCTGAGATCTAGCCCCAAAGCTGCTACTAACTTACTTTGTGTCTTTGAAACAAGTCACTTCCCCTCTCTGGGCCTCAGTTTATTACTCAGTAAAATGAGTAGGTTGGACGAGATGATCTCCAACATTCTTTTCAGTTCTAGTATTTTATGTTCTGTGTGCTAATTTCCTTCTGTGTTCCGAGTTCCATTATGCTGCCTTCTAAGGTCCCTTCCAGCCAGGAGCGAGCTGCAACTAGCTCTAAACAGCTTACAAAGCCCATTGTTAAATGTTCAGTGAGTGTTCACCCCTCCAAAATTGCCAATCACTGCCATTCAGGGCTTGAGTTATTTTGTTGATTTCTAGACCTTAGTGTTAAGGCAGATTAAACTTAAAAGTAGATGTGCAACCTTTTTTTGAGAACTTGGCTGTTAACTGCTTACCGGCACACCCCCTGATAGCTCTAGAAATACTGCTTCAGCTCACAGCAGCCCAGGAGAAGGCTCAGAGAACAAAGTCATCACTAGCCCGGAGCCCTGGTAACTCAAGGCTAACAGAAATAACAATGATCACAACATCAAATATAGTAAATAACTGGCATTTTATAGCACTTCAAGGTTTTCAAAATATTTGGCAGCCATTATGTCATTTGAGCCTCATGGTACTCCTGTTATTTCCAGTTCTAGCATTCTGTAAATCCAATCATAATCCAGTCACATTTCCATAGCACTTTAAGGTTTAAAAAGTCCTCTCATTACACTAGGAGGTAAGTTAATGCACTGTTGTTCCCATTTTACAGATTAGGAAATTTATTCCTTCTAGTCAAGAAGTTAGTAAGAGTCAGAAATCAATTACAAATTAAAGTTCCTAATTCCAGGTCCACGGTTCTTTCTCCTATACCACACCTGCTTTCTAAAGCAAAATGACCTGCAGATCATGAAGTGAGAAACAAAGATCTAGTTCCTAGGGAAAGGGACTGGACCTGTGATGTTGTTGGTATGATGAACTCCTGGGGTGAGGAAATTCCCTTCACTAATACTGGGTAGCACCTTCTCTGGAATTGAGAGAAATTAAGTGATTTGTCCTGATCATACAGCCAGCGTGTGTCAAAAGTAGTATATATATTTAACTTTTATCCATATCTTCTTGGGATGGAGGTCAGCTCTCTGATATAGAGGATAGAGCATGGCGTTGGGAAGTCAGGAGTTGTTCAGGCATGTCAGACTCTTCTGTGACCCCGTGAACCATATTATCCATGGTGTTTTCTTGGCAAAGATACTGGACTGGTTTATCATGTCCTTTGCCAGTGGATTCAAATAAACAGAGGTTAAAAGTGACTTGCTCAGGGTCACACGGCTAATAAGCATCTGAGATTGGATTCGAACTCAGGTCTTCCTTACTCTAAAACCAGCACCCTGTGCATCACTCCATCTAGCTGCCTCCAACTAGATAATTACAAGTCCTGAGTTCTGTGTGACACTATGTAAGTCATTTAACCTCTCTCAGACTCAGTTTCTTCATCTAGAAAGTGGGAGTAATTAAGCACCTACCTTACTGAGCTGTTATGATAATCAAATGAGATAATATATGTAAAACACTTTGCAAACCTTAAAATTCTGTATAAATTCTAGCTATTCTTATTATCTTCTGCTTTGTCATACTGCCTCTCAATACAAATATAAAAGTATAAAATATAAATAAATATAAAAGTATAAAATAATTACCTTATTATTCCTACGATTAATTATTATTATGAACTAAATCCAGCTCTCTTCTCTTCACAGATCCTGGCCATTATCTCCATTATGTTCATTGTCCTCTCAACCATCGCCTTGTCGCTCAATACGCTTCCTGAGCTTCAGAGCCTCGATGAGTTTGGACAGAGCACCGACAATCCCCAGCTGGCTCATGTGGAAGCCGTGTGCATTGCCTGGTTCACCATGGAATACCTCCTCCGATTCCTGTCCTCACCGAAGAAATGGAAGTTCTTCAAAGGCCCCCTCAATGCCATTGACTTGCTGGCCATTTTGCCCTACTATGTCACCATATTCCTAACTGAGTCCAACAAGAGCGTGCTACAATTTCAAAACGTGCGCCGGGTTGTGCAGATCTTCAGAATTATGAGAATCCTGAGGATTCTCAAACTTGCCCGGCATTCCACCGGTCTGCAGTCTTTGGGGTTCACCCTCAGGAGGAGCTACAATGAACTTGGCTTACTCATCCTCTTCCTAGCCATGGGCATCATGATCTTCTCCAGCCTGGTTTTCTTTGCTGAGAAGGATGAGGATGATACCAAGTTCAAAAGCATCCCAGCTTCTTTCTGGTGGGCTACAATCACCATGACAACTGTAGGCTATGGCGACATCTACCCCAAAACCCTCTTAGGTAAAATCGTAGGAGGGTTGTGCTGCATTGCAGGAGTCCTGGTGATTGCGCTTCCTATCCCCATCATTGTCAACAACTTCTCTGAGTTCTACAAGGAGCAGAAGAGACAAGAGAAAGCCATCAAGCGTCGGGAAGCCCTGGAGAGAGCCAAGAGAAATGGTAGCATTGTTTCCATGAACATGAAGGATGCTTTTGCCCGAAGTATAGAAATGATGGACATTGTAGTGGAAAAGAATGGGGAGACCCTGGGAAAAAAGGATAAAGTCCAAGATAATCACTTGTCTCCTAGCAAGTGGAAGTGGACAAAGAGGACTCTGTCTGAAACCAGCTCTAGTAAGTCCTTTGAAACAAAAGAGCAGGGGTCTCCAGAGAAGGCCAGGTCATCCTGCAGCCCTCAGCACCTGAATGTTCAGCAGTTAGAAGACATGTACAATAAGATGGCCAAGACTCAGTCTCAGCCAAACCTCAACACCAAGGAGTCAGCTCAGCAGGGCAAACACAAGGAAGAACTTGAAATGGACAGCATTCCAGGTCCTGTGGTACCCCTCCTGCCCGCACGAACAGAAGGAGTGATTGACATGCGCAGCATGTCCAGCATCGATAGCTTCATCAGCTGTGCCACAGACTTTCCAGAATCCAGCAGGTTCTCCCACAGTCCACTGGCATCCCTCTCCAGCAAGACAAGTGGCCCTATGGCCCAGGAACTCAGCTGGCGGGGCCCTCCAGACTCTGGTGGGAGCAGGTTGTCAGACTCCAACCCAACTCCTGATGGCAGCCAACGCTCCAGCTTCTTTATTGAGAGTCCCAAGAGTTCCATGAAGACAAATAATCCCTTGAAACTCCGGTCACTGAAAGTCAACTTCATGGAAGGGGATCAAGGCTCACCCTTACCTATGGGCAGCATCCTGGGAATATATCCAGATCCTCTCAGAAACCGGGGTGGTGCCACCATCACTGGCCTTGAGAGTGCTATGCTCCCAGATCGATCCTTGCTGAGCCCGGAGTCCTCTGTCTACACCACGGCAAGTGCCAGGACGCCCCCCAAATCCCCCGAGAAACATGCAGCAATAGCATTCAATTTCCATGATGCCAGTATCCATCAGTACATCGATGCAGACACCGATGATGAAGGGCAGCTGCTCTACAGTGTGGACTCCAGTCCTCCAAAGAGCCTTCACAGCAACACCAGTCCAAAGTACAGCATCACCAACAGTGGATTCCTCAGGCAAAGAGACAGTGTGCACAGGACGGACAAGAACCACCAGGAGCTTTCCCCCTTACCCACCTCACCCAAGTTCCTAGGGCAGAACTGTGTTTATTCCATGGAAGCATTGACTGGAAAGAACCAGAGAAGTCAAGAAAAGGGCAAACTAGATAATCACATATCCCCAGAGGTCCATGTGCTGCCAGGGGGTGGAGGACAGGGAAGCACAAAGGATTCAAGCATCTGAAAAACCCTAGACAGGAGACCTGTTGGCACGTTTCCAGGGATGCTGTCTGCTCCCCAACCACTGAGCTTTTCTGCATGAACTTTACAAATGAAACAAGATACTTGTTTCTAAATAAAATACGGAATGAAGTATATCCAAGGAAATGCCCAGAGCAGCCACACAAGTCCTGATGTGGAAGGATCATCTAAGGTACTTCCCAGTCCACAAAACCATCCATCAGAGTGAGGTTGACCAGGCAACAGTATCTCCTTGGATCTCTCCTGTTACCATCCTTCTTTGGAAGGGCTGGGTACAGTATTCACAGCAGTCCCTGTCACCCCTCCCTCCCATACGCTCTTCTCTTCCCCCATCTTTGGGACACTCCAACCTCAAATGTTCCAGCCCTGGATGGGGATATCTTCATCCCTCCCAGGAAAAAACAAAGCAGGGTAAAGGAGCAAACCTATGGGAAAGGAAGGGAAGGGGGGAAGACAAGCCCAGTCTGGGGTCCTGCTTCACAACCATTGGGCACACCAGTCTTCTGTCTCCTGGATGGAGACAGTGTTTCAAGGTAGCAGGGGATGCTTACATCATGGAAATGTGAGCACTTGTACAAGCCAAGATTCTGGCCTGGAAAATGTATTGCAGACCCTTCCTCTAACTTCAGTATTCTGTAGAATCCTGAGCTTTTGTTTTGAGGTCAAAGCAGGGTGAGTTGCACCACTTGTATCTGGTTAAATTGACTCCTTACCTCCTGGGGAGGGGTTGGTAACTCTGATATTTACCCAATACAATGAACTCGGGCACCAAGAGAATGTTGTGGGAGAAAATGAGAATATTTTTGGAGATTTAACTAGCATAGAATCAAAAGATATGCAAGTATTAGATATGCAAAAAAATACCATGATCCAAGAGACCACAAGTGAGCCACAACGAAACCTAATTGATTTAAAACGGGGAAAAAACTGCAAAATTCAAAAGGAAACCGAGACCCACTTGCAGCACCCAGTTTAGACTCTTCAATACATCCTTCCATGACAGGTTATAGCAACGATAAAGGGATTAACTTTTGTTTCTGTGATATTCACACTAAAAAAACAAAAGCAAAAAATGTTATAAACAAAAAGCACTTTATGGTCTCTCAAAGGTGGGATCTACCAAGGACAGGATAAACATCTAGCACTTTAAAACAAGCACTATTTCCACGGGGGCCACCTGTTCTGACTGGCAAGGTTGTCATCAAGGCATTGGTCACTGGCCACAGTTGGTCATGTGACCTGTGCACTGTTACTGCTCTGTGTTGTGTCTGTGTCTGTGGGTTCACCTTTCCCACCCCCAGCCCCCCACACTAACCTGTTAATCCCCATGAGTCTTACAAGAAAAGGCTTCTAAACCCCCTATGACAGTGTAGGTGACCTGGGCAGTTAACGATCCAGTCTACCTGTCCAAGGGACACCATGCCTGCACCGCTGAGAGAGACAGTCAAGAGTCTGGAGTCAGGTGTCTCTGTTCCTTTCTTGTAAACTAGTCTTGGGTTTGTTTTCGGTGTAACTGTCTGTACCTAATGCTGTGCTCTCATATTCCTGCAACCAGTGATGGCCAGGGCAGCCTGTACAGACAACAGCAATAAGTGCACATGTACATTGTCAGTGGTTGTGATTTGTAACTCCATGGTTGGTTGTCCCGTCCTTAGTACAATGACTTTTATGCTGCATATACACCTGGCTCTCCTCCCACCTCAGCATGCTGGGGGAGATAAATTCTCACTGAGTCAGGATGGGCCCTGGGTGGGCTCTGTCCTTGGCCAGGTGACAGAGAAAAGTAGCAACTGGAAGGATTTGCCAAGATCTATTCACAGCACGTGTGCAGCAAATGCAAAAGTGTACTTAGAGAAATTGCTGCAAAATATTCCCGGGATCCTTGTGTCAGCTTGGGAGTATAGCACACTCCATGGCAATTATCCACCAAGGGGGCTTTCTCTGGCAAGCTGTCTGGAGCGGCCTATCTGCCTGTGGGAGCCAATGGGAGGTCGTCCAACACAACGTCCGCCGTTCTTAGCTTCTTCTCTTTGTTTGGGTCGCCATTCATGTCTGTCATCAGCACAAATGTGAAAATTCAGGGAAAAAAATAGCTTTTTTTTTACATATATTATATATATAAAGTAAATAGTAGTGATTTCCAATTGAGAAATTTTTAGAGCTGATGCTAATCTATTATGTTTAAAAATGACATTGCATATTTTACATATCAGGAAAGTGAACACATTTAAATATAGCCATATACCAAGGGAACTCACCAACCCTCCTTTAAATTGATGCATCTTATTTGCAGGTGATGTTGACAAGAGGTGTCTAGATCAGTAACATGTCATGTTTTGGTTTGGTTTTTAAAACTGAAATCAATTGGTGCAACTCTCCTTGTAACCAAAGGCCCTGTCTGCCTTGTGTGATCACTTAGGACTCAACCCTTAGCTTGCCTAGTTCGTCTCACTTTAAAGTAGCATTTTGAGTCACTTTTGAAGGATGAATTCAGAAGTTTCCTTAAAAAACCTACCTTTTGTGGCATCAGAGCCAAAACCCTATAGATTTCTTATAGAAACAGAATCACGGAGACCCAGCATATACTATGCTTGAAGAATGTTTTGATTTCCTTTTTTATTTTTCACTTTTGTGTGTATGTATTATGGGAAATGTAGCTCTTACCGTGCACCCAGTTCCAAATAAAAACATGACGAATCCAAATTTTAAAAATATGTGGATGTTATGTGCGTGCACATGCAGTCCTGTACATAGTTACACGTATGTACATATACACTGGGAAATCTACTTAGGTGTTACTAAACGGTGAGACTCAAATGTCCTTGGTAGAGAAAAAGCACTGATTTGGATCCATAGAGTGTTCCACTCTCTCCCCTCCCCCCCCTCAATCCCACAGGTATCTCAAGAAGAAGGCAATTCAAAAATTCCCATCATATTTTTCTCCTGGAGTCAACAAAAAGCAAGCAGAAGAAAAATAAAACACAAACTCACAGGTGGTGGTTTGTAGAGATACGAATAGAGGGGGGCAGAGATGGGTAGAAGAGATCCCAAGGTTCCCTTCTCTTTGGGTAATCAATTCAGCAAAACTCACCCGTCAGCTGGATCCCAACAGAGAATAAAGTCAAACTTCCACCACTCATCCCTAAGGGAACAAGTGTGGGCAACTTTTACACCGCCTCATGATAGTTTAGGGACAATAAAATCTATTTTTTTTCAAAAGGGTCAGAACAGATCACATCAATAAGAGCATCCCCATGTCATTCCCATCACCAATCCCTATCCAATTTGTTGAAATGATGGCATATCCCAATGACTAATTCATTTTCATTCACTCATGGATCCCAAACCAACAACTGGATTCTGTGACAGAACTCTGGCCAAGTCAGTCAAATACTGGCTAGTTGGCCACTCCAATGCCACGCTCCAGAGACAAAACTGTAGCCAGTTGTGGGTGGAGTGCTAACACTGGGAGGAGATGGTGTCTTGAACTTTTAAGCTTTGAATAAAGAAGAACATTACTTCCAGGCAGCAGATTTCTCAGTGCCTTTTTCTCTTAGGAATTTCATCTAAGCACACTTAAAGGGGAAAAGGAATACGAAAGAAGGAGGAAGAAAAAAAGATACATTTGTTCCTGTGACTCCCAGTTTCCTAGAAGAGTTAGGGAATTAAGAATTCAGAAGAAGGGAAAAAAAAAAAAGATTCCCTCTTGACTGGTGCAGCCCAACCCCTGGGAATCACAGGCGATGCAAACTTTTGAACTGTCAACACATCGTATGGGTATCTTTGGTGACTCCAAGTCTTTCCTTCCCTTGCAGCTAATAAGGTACCTGTTTATAAAGAGCAAAACAAAACAGTATTCTCTTCTGTAAAATTGTAATGTACTGTTAATATTTGTATCTATTGTATATTTCTGTCTCGACTGAAATTATGGCTGGTACAGTTTCTAGTGGATGAACCAGGGGTAATTTAAGACTGAAAACCAACCAGGTCACTAAGCCAGGTTCTTTCTCTCCCTCAGCCACCAAGTCTCACATCACATTATCCAAGACTTTTAAACAAGAACTTGAGAAAATAACAAAACTTTGGAATCTGGGCCCTGAACAGCAGGACCACCGCGCTGAAGCACTTTGGTCACTGACTTCAAGAGGCCACACACGTGGGAGAAGGAGGAGCCACCATCTATAGCCACCCTGCCACAATCGACCAAGTCAAACTAGAGGTTTCCCTTCTTCAAAGTTTCATAGCCTCTCAAGCCCTTGTGCTAAGGAAACCAAAACTAACCTCACACTACCATAGAATGTTTTGGGATACCCGAAGTCAGGGAGAAGATGGCTTTAATTAGTTCCTGAAAAAGTACAAAAGTTGGAATTACCTCGGTGTTTACCTTTGCGCTGGCCCTTTAAGTATCTGATGTATGGAAATGTCACAAGACTTTCGTGCATCTCAGAATAGTCTATTTTTCTGTTCAGATAAAAATATATATATGTATTTTTAGCAAATTTATAATAGGGAAATTGAGTCAAATATCTTCTTTTGTATTACAGAATAATATATTAGGAGACTTATTTATGGTCATTTCTATATCTGATTTCTTCCGCTCTTTTTATTTTATTCCTTGGTTTTTGTTGCTTTTAGGGGAGTGGGGGAGGGGAGGGAGGAAGGGGCACAGAAAAACCCTTCTAAGGTTTTGGTGTCTGACTCCTTTGTGGAAATGTCAACCAGCTGTCTGGTATTGTCATTTTATATAAATTGTCTTTGTGTTGTTCCTGTTTAAGGTTCATAAAGCAGGGGCTGAAAGTGGAGAAGAGGAAGGAAGGAAAGGAGGAAGAAACGTATGATCTGTTAAATGGAATTCAACCAACATGGGAATCTGGAAAGGCTGTCCTAATCAAGGCTGTCATTCCAGACATCCTGGATTGACCAGGGCTTTTTGGAACCAAAATTCTCTTCCCATTCAAATTTTAGTCAACATTTTACATTCTTAGGCTCCTTTTAGCCCCAAACTGGCTCTTCTCAGCCAGTCTGTAGCCGCTCTACCCAGCCCTACAGCACTACCAAATGAAATGGAAAGTTATCGATGTTTCCAGACTGAATGCCTTTCATTGGCTTATTCTAGAAACGTCACTCAAGACCAACTGCCTCTCCCACACCTGGAAAGGAAAACTGCTTCTCAGGATGTGCTGTCTAAACTTCCTTTCCTTGAAGGCTGCCTAAACATGTAGCCAAATGGATAAGGATTCAGTGCAACTGTGTCTACACAGCCCTCACTTGTCCAAATCTTGGGATTTCACTGATTTTTCCTCTGAGTTTATCCAGGCGCACCTCTCCAAGTCTCCCTCTGTGCAATGATTAAAATCAGAGCTCATATTTCTATAGCACTTTATAAGGAGTTGTACTCATAATAACCCTATAAGGCATGTGATTTGAAAGTTATTTTCCATATTTATGAATGAGGAAACTGAGGCTTGAAAAACCAAAGTGACTTGTCCATAGACACAAAGCTATTTAGTAGGAGAACTGAGACGAGAACCTGATCTTTTGACTCTAAGCCATAGTGTGCCACACTATGTCTCAATGACAATGGGGAAGGGGCAGCATCCTTGTGTGTCACTTCTTAGGGCAGCAGATTTCTCTGGCCCTCCTGTTATTTGAGAGCATCTCCAGACTATCTGAATTTTCTATCAATGTTAATAACCAAACTGTGAATGAGAAACTGGAATGGGTCACATTAATAATTCTGGACCCTGAATGGAAAAATAGCTAAATTTCAATTTCCTCAGTGAATAGTGACCTGAACCAAAGATCTTTCCTAAGCAAATCCTGGTAAATCAGTTCTAAGAGAGTCAAATGCAGTGTCTGTTATAACGTGGTAGAAAGAGCCCTGCACCAGAAACCATGAGAACAAAATTCTGTCACCACCTCCCTGAGTGATTCAAAGTGTGTCTCTTCCCTCTCCAGGTCTCAGTTTCTTCCTCTCTAAAATGAGAGGATTTGACTTAGTTCTCTATAAGTTTCCTCCCAGCTCTGGTATTCTATGTTCTAAAGCTGCTTCCAGCTTTGAAATTCTATCTTCTATTTGCTAAGATTTTTTTCAGCTCTGAAATTTTGTGTTCTATGTTCTAAGTTCCCTTCCAGCTCTGATATTCTGTGTTCTGTGTTTCAAGTTCCCTTCCAACAATAACAATCATTATGTTCTGAGGTCTCTTGCTGCTTTGACATTTTATGTTCTAAAGTGTCTTCTAACTCTGACTTCCTTTGAGTCAAAAACTATTGAACCAGTATAACAGAGATGTCCAAAAACATTTCCTCACAAGAACTGAGCCATTCAGTTTTACAGACAAGCACCTACATCAAAGTTTGATGTAGTCCCAGGTACCACTTACCTGAGAAATTTCTCCAAAGCTCCCCAAATGCCAATTTGGACCAGGATTGGTTTTTGGATTATAAAATGACTACACTGACCACACACACACACACACACACACACACACACACACACACACACACACACCCAAGTTGTCTTCTCCCTTCCAAGGAAGGCAGTCAGAGTCTTATTAAGGTAAGATTAAGGAACCTCCTTTTAGTAGTGTGGGAATGACTTAGAACAAAGCTTTAGAACTTTGTGATTCCAAAGTTTTTTATTTGCTTTCAAGTTCTGATTCAAAGTTATAAGGTCTTATTTAGGGGATAGAACCTATATTCTGGGAATTGGTCATACTCTATTTCATATTTTCAAGCATATTGTTATATCTGCGTGAGATATTGTAAGGAGACAGAAAAAGATCTTGCTCTCTGCCCTCATGATGCTCAATGTCTCATTAAAAAGATATGGGGTAGTAGAAGGAGACCTGTATCTGGAGTTAAAAGGACCTGGGTTTGAATCTATTAACCTTGTACAAAAGGCTTTCCTACTTCGGGGCCTAAGTTAAGATGACCTCTAAAGTCCCTTCCATCTTCCGTATTCTGTGTTTAAAGGTACTTTCAAAGTCTAAATCCTCCTCTGAGCTCATATCACTAGTAGGCAACTTAAGGAGAGGGAAAAGGAGAGCTGTTCTTTCCTTCCTTTGAACTGTAGGACACATGCCCTATTTGATCCCTGGTACCAAACTGAATTTTTTGACCAGACAACTTGTAATTCCCCCCATCTCTGAGGCCCTCGGTACCTTTCTAAGCTGATGTAAAAAGGCTTTTCCTCTCAAACCCCTCACTTTTGTTATTCTTTCTCTCTCAGAGGCCAGAGTTTTCCATTTCCCAACTAAGTAGCATCCCAAGGAGCAGGATTTCCTTCCTGGGATGAGTGAATCTCTTGTAGTGCAGAAGTGTGTTTTTCCTATGGTTGATACAGGTGCCCCTATTTAAAGCTAGGTCCATTTCAAGTCCCCATCCATGGTATTCCGTGAGATCAGCTTTCAGTGGGCTCATCCTGGAGTAAAAGAGAAGGAAAGTCCTGGTCAAAGTTCTACCTAAAAATATGGCTAAGAATGCCCGAGGAAAAATGCTGACAAGAGATGTCTAAACCAGGACTCAAACTCAGGTCTCCTGATTCTGAGGCTGGTGCTCTTTCCAATGCATCTAAATAGAGGGGACCCTTCTCTAAAGCTCCTAGAATGGGACAAGATTAACAGTAGCTCACTGTCTTCTATCAAGTTTTGGGTCTGTAGAATTGATGGGGTATAAATTTAGCCCATACTAGATTTAAATCTATATCACCTTATAAACTATGCTATAATGAAGGCCATATTTCATAGGAAACTAGACCAAGGGTTCCTAATCTGAATTGCATGGACCTTTAAAGATACATGGATAGATTTCAGAAGATCTATGAGCCTGTATGGGGAAAAAATTGCATCTTTATTTTTCAATAACCTCTGATTAAAATTTAACATTTCCTTCAATTATTTAAAAACATGATACCAAGAAAGGATCCATGAGTTTCACCAGACTGTCAAAAAAAGTTAACAACTCCTGGGATAGACTAACAGCCCTGGATACTTTTTCAGCACATATAGCTAAAAGCTAGAACGTCTAAGGTTCCAGCTAAGTCAGTGTCTATGAGGATGAACCATAGCAGCACAATTCAGAATCTACTTTTCAAGGAAACATCTGCAACTATAGACCATCACCATGTCTTTTTTGTAATAATAATGATGATAATGATTCATGTTTCAGTAATGCTTAAAGATTTAGATTGCTTACCTCACAACAGCCCTGTGAGGTATGTAGTAGAAATAGTTTTGTCCCCATATGTCCACATAAGTGACTTGTCCAGAATCACCGAACTATTCAAACAGGTTTATTCTGACTCCAGGTCCAGCACACTTCCCATTACAGCACTGCTCCTAGACACCCTTCTGTCTATTTTAGGAGCCTACAGGAATCTTTTACCTCGAGGACCTTGTGTGTTTGACAGTGCAGGACAGGAGAACCATTAAAGGGAACACAGGTGGGGTTTGGATGGAAGAGAAGTAAATGCCCCTAGCACAACTGGACTTCTCCTTAGAAGCCTTAGAACAAAGCTTTAGAACTTTCCCCAAATTTCAAAATTCGGCATTCGATTTCAAATTGTTATTTAAAGTTCTAAAGTCTTCTTTGGAATGAAATCCTTGTAAGTATTAGCCCATAAGGCGCGAGAGGAAAGTTATCCCAAGTCCAGATCCTCATTCCAGAATGAGTCTCTGCTACATGAAAATCATCGAATCTTTAACCAGCCTAATTAGGCCCTTTGGGATTGGAACTCTGACCCCCACATGTCTTTGCTCAGTAACAAAGCCATGGTGGGTACTCAATGGTCAGCATTCCCTCCCCTTGCGGCATTCACCAGCCTCCCTCTTCCCTCCCCAGAGTATGCTTTGCTCATTTTTTAGGGATCAAACAAATAAAACTTGACCTTAGTTGGGCCAGTGACCACTAGGAAGGGGAGAGAGCATGGGGCTGGGGACTATGTCACTCCCTAATGCCCTTGAGTCAAATTATCTGCAGGCTTTATCCCTGACTCAGATTGGAGCCAGATCAATGCAGGACCTCCAAGTAGAAGAATCGGGAGTGGCACCAACCAGCTGCCATGGGGGAAGTGAATGCTTCCAGTTCCAGAATCAGGGTTGTACTTACTGGGAAACCAAAGAGGGATTGTCTCAACTGCAGTCCTTTCTTTCTGGCCTCTCATCTCCAGCTTCTACTTTGTGCACAAAGACTCGTACCGCGTACACTCAGACATACCTGTCTGTCTGTCTGTCTTCGTCCTTCGTTTTCGAAGAAGACCATGCACCCTATCCCCCAAGGGAGATAGATTTCAAATAAGGGAAAACCAGCATTTTAAGATTCCCCCACTCTCAAGAATCAAGAGTTCCCTGTTCCTAGATGCAGACATCAGACGCAGAAGGCCTACTGAGGAAAACAGTAAAAAAGGTGATTTCACAGTTCACAAAGCTCTTCCTTCACACAGTCCCCTTTGAATAGATGAGGAAATGGAAAGTCAAAGATGAACATTGGCAGAACTGAGACAAAAACCCAGGACCTCTGACTCCCAGGCTAGTGTTCTCTCTTGGAACTCTTCTCTACAATCCAACTACCCTACCCCTCAAAAAAAAAAAAACAAACAAACAAAACCAACCCAGGCCAAAGGAAAGAGGGAACCTCTGAGCCCAAACTGGAAAAACTTTTTTGCATAAGTGGGAGGCCCAGCCAGATGCAGGACAGCCAGCTTGTACACCAACTGCCCTATCCCCTCTGCCATAGAGTGAGTAGTCTTTCTTCCCATCCCATGCTGATGGCCTAGCTTGAGCCTCTCTCCTCCCCTGAGCAAGTACACCTCAGCCTCGAATCTCTCCCCAAGGGCCACTGGGTTATTTTTGCCTCCTAAGCCATCCAATGCCACTCTGACTGGGACAGGGAGTGAGCCACCGACATTAGCCGTATTGAGGAGAGCACGTGGTCTCTGTTTTCTTTGGGTAGCATTCATCTAGTCTTTCTTCGTTCCAAGTTTACTGACCTCTTCGATCATTTCTGTAAAGGGAAAACAAACGTCACACACACTCACACACAGCGGAAAAGAAACTCAATGTCTTTATATGCATGTAGTGAGATGAAACTGTGATCCTTGTGTGACATTCAGATACTGTACTTATTGTCTTGTAAATTGTGTCCAAATGTCTAAGGGTTTTCGAACAATGGTCCCTTACTGCAATCTCCGGAATTAAATAAAAAGGTATGGAGAAAATGGTCTTGAACTCTTTCATTTGTTCCTGATGGAGCAGGGGCTGGCAAGCTTCAGCCAGAATCTCCCAAATTCCTTTTGCCATAGAACACTTCTGGACTGGAAATATCCTGACCAAAACAAGGGCTAGAGATAGGATATCATGCCTATCTCAGATAAACCATGGAAGTTCATGTAGGTACGGCATGTTAAGGTTCATATATCATTTCACTGGATCCTGATAACAACCTGATGAGGTGAGTGATGTTATTATCCCCATTTCATAGACAGGAAAACTGAGGCTCAGTACAGGAATCTTTATTCGACTTACCCATGAGATTGCTTTGAGGCAAGAACTTCTCAAATCTTAATGCTTAAATGAACTTTAAAAATTGTCTATGTACAATTGGGAAAAAATAAATTATTATTTCTAAAGAAACAAACAAATAAACCTTCATGCACTATTGAAAAATGACACTCAAAGAGGCTTTTAAGTAACTGGCATGGTCACAAGGCTAGTGTATGTATTTAAGAGGGAAGCTGAACCCAGGTCTTTCCAACACCAAAGTCAGTCGGCTATCCCCTTTACTTCATTGCTTCTCATTAAAGAAAGATCATAGAAGTTTGGGAGCAAGGCGTGAGGGCAGCCTGGAGTGCCTGTGTGTGTGTCAGACACACCGTGTGAGAGGGATAGGTACAGGGATACGCCTATGAGACAGGCAGCATTAGGGAGATCTATAAGATGTATGTCTGAGAGACACCCAAACCCACATAGCCACAATGAGTGATGGAAGTATATGTTGGGGACAAGGTGCAGGAGTTGGGGGTAGGTAGTCACGACTGGGTGGGACAGGGCCTCCACTCAGACAATGCAATTCTGAAAATAGTTAACAGACAGTACTTTATGCATAGTAGAAGTTGTCTGGCTTGGTGGATAGAGGGTCAGCCGCAGAATGAGTTTGGTGTCACTCTGACACATCTGGGTTGTGTGATCCCAGGGAGGTTACTTCACCCTTAGGGATTCCAGGCAATTCTCTAAAACTAAGTTGAAAAGAAGGTACTGAATTGTATTAGTAGAAAGTTTTCTCACAAGAAACTTCTCATACCAGTAAAATCTCAAGTTCCATCCCTCTTCCTATCTTTCTACATACATTATCTCATTTGAGCCTCACAACAACCCCATGAGGTAGAAGCTATTGTTATCCCCACTTTACAGATGAGAAAACTGAGGCTGCCTTGCCTAGGATCCCATAATTCATAAATAGCTGAGGCAGGATTCAGATTCAGGTCCTTGATATCTGTTCCCTTATATGGTAGGGACAGCTAGGGGGTATAGTAAATAGAGCACCAGGCCTGCAGTCAGGAGGATCTGAGTTTGAATCCGACCTCAGACACTTACTCGCTACATGACCCTGGGCAAGTCACTTAACCCTGTTTGCCTCAATTTCCTCATCTGTAAAATGAGATGGAGAAGGAGTGGCAAATCACTCCAGTATCTCTGCCAAGAAAGACCCAAATGGGGTCACAAAGAGTTGGAAAAAAACTGAAATGATTAAACAACAAAATCTTATATGAGTTTCACTGCTACTATGGGTGGGGACAGGGTGAGTATTTTTGTCCTCATTTCACAGAGGAGAGACAATGCGATAGCATCATACTAAGAGTAAGGAGACCTGGACTCCATTCCTCCCGTACTTACTAGCTCTGTGATCATAGATCTATCCTTAAACTTATCCTTAACAGGTCTGATGAATTCCTAATGACTAATCACTCAAAACAGTATTTTCTGGACTGTGTTCCATGAGGTCCAAATGTTCCAGGGAGAAGATTTTAAAGTTCATAAAGGGACTGGGGATTGGAGCATCTAAAAAACAAAATGAACTTTATTTGAGGCAGCTGGGTTGCATAGCAGTCAGAGCTCTGGACTCAGTCAGAAAATCCTTAAAGTGCTAATGAAAGGTAAATAATTATGGTCAGAAAACAGAGGCTCAGTATGGGGAAGTAATTGGATCAAAATCCCACAGCCAGCTAACAACTGGCAGAGACAGCATTCAAATCCAGGTCTTCAAAGTGCAACCATTGCCTCCTGTCTTAGCCCTTCTTGGACCCAAGCCTCAGGCTAATTTATGCTGAACCCACAGTTGAAGTCATCCTGACTCCCCCCACCCCCCATGGTGTTTCTTGCCTTATGTTGAAACTGAAAAATCCCTGAAATGGATAGCCTGCTTTGCATTGGCCCTGGCTTCCATCCTCCAGTGATTCACCATGCAAATTCAGCTCAGCTGCTCACACTCAGTAGGAAGGCAAATGGTCATTGAGGCCGGCTCCCAGTGAACTTGACAGAGGATATAATATCAAAAACAATACATTCATGGAAAAGGATCTTCCATTCATGACCTCACCAGGTCCTCACAATTCCTCATAATAACCCTATGGTGGAGTCAGAGCAAAGATAATTCTTCTCATTTTATAGAAGACAAACTGAGGCTCTAAACGGAGATGTGATGTGCCCAAAGTCACACTAACCAGTAACTGGTGAAGGCAGAATTTAAACCCAGATCTCCTGTATCACTCATATAAGGTTCCTGGCCTTTGTATACAAGTTATATATAGATATAGAGATAGAGATATAGAGATAGAGATATATATAGATACATACATATACATTTATGTGTATGTATACGCACACACACATATACACACACACACACACAGAGAATATATAATACAAAATATATGGAGAAATTTTACCTAATCAGGGCATCTGCTTAACCTGGGCCCAGGTCCATCTTCCCAAGAGAAACCTATATGGTTCTAAAATCTAGCCTAGGAGTTCTTAACCGTTTTTGTGTGTGTCATAGATGCCTCTGGCAGAATAAGGTTTCTAAATGCAGTAAAATATATAGGATTACAAAGGAAGTTAATTATATTGAAATAGTTATATATACATATGTATATATAATATAATGTATAGTTAATATACTCTATGTAATGTGTGTATGTATAAACAGCAGTTTCACAGATGCCAGGTTAAGAGCTCTTACTCTATGATGAAGCCTGAGGATATTTAGCAAGGAAATACCCTCCCCACTAGGGTAAGGTTATCTCCCCAAAGCTGGGAAGGTCAAATCATGGAAGGTCACAGGGGCTCCCTCAGGTACCTGTGACCCTCCCCTCTAAGAAAGACCCTACTGGATTCCTTCATAGACCACCTGCTCCCACCCCAAGGAATATACTCCATTACCCTTTGTGAAAGACCCCCAGAGTGGGCAATTTAGAATCATCTGAACCTCAAAAGAACAGAAGAGTTATGTAGTTCTGGATTTTCATATATAATGACTTTTTTTTACCAATTCACCAGACAGTATCTCATAGTGAAAAGAATGCCAAACATAAGAGTCAGGGTACCTGGGTTCTAATTCCAGCTCTAACACTTAGTGGCTACATGACCTTGAGAGACCTCCCCCAACTCATCTGAATCTCAATTTCTTCGTCTATAAAATGGGGTTAATAATACTGTACTTGGTTGGGACTCTCATGAGGAGAGCTGTTTGTAAACCTCACAGGCCTATAGAAACAGGAGCAGTTTTTAATATGACTTTGAAAATTCCATTTTCCGGCACTGGTTCCATTCCCCTTCCCAGCGCTCATCTGTCTGGCCCATCACAATCTTCCCATTGCCTGCTTCTGGTCCCTTCTCAATTACATGAATAGAGCTGGAAGTCTAAAAGGGGCCATGCCGTCAGGGCTCTGGAGTGGTCTGCCCAGCTGTCTCTCCCTCTCCAGCGGATATAAGCAGAGAACAGCAGGTGGACAAATAGATGTACTCCATAGCTCATGGTCTATCTTTGTATTTCCTTCTCTCCTGCTGACCATATGGTCTCTCATCTCGAAATCCCCCACTGTACATATTAGGATATCGAGTATTTTAACAGCTGGCATTGGGCAGCTCAGTAGCTACTCACTGCTGAAGTTCATTCATTCAAACCACCAACATTTTTTAAAATGCCTACTGTATGTGGGTCACACAAAGTGTATAAGGGAGTTCAAAGTTTGCATAAGACATGGCCCCTGCCTTCAGGGAGCTTATACTCTAGCAGAGCTATCAGACACAAACACAGACAACTTTATTGTACAAGAGAGATGTGAACAAAGCGACATGCAAGGTCTTCACTTACTTAGAGGAGACAGGTCTTTATAGATCATTTAAAGCTTCCTGGAGGAAGTAGCATTTGAGATGGATTTTAAAGAATGGATAGACATTCAATAAGTAAAGAGGGGTAGTAGGAGTGGTTAATCTTAATGAATCAGGTTCATGGCTAATTAAACTACCACCAATGAATAGATCTATTCCCCCATTCCCCACTCCCATCCAGTAGAATGCAAAGTCCTTGGAGGCAAGAATTGTCTTATTTTCTCTTTTTTTCCTTGCATATGGTAGGGACTTATTAAATTCTTGCTAGATTGCACTGGATTAGATTTTAAAAAACAGAAGAATTTTAAAGCTTGAGGGAACTATGATCATCTTGATTATAAAACTAGCTCACAGGCATGTAATATATATAATATATTATATCTGTAGCACCCCCTCTATATTAGCTCCCCAACTCAGCACTCACATTCACATACTGAGTCCCCAGAATGAGGCTGTTATTCCCAGGTACTAGGGTATGTGCTAGGTCTACGGTATTAAAAGTGTAAGTCGCAAGCTCCCACTGGTGAGTTTCCCCTTAAAAGTCAGTCAGGAGACACATTTAGTCCAAAGTAGAGGCATTTACTAAAATGGTGTGGTATAAAGAGTACTGACATAAAGTAGGCACTTAACTTTTGTTGGTTGATGTAGAAAGCATTCCTCACAAAAACTTGAGTTGTATTTTTCCATAGACACACAGAATTCATGGGAAGAGGGATCGTAAACTTAGAGTGACATGGTTGTAAAACTTATATGTAAGCATATATGTAAGAAAGGCATATAATGTGCCAATGCATGTGACCTATACCCCTTTCTCTTCTCATGGAGTTCTCACATTGTTCTTTCTTAGGGGCAGCATTACCACCAGGTGGCTCAATCAGTTGGTCTGCCTTCATCTGCTCCTGCCCATAACTTAACTCTTGACTGCCAGAACTAGTTCTGTCGTGAATCCATGCTCAGCGCCTTTCTCTGCTTCCAGACATCTCACTCACTGAATCTGTTTCCTGCCTAGAATGATGCCCCTCACTGTGTCTGGGTCTCCATTTGGCAAGTGTGCCTCTGCTTCTGGCTGAATGCATCTCAACTACACCTCAGACTCTCTATAAACAGACAAACTCTTCAACTGTTCACTGTCTGATAAGAACCAGCTGGGAGGTAGCTAATCTTTTGTTCAGCCAATGACTAGACTCCTTTCCTAATTCAATCAAAGAAATTTTTCATGTTTTGTGAAAGGATGCGGGGCTGTAGACACTATAGACATCTTTATATTTAGTTTTACACTTCCTTATCTGCCTCTTACTTTCTGTAATTCCATCCAGATTTGGTAAGTTGACTGGTCAGGGTCCAGTTCCTCCACCTTTACATATATTATATTATTTCTTGCCCACAACACATTTATGAGGTAGAGAGGTTAGATACTATCACTAGTTCATAGCTCGGGGCATTGAGGCATAAGTTGTATAGCTATGGATTGACTGAAGTGAAAGACTTGAGGTTCAAACTGAGATTTTAGGATTCCAAATCCAATACCTTCCAATCTAGTCAATCCGACTAATATTCATGTGCAAGGTCTTGTGCTTTGTCCTGGGAGATACAAAAGCAACACAGTTACCGTTCTCAATGACCTTATAGTCTAAATGGAGTGAAGACTGGATAGACAAATAGCCACTGCCTCTATGCCAATAACAATAATGATAAAAATAATAAATAATAATAGCTAGCATTTATATGGCACTTTAAGGTCTACTCATCACTGCAAATATTACCTCATTTCATCTTCATAACTTGTGAGAATCAAAGGATATAATATTTTGGAGGCATGTAAAATTCCCATTTAAAGAAGAGGAAAGAAAGCAATCAAGTGACTTGCCCAAGTTCACATAGCTAGAAAGTACCTAACGTGGAATTTGAACACAGGTCTTCCTGACTCAAAGTCTCACATTCTATGCATTGTACCACCTATCCCTATAGATTTATAGATGTGAAACCTGAGATCTTGAGTGGAGAAGTGACTTCCCCTAGGATGAATGGCCTAAGGAAGACTTAAATTCAAGTCTTCTCTCTTCCAGCTCAGGTCTCTTGCTTTTACTTCATATCCAAGGAATATAGGAAAAAAAATCAAAAAGAGAGGAGTTACTATTCTGATTCCTCTTTCCCCTATTCTGGCAATTGAAAGAAAGGGTTGAAAATATCCCCCTTTGAAACCTAGCTTCATTTGTAGGGAGAGAAATATACTACAGTAAAATACACTCTGGTCTCCCAAGTGGCCCTGTAATTGGTACCATGAAAACACAGGGAGGGAGCCAATCACTTAATCGGCAGATGCATTTGCAATGAGCTTTGCGCTAATGAGTAGAAGCAGGGAGTGAAAGGAAATGGTTCCCTTCTGCAATTGACCCTGCCGCTGCTCCCCCCACACCCTGCACTGAGGGGGTCTCTTCGGTTGGTTATTACCAAGCCCTCCTCATCTGTTTTGCCAAGGGCTGAGCTACCCACGCAAGGCAATTTAACAAATGAAGGAGACTGGATGAACTCAATTCATCCTCTCATAGACCCTTAAAGTCAAAAGCAAACACAGAATATCAGAAATGGAAGGTACCTAAGAACATAAAATATGAGAGCTGGAAGGCACGTGAGGACACAGAACATCAAAGTTTATAAAGCAACCTTTGCGTCTATGATCCCATGATCTTAGGGTTCAAACTCCTCTTTTAAAAAGTTTTATATTAACATCTGTTTTTGAATCACCTTCATGTCCGAATATTTCTCTCCTACCTTGGCAGCTAGGAGGATCAGTATATAGAAAGAGCTTTGGGGCTTGAATTAGGAAGACCTGAATTCAAATGTGACCTCAGATACTTACTAGCTGTGTGACTTTGGGCACGTCACAACCTCTATCTGCTTCAGTTTCCTCATTGTTAAAAGTGGGAATAATAATTGCACCTATATTGCAAAGTTATTGTGAAGATCTAATTAGATAATATTTGTAAGGCACTTAGCACAATGTCTGTCAAACAGCAGGTACTTATAAATACTTGTTTTCTTCCTTCCCACCTACTCCTCCCTAAAGAGATATCCCTTGTAAGAAAGAATATTTTTTAAATTAAAAAAAAGTAAAAAATAAAATAAAAAATAATGTAAAAAACTGTTAAAAAGAAAAAGTTCAACAAAACTAACCACCAACACATCATTCAAGTCTGATGGTATATTCAATGTTTCCTACCCATAGTCCCCCACTTCTGCAAAGAAGGGAGGAGATACATTTTCTCATCTCTTCTCTGGCTCTAATTTTACAAAAACAAAAGACTGATGCCCAGAGAAGGGCTGTGAATTATGCCAAATCACTCAGCTAAACAGTGGTTAGTTTGAGTAGATTAGAACCCAGGTCTATCAGACTTTTAGATTACTACACCTGGCTACCATGATGTCGCTTTGCCACAGAGTACCCTATTATCCCTTTTAGGTGTTCATTTGTGCTGGCACACACCAAAGTGATCAGATGGTCACCGTCCCACACAAAAAAATCTCAGGATTAAAGAGTGAGGACAGTCTGAAGTCATCTATCCTCATCTCTCTGCCTTCTAATGGGAGAGAGAATCAAGTCCCTATTAATATAGATGAGAGCTGGCACTGACTGGATTTCCAAATGAGTTCAGCAGTTCAAAATCTCCATTTCTGGAAATACAAGGTTTATGTAACAAAAATTAAAACAAAGATTGGGGAAGGATATCATAAATGCCCAATTTCTAGCTAAGTGCTCTAGGTCCCCAGATGGCATGGAAGACAGATGAGACAGTGAGCAAGAGCCTGCAGAGACAATCGACAGATAGCAGATACAGTGACAACAGCTGAGTGGAATTGTAGAGAGTGTCCAGGAGAAGGGAGCTGGCTCCAGAGCCAAGGTCTGAGCCCTCCCTCTACTATTTACAAGTTAAAATCCTGAGCCTCCAACTCCTTATCTGTAAAATGGGGCTAATGACCTTTATCCATTTACCTCCCAGACTCCAGTGAGATAATGGATAGGAAGGCTCTCTTTAAAGGTAATCTGTAGCCCAGGGGCCCACCTCTTCTGGGATTATAGGATCATATATGGATTTAGAACTGGTAGGGATCTTAGAAGTCATCAGGTCTAACATCTTTATTTCACAAATGAAGAAAAAAAGGCATCTGGAGGTGAAGTGATTTTGCTCAGGGCCAGGAAACAAAACTTCTAAGTACCTAGTTGCCAGGCATCGTGCCAAGGCTTTACAAATATTATCTTATTTGATCCTCACAATAACCCTGCAAAGTAACACTGATAAGTGTCTGAGGAAGGGATTTGATCTCAGGTCTTCCTAAATCCATACACAGGCCGGGTTAGAGCCTAGGGCTGGTCCCAAAGGGTCGCTTCTCTTTTGGTTCATTGTCTCCACCTGGAGTTAGTCCTGGAAAAAGTCTCCAAAATAAAGGTTAGGTATCTCAAGCTTTCCCTAAAGGTAAGTATCAAAGGGTCCAGTGCCCCTATAGGTACTTAAAGTAGCAATTCATATGGATAGGACAGTCTGTGTCTCCCGGAAAATGCACCAACAACAGCCAAAAAAACCCTTCCTGTTCGTGGAATTCTAAGTGATTTTGCCTAAATGGGCCATTTTCCTTTCCCAGGATACCCACCCTCTCCCAAGGGAATTTTCAGAAGTCACCAGGCCCCTGGAGGAGCTCAACAACTCATAACTGAGCCCACACGCTGGAAAATCAGCTTTCCTAGAAACCCAACCCCTTTAGCCTCTTCTGTTCCCTAAAGGACTCACTCCATCTTCCCTCCCTTCCCTGCTAGAGAAGATTCCTGGGCCCCATCTCTGTTTGGTTTCCTGTCAAGTCCCCCTTGAACTGTATATGTTAGGCAGCCAATGCTGCCGGCTCTGATAAACAATGGTGCTTTCTTTGGAAATTTTTAAGCCATTCTGTCTCCAGAAAATGAATGAGTTGTGACAGGTATCTTCACTCAGGACCACAGTGAGCACGTGAACCTATGTGACCTGAGCAATAGCCCTTTTGACTCCAGTGAGGTTACAGCAAGGCCTGCTGTCCATAGCCCCAGAGTTATCCTCATCCTTCTTCTCTAAGAGAACCAGTCCCATTTTCTGGTTCATCATAATTCAATCAAAGGGGCTCTCTTAACTGCCGGAGGGGAAAAAATATTGGTGTGGAAATGGAAGACCGAGTACAAGCCCCAATTCTTATTCTGATTAGTTAGCTATGTGATCACAGCCAAATCAGTTCCCTCTCTGTACCTCAATTTCCTCATCTATCAAATGGGTATAATAATATTCTCATAGGGCTGTTGTAAGCAAAGTGATATGGGAATGTGAGCTACCAAGAGTCTGAGGACCTGTATTCGGATCTCCAGCTCTGCTAATATTCTACCCAAGTGACCTTCTTTTCTCTGGATTTTAGTATTCCTATCCAAAGAGACCTATTCACTGAATGGGCATTACCTCACTCAAAGTGAGACTCTGAAAAGCCCCTAGCCGAAAAAGGCCAGCCAGGGTCTCCCATTGCATCCCAGGCCATCTCCAGTCATCCTCATGAATATCTGGCCGTTGGACCCAGATGGCTCAGAAGGAGAAAGTGAAGCTAGTGACCTTGCACAGCCCCCCCTCACTCAAATCAAAGTCAACTGCAAGTCATGTCATCATCTTGATGTCATGGTCCTCTTCGAGAACAAAGAATAAACACACAACAAGTATTCCTATCTATAAAATGAAGGACTTTGACTCAGTGGCTCCTAAGGTTCCTTTTAGTTCTGAACTCAACAATCCTAGGAGTAGTAAGAAAAGAATAACAATTAAAGTTGTCCAAGAATGCAATGGATGACCTGGAGGAGTAATGAGTCCCCATCAATGGAAATATTCAAAAGATTTGACAACCACTTCCATGAGATGCCAGAGAGGATATTACTGAGTGAAGGAGGATTGGATTACATGACCTTGGAGGTTATTTCTAGATCTAGGATTCTGGGATTTACCCTCTCTTCCATTCCTAGAGAAGTATAATAGTCAGAAGACTCCTATTCTAATTCCTTCTGATACTACTTGACTGCATGGTCTTAGAGAAATCACTTAACCTCTCTAGTCCACAAGCAATGCATCTATCTTTTCATTTACTACTGACATTCTTCGGTCTCTGCCCCTTCCTTCTCTCAAGGACTGCCAGCACCTCAATACCTAGCACAGGCTATCAGCTCAATTGATTATTTCTTACTGCCAATCAATTGCCCTCTCCAGTCAGATCCAACCACATCCTCTGATTAGTGGTCCACATCTTGGAATCACATCCTGTCCTGGCAAGAAATATATAACAAACCTCTACTTAAAGCCTGATTTTGCCTCAAAGTCAGATTCACTCCCCAGAACCAAGTTTACTGGTCTTAACAAGACCTGGTACCTACCTAGCTAACCCAGATTTCAGATTTTTGCCATCCTTACCTCCAGCTACCCAACTTCCTTTCTCTTTTGAGCTCTGGAAAACTTAGGTTCCCTTACTATCACCTGACTCTCCTGGTCCCAGAATTTACCTGATTAATAATGGTAACCCATGCTTCATCATTGCCCTGGAATCTGGACAAAGCAGACATTGAGGGCTGCAAGATGAGACAGAGAGAGCAGCTGGGGGATGCAGACAGCCTGGACATGCTGGGAATGTAGCAGCTGAAACCCCAAACTTGAGTGAGGACTCTCCAGATGCTGAATAGAGACTCCCACTTGAGAAGAAGAGCCATGGAAACGGGACAGGTGCAGTGGGGTGCTGATAAATGTTTAACAAGTAGTTCTGTGGTGAAAAAATGTGTCTGCCTGACACACTTTTAAGTTCAATGTACATTATTGACATTTTCTACATCACTTTCTTACGTCTATATCAAAACCAGCAAATTAAGTCTTGATTTGTAGCATCTGCTGACTTCCACACTGACTTCTCACACTGAAAATTTAACAATTGGCTCTTTAGACCTGGACTGAGCTGGTTCCAACATACCCCTGTGGCAGCCCTAAAGGAAACGCCTGGAGAAAGGCCAGTCAGCAAGGCCCAAGGCAGAGCCAACACTTTTTCCCAACATCTTCCTTACCAGGAAGCTACCAGAAAGGATTAAGCTTTGGGTATAAGACCTTATCACTCATCCCCATGGGGAACAATACCACTTGTAGCTACTAAGAATAACAATCCCAACAACAGCTCATGTTTCTGTCATACTTTATAAGATAGAGCAAGTGCTAATATACCCATTTTACAAATGAGGAATCTGAAGATCACAGAGCTAATAATGAGGAGCTAGGTGGTGCAGTAGATAGAACTGTTGAACCTGGCAGTGGAAAGACCTGAGCTCAAATCCTGCCTTGGACACTTGACAGCTGTGTAAGCCTGGACAAGTCTCTTAATTGTTATCTGCCACAGTTTCCTCATCTGTAAATGAGAACAGTATCACTGCCTACTTCCCAGAATTGTTGTGAGGATAAAATGAGATTGCTATTGTAAAGTTCTATCTAAATGCTAACCATCATCATTAAAGTGGCTTGCCCATAGTCACACAGCTAGCAAAGGTCCCAAACAGGATTTCTAGCTCCAAATCCTCCCTTCTTTCTACTATTTTTGACTGGCTCACTACCATTTCCAGAGCAATTTCTATTGCATTTCAACCTCCATTCTGAAACTTTAAACACTATAAAACTCTTCAAGGCAAGGAGTCTGTGAAACACTGACAAAACATTGAATGTCAGAACTGGAAAAGAAAAGAGAACATAGAATTTTAGAGCTGGAAGGGTTAGAACATGGAATTTAAGTTAGAAGCAATCTTGGAAGGTAAAACATTGATTGTTCAAAGTGGGAGGAACCTTAGAAGTCATCTAAGGTAGTGAAATGGTTAGAGCACTAGGCCTAGAGTCAGGAAGACTTGAGTTCAAATCCAGCCTCAGACATTTACAATCTGTGTGACCCTGGGCAAGTCACTTAACCTCAGTTATCTGCAAAATGACATAATAAGTATAAAGCACTTCGTGGAGTGCCTAGCATGTAGCAAGAACTATATAAATGTTAGCTATTATTTATTACCTAATCCAACATCCTCATTTTACAGATGGAGAAACTGAGGTCCCTTACCCCTTCTGTGCCTTCAGCCTTAGCAGCTGGATTAAGGACAAAAGAAGATCCTGAACATGGCAGAAGCCCAGCCCAATTCTCCAGCATGAGGTTATGTCCCTAAGGCACAAACAGCCCATCACTCTCAGCTGGCCAGCACCCACTCGGATCCCTGTGTCTCCTCAATTCTCGCTGAAGGAGACCTTATCTTCTGGCACGCGGAAAATAACTTTCCCCTCCATTCTGTTTCAGAGGGGAATCTGGGAGGGAGGGGAGCTCGAAGCCAGCCAGAGCCCAGGGGGAATGACGTGTTTTAGGACGACAGTGGAAAAGTCAAATGAAAGAGGAGCCAATTGCACTCATCTCTCGAGGACAGGAAGAGGTCAGGTACCAGCTCCCTCCAGCTCGCCTCTCACTGTCGTGACTCATCCAAGATACTAGCGAGGGCTAGCCACCCCCAGAGAAAGAACTGATGGAGTCTGAATGCAAATCGACGCATACTTTTTTTTAACTTTATTTTTCTTGGGGGTTTTTTTGGCCTGTGTTTTATTTTACAACATATTTGGAAATAAGTTTTGCATAACAGCACATGCATAATCTATATCAAAGTTCTGGCCTTCTCAAGGCAAAGAAAAGGAGAGAGGGAATTTGGAACTCAAAATTTAAAAAAAAAAACAAATTTAAAAATTGTTTTTTCATGTAATTGAGAAAAAAATAAAATAATATTTTTAAAAGTCCCTCTCCTGGGGCTACCCCAGAGCAGACTACGCTATGTGCCCCAAGTCCTGAGGGAAGACGCTGATGGATCCTAAGTTCCCAAAAATGATCTGGCATCCTAGGAAAACAACTAACCCCCTGGGAGGCTGTCCTCCCTACCAGCACTCATGGACACACATCTCCTTACACACATAAGCCCATATAATAATAATAATAAGCAACATCTATGTGCAAGGCACTGTGCTAAGTAATTATTACCTTACGTGATCACCACAGTTTCCCTGGCAGGTGGGTGCTATTACTATCCCCATCTTACAGACGAAGAAACTAAGGCAAACAGAGGCTAAGGAACGTGGCCAGGGTCACACAGCTAGGAAGAGCCCAAGCTCAGCTCTGAACTAAAGTTTGGACTCCAGACCCAGAACTCTATCCCATGGACTACCTAACTGTGTGTATGTGTGCGCCACATATATACATGTGTAATTACAACAATGGCTCATAGTTCTGTCACACTTTATAACGTAGAACAAGTATTAATAATGCCCAATTCATAGATGAGGAAGACAGCTAAGTAGTACAGTAAAGTGCTGTATACACACATGCACACATGCGCACACAGACACACGTGTGCATGCATACATACACACATGCACATGCACACACAGACACGCACACTCAAGCACACACATGCACACACAGACACACGCTCGCACACACTCACAAGCATGCACATGCACACAGGCACATGCATGCACACACATGCACACACAGACACACGTGCACACACGCACACACAAGCACACATACGCACACACACACAGAAATACACATACTTCAAGCTTTCAGTCAGCTCTCAGGAAAATGACCTATGCCTGTGGCCCCTACAATGCCCTTTCCCCTCAACACCCCAGGATAAATGACAGCACTCTCCTTCTATGCCCTCCACCCCAAGACCACCCACAGGACAACCAGTGCCTAGAACTTCATTTATCTCCCTCTTGGTGACCCCCAGCTGAGATTTGACCTTTGAATTTTGTATTCAGAGCTTTGTGGCCCCCTCCCCTCAAGGCTAGCTCTCCAAAAGACCACTCCCCACACACTAGAGCCCACAGGGCCTTTAGGGTAAGAGGAAGGGACAGGCTCTGACAGGGTAACTCCCAAGATACCCCACAGGCTCTGGCTGCCAGGGTCCAGGAAGGCAGCTGTTCCTAGTGTTGACATTGGCTGGTGAAAGGCCCAGAAGGTTGCCATGGGAACAGCTGTCATCTCTCGTAAACAGTCCCTGGTTCAGGGCCATAGCACCCAGCTGGCTGGCTTGTTTACAGTCCCAGGCCTCCTTTCAGCTCTGCTCACCCTGTGCTCACCCCGAGATGAGCCCTGGAGCTCCTGCAGGAACCTGCTCTAGACAGTGGTATGGATTCAAGATTCTGTTACCCCTCACCTGGTAAGTGTGGCCTCTGTCTGTATCAAAGGCACGGCAGCTAGCAGAGAGAACAAAGGGAAAGACATTGTGCAAGGAGTACTGAGCAAGAGTCCAGACACCTGGGTTTTTAATCCCAAACCTGCCACTAAATCATTATTTGACCTTGGATAAGTCCCTTTACTTCTCAGTTTCTTTACTTAAAAAATGAGATGAGAAAAAACTAGACTGGGTAATTCCTAAGATCGTTTCCAAGCTTTGACCATCCGTGTTCGGAGATCTTTTTCAGCTCTGACATTCTACATTCTAAGGCCCCTTCCAGTTCTGACACTCTCTGTTCTAAGGTCCCTTCTATCTGTGATATTCCACTTATCTATGAATAGCGAGGCCCTTCTCCTCCAACACCACCATCTCACTGGGGAAAGGAATAAGCATTGACATGATGTCCACTCTGTGCCGGGCACTGTGCTAAGTGTTTTACAAATATTATCTCATCTGATCCTTTGAGGAAAGTCATGCAGAGAGAGGTTACACAGCTAATAAGTGTCTGAGGCTGGATCTGAACTCAGATCTTCCTGACTCCAGGCCCAGTGATCTATCCATTGTGCCACACTATATGCCAAAAGCTGCTTCTAGTCTATCCAAGGGCATGCTAGAGCCAGCTCATAATAAGCCACTTGTTAAATTATCAGTATGAGTACTTATACTGGTGAACATGATAAATCAGGCCTTGATTTATTGTCCAGACTTTAGAAAGTGATAGAGAGGAAGTTAATTTTGGAGAGCCAGTTGTTAAACATTTACCAACACACCACTTTGTTCACCTCCAATACATTAGTCTCTAAGATTGTGAAGTTCCATGCCTCAGAAAATCCATAAACAATCACTGAGCATCCGCTATTTGCAAGAGCTATACTAGGTCCAGAAGAGGAGGCAAGAGAAACACAAAATGTAGTCTCTGACCTCTAGTTGCTCAGGGTTCTTGAGAAGATAAGACACATAAGCATGAAAAAATAACATGATAAAAGACTACATGCTCTAAAAAGTGATATACTCAGATAAGAGTTATAGAAGTACAGAGGAAGAAAAGATGAACACAAGCTAGTGAAGACCACAAAAGGCTTCCTGAAAGATGCAGACCTTGAGTTGGACTTGGCAGGGTACAAAGGATTTCAGTAAGATCAAGGGAAGAATTCCATTCAAAAGAAAAGGACATGAAGTCAGTCAGAAACAAAGATCAAATACATAATAACATATTCAGAGCAAACACTCTTCGCAGAAGGAAAAGCTAAAAAAGTAGATGCCCATTGATTGGGGAATAACTGAACATGGTATGGTGCAAGAAGAAGTGACAGCCATGCAGATCTCAGAGAAAGATGGGCCAAGCAAGCAGAACAGAGGGTGACATGCCCAATGTCTGTAACAATATAAATGAAGGAAGGCGTCTTCCAAGACTAGAAAACCAGCAAAGGTCTGGGAGAAGAAACAAGAAAACATACCTTCTCCTTTGTCGCTGAGAGGATAGACCATCATATATAAAGTCAAGATTTTTGTATCAGTTCTTTTTCCTTAATTGTTTTTCCTTGTCAAATGGGAGGGCTCACTTTAGAGGGGGGGATAGGAAATGATGTAATATAAAGACAAATGATATCAATAAAATGCTTTTTTTTAAGGAAGGACATAGAGAAAAAGACCACTGTCAGCAGGAGTATACAAGGTATGTTCGGAGCATAGCATAGTGCACACAAAAATGAAGGAGACATAAAACTGGTATGGTGAAGAGAGCAGTGATTGGTGTGATCACTTTTTTGTGAAATCAATTTGTGAGGCCAAGAAAAGGCCAAAGGGTGTGGAGGCAGCTGCTGTCCCCTGGGAGATGGAGAGGGATCACTTGGTATTTGACATCTAGTCAAAAATCCTCTCTCTAGAGATCCATAAAAGCAACTCTGATGCCATAAATCTTAATAACCAAATTGGGGCATTTTGCAGAAATATTAATTGCCAAAGCTAGAAGGGACCTTAGAACACGGAATGTCAGAGCTGAAAGCATTCTTAGAATATAGAATGTTGGGGGTGAAAGGGATTTTAGAACAAACTACTAAGAATTCCAGATCTTCAAAGGTCCTAGGAACACAGAACATAGAATGTCAGTCTCAGAAGTGGCACAGACTGTAGCTCTCTGAGAGCTGGAATGGACCTTTATAAAGAGAATATCCATGCCTAAAGGCAGCTGTCCCCTGCTGCCTCATGTTTATTCAAGGGGGTATCACTTAAGTGAGAGGGCAAAGAACTTTGTCCATTTTGATCCCTGCAACTATGAAGAAGGCTCAAGTTCTATCCTGAAGGGAGAGACTATAGATGGAAAGGCTAATGGCACAGGAGAGAGACAGTAATTTAATTCCATTCTGAAATGTCTTGGAGATTGGCAGGAGAAGGTATAAGAAAATAGTTGCCCAGATAGTTTCTGCTGGTCCCGAATCCCTGGCACAGAAGAGACTGTCTCACTGTCATAGCCCTTAGACCTGGATCTCAAATTATTCGACCTCTAGGTCTTTCAGAGAAAGGGAAATAGGGGAGAGAGAAAGGACAGAATGTGGGAGGATAGATGAGAGTCAATGAGATAGAGAGATGAGGGAATATAGAGGAACAGGGGAAAGGAAGAGAGGATGGAGAAAAGAAAGCTATTAAGAGGATAAGGGGAGGACAAGGGACAAGGATAATCATACACACCAAATTGGAAGTTATAACACATGGAATCCAGTCCCAGGCCAGCCACTTGCTGACTATGCAACCTTAGGAAAGTCATTTCCTTTCTTTGGGCCTAAGGTTCCCTCATTTTTTAAATGAAGTAGCTGGATGCAATAATATCAAGGGTCTCTTCCAGTTCTGACATTCTATATTCTAAGATCCTTCCATCTGTGATTTTCTCTATCTCCAAGTCTCTTGTAACTCTTTCTAGATTCAAAAGTCCCTTCCAGCTGAGACATTCTGCGAATCTGGGTTTAAAGGGGGAGGAAGAAAGATGATAGGAGATAACAAAGAGAGGGATAGAAGTAGGAAGCAAGTCAGGAGAGAGAGAACAAGGGGTTATGGAAGAGGAGAGA
Source organism: Bettongia penicillata ogilbyi (assembly GCA_023548195.1). Classification (NCBI taxonomy): domain Eukaryota; kingdom Metazoa; phylum Chordata; class Mammalia; order Diprotodontia; family Potoroidae; genus Bettongia; species Bettongia penicillata. The sequence continues at coordinate 20,612,735 of JAJHZJ010000292.1, read as the reverse complement.
AGGGCAAAACAGAAATGGGCAAAAGGCTGAAGAGGAAATGGAGGAAATGGAGATGGGAGTCATAGAAGAACAAAACAGACAGAAGAAAGCCAAAGGGCAACAAAGGGCAAGAAAGAGAAGGAAAGACAGAGAGGGGGAGCAGGCAACGGGGGTGAGGGAGGAAAAGAGGGGGAGGATGGAAGAGGGAGACCGTACCCCCGCGCAGGACCAACCCAGCAACTCTGACTCTTGGATCACTTCCAAAGCACCCTGGGAAGCTAGTCCCAAAGGAAGAGCTCAGGAACCTTGTGAGCAACGGTCTCCAGTATCTCCTGTGCTCCAATTCCTAAATGTAGCTGCATTCTTTAAAAATGTCTTGACTCTTATGTAATGCAACAATGACGAATGCTGCACAGATGGTGCCGTGACAGGCTTTTTGGAGATGATTAGGAGGTATATTGTAAATTTAATGTATGGGCATTTAGCAGAGCTGAGCTGGTCACTGGCAAAGCAGGAACTGACCACCTAAGTTGATTAAGAATCCATAAATGGTCAACCTCCTAAAGAACTGATCAAACACTCATCTCCTTCTGCTGAATGTGATAGCAAGGTCTGGGAGAATTAATCATTTGGGGTTAGAGTTACAAGTTTTAAGATGCGATAGAACCGCGTTCCATGTCTCTAAGGTATCAGAAGGACCTTAGACCCTGCCAGAATGCCCCAGTCCCAAACTCAACACACTGGAGCCTCGTTACTTATTAATAGGCCATTGTTGGAACTTTTAAGCTGTCTTCCAAAGAGCAGAATCTCTCTCTCTCTCTCTCTCTCTCTCTCTCTCTCTCTCTCTCTCTCTCTCTCTCTCTCAGATATGTTAGTCACAAATTATGTTAGATGCAGCAAGGCAAACTACCAGCCACCATCCCCCCAGCCCTGCCACTCCCTTTTTGGTACTCAGAGATGAGATCATTTCACTTGGAGCCAATTATAGACTGTGCATGCTTGTAATGTACAAGGAAACCATCAGGTCCTGATCTCTCATCACATGCTGTACTGTACGTGAGGCAGGGAGGGACGGTCTGGTGTCTGACAGCTAGCTCAGAAATTTGCAAAAGTAGCAGATCCATCACAAGGAGTTCTGATCCTACAAACCTGAACGGTACCACTGGCTAGATTGAATCAATATGCATTCATGGGTAGAATCAGAGAGTTTCAGAGCCAAGAGGAACCTTAGAAGATGGGATGTCGGAGCTAGAAGGGATCTTAGAAGATGGGATTGTCAGGGCTGGGAGGGACCTTAGAATAGAACTAGTATATAGAAGGTCAGAACAGAAAGAAGTCTTAGAACTTGGACTGATAGGTCTAGAAGATACATTAAAATATAAAACATAGAATTCTAGAACTGAGAGGAACCTTAAAACACAAGGGACTCTGGTGACTGTCCTTTCATGGATTCGTACCAGACCAGGACAAAAGGGTCTAAAGTTAAGTTGAATTCTGGGGCAGAAAGTGATGGTACCTAAGCTGCTGCTGCTGTTACCACCTCCTCAGGGCATGACAGACCTTGACTACCTGAGGACTATAATCCTCAGCCAGTAATTAAGAGCCAGTAATTAACAAGCAACATGTTCTGCCTGATTCTACAATGATACACCCCTTAGGGCTGTCGCTCTGAAACCCGCCCACACTCTCTCCTCCAGCAGACCTAGACAGTGGTGATACTGGACACGGACAAGGTATGTATGCATTCTCCCCAAGCCACCAGGGAAACCCAGGGGAAAGCTGCCTTCCCCAGATCATCCAGATATCTTTTCTGCCTGCCAGTCTGGGGAATTAATCTTATCAATCTTCAGTAGATTGCCAGGTATAATTCAATACAGCAATCTCTTTTTGCCTTAAACTATTGGTCTCCTTTTGAATCCCCATTAATTCTGGAAACCCAGGGCAATTCAATCCAATGCAAATATTTATTAGTTACATACTATGATAGAGGTCCTGTGCTCAGTACTGGGGATGCAAAGATGAACGTGGTCCCAGACTTGAAAGAGCTGCTACTCTAATAGAAGAAAGAATAAATACACATCTAACTATGTGTTAGATACAATCAAGATGAGGATAAATGTACAGAAAAGGGGAAGACAAAGCTATAGATGATATTCAAGGAAGGGAGAGATCACTTCCATGGGGGAATCAGGGACAGCATCCTGAAGGAGCTTTAAGACAGAGGTATCTAACATGAGTTTCTATGCACCCACAGTAGAGCTTCAACCAATAAAATCAGGAAATATTTAGATAGATAGATAGATAGATGGATGGATGGATAGATGGATGGATGGATGGATGGATGGATGGATGAGATAGATAGATGATAGATAGATAGATAGATAGATAGATAGATAGATAGATAGATAGATAGATAGATAGATAGATAGATGATAGATAGATAGACAGATGGATTAGATGGATGGATGGATGGATGGATGGATGGATGGATGGATGGATGGATGGATGGGTGGATGGATGGATGGATGGATGGATTAGACAGACAGATAGACAGACAGACAGACAGACAGACAGACAGACAGACAGACAGATAGATAGATAGATAGATAGATAGATAGATAGATAGATAGATAGATAGATGAATAACAATAGAACAAAGGCAATGATCATGCATAGTTTTCAGTTGGGGGCTAGTCACTACAAAATGTCCATTTTATATTGAAATCTTTTTTAAAAAAATCTTTCTATAAACAATTTCTTCTGCTGGACTATAAACTCTTTGAAGGCAGGGACTACGTCTTATTCATTGTTACTTCCACAGCAAGGTCCTGTATACAGTAGAAGTTCAATATAAACTTATTGAATTGCTTGTGGCCTAAAGATCACCTGGGAGGCCTTGTTGCTATGGGGCAGAGAGAGAAAGCAGGTAGACAGGGTGGGGGGAAGATTGCATAGGGAGGAAACAATAGGGCTGGGCTCTCAGAGAGTGGGACAGCAAGGTGGACACTGGGTTAGGGAATGGCTGAGGATGAGTCTTGTGAGACGAAGCCATTTCTGGGGCTCCAAGCTTCAGGGAGATTGCCTCTTCTCAACCCACTTCAATCACCCTTGTCAAGGCCTCATCTCCTTTTGCCTGAATGACTAGAATTGCTTCATAATTAGTCTCCCTGCCTCTGATCTATCCTTTATACCCCTTCCCAGGTAAATGTCCTAATGCACCTCCATGATCAATCATATGACTCTTTACAAAAACCTTCCATGGCTGTCATCACTTCAGAATAAAGTAGGACTCTGATCTCAGACATTCAAGACCCTCCCCCATCTGACTCCGACTGATTTAGCTCTCCAGTCTTGTCTCATACTATTTCTCTTCTATTCTCTCAATTCCAGTCAAACTAAATTACCTTCTATTCCCCAATTCTGTCCTTCCCTCCTCTGGTTTCGTGCCATCCTCCTGTGCCTGAAATGGTCTCTTCCCTCACATGTTCATCTCTTAAAGCTGTGGTATCAAATTCAAATAGAAATGGGGACCTCTAAACCAAAAGTAAGCATCCTTTCAGTCATGCATTGGGGTCCCAAGGAAGCCAGTCTCTAAGGACCATATTCTTTCCTTGCTCTAGACATTCTATCCATCTTTCATCAGTACTGGTCACCGTGATTCATCTTGCTAGCAAGTCCTTGTAGGACCCTGACCTTCCACCTGAAATCAAGCATCAGTTTGGCTCTGATGGGTACGAGGCAGGCTGGCCAGAGGCACTAGGGCAGCTAAAAGATCTTGGCCCTTCCATTCACTCATTCACATTCATACTCTGCATGCCCCAGCTAAGATGAAGGACTTTGCTAAGGGCCAATATTACTACTAAGTCTGGTTTTCTTCTAAGTCTATTAGACAAAAAAAAAATTGCTGAGCTATAGTTTCTCCAAAACATCTTTATTCTCTCCAGTAATATTTCAGGCCACAGTGGTATAAGGAAAAGGGGAAAAAAACAAATAGAGAAAACAGAAAAAGGTGGGGGAGAGGAGATTTCCAGTGTTTTTTGGACTGGTAGGGGGAGGGAGGGGAAGGGCCTTCACATGACCAGAAGAATGTAAAACAAGTTTTCAGGCTTGAAGAGGGGGAGGTTAGGAGAGGGTACCATCCACCAGAATCCCAAAGCTCAGAGGCCCTCTATGGGTAGATAGCACAAGTTCATGGCCCCTAGACAAACAGGAAACTGTGGACAGCAGGACAGGAACAGACTTCCAGCTGCTGAAATCTCTTCCAGGTCCCTCTACAGCTGGGATTGCCAACAGCCTGCCACTGAAGCAGCTGGTCCCTGGAATAAACAAGCACAGAGCATAAACCTTCAAGGGGGCAGCACCTGTATGTTGGTCCAACCATCCGCAGGGTTACCACAAGGCCATCTGGATATGTTTCATAGGGATCTACATCTTCCAAGGCTGGAGAAGTTGGAAATAAACCAACAAATAGTATGAATTTCAGAATCACAGAATGAAAAAGCAAAGAGCATCAGACATGGAAAGAACCTAAAGAATGTTAGAACTAGAATGTCAGAGAAGGGGCAGAAACAAAACAAAAAAGAAGGTCCAAGTTGGAAGCAACCTTAGGGCAAGGAACACAGATTGTTAGAGTGAAAAACACCCTTAGAACCTAAAATATGGGAGCTGGAAAGGGGGTTAGAACCTAGAATCTTAGAACTTAGTATACATCCAATGTTAGAACATAGAATCTCAGAGTTGGAAGGAACCTTGGGTCATAGCTTTAGAGCTGGAAAGAACCTCCAAAGCCACAAAGCCCAACTTCCTCATTTTACAAATGAAGACACTGAGGCCCAGCGAAAGTCACACAAGTGAAATTCCAACCTCCCACATAAAAGAGGAGCACCCCCCTACAACCTCCCAGAGAGGTAGACATGAATTATCAGTTGACTAGCCAGGGAAAGATCATTTCACAAGTCAATGACTATAAGACAGCTCTAAACATCAGTTCTTGCTAATAGTGAGCCAATATTTGCCTTTCTAAAGACCTTGATCTAAATGGTCCAAGGTCTCCCAGTGCATCCTGGGTCATCTCCAATCATCCTGAGGAATATTTTGTCACTGGATTCAGATGACTCTGGAGGAAAAGTGAGGTTGGTGACCTGCACAGCCCTCCCTCACTCAAAACAAAGCCAAGTGCAAGTCATATCATCATTTCTCTGATGGTATGGTCTTCTTCGGCAATGAAGGACGAACACAATTCTGTAACTTCCATCCACAGACATTAGTTGAACCTTCTGGTAGCTTCCTTTTATCTAGCTCACTATAAACCAGGAGGGATGACTTCTTCAGCAACACATACACACACACACAAACACACAAACACAAACACACACCACCCAGTGCCAAAGTCCAGACTCTCACCCTCTGGATCCTTTACCATCCCCATAGCACCGAAGGCTTCTCATATCCAGGGCAGGTGGCTCACACAACACACAGACTGTATGCCCTTGGGTGAGGTACCTCATCCACTGAGTGAAGGGGGCCCTTGTCTGAAGGCAGCCCACAGTGATGGTCTCCAGCTGGAACATGACACAGTACCTGTGGCCAACATAAGGAAACACATATACATTACAACCATATCTACTAGCAATAAGAGAGTATATTCTAAGACCCTCCTCATCTCCAGCCCACCAACCAGAGCAAAATAAAAGCAAAACTTTGTTATGTTCCTACTTCCCCATTGGGACCCCTTACTCCCACTTGTCTATGTCAACATCCCCCAGAAACAACCTAATCTTGTGTCCCTTTTCCTATTTATCCCTGCTAAGGTTAGTGTCAACTGCTCACCATGGACCCAGAATAGGAAGGGGTACCTAGAACATAGAACTCATAATGTGAGAAGGAAAAGGGACCATATAACTGTGAACATGTTGTGTTTCTCCCAATGGAATGCCAACTGGCTCCCCCCCACCTTGAGGGCAGGGATGCCCTCACTTTTGTATTTGTATTTCCAGGGCCTAGCAAGTGCCTGGAACTTGTAGTAGGAGCTTAATAAAGGCCTGTTAATTGACTGATAACATGAAATATAGAATGTCAGAGTTGGAAGGTACCCTGACACTTAAAACACTAGAAATGGAAAGGATCTTAGGACATAATAAGAGCTAGGATTTGCATAGCACTTTAAAGTTTGAAAAATACTTTTCATATTATCTCGTTTGACCTCACAAAAACCCTGTAAATTAGGTGATATTATCATCCCCATTTTTGCAAATGAGAGAACTGAGGCTGAAAGAACTTAAGTGATTTGCCCACTTAACACAATCATACAACTAGTAAGTGTCTGAGACAGGATTTGAACTTGTCTTCCTAACTCAAAGTCCAGCACTCTGTCACTGTGCTGCCTAGCAACCTCCAGTTCTATGCATTGGGTAAAAGAATATTAAGAGCTGAAAGAGATTTCTAACCCAAACCCTTGATTTTATATATGGGTAAACTGAGGCCCAAAGAAAGAAGAAATGATTTGCCCAAAGTTATGCAAAGTAGCAGTAGTTTAATCTCTAGGTTTTAGTCTAATGGTCTTTGACCTTCATAACTAAGGATGTTGACTGATAATGGTTTTAGGATGTTTCCTCGTCCCCTAAGTCAAATCTTATTTACATTTTCAAGGCTTAAGACTCAAAAGTCTCAAAGAGATAAAGCTTAATTGTGCAATGTGAGGGTGGACATTTTCAGCCAGAGTGTCCTCTCCTCTACCCATTTATTTGATAGACAGTTAGACAGCAAAACACCTCACAATTGCTAAGGGACTCTGAGGGATGATTCAAGGTAATCTTTTTTTACAGATAAAAAATTGAGAGTCAGACAACCGTAGGTTACACAAAAGAGAGTACGGTGTAATGAAAAGAGGTCTACACCTGGAGTCAGGAAATATCAGGTTTGAATTCTAGCTCTTCCATTTACTAGCTGTATAAGTGTAGGTGGGTGACTTGAGCCTCGGGTGCCTTATCTGTAAAATAGTGACAACAGTATCTATGAAATGTTCCTCACAGGGTTGCTATAAAGATCAAAATGAAATGGTTTATGCAGAGCACTTTCTAACCTTTCAAGTAATATATTATTTTATTATTATTATTTTAAAGTCATATTATTTTATTATTATTTTTATAATATTATTTTTAAGTAGCAAAACTGTTATTATTTTAAAGTAGTAAAATCATGATTTGAACTCAGCTCCTCTGACTCCATGTCCCATGCTTTTCTTATCCAGTTACACTACTTTTGAGTGGACTCTACTACCAGCCCACAGCATCCACATAGATCTTCATGGGGAGACTCCATCCAACAAAAGGTTTATTAATACCACTTAACCAATGGCAACAGAACCTATAACCCATGTGAGATCACTACCATTCACTGCCATTGGGAAACTTGAGCTTTCGCACGAAAAGAGGTATGAACATTGTTGGTCACTAACCACTGTTTTCTGGCCTTCACCATTTAAAAATGAAGTCACTGAGCCCAGAAGACACAGGTTTGTCCTGCTTTCAGTAACTTTGCCATATAAAAATTTCCAATTAGGGGAATGGGGATTCAATTTATAAAACGATGCTTTACTGTAATAAAAAAAAATTCCACTGGACTCCTGTATCCAAGAAGCTGTCCTAAGGCACCTAAATGTATTTCAATTTACAGAAATTTTATTTGCCTTCAACTTTGGGAAGAACTATTTGGGGAGTGGGGGGGCGGGTGTGGAACAGAGGGAAGGCTTAGCAATATCACCCCCTGCTGGAGAAAGAAGGAGACTGCCCTCCCTACTAACGCATCTGTGACCACGTGCATCGGGTGCCCTCTGGTGGCAGCAGATCTGAGGATCTCTGAAATAATCAATGGAGCTGTAGTTCTTCAGCCCTTTCCTAAGCATTGACTGGGCGGAGATGGGGACAAAGTTTGCAGGACTGGCCCAGACTGTGCTGGAGAGTTGTAGTGTCAAACTCTAAACAGAAACACAGGCCACTAAATGATACATAAGGATCCCTGCAGACTGCATAATGACTTAGTAACATTAAAATGTAATGCTCTCTGTTCTGCTCTATTTCTGTTTGTTTTGTTAACTTGTTAACATTTTACATTTTAATCTTGTTCAGGAGCACTCCAGCAATTTTGGACAGCATGTGGCCTCTTGGCCATGGGTTTGACAGCTTTGATGCAGAGCACTGAACTAAGGAAATTCAAAGACACTCTCCCCAGAGAGCAAAAATAACCTTTTTTCATGGGAAAACAACACAGCATAGTATACAGGGCCTGGGCTAGAAGTCAGATGTCCAATAGTCTTCTAGCTCTGATCTTGTCTCTTAATTCACTGGGTGACCTTAGACAAGTAATTTCTCCTCTCTGGGCTTTCATTTACTCAAAGATGAGACTGGGATTGCTAAGAATTGGAGTCAGACAATCTGGGTTTGACTATGGTACTGCTATTTACCTTTTGGGTGAGTCCTAGGATAAATTGCTTCTCCTCCTTTTCTTACTTTTAAAATGAAACATTTAGTCCAGAGGGTCATTCTGCAGAAAAAAAAAAGGGCTTTTTTTCTAGAAAACTGTCACACATGTAGGAGAGCAGTGAAAAATAAGAGAGGAGATCACTGCAGGTTCTACAATGACTATATTTTCTTTTTTTTTTTTTTACTTTTATTTTCAGTTCCAGTTCTCCCTTTCTTTTCACCTCCTCCCCCACCACTGAGAAGGCAAGAGAAGTGATACCCATTACACATCTGAAGAACGAGCCTATTTTCTTAACAAAAACTTGAGACCTATACCGGCTAGCACTCTCCTCAGGGAAATGACGTGGTACATATGTTGTATTTAATTCCCCAAGAGAAGGCAATATTCTTGAGAGCAGGGAGAGTCTGCATTTTTTTTTCCTTTGTATTCTCCAGCACAGTGCTCATTTGGCACATAAAAGGCACTAAAAAAAAGTGCTCTTTGGATGGATTAATGAATGAAATATCTTTCTCACTAAGCCTCATTAACAGAATACTTTCTTTTCCTGAAGTCAGGAGCAATCATGCTAATGATGGTTAACATTTTACATAGTGCTTACTACGTACTAAGCACATTACGGTCATTACCTCATTTGAATCTCACAACAAACCTGGGAGGTAGGTACTATTATTATCCCCATTTTACAGCCAAAGCAACTGAGGCAGAGAATAAGTGATTCGCCCAAAGTCACACAAGTAAGTATCTGAGGAGGAATTTGAACTCAAGTCTTTCTGAGTCCAGGCCAAACACTCTATCTACTGCACTTCCTAAAAAGTGGCTGACAATAATGATTGCTGTATCTCCATAGTACTTTAAGGTCAACAGTACACCTTCCTTACAACAAGCTTCTGAAGGAGGATGTGAAAGTATTTTTATTCCCATTTTGCAGATGAAGAACTTTGTAAACTCTAAATCCTATGAGTATGGATTATTATCAATTAATAGAGCCTGACTCCACTCATAGATATTCTCTTTTCACTTCATGACCCTTATAGAAAGCATGGGCATAGCAACAAACATTTATCAATTGCTTTAACATTGTAGAATGAGTGTCTGAACTGGCAGGTAGTTTGGAATATAATTATTATTATTATAACAATAACAATAATAGTAATTAATTATATTATCTCATATGACTCTCACAGCAACCCAATGAAATAGGTGCTAGTGTTATCCCCATTTTAGAGATGAGAAAACCGAGACTGAGAGAAGTTTAGTCATTAGCCCATAGTCCCAAACCTAGTAGATATCAGAGCTAAGATCCAAAGCCAGTTTTCCTGCATCTCCAGTCCAGTACACTTTCCATCATGGAGGAGACTAGATTTGATTCAGTCAGAAACAAGGAGCACTGGAAAGATTTTCGAGAGATCAATAACAAGATAAAGACTGCTTTGTTTTTCTTGCTGTTCTTTTAACCGACATTTACCCTGCATCACAGACCTCCTCCAATGTTTCATTTTCATGGGGTGTTCATGACCCCTGGTTCTTAAAGCTTTTGCCAATGGGGTATGAGCTCAGGCAAGACCCCCCCCCCAAGATGGAAAGTCTTTGAGCATGAGCCCAGTGATGGACTTGCCATGTTTGCCTATCCTTCAAGGCTCAGTCTAGCTAAGACTGGCCATCAAGGGGTGATTTTTTTTGTCCATAATAACCTGTGCAGACTGCTGGCACTCTGGCGCAGAGGGGTTGAGATCTAGGCTGGTAGAGGAAATGCTCAGACCCGGAAAATGATGGATTTTTTGAAGTCACTTACATTTACACAGGGACTTTAGGTTTTAAATGAACTTTCCACATATTACCTCATTTGATCGTCACAGCACTCCATGTAGCAGACAAGGCAGAGATCATCATTCCCCATTTCACAAATGGGAAACTCAAACTCAGAAAGGAAGTGACATGCCCCAAGGTTAGCCTCAGGAGACATTGTCTAGGTCCCCGTTCTCATCCTACTTACCCAGCTGACTTTCTCTCTTGGGCCACGGCCCTCTTTTTCCTCCCATTCTGGAAGGCCCCAGTGGTTATGAGAGCTGGGACTGTGGGGGCCAGAGAGAGAGAACAAGACTGAGTAACTGCCTCCAGCCAAGGCTCCTGAAGAAACAACAGCGTCATCTACAGGAGAGCCAAGGCTGGTTCAATCTATTAGAAAAAATAATACTTCAAGTTGCACTGAAAGCCTATCCTCACCATTCCTCCCACCAACAAGCAGGTTTTTGATCAGGACAGTTGCAGGAAAGAGAGGAGAAGGAGGAGAAGAACTGAGAGTCAGTTCACAAGAGGCTGATAAATTCTTCCAAAAGCTCAAAATGGCAGCAGTATCACAATCACAGGGGCTGCACTGGGTAAAAGACCCAAGGTAGCAATCAGAGGAAGGAGTGTTGGACAGTTCCAGGGCTTCCTTGCCCATGATTTCTTTGCAGTAGAATTTGGTTTTCATGGTTAGCTCACTGGATCACAAAGATTTAATGCTAAATGGAAACTAAGAGGATGTCCATCAACTGGGGAATGGTTAAAGAAGTTGTGGTAGATGACTGTAATACAATATTACTGGGAGAAATGTTGAGCAGTCAGATTTAAGAAAAACACGGAAAAGCTTGCATGAAATAATGAAGTAAAAGGAGCTAACTATGAGAATGTTGTATATAGTAACAGCAATATTGTTCAGAGAACAACTGTGATTATTATGAATACTGAAAATACTCAAATCAACTACAAAGGATCTATGAAGGAAGATGCTATCCACCTCTAGAGAAAGAACTGATAAATAGAAGTATGCACAGTATGATTATACACATATTTATAAATATCTGTGTCAAATGGTGACCTTCTCTACTGTGGGGTAGGGAGACAGGGAGGCAGACAGTTTGGTATTTAAAATGCAACAAAGAAAAATAAATTCAATTAAGAAAGAAAGAAGATTTTGTGCTAGAAGGGACCTTAGAACTCCACATTTTATAGAAGGGTTAGAATGGACCTAGATCTCAGAACACAGATTGTTAGAATTGGAAGAGAACTTGAGAGAACATTTGGTCCAACCTCTCATTTTAAAGTCATGTAAACCAAGGCCCAAAAGTTAAGTGAGTTGCCCAAGTGTCCCACAAACCCATTGCTAATTCTAGCACACAACACAGTGAATGTTGAAAGGGCAGCAATTATACCATATCTAAACTTTGTGCTTCTCCCAGCACACAGTAGGTGTTTCATAGACACTTGTAACTATGGTCTTTCCTTCCTCTTTCTACTACTTAATAACAAAAGTGAATCACAATGACCAGAGAAGGCTGAATTTAGGTCACACTTTTGTCCCCAATCTGCCTCATATAAAACCTAAATACAGCCTACAATTGGTGTCATTTTTCAATTTATCTATAATTCTTTCTTCCATTCAAAGTGATCTCATTTTAGGGTTACAGAACTATATTTGGTTCTCTCAGCCATAAAGGATGCCAAAAGATACAGTGGAAGAAAGCTTGGATGACCACTCACCCAGGATGTTGTGGAGAAAATTTCTGTTCAGGTACAAGTTGGACTAAATGATTTGTGTTGTTAAATTTTCAGTGTGAGCATATCAGAAATCAGCAGATCCTACAAATCAGGGCTTGATTTACTGTTTTGCTGATCCTCTCAGCTTAAGGAAGTAATAGTGAAAATGTTAGTAAAGCTAATTAAGCTAAAACATGTGTCCTGAATATTGTAAAGCAATATTGCAATAAAGCAGCATTATTTTCAGAGAGTGGGTTGTTAAACATTTACTACATACCCTTGCTTCCAACCCTAAGATTTTGGGAAGGGAGGAAATTCATTCTAGTCAGCAGGGTGGGTATCAATACAGCACAAAGATGGAAGAGAGCAGAACTGATCAGGGAATAGCATGCCATGCAGTTTGGTTGAAATATAGGCTGCAACAAGGGGAGCAGATCATCCATATGTATCTTACATGGCTAGTTATTGCCCCATGATCCAGTATCCCACTTTGGTCCTAGTTGTCAGGACGAGATTTGGAATTCCCAGAATGAGAATTCTATTCATATTTGCAGAGTTAGGCTAAGGGGTGGTGGAAAGCAAGACTAAAAAGGGGACAGTATCATAGCATTTGAAGCTAGAATGTTCCTTAGACAATTATCTAGCTCAGAGGTGTCAGACACATAGCCTAGGCAGCCAACAATCCTCTTGAGTGATCCAGATCAAAATGTCATTGGGAAATATTTAACTAAAGAATAAAGATGCAATAGAACATGGATAATGCCCATCTGTGGTTTTCTAAGTCAATGTGCTGCTGGAAGGGACCCTTTTGTATAGTTCAGCTGTTGATGTTTCTATTTGATTTTGACACCACTGCTCTTTTTTAGTGGTCCTCTTCTTACAGAGAAGAAATTAAGACAAGTGCACCAGAATTCATACCCTAGAACAGGACAGAACAAAACTGAGTTCTAGCCCAAACGGGTGAACCCTGAACACTTTTGGTTAGGCACAAGATTTCCTCAATATAGACCACAGAGCATTCCTAGATGAGAACATTCTTTCTACAATGCAGGGCAACACCTTCTTTGGAATGTAGGGTCTGGGAGAGTTACTTAGACCCCTGAAAGATGAACTGCTTACCCAGGCTCATACAGCCAAAGCTAGGACTGAAGCCAGGTCTTCTTAGCTCTGAGTAAAGACTTATTTTTTCTTTTTTGAGAAATTCAAAATTGGATTGGGCTGGGTGAGACTAGAAGGTATTGGAACAGAGACTCTAGAGATTCATCAGCCAACCCTCACCCTCCAGATCCATCTGATAGTAGAAAGACCTCTGGCCTTGGTGTCAGAGGACATGGAATTGAGTCCCAGCTCTTCTATTTACTACTTGTGTGACCTGGGACAAGTCATTTCCCCACCTTGGGCCTCAGTTTCCACATCTATAAAATGGATCAGTCTTTCCTAAGGACCCTTCCAGCACTATAATTCTATGCTCTATAACTCTACATTCTGGGAGTCTTTCCAAGTCTAAAATCCTATGTGCCCTCAGGGTTCGTAATAACATCAATAACAATAACTCACATTTATAGAGTGCTTTAAAATGTACAAAATGCTTTGCATCTATTATTTCACTTGATCTTTGCTATAGCAGGAAGGCAGGTGGTGAAAGAGCTAGATTGAGAGTCAGGAAGATCTGAGTTCAAATTCTGATTCAGACATTTGCTTACTATGTGATCCTGGGCACATCCTTTAACCTATCTCATTCTCAGTTTCCTACTGTTTAAAGGGTGGATGATAATAGCACCTACTTCCCAGGGTTGTTGTAAGGATCAAGATATAAGATAGATAAAGTGCTGTATAAATGCAAAACATTCTTATTAATTATCTATTAATAGATAAGCACTATCATCACCTCTTTTTTTTCAGTTGAGACAACGGGTGAAAAGGTGAGTGACTTGAACAGGGCCACACAGCTATTTCATCTCTAAGGTAGGATTTGAACCCAGGTCTTCCTGACTGCAAGTCTATCCCTCTATTCACTGGCACTCAATAAATAACATGTATTAAGAGTCCACTATGTGCCAGACACTGTGCTGAGGGCTGGGGATATAAAAAGAAGAAAAGGATAGTCCCTGCCCTCAAGGAGCTTATAATCTAATGGGGGAAATAATAAGCAAACACACATATAGAAGGTAGGCTCTGCAGAGGATAAATAGGAAATAATTAAAAGAGAGAAAGCACTGGAATTAAGAGGAGTTAGAGAAGGCTTCCTGTAGAAGGTGGCAATTTAGTTGAGATTTCAAGGAGGTTGGGAGCTTTTATATCATGCTGTCTCCTCTAGTACTTGGGGCTTTTTGAAAGTTTCCCCAGCTTGCTGTTTCAGAAAAGCCTCAAATTTATGCCTTGTCCCTTTGGCCCCTTCCTGGCACTCACTCAGGGCCTGTTGGCACTCCACTCCCTCATGGCTCCAGTATTCCACACAACCAGCCCTCTCCTCCAGTGCGGGGCAGGGGCCACCGCCATTCCTTGGCTCTCTTAAGACTTGTCTCCTTCGAACTCGAAAAGTGACAGTGCAGGGTTCGACACACCGGCTCCAGCCACTCCACTCTGACACTGCGCAGGTCACAGCTGGAAGAACAAACAGAGATCCATGGTGTGACTCTCCCAGACCTTCCAGACCTTTCCAGACCTTTCTCTGACATCTGAGCCAGATTAAGCCCCAGAGAGGATTATGTTGTGATGGAAAAAACACTGAGCTCCAACTCATCCCTCTACCACTAACTGATCAGGCAAGTCACATAAACTCTATGTCACTGTTTTCCCATTTGTAAATCAGGCATAATGATGCATACCTCACAGAAGTGTTGAGACGATCAAATGAGATAACAGATGAGAAGTCTGAATGGTATAAAATAGAATACATACAAATATAAAGCACTGATTATCATTATTGTCACCTATGAAAATTTTCATTGGAAAAGATCTCAAAAGTAATATAGTCCAAACATACCTAAACAAGGAGCAGCTAGGTGGTGCAATGGATAAAGCACCAGTGCAGGAGTCAGGAGGACCTGAGTTCAAATATCACCTCAGACACTTGACACTCACTAGCTGAGTGACCTTGGGCAAGTCACTTAACCTCAACTGCCTCATCCTGGGTCATCTCCAGTCATCCTGATGAATATCTGGTCACTGGATTCAGATGACTCTGAAGGAGAAGTGAGGCTGGTGACTTGCACAGCCTTCCCTCACTCAAAACAAAGTCAAGTGTAAGTCATGTCTTTATTTTTCTGATGGCATGTTCTTCTTAAGCAGCAAAGGATGAACACACACACCTAAACAAGTGGAATGTAAGTAAAGTCGGGGACTCACCTGAGCTCTCCCCAATTCCCCTTCAAACAATGTTAAAATAATGCCTCAAAATAGTAGAACCAACAAAAGGATGGGATGAAACAATTTTCCAGCCCAGGACAACTTAGGAGGTTGGCAAGGAAGATCTGTCTCACTAGAGTAAAAGTGAAATGCAATCTAGTGTAGACTCTACCCCCAGCAAGTCAGCAGCAGGCCTTGGGGCTCTTAGCCCACAGACTCTGAGAGGTTTGGACAACTGATCAGAAGGAGATTACAAGGGCCCTGGGAGCAGGACTCTGTTGCATTGCCTATACTTAATTCTGGGTCAAAGTCCCAGGGTGAGAAGGAGCACTAACAGCAACAGGGATACTGGTCAAAGTTCCAGGGTGGAAAATAATGCTTTTGGTCACTCAGAAACCTGAGCGTAAGCCAGAAGAAGAGTGACCACACCTCTGCTTAGATCCTACCACCTTGGAAGACCTGAAAACTTACACACCCCCAAAAGTAGCTCTGAAAATAGTAGCACAAAAATGTGAAGTTTGGGATAGTACTTCCTTCGCCCCAAGAACAGAGCCGAACTTTAATAGAAAGTTAAAAGCCAAGAAACAGGCTGGAAAATGAGCAAACAACAAAAAATAACCTGACAATAGAAGGTTACTATGGTAAGAGGGAAGATCAAAACACAAACTGAGAAGACAATGTCAAAACAGCTACATGCAAAGCCTCAAAGAAGAATGTTAATTGGTCTCACATCCAAAAAATAATTCCTGGAGGAACTTTTAAAATTCAAGAGAGGTAGAGTAAAAATTGGAAAAACAAATGAGAGAGAAAATCAAGAAAAGATTTGGGGCCAAGAAAATCATGGGGCCACATCCAGAGAAAGAACTGTGGAATTCAGTCGCAGAATGTAGTAGATCATTTTTTGTGTGTATTACATTTTGGTTTGTTATATGATTTCTCCAACTCAGTTTAATTCTTCCATGCAACATGACTATAGTGAAAATGTATTGAATAGGAATATATGTGAAGAACCTATATAAAATTGTATGCCCTCTCAGGGAGGGAGGGGGAGGAGAAAGAGGGGGAAAAAAATCTAAGTTATATGGTAGTGATTGTGAATACTAAAAATAAAAAAAATTAGTTTAAAAAAGAAAAAAAAGAAAATTTTGAGGGGAAAATAGTCTACAACTTGGTAAAAGAGGAACAAAAAAATACTGAAGAAAATAACCCCATAAAAACCAGAATAGGACTAATGTTAAAGGAGGCACAAAAATCCACTAGAAAAGGAGAGTTCCTTAAAAAGCAGAATTGGCCAAATAGAAAATGAGGTTAAAAAAAAAAAAACTCAAAAAACAGAACTGGCCAGATGGAAAAAGAGGCACAAAAGTTCATTAAAGAAAATAATTCCTTAAGCATTAGAATTGACTAAGTGGAACCTAATGATTCCATAAGACATCAAGAAACAATAAAATCAAATCAAATGAATGAAAAAAAACAAGAAAATGTGAAATATCTCATTGGAAAAATAACTGAACTGGAAAATAGAATGAAGAGAGGTGATTTAAGAATTATTGGACTACCTGAAAACCACAATCAAAAAAAGACCCTAGACATAACATTTCAAGAAATTATCAAAGAAAACTATCCTGAACCACTGGGTAAAATAGAAGTTGAGAAAATTCATTAGTCACCTCGTGAAAGAGATCCCAAAATGAAAACTCTCAGATATATTATACCCCAATCTTAAAGCTTTCAAATTAAGGAAAAAATATTGCAAGTAGTTAGAAATAAACAATTCAAATATCATTGAGCTACAGTCAAGTTAATACAAGATTTAGCAGCTTCTACATTAAAGGATCAGAGGGCTTGGGATATGATATTCTGGAGAGCAAAGGAGCTAGGATTACAACTAAGAATCACTTACCTAGTAAAGCTGAGTATAACCCCTCAGCAGGAAAAATAGATATTTGATGAAATAAAGGACTTCTAAGAATTCCTGACAAAAAAAAGACCTGAGCTGAATAGAAAATTTGACTTTCAAATACAAGACTCATGATATGCATAAAAAAGTAAACAGGAAAGAGAAATCACAAGGGATTCAATAAAGTTAAACTGTATACATTCCTACATGAGAAAATTATACTTATAACTCCTAAGAATTTTATCATTATCAGGGCAATTAGAAGGAGTATACATAGAGGACATGGCTATGAATTGACTATGATGGGATGTATAAAAATAAAATAAAATTAAGGGGTGAGAAAGGGATACACTGGGAGAAGGAAAAGGAGAGGTAGAATAGGGTAAATCATCTCACATAAAAGAAGTGCAAAAGGGTTATTACAGTGCATGGAAAGATGAGAATGAGGATGGGTGGCAAGAAATACTTGAACCTTACTCTCATTGGAATTGGCTCAAGGAGGGAACAACATACACACTCAGCTGGGTATGGAAATATAACTTACCCTACAGTGAAGTAGGAGGGGAAGTGAATAAGATGAGGGGAGGTTGAGAGATGGGACAGCGGATTGGGGCGGAGGGTGGTGCAGTGATCAGAAGCAAAACATTTTTGAGGAAGGACAGGGTAAAAGGAGAGAGAGAGAGGAAGTGCTAAACTAGAGGAAGGGAGTAGGATGGATAGAAATATACAACTAGTAATCATAGCTGTAAATGTGAATGAGATGAACTCACCCATAAAATGGAAGCAGCAGAATGAATTAAAAACCAGAATTCTACAATATGTTGCTTTCAAGAAACACTTGAAGCAGAGAGACACACACAGAATAAAGGTAAGGAGCTGGAGCAGAATATATCATGCTTCATCTAAAGTTAAAAAAAGAAGCAGGGGTAGCAATTATGATCTCAGACAAAGCAAAAGCAAAAATAGATCCAATTAAAAGAGATTATCAGAGAAACTACATTTTGCTAAAGGGTGCCATAGACAATGAAGTGATATCAATACTAAATATATGTGCACCAAATGATATTGCAACCAAACTACATTAAATTAAAAAGGTGTTGCACAAACAAAACCAGTGCAGTTGAGATTAGAAGGAAAGCAAAAGACTGTGGGTTGAGGGGGAAGGATTTTACAGCAAGTTTCTCTGAACAAAGCCTTGTTTCTCAAATATATAGAAAATTGAGTCAAATTTATAAGAATACAAACCATTCCCCAATTGATCAAAAATTGGTCAAAGGATATGACCAATAGTTTTCAGATGAAGAAATCAAAGTTATCTCTAGTCAAATGAAAAAATGCTCTAAATCAGTACTGATTAGAGAAATGCGCATTAAAACAACTCTGAGGTACCACCTCATGCATGTCAGATTGATTAATATGACAGAAAAGAAAAAAGACAAATGTTGGGAGGGATACGGAAAAATAGGGACACTAATAGGACACACTAGAATCCTCTTGACTTCAGGTCCAGTGCTCTATCTACTGTGCCACATAGCTGTCTGGAGTTAGAAGACCTGAGTTCAAATTCAAATTTAGACACTTACTAGTTGTGTAACCCTGGGCAAGTCAATGGGGCAGCTAGTGCAGTGGATAGAGTACTGGACTCATCCTTATGAGTTCAAGTCTGGACTCAGACACTTACTATGTGACCCTGAGCAAGTCATTTAACCCCATTTGCCTCAGTTTCCTCATCTGTAAAGTAGGGATAATATTAGCATTTACCTTCAGAATTGTAGTGAGCATCAAATGAAATAATATCTACAAAGTATTTTACAAGCCTTGAAGTACTATATAAATGCTAACTATTATGATTATTATTTTAAGGTCTTTAATAACGAGGAACCCACTTAAGGCAGCATAATACAGTGAGATTTAGAATTGATGGGGACATATTGAATGTTTCATGTTTCCCTCGAGCCTTCTCCTCCCCAGAGCGGACTCCACCATTTTCTTCAGCCATTCCTAATGACCTGGTTTTCATTAGCCAAGCTCTAGCTCATAAGACCCATTCTGAACATGAAAGTTGGGAAGGGATTTTGGAGATCAGTTAGGTCAATAGCGATCTCCCTTTTTCCCCTCAATACATTCTACACATAGGGAACCTCAGACCCATCAGAGGGGGAAGTGCCCCAGGTCAAGTGAGTGAGTGATCAAGGGGAGTCCATGAGTCAGACTCAGTTCTCCTCGATATTCATTCAGTGCTTTTTCCTGAGAGTTTTCGTCTATACGTCATAGATATTGCTAAAACTATATATATGAGTATAACATGGTATATACTTGCATTAGATGTTTGTTGTTGCTCAGTCAGGTCCAACTCTTTGCTGTTTTCCTGACAAAGATACTGGAGTGGTTGGCTATTTCCCTCTCCAGTGAATTAAGGCGAACAGAAGTTAAGTGACTTGCCTAGGGTCTCACAGCAAGTTGAAAGTCTGAAGCCAGATTTGAATATAAATTTGATTTGAACTCAGTTCTTTCAGACTCCAGACCCAATGCTCTGACCGCTAAGCCATATAGCTGTCTCCTATATTAGACATCTAATATAAGCATTAATATATAAAATTATAAGTAAATCAGTTTCAAAAATCATATTGATAGGGGATCGTCATCCAGTTTCATCCAAATGATCTCAATCAGGGCCCTCTCCCTTACATCACAGGAACTATATCCTCCTTAGAGCATCAAAGTTGCAGAAATAAATCACAGGGTAAAATGAACCTTGCCTTGGTGAGCACCCTTACTGCCTCAAGGAGGTCATTAGACTGCACAGTGGATAGAATACTAAGTCAGAAAGATGTGAGTTCAAATCCAGCCTCAGTCACTAGATGTGTAACCTTGGACAAATCACTTAACCACTCTCTGCCTCAGTTTCCTCCTCTGTAAAATGGGGGTAATAACAGCACCAATCTCCCAGGGTTGTTGTGAGATATTTGTAAAATGCTAAGCAGAGTGCCTGATATATAGTAGGTACTTAATAAGTGCTTTTTACTTCCTTCCAAAGGAAATACTCTAAGAGAAATATTTGCAAATGCTAGGTCCTAAATTTATAACAGTCTTCAGGCCCTAAACTTTTCAGTCCCGGTGCTGCAGTAAGATTTCTAGACCCCACACCAGATATGTATTTGCCTTCTTGCAGCTTCCAAATAAGAAGATGCATTGGTGCTGGGGTTAGTGAGGAAATCTTTTGTTTCCTCTTCTACAAGAGGAAAATCATAAATAAATCACCATCATCATTGCTGTACTCATATAATGTTTTACAAACGATTTTCCTCACAACTCTGTGAGGCAGGTAGCTTCACAAAGTTCGATTCTTACTCCCATTTTACAGATAAGAAAATGAAGACTCAGAGAGGGGAAGTGACTTGACCGGAAAGTGGCAGAGCCAGAATCCCATCTCGGGTCTTCTGAGTCTAGATCCAGCACTCATTCCACAGTGCTAAATCAAAATGCCAGAGCTGGACAGAGACTGCTATCTAAAAGTGTTATAGAAATTCAAATCATCATTATCATCATTATTACTGGTAAAAGTATCTTAGAGATAATCTACTCCAACTTCCTCATTTTACAAATATAAAAACTGAGGCCAAGTGACTTGCCCAAGGTCACACAGGCATTAGTGAGAGAGCAGGGACTAAAACTCATAACTTCAGACTCTTGGTCCAAATATTTTACCCCTCACATCAAAACCCAACTATTAATTTTATGTCCTAAGTAAAAATTCACAAGGGACATACATATTTTGATTATCTGTATAATGGTCAGCTCAATGACCATTAATCAACATGAAGGCACACACATCTAAGGTGTTGCTATTTCTCAACATTTATTCATTTGCCCAAAATTAGGGCAATTCTCAAAGATTTCCATGGGAGCGGCTTTATTGCTCAGTGGGCTGCAGCTATTAGCAAAGTAAATGGCATCATCTCAGTGTAGCAGAAGGAGTTCTAGACTGGAAGTCACAAGATCTGGGTTCTTAGTCTTGGCTGTGCCTACTCTGTGACCTTGAATAAATCCCTTTCCCCTTCTGGGCCTCAGTTTCTCCATTTACATACTTAGTGAAATTAGGAAAAGGAACTAGATAGCCTCTAACATACCTTCCAGAGACGAACAATAGTCCTAGTCCTATAGCATTTAAAGTTTATAAACTATTTTCCCCAGAACAGTTCTAACGGAAAAGTTATGCAAGTCATTTGAGAGGAAAAAGCTGAGATTCAGAAAGCAGTGAAGTGATTTTTCCAAGGTAACAGCTATTGAGTGGTGGAGGCAGGAGGCAAACCCAGATTTCCAGGTTGAAGGTGCAATGTTCTTTCCACTACACCATGCTGTCTCTCTTAGAGTCAATGATTATGAAACAAGTTTAAGTTCACATACAGGCACACAGTTTTCGGTCTGAAAGTTATTTTGAAGATCACCTAGTCCAAGTCCCTCACTTAAAAAACAAGGAAATTGGGAGCAGGATAGGATGGAGGGAAATATAGTTAGTCTTTCACAATATGACTATTATAGAAGTGCTTTGCATGACTACACATGTATA
Source organism: Bettongia penicillata ogilbyi (assembly GCA_023548195.1). NCBI lineage: Eukaryota > Metazoa > Chordata > Mammalia > Diprotodontia > Potoroidae > Bettongia > Bettongia penicillata. The sequence goes on along the minus strand of JAJHZJ010000292.1, from coordinate 20,590,938 downwards.
ACCTATATCAAATTGCTTGCCTTCTCAATGAGGGTGGGTGTGGAAGGAGGAAAGGAGAGAATTTGGAACTCAAAGTTTTAAAAACAAATGTTAAAAATTGCTTTTACAGCAACTGGGAAATAAGATGTAAGGCAATGGGGTATAGAAATCTATCTGTCCCTACAGGAAAATAGTAGGGAAAAGGATAAGAGAAGAGGAGGGGGATGATAGAAGGGATGGCAGATTGGAAGAAGGGATAATCAGAATGCATGCCATCTTGTGGGGAGGGGAGGAATGGGGAGAAAATCTGGAACTCAAAATCTTGTGGAACGGAATGTTGAAAACCAAAAAGAAATTAATTAATAAAAAGAAAAAAACAAGAAAACTGAGGCTTCAGCAGAGTAGGAATTGTATAGTATGGTGGAAAGAACACTGGATTTGGAACCATGGAACATGAGCTAAACTCTTGATTCTTCCACATACTGGCTGAGTGACCTTGAGAAAGTTTCTTTAAATCTTTGAACCTCAGTAAAATGAAGGGACAATACTAGCTGATCTCTAAGGGTCCTTTCCGCTAGAAATCTATGGACTTTTGATCCTCTGTCTTGTTACTGCTAGCATCTATGGGAATAGGAAGGGCCTCTTGAATGAGATGACACTGAAATTGAGCTTTGAAAGGTAGCCAAGGATCCCAAGAGACAGAGGTGAGGAGAAAGAGCTTTCTAGGCATGAAAAGAAAAGGAATCAGGAGAAAAAGAAAAGGAAGTAGGCCAGTTTGCCTGATGTGAAGAGTGTGAAGCACAATAGTATGTAATCTGCCTGGGAAAAGAGACTGAAGCCAGAATGTGATGGGCTTTATATGGCAAACAAAAAATTTTCATTTTATCCCATAGGCAATAGAAAACCACTGAAATTCCTGAGAAGGAGAATGACATGATCAAAACTGTGTTTTAAGAATATCAGTTTGACAACTGTGTGGAGAATGGAGTAGACAGGGGAGAGCTAGGGAGGTCAATTAGGAAGCTATTAATAACTCAAGTAAGAGGCAATGAGCACCTGGACTAGAATCTGTGAGAAAAAGGAAGGAAGGAAAGAAGAAAAAATTAAGAAAGGAAGGAAGGAAGAAATAAAAAAGGAAAGAAGGAAGAAAAGAAGAGAAAGAAGAAATAAAGGAAGGAAAGAAAGAAAAGAGAAAAAAGAAAGAAGGAAGGAAGGAAGGAAGAAAGAAAGGAAGGAAGGAAGGAAGGAAGGAAGAAAGAAAGAAAGAAAGAAAGAAAGAAAGAAAGAAAGAAAGAAAGAAAGAAAGAAAGAAAGAAAGAAAGAAAGAAAGAAAGAAAGAAAGAAAGAAAGAAAGAAAGAAAGAAAGAAAGAAAGAAAGAAGAAAGAGAAAGAAAGACATTTGAGAGATGTTAAGGAGCTGGAATCAAGACTTTAAAACTGATTAGATATGGAGGGGTGAGTGAGAGTAGAGAGTTGAGGATGGTTCCTAGATTTCACACTTGGGTAATTGGAAGAATGGTATGTCCTTGACAGAAACAGGAAAATGAGGGTGGCTGGGCTTAGAGAACAATAGAATGGGTTCTGCTTTGGACTTAATGTCAATGGAACATCCAGATGGAAATGTCCAGCAAGTATTTAGAAAGTCAGAAATGGAGCTCAGGGAGAGGTATGAACTGGCTATGGAACATAGAGAGTTAAATTCATGTAAGTTAAGAATATCACTGAGAAAGAGTAGAGAGAGAGAAAAAAAGAAAATAACCCAGGATAGAACCCTGAGGCACACTCACAAACATGAAGAAGGACACGGACGACAAATCTACAAAGTACACTGAGAAATACAAACCCGCTGGATAAGATGAAAGCCACAACCAGGCAGTATCATGAAAACCTCAGTGAGGCAGAGGGAGAGGATTTTCCTAATATCTATGATTATAGAGAAGAATCCCTAACAGAATCTATCTAATATAACTTTCCTCTTATGACAAGAGGTAATTATTACTGAGGGAAAGAAACCTGATTTCAAAATGAAAACTCACCCCAAATTTATCTACACACCCCCTAAGGGGAAATGAAACTGTGAACTCTATAAAAATTGCCTCACATACAAAGCGCTCAGGAAATGAAACTCGTCATAGCAAAAACTACCCCACTAGGTGGCAATATTTCAGAAAATTATAGTGTATCTATATATAATTTATTTATAATATTCATTTACACTATATATATCCTATGTATACAATGTATATTACTACAGTGTTTTCCTAGTAGAAAACACTGACTCAAATTTAACAGCAATAGCACCTAAACAACCTAAGTTAAAGCAAGTCAGCCTGTCCACAAGTCTTTACTTTCAACTTTCTTCTCTGATCAGATGAGCGCAGCACAAAGGGAAGTTTGTGCCTCACAACCTATATGACGTTGAAGGATAAAAGGAAGCTGAAGGGGATGGCACCTTCAGTGTTTGCGGGAGATGTTTATGACAATTTCTACTCCTCCAAAACAAATCTTCTCCCCCTAGATTTAGAGCAATTCTTTCAGAGAGATTTGACTAAGCCCTGGATTCTCAGCATTCCAGTCATTCAAATGATAGAGTGGGGAAGGAGGGAAAGGAAGGCAGAAAACCCAACTTTGTAAGTTGTGGATAGATCACTGGAATTTGGAGTCAAAAAAACATTGTCACTTAACATCTCAGTTAAATTTCTTTTTAATTTTTAATTAATAAAATTTATTTAATTTAATAAATTAAATATTTAATATTAAATAAAAATCCACTAAATTAAATAATTAATTAAATTTGATTAATTAATTTATTTTAGGTTTATATAGACAAAATAATTTATTCACTCATACTGTTACTGTATACTAGGTTTCAAGAATTATTCCAAGTGCTTTACAAATATCATCTCATTTGATTCTTACAACCTTAGGAGATAGGTGCTATTATTATCTCACTTTACAGATGAGGAAACTAAGGCAAATAGTTGTCCATGGTTCACACAGCTTGTAAGTGTATGAGGCCAAATTTGAACTCAGTTCTTCTTGACTCCAGTTCTAGAACTCTATCCACTGAACCACTTAGCTGCCTCTGTGTGAATAAGATACATTTTTTTTGGACCTGGCCAAAGTGGGGTTTTATTTTGCATGACTATGCATAGTTGTTCCATAGGTTTTGCTTTTCACCTTTTTTTTTCAGTGGCTAGGAGGGGAGGTAAGAAGAGAAAAAATAAATATTTGTTAATTGAAAAAACAAAAATCAAAGTAAAAAACAAAAAAGTTGTGCATCCTAGTGGTAGTGGAACTCCATCAAGCACTGTTAGTTTCAGAATTAGCCACTGAATATTGTGATAAAGCTATTCTGGAACAATGTCTGTACTCTTGCCAATTACCTGATACAGCAGAACACTCCAGTGTCCCCAAAGAGATAAAAGTTGAAGAGGATGTCTGGAAATTAGTTGCTAGATCCCGTATGGAGAACAAGAGCTTGGCAAGAAATTTTAAAATCTTCCTGGAGAGAGGGAGATGGATGGAAGATGAAATGAGGTATCTACTCAAAAAGATAATAAGTTTGCCAGTGCAAAGACAAAGTACTTCTATACAAAGAGACGAGCCTTTTTTTTTTCCATCCCTCATCCAAACTTTTCAGGTTCTATCTGGGGCACAACCATCCTTCGAATCACTCAGCTTAACAGTCTAGGAATCATCTTCAACTCTTCTCTCTCCCTCATCCCCCATATCAACACTTGTTGATTCTACCTCCACGACATCTGTTAGTACCCATCCCTTTCTCTTCATTCATTTAGCCACCTCATCACTTCTCACCTGGATTGTTGCAACAGTCTCCTCACTGGACCTCCAGCTGCCAGGCTTGCCCTCTCTAATCCATCTTCCACATAAGCTGCCAAAATTTTCTTCCTAAAGCACAATGTAAGCTTGATGACCCCCCTGCTCCAAAACTTTGAGAGCTTCCTTTTGCCTTTAGGATAAAAAACAAACTCAGCTTGGCATTTAAAGTCCTTCACAATCTAACTTTAGACTATTTTATTGCAAATTTATTACCCGTTACTCACCCTTATGCAGAACATGGAGCACATGTTTGATTCCCTGAACTCAAAACACTGCTTTCATGTTTTTGTGCAGGCTTTTCCCTATGTCTAGAATCTTCAAGAGCTTAGACATGTTCTAGGATTTGTTGGCAACTGTCAGAAAAGCACCACCATCGCTAAGTCTCTCAATGAGCTCACTTGTAGGTTTATGGTTGAGAAGTACTAGACACAGAAGGGCAAAAAAGGGAGCAATCTCATCCCTTTGGCCCCATTTGGAGGTCATTATGACAAAAAATATAAATAAGTTTTAAGGGACTAGTTCACATGTGCACTGGTCCTGGCTTCTCAAATTCGAGGAAGCATATTGTGTTATACACTGATGCTAGCCTGGGCTTGTGAGAAATCTTACCCCAGAAGAACAGTGGGGTGATAGAAACATCTACAAGCATTTCCCCACAACATGGGTTTGGACCACTTCTCTTCCCTCCTGCAACATGAATTAGCTTTTCCTAAAAGAACATAAAGCTGTCCCCTGCCTTCCCTGATGCAGCTTCCTGGTCATCTAAGGGCATCAAAAGGGACAGCCAAAAAGAGCGGTTTCCTTGGATTTGCTGCATTTCTGAAGACCACAAAAGGCATGATGTCCTCCTTCAACATATCCTACCCTGATGACCAGGAATTTTCTCAGATGGAGACAAGGGAGGTCATGTCCAGAGAAGCTAAAAGTCACTGTATCTTTGTTGCACATCCTTGCCATGTTAGAGCAAAGTAAACCTCCTCTTGTTAACATTTCAATGCCTTGAGTGTGCCATGTTTCATCCTAACATCCAACCTAAACTAAGAGAATGTTGATGCTGGGGCCTCCTCCAACAAATTGGCATCAAAAGCTGATTGCATTTTCTAGTTAGGAACTTACTGAGAGGGAGACTCATTATCCCATACACATTTTGGCATTCTTGGCTTTGAAGTAGGTTTTCGCTAATAAGTTCTAAGAATATGTATATTGTAACCAGTGCCAAATTGGATGCTGTCTGCCAGGGATGGGCAGAAGCACTAGCCAACTATGAGTTCATGGTGTACTATCAGCCAGGAAATAAGACCATGAATGCAGATGAAGCATGGTGTCCTGTAGAGCACATGAGTCTGAAGCTAAAATAATTCCAGAATGGGGTAAAGGTGATCTGAGAGAGTGAGAGAGACTGCTATCACGACATGAGAGTAAGGCTGAGAATCTGGGATACTGACCATCAGCCAAACCAGAGGAAAATTTTCATACTCTTTTTGTGTCATGAACTCCTTGGGCAATCCTAATTTAAAGCTGTTCAAGGTATAACGGGCAGCTAGGTGGCACAGGGGGTAGAGCCCTGGGCATGCAGTCAAGAAGACTCATCTTCCTGAGTCCAAATCCTGTCCCAGATATTTAGTAGCTGTGTGACCCTGGGCAAGTCACTTAACCATGTTTGCCTCAGTTTTCTCATCTGTAAAATGATCTGGAGATGGCAAATCACCAGAATCTTTGTCAAGAAAACCCCAAATAAAGTCACAAAGAGTCAGACACGACTGCACAACATATGCTTGTTTATGTGTGTTTGTAACGTGGGGCACAAATATCAGGGTGTACCCCCAAGAATTTTCAGAGTCTGAAAAAGTAGTAGTGTAGTAGCTAGTGTTTATGCAGCATTTTAAGATTTCCAGGTCATCTTATATATGTCATCTCATTTGATCCTCACAAAAACCCAATGAAATAGGTGCTATTATTATCCCCATTTTATAGATGAGGAAACTAAGGTTAAGCAACTTGCCCAGGATCATACAGCTAGTCTCAGGTGGGACTGGAACTCTTCCTAACCCCAAGTCTAGCTCTCTTAACCACGGAGTCATCTATCTATCCCCAGAGACATAAAAAAAAGATATCATTTTTGGGGAAAGACTTAAATCAGGGCAAAGGACACATTCTGCCCAGAGAAGGCTTTGGAGAGAAGAGAGTATTCAATGGAAGAAGGTTCTAAAAGTGACATCCCAGGGAGCCAGGTATGAGGCATCGACCCACATTCCTACTTGTGAAGGCAGAAAGCAAAAAGGATGGAGAATGTCATGGTGAGAAGAAAAAATGACTGTGATCATATGCCAGTATGAATCTTCCATATCCCACCCTAAGCTGGGCACGGTGTGATGCTCATCTCTCCTATTCCTGGAATAGATCAGAGCAATCTAATTCGAGAGTCCACCTGCTCCAGGCAATGGAGACATTGATGGGACCCAAGATCTAGTCCATTTGAACAAAATTAAGGGGCTACTGCATCTGCTTGTGTAGAGAGGTGGCCTTAATTCCCAAGCTACTCCCTCTTACCTTTTGGAAGCAAAAGAAGGAAGAGTAAGGGGATCCAGGGAGGTGGAAGGAACAATTGCCATGAAAAGTGTGTGTCACCAATACCCAAAGAGACATTACTGAACCAGAGCAGTGTAAATGAACTATGCACATGTTATGTTCAGGATAGGACCTACATCACTAAAAATCTGTTCAGGCCAAGGTAGCAATTCTCATTTCCTCCTCCCCTCTCCTTCTCTCTCCTAAAAGCACAAATAGACTCCTTTTAAGATCAATATTTACCTCAGGGTTTGTGAAACATTAATCCTTTTATATTAAAATTTTATTTTGTGTCTTGTGCATCAAAAGATAAAGCTGTTGGTCAATGGACTTTTTAAAAAAAAATAAGGTGGCTACAAAACCATCTAGATTGTTGTGTTTGTCGTTTGTTGCTGAAGAAGATCATGCCATCAGGTAAATGATGACATGACTTGCCCTTGACTTTGTTTTGAGTGAGGGAAGGATGCACAGAGGCCAAAGTCTTTGCAGGCACTTAGGGTGAGGCAACGCCCATTCACTGAATAGGCCTGTTTAAGAAGTAGCCAGGGCATGGCCCCTTTAAAGAGGTCAAGAAAAGAAAAACTTCGGGCTGAGAGGGAAACAGCAGCAGTTACTGTTGATAATCACTCTCAAGCTAAGATGGAACAGAGGAGCCCTCAGGCAGGGCCCCAGAAAAGTCCCAGTTTCAGAGTGCAGTAGATTTAAGACAAAACAAAACCATCTAGAACTTCAATCATGAAACAACATCTGAAAGTAGTGTTTTTGGCAGGTCCTTTCCCTCTTCCCTTTTCCTCTAAATTGAGAACCTCCATGAGTAGCTCAGCTAAGGAAACTTAGATACATAGAACCCCAAATTTGAGTGCTAGAGTCATGGGAGGAAAGGAGGAAATGACATTTTGAGTTGATGGTACCTGCTGTGATTTTAGGTTATCTCAGGTCTTTTGAGTTATCTACTTGCTACTACTTGATATTAACATGATTTTCCCAATAAAACTTTTGATTACTACAATATATAGTTCAAGTGATTTGTTAACAACAGCAAAATTAAACAAGAGAAGGAAATTGCCAGTGGATGGAGGCAGAGACACAAGGGACAAGTGATCTTAGAACTCGAGAAGAGCTGGAAGAAGTTGGGGCTGAGAAGTCTTCATCTGCCTACTCAGACAGGGCATGTGGCACATGTGGGAGCCTGGCACATTAGGGAGGGCAGCTAGATCCCTATGTCACTTTCATCTTCACTTCACACCTAACACAGTGCCTGGTAAGGGTAGTTGATTCATAAAGATGTATATAGTGGAAGGAGCTCTGGAGTCATAATCAAACCACCTAGCTTTTAGTTCCAGCTCTTTTACTTACTCTTTCTGTGACCTTCCTCACTGAGTCCCAGCTTTTTCTTTGTAAAACAAGGGAGGGGGTTAGATTAGGTGATCTCTAAAGTCACTTCCAGATCTAACATTCGGTATTCTATCTAAGATCCCTTTCAGTTCCAATATTCTTTGTTCTCAGGTTATTTCTAGCTCTCACATTCTCTACTTTTCAAGTTTCTTCTAATTCTAACGTTCTATCTTCTGAGCTCCCATCTAGCACTAATGGTCTGATTCTATAAATTGAATAGAATTCCCTAATACTGTAAATAGGAAATTTTGGACCATAGTTTCCTTGATTCCTGAACTCACAAAATTTTCAGTTGCTTGGTCTTGAGCCCCTAAAATAATTTCTGCTGAATCTGGGATTTATTTATAAGCAGATGGAGATGTGCCAACCAATAACCAGGAGGTTGGTTTCTGGTCCCACAGTCCTTTCCTTACTGTATAAATCAGGACCTAAAACAGGGCAAACAAAGGGAACAGAAGCTTTGATGAACACAAGGAATCATCTTTATCATCCCCCTCTCACCCACCCTCTTGCACACCTCCTGCCACCCTGGTCTGAGCTCTTTATATTCTGGAGAATGATGAGGTGTTGATAACATCAACTGGTTTGTGGGCTCTGGATCAGGAATGTGGGAACATTTCCCTTCAAACAATGTAACCACTGGTCTTTTCTGCCCATCTCCCCCTCCTAGGGCCCCACAGCACTCCCTTTCCACCGGTGAATAGCAACTCACACAAGTATGTCCCACTGGAAGGAGCCTTAGACTGTAGAATGTCAAAGCTATATAACATGGATATTAGTGTTGGAAGTGATTATAGGACATAGAAAATGAACAATTAGAAGTGGAAACAACCTGAAACTATAGAAAGGCTTCTCTCTGGGGCTGCCATGAAATCCCTGGCCCCTGTTCAGAACCCCACAGGCCACAGGCATGTCCCTGAAACTGTGCCTCAGTTCTCTTCCTGGGAAATGTATATAAGAATGCCAGGCAGAAGGAGTTGTGATACTTCTGAGTCCCTGAGGATCCACCCTTGCAACTATGTGTGGAATGATTGCAGGCATGTGCAAACACCAGATGTGTAGAGGTAGAAAACAATCTTGCTGTTCTAGGCAGATGATTTTCCAAGTACAGCCTAGAAGGGGCCAGTCTGGTGGCTTCATAATATTCAGAGAAGATATGGATATACCAGTGCACCTTTAGTGTGATTTAACATGGAATGAAATTCCCTCCCACCCCCCCTGCCTCACCCATCAAAAACAACACTTTCCCCCACAAATGACTGTAATTCCCTCAGTTCTTTAATTAAGAACTTGTGCCCTCTTTTAAAATGAAAGTGTTTCCAGACAAGGTAACCTTATTATGTTAATACCTTAGAATTATGTTATGTCAGTGCTCTAAGGAATCCTAGAAATCATTTAGTTCAATCCCCTCATCTTACAGGAAAAAACCCTGATATTCACCAAGGGGAAGTGATACCTAATGTTATACAGTGAGGTGGGGACAATGCCAGGGTTAGAATTTGGGTCTCCTGACTTTTATCTCAAGGCTAGAATGTCAAAGCTAGATCTTAGTGCTCATCTGATCCAATCCCCTCATTTTACAGATGGGGAAATTGAGGCTCAGAAATGGGAAGGATACTGACTCCTAATATCACACAGGGAATCAGAGGCAGAATCAGAACCAGAGTCTGGTCTTCTGACTCCTCATCTAGGATTCTTCCTACCACATACGGCATGATAAATAGTCAGCATTAAAGGCAAAGAAAAGCCATCACCACTCCAGGTCCAGCCAAACCCTAATCAGGTAAAGATGAAAATTCTCACATTGGAAAGAAACCAAAAAATAGCAGAGACAGCATCTCTAATGGCCAAGAATGAAAGCATCTCCTCAGTGCCTCAACTTTCTGTGATTCTGCAGAATTTTTTTAAGGGGAGGGAGGTAAAATAACCTCTTATCTTAAAGAAGTTCTATATCTCCAAGAAGCAGAATAAGCATTCACTTAAATCATACTCCATGAATACTCATTATTAATGCAGATAATGATTATTGTTGGTTATGATAGTAATGGTTTTAATAAAGATAATACAGGGATGGTGATAGTTTGAGTCCTATTACTCTTTCACTTAGGAAGTTATACTGTCACTAACCAGTCAGTAACTTCAGACACCACCATAAAAGCCCTCCGAGCCAGGGGAGAACTAGACCAGTGGTGGTGTGGGGGTCCCATCCCTTATGGCCCTCTACTATCAGCTCCTCAAGAATTCCTTTACAAATCCCTGAGTTTCTTTCGGCTTTCCATGCCCCTGCCTGAGGTCCCTAACTCCATGCCAGGTCCAGAGTCCCTCTTTCCCCCAGTCCTAATTTCTACCCTAACCCTAATCTAACATAGTCCTATTCCTAACTATGACCCCTCTACCCCATGCGTGGTCCCAGCACCCTCTTCATCCCACTGACCCCTTTATAGCCTCACCCCACCCCATGACTTTGGGGCAAGGAGGTTCACTTTCTTGGGCCTCAGTTCCCTCCTCTGCCAAATAGATGGGGTTGAATTAGATCACCTCTCGATCTGGGCTCCTGTTTTCCCTCCTCTCCTCACTGCCGAGCCCTTCCTCCCACTCTCAGACCTCCTTCTCGGTGCCGGTGCTCTATCCCAGGCTCAGTCACCCTCGTCCCGCGTCTCTCCGAGTCCCTGTGGACCACCCACGCCCACCCTCCCTGCTCATCCTCGTCCGGCTCCCACCTGGACAGGCACTCCCATAATCCTGGCAACAGTCCCCTGCTGTGCTGCATGCCTGGTCGCAGTAACAGAGCTGGGAGCCCAGAGAGAGACCTGCCGCTGTCCAGCCCCGGGAGACGCACGTCAGGTCCCGGCCCCGACAGCAGCGACCGAGCTCCGCACAGCCCGCTTGGGTCCGTGGGATCGCTCCCAGAGCCAGGGCCCAGGCCCAGGCCAGTACCGCACCATGGGCCATGTCCGGTGGACTCCCACGCCTGCCGAGTCCTAGGGAAGGATGGGAGGGGGAAGGGAGGGGAGAGTCAGTCAGGCGGAGCCACAGGTTTCCTCCCTGGGCTAGATCCCAAGTCAAACTACCCCCCACGTTGTCCGCCCCTCCTCGGGTCCAGATCAGTAGAGGCACCCCTGTATGCAAATACCCCCATGCTTCCTTCACTCTCCCTCCCCTCCATATCTTCTACTTCTGTCCAAAAGGAATAACCTGCAAGGAAATGGGACGGGGTGGGTGGGCACCTCATCTGCCAGGAACCTCAGAATCACAGGGGTTGGCAGACGCTTTTTTAGAGATCATCTAGTCCTACCCTCTCACTTTACTGAAGCCCAGAGTGGGGAAAGGTATTTGTCTAAGGACACAGAGCTAGAAGGTGGCACGGACTTTTCCTAGATTCATGCATTAAAAAAAAAAATAATCAGCCCCTGCGATTTCATTGGCTTAAACTATAAAACAACTCCTCATGAGGAGTCTTCCTAAAGCGATGTAGCAAGCACCTGACCGACAACTTCTAGACTTAGACAGTTGCCTGAGGCACAGTTAGAAATATGTGTCAGAAGCAGGACTTGACCAGCTCCATCCCAGTCCCAAAACAGCTCTCCCTCCGCTAGACCATTCAGCCTGTCCCATGAAGAGTCATAAAATGTTAGAATTGAAACAGGCCTTGGGGATCCTCTAGTCCAGGGGTTCCAAAGTCAGGGGCCACTTTGGCAGTCTGGAGAAGCCTGTAGGCCCCTTATAAAAATAATACATAAAATAAAAGATGAGATTACAAAGGAAACTAACTCTATTGAAATACCTTTATCAAAATGTTGTGGGGGTTTGGGGTTGTTTGGTTTTGTTTGGGGTTTTTTTAAACTAGTTCATGGGGCAGAAATTAAGAACCCTTGATTTAGCCTAACCAGGACAGGTGTGGAAACAGACTACAACCCACCACACTTTTCCCAGTTCTAGCAGACACTCCATTTTGGATTCCCATTCCCTCCTTTCTCTCAGCTCTAAAACCCCACCCTACCATAGACACCCAAACCAAATCTGTCACCTAAAACTCTCCTGCTCTAATGTCCTTCCCACACACATACAGGAACACCTGCTATCCCCTCCACTTCTGTCCATATATTTTCCCAGGTCAATATTCTGTTCCCTTCCACTCCTATTCAGGGCCTGAACTGTCCCACCCTAAACATCTTCCTCCAGCTTTGGGCGTGCACACGCGCACAAACACACACACACACACACACACACATAATTCAAGAAGTCCCAGGCACTCACCAACCTAGGATATCTTGGGGACTTGGCATAGAAAGTAGGACTAGTTAGTAATCTGAGCTCTCTTATTCCCTGAGGTTCAGGCAGGAAGGACTTAATCAATCCAGGCCAAATTCAGGGAGATAAACTCTAGCAGCCCTGGGGAGGGAAATAAAGCCGTAGAGGAGGTTTCTGATAGGTTACAGATAGGGCTTTGCTGAACTGTATTTTTTTTTTTTTGTTCTTGCTCATCCAGGAAACAAGAGGGTAATGAGAGTTTCTGTGGTAGGTTGCCAATGAGACAGCCTTGGATTCTAAGGGCAACTCCCCTTCCCATGCCTCTTTTTTTTTTCATACCCAACAGACTCAGAGCTCCAATCTGGCCAGATGATGCGGGGAGAGGGGAGAATAAGGAGGGCAGGATGGTTTAACTGAAACAGTAATTTTAGCTGAAGCAAACATTTCAAAAAAAAAAAAAAAAAACCAACTGTGTTCCTTGAAAAATAAATAGATCTCAAGGAGAGAAAAGAAGCATCCTTTCATGGCACCTGAGTTTTCTTTACATCTATGAATGGGGAAAAACTTCCTCCATCCTAATCAGTCAGCATTTACTAAACATCAAGATAACCCCAATTCACAACAATCCTCCACAGAGTGAAATATCCAGCCAACATGCAGGTGAAGCTACTATGTATGAGAAGGCTCTTTGGGGACTTCAGAAGCTAATGACCCAGGAAGAGGGTACAAGGCAAACTAGCTTCGTATTGAATTCCACTCTGTAGTAAGTAGTGTAAGCCAGGAAAGAATCTCCTGAGATCTCTCATTCCCAGTTTCCTCGTCCATATTTTTAAAAATGGCATAAAAATCATTGTATCACAGATTTGGAACTGAAAGCCTCATTATATAGATACGGAAACTGAGGTCTGGGATAAGTGAAGTAACTTACTCAAGGTCACATAGCTACAGGTAGGACTAAAGGTGGCAAAAATAACACTTGAGTGTAAGACTTTGATCCCATTGTTTTTCCATGATGCCACACTATACCTAGTAGCTGTGTGACCATGAGCAAGTCATAAACTTTCTGAACCTCAGTGTCCTCATGATTAAAATGCTATCTGCTTCACAGGGTTGTTGTGAGGAAAGCACTTTGTAACTTTAAAATGCTGGCAAATGTGAGTTATAAAGTGGCTAAAGGGAAAGCAGGCCTTTGAATCCACCTGAAAAGATGACTCATTTGGCATCTTTAAAAATCTTCTAGGTTTCCTTATCTTGCTTCCATCCTCGTCACCTCAGCAGATTTTTGATAGAGGAGCATCTGGTAACCTCAGACACTTGACACTCACTAGCTGTGTGACCTTGGGCAAGTCACTTAACCCTAATTGCCTCATCCTGGGTCATCTCCAGTCATCCTGATGAATATCTGGTCACTGGATTCACATGGCTCTGGAGGAGAAGTGAGGCTGGTGACCTGCACAGCCCTCCCTCACTCAAAACAGAGTCAAGTGCTAGTCATGTCATTATTTCTTTGATGGCATGGTCTTTGGACAAACACACACATCTGGTGACCCAGTTCCCAGTTGATCTCCCTCATCGGTCTCCTTTGCGAAGGCCTTGGAGTTAGGAGGGCATTTGCTAGTCAGCTTTTCCATAGGCACAAAGACCAGCCTATTCTCCCTTTCATTCCTTCCAGTTGGCAAAGAGGGACGGCACCACCCCTACTTCTTGTGTGGCCTAGTTTGGGTGGGGTTCCCTGTTACCTGAACACATGAGAAATAATGTGTACCAGATGGAAGGCAGAATTATAGAATTTCAGAAGTAAAGGCTACACTAGAGGCTGCCTACTAACAAGTAGTCAGTCAGCCTCTGCTTTAACACCTCCGTGACAGGGAACCCACTCCTTCTGAAGCAGCTCATTCCACTTTTGGACAAAGTTTTCCCTACATGGAGCCTAAGTCTGCCTCCTTGCAACTTCTTACCATTCATGATAATTCTGCTCTCTGAGACCAAGCAACATAAGAGCAATAACTTATCCACATAAGAACTCTTCAGATATTGGAAGGCAGTTATATTTCCCCTTAAGTCTCTCCTTCTCCAAGCTGAAGATCTACAGTTTCTTCAAACAACCACATATTACATGGTTTCCTGTCCCCTTACTTTCCTGCTCACCCTCCTCTAGACCTACTGAGGTTATCTGTGCCCTTCCCAAGATATGGTGACTGTGTCTGGCCATAAGCAGAGTACAGTGATACTATCCTCTCCTGCATTCTAAACATTGTGCCTCTATTAGTGCTATCTATGGTAGCACAAGCTTTCCTTTACATGCCTGTCACACTAGAGGCAGGTCCACTGCTCACCCATTACCAACACTCTTTAACCCTCACTAAGATAGACTAAGACTCTTGGAACCTAATTCCACTTAACTCATTATGTACAATACAAAAAATCTTTCCACAGCATTCCCTGCCTTACTTGGACACCAAGTATGGAAAAGAAAATGGGTGGAGATAGAATGCATTTTCTGCATAAGCCACCAGGTGGTGATTGGAGTTCAGACTGCTCCAGCTCTCCTCAGACCCTCTCCAAGCATGCAAATATGGACCGACTGCCTGGGACCTCTGCTCAAATGCAGGACCTCAATCAGGCTGCCAGAGTTTCCAGTCTGGTCCCCTGTCTATTACTCTAGGTTGGTGGGAACAGAACAGCCTAGATTTCCTGAGACTTTCAGTGTCCTAGTGCCTTGACTCAGGTTTTGTCTCAGCTTGCTGAGCCTAAGATTGAAAATATAAAGATTGCCATAAGTCATTTGGCTCGGACTCCCAATGAACATTAAGATTTATGCCTCCTTCTCAACTTTGAGTGGCTCAAAAAAGTCTGTGCATTCACATTGTAGATTAGGATATACTTACTGAATGTAGCTGAAAATAAAAGAATATAATATTAAAACTCCCAAGGGACTGAGTACAACCATTACAATAAAGATCTAAAACTCACATTCCTCAGCAGTAGTTGTTCTGGTAAAAGTCTTAGTTCTCATTCCACTTTCATCCAGGGAACAGAGACTCAGAAGCTGGATGCTAATGATGATTATCAGGTATTGTAATATCAGTCACAAAGGGAGAACGAGATACAGTGAATCCCAACTCCTATAGCGACAGTAGGCACATTCTAGCCCATTTGCCAAGCAAATTCAGAAGTCCAATGGTCATCGATCATTCTTTTTGTGCTGCCTTTATGTATAGTGCAGGACCCCATGAACTACTGCTGTAAACTCACTATCTGTGCTATGTCTTGGGCATTTTTTCTACATCCTCTTCTGAACCTCTTCTGATGTAATTCCCATGAAGCAGATAACAGTCTTTCTTATAAAATTTTCATTGTCACATGACTAATGTGAAAATGTGTTTAAAAAGAATGCATGTGTAGAATCCATATAAGATTGCATGCTGTTGTGGGGAGGGAGGGGGAGAAAGGGGGAGAAAAATATAAAACTTATGGAAATCATTGTTGGAATGTGAAAACAAATAAATTATTTTTTAAAAAATTCCATTGCCTAACTGGGGAAAAATAAAATACCAAATAAATTTTTTTTAAATTTCATTGTTGAATAATATTAATGACCTCATACAGCTCCCTTTATTGTAAAAGACCCAAGAAATTAATCCTTTCCCCCCCTGTACTTCTACATCTCTTTATTACCTAGAAATAGCAGGAAATTGTTGAGGAAGTAAGCCAAGTTGTTTCAAGCATGAGTTTGAATGTTTATTTCCTAATTATTCCCAACATACATCCTCTATTTTATAAGATCAGTCATTCAGTATCCCACAAACATTCCAGCCAAATTCTTACATCTGTGTCTTTGCTCATGCTATGTATGCCCCATGACTGGAAAATCTTCTCCCCTTCTCTTTGCCTCTCTGAATTTTACTCATTCTTTAAAACCCAGTTCAAGTCCCACCTTCTTCTAGCCATTTCTCCAACTACTCCAATCTTCATTGATCTTCTCCTGCTCTGAAAACCCACAGCTCTTACCATATCCCTTAGAACTTAGAGATACACTTTTTTATAAGACTGTTTCCTATGTCTGAATCTTGGTTCCCTAAGTTATGAGTTCCTGAAGAGTACAGACTATGTCTCATAACTGTATCTTGCACAGTAACTAAAATATCCCTGAGCATAGAGTAAGTGTTCAATGCATATTAATTGGTTAAGCCTAAAATCTAACATTTACCCTCACCAGGAGCTAGTGAGGGACCTATGATTTCATCAGTCTGAAAGCAACATAGGGACTTTCAGGCATTGGATGAAAGCAGATGACAACACACAAATATTTTCTGTGATTAGACAAAAGACTCAGACATACCTTTGGACCTGTGTATAACATGCCCAGTCAGTTCAGAATCATTCCTTCCAGTAGCAGTCCCACCAAGAAGCAATTGGAAAATCCAGTGGTGAAGGATTCCTAAGAGGGAATTGCCTTTGGTGGAGCAAGAAGAGGGAGTTTCTCTTTCTTTGTCTCTCTTTCTCTCTGTCTCTGTCTCTGTCTGTGTGTGTGTGTGTGTGTGTGTCTCTCTTTTTCTCTCTCTCTCTGTCTCTTTCTCTCTCTCTCTCCCCTCTCCTCTCCTCCCCTCCCTCACCCACCACTGACCAGGTGATGACCTTGTGAACTTTGAAAAGTCAAAAGAGCTGGAGTTTCATCAGCATCAGTAGCATGTCAATCAGAGCCAGCAGTTCAGTTCTCAGAGCACCAGTACTGATGGCAGCCTCAGCTTCAGAAAACAAGGAAAGGCAGCCTCAGAACCACTCACCCTTAGAGTCCAAAAAAGAGCGACACCAGTGAGAATTTCATGAATCCTCTACAAAGCAGGAGGGGAAAGGGTTTCTAGTCCTTCAAGGTCTCAGAGACCTTGCGTGTGTTGAAAGGGGAAAATGCACACCTGGTTTTGGGGAAAATGTTTCTGTACCAACTGTTGTTGCTTTACCTTCTTGTAAAGCTCTTTCTATAATCAATGGAGAATATACTGGCAGGGTCTTGTGACCTTGTTCTTCTTGTGAACAATACTCAGAAACCAAACCCCTCAGGGTTACCCTGAGGGTAGTAGTAGTAGTAGTAGTAGTAGTAGTAGTAGTAGTAGTAGTGATAGTAGTAATAGTAGTAGTAGGCACCCTCTAGGGACCCAACTTGTCAGTGACAGAAGGAACTGAGGAGGTTAGAGAAGACAGGGGAAGAGAATATATACTCAATTTTCTCATCGCTTCTTATGAGGCAACATATTTAAGAGTGATTGATGAATAGTGAAAAGAATGTAAAACTTAAAATGCCTGAGAAGTGGGTTTGAATCTCAGCTCTGACTTCATATAGTAGCTATGTCATTTTCAGCAGGTTATTTTATTTCTCTGGGCTTTAGTTTCCTCATCTGTAAAAAGGGAATAATATTTATACTGCCTACCTCACCATAGAGAGAAAAGATTTTTTGAAGCAACGTTAAGTATTATATAAATATGAGCTGGTCAGGGGGTGTGGTGAGAAATATAAAAACCATATCTAGGAATATTGCTCTTGGGGAAAGCAAGAGGGTAAGGATAGGCTAGGGAGGAACTCACCTTGGGTTCAAAAAGACCTTGGGATTCCACTGGCCTTCACTTTCGTTGTTGTCTAGATGGCTTTTACTTAAGCCCTCCATGGCTGAGTAAAATCACTCTAGGGGAGGGGGCAGTCCCTCCCTCAGAGAGTCTTATCTATTCCTCTACTACTCTGTATACACCAATCACACTGCCACAGATCCTACCATCTCCCCTAGAAAAGGCATCATGGGCATCTCCCTTAACCAAAGAAGATGCAGCAGGCAGAACAGGAGGCAGTGATAGAAGGGACTAGGTACAGGAGCAGAGAAAGCTATTTCTGATATAGGCCAATGGTAAACATGAGGGTAGCTGAGAAGACAAATCCCTCATTTGTGCCCCAAGTACTCAGCTTCTCATCCCAGGGCTTCAGACTCTTTTGACCCTCCTCCAAGGTGCCATGGTAATTCCCTCTTGCTGAAGTGGCTTGGACAGTTCATTATGAATCTGTTCTTAAACTCTTCCCTTCCTCTGTCCTTGGCTGTTGAATGCTGAAAGGAATGGTCTCAGCAATGGAAGCCATTGCCTGGCCCAGAGATTGCTAAAACAAGGATTGTTTTCTTAACAAGCTAGTTTTTGCTTCTGTCCCTCACATTTAATAATCACTAGGGTTGTAAGCTTTGGAACAGAATCTTCAGAGACATTACCTACCACGTATATGTGAACAACTATTTCTTAAATTGTTTTTGAATTTCCAACCATTTATGTTTTCTCTTTCCTATCTCTCCACTCCAGCATTAGAATAAAGAGGAAAGAAAAACAACATGTTTATAACAAATGACAATAGTCAAGGAAAACAAATTCCCACATTGGTTACATCCAAAAATGCTTGCCTCATTCCGCATATTATTAGTCTATCACCTTTCTGTCAAGAAGCAGGTAGCTTTCCTCCTCCTTGGTCTTCGAGAATAATGATTGATCACTGAAATGATCTGAGTTCTTAATCCTTTCAAAATTGTTCATTTTTACAATGTTGATGTTGTTATATAAGTTTTTCTATTATCATTCACTTCACTCTACATCAGTTCATACAAGTCTTTCCAGGCTTTTCTGAAACTGTCTCTTTAATCAGTTGTTAGAGTAACGTAGAATCCTATTATTTTTGTGTGCCATAATTTGTTTGGTCAGTCTCCAAATGAGGGGAAAACGCACCCCACCTTAACTTCCAGTACTTAACCACTACAGGCCATTTTCCTATTCCTCTGATCTCTTTGGAGTGTAAGCATAACCGTAGTATCACCGTCAAAGGATGTGCGTAGTTCAGAAACTTTGTAGGCGTAATTCCAAATTGCTTTCCAGAATAGCTAGACTAATCTACAGTTCCACCAAGTGAATTTTTAGAGCAGCTATGTGGTGCAGTGGATAGAGTGCCAGGTCTAGACTCATCTTCCTGAATTCAAACCTGGCCTCAGACATTTACTAGTTGTGTGACCTTGGGCAAGTCACTTAACCCTGATTGCCTCAGTTTCTTCATCTGTAAAGTGAGCTGGAGAAGGAAATAGTAAACCACCCTAGTATCTTTGCCGAGAAAACTCTAAATGATATCATAAAGAGTTGGACACAACTGAAGAAGAGTTCAGTTCAGTTGGATGACTTAGCTCTTCTTAGCAATACAATGATCCCAGGCAATTCCAAAAGACTAATGACAGAAAATGTTATCCACATCCAGAGAAAGAGCTGTGGAGTCTGAATGCAGAGTGAAACATATTATTTTCACTTATTTTAGTTTCTTGTTTTTCATGGGCTTTCTTTTTGCTCTGTTTCTTCTTTCACAAAACGACTAATGTGGAAATATATTTAACATGATTGTACATGTATAACCTATATCAGATTGCTTGCTATCTTGGGGAGGAGAAATGGGAGGGAGAAAGAAAAATTTGGAACTCAGACTCTTATTTTAAAAAAGAATGTTGAAAACTATATTTAAATGTAATTGGAAGAAATAAAATACTGTTTACTAAAGAAGTTTCTATGGGGATTTGAAAATCAAGTAAGAAAGGTGGAGGAAAAATTGGGAAGAGAAATGAGGACAATGCAAGAAAATCATGAAAAGTAAGTCAACAGCTTACTAAAGGAGACCCAAAAAACTGCTGAGGAAAATAACATCTTTAAAAATAGGCTAACTCAATTGGCAAAAGAGATCCAAAAAGCCAATGAGGAGAATAATGCTTTAAAAAGCAGAATTAGCCAAATAGAAAAGGAGGTTCAAAAGCTCACTGAAGAAAATAGTTCTTTAAAAATTAGAATGGAGCAGATGGAAGCTAATGACTTTATGAGAAACCAAGAAATTACAAAACAAAACCAAAAGAATGAAAAAATAGAATATAATGTGAAATATCTCATTGGAAAAACAATTGACCTGGAAAAGAGATCCAGGAGAAACAATTTAAAAATTATGGGACTACCTGAAAGACATGATCAAAAAAAGAGCCTAGACATCATCTTTCATTAAATTATCAAAGAAAACTACCCTGCTATTCTAGAACCAGAGGGCAAAATAAATATTGAAAGAATCCACCAATCATCTCCTGAAAAACACCCAAAAAGAAAAACTCCTAGGAATATTGTAGCCAAATTCCAAAGGGGCCAGGTCAAGAAGAAAATATTGCAAGCAGTTAGAAAGAAACAATTTGAGTATTGTGGCAATACAATCGGGATAACACAAGATCTATCAATTTCTACATTAAGGTATCAAAGGGCTTGGAATATGATATTCCATAAGTCAAAAGAACAAGAACTAAAACCAAGAATCACCTACCCAGCAAAACTGAGCATAATATTTCAGAGGAAAAAATGGTCATTCAATGAAATAGAAGACTTTCAAGCATTCTTGATGAAAAGACAGAGCTGAATAGAAAATTTGACTTTCAAACATGAGTCAAGAGAAGCATGAAAAGGTAAACAGGAAAGAGAAATCATAAGGGACTAACTGAAGTTGAACTGTTTACATTCCTACATGGAAAGGTAATATTTGTAACTCTTGAAACTTCTCTCAGTACTTGGGTAGTTGGAGGGATTATACACATATATATAGACAAAGAGCACAAGGTGAGTTGAATAGAAAGGGATGATATCTAAAAAAATAAAATTAAGGGATAAGAGAGGAATATATTGGGAGGAGAAAGGCAGAAATGGCATGGGACAAATTATCTCTCATAAAAGAGGCAAGAAAAAGTTGTTTCAATGGAGGGGAAAAGGGGGGAGGAGAGAGGGAAAAAGTGAATCTTACTCTCATCACATTTGGCTTAAGGAGAGAATAACATGCACAGTCAATTTGGTATGAAAATCTATCCCACATTATAGGAAAGTAGGGAAGAAAGGAATAAGTGGAATGGGGGGATGATAGAAGGGAGGACAAATGGGAGGAGGGAGTAATTAGAAGTACACATTTTTGGGGAGGAACAAGGTCAAAAGAGAGAATAAAATAAATGTGGGGCACAATAGGATGGAGGGAAATATAGTCTTACACAACATGACTATTATGGAAGTCTTTTGCAAAACTACACATATATAGCCTGTATTGAATTGCTTGCCTTCCCAGTGGGGATGGGTGGGGAGGGAGGAAGGGAGAGAAATTGGAACTCAAAGTTTTAGGAACAAATGTTGAGAATTGTTTTTGCATGCAACTGAGAAATAAGAAATAAGGGGTATAGAAATCTATCTTGCCCTACAAGAAAAGAGAGAAGATGGGGATAAGGGAAGGGAGGGGTGTGATAGAAGAAGGGCAGACTGGGGAAAGGGGTAATCAGAATGCATGACATTTTGGGGTGGGGGAGGGGAGAGATGGGGAGAAAATTTGGAACTTTTGTGGAAATGAATGTTGAAAACTAAAAACAAATAAGTAAACATCAAAAAATAAATAAAATGCTAAAGAAAGAAAATCATTAAAATTATTATTATTTATTATAATTATTTTAAAAATAATTGGTCAAGTGGAAGGTAATGACTCCATAATAAAACATCAAGAAACAATTAAAGGTCACAGACTGAAAAAATAGAAGTAAAGGCAAACTATCTCATTGGAAAAACAAATAACCTGGACCTAGGGTTATGCTGACCAGAAACCAAGTCAAATCCAAAAATCAATTCAAGGAGTTTTCTCACAATATATGTCTTATCTGAAAACTGATCCCATACTGATCAATCAGTTATTGTTCACTTTTTCCTTTGAATATTCACAGACACTTTGGGGAGTGAGACATCTTCTTTTCTGACTTCAGGGAATTGTACCTGTTCAAGCTCTTTCTCCCAACTTGGAAAGTCCCTAATCTTTCATCCAATTAGAAATCAGATTACCTAATGTTGTATTGTTTTCTTTTAACTTATTGGTCTTATTTAATTGTTTTTAATGTATAAAAGAGTCTCCCCCTATATTGAGGAGGTCCAGTATCACTTTGTCAGGCAACTGACATGCATTGCTTTATAAATTGATATACTCAGAAGATGGAACCTTTGTTTTCCTCAGTCATTTCATCTTTTACCTGCCACAGTGGTGGTGGTGGTGTTGGTAGTGAAGGAATATGTTCTAGGAGGCTGGAAATCCTGTTGGAAGAGAAGGTAAAAAGGAACTAAGAGTACCTGATATTATTAAATGCATTGAAATTTTGAAGGTTCTTGTCTTAAATAAATGTTTCCTGTAAGAAACTGGCTCACATTTAGTAAAACAATAGATTATGCAGCCAATAAGTCACTCTCCTCTGCTAATGTAAATTCTGCCTCAGGATCTTTTAGCTTCTAGGAAATATTGTCTGGACCCTAAGAAATGAACCTATTTCCTTTAATCTCAAATTCATTTTTCAGCTAATCCCTCTGGTTCCCCTAAGAAGTATCTGTCTTTGCTCATCTCTTTGCATAGTTCAAAGCTTCACTGCTGCCTTTCTCCTCATCTGTGGCAAAAAAAAAAATCAGTGCCTAATTAATTTCTTCTAATTCTTTCCAGAGAAGTCTCAAGAACTACTAAAATGTTGGCACTGGAAGGAGTCTGAAATCATAGAATGTCAAAGCATAAGAGAACTTGGAAAATGGAATGTGAGAGCAGAGAGATTTTAGACCCCAAAAATGCCAGAATTGGAAAGGATCTTTCAAAATAGTGCCTACCACAGTTCCTTGAATATAGTACTCATTTAATCAATGTTCGTCAAATTTAATCAAATTGAATGTTACAGCTGGATGGAATATTAGAATGTGAAATGCAAGAATTTTTTTAAAATCTTAGACATCATAAATCATAGATATAAAACTGTAGGAGACTTAAGTGGCCATCTAGTACAACCCCCACCCCATTTTTACAGATGAGACAATTGAAGCCCAAGTAGGTTAAGTGAGTAACTTGCCCAAGTTCACAAAGGTAGCGTCAAAGGTGGAGTTTGAATTCATGTCTTCTGACTGCAGATCTAGTGTTCCTTCTTTGATACTATATAGCCTTTCTCCTGTCCATCCAAAACATCCCCCTCACTTTCCAGTAAAAGAACCTGAGCCCCAGAGAAGGAGTGACTTTCCTAAGATCACACAACAACTGTCAGAACCAGTGAATTAAACCCAAAACTTGTGACCTCCGTTCCTCTTCCCTTCAAGTCTAGGTAGTTCAGTGTATAGAGAGCCCTGTGCCTCAAGTCAGGAAAACCTGAGTTCAAATCTGACTTCAAACACTTAGCAGCTACAAGACTCTAGGAAAAGCACTTCATTTTCATTACTGTTTTCAGAAATTCTCCTTGAAAGATCACATTAGCTCTGTAATTCACATCTCCTCAGTACCCCTTTCCACTTGGACTCCTCCCTCTCTCTGATTGGAAAGGACAGAGGGAGGATACTGGCATTTCAGATCCTCTGTTTAAGGAAGAAGCCCAGGAAGCCATACCACCAATTCCCACCTGGCTGCAGGTAGTCAATGAAACTTCATTATTTCCCCTTCCTAGAATGCCCTCCTTCTCTCCCACTACTCCACCCTTCTCAGTTTCTTTTAATATTATATTGTGTGCTCCTTGAGGGCAGGCACTATCTTTTGTCTTGCTTTTATCCCCAGCACTTAGCACTGTGCCTGGAACCTAGTAGGTGCTTAATAAAAGCTTGTTTTCTTTCTTCTCCTCTATTCTACTATTACCACCACTGTCTAAAATCACTTGCTAAAGGTATCTAAGACCTGGTCAACCATGCAAATTCTCTGACGTGGTGAAAACCCCACAGTGACAAAATTTAGCTTAAAAGAAACCAAAAGCCAAGTCCTTTCTGCAAAATCAGAATGACTCCTGAATTTATGTCAGATTTTCCTGAGATTCTCGGGAAAGGAGAGGAAGGCTGGGAATGAATTTCCTTTGTGAGACAATAAAGAATGTTCTCCCTACTCTCCGGGAATACAAGACTCTATTTCCAACTTATATCTACATTCCTAAGTTTGTTCGGAGACAAATGACTCTCCATGAAGATAATACAGTCATTAATCCTGTCAGAGATGGGTTTGTCACAGCCAGCTTCCCATCTGGATAATTAAACCAGCTGGCAATTCCCTATTAGAGTTGCCACTGTCTGGAAACAAACAGAGCCCTGAGACTCCCATATACCCATGCTGGAGTCCTGAGGTAAGCATCCATCATAAGGTGACTTGAGGACATCACTGGACAGGTTTTCAAGGGTCCTGGGAAGGCAGGGGAGAGGATTATGGCTATTGCGTGCTGTCTCCTCTAACCAAATATCCCCCTTGACACATCTGTAAAGCTATGCATAGATTTTTTTTTAATAATAATGTTACTTTCTTGTGTGTTTGCAATTTGTACTCACCCCATCTCCACCTCATTGGCCTCCTTAAAGGCAGTGTTTGTATTTTCAACTTTCCCACTAATTCCTCATAGCCTACTTTAGGATCTGTGTAGGGCTGTCCCTAAGAGTCCCAGCAAATCATGTTGTGGCTTCCTTTCCCCTCTTCCTCTTCTCCTCCCCTGCCCCATTATGATCAATATGATATCTGGCTAAAATGATTTCACATCCAAAAGCAGTCTAGGAAAAGGCGGGATTGAAGAGTTTATGAAAAGAAACAAGCCGTTGCTTTTCCTGTTTCTCAATGAAGGGGGTGATGATTTGAATTACAGACTATCAGAGCTAGGAGGGGCCTTAGAACACAGAATATCAAAGCCAAAAGGGGCTCCACCATTTTACTAAGAAAACTGAGACTCCACCAAGTAAAACAACTCTTCCAAGGGCACACAGAAAGTTGGTGGAGGGTTGGAAAACACCTAGGTCTCATGACCACTGACTGGTCCAATCCTCTTTTTACTGGGAATCAACTGTACACATGTAAGTCCCTCATCTTTTGTCTTATCCACCAGAAAAACCTTCCTGAGTCTCTTGCCTACCACCAAAGTGCTGCTTCTCTCCAAAGACAACCCAAATCATAGGGCCCTAAGGGTCAAATTCTGTTTTCCGGCACCTGCTCTCTGGAAGCCCATCCTGATTTTTCTTCTTTAATTCTCCTCTATCTAATCTATCCACCACCTACCTCTAGCCCACAACAATAAACCTCTGTAAGATCAAACCTCCCAAAGCGAAGGTCCTCAGAACACAGAATAGAGAATATTGAATGTTAATATGAGAAGGGGCCCTTAAGACTTAGAAATTGCCTGCTCTACACATTGGACCAGATCTGAGTAGAGGGAACTCCCAATCAAAAAATTCCTTTTGCTCATTGAAATCACCTGCTGCTCTGCAATTCATTTGCACAGAAAGTTTCCTAAAGCAACAAGAAATTGTGACTTACCCAAGGTCACACAGCCAGTATGTGTCAGAGGCAAGAATTGAACCCAGGTCTTCCTGACTCCAAGGTCAAACTATCTATTACTCCAAGTGACCATCTAGCTCTGTGTATAGTGGGAGCTTAAACTATAACATTGACTGACTAGGTTAGTAGAGGATGAGATGCATTCTGGTTGCCCCTAGCAGGTAGAGCTGGGGTAGTGGGTAAAAGCTATGATGGGCATATTTTGGCTCATTATCACAAGGAACGTCTAAGAAACAAAACTGTCCAGCAATGGAATAGGAAGTGTAATCAGTTCCTTCTCACTGGATGAAACAAGTAGGTGGCAAAGTAAATAAGGCATTGGATTTAGAGTCAGGAAGACTAAGTTGAAATGTGTAACCCTGGGCACTTAGCCCCTCTCAGCCTCTGTTTCCTCATCTATAAAATGGGGGTGATTATAGCACCTACATCCCAAGGTTGTGAAAATCAGGTGAGACAACTTGTATAAAGCACTAGAAAATCGTAAATGCTAGTTTATGATTATTTATCATTTATTAAGTAGCATAAAAACCTGTGAAGGGTGTTGTTGTAGGAGGAGATTAATATACTATGGGAAGGGGGTATGGAGAGTTGGACTAATTGTTCTCTAAGATCCCTTCTAACTAAATTAATGATCCCATCCCTCTCTCTCCATTTCTTTGC
Source organism: Bettongia penicillata ogilbyi (assembly GCA_023548195.1). Classification (NCBI taxonomy): domain Eukaryota; kingdom Metazoa; phylum Chordata; class Mammalia; order Diprotodontia; family Potoroidae; genus Bettongia; species Bettongia penicillata. The sequence goes on along the minus strand of JAJHZJ010000292.1, from coordinate 20,564,873 downwards.
CTCCCCACCCCCACAACTGTTTCTTCAATTTCAAGGACTGTGTTCAATCTTTCCTTTAAGTGGAGGTCTGAGGCTGGCCTTCCATCTGATCAGGTTTTCATTGCCAAACATTAATAATGAATGTGAAAATGATTAACCAAGTAACTGGAGCTTAGAGTTATTGGACATGCTCTTCTGTCCATCCACAGAACTAACTAATGGCCAGACCAGGGAGCTGGCAGTCAGGACTCCTGGGTCCAATTCTCTGCTCTGCCTTTTATCCATATAGAATGGAGCCAGTTCCTTCCCTTTCTTGTGCCTCAGTTTTCTCCTTAGGTTAAGTAAGGACAAGTCAAAGTTCCTGGCAGAGCATCATTTGCAGTTCTGATAGACAAAATCTAGCAGAACTGAGATAACACATTTTAAAATGCCAAGTAAGATTGAAACATACTATTTTTATTTCTTTTTTTTTGGTTTTTCATAGTTTTTTTCCTTTTGTTTTGTTTCTTCTTTCACAATATGACTAATGTAGAAATGTGTTTTACATGATTGCACATGTATAACCTATATCAGATTTCTTGGCATCTTAGAGGTGAGGAGGTAGAAAAGAAGGTAGAAAAATTTGGAACTCAAAATCTTTCAAAAACTGAATGTTGAAAATTTTCTTTACATATAATTAGGAAAAAATTAAATACTATTAAAAAAAAAGAAAAATGCAGCCTAAAGGTTTGCAGCAAACATTTATTTCTTAAAAGGACCATTTTCTGAGAATCCCCAAACCTGAACTACAAAGTTGTTAGAATCACTGTTGCTCCCTAATATCCCCTGAACATTTAATAAAGTAAGTCTTAAACTTCACCCAGCAAGTATTCCAATACCCATGCTTCCTTATGTACTAATCTGTGCAGAAAGAAATCTCTTCCCTCTCTACCTTGGCATCCAGGGTTTGCTTAGCTTACAGTGACCTTAACTCCTGTTTAATGCTTAGAAGCAGGTGATGAAGCAGGTGCTATTGCTAAGCTCTCCTAGAGAGCTACCATGTACCTGTTGTGAAGCATACCTCAAAGAGGATGTGTGTGTCTATGTGTAATGATAATTTAAATGAGGAGATTTTTTCCCATTCATTAACAGGCCCTTGTGACCCATCTGGGTCACATGGAAGTCTGAGTCACAAAGAAGTCACTTGGAGCCTGTGGTGTGAGGAGTTTGCTGAACAGTTAGAACAGGAAGGGTGGAGCAGGAAGAGATGGAGCTAGAGCAGAGCTGAGAGGAAATTGGTCGGAGCAGTTAGAGCTTGAAAAGAGGCTGGCTACTGGCTAGCATGAGTAAAAGAGCTTGTTTGTGATTTTGTTTAAGAGAGCCTGCTTGTGATTTATTTAAGTGAACTGGTTTGTAAGCCTAGCAAAGGAAAGGCTTAAGGCTAGTGTTGTTCTCTGCATTGTTATTGTATATAGATTTTTGTTACTATGATGGATTTGACTTTCTGGTGTCTGAATATATGTTTTGATTCTGTCTTCCATGTGGACAGTCTGTTGCATTTTGCAATTCAGAATTGTACCAGGATATCATGGCCGCCATAGGCACAGTGAACATCACATTGGCACTACAAATGGTGACAAGGATAGGATCACAAAATATCAGACCACTATTTGGAGACAGAAAGGCAGAGGAAACAGAGGAAGAAATGAATGTCCCAGGGTGGGAGGATTTGCCTTATTCCTCCCTAGCAAGAGAATGGGCTGGCACAGAGCTCTGTGAAAACTGGGAACCAAGGCTACAGAAGGGAGAACCTGGAGACTTAGAAAGATGTTTGCAGGGAATACTAATAGAACCAGGGAAAGAAATGACAGGGGTGTATAGGAGAGTCTGGGGCTTGCTAACAAGTTATCAAATTATATGTCAAAGCAGAGACAAGATGCTGGAGGAGAAGGATCAAATGGAAAGAGACTTGGCTGGTTTGTATGAGAAACTTTTTATGCTGCACCATTCAAATTCTCCTTTAGAAGAGCAAGCCGGAGCATCTCAGATGGTAGGAAAAACTGTTGGTAGTTCAACTCATAAAAAGAAGTAAAAAAGTAACAAGAGAAAGGATGTGTGGGTGGCTTCTCAGGTAGGAGCACAACAGGAGAATCAAGGGGTCCCCACAGTGATTGGGGAGGTAATTCAGGATTTAACTCAGCAGGATGTCACAGATATTTTGAGTCAATTCACCCAAAGGATGGGAGAATTGTTGGTGTCTTGAATGGTGAAAATCAGTGAAAAAGATAAATTTCCTCAAGAGAGAAGAGTAAATAGCCAGTGGATTCAAAGTCAGAATAGATTGACAAGGAAAGATTTGTTTACTGCTCTATTGAAGGCAGGGGTAGATTTTGAAAGCATAGATGACATTCCAACTAATGAACTATATAAAATGTATCGAGGAAAGAGGCTTGATTTTGGACTGAGCAGAGAGATGAAAACTGCCCCTGCAGATCCTCCTGAAACATTTTAACCAAGTTCTTCACACCTTCAGGAAGAATCGGGGGGTTGGCCGGGCCCCAGCCCACATTTAAAAAAGTACACCTCTAACCAGAATGATGACCCCAAAACTTCAAATTAGAAAACAGTAAATAACAACGAATAAGGTAATGGTTCATAGACTCCAGAAGCATGGCTGACCCTGTATCTTGTACCAGCTTTAGTTGTTGTCTCCTTGTTTCTTTTTGGCTTTTTGTCTGTTCAACTTGTTTGTCAGATTTATTTTCTGCAGGCTTATTACCCTCCACCTGCAGGTGCCTGATCACTTGTCCATGATTGTGATGTGTCATCTTTGGACCTGGCGTCTACCAAGCTCCAGATGCCAGCTGAGGAACTGACGCCTCGAATGGGACCTCTTGGGGCAAGGAGTTGCTATGAAAGAAGAAACCTTCCCCCCTTGCCCCAAGATTTTGGGCCCCATTTGTTTGAGGGGGAATGATGGGAGACTTGTGTTCAAGCCCTACTCTGAGATACTGTTTTATGTGCTTATTTTGAGTGATCCCTGTTATTGTTGTGCACCAGTTGCCTGAACTATTGTTTTATATGCTTATTTTTTGTCATCCCCATCAAAGTTCTGTTGATTGATACCAGTTGCCCCAGCGACCTATGTAATGAATACAAAAGATCTTGGGGATGAATGTAATGGTAATTTAAATGGGGAGATCTTTCCCATTGATTAATAGACCCATGTGACCTGCCTGGATCACATGGAAGTCTGAGTCACTTGGAGTCTGTGGTGGGAGGAGTTTGCTGACCAGGTGGAACAGGAAGAGTCAGAGCTGAGAGGAAATTGGTCAAAGAGCAGTGAGAGCTAGGAAAGATGCAGGCTGCTGGTTAGCATGAGTGAAAAAGCTTGTTTGTGATTTTCTTTAAAGGAGCTGGTTTGTGGGAAGCCTAACAGAAGGAAGGTTTGGGGCTGGTGTTGTTCTCTGCATTGTTATTTTGTATATATTTTTGTTACTATGATGAAATTTGGCTTTCTGGTTTCTGAATAGATGTTTTGGTTCTGTCTTCCATGTGGAGAGTCTGTTGTATTTTGTGATTCAGAATTGTGCCAGAATATGCATGGCCACCATAGGCACTGTGAATCTCATGTTGGTGCTACACTATACATGCCAAAGTGTGTGTTGTAGGGACACAAAACAAAGTATTTTATTGAGCTTCCGGTAACAAATGCAACATGAGGTGCACCTAGAAAGGTCAGAGAATTGGAAAAGAATGAAGATGAAAGAAATTAAATAAAACTTTACCTTTTGGCAGATGGTTTGCACTGGGTAAAGGGATGGGAAGTCATTGTTTTAAAACCATAGTGCTGAAAAGGAACTTGGCACAAGTGATACCAGATCAGGTGGAAGCCTTAAAACAAAAATCTCTGAACCAGAAAGAACCTCAGAGCAGAGAACATAAAATATCAAAGCAGAAAGAGTCATTAGAATATAAAATTTCAGACCAAGGAGGAGCCTTACACTTAGAGCATCAAATGTCTGAGCTCAGAGAGTCCCTAGAACACAAAATGTCAGAGCTTCTAAGGACCTTATACCAAAGAATGTCAGAGGCAGAAGGGAACTTAGAATGTACAATTTCAAATAAGGGAGGGGCCCTTAGGAGATAGAATTCTAGAGCTGGGAGTTGCTTGTATAACAGGGGCCTGCATATGTGCAGAGTGCCTTGGTTAGCATATCTGCATGTGAAAAGGCTGGGGAACCTGCTTCCAGGAGAGCTGTGATGATGTGAAGTGGAAGTGTTTTGCAAAGACTCTGGGAAGCATGAGTACACATTCTATTAACTGATTCCAATAGGCTATAACCATGGAAACCAAATGGGGGGCTCTTTTTAACTGGCTGCAGAGGCATTCAAAAGCTCTGAGTCCCCTTTGGCCTGTTCTCTTGCCTCAGTCCTTTCTAATACTCTGTGGTTAGACTACTTCGGGATTTGTTCTATAAAGTTTGGATTCAATCAAAGGACTAAACCCAAGGACCTAGAAGGCCACATGTGATCTCGAGGCCACAAGTTCCCCACCCCTGAATTAGAACCTCAGATCTTATGATTTTCCAAAGGTCAGAAGAAAGTCTCAGCATGCTGGGATTCTAGAATCTGGTTCCAAAGCCATAACAGCATGAAGGAGCAAGGAATGACCTTTAGAATCCAACCCAATGGAACTGAGGCAAAAACTGATCTGGAAGCTGTGCCACCTTTAGACATGAACTTAGTGGAACAAGTGTTATGTAAAAAACCAAGCTAAGAGTGTGGTCCCAAGTATTGAGGGGAAAGGTTTATACTTTCTTCTTATGATATCTTCAAAGCAAGTATCTCTTTGTTAAAGTTAATTGACATTTAATGTTAAAATAGAACAGGAGCTAATCACTGGAATCTGATTATTTTCCTTTGTTCCCAAAGAGGACCAAAATGACATAACTATGTTGGGGGTCAAGATACAGTATGTCCAACAGTGGCTGATCAGACCAATATAAGCTCAGATGACTCCACCACAGATCAGGCACATGTAGTCCATATGAACATTTGAAATGGAGATATCTCTAAATTTACGCACCTCACATTTCCTTTGAGCCCCTGAAATTCTGCTTTGCTCATAGGTGATAGTGTCTTTTTTGCTGAGGGTATGCTGCTCTGGGTGGTCCTGTGCCGGTGTCTCCCATATCTCACAGTCAATTCCAAAGTTCTTCAGAGAGACCTTGAGAGTATCTTTATATCACTTCTTCTGACTTCCATGTAAGCACTTGTCTTGTGTGAGTTCTCTGTAAAATAGTCTTACAGGCTATTGTAGTACGTTTGGCATTTGAACAACATGGTCAGCCCATTAGAGTTGTGCTCTCTACAATAGAGTTTGAATGCTTGTCAGTTTAGCTTAAGAAAAGACCTCAGTGTCTAGCACTTTATCTTTCCAGGTGTTCTTCAGAATCTTCCTAAGATAAATCAAATGGAAGTGATTCAGTTTCCTGGCATGGCACCGGTATACTGTCCAGGTTTCAAAGGCATACCACAATGAGGTCAGCATAACAGCTCTGTAGGCCTTCAGTTTAGTAGGCAATGTAATACCTCTTCTCTCCCACACTTTCCTTCAGAGTCTCCTAAACACTGGCATTGCATGTGTCAACCTCATCATCTATGTGGACATCCCTGAAAAGTATACTGCCAAGATAAATGAACTTACCGACAGCATTCAAAATTTCTCCACTTCCTATGGTTCCATGTGGTGCTGGCTGACAGAGAACCTCTGTTTTCTTGGTACTAATTGTTATACTAAAATTAGCTAAAACAGCAAAGAATCAATCCATATTTTCTTGCACCTCAGCCTCAGAGTCTGTGCTGAGTGCACAATCATCGATAAACAAAAAATCATGCACCAACTCTCCCCCTACTTTAGTCTTGGCTTGTAGCCTTTCCAATTTAAATAATTTTCCATCATTACAGAAGCTGACCTCGATGCTGTTTTTGTCCTCACTGAAAGCATCCAACAACATTCTTGAAAACATCATGCTAAAAAGCATGGGAGTAAGCACATAGCTCTGCTTCATTTTGTTGATGACCAGGAAATCTCAAGAACATTGCAAGCATACAATCATGAAATTGACATGCAATACTAATGAACTTCTCTGGGCAACCAAATTTTGCCATAATTTTCCACAAGCCCTCATGACTGACACTATCAAAGTCCTTTATTGGATCAAGGAATGTTGTGTTTGTACAACTCTGTTCTGCTTCTGGCATTTCTTCTGGAGTTGTCAAGTAGCAAACACCATATCAACCATTCCTCAGCCCTTTCTGAAGCCACAATGGTTCTCACATAGATGACCATCTTCCAGGTGAAGGATCAGCCTATTAAGGAAGACTCTGGTAAGAATCTTGCCAGCAATGACTAAGCGAGAAATGCCTCTGTGATTGCCACAAGACAACTTATTTCCCTTTCCTTTTTGTAGAGATGGACAGCGGAGGCATCCTTGAACTCCCGGGAGATAACCTCCTCTTGCCATGTAATCTCAAAAATTTCCACCAGTTTTTATATGAGTTTTATATGAGCAGTGGACCCTCTGAAATAGAATCAGCACCAGACACTTTGCCATAGAAGAGGAACCTAATAGTATTCAAAGTCTCTTCTTCATTTAGTTTGACTAGACAAGGATTCACTATGTAGTCAATGGCATCAGCATTAGTTGTTGATGGTCTGTTGAGAACACCATGGCAGTATTCAGCCCTTCTCTCCAGGATCGTGTCCTTACCACTTACCAATGTGGCTCCATCCTATGAAAGCATGGCACTTTTCCTGCAAGTGGCAATCACATTGTCATGAGTCTGTCATTCACTCCTTTCAGTAGGTATACAAGCTTGTTGACTAGACTGATTTTTTTATTGCAAAACCAACACCAGCTTCATGGCACTCCCTATTACTGTAGCCACTCCAAGAAAATGTGTATCCAGCTGTGGCTTTGGTAAGCTGGTTTCATTTGCTAGCCTTGTTTCACTCAGGGCTATTTGGATGCAATACCTTCTGAGTTCTGTTACAGCAAAAGCTGTTCATTTTTCAGGTCTACTAGATATCATGTTGTCCATATATTGACGATGAGTGAAATCATTTTCACAAAAGTTTTTGTACAATTTTTTGTTTCAACCATAGGGTGCGATCTTTATCTATCACAGCAAGCAGGTCAGGGCTGGGTGAAGCAGACAAAATTTAGGGCACATTTTCTATTCCCTTCTTCAAGCCAGGAGGTGAACCACTGTTCTTTAAAAATGTGCTCAGATACTCAAAGGGCTGCCAGTCCAGTGAGAAGATCACTATCTATCCATGTGCAGGGTTCTGACTACAGTTCCTAGTGTATCTATACCTGCTGCTTCATTACTTGCCTGTTACCACAGGACTTTGAAGTGGGTTAAAATGGTAAAATGATATGGGAAATGTCTTTTGACTCAGGCATAAATTGAATTTCAGGGAGGTAGAGTTGCATGAAGTCATCAGTCTCACTCAGTCTTCCAAAGTCATTGAAGTTCAGTGATAATACAAAAGTCAAGATGACTGGTGATAGTTCAGGATGGAGCAGATGACCTTGTCATCTTTGATGTCTAACCAAGCCCTAAGCATTCCACAGTGCCTGCTTCAGCAATCTTCATGGTTGTTCAACTAAATTATTCTCATCTGTCCATTTGGCCAGGAGAAGTCTTCACAGGCTTGTGGTAGAAACTCCAATAATTCACCAACAGGTTTGAGACCCCTCAGTTGCCCTCAACTTGGTTTACTGGGGTGTGGTCTCTGTTTGTGATACAGATTCTTGGGGTTACAGGTGCAAGTTGGGTGAAAGGTGAACCCCAAAGATGGATGAGCAACCCTGAAAAGGGCTCAGCAGCCCTCACACCAGAAGTATTAGTCTTCCCTGAACATCCTACACCCCTTCTAGAACCTAACAATGGGGAGGAACACAGTCCTAGCAATTTATGAAATTTATGAAGAAATACTTTAAATTCCCAAGAATATCCCAAACACTTCAACGGGCAAAAACTGGCTTGCCTCTGGGAGAGTGCACCAGAATGTACTTGTTACACTTGGAACATAGAACATAGAATGCAGAGCTAGAAGGGATTTGAAATATGCAATATAGAATATTAGAGATGGAAAGAATATTAGAGCTATCTAGTCCAACCCTCTCAATTTATGGATAAAGAAGCTGAAGTTCTAAGAAGCTAACTCACAAGGCCCACCATGTAGAAGGTTACCTACTGCATCATTGTTCAAACTGGGAAGATCATTATCTACTTATGTATCCATCAAACCAAAATTATTTACTAAGTGCCCACTATATGCTCAGCCCTAGGAAAGATACAATAATGGACAGGACATACTTCCTGCCTTCAAGGAACTTCAAGACTAGGAGGAGAGATAAGATATGCAAAGCAGAAAGTGGAAAAATGTAGGGTATAAACAAAGTGGGTCTGAGGATTCAGAGAAGAGAACCATAACATACATTTGAAAAGCATTAAGGAAAGCTTTGTGGAGGAGGTGGCATTTGAGCTGGTTGTTGATGGATGAGTAGGATTTCAATAGGTAAACATGGTAAAAATAGAAGTCTATGTTCAATCCCATGTCTTGGTCTATAGTTCTGTATTCCTCACCCTAACTTTGGAGTTTCCAAAGCAAGCTCCCCCCCCAAAAAAAGTAGCTAATAGCTCTCATCACTGTCTTGAGTTTTTCTACAAACATGTTTTCTCCTTTACAAAATACCTACCTCACAAGGCTATGGTGAGGACCCTATAATATCTTGACTCCACCTATCTTCCAGCTTCTTGGGTAACAGATGTGTGGTCATGGAGAAGGGATGGCTGTGAAGAAAGAGAAAAGAAAAAAACTAGAAATACAAGACTTCAAGTGGGCAATAAGGAAAAGTTAACCTGAAAATTGGCTGAGAGTGGAATGAAGAATTGACTAACTCTGGTTAGAACTATAGTCTTCACACAGAAAGGGATCTCAGAGATCCTCTAATCCAACTCTAGTCCAATGAATTTATAGATGAGGCAATTAAAGACCAAAGAAATGAACTGCTTTGCCCAAGGTAGTAAATAAGTAGAATTTAAACTCACACATCAAAGCAATTGTCTATCCATTGTACAGCACTGTTTCTAGATACCTGGTTGCTGCTTGGGAAGGAGCAGTCATATCTGGGTAAATCAAGGACTAAGGAACAAAGTCTTTTCTTAGGAACACCAAGGCACAGGAATCAATGATGCATGAGCATTTAAGTGCCTACTACGTGCCAAGTACTATACTAGGCACTGAGGATGAAAAAATTCTTGTCAAGAACCTTATATTCTATCAAGAGGAGAACATTTCAGATACCTCAAACTTTTGCATGTGATCTTGGGAAAGACACTACACTGAAATGAGAATCTGAGGTTGGACTATTCCAGAAGTTATTCAGAGACTGGAGATTTAGTGGAAATACCATTGTGTTAAGTCAGGAGGTCTTGGTGTAGCCTTTCCACCTCTTTGTTTTATTTTGTTTTGTTTTGAGCTTAACAAATATCAAACATGAATATTTCCATATCCAAAAAAACAGAAAAAGAGGATTGTTTATAGATGTATGAATCTCTATTACATGCAGCTTTTGTAAATCTGTTAAATATAACGTGATGTTATCAACATGATCCCTGCTTATCAACATCCTCTTCCGGACCTCCTTCTCATCTCTTCTCATCTCATCTCTTCTAATGTTTCACAGATTTAATTTTTTTTGGCATCTCAATCACTATCTATTCATTCCTCACCCCAACTCTTCCCTTCTCCACAAAAAATAAGAGCTCTCTTGTAACAAATAAATTGAGTAAGCAAAGCAAACTTACAAATCCATGTCTGAAAATGTATTCCTCATCTTCTGGTTCCTCTAACTTAACTCTGTACCCATTCATACAAATCTCCCCAAATTTCTCTGAACCTATCCTTTTCATTGTTTCTTACAGCACAATAATATTCTGCTACATTCATATGACATAATTTGTTCATTCAATAGCTAATTGATGGGCATCTACTTTGCAATTCTTTGCTACCATAAAAAATGCTACTGTAATATTTTTATATAAAAATGAGCCTTTTCCCTCTATTTTTTACTTCTTTGGGATCAAAGGAATAATATTGTTGGGGCAAAGTATATGCAGAATTTAATGACTTTTACAATTACTTTATAGAGTAATTGGACCAATTCGCAATTCTACCAACAGTACATTAGTGTTCCTGTTTTCTCACAGCCCCATTAACTTTCCGTTTTCGTATCTTTTCCTATCTGATGGGAATAACAATTTTTAAGTTGTTTTCATTTGAATTTCTCATATATATCTGGGCCATTTTTTTCTTATGGTTATGACAACTTGTATTCTTCCTTTCAGAAGTGCTTGTTCATAACTGTTGTCTATTTAGCTATTGGGGAATGACTCTTGTTCTTACGTTTTTTTTTATCAATTCTTTAATATCTTGGATATAAGACAAACTTGCTTCAAAGATTCACCCCTTTGCTTTTACCACTTAATTTCTTAAATTCCCAGTTTCCTGGGAGTTATTCCAATAAATAAGGACAATAATACCTGCTTTGACTCCCTTACAAGGTTGTTGTGAGACTCAAATAAGAAAATAGATGTTAGCAAACTTTATGAAAGATAAAGAATTTCACATGGAAGGAATGTCAATATTAATGTTGTTGTTTTGGTTGCTAGATCATATCATGTGACCTCAGGCAAGTCGTTGTCCCACTCTGGGCCTTATCTTCCTCATCTTCAAAATGAGAGAACTGGATTAAGTCATCTCCAAGGTCCCCTTCAGCTCTAACATCCTGCATTCTGTGTTTTAAGATTTTCTCCAGCTCTAACATGACGACATTGTGTAATACAATAGATTCTCAAAGTGTGGTCTGGGAACCATCTCGTAGCCCAGAAGTTTCCAAACTTTTTCGGTTCATGGTGCCTGTAATGAATCAGTAATTTTTTTTGCAGCACTCATAAGCCAAAAGAAATACTTAACTGTTCTCAGTTTATTAAGTAATCATGTCCAAACAACTTAACTGGTGTTTATGTCCTAACAACTTGGTAGCCATTTGAAAGAATAGTACACATAAATTTAAAGAAAAAATATTTTAATTCATTCTTAAATTACCACAGTTGCTTACTAATGAGATGCATGTGCTTGTTGAGTATTATACAACTTCTCAAACTTTGGAACCAGATGAATCACCACCACTCATTTACTGTTTCACATTGTTTTTCACATAGTAATTGCTTTTTATCACAGCAACCAGTAAAAACTCAGCTCTGAAAAAATATGAAGTAGCAGATGAGGAAGTTTGAGATGTTACCAGAACAGTCAAGAGAACAAGTAAACAAAAATATATCTCAAATATTTGTGAACATGATCAAAAGGAATGTAATATGATCTCATATGAACTACGTTGGTGTCCAGCAGATGTCAAGTATTACTATGTTTCCTTTGAACATTTAAGTTATCCCACAGAAACCCTATGAGTTTGCTAGCTGTGGTACTGAGGCCCTATGCCCTTTTGGGGATCCATAAAGTCAAAACTATTTGCAAAATAATTCTAAGACATTTTAATTTCTGATGCAGTAAATATAACCCACATAAACAAAAATTTCACAGGGGCCCCTCAATAATTTTTAAGAATGCAAATTTTAAGAGGAAAAGTACTCATTTTTATATAAAAATATTATAATAGCATTTTTTGTTGTACCAAAGAACTGGAAACAAAGTGGGTGCTCAAAAAGTTTGAAAACTACCAGAGTGGTAGAAAGGGCTCTGGACTTGTTATCAGGATATCTGAGTTCAAATTCTGGCTCTAACACTTATTAACTATGGGATTAAGGACAAATCACTTAACCTTTCTGGGCTTTAGTTGCCTGTCAGATGGCTGTTGTTATTACCACTGTTTATGCTTCATGCAGAAGATGATCAGGGACATCACAGGGTGATGACTTCACTTGGCCATGCATTGAATTTATGTGAGTCAGAGTTGCTCCAACTTGTCAGCCTCATTCTCTCTCCCTGAGTCTTCGAAGTTCAGTGTTAAGACAAAAGTCAGGATGACTAGTGATGGCCCAGGATGCAGTGGACAACCTTGGCATCTTCCATGTCTAACCAAGCACCAAGCACTCCACAGGACCTGCATCAGCATCCTTCACGGCCTTGGGAACAAATTGTTCTCCTCTGCCCATTCTGCCGGGAGAAGGTCTTCATATGCTTGGGGACACACATCGTGCACCCCATATCAGATGACAAAGGGTATACATTACAAATTATTGCAATATTATAAAATATTACATGTTGTAAACCTTGAAGCATCATCTCAATATTAAATGTTAATGTTATTTGCATTATTACCTACCTCCCAGGACTGTGGTTGGGGGGCTCTTTGTAAAACTAAAAGAACTACAAAAATCAATTATTTGTCTAATTCTGACATTCCATAGTCAAGAAGTAAATTCACAGATAACAACATAAGAAATAAATGCACAAAAAATTAGCTGACCTATACAGCAAAAGGTGGACTCTCCAACTTTCCACATCAAAGTACTCGTGTTACCAGGGCCTAATTTTCACAGGGCTTAATACAGGCTCTAGACAGCCAATATCACTTAACCAAGCATCTGATTCTGATGTTCTATCTTGCCTTTCCTGTGACCAGGCTAAAAAATTCTATCTTTTTCAGGTGCTGATGCACTGCCTAAACTCAACTGACCTTCTAACTTTCTGATTCCTTTGCTTTTAGTCATCTGGATGGTTTTAAATATCTCTACCAGCTCCCTGGTCAAATGAGTATGACCACTAATACTAAATACCTAGGTATTTCACTACTAGGCTTATACCTTGGGTATATGAGTGTATGAGGTGTTCAAGGAGGACTAGCTCCTCTGGTGTGAGGGCTTTCTGAGCCCTTCACAGAGCTATTCATCCACATTTTGTATCCACTTTTCACTCAACTCTCTCCTGTGACTCCAAGAAGCTGTAGCATGTGCAGTGGTCCCACTCTGGTAAACCATCTCAGCAGATGGGTTAAACTAGGTTGAGGGTAACCAACAGGCCTCAAACTTGTTGATGAGTTGGGGGATGTCTAACCCAAAAATGTGAAGATGTCCCTCAGTGGAATGGGTGGGTGAGAACAATTGGTTCCAAAGGTTATGAAGGTAGTTGAAGCAGATTTTATGGACTCATTAGACCTTGGTCAGACTTGGAAGATGCCAAGGTCATCCACTATATTCCAGGCCATCCTCAGTTGTCCTGACTTTTATCTTGCCACTGGACTTGGATGATTCTGGAGAAGAGAGTAAGGCTGACAACTTTGTGTACCTTGACTCTTTAAGCATCTCTTTCTGACTTGGTACACAATGACAGGCAAGTCACTTTCCCAATCAAAATCTGAGTTTTGTCCTCTGTAGAACGAGTGGGTTGTACTTGATTATCCCTGAGAACCCTTCTACCAGCTCAAAGATCTAGAACTGGAACAGACCTTAGTGTTCATCTAACCCCCTCCCCCTCAGAAGCCCAAAAGGGTTACGTGACTTGCCAAATGTCACCCTGAGATCCAGGGGTAGGGCTGAGATTCAATCCCAGAGCCTCTGACTCCAAACTTAGTACTCTGTACACTACCTGGTATGGCCTCTTAGTTCTGATGAACCCTATGAATACTACCAGGCCTACAAAAAAGGGGAAGGTTTTTCTGAGGTACCACCTCATACCCAGCAGGTTGGCTAATATGACAAAAAACAGAAAATAATAAATGTTGGAAGGCCTGTGGGAAAACTGGGAGTCTAGTACATTGTTGGTAGAGTTGTGAACTGATCCAACCATTCTGTAAAGTAATTTGGAACTATGCTCAAAGAGTTACAAAATTGTGTATAAACCCTTTGATCCAGTAATATGACAAGGGCTATATCCCAAAAAGATCAAAAAAAAAAAGAGAAAAGAAACTATTTGTACAAAAAAAATTTGTAATAGCCCTTTTTGTGGTATCTAAGAATAAGAAATTGAGAAGATGTCCATCAACTGAGGAATAGTTAAACAAATTGTGGTATATGAGTGTAATGAAATATTGTTGTGCTATAAGATGATTTCAGGGGGAAGAAAAGGAGGTAGAGAAAATGTAAAACTCAAAATCTTATTAAAGTGAATGTTGAAAACTAAAAATAAATTATTTAAAAAGATAAAGAAAGAGGAGGCTTGGAAAGTTGAATATATACATACATATTTACATATATGTATATATACAAACACACACACAGAGAACTGATTCGAATTTATAAGAATACAAATCATTCCCCAACTGATAAACTATCAAAGCATATGAACAGGTATCTTTTAGACTATTTATAGGCATATGAAGAAGTGCTCTAAATCACTTTTGATTAGAGAAATGCAAATTAAAACAACTCTGTAATACTGCCTCATACCTATCAGTTTGGCTAATCTGACAAAAAAGTAATATGACAAATGTTGGAGAGGCTGTGGGAAAATAGGGGCCTAAGGCACCGTTGGTGGAGTTGTGAACTTATCTAAGTACTGAGGAGAGCAATTTAGAACTATACCCAAAGGGCAACCAAACAATGAATACCTTTGATCCAGCAACACCTCTGCTAAGTCTGTGTCCCAAAGAGATCATAAAAAGGGAAAAAAGACTACATGTGTGTAAATATTAATAATTCTTTTCATGGTAACAAAACATTGGAAATTAAGGAGATGCCCATCAACTGAGGAATGGCTGAACAAGTTGTGGCATATGAATAAAGTAGAATACTACTGTGCAATAAAAAGGATGAAAAAAGGCAGACTTCAGAAAATTCTGGAAAGATCTGTACAGGCAAAGTCAAATGAGCAGAAGCAGAAAAATATTGTACTCAGTATCAGCAGCATTGTATGGTAATCAACTATGGATGACTCAGCTCTTCTCAGCAACGCAATGATCCAAGACAAGTACAAAGGATGGAAAACGCTATCCACATCCAGATAAAGAACTGATGAACTCTGAATACAGACTGAAACATATTTTTTCACTTACTTTATTCTTTCTTGTGGTTTTTACCTGTTTCTTCTTTTACAACTCTGATTGATATGGAAACACTTTACATGATAGCACATGTATGAACTATATCAAACATTCTACCATATTCAGAAAAGATAAAGTAAGGCAAGGAGGGAGTGAGAAAAATTTGGAACTCAAAATCTTGTAAAAATGCTCAAGATTTTTCTGGACATGTAATTGAGGAGAAAATAAAATACTACATGCTATTAAAAAAAGATGATTTCAGAAAAACCTGGAAAGATTTACATGAACTCATAATGAAGGCGAAATGAACAGAACCAGGAGAACATTGTGTCCAGTAACAGCATCATTGTACAATGAACAACTGTGAATGACTTAGTTCTTCTCAGCAATACAATGCTCATGATGAAAAATGCTATCCACCTCCAGAGAAAGAACTCTTGTCATCTGAATACATACCAAAGGATACTATTTTTCACTTTCTTTTTTTGTTCTAGTTTTCTCGCACAAAATGACTAGCATGGAAATGTTTTACCTGAGTGCATATGTATAACCTAGATCGGATTGCTTACTGTCTCAAGGAAGAAGAAGAGGATGGATAGAATTTGAAATTCAAAGCTAAAAGAAAGGATGTTCAAATTGCTTTTACATGTAATTGGGGGAAATAAAATATTATTTTTAAATGAGGAAGGTTTTATTTTTGTTTTATCCTCCCCCCCTTTGCTGGCTGCCTCTCTAACTCTGGGCAGTCATGGGATTCTCCTACTTCCTGCCCCTTTGCTCACTTGCCGACATGTGTGATGTGTCACCGCACTCCTTAAATGACATTACTACTCTGAACCCAGTAACTTAGGACTGGAGCAAAGGAGGCACCCTAGAAAAGTTTAGAGTTTTGTATGGGGGTATACTTATTAAGTGTCTACCATGTGCCCAGAATTGTGCTAGGTACTATAGAGGCCGCAGTAAAAGCAGAAGATATAAGCTCTGAGAAGCTGACATTTGAACTCAGGAAATGTCATACAGAGGAAATTTATTAGAGGACATAAGCAAATGACTATGTATATATAACGTATGGCTAGTAGCCAAAATAAGAGGGCAGGACAATCCTAGCCTCTTCTGCCCTTGCCGTACACCATCTATATTATGTCTCATTCTGGATGACGCATTTCCAGGAAAATTACCATGTGGGCAAAGGTACAGAAGAGGGAGCCCAGGAAAATGAGAGAACTCAAAACCATGACCCACAAGGAACTAAAGACGTTAGCCTAAAGAATAAAAGGCTTGGGAGGAGGAGTTGGGAGAGGGGAGACATGACGGCTTTATTGGAATATCTGCTTAGAAAAGAAATTAAGCTGTTCTGCTTGCCTTAGGGGGTAGAAATGGGAACAGTAGGTGATAGAATTTATTATGTTTGCGTGTATGACTGGTTATACTTGTGTGGACATGTGCGTAAATGTGTCTATATCAGTAGTATGTGTTTATGTGCATGAGTATACATTGTGTTTGAATTTATTTGTGTATGAGCCTATATATGCATTTCTATTTGTATGCAATTGTGATTATGGCTTTGCCTATTGGTACATACATATAATCCTCTCTGTGTGTCTGGTCAAAAGTCTCTGAGTTATAACTACAGTTCTGATGCAAAAAATCTTTGTTCAATTACCTGTTAGGGCCTGGCAAAAAGGAAGCCTGCCCTTAATGAGCACAAGGCACTTCAGATGTGGACAGGGTAATACAGGGTTGGGGAGATGGAGCAAGAGAGAGCCATTGACACCAAGAGTCCAAAAACAAAGTGAGTGTTCTCCTGGGGCCCTTGGAAACACCACCATCCTGCTGCAGGTCAGAGACTACAGTCCTCACCCTCACCAGGCTCACCCTTCCAATAAAAGTCAAAAGGAAAGGGAAAAGGGCGGGAGTTCAAATGTTTCTCTACCCAGATTTGAGGTGTGGATCCCATTCAGTCACTGCAAATGAGTCACATCCTAGGGCTACTTTTCCTCTGTTCCTTTCAGTCTGGTCACTTCCCTCAATGACAAACTATCTGCTCAACTTAAAAAAAAAATGTCCCTTTGTTTGACTGGTTCGCCTTGGAAAATCATTAATAAAGAAGTTAATAAATTATAATGGGACACATTTATAAGTTAATCTACTTTCTCTAGGTCTCGGTTTCCCTATCTGTAAAATGAGGGGGTTGGTTTAATGATTCTACAGTTTCCTATGGCTCTAATGTCACATGTTTTACTTTGAGAGGCAGGGTAGCATGGTAGAGTACTATACATGGGGTCAGGAAAACCTGGATTCTAAACTTGCTTCGGATACTTACTAGTTGTATGACCTAGGCAAGTCACTTAACCTCTCTCCCCTCAGTTTTCCCACATATAAAATAGGGATAATAATAGTGCCTACCTCATAGGATTGTTGTAAGGATCGAATGAGTTAACTTCTGTAAGGTACTTTGAAAACTTTAAAGCATTGTAAAAATGTAAACCATTATCATTACATATAAGGTCCCTTCTAGCTCTGATATTCATTCCATGTTCTGTCTTCTAAAGTCCTTTCTGGAGTCAGCATTTATGTTCTAAGTTCTCTTCCAGATTCAATATTTCATATTTTAAGATCTCTTCCAGATTTAACCATCTATATTCTAAGGTCCCTTCCAACTTTCTGTGTTCTAGTATTCCATACCTGCAGGAGGTTTCTGACTCTCAGAATCCTCTTCTTAATAGAAGCTTAGAGCAATAGCATTGATACAAACTGAGAATGGCAATTGCTAGCATTCATTACACAAGCAAAGAAAATGAGAAATAGTCTAGGGTGGTGAATGTTTACATAGCACTTCAAGGTTTGCAGAGTACTACATATACATAATCTCATTTCATCCTCACAACAGTTCTGGGAGGCATAATATTATTATTATACTAGTATTATATAATCATATATAATAATATTATTTTATTGCTTATATATACTATATAATAATAATATTATTATTCCCATTTTACAGATGAGGATATGTAAAAGAACTTTTTTTTGCATGTTGCACTTCATATTTTTCCCAGCTTGTTCTGCGCACGTTTGCTCTCTTACTTGATTGCTACATCAACTCTGTGAGACTATGCAGAGTAGAGATGATAATCTCCATTTTCCAGGTGGAGAAAACAAATATAGAAATATTACATCATTTCCCCAAGTCACTCAGGGAGGGAGAGTATACAGGCATAGACCAAGGTCACCCCCTGCATCCCGGGCCATCACCAGTCCTCTTGACTGTTATCTTGCTACTGGACTCTGATGACTCTGGAGGATAGTGAAACTGACAGCTCTGCACAGCTCTGCCCCACTTATATCTTCTACCTCACACCCTCGTGATGTCGTTGGTCCTCTTTGAGAACAAAGGATGACCAATAATGAGCTAGAATGAACCATGTCAGAGGTATAGAAAATATAGAATGGCAGAGCTGGATGTGATGGAGGTCAAGAAAAGTTCAATGATTGGCCCAAGGGGACACAGCGAGTTGCTAAGGGAGCACAGTCTAGAAGGGAGGTCAAAATTCCAGTCATGCACCTCCTATTGTAATAGACTGCCTCCTATTATTTATGTATATGGCAAGGGAGGAAGGAGAAAGGGTGGTCCAGACTTGTGATTTGATGGGTATAGTAAGAAAACCACCTCCACAAATGGAGATCAACAACTATTTTGCAACTTGTAGTCTTAGCAAATTGTCTAGGGGCACTGAGTGGCTAAATGACTTGCCCAGGTCACACAGCCTGTCTGCTTCAGAAGCAGGACTTGAGTCTAGGTCTTCTTTACTCCTAGTCAGGTTCTCTATTCACTATCCCAAGGTGTTCTATATATCCTATATAGTGTGGCACAAACAATCCTGAGAAGTAAATTGGTTCCCCCCACCCCAACTGCCTAGGGGAAAAAAATCTACCTTTTGATAAAGGTCTGTTGTCCTTGGAGTTCTGCCAGGGGGTTGGTATTGAGGGAAATTTCCTAGCCTGCTAAATAGAGGTAGATTGCTCAGCCCCAAATACTGGCATAAATATGTGGAATATAGTTACATGTAGAGGAAACCATGGTCAAATGCCTTATCTGTGTCACAAGTATTTTAAAATTTTCCTATAAATGTATAACTGAATTCACTGGTAAAATACTGAAATATAAAGCTGGAAATTATATCTTATCTCCTCTCTTTTCCAGTCTATTTCACTAACAGAGGAAAAGGAACAAAAGCCCTATAAATCTTAGAATCCTAACTAAAGCTAGAAAAAAACAAAACAAAACACCTTGGTCCAATACAGTTTAAAGAGACCACTGAATATAGAACATAGAATATTACAGCTAAAAGGAACTTTAGAACATACAACAGTGATTGTCGGTTTGGAGGGGTCAGTCCTTAGAATATAGAATGCTTGAATATAGAGTGTTTGAAATGCATTATAGAAATCCTTAGAATACAGAACGCTATACTGACCACTGTTTGAACGATTGTTAGAGTTGGGGACACACAAAACTGCAGAGCCTCTACCTAAAACATTCTCACTGTTGTCCCTCAGTCTGAAAAAAATCAGCAGATGTTAATTCAATTCAGTAATAAGAAAGAAAGAAGGAGAGCTAAGGGAAAAATTGAATCATGGTACTAGAGTAAGAGACTTATCTAGGCCTGAAGGAAAGGGGACTGAAACCCAGCTCAAGTTAATATTGCCCTCCCATAAATTATTCAGGGCAGGAACCCAATCCAGAGACCCCTATATCTCCCAAAGCAAGAAGACTAAGGCAACCTTGAAACCTAGTCTGGAGTGGAGGGAGGAGGGGAGGCTGTTGTACCCGCTAGTAAAAGAAATCCATAACGTAAAAAGACAATAGGAGAGAGAGACAGAGACAGAAAAGAGATTTCAAGAAAAAGCCTCAATAAAAGCCCAAACGCTAGCAGAGAAGTCAATAGAGAATATCCTAAAACCAAAATGTTGAGTAGGAAATCATTATGGATAAAAGATTACAAAGGATAAAGTAGAAATTATTAAGGATATAAAGAATGCCCATAGCTTAGAGATGGAGGTTCTTGTTCCTGGAATAGCCAGATAACCAGTGTCTGTCACTGGATTGAATAGTACATGTCTGAGAGTGAAGACTGGAAACATAGGAGGGGGCTAGGTAATGAAGGTCTCTAAATGCCAAATGGAGCATTTTGTATTTGATCCTGAAGGCAATAGGGAGGCACTGGAGTTTATTGAGCAGGTGGGTAATAAGGTCAGACCCGTGCTTTAGGAAATTCACTTTAGTGGTTGAATGGAGGATGAATTAGAATGGGGAGAGACTTAAGGTAGGCAGATCAACCAGAAGGCTATTTTGATAATCCAGGTATGAGGTGACCAGGGCCTATCCTAGAGTCATGGCAGTGTCCTAGAAGAGAAGGGAGCATGTAAAGGTAAAATTGACAGGTCTTGAGGGGTGAACTTAGATATAAGGGGTGGGGAGTGGTAAGAGATCATGAAGAATCCAAGATGATTCCTAGGCTGTGAGCCTAAGGGCCTGGGACGTTGGTGTTGCCCTCTACAGTAATACAGAAGGATGGGGGTAAGGTTCAGGGGAAAAGATAAAGAGTTCTATTTTGGACATATTGAGTTTAAGACATCTAAAAGGCAGCTGAAGATACAAGATTGGAGGCCAGCAGAGAGACTGCAGCAGGATAAATAGATTTGAAAATATCAGCATAGAGATGATAATCAAATCCATGGGAACTGAGGGGTTCCCTAAGAGAAGTAGTAGAGATAGAGAAAAGTTCCCAGGACAAAGCCTTGAAGGACACCATTGTTATAGGGCATCATCCTGAAGAGGATCCAGCAGAAGAAGCAGGGAAGGAGCAAGCAGATAGGTAGGAAGAGAACTAGGAAAGAGTAGTGTCCCAAAAACCTAGAAAAGTAGAGAAGAGAATATCAAGTACTATAGCTAGGGCAGAAAGAATGAGGATTGAGGAAAGGCCATTGGATCTGGCATTTAAGAGATCAAGAATATCTTTGGAGAGAGCCATTTCAGTGGAATGATAACAAGCTGGGTTGTAAAGGGTTAAGAGGGAGAGGAAAGAAAGTGGAGGCACCTTATTTGTAGTTAGTCTTTCAAGGAGTCTGGCTGCAAAGGGCAAAAGAGATATAGAATGATGGTTAACAGGAATGGAATGATCAAGGTAGGGTTTTTTTTTCAGGATGAGGGAGACATAGGCAGCAGGAAATTGAGTCAGTATTATAGGGAGAGATTGAAAATGAGTGAGAGAGTGGAAATAATGGGTCAGTCTGTTGAAAGAGTTGGAATGGAATGAGATTACTTGAACAAGTAGAGGGGTTCCTGTGTTCATCCTTCGTTGCCAAAGAAGATCATGCCATCAGAGAAACGATGACATGACTTGCACTTGACTTGGTTTTGAGTGAGGGAGGGCTGTGCAGGTCACCAGCCTCACTTCTCCTCCAGAGCCATCTGAATCCAGTGACCAGATATTCATCAGGATGACTGGAGATGACCCAGGATGAGGCAGTTGGGGTTAACTGACTTGCCCAAGGTCACTTTTATAGAAGGGTTAGCTTTAGTATGGAGTATGCTCCCTATAGTACCTACCTCACAGAGTTCTTATGAAGCTCAAATGTTTATAGAGGGTTTTGTAAACTTTAAGATACTATATAAATGCTAATTATTACTACTATTATTAGGAACTCTCTCCTCATAGTTAATAGCCTTCCTTCGGTAAGGAACTGGAGTTCACACAGCTTATGCAATCCAAAATATACATTATATATTAACTCTACATTACTGCCATAGCATTTATTCCACACACACAGTGTCCATTCCCATAAACAAGCTAGTTCCCACAGCCACTGTCTTAGTGAAAAGCCTCAGCTTATGACTTATCTAAATGTTGGAGAACCATTCCAATCACAGGAACTGTTTTAGAATACCATTCTGTTTTGATGTTTTTCTTTCTCTTCCCCTTAAAACCAGGAAGCCTCTAAGTTTGTTAAGAACTGAGTAAGATATAGGAACTGCTATTGGACAAAATTCTTGATTCTGAAAAAAATAACAGAGCAATCACCATTTACAACTATCTCAGCTCACAACTATCCTCTGGTGAGCTTCCACCAACAGAAAGCAAAGTAAATAGTAATTTGCCTTGAATGACACTTCTCAACCTAGAGCTATGTTTGTTTAATTAGGCATTCTTGGCATGTTAAAGAGTTGATTTTTTTAAAATTTCCTAGGGGACAAAAACAATTAATTACCTTTCCAGTCTCAATAAACCACTGAAATGAACAAATAGTAGCTATTAAGTAAATAAGCAAATATCCATGCCCAGCAAAATTCTATGATGGATTAAGTTTGTGAAAGAAGTGATCAATCCAGCACGGGTTCAGGAAGAATATATTGTTCCAAACTACCCTTAATTCTTTTTTTGATAGAGACATTAGACTGTTAGGTCAGGGAAATTGAACAGATATAGCATACTGTGATGTGTAAAAAGTTCAAGAGACATAGTTTCTCAGTAATTAACAATTTTATTAATCATATGGAGGGTTAATGGAATATAAGACCTTTCCCATCCATTAATAGGTCTATGTAACCATGTGTATTCTTTTTTCCCTTGGAACATGAGCCATGTTCCCAGGTCTATATCATGAATCACTTAGAGCCCTGATGCAGAGCCAATTAAGCTCTGGACCATGTGGATCCAATTAAGTACTGAGGCACATAGGTTTTCAAGCTTTTCTTTGTTTGAAAACTATATATATTGAGAGGTTGGTAGCCATTGTTTTGAACCCAGATGTTGGTGCTCTCTGGTCTGGTGGTGTTAATTGTTCTATTACTTTGCTTAGACAATTGGAGCCTTCTCTATTGAATTCTTTCTTAGACACTTACTCCTTTCTGCTTCTCTGTCTGCATTGTTTAATTAAAGTACGATTGTTGACCCCTTTGAAGTTGTCTTTCCTTTAGAAAAGCAGATCAAAGAGCCTGTGCCAGCAGCCTACCCTGTGTGCTAGCATGGTTGCTAATAAATCATGCTAGCATATAATTAATAAAAGGGATCAGTGGTGCTCTGGAATGTCAAAGATCCCCACATGGAACCCACTCAACATTTATATGTCCTTGGAATATGTCCTTATATGTCCAGGAATTGGTGTTCCTGAGGGTAGCAATCAACTCTGACTGGTTAACAAGTAATGAGGAGAATGCATATTATAATGAGGGGTGGACCTATTCAAATGAGGGAATGAGGATGTAACTCTGATCACTCCTGCTCCCAGACCACCCCCATACTAGGTAATCTAGGCAAAGGACCTGCCTCTACTCAGACCTGGCTGAGTGGAACACAATGGGTCAGAATTCACCTTAGATTACACTCTTTTGGGTGGGTAACAATTCTAAGATGTCATCTCATCATCTGCCCTGCCCTTCAGAGATTCAGCTTTGACCTAATCTCCAAATGAGGAAGGGAAAACAATCCTAGATATCCCCAATATTAACAATTGGTTATTTAATAATCATTTCTTTCAATATCTTTGTTTTATCAAGGAAGAATCATGGAAAAAGTAGGAAAAGCACTGGTGCTAAAATCAGATGATTTGAGTTCAAACTCTGCCTCCAACTCTTACTGCCTGAACGCCCTTAGACAAAGACTTTAGCCTTCCTAAGCTCAGTTTCATCATCTGTAAAGGAAAGGATTAGACCAAATGACCTCAGGGGGCCCTTCTAGCTCCAAATTATGATTTAAAGGACTCTAGAAATAACCTTGTAGTATAAGATGGAGTACTGTGGGCTGAGTAGAATGTAGGCAATATGTTTAGAGCATACAATGTAAAGCTTTCACTATGACAACTATGATTTTGACAATATTGAAGAAGTAGTCTTGGCTAGGTAGACCATGGAAGCCTTTAAATTAAAAGGTGGAGAGCTGAAGGGAGTACACCCCGTATAGACATATTAAACTTTCATAAATATGTAGTTAATGCATCCCCTAAAAGACCAATATGTGGGCAGCTGGGGAAGATTACTAGACTCCAAAGAACATATATATTAAATTTTGCATTGGGAAAAAAAATGCCGTGACAACCTTGGCTACTCACATCCCAACCCAACCCCTCCAGACCCAAAAAGCAACACAGAGCAGCAGATCTATTTTAGCAAAATGAGCATTTGTTTAAATGAAGCTGCCAAGTCAAAGAATCCAGATTTCTCTTTTTCTCCTTCTCTGAAAAGCCACAGATATAAATAAGCCCAAGATGATCTGTTTCTGCCACAACTGATAAGATGAGGCAGACGCTTGCCAAAGGGATCTTAATTTATTTCAAGTTCAAAAAACAATGGAGAGAGACTAACCTCTGGACCAGCCTGTCTGAACCTGGATAACAACTTTAGAATTCCTGATTCTTCTTCACAAGGACTGTCTTGGCAGAAGGAACCAAACTGGCTAAGTGGAATGGTGGGAAGGTAGGAGAGCTGCCACAGAGAACACACTCCTCCATATCCATGAAATTCCAGCTTCCTGGAACTAAATCTCTATAAGCTAAAGCAAAGACACTCACAAGATAAGCACTAGGCTTACATAAGGGACCGCCCAGACTTTCATCCTTATATGCCTTCCACCTGTTTTCCTTCAAGTTTCATGGCCTATACTATCCAGTAATATATACTTAGTATCAGTCTGTATTTTGAAGACATAGTAAGTTTCTTATAGCTAGGTGGAGCAAAGGAGCACTGGATTTGGAGTCAGGAAGACATGTTCAAATCCAGCATCAGACATTTAGTAATTTTGTTATCCTGGGCAAGTCACTTAACTTTGTCTGCCTCTCTTTCCTCAACTGTAAAATGGGGATAATAATGGCACCTACTTCCCAGCGTTATTGTAAGGATCAAATGAGATAATATTTCTAAAGCACTTAAGGCAGTGCCTGACACATAATAAGTGCCTAATAAATGCTTGTTCTCTTCCCCTTGGAGGAGGCAGCATGGCATAACCATGCAGGGGTGGGAAATCTGCATCCTTGAGGCCACATGTGCCCCTCTAGGTCCTCAAGGGCAGCCCTTTGACTGAATCCAAACTTCCCAAAACAAATCACTTTAATAAAAGAATTTGTTCTGTAAAACTTGGATTCAGTCAAAAAGCCTCACCCAAGGACCTAAAAGGTCACATGTGTCCCCAAGGACGCAGGTTCCCCACCCCTGAAAGAGCAGTGGACCTAGAATTCCAACACTGAGGTTTGAGTTCAGACTCTGCCATTAACTTGACCTGTAACTACGGAAAATTCGCTTCCCTCCCCTGGACCTCCATTTCCTTATCTGTAAAATAGGACAATTACACTAAATGATTGCTAAAATCCCTTCCACCTCTGATATTCTTTACTCTGAAGTCCCTTCTGGGTTTCGTAGTCTAAGTTTCTAAGGCCCCTCCCAGTTCTGACATTCTAGGTCTCTGATTCTATGGTAAGATGAATAAGCCCAGGAAAAGACTGGAGAGGTGACAATAATATATAATATGATACAAGGTTGGTAGTGTGACGAATGATGTGGAAAACACTATGCAAGATGGATATTTTCTCCTTTGGTTGATATCATACCCACAGAGACACAGAACTTCACAGACCATCGAACGAGATAAGTGCAACTCCCTAGTTACACCTGTGAGGAAGGTGAGACCCACCCCCCCAGAGAAGGAAGTGAACTTGCTCAAGGTTACACAGCAAATTAGTGAGATAGTCCCTGAGCAGAGATTTTCTCTTTTTTTCTATTCTCTGTAAAGAACAGATCCTCATCCTGTTGGTCATTCTGCCCAGACAGGAGTCTGGTCTTTCTTGGGCTAATACAACTCAACAGAAAAGGGGCTTGCTTTCTCTAGATTGAGAATTTATTATTCCAGTTTCATGCTGGCAAGTTGTGTTTCACTGGCAACTTAGGAAAGCCACTAAAAATACTCATGCCTTCAGCCTATCCTATTACACTTGATGAATGAGGAAGGAAATATTCCTGATTTAAGGAGAAATGGTCAAACTACACAGGTTCTGCCCTCAGGATCTTAGACTATTAGGCCTGGAAAGGCCTTCAGAGATCTACTTATCCATTTTTCAGAAGAGAAACCTGAGGCCCAAGGAGTGGAAGTGACTTGCCCGAAGTCACGCAACAAGTTAATGGCAGAGATAGGAGTGGCACCTGGGTTCCTGACTGTTAGCCCACCGTTCTTTCTACTACACTAATTATGAGATATTGGCAATATGTCAGAAATTCTCTACCTCAACTTGCCCCTTTGGGAATTTTCTCAGGGAGATGTCAGTCAATTAATGAGTCGACAAACATTTATTATGCACTTATTATCATCAGATTCTGTACTAAACACTGGAGATACCCAAAAAGGAAGAAATACAGTCCCTACCCTCAAGGAATTTTTATCATAATGGTGAAGCCAACATACAAAGAATAACACAGGAGAGATTTTATTCAGCATTAACAGAAATTTATCTCTGATGTCACTTGAAAAAAATAGTAGTCATCCACAAGGATTTATTAAGCCCAATTATGTGACAGACATTATGCTGAGTTCTAGGGATAGAAAGAAAGGCAAAAAATAGTCCCTGCTCTCAGGGAGCATCTCATATAGTAATAGAAATACTTATTACTTTAAAGTTAACAAGGTGCTTTGCAATCAAGTGCCACGTAAAGTAGGTGGGGCAAGTACTATTGTTCCCATTTTAGAGATGAGAAAACTGAGGCTTAAAAAGAGTAAACGATTTTCTCAGGGTCAAACTTCAAACTCAGGTATCCTAACACAACGTCTAAAAAGTTCTTTGCAGGATACCAAATATTTTATGGTCATCTAACTTACATTATCTTATTTTGTCACACAAAAACCCTCTAAGGAAGGGGTTCTTAATCTGGGGTACATGAACTTGTGTTTTTTTATATTTTGATAACTTTATTTCTACGTAATCCTAGGTATTTTATTTTATGTATTTAAAAACACTATTCTGAGAGGAATCCATAGGTTTGAACGGTCTTTTCTAATGTAAGTTTCATATAAGTGTGTGTGTGTGTATGTGTTTAATGTGTATACCATCATCATCATCATCCTTTTTTACCAATAAGTAAACAGATTCAGCAGTAAATCTTTGGCAAATGACGGAACCAGTACTTGATCCCGGGTCTCACTAGACTTATTCTTTCCTCTGATCTGGAAGCATACTAATGGAGAGGGGGAGAAATGGGAAATAATATTGTTTGATTGCGTGGACTGGTGCGTCCCAGACTTGGAAAACAAGAGACAATGCATTGATTGTGAATCTCTCCAAACTATTTGAAGTATGTGCACACAGTGCCGCCTGCAGGCAGAATGAGGCTGATTCAGGCAGCCTGTCTCCCAGCATGCATGGACTTTGTACCCTGAGGCCACGTGAAAGCCACAAGCTTAGAAGCCACAAGGAGGGAATAAAGAAGCAGGGAAATGAGAGTCATTTAAATTAATTTCAACAACCAATACCTCTTGTGTACAGGACTCCATATTTAGCATCAGAGTTTAGTAGCAAAAGTCAAAATTCTTCCAGATATGCTTATAGATTCCTAAAGCATCAAAGCTGGAAAGGACCTTGGAACATATAATGCCAGAGTTAGAAGAGACTTTAAGACCCAGAATGTGACATATCAGACCTGGAAGGAAACTTAAGATATATAATGTAACAAGACATTATTTCCCATAATCTTCTTTTAGATTAAAAAAAAAACAGATCTAGAGAGGAGAGGTGATTTGTTCAGGGTCATCCAAAGGTAATTAAGCAATAGTAACTAAGAACCCAAGCTTCCCGGTTCCCAGTCCAGTCCTCTTCCCAATATACTTCCCTCTCTTTGATAAATGTTTGTTACCTAATCAACCTTAAGAAATCTATTTACTAAGAACTAGAAAGGTGCCCCTCCCACTAAGGGAGTTGGGATGGGAGAGGCAAGATAGTTAAGGGGGTTTCAATAATGAATGGTCAGACATTTCAGATGTTTTTGGCTGGGCTATTCCACCAGTCTCTGGTTGCAGTTCATAGCTGCACTCTCCTCCAGAGAGAAGGGCATTTCCTGGTTACTACTATCACTCTTCGCTTCATGGAGAATTTCATTGTCCTTTCTTCTGTCAGACTATCTGAGAGAACTTGTTCTTGCCTTCCTACAGTCAGAGTGAGATAAAAGAGAGAAACCAAAAAAAAATAAATAAGTAACCTCAATGACTTTTTCCTTATGAAAAGTATCTAAGAGGCACAAAGAGCCACTATTCTCAAGAAGCAAAGTTAGAGTCTTGCCCTGCCAGCAGAAGCAATGGCTCAGCTCTCTTACTTTCCCAGAATGCATTACCCTTACATGGGTCCCACCCAGTGCCTGCTCCCAGGCTGGGGAAAATGCTACCTATTAGCCTTCCTTACTAAATTATTAAGCCCCTCCTTAGAAGCAAGACTTTAAGTACTCTTGTCAATAAGAATAGACCTGGCTCATATTTAAAGGAATCCTTGGAATTATGATTCCTCCAAATGAGCAGATTCACTTTGGGGTTTTGAGAAATTGTTTTTCCCACCAATAGGACTCTTTCCTTCTCTTGTTGGTCTGAAATGAGTCAAAAGACATTCACTTAGGCTGTGGGCCACCTGCCTATTAAAGCTTCAGGGCTCTAAGGAGCCAGTGCTTTTAGGCTCCAACCAGGCACTTCCCATAAACAATTATCCAAGCGTTTTATTAATTGAGCTCTTGCTATCAGGGAGAGGATTGATGATAGCCAAGAAACTACCGCAAAGATCTGCAGAAGAGATTGATAGGGGAGGGGAAGGGGAGTAAAGCACATAATTCTCTCTCTAGCCTTTCACTTTTCCTGATGCCAGCTTGGGGAACATTAGCAGTAACTGATCTGCCTGTGCCTCCTACTCCCACCAAAGATCAAAAGCAGCCTTTATCATGATGCTGATTCAGTGAAAAAGAAACTCACCCCATTGGCTCAATGAGGCTCAAGACAAAGGGCTGCCAGGAGTCCATCTTGGGAAAGCAGTTTCAGCACATTAGCAAATATTCAGGCACTCCCTTTCCTCCATAGACCAACGCAACAAAAGGTCATTGCCATGTGTGTCAATAATTTGTTTGTCTTAATTCAACTCAAACATTTGTTCCTGTGTGCAGAGAACTTTGTGAAGACACAGCCATAGAATTAAAAGATTAAGAGCAGGAAGGGGACTTAGAGATGGTTTAATTCAATCCTCTTACCTTATAGGAGGAACCTAAGGCCCATACCACTTGTGTCACCTGAGGCAAGGTCACTTACTCTCTCTGGCCTCAGTTTTCCTCATCTTTACCAGACCCGAATAATTTGGCACTAGGTAATAGACCAAATTAAAATAGCTAAACTTCTTTGGGCTGCAAATCGGTTTTTAGTGACTCATTTTCCAAGTAAAAGGTATAATTAATATTAAACTATTTCTCAAAAACACTTTTTTTATCAGGATATAATCCAGAAATTGCAATCAGCAAACACTTCTTTATGAAGTCTCCTTCTGTAAAAGACTTTCCAGCAGCATCAATTTCTTTAGAAATTTGAAAATTAACCTTAATAGACACCTCATTTTCTGAGTTTACTTTCTTTTTTTATTCTTAAATTCTTTTATCATTATTTTATTTGTTTTCAGTACGTATCTTAGAATTTTTTCCCCTCCTTCCTCTCCTTCCCTCCTATCTCCTTACTCCCTCCCTGAGATGGCATAGTTTTATGTTGGTTCTACACCTACATTCCTATTAAATACAAATGTATTTAATACATTTATTCACCTTAGTCATGTTGCGTAGAAGAATTAAAATGAATGTGAGAAATCATAAAACAAATCAAAACTTACTACAAAAGAAAATGATTTGCTTCATTCTGCAATTGAATAGTTCTTTCTCTGGATGTGGAAGGCATTTTGCCTTAAGAGACCATTGGGAATTATTTAAGTCCTTGCATTGCAAAGAAGTACTAAGTCTACCAGAAAAATTCTTCACACGCTGTAGTTGTTGCTGTGTACAAAGTGTTCCTGGTTCTGCTCCTTTCACTCAACATTAGTTCATATAAGTTTTCCCAGACCTCTCTGAAGACTTCCTGTTCATCATTTCTTATAGCACAATGGTATTCCATTACATTCATATCCCACAATTTATTCAGCCACTCCTCAATTGATGGGCATCCCCTTGATTTCCAGTTCTTGGTCACCACAAAGAGAGCTGTTATATTTTTTGCACATGTGGGACCCTTTCCCATTTTTATGATGTCTTGGGGATACAGTTCTAGAAGTAGTATTGCTGGGTCAAAGGGTATGCACATTTTTGTAGCCCTTTGGGTATAGTTCCAAATTGCTCTCTAGAATGACTGGATCAGCTCACAGCTCCACCAACAATGAATTAATGTTCCAACTCTCTCACATCTTCTCCAACATTTATCATCTTCCTATTTTGTCATGTTAGCCAATCTGACAGGTGTTGTTATCTCAGAGTTGTTTTGATTTGCATCTCTCTAATCAAGTGATTTAGAGCATTTTTTCATACAACTCTAGATAGATTTAATTTTTTCCTCTGAAAACTGCCTGCTCATATCCTTTGACCATTTATCAATGGGGAATCTGAGTTTACTTTCTTGAAAAACTGTTGTTCCCCTGAGATTTTTCAACAATTTGGACACTTTAATTTCATTTTCATTGGTGTCCAATTTGCTTAAGTCAGGATATTTTTATTGAAATGGCAACAAAAATTGTATTCCTTTGGAACAGCTATTACTTCTCAACAAACAAGGCACAATATTTTGTCACTCGTATAAGTAGTATCTATCTGTCCACTCCAGATTTAATACTATATGTTCTAATTCGATCTTCCGTTTCTTTTTAGTCACCCCAAAAACTTTAATGTTAGAACCAAAAACAGTGACTGCTCACATATAAAGAAATACTGATCTGAGTGTCTTATCTTGGAGAGAGCCACCAGACCCTCATGTAACTTGGAGGGCAACCACGAAGCTAGGGAGAAGCCCTTGAACTGCTGCTAATCATCACAGTCAGCTGTGTTGGCATGTAGCTGTCTGCATTCACTTTGTCCCTGTTCAACACCAGTCATGACCAAAAACACAGCCAAAAGATATGACTCTCACTCTTCTCACACTAGAGACAGACTGATGATGGTTGGCTTCTGTGGGTGGTATGACAGAAGAGAGTGCACAGTGGCAACCCACCCACCAAGTTTCATGACAGGCACAATAGTGACTCATGGAAGGCAGTTTAAGGGAGTCATAGACAAAGCACTAGTTATATCTTACTGCCTTATACATCTACATTTTTTGTGGGCCACCTGAAATCTTTCACTTTGACAAGTGACCCACAGGCTATATGTCATGCAGGCATGTCTTCAATGAAGGGGTTGGACTAGATTGGTTCTTAACTTGGGGTCTGTAAACTTTTAAAATATATTTTTAAATCATATTTTAATATAATTGGCTCCCTTCATGATCCTATGTAGCTGACACATTTAAAAACATTATTCTGAGAAGGGGTCATTATTCTAAGGAGACCTTCACCAACCTTCAAAGGGGTCCATCACAAGGAAAAAATTAAGACCACTATGACTAGATACCTAAATTCCCTTTATCTGACTTGGGATAGTCCTTGTAAGAAAGAAAACCATGTTTTCAGTCTAGGGAAAACCCTTCTCTAGCAAACTGCTACCACTACCATCCCCTCTCTTCTCATCTTCCTTCTACCTATGCACTCTATTTAAAAAAAATACAAAAAACTCTCCTTGCTAATAGTTCTCCTTTTCTCAGCTAAACCCTGAACTAAATTACACTAGATGCTTTCTCTCAGGCTTTTCTAAATGATCTACAATCTGACTTCTGGCTTCACTACTCAATTAAAACATTTCCCTCAAAAAAAAAACTTTAATTAATAGGC
Source organism: Bettongia penicillata ogilbyi (assembly GCA_023548195.1). Lineage (NCBI taxonomy): Eukaryota > Metazoa > Chordata > Mammalia > Diprotodontia > Potoroidae > Bettongia > Bettongia penicillata. The sequence continues at coordinate 20,532,876 of JAJHZJ010000292.1, read as the reverse complement.
ACTTATCTACCTTGCATTTACTCTTTTCTCCAGAGGCAGCCTTTTTAATAATCCTTTTTAACAAATATAGTCAAGCAAACTTCTGAAGCCAAAATTATTTTGCATCTTAAAACCATCATCTCCCTGCCATGAGATGGATAATATGGTTCATCATTAGTCTTCTAGAATTGTGGTTGATTATTGCATCGATCAGTTCTCATCATTCAAAATTGTTTTTTTCTTTAGTCTTATTGTATAAAGTGGTTCTTCTGTTCCTATTCACTTCACTCTGCATCAGTTTATGTGAGTTTTCCCAGGTTTCTCTGAAGCCATACTTTCATCTTTTCTAATGATACACTACCACATTACTTTATCTGCCATAATTTGTTCAGCCATCTGCCGATGGATGGGCACCCTTTAGTTTCCAGTTCATTGCAGTAACAAAAGGAACTGTTTTCATATTTATCTTTTTTTTTTATCTCTTTGAAGTTGAAATTATTATTTTACTATTATGTTAGCAACCAATTGTTAATTTGAAATCCATTCTTTTCTCCTTTATTTCCTCCTTTAAGGTCCAGCTCCCTGAAGGTCATGACTTATTGATGGGATTGTCCTAGCCCTCAAGGCACATGCTCTTCTATTTAGTGTAAAATGAATGCAGTCTGTACTCACTTTCACTGAGGAAATGAGCCCCTGTCCTTGTACTCCTCCATTAGAGTTTAGGGTGACCCAAACAACCAGAGTGGTCTGGACGACGACGAATTGTCCGATCCAGATTGCTGGAGGTAACCGAATCTCATTGTCTAAAGCTTTCAGGCTCTCCATGACTTTTGTCTTTAGTTGTCAAGAGAAACCACTCTCAACTGATTATTGGCTGACCTAATTGATTATTAATTATCTGGAAACTCTGCCTCTAGGGCTTTTTCATTTGTCACAAAGTGTAGGACTAGTAGTGGTTGTTGTTTGCTCTTGATTCTTGGAGAGAACCATGATATCAGGAAAATGACGCTATGACATCCAAGTGAATTGGATTTAAGTGAGGAAGGGCTTGGAACCATCTGGGTACAGTGGCAAGATATAAGATCAGGACAAATGGATATGGCCCCAGAAGCAATGGGAGATCTTGACCTTTTTAAGCTTAAGGTCTTTCCCAGGTCTCAGTCTGATTGAGACAACACTCATTCACTGATTAAGGCTAGGTAAAAAATGAGGCAAAGAATGGCCTTTTACCTACTTAAAAAAAAAAATCAATGTGGAAGGGGAAGACCCTCAAGAGTTTCTGGCCAAAACAAATAACTGCTGTAAATAGCAACTAGTTGTGGTATCGCTGGGTCAAAGGGTATGCATAATTCCAAACTGTTCCTTCTCCAGTCTCCCAACTGCCAAATCTAGTGAGTTTCTTACTGCTTTTCCTTCTTGCTCTCTGCATCTGGCACCATTTGTAACGAACACTAACTGGGTTTTTGTGATAATGCTTTCTTTTGGTTCTTCTCTACTTGTCTTCTTTATTGGATATTTATCCATACTACAATTAACTAACTACAGGTGTCCCTTCTGTTCTATCCCTTCTATGTAGATGACTCAGATCTACATCCAGTCAGTTGTTCACTCTTGAGCTTCAGACCCACTGACTACTTGTTTCCAACCAGTAGAGATAGGAATCTCAAAATTAATGTACTCAGAAAGTTCCTCTAGGACCGAACCCTTCTTAACATTTTTCTATTAAGGGCATTAACACCTTTTCAGTCACCTAAGTCTCTGCATTATCAAAAACTTCATTGATTCTTCCCTTTCCCTGGTCCCCCACATCCAATTGCCAAGTCTTACTGATTCTACATTCCATCTCTTTTCTACTCAGTCAACACCACAGTAGTCATCTCTCACCTGAGAATATTACAACTTCCTAAATGGTCTTCCAGCCAGACTCCTTTAATACATCCTCCAATTACAAGAGAATTATCACTTCACTCAGTACTGATATTATTGCCTCTAGGCTAAAATACAAATGGCATTAAGTTTAGCATTGAAAGGCCTCTAGGACAAAATACAAATATATTGAGTTTAGCGTTCAAAGTCCCTCACATTCTAACCCCAAGCTTTTTCATGCTCCAAATTCCTCTCTGCATTGTATTTCATACTGGTCTACTAGATGTTTCTTCCATAGCACATTATTTTGCTTAGGTTCCATGCACAGAGTTTACTAGCTCCACTCTTAAGACACTTTCAAGCTTCAGCTCAAACATCACCCTTATGATGTATCCAGATATCCCCAACAAAGGGTCCCCCCCATAAACAATGTACTTTACTGCATTCATTTCCTCCAACATAAGGTATCAATCATCTTAGAACTATCATTTTTGACTATTCGAAGTCATGTCCACCTATTCACAAGCCCATTTGGGGTTTTCTTGGCAAAGATTGGAATTGCTTGCCATTTATTTTCCCAACTTATTTGCAGATGAAACAAACACACAGAGATGACTTGTCCAGACACCTGATTTGAATTCAGGAAGATGGGGTCTTCCATACTCCAGGCCCAGCACTCTATTCACCTGTCTTGGTAACAGTAATATTAAAAAGTACCTATGAGTAAACCACTGTGCCAGATACTGGAATTACAAAGACAGTCCCAGCTCAGAACACTACATTCTAGGGAAGAGGTAGAGATTCAAACATATACAAAGATTAAGAACCAGTAGGAGTCCATTTTGGTTAGAAATAATCAAGCAGGCCAAGTATAGTTATTTTTAAAAGCTCAGTTAAAGCAGCTATTGGGGGATAATACTGGTAAGACTTGGCAACTGAACAGAACATAGAATGGGTTGACAGGAAAAAAAATAGTCAAAGATGACCAATTGCGTAAATGGATGAAAGAACAAAGTTTAGAGAAAGGATAGGAAAATGAGCTTTTTGGTAATCTAGTAGACAGAGTCCAAGAAAAGGCTGAATAGGTGTCTGAAGTAGTAATTTTAACCTCTGGAAGATGGGAACAAGTGTAAAGGCTGTAGCACACAAACCTAGGGAACAACCTAATTAAAAATGAGCAGAGTGTAGAACCAGAATTAAAAGGAAAATATGTCAGGGAATGAGGGACTGGCAGGGTCCCAAAGTCAGAAGACTAAGGACTGAGATTACCTATAAACAATCTCAAGGTAGAAGTGGAAACGGAATGCGGATAGTGGAAAGGGGAAAGAATTAGTAAAGTAACATGAGGGCAGGGTTAGTACGAAGTCATCATTATGTCTAAATTCCCAAAACACAGGTCTCCCTTAAATCCAGGCTACCCATATTTTTAAATATTTCTTCTATAAACATCTTGAAATGAAGGCACAGGAGCTCAAAGTTAGCAAATTATTTATTTGCAAAATGTAAAATAAGATGATTTATTCTAATAACAGCTGTTAACAGTCAAGTCCATGTTTCATATTCATAAGCAAAGGCTGTCTCTCTAAAGACACACCTCAAACTTTTCAAGTCTCCACATTTCACTTACTTCACTCCACTTAGTCATCCACCAATTTTACATACCTATGAAAGAAAAAACAGTAGCAACCCTTTATTAAAAGTGCTTAATCATAAAACACAAATTTTGTCTTTCTTTGGTTACATGCTCACTTTCACTATGCTGTTTTATTAATGTAAAGCTCTTGTTAATGTAAAGTAGGCTCTTACAGGGCAATCAATCCCACATACTTTTTACACATAAATATACTGGGGGAAGAGGTCAGTAATGATTAGATAACCAGAATCTACATAACCAACTCCAGGATCTAATGGAAATCAGACAAGTTTTGGCTTAAAATGTTCCTGATCAGCATTGTCGATCAGTTGGGGAAAAAAGTTTTAGTCATCATGTACCACAGACCTGGAGATTTTAACAAAGAATCTTGAAATGTGAAAAGGTAGTCATACCTTAGCCCACGACTTTAGATCTTAAACACTAACACTACCCTTTCACATATTCCAAACATCAATAAGTTCTTCTATACCAATAACATGAATTTCAGGAAATTCACCTACCTTTGATAAAAGCTGAGTACTTATGAACACCATTCTTCTGGTCTGTATGTATTAGACTGACATCACTCCAACCCGAAGCTTCTGCTCATTTTAAGAGCTAGCCTATAAAATATATATCCCAAAGAAAGAGTGAGAATGCCATTTAACAAATTAAACAATAAAACTATCTAAAAGCCGCTGGTGTGTCAGAAAAAACTGGCAAAAATAGTTAGATCAACATGGTCGATCTGATGGGGAAAAAAGTTCAATCATACACACCATTCTTAAAACCTTTAGCTTACAGCAAATAACTTATTCCATGACTGTTGATTATCCTGGGAAATCTTAGCAAGGTGACTTTTTAAAGCTGCCTATACCTCTGGTACACTCCTTTCCTGACAGCCCAATGTCTAACTTTAATGAGGTAACACCAATAAAGTATTACAGATTATAAAGTGTAACTTACCAATCCTTCCAGGGAGTTAGGAAAATCCAACAATCTAATCCAAATCAAGTCACTGGAATGTGCATCAAGTCTGAGAAATTACAAATCCAAATAGAAAAGTCAGCCCAAAATTGAGAACCAAATGACATGGATAATTTTTTTAAAGCTGGTATATCAGAAAAAACTGGCAAGGAATAGTAGGATCAACATAGTCGATCTGATGGGGAAAAAAGTTTAGTCATCATATATACCAGCAGCCAGAAGGACCTACAACTCTAGACATAAAGTGATGATCCATGAACCTCTAAAACTACCTGCAGCCATTTGTAGAGTGCTATTACTAGGGAAATCTGGTAGGCTACCATTGGGTGAATACATAGTTCTGGGTAAATCTCTTAAGCTTTATGATAAAATCACCTGGCATGCTAGGAATTCCTAGTTAAACCAGATTTAAAAAGCAAGTAACTTCCCAAACACATGAATTCAAGACAGCACAGGTCTCAGGGGTCCTGATTTCCTAACTGCCTAGATTAGGAGTGACTACTATGTTTCTAATTACCAGTGATAATCATGTTTAGAAAAGCCTTTCATTCATTTTATCCCCAGGGAGGAAATATTCAAAGCTTAACTCAATTCACCCACTTTTACTGACCACTTCCCCTGGCTGTCTCCAATTTATCTTCTCTACCAAGCTTCCCTGGCTTCCTCTCAAATTCCAAGAAGCCTTTCCCAAGTCCTCTTAATTCTAGAGCCTGCCTTCTGTTGATTATTTTACTGGCATGTGTTAGACTCCTCTGAGCTCCTCAGGCCCAAGGACTACCTTTACCTTTCTTTGTAATCCTACTAAAGGTGGGAATAAGGAAAAGAATGGCATTAATAAGTGTGCTTAACTCTGTGCCAGGATTAGTTCACTACTTAAACTCAAATCAAGTTGCATAATAGCCCCCAGTCCGTGGCTCATGGCTTCCACTTTCTAGGGCTTAAACTGAGTGTGAAGATGAATACTTTTTCTGTTTTAGCTAGAAACTTGGAGGGTTTTCCCCTTCCGGACTTACTATTTTCTTGATGGTGAATCAGGCCATCTTTTCTTCTCAATTCCTACCTAGCTTTAGTCATTAAATGGGTGCTTCCTCAGATAAAATGAGACAGAGAAAAACCTTACTTTAAAAAGGCCAAGGTCACCTACTGCAAGCCAAGACACATATATTTATTTCTCATTTGTATTCTTCAAAAAGGAACAAGTGTCTCACACTGAAAGAGTAATAACTGCCTCTTTCATTCAAAAGTTATATCTACAGATTTACAACTTCTGAGTCAACTCTTGCTTACCTTATGCAATCAGAAGAGAAGCCAGCATGGGGTCATGGATGCCTAAACACCCAGGTCTCCAAAATCCCCATAACATGCCTCCCTCCATTTTCCAGAAGCAGTCCTGTGAAATACAAACAAAAACGGTCACAATCCTGCAAGGCCAGGTCATTTATGGACTGATTTTCCTGGGCTGGTGCATCAGAACTAAACTGGCAAAAATTCAAAGAGATCAGCAAGGTCGATCTGATGGGGAAAAAAGTCAAGTCATCATTTACACCAGCCTTTTGGTTATCTACAATTGACCCTCTGGCCCCAAACCAAGAAAAATGCCAGAGCACGTAGCCCTTTTCCAGTGCCTCAGGCTAGCGTGGGACAGTGGGTGAAACGGTTAATAGGCAGGACGTGGAGGAAGTGACCCAAAGGCACAGGGGCTCTGGGCAGAAATACAACCCTTCCAGTTCTCAGGAAAGGGAACCTGAACCTCAGGGTGTGGAGGAGTGGTAGAACCTGGCCTAGAGGTCAAGCCGCGTGTCGCCCTCACCTTTCTTTGAACCTCGCTGGAGAACTTAACCCAGCTCCTAGGGGCCCTGTCACCATGCCACCCTGCCCTATCCTGCCCTGTCCCCAGGCCCCTCAGGCTGCCCTGCCCCTACGCTGCCCTGTCCCCAGGCCCCCCCGCCCCTACGCTGCCCTGTCCTCAGGCCCCTCAGGCCCCCCCGCCCCTACGCTGCCCTGTCCCCAGGCCCCTCAGGCCCCCCAGGCCCTATACTGCCCTGTCCCCAGGCCCCCCCCGCCCCTACGCTGCCCTGTCCTCAGGCCCTCCAGGCCCTATGCTGCCCTGTCCCCAGGCCCCCCCGCCCCTACGCTGCCCTGTCCTCAGGCCCTCCAGGCCCTATGCTGCCTGTCCCCAGGCCCCTCAGGCCCCCCTGCCCCTACGCTGCCCTGTCCCCAGGCCCCTCAGGCCGCCCTGCCCCTATACTGCCCTGTCCTCAGGCCCCTCAGGCCGCCCAGACCCTATGCTGCCCTGTCCCCAGGCCCCCCTGCCCCTACGCTGCCCTGTCCTCAGGCCCCTCAGGCCGCCCAGACCCTATGCTGCCCTGTCCCCAGGCCCCTCAGGCCCCCCTGCCCCTACGCTGCCCTGTCCCCAGGCCCCTCAGGCCCCCCCGCCCCTACGCTGCCCTGTCCCCAGGCCGCCCTCTCCCTACGCGGCCCGGGGGGTGGCCAGCACGAGGAGGCCGGGCTCAGGCCTACCTGGGCACGCTAATGCGTAGCCCGCGCCAAGGGTACGCGGGCTGCGAGCCCGTGGGGGAGCCGAGACAGTAATCGAACCTTGGAAGAGACGTGAAGGGAGAGAAGATCGAACTCACCACCAAGGGCCATCCCGGGAGCACGATGGCGGCAGATGGAGGAGGACGCAGAGCAGCGCAGGAAACGCGAAGACGAGAAAGAGGAAGAGCGGTCGCGGAGCGGCCTTATATAAGGCGGCGGGGGGCCCAGCGCCCGCGCGTCACGCACACCCTGGCCCTGCATGGCTCTCTGGGAAATGTAGTCTCCGGGCTCAAAGACGCTGCGGAGACTATAAAAGGTCCAGCAGCGGTTGCTAAGGGCTGATGGCGGTTGCTACGGTCTGATCCCGCCCCGGCCTGACCCTCTCCGGGGCCCGGCCGGAGTGGAGTCTCCGCCATGTTGCTCTCGCCTTTCTTTTTCAAACCCCGAAGCTACCAGGGGCCTGGGCCGGTGGGTGTTCCCTCCTTCCTTCCCGCCCTCCACCACCCGGGACTCCACTCTCCTGGGCTGGGCCGAGCACTGCCCTCGGGGCCTGGGGGACTTCGCCTGGGCCGCCCAGCTCTTGGTCCCCTGGGCCGCGGCCGGGCCCCGACGGTTTCCTCCGCCTCGGGAAGAGGGAGGCGGGCCCAGGCCGCGGGCCCCGGATCCTCGCCCGGCTCCAGCTCCTCCCTCCGGCCCTCCCTCGCTCCGCCCGCCCTGCCCCGGCTGTTGGGGAAAGGAAACTGAAAGTAGAGCCGGGGCCGGGCGGGGCCGGACCGACCGGGCCCGATTCCGAGCCGGAGCCAGACCCGGAGCAGGCGGCGGCGGCGAAGGCAGCTCCTGGAGCCCGGTGAGTGTCGGCCCCTCTCCCCGCCCCCGCGGCGGCTGCCCAGCGCCCCTCCTTGGGCCCCCGGCATCCGTACACACGCCGATCGTTGCCGTCCTCCTTTCCCAGTGCCCCCCGGAGCCCTCTCCCTCGCTGGGCTCCCCATTTCAGGGCCAGCTCCCCCAGATCGCTACTCCCAGGAGCTGACATCCCCCTCCCCGGCCGCTCAAGTCCCCAGGACCCTGCAATCATCGCCGCCCCTCCCCCCAATTCTCGCCTCAAACCCCTCGTCTTCCCACCTGCCCGTCTCTCCTCCGGGACTCTCCCGTCGTCACCTTGTTCGTCGGTGGATTAACGTAAATCCTAATTCTCCCCGCTTTCCACCCAGCCCTTTAAGCGCCCCCATCGCCCTTCCCAAGCATCACCTTTTTGTTTGCGCTTCTACCCCTCCTCTCAAGTCTTAGCCCAGGTTTGGTTTCCCTCAGCCGTCTGGGTAGATTGTGTTTGTGTTATTATTTCTAAACAACGCGAAGGAAGCGTTTTACCCTCAAGAAAAACAAAAGCCGAGGCTGTAAAAGCCTGCATTATGAGGCCGAGTTTGGCGTTGAGCGGAAGAGGTCTGAGCCGGGAAGGAGGCACCAAACGTTATTCCCAGGCTAGTGGATTTCTTTGTGATGAGTGCCCCTCCTCCATATCCCCAATTTCAAGCTGAAATAGCCAGTTTTCAACCCTAAAAAATTTAAACTACTATCAGGGAAAGGCATAGATTCTAAAAACAAAACTGTTTTCCTCCGTGAGTCACACCCATCACTACCGTTACGAACTAGCGTTTTAGTAAGCTCTCACTTTCTGCTCCCTGGACCCTGTTCAGGCCCCGCCAGGAGCTTACATTCTAATGGAAAAATATGCAAAGAGGATGTCTATTGTGAAAATGGGAAATGATTCCTGTGGGAGGGCCCTAGCCATGAAAGGAAAAATCTCCTGCCGAAGGTGGGATTTGAGCTGAGGAGCTGCAGAGGGCAGGGGTCGACATCCGGCCAATGAAAAATTAACAGAGGCTAGTAGTATCTCAGGTTGGTAAAGTAAGTGGAATGGGGGAATAAAGTATATAAAAAAGAATGGAAAGGTGGGAATGGTCCAAACTGGGAAGGATTTTAAAAGCCAAACTGGATTTTATAGTTGGTCCTGGAAATCACTGAGTAGGGAGATGTACTGGTCAGATCTGCTTCAGAATCAGGCTCTGTTAGATGTCCTCTTCCAATATGGGTTGACACCTAGTAACCAGACAAATAAAAGATGTGGCAAATTTCTAACTCAAGGAAAAAAAACTACGTTGTTGGAGATTTCAGGACTAAGAGCTGAGTGTTTTTTATTTTTGAAATATTAATTTGCTATATAACAGTTTTTGTTGTTTAGTCGTTTTCAGTCATGTCCAACTCTTCATGACCCCATTTGGGGTTTTCTTCACAAAGATAATATAGTGGTTTGCCATTTCCTTCTCCAGCTCATTTTTACAGATGAGAAAATTGAGGTGAACCAAGTTAAGTGATTTGCCCAGGTTCATCAGCTAGCAAGTGTCTAAGGCTGGATTTTAACTCAGGTCTTCCTGACTCTAGGCCCAGCATTCTATCCACCTAGATGCTCCATATAATATTTTCAAGGTATTTTTCCTTTGAAGAAAATCTGCTTAGAGCATGTGGCACTTTAAAATATGAAGAATATGAATGTAAAATGGTGTGATGAATCCATGATGCCAGATAAAAGAATATATAGCCATTCTCTGCAAGAAACAACATTCCTTTAAAGGGGAGCAGAGAGAATAAAGCATAATAACTTGGTGTGAGGGTGATGTGTGCAACAAACATTTTAGATGAAAATTTAAGAGAATCTTTGCAACTAACACTGAAAGAGTAAATGAAAGTTTATCCGTTCAGATAATTTATAGCATTTTTATAGCACTTAGACATTTACAAAGTACTTTACTGACCATATCCCCATGAGGTAAGAAGTGCAAAGCATCATCTCCATTTAAGATTAAGAAACAGAGATTAAGTGCTTTGCTAATAAGCTAGTAAATATCAGTCATCTCCTGGCTCCCAAGTACAGTAGTACTCTTTTCTACTTTGTCCTTAGATTAGAAATCAAATAGTTTTAGTTACCTAGCACTTGATGTGCCCAAATAATTCCCCATAATTACAATTGAATTTCTCGATTTTATTCTTATAAACTGAAGTGTTCAGCCAAGGATTGGGCTGGTTTGAGCCAAGGCTTTGCTGCTTGGTGCTTAAGCAGTACTGAGAGCTAACCTAAAATGATTTCTTTGCAGCAAAAAGCCCATTGAACATCAAGTAACTGAAGACACTATCTGAAATGGATGACAGACCCAGCTCAGACCCCCCACCAAGGCATTCTAATGTCAACCATAGAGGTAAGCAAACTCTCCCACTTTTAACATGAAAACTATAGTTAAGAGTTTGAAAACCCATGCAGAGAGCAGGCCAAAGCAGAATTATATAAAATTCCATTTAAATGAAGAGTACTTTATACTATAGGAACAGCACAAATGACTCTGAAAATTGACAGTGCTTTTCTCCTTCCCAAAGAGAGTTAATGCATGCTACATTTCATTCAAACAAAAACTCTAATGGAGTAGTCAAGAGGCTGAAGTTACTGTTTTGTCCTGTTCACGCACACGAGTTATTCCCAGATAAACCTGTGGATTTATTATGAGAAGTACAGTGGCCTTTTTTACTTGCTTATAATTTCCTAAAAATAATTTTCTGCTTTACCCAAGTATATTATGTCACAGAAGTTTTAAGTGTGGTATAAATGAGGAACAGTGGTTTTCTCGGGGGGAGGGGAGGCAGGAGGCAGTAATACAAACGTATTAATATTGTGGCAATAAGGAAAAAATAATACTTTTCCACATTGCCACAAAGAAATTTGGGGCTACTATAAATCATTTCAAGATGTTATACCATTAGTTTGCTTAATAAATGGTTTCTTGATAAATGTCACAAGTTTGAAAAGAAGTGTGAAAGTAATAATAGTAAAAGCTTTAAAGTTTGGTTGTATATCTTTGCCTGTTGATGTATCCTACATTTCCTTTTAAGGTTACTCAAATTCACATCATGCATGAAGCCTTGCCTGATCCTCCAACTAGAACCTTTTTTACCTGATATACCAGTGCTTTTTATTTTTTAGGCCCTTGCCATATTCTAGTGTATACTAATCTGTTACATATATCCTTATAATCTGCAGAAACTTTCTTGAATAAATATTTGTGCATTTTTATGTCATAAAACTCAGCATTCTTGTTATGCTTGGTTAAATGTCATATTTTATGCTTGGTTGCATGTCACATTTTATGTTTTTGGAATATTTTCTACCTTTAATTTGCAAAATTTATTGCTCCTTTGCACAATCATTTAATTCTCACCAAATCCTCAAATTCCTCTTAAATTAGATTGATGCTTTCATCTCCATATCATAGAAGATGAAACAGAAGAGAGGATTTAGGTGATTTCATGTGTCAAAGTCAATTTCAAGAATGTCACCTCTAGTTTCAATCCATCTGGCCAAAATTGCCTTTCACATGTGCTTCATGTGTTGTCCTATGTTGCAGCGTTAGTGTTTTTAGACCTCTACTACATGAGTGAACTACTGTTTTCATGAGCTCAGCTCCTGGAGTGCCTTGATTTTTTTTTTTAATTTGCAAACCAGCATTCCACTAACTCAAACCTATAAGTTTATTAAACTTTGCCTTTTAAAGTTCTCTCAATGATTCTGGGCTAAATTCAAGAAATTTCTCTCTTCATTTTATTGCATTTGATATCATTATAGCCCATAAAATAGCTAAAGAATTTTAGGATGCTGGCAGGACTGAAACCTTAGAAATAGACAGTGGAAGGAACTCTTGAGTTGTTTAGTTTAAACTGTAACTGAATAGGAATTCCCTCTAATATTCTCAACAAGTAGTCATCAGTCTCTGCTTGAAATCAGTAAGGAACATCCAGTAGAAAACTGTTAGCAGCATAGTGCCAGAACAAGTGAAAAGATTTATTATTTATTAGCTAGGTTCTGTATATTATTCTATTCTCTCACAATAATAAACTACTCTTTACTTTAAAACAAATTGAATAAATTGCTATAAAAAATAGCTTGTTCTTTGTAGTTGTGTTGTGCTCCTTGCTTTCTGTTCCCATGGCTTTTTGCTTACTGAAAATTTCCTTTGTGTTCAGACCACATAGATGAAGAACTACCACAAAGAACCAGAAATTGGGTAAACAACCCACCAGTTAATGTAGTAAGAGGAAGAACAGACTTACCCAGAAGAGATGCCAGAGCTAACAACACTGTTCCTCGATGGCAGAGGGAAGAAAGGTTTAGTGGCATGGGGAGGAATCCTCATCAGGGAAGGAGATACCAGGGTGGACAGGCTGATGATGAAGCTAGAGGGCAAAGAAATGGTCAAGAGAATGAAGCCAGAAGAAGAAACGGGAACCAAGATGGGAGAGACCGAAGGCATCAACCTGCTGAAAATGTCCATTTTCGGAAAGATCCTACAAAGTGGCGGGGTCCACATCAAAAGGCTGGGGAACAGTCTCAACAAGTTAAGAGGATTGGCTTTGTATTCCTAGAAAGTCTTCTTCAGAAAGATCCTTCAGAGGTGGTCATCACACTTGCTGCTAACTCTGGATTTAAGGATCTTCTAGATCATACATTCATGAAACCTGGCTTACTTCAGCTCATCTGCCAAGTACTTAGGAAGGCATGCAGCTCTAGGATGGATCGACAGAGTGTTCTGCACCTCTTGGGCATTTTGAAGAACTCCAGTTTTCTCAAAGTGTGCCTACCGAGTTATGTGGCAGGAATGATAACTGAGTCTGTCCCTGCTATTCGACACCAATATCCAGAGCATATTAATAACATCCTCTCACTTCTTCAAGACTTGGTAAGTGTATTCCCAGCCAGCTCTGTGCAAGAAACCTCCATGTTGATGTCCATTTTGCCAGCTTCTCTCAATGCTTTGAGAGCTTCTGGCATTGATATTGGAGAAGAGACCGAAAAAAACCTGGAAAAGGTTCAGACCATCATTGAACACTTGCAGGAGAAGAGACGTGAGGGCACTCTAAAGGTTGACACCTATACCCTGGTGAAACCTCAAACTGCAGAGCATGAGGATAACTATAGAACAATGACTATTTACCCTACATACAATGAGGTACACCTGGATGAAAAGCCCTTTCTTCGACCAAACATCATCTCAGGGAGATATGAAAGCACTAGCATCTATTTGGACACTCACTTCCGACTCCTACGAGAAGATTTTGTTAGACCCCTGAGAGAAGGGATTCTGGAACTGCTTCAGAGCTTTGAAGACCAGGGTTTGAGGAAGAAGAAATTCAATGACATCCGAATATACTTTGACACACGGATTATCACACCTCTTTGTGCATCATCTGGTATTGTATACAAAGTACAATTTGATACAAAACCATTAAAGTTTGTCCGTTGGCAGAATTCCAAACGTCTGCTCTATGGTTCCTTGGTCTGCATGTCCAAGGATAATTTTGAGACATTTCTTTTTGCAACCGTTTCTAACCGGGACCATGAAGACCTTTACCATGGAATTGTGCAGCTTTGCTTTAATGAACAGAGTCAGCAGCTATTAGAGGTTCAGCCCTCAGACTCCTTCCTCATGGTGGAAACAACTGCATATTTTGAAGCTTATAGACATGTGCTAGAAGGGCTACAGGAGATTCAGGAGGAAGATGTCCCCTTTCAGAAAAACATTGTTGAGTGTGAATCATACGTGCGAGAGCCTAGTTACTTGTTAATGGGTGGCAGATACGATTTCACATCCCTAATAGATAATGGCTTAGCCAGTGAAATTGGGAAACCATCTCTAAGGAACATTCCAGACTACAGAAGACCAAGAGTTAATGTTTTAGACCCCAACCAATGGCCCTCAAAAGAAGCCCTGAAGCTGGATGAATCACAAATGGCAGCTTTGCAATTTGCTCTTACTAAGGAATTGGCTATTATTCAGGGACCTCCAGGGACAGGTGAAGTTCTGATTTTTTTTTTATTCAAGTTTTATCATATTAACTATTGGGATGGGCAGGAGGGAGTAATCAGATTCCCATCATATGCCCAAATCATAAATGATCACCTAGAATTGCTTCCCAAGAACCAGAATAAAAACAAGGATGGAAAGGATTGCTAGAGGCAAAGAGATGTTATAAATCAAATACCAAATCTTTAATAATCACCATCTCTTACCAAGGGACACTAAATTATAAATTAATGAGCTTTGTTAACTTTTATTTAAGGAAAGCTGCCCATAGTAAATATTCTCTGTCACATTAGTAAAAATACCAGATGCTTTGTTGTAAGAGTTTCACAAGGATTTTTTATAGGCAACTTAATTGATATCCTCTTTGGATGTACTTTTGTTCCTTGCCCCCTGTCTCCTTCCCATCAGTAATAAGGACCCTAAGCATACTACAAATAATTTTCTTAAACGTTAACCTCTGTATTTTTACTTATAGGGAAAACCTATGTGGGTCTGAAAATTGTCCAAGCCCTTCTGACTAATGAGCAGGTATGGCAGATTAACACACGGAAGTTCCCCATCCTTGTTGTGTGCTATACCAATCATGCCCTGGACCAATTTCTGGAAGGTAAATTTTGCAAGATAACTTGTTCTCTACTACAAAGTCAGTATTGACATTAGCATTTACATGTCACACACACTATTCATTAACACCTAGAAGTACCAGTGTTTCCCTTAAAGACAATATAAGAGATGCCAGGATTGTAATCAAGCCAAAGCTACCCAATGTACTTACTCATTCAAGAGGAATTTTTTTTTTTGTGGCTCTTCTCACTTCTCATTATCTCCACTTTTTTCCTCAGGAATATATAAATGTCATAAGACCAGCATTGTTCGAGTAGGTGGAAGGAGCAACAGTGAAGTCTTGAAGCAGTTCACACTAAGAGAACTGCGAAACAAACGAGAATTCCGACGAAATCTCCCTGTACATCTCCGGAGGGCCTACATGAGTGTATGTTCCAAATTAAGACTAGCTAGGGAGTAAAAGCCCCAAGAGGTTAAAGGGAAATCATAAAATAATACAACAGATATGAAAGCACTTTGGAAAAATTAAGTGCTGAAAGTAACTTGTGATTTTTGTTTCTCTTAACTATCTTCCAAAAGTGCGTTACATGAGAATTTGTTTTTAAACAAACCTAGTTTCTGAACTTGGGTAAGGTGGGAAGCAGGAGAAAAGTGGAATGGCCAGCTTATAGGTTTTAAGTGCATGCATTTCTTACCCTTGCCGTTTTCTATGGGCCCAATTGCTTACTTGGGAATATTTTCCACATTGAAGTTCTAAAACCATGCTGATATATCCCTGTATTTTCCTTGCTGTAAGGAAATCTCCACGAAGAAACTCCCTCTACCAACGCAGAACTGACACCTGTTCTGGAACATATAGAACTAGAACTGCCTTTAGTACTCATGTTCAAAACAAGACTTAAGCCAAGGTCTTGCCAACTCTTTATACACTATGTCTTGCTATCTTTTTCCCCCTGATTCTCTTACTGAATTCAATTTCCTTATTTTCAAATACTTGTTTGAGGGGCTAAGGGAAAGGGAGTGATTTTTTTTTTTTTTAATCCCCACAACACATCTTCTTCCTTGAGCAGATCATGACAGAAATGAAACAGTCAGAGCAGGAAATCCACAAAGGAGCTCATCATTTGGAGTGTACCACCAAGGGAGTTGTACATGAACGACATCTACAGAAATACATTGCTCCCCAACACTGGAACAGCCTGATGAATGGGCCGGTAAGCTGCCATAGTCATTCCAAATTGATATAAATATCTGACTTGCTTCCACCCTCCATAATTCTAGAATATGGGTCTGCCAAGCCAGAAAGGTGAGCTTTTGTTAATGGTAATTTAAGGACAGAGAGAAGGCACTATCTGAAATCCTCAAATGAAAACCACAACTCATTTTCTTTCTGCAAGCCAACAGGCTCATTACTGTTCATTAATGCTGTCTCCCTTTATCAGGATGTTGAATGGCTTTATTCAAGGAAGGGCTGGAAACAGTCAATGATCCTGGAGTGGCTGGGCCTGGGTTTTACTGCCTTCACCCAAAGTGTGTCTTCACCCCCCAATGAAGAGCCTGAGAATGCAGGTAAAAGGCTAATACTAACATAATCTCCAAAGCTTGGTAATGAAATGGGGAGGAGTAGAGAACCAGTAGTACTTGATGAATGTACAGTCAAGTCTTTCAGGGCTTTACATTAACATCCATTCACATTTCATAATTTGAAGACTTCCTTTTCTTCTTCATTCCCTAGAGTCTTTTGTGTTTCTTTGTCAGAAATTTCTTTCTTTTGCTTTCCCACCTCCACTTCAGCTCGGCAGGAAGGGGGCGAAGAGGAAGAAGCTGAAGAGGAGGAAGCGCTAATTGAGATTTCCGAAGAGGCTGACCTGATCCAAGCAGATCGCGTGATTGAGGAAGAAGAGGTTGTTAGGCCTCGACAGAGGAAGAAAGTTGATAATGGAGCTGTACAAGAACTGGCTAAAATGCTATTGGCCATGAGACTTGACAACTATGGCCAGGTAGCACCTGAGCAGGAGCAGGCAACTGGAGAATGGGAGGTAAATTTCTTTTAAAGTAGCATCTAGAAATTCCCAATAGTGTAACTAAGGAAAGGACTCAAAATTGCAGAAATACTATACTAAGAAAGAAGATAATCCAAGGCTAGAAGACAGTACCACTGGTGGCTTTATTCCGAGTACTGACCCCTAGCAATATTTTCCTTCATTTAATTTGTTGGGGGTGGTGTCTCTGGGAGGGAGGGAGGGGCGATTTTAACACTCACCTATCTAGGCCTATGATTCTACGACCATGAATTCAATGGTTCTTGTTGGTGCTTTTGCATGTAGACTCAACGCAGTCAGAAAAAGAAGATGAAGAAGAAAGTGAAGGTCGAGCTCCGAAAGTTGAATGCAATGACTGAAACAGAAGCTAAGGAAATAGAGGACGTGTGGCAACTGGACCTAAATTCCAGATGGCAGCTCTATAGGTATCGTCTTCATTCTGCCCCATTGGGTATCACCAGGGATTGGTTTTCCCACGTTTCTTCACCTTTTCTATTTCTCCAGTCCTCATGTGGGGCATTTTTCCAGTGTATTTTCACTTGCCCTTCCTCACGCCAATCTATTCTACTTCCAGCAGCAAGAACCATTTCCTCAATTGTAATTGTGATCCTTTCAATATCTTAGAATCTTATGGTAGATCCCAGATGCCTCTTGCATTAATTAAGATCCTTCATGGTAGGTTTGAAAGCTATCCTCACAACTTCTATGACATTCTATTTTTCTGTCACCTACAATATAATTTTTCCATTTTATATTCTGGTCATTAAGCAAATCTGCTTCCCTTACAGACCCTGTTCTTTTGACTTTTCCATCTCATCACATGTATATATTTGTTTGACCCATTAAATTAAAGCTTCTTCCAGTCAGGAATTTCCTAGTGTCATAACAACATGCAGCCAAGTAGACACTCAAGAAATGTGTTAACAAGTAGGGATGTATACCTTGTACTTCATGACCATTCTACCATCTGACTGCTTACTCTCATTCACTTTCCATAGGATGTGGCTGCAGATGTATCAAGCAGATATTCGAAGAAGGATCCTAAACCATGAACGACTATACCAGGCCTCAGCGGAAAGGATGGTAGAGCTGAAGCTACAAGAGGATCTCTGTATCCTCAAAGATGCCCAAATTGTAGGCATGACAACTACAGGTAAATAGATATGGGGAAAATTGGCAGCTTCAGTTTAAGTCCATAACTATTTCTAGATCACAGCTGTTAGCAAATTGGAAGGATAGAAAGATTCATCTCCAAAATGCCTTGTGACAGAAAAAGGCTGGTATATAGGAAACTATCACTAAGCTGCTTCTGAGTTATGCTAGTCTCAAAAAATGTGAGTTATTCACCCTGTTATTTGAAGGTCTGATAGGTAAAAAGTCCAGATTCAGTGCCACCTTAAAAATTAAGGCGAGTGCTTGGTGTCTTTCTGTTCAGTTGTGTCTGACTTCATGATCCTGTTTGGGGTTTTCTTGGCAAAGATATGGGAGTGGTTTGCCACTTCCTTCTCCAGCTCATTTTATAGATGAAGAAAATGAGGCAAACAGGACTAAGTGACTTGCCCAGGGCCACACAGATAATACATGTCCGAGGCCAGATTTGAAGAGTCTTCCTGACTCCAGGCCTGGGACTATCCACTGCACCACCTACATTGGTGTGTAGGTAGGCACAAAGGATAGTTCCCTTGTTGTAGTAAGGGTCTTCATGTTGCCCAAGGAGTTTATTCTTCCTCCCTATACTTAAGGTGCTGCCAAGTACCGCCAGATCCTACAGAAGGTAGAACCTCGAATTGTCATAGTTGAGGAAGCAGCAGAGGTACTAGAGGCCCACACCATTGCCACACTGAGCAAAGCCTGCCAGCATCTTATCCTCATTGGGGATCACCAGCAGGTAAATTCAGGTCTACTTTTACACAGCCAATAAAAAAAAAATTCAAATAACAAAATATTTGTGATGTGCCTTACTTCCCTCTGAAATTTCCCTCTCTTGCCATTCTCTTGACAGTCTAATCTGAAAAGTATTGTTAGGGCACCTGATATAATCAAAAATCAGATTTTGCCCTTTCCACTTTAGTTAACTCGACCAATTTTTCTAAATTTTTTTTTGTATAGTATGTCAATTTGGATATGTTTTGAAGCAAATATTACATGTGTTATATGTTTTTCTCCACTCCCTATAGCTGCGCCCCAGTGCCAACGTGTATGACCTGGCAAAGAACTTCAATCTAGAGGTCTCACTCTTTGAGCGGCTAGTAAATGTCAACCTTCCCTTTGTCCGTCTGAATTACCAGGTGAGAAACAATAGACCTTGGCTCAGGATTTTATGTATTTCTTTTTTATTCCTCAATTTACTAGCTGAAAAGTGTTAAGGTCTCACCATTAACAAAACTGATTTCACATGAAAGTAAACTGTACTCTTACTGATGTGATTCTCAGTTCAGTTTTATTTCTCTTCCTAAGGCTTGACTCAGGTATAGCTGATGTGGCCATTTGAGAGTCAGGGACTCTTGTAGAATGTGCTTTCTCCTAAAATTAGGATTATGCATCTTAGCCTTTGGAGCATTTGCCCACTTTCAGGATTTAAGAGTATCATGCTTCCAATAACATGTCTATTTGTTTCAGCATCGCATGCGCCCTGAAATTGCACGGCTATTGACACCCCACATTTACCAAGATCTGGAGAATCATCCCTCTGTTCTCAAGTATGAAAAAATTAAGGTGAGTTTATTCAAACAGATATTTTTCTATGATTATTACTAACAGTTCATGGAATTGTATAAGAGAAGAAAAACAACTGCTAAGAGAGATACAGCTCCTTCCAGCTTAATCAGCAAGAAGTATTCAGTAGAAAACATACCTGGCCTTTGGTAATCCAGTTGGTCTGTTGGCTTAATTAGATATAATTAGGAAAAAGTCCCAATCAAAGCAAAGGGTAGAATAAAAGTAGAGTCAAAGAACATTTTTTTAAAGAGTCTCTTTCTAGAAATGAGCCAGCCATCCATGTCAGAGTTAAGTCACATCAGCAGTGACTACTAAACTATATCTAGGACTCTGAATTTTAGTCACCTTTTTGAAGTGCCCAGATGTGCCTATCTTTAACAGGGTTTTCTTTTTATTTTTCACAGGGGGTCTCTTCCAATCTCTTTTTCGTAGAGCATGACTTCCCTGAACAAGAGATCCTAGAAGGGAAAAGTCACCAAAATCAACATGAGGCTCGCTTTGTGGTAGAATTGTGCAAGTACTTCCTATGTCAGGAGTATCTGCCATCACAGATTACTATCCTTACAACCTATACTGGACAGCTTTTCTGTCTCCGCAAACTCATGCCAGCTAAGACATTTGCAGGTGTGAAAGTCCATGTTGTGGACAAATACCAAGGAGAAGAGAATGACATCATTCTGCTATCCCTCGTGCGGAGCAACAAAGAAGAAAAAGTTGGGTTCCTCAAGATCAAAAACCGAATCTGTGTAGCTCTGTCCAGAGCCAAAAAGGGAATGTACTGCATTGGGAACATGGGGATGCTGGCCAAAGTTCCACTGTGGAGCAAGATCCTTCACACTCTAAGAGAAAATGGTCAGATTGGCAGTGCGCTAATGTTGTGCTGTCAGAACCATCCTGATACACAAACACTGGTATCCAAAGCCACAGACTTTCATCAGGTGCCAGAAGGGGGTTGTAGTCTCCCCTGCGAATTTCGGCTGAGTTGCGGACATGTCTGTACTAGAGCCTGCCATCCTTATGATTCTAACCACAAAGAATTCCAATGTATGAAGCCTTGTCAGAAGATACTCTGTGCTGATGGGCATCGGTGTCCATCAGTTTGCTTCCAGCCCTGTGGCCCTTGCCAAGTAAAAGTCCCTAAAACAATTCTGCGTTGTGGACACCAACAAATGGTCCCATGTTTCATGCCAGAGTCAGATTTCTGCTGCCAGGAGCCTTGCCCCAAGTTCCTGACATGTGGGCACAGATGCAGTCACTTCTGTGGAGAAGAGTGTGTTCGTCTTTGTTCTGAGATGGTCACTGTCAATCTCAAATGTGGACATAACCAGCAAGTGAAATGTGGCAATGTAGAAGATCTTCAATATGGCTTACCTGTCAAGTGTACTACCAAATGTAGCACAATCTTAGACTGTGGGCACCCTTGCCCCGGCTCTTGTCATGACTGCTATGAAGGACGATTTCATGAGCGCTGCCAGCGTCCCTGCAAGCGCTTACTCATCTGCTCACATAAATGCCAGGAGCCTTGCATTGGTGAGTGTCCACCTTGTCAAAGGACCTGCCAGAATCGCTGTGTTCATAGCCAGTGTAAAAAGAAGTGTGGAGAGCTGTGCAGCCCATGTGTAGAACCTTGTACTTGGCACTGCCAGCACTACCAGTGCACCAAACTATGCTGTGAACCATGTGATCGGCCACCATGCTATGTGCCTTGTACCAAGTTGTTGGCTTGTAACCATCCTTGCATTGGCCTGTGTGGGGAACCATGCCCTAAAAAGTGTCGTGTGTGTCATCAAGATGAAGTTACCCAGATTTTCTTTGGCTTTGAAGATGAACCAGATGCCCGCTTTGTACAACTGGAGGATTGTAGCCACATCTTTGAGGTGCAGGCTCTTGACCGCTACATGAATGAACAAAAAGATGAAGAAGTTGCCATCAAGTTGAAAGTCTGTCCTGTCTGTCAGGTTCCCATCCGCAAGAACCTGAGGTATGGTACTAGCATAAAAAAGCGTCTGGAAGAGATTGAGAGGATCAAGGAAAAGATACAAGGCTCAGCTGGCGAAATCACCACCAGGCAGGAAGAGCTACAGGTCCTGCTAGAAGCGAAGACCAATATCCAACGGTTACTCCCTGAGGATTTTCTCATGCTAAAAGAAAAGCTCTCTCAGTCTGATCTGTCTGTGAAAGCCTTGGGTCTAGCTGAAAATCAAATCAGCTTCTATGAGCGCTTAGCCAGCATACGGGAATCCCTGAGCAAGATAGAAGTCAGTGAGAGGGCTGGGGTAAGGATGCGGCTGGAACAAGTCCATAAGTGGCTAGCAAAAGAGCGTCTGAGTTTTACCAGCCAGGAATTGGAAGACCTCCAAAGTGAAGTACAGAGGATAACATACTTGGTGAACCTCTTGGTCCGCTGCAAGATGGCAGGGGGAAAAATGAGCAGTTCAGTAGTGGAAGAAGTGGCTACCCTTCGAGAGATCCTAGAGGGCACTTTTAAATTCAGTAAAAACGATGAAGAACTGGTGGTGAAGAAATTGAAAGCTCTGGATGCTGTCCTTCCTTGCTGTGGCTTGGGCATCTCAGAACAAGAGCGGGTACAGATAGTAAATGCTTTGGGCTATCCCCAAGGTCACTGGTTCAAATGCCCTAATGGCCACATCTATGTGATTGGCAATTGTGGGGGAGCAATGCAAAGGGGTAAATGTCCTGATTGTGACGCAGTAATTGGTGGTGAAAACCACACTCTGGAAAGTAACAACCAATTGGCTTCAGAGATGGATGGCGCCCAACATGCAGCTTGGTCTGAAACAGCCAACAACCTGTTTAACTTTGAGGACATCCACAGGTTGATCTAGGAAGATGATTTCCTATTTCCTTTCCTTCTCCCTCAGCCATAGCCAGGCTGGGCTTGGCTTCCTGAAGAAAGGACTGCTATTTCTGACTTCCCTGAAATCTTGGCACTCTACCGACCCATTTTAGGACTTTTCCAATGTTTGTTCCTAGAGTTAGTCCTGCGCTTAAGTGAGCACTTTACCTCTAATCGAGAATATAATTAATAGACAAGATTTTCCCTTTTCCTTCCCTTATAAGGTCAACCTCCCTGGTGCATGTTTTGGGCTTAAGTTGCCTAGTGATAATCTTCTGGCCCTGTCTTCCTGCCTGTCTTAGCTAAATGCTCTTTGTACAGTGCTTATAATGGCACTAGGCACATGGTAGGAGCTTAATACTTAATGACTGCATCTCAGGCCCCAGCTATGCAACCCAATTTTGTCCCAAAGGAGCTACATAGAAGACATTTGTCCTTGAAAGAAGCTCAACTGGAACATTTCTTGCATTCCTTTGGGGCCACCTTTATTCCAGAAGGCACTGAAGAAAAACAGAAAATTCAAAGTCTATGACAGGGTTTTAAACCTAACTTGGGCCTTGCACATGTCCACGGTGACCAAGGAGTAACAACAGTAACACTTTCATTCCCTTGAATTTCGAGAAGGCAAGAAGTTTTTTATTGCGTTTTAAACAGGTTTGGAAGCAAGGCTGCCTCATGGGGCATGCCTCATTCATCCCCCCAGTGGAATAAAACTGACATTCAGTACCAGCAGCACCTTCTTATCAAAGTGTAACCCTTTCATTTCTCCTTCCTTTATCATGGCTTTTGCCTGGGTGGAGCTTTTAGCATGCCTCCGATGTCTGCAGGCCCAGGCCAGGCTTAGGCCGTCTGTCCTGCTTAGGTGTTGCCTCCATGGCATTTGTTCCATAAAAGACATAGATTTCTCAGGTCCTTTCTACTGTTTGCAAGCAAAATTCCCCTACCTTATGTATGCGTTCCCTTTTTGTCTTTACTATGCACTTTAGAAATATGATGCCAATTAATAAAGCAATTATTGACAAAAGTAAATGATCCGTATTTCCTTCTAATAGCTGCTGCCAACTTGGCTCTGTTAGCATCTCTGCTTTTTTCAGTCAATAGGTAACCAAGACACCATGCTTCTATGGGATAAGTCAGTTTCCTCTGGTTCTACTTTCCTTTATAAAGCTAACTTTATCTGTCCACAACTTTTATCGCATGGAACAAAAGAATATATCCCTTCTCAGGCAAGAAGAGTAACTTCAATCCCCATCCCATCCTTTTAGAAAGAATTATGACACAGATTATTGCCACAAAATCCCAGTATTACCAAAGAAATGCAATTACATTGTTTAAGTTGATGCCCTGGATAGGGAGTATTGAGAATGTTTTTATCTGGCATGGGACACACAGCGAGACCACCTTAGAATAAAGATGCTCAAGGAAAGATCAGTTTTTTAAAAACAAATGCAAATTACTGAGACTTTTAATAGAGCTTTTTAAAGAGGATTTTTACAATCAAAAAGAACAATGGAGTTACATTTCCCCTAGGGAAGGGATTGAAGGCTTAAACCTTAAGTATTTCTTCAGGTAACTATAGCTACTTCCTCCTCTTGTACCTGTGGAAAGAAACAGACAGAACTATGGTCATAATCTGTGTATGTTCATCCTTCCTTGCCGAAGAAGACCATGCCATCAGAGAACTAATGACATGATTTGCACTTGACTTTGTTTTGAGTGAAGGAGGGATGTGCAGGTCACCAGCCTCACTTCTCCTGAGCCATCTGAATCCAGGGACCAGATATGCATCAGGATGACTGGAGATGACCCAGGATGAGGCAATTGCTCAAGGTCACACAGCTAGTGAGTGTCAAGTGTCTGAGGTGACATTTGAACTCACATCCTCCTGACTTCTGCCCTGGCGCTCTATCCACTGTACCACTTAGATGCCCCAATAATCTACTTACTTTAAGAGGGACCAGGATCTTATTCTATCACCAAGCAGACCACTTTTACCTGGATTTAGATTTGAAGTTTCCTCCTCTCCTTGGGTGGAGTAATCCCATCTGTTTCCGTTCTTCAAAGGTGGGGCTGTGATCAACATAGCAACCAAGCAGGATGTTGGGTTGTGGACAACATTCTTATCCCCACAACTCTTCCCAATAGTCAAGAGAGCAACTTTCATGTTTTGACCAGAGAGAGAGAGAAAGCTCCATCCAGGTAAGCTCTCCTTGGCTTAACATAGTAAATTTATAGGGAAAATCTTACTTCTCATTTCTACATAAGAGTGGAGGTATGAAACCTAGACATTAGTCCTAAAGTTCTAAACTTTTATCTACTTCTCCAAATTGTTACATGGTGGGAAAATGTCAGCATTAAAGGAAGAATAACAATTCTAACCTGCTTATCACATAGCCAGAGATAGATTCACAGCAGACTCAAAAAACATGCTTAGACTGTAAGTAAAGTTAAATTTAGGGTTCTACATGACTCCCAAGCTTTGACAACTGTCACTCTACCCTACGTTTTTTCATTAAATGTACCATTTTAATTGTAAGGCTGTGTGCATGTGTGTTTTGAGTATACACTGTATGAATAACTTTAAATGATTTAAAATCCTACCCAGCTCGATACTGTTTCAAAGCCTTCTTGCTAGTGTTGGTAAGTTCCTCATCAAACACAGATTTCTTCAGCTTCTTTTGCTTTCTGCCTATAAAGGGAAAGTTATAAATTTAGGCCCAATACCTTGAAGCAAACTTCAGTGCGTTCTTCATTCAGTTCCTAAAAATGCCCTTAATCCAAATTGATGTGGTGGCATCCTGGTTGGTCATTAGACAATGTTTCTGACTGATTTACCAAGGACCACAGGAAGAATGATTCCTATTCCAAAAAATGATCACTCTTACCTGATCAGATTCATCCTTTTATAGGCTGTAGTAATACCCACTAAGGCCTGAAGTTACACATTGTTTGCCTACCTGGGGCTACGGCTGGCTCCTCCTCAGGCATGGCTCGTGCTCTCTTGGCCCTGCGATTCCTCTTAGCCAAACGCTCAGCAAACATCTGTGACTTTAGAATCTCAAATTGAGACCTTTCTTCTGGCTGTAGAAGGAGGGTGGGAAGTGAATAAGGTTCTGAACAATTGTAACCCACCAAGCTCCCCAGACCTTGACATCCAAACTCCAACTCACTGTCATTTCTCCCTTTTTCTTGGAGTCCTTCAAAAACTTCTTCCTCTTTTTCTTTCCTCTCAAAGCCAAATCAAACTCTTGTAGGGCCTTTGCAACTAAAGAAAGAATAAGGACACAAAATTCAAGGGCTATTTCCTAAGCAATGAAATTTCTATCTTGAAGTTAACAACCACAAAGTAAAAAGCTCTGCTTCAAGAAAGTTCCTACCATTTACACATTTTTATTATTCTCCCTTATGGAAAGAGTGACTAAGAACCTAAAACCTATTAGGAAGGCCTGATCACAACTCACTTTTTTCCTTCTTCCTCTCCTCTTTACTCTGGAACCAGGTTCGCTCTGGCTCTTCATTCCCTTTCTCTAGGAGTTTTTTTGCTGTATTTATCTGTGAGAAAGACAGAAATGAAACGCTGCACATGCCTGCTCAGATTGGTGAACGAACTGGCCCACTAATAAAGACATCTATTTGAACACATTATTTCACAAAACATCACCAGTGAAGAGAGTCTGACACCTAAGATGGTTCCTGATCCCCATGCAAATATCAGGCTTCCTAGATGGAAGACCAAAACAAGACCAACAAAAATAAGTGCCCTCTCAAAGACAAGGAGCCATTTCCTCCTCCTGCTTACCTGGGCTTCTGAGTGTTGCATTTCCTTCTCCTCAGCCTCTAGCCTTAGGACTGCATACACATCTTTCTCCATCTTCTCAATCTTGTCTCGGAATTTGAGGATTACATCTAAGTGGGATGAGAAGAACTAAAACTGCATATGACTGGAAGAGCAGCAAACAAATCAGAGGCCAATGATGATGCACAGAAGTAGCACAAAAGACACTGTTAAGGATGCAACTAGAAAAAAGAGGTCCTTCATGTAGTAAGAGGAAGGGATTGACGGACAACCTAACAAAACGGAAAGACCTCTTATGGAAGACAAAGACTCGTACAGGATGAGAAGGCATAGATGGTTTGTGATCTATATCAGTGATGGATTATCCACAATGAGGAGCTCACAGATTCATGTAAGTAAATTTAAATGAAGAAGGAAAGCCTAAAAGGTATTCAAAGAAAAAGACAGATCTAAGCCTCTCTCATTTCAATCAGAATGATAAATGGGAAGTAGTTTTTATTCTCAGAAACAGACACATCAAGAAGAGATGTTCAACTTCTACCTAATGTAATTTTTTGACAATTACAAACCAGAGATAAATGCAAACCAATTTTTTGACCCAACAGTCAAATTTCCTATTTCTCCCAGAGAGCTGGGATAGAGGAAGAACTCCTGATGGAACGATATCTAGAGTGCCTACCTTGAGGAAGAATCCTGGCCTTCACAGGTGCTTTGGCTGATTTCACAATCTCCTTCAACATCTTACGTTCCTCCTCTCCCACCAGGGAGACGGAGCGTCCAGCCCTGCCAGCACGTGCTGTTCTGCCTACCCGGTGTACATAATGCTTGATGGTGTTGGGCATTGTAAAGTTGATGACCTGGAAGGAATAAATTGAGTGTAATAGAGGCAAAGTCAGCCTTATGACTGAGGGGGATTGAGAAACCAAAAAAAAAAACAAACCCCAGGCCTCCCAACCAATAATAAAAGTTCATTCAGGACTATATGTGAAAAGAGTTTAGTTGTCTCACTGTTTTGACACCTTCGATGTCTAGGCCTCGGGCTGCCACATCTGTGGCCACCAGGATGTCAATCTGCTCATCCTTGAAGCGCCTTGAAATGAAGAATAGAAAGGATCAGAGTGACCCAGCAAAGGTTAAACTGGGAGCACTGACTAAAGGAGACAACGAAGTTAGAAGACCTTAATTTTTGCTTCTAATTCTGATACTAGTAATTGTATCTAAATGGAGAAAGTTTCTTTTTCCCCAGTTCCACCTTAGAAGGCTTATGTGAATTCTGTGAAATTCCGCAGTCCATTTCCCAAGATACTCCCTATCTTACCTGAGGGCTTCCAGACGCTGTGTCTGAGAGAGATTCCCATGCAGCTCTCCCACCTGTAGCCCCATAAGCCCTAGAAGGATGTGCATACGATGAGCCTGCTTCTTGGTCTGGGTGAACAGCATCACGTGGTCTGTGAACGTTCGTGTCAAAAGAGCTGAGGGGAAAGCAAGGAAGGTTATGAGCAAGAAGCAGTCATGGTAACACACACCTCCCCAAGCTCAAAGAATGGAAGGAAAGCTTCCCCTAAATCTTCTCTAGTTCCTCAAATCTCACCTGACACAATGGCTTCCCGGTCTCCTTCTCGATTAGGTCGGATTCGAATGAATTCCTGCCTAAGGAATGGAGCCACATCTGTGTTGCTATTCACAAAGATCCGGACAGGATTCTTTAGCGAGACCGAGGCCAGATCTTTCACCTGCCAGACAAGAAAAAAATTCTAGCTCATTTACAAAAGAAAGGGGGATCCCCTGGAGCCAATTCTCCTTCCCTCAACCCCACACCAGATACTTCAGCATGCCAACCTGAGTTTACACATGCTGAGATGAACTTGAGAAGCCCACCTCATCTGTCATGGTGGCTGAGAAAAGCATGGTCTGTCGGTGGTGGGAACACAACTGAATGATTTCTTTCATCTGTTCTTCAAAGTACTCATCTAGCATCCTGGGAAAACAGGACTACTATGAGACAAATATAGGTTGGGATCTTGCCCTCAAACAAAGAAGTAAAAGACCGAGACTTGAGAGGAAAACTGGTACAGGGGAAGTCACCCAAATACAAAGATCTAAAAATAAAAATACTTAAATAACATTCAAAGAGCAAGACACAAATAACAACAACCCATAACTGACTGTTCTCATAAGGGTGTTATGATAGAGTATTCTGACATGTTGGACTTGTTTAGTTTCCTTTACCAATATTTGGTTACAGAGGTAAAAAAGGGTGATAATCCCAGAGGAAAGAAGAGAAAGAATACTGTTCAAGAAATATGATTTGGAATAGGGGTAACAGACAGATCAAGAGCTAGTTTAGCTAGGTTTAACTGGGGAAGAGGATGGGAGTATGGTAACAGCTCACAATCACATACGCTTTTAAGATATAATAAAGCACCTTATATGCATCTTGGTGAGTTCACAAGTATGTAAGTCTGAAAAGGGCCAGGAAACACTTGGGTTTTAGGAGATCATGCCTAATACTCTTCTTCAAAAAGTTATCTGAAAAGCAGTCTACAAGTAAAGCTGCAAAAGTAACACAATCAGTGCCCACAACTGGAACTGAACACCAAGAAGGACAATAAAGCAACAACAAAACACCCCGCCTCCTATACAAAAATAATCCTAGCACTGCTGTCTGTAACAGCAAGGGATTGGAAACAATTAGCAGTTTCCAAATCGTAGGAAAGTCAAACACATGATGGCCTACAAACATAATGGAATATAACTACGTCATATGAAAAATCCAAAGGAATATGGGGATGCAAGACAGGGGACAGAAAAAAAGCAGAACCAGAAGCAACAAGTTAATTTGATTTTGTGAAGTTGGGGCTGGGTACAGGGGGCTGGTCAGGCCTGAGAGTTCATTGGTATAAGGGATTCCTGGTATTGAAACTTCCTTTCCTGACAAAGAGTTATACAACATTTGCCTGGGGCACTGAGTAAAATAAAGTGACTTGCCCACAGTCACTTAACTCTGTGTCTCGTAACTCTGCAGGTGGCTCTCTATCCACTGCCATGCTACCTCATAAAGACAACAGTAACAGCAAAAAAAAAAATCAGCTAAATTTTCACAGGGAAAGTGATAAAAAAGAATTGGGGATACCAACATGACATGAGCACTACTGCATTAACAAGAATATATCTCTTGAGGATGAGTTAATGGTTAATAATTCAAGGTTCAGACACATCTACAAACATTATTCTCTATTATTTCTGTTGGGTTTCAAGTGTGTATGTTTGTTTTACTTCTTTTTATGTGCTCTAGTTCATATGTTTGAATATCTACACTTGTCAATGGAAGTCAAAATAATATTCTATATTTCTTTAAAAGTGGAAACTATACCCAGGAAACTAGAGAGAATATGAGCTATGGCTGTTGCTGTCAGGTTCTTAGGATCCCAATGTCACCACAACCTCAAGCTTTCTAATTACCTGTCAGCTTCATCCAAGATGAGTACTTCAATACTACTCAAATGGAAAGAAGGGCAATTGTGGAGATGGTCAATGAGCCTGCCAGGTGTAGCAATGAGTATATCTGGTCCAGCCCGAAGAGCTGCCTCCTGGGATTTCACATCTAAGCCACCTAAGGAAGAGATGTCAATGATGTCATGACCCTTTAGAATAGTAACAATATCTGAAGAGTGGAACATCTAAGATCCTAAAGGGAAAGCTCACAAATACTTGACAATCTATAGGACAATTAATCGTTGGCAGGAGACCTGCTCTCTTACCCTTAATCCATCCTGGTTATCAACTAATTATGACAAAATGTAAAAATTAAAAGATAACATAGACAACTAAGGCAATGCCATCTAGAATAATTGATAAAGGTGCACCACAGTTGATAACCTCAGTGGTATTTGGAGTCTGGAGTGGAGTGAAGTTTAAAGAAGTTCAAACCTTGGGAAATGATGCCATGTGTTTTGTAACTAGAAAGTCAACAGCACTGTTTCCTAAATTGTGGTGGCAGAAGCATAACAATAAAAGAAAATGGAGTAAGAAAAAGAACCACATCTTTTTTCTGTACTTTTACTTAAGGTCCCACCACATAGTGAATGCTTCTTTACTAACAAAGAATGACTCAGAATTTCAGATGTTTTTAGATTTTAGCAGGCAACTTACCCACTGCAAGGCAGGTGGTAACAGTGCTGAACTGGGCCAGCTGCTTGGTGACAGAGTGTACCTGAATGCCCAATTCTCGGGTGGGAACTAGCACAAGTACTCGGGTTATGGGAGCCTGTCGAGGCTTGTAGATGAGACGCTCCAAGACAGGAAGGGCAAAAGCAGCTGTTTTACCTGAAGTGAAAGAAGATAATGAGAACTAAAGAGAGGGTTGAACAGTGGCATAGGCTTACCTTACTCAGAGCTCATGAGGGTCTGCATCTGATAATGTGAGTGTTTCCTAATAAGGGAAAAGGGCATCAACTCTTGATGGCTCACAAATAATGAAAAAGGAAAAGACCTAGATAATACAAAATAACCTAAAATAATTAATATTTGTCCCCAACATGCAGTTAGAAACCTACTTTCTTTCTCATACAGGCCCTTATATCACGGATTCAATGGCCTTCTCAGTTTAGCACTATTAGGAACCAGCTGGTTGCAATTGTAAGAAAGATTAAAGAGAATAATAAATAAAGCAGTGTTAATCAAGAACTGACTACCATATGACTATCATATAAAAAACTATATAGGTTCAAATAAAGATGACCCTTGGCTCCCAAACTTGACTTGTATGAAATCTGAATACAACATAATGTAACAATACTGTAACAGTAATAAGGATAAAAAGACTGACATTTACAAAGCACTTTAACAGTTTACCAAACACTTTACACAAACTATTTCACTTGGATCTTCATAAGAATCCTATGAAATAAATGCTATTACTATCCCCATTGTCAAAATGAGGACATTTAGAAGTACTTATGCTTAAAATTAAACAGCTATACATGAACAAAAACAAATGTCTTTAAATTTTTATATAAATATTTCAGGGTTTTTTCCTTTCAAAGAGACGTCATTGTAGAGATATGACCCACAATCAGATGAATACACTATGTACTGAAGAATTTTATACTTAAAATCAGTATTGATGGCAACCACTAAAGCTCTGCTACCAAATCACACATGTCAACATCACTCAACCCACTTTTTTCTCAAATCTCTTACCTGTTCCAGTGGCTGCACAAGCACAGATATCCTTTCCTAATAGCCCTACAGGTATGCAGGCCTTCTGAATAGGGGTAGGTTGCTTGAAACCCATAGTTGTAATGGCCTGAGAAGATATAACTCAGTTAGACACAGGAGAATGAATAGTCCTACTTCTATAAAATACATATTACAAAAAACAAATACTTATGCACAACCCAAAGTCAACCCCTCTACTCATACCTACAGCACACAAAACAGCCTTATACCTTCAAGAGAGGTCGAGATAGATTCATGTCCTGGAATGTGAGGTTCTCATCATACTGAGAAGCATCTTCAAAAAAACCTGTTTCCTACACAGAAAACACAGACTTTCTAAAGTAAGCAACCAGTAAGAGAGGCCTTATTCTCATAACAGTGACAATACAGAAGCCAGAAAACCCCTTTGTGATCAAAGGCTTCTAGGAACTAGAGAGGTCATCAAGATTTCCCAAAGTCATTATCACCTTCTCTCCTTTCTTCTGTTTCTTCATTTTCTTCACCTTCAGCGTATCTACAGAGGAAGGACAATAATGATTATGTGAGATAGGTACTATTTGCTGTTTGTCCCTGCACACTAAGACCTGGGATGGAATTCAAGGGCTTTTTACCCAAACTGAGTCTCGGTCACACAAAGAAAGTATCTTACAAATGGATGCATAAACCAGCTGGACAAGGTTTAAAAATAGGGGAAGGGACAGGGTTCCAAGAAAAGCACTGGATGCAGAGCAGAGAACAGGATCCAAAAGAAAATATCTTAATATGATAAGGAGTCAACCAGGAAAGAAAGTCCCATATGAAACAGACCTCTTCAATCCATTTTGCAAGACTGTGCCACATACCATTTACCTGCTTTAGTGAGGATGTTTTCATCAGCCGATGAATACTCTGATTCTGATTCTTCCACTTTTGCCTCTTCCTCAGGTTCTCCTTCAGAGTCATCTTGGTTTTCCTTTTCAGAACCCTCATTTCCTTCCTTCTCATCTACTGTTTTCCTAGATTTGGCTTCTTTTTCCTGAGAAAGGAGTCAGAACCTTGTAGTCAGAGAAAAATCTGGAGTTGGATGAAAGTAGGTATTTAGGTCAACAGACTTTATTAGTTGCATATGGGTTCTAAATAACTAATAGTACACATTAGAAGCAGCACCTTCTTTGCCTCAACCCACACAAAAACCCCCACACTAAAGCATTAAAGGAAAATTGAGGGATTCTGGATAGATAGCAAAGTTGGGGGTTTAACTATGAAAAAAAATCACCCTACCCTTCTTTCTCACCTCATTCTTCCGCTTTTTTCGGACTTTCTCAATCTTGTCATCTAGTGTTGTGGCTGCTCTCTACCAAAAAAAGAAAATTGAAGGAAAATAATGTGAGGCAGAATTGTGATTTATGTAAATACAATTATAAAACACACTTGAGAGAAATGATAACAAACATGTTAAATAATATTAATTGCTCATCACTAGGTAGTATGAATATAAAAACAATAATACAGCATTAAGATATATATGTACATATTTTTAAAAAATGATAAAAATTAAAGATAATATGCCAATCAAACTACCAAGGAAGTATTTTACATACAAAGAAAAAAGTCATTTCAAGAAGCAAAAGTTCTAGGATTTCAAGGGAAATAATAAGAACCAATGAAATGAACGGGAATTAGTACTTCCAGACAACCTATTACAAAGCAGGAATCACCAAAACCATCTGATACTATCTGAAAAACAGATAGTGGAACAAACTAGAGAAGCAAGAACCAAAAACAACTAAATTCAATAATAACCCAAGTCTTTCATAACCAAGAACATAAGATAGCTGGAGAAGAAAGTCCTTTTTTAAAATGAAAGCAAGGAAGCAGCTTAGTAGAAATTAGATTTATACCAATATCTCACACCATACACTGCAATGAATACAAAATGGATATGAGACATGAACATAAAAGATCACACCTCAAGAAATTACAAGAAAAGGAGATCAGGTGACTTTTACAAATTATGGCTGGGGAGAATTTTCATACAAAGGATAAAAGCTATTACAAAACACAAAACTGACCATTTTGACTTCATGAAATTAGAAAGGTTTTGCATGAACAAAATTAATGCATGTAAGAAGGGCAACTGTCAAATAGGAAAAAATCTTTGCATCAAATAAATCTAAGGGTCTGATAGGAAATATATACACAATTAATGCAAACACAGAAGATGATGAGCAATTTACCAATAGTAAAATAACATATTTTTTAAAATGGTTTTTAAAAGTATCACAAACTATTAATAACTACATGAAAGACTATCCCAAATCACTGATAGTAAGAAAAATGAAATCCAAACAACTCTGGTTTTATTCCACTCCAACAAATTGGCAAGAATGAAAAAAGATGGGAGGAGTCAATGTTTAAGGAGCTGTGGGAAGACAAGTACACAAACACACAGCTAACTGAGCTCTGAACTGATTCAACTATTTTGAAAAGTTGTTCTTAATTATACTACAGTAACTAAAATATCTATTTGCCCCAAAGATCTCACTGCTACATAAGTACCCCAAAGAGGTGAAGGAAAAGAAAGGCAATGTCTTATTCATTCATTCATTTTTTTTTATTGTTAGCCAACACTTTTCACAGTAGCAAAGAATTAGAAACAAATTAAGTTCCCAAACTTTGATAAGACTAAACATTCATGGTACACAAAAGTAATGGATTAATATTATGCTATAAGAAACAACAAATAGGAAGAATTCATAAAAGCACAGGATGACTTTTACTAAGTACTGCAGAATAAACAGAATCAGCAAAAACAAAATATAAAACAGAAAAATAACATAAATGGAAAAGCCAAAAAAAAAATGAATGCTATTTGATTATGACCTTGGAATCTAATCAGGGACTTGGCCCTAAAGAACAAATAAGAAAATGTAGTTTTTGCACACACACACAAAAAACCAATGCACCCAAAATTATAAAAAAAGCAGAAAAACTGGCAAGGGAATTTGGCAACAGATATCTCTGATACAAGCCTCATTTCTCAAATATCTAGAGATGAGTCAAATTTGTAAAAGAAAAATACAAATCCCTCTCCAATCGACAAGTGGTCAAAGGATATGAAGAGGTAGATTTCAGACAAAGAAATCAAAGTTATTTATAGTCATATAAAAAATATTCTAAATCACTGATTAGAGAAATAAACGTTGAAACAACTCTGAGGTACCACTTCACACCTACGAGATTGGCTAATATGACAAAACAGGAAAATATAGGATGTTGAAGGAGATGTGGGAAAATTGTGACACTAATGCACTGTCAGACTTGTGAACTGATTCAACCTTTATTCTGGAAAGCAATTTGAAACTATGCCCAAAGGGCTATAAAACTGTGCATACCCTTTGATCCAGCAATACCCCTGCCAGATCTATATACCAAAGACATCCAAAAAAAAAAAAGGGAAAAATGACCTATTTGTACAACGACCTATTTATAGCAGCCCTTTTTGCAGTGACTACGAATTGGAAATCAAAGAGATGCCCACCAAGTGGGCGGAGGGTTAAGAAAGTTGTGGTATAGGATTGTAATGGAATATTACTGTGCTTTAAGAAATGACAAGCAAAATGATTTCAGAAAAACCTGGAAAGACAAGAATGGATGCATAGTGAACAGAACAAGAACACTGTACACAGTAACACAATATTGTATGATGAAGAACTATGAATGACTTTCCTATTCTCAGCAAAACAATAATCCAGGACAATCCCACACAACTAATGATGAAGCATATTATCCACCTCCAGAGAAAGAACTATTATCATTTGAATAAAGACTAAAGCATGCTATTTTTCACTTTCTCCTATTCTTTCTTTGAGTCTTCTTGTACAAAATGACACGAAGAAATGTTCTACATAATTGTGTATGTATAACCTATATCTGATTGCTTTCTGTCTCAGACGGGGGAGGGGAAAGAAGGGGAAAGAGAATTTGGAACTCAAAATTTTAAATAGAAATGTTTCTAAAAATGTGAAACATCTCATTGGAAAACAACTGACCTGAAAAATAGATCCAGGGGAGATAATTTAAGAATTATTGTCTACTTGAACCCCATGATTTGAAAAAAGGTATAAACATCCTATTTCAAGAAAATTACAAAGGAAATATATCTTAGATATATTTAGACAAATATCTTAGAACCAGACAGCAAACCTGAAACTGAAAAAAAAGAATCCACTGACAACCTTCTGAAAGAGATCCCAAAATGAAAACTCCCAGAAATGTTATAGCCAAATCCCAGTGCTCTCAGATCAAAGAGAAAATATCATAGAACCAGTCAGCATCATGCAAGATTTAATAGCTAATACACTAAATAAGCAGAGGACTTCGAATATGTTATTGAATGAAGATTACAACCAAGAATAAAATACCCAGCCTGAGTATAATTGTTCAGAGGGAAAGTGAACATTTAATGAAATAGAGAACTTTTCACAGAAAAACTGACTTCAAACACAAAACTCAAGAGACACATTAAAAAGAACTTGAAAAGACAAATCATAAAGGGATTTAAGGTTAAACTGTTTCATTCCTATATGGGAAGAAAAATACATGTAACTCTTAAAAATTCTATCATTATGGCAGATAGGAGTCTACATAAAAAGAAAACACATCTGTGACTTGATTACGTTGGGATAATCTCAAAAAAAAAAAATGGAGGGGGACAGCTAGGTGGCATAGTGAATAGAGCACTGGCCTTGGAGTCAGGAGGATCTGAGTTTAAATGTAGCCTCAGACACTTACTGTGTGACCTTGGGCAAGTCATTTAACCCCAAATGACTCGCGTCCCTCCTCCAAAAAAAAAATGGAGGGGCAAGAAAGAGGGATATACTGTAAGAAGGGGGAAGAGGAGTAAGAACAGGGGAAATTACATAAAAGGGAGCATTTTTACACTGGAGAGTAAAATGAATCCCACTCTCATCTGAACTGGTATCTCAAACTTAATAAAGGCAGACTGAGGTACATACTCAGAGCAAATCAGTTTATAACACATGTAACTGTTAACACAGAGGGGCAGACTGTCTGCCTCAGTAAAGCTGCTGACCCCAATGAGGAGTGCACTCTCTTTACTGACACACAAGAAGGGGGTCTTGGTAGTCATGCAATATTATGACTAGCTACATTAAGAAAAATTGGATGGCCTTCCAGTAAGGCTAATCACACTCCTCTCTGACAATTAAGGAATGTCGATTTATGGGCCCTATCTGCATCTTGTAATCTTTACTAGGAGATCAAAACTACCAGACTTGTGTCTCCTTCAAAGTTATTTAACTTCCCTCAAAATCACAAGGACAGACAAGAATAGAGGACATACCTTTTGGGGATGATACCAAGTTAGATTATGTAGCTTAAGGATAACAAATAGACATCCTGGAAGTATCCTAGGAGATACAACTTTTCTTTTAATTATACCTTTAAATTAACTCAGAGGGAAAGCCAAATTCCTAAGCTCAACTCAAGATTATAATAAGGTGGCTTTAGGCAAATGCAAACTCAATTACAAAATTAATACAGCATAAAAACAATTACATTGTAGAATCAATACAGTAGAAACTCAAGGCAATATTAATTTTTATCTTTTCATTAGTTAAAACACACACACACAGAGTTGTTATAGAAATCTATATTACCCAATAAGGAAGAAGGAGGGGAAGGAGTGAAGAGAAAGGAAAGGTTTAAAAAGGGGTAGGGGGAAAGAGAGAGGAATAGAGTGTGTGTGTGTGTGTGTGTGTGTGTGTGTGTGTGTGTGTGTGTGTGAGAGAGAGAGAGAGAGAGAGAGAGAGAGAAAGAAAATAAGAGGAAGGAAAATACAGTTAGTAAATGTAACTGTGAATACGAAAAAGAAATTCATCCATAAAATGAAAGCAGATGAAGCAGATACAAGAATGATTAGAAACCAGAAATCAACAACATACTGTTTGCAAGAAACACTTGAAACAGAAAGACACACATAGAATTAAAAAAAGAGATTGGAGCAGACTCTATTATGCTTCAGTGGAAGTATAAAAAAGGCAGGGGTAGCAAGCATGATATCAGAAAAAGCAAAGGCAAAAATAGACCTAATTCAAAGAGATAATCAAGGAAACTATATTTTGCTAAATGCTATCATTTAGTAATATCAATATTCAACCAAATAGCTTAGCACTCAAATTATGTTTTATTTAATATTTTATTTTTATCCCAAATTACATATAAAAGCAATTTTGAACATTCAGCTTTTTTTTTTTAATTTTGAGCTCCAAATTCTTCCCCTTTCTTTCCCTTCCACCCTCCCTCACTGAGAAGGTAAGCAATTTGATTTAGGTTATACATGTATGGTCATGCA
This sequence comes from Bettongia penicillata ogilbyi, assembly GCA_023548195.1. NCBI lineage: Eukaryota > Metazoa > Chordata > Mammalia > Diprotodontia > Potoroidae > Bettongia > Bettongia penicillata. Next base: position 20,495,419 of record JAJHZJ010000292.1, on the reverse strand, counting down.
AAACATTTCTCTATATTAGTCATGTTATGAAAGAAAATACACACCAAGAGAAAAATGAAAATTTATTCTGCTTCAATCTCTAATCAGACTCCATCAGTTCTTTCTTTGAAAATGGATAGCATTTTTCATCTTACGTTCTTCAGAATTGTCTGGGAACATTGTATTGCTGAGAACAGCTAAATTATTCAGTTGATCATCGTTCAATATTGTTATTATATACAATGTTCTCCTGGTTCTACTTGTTTCACTGTATCAATTCATGTAAGTCTTTCTGGGTTTTTCTGACAGCATCCTGCTCATCATTTCTCATAGTACAATAATATTCCAATACAATCATATACCATAACTTGTTCAGTCATTCCCAATGGAGGGGCAACCCCTCAATTTCCAATTCTTTGCCACTACTAAAAGAGTTGCTCTAATTTTTTTGGACATAGGGGTCCTTTTCCTTTTTTTATTCTCTTTGGGATACAGACATAGTAATGGTATTGCTGAGTCAAAGGGTATATCAAAGGGGATATGCCCAGTTCTATAGCCCTTTGGGAAGAGTTCCAAACTGCTCTCTAGAATGGTAGGAAGAGTTCACAACTCCAACAACAGTGCATCAGTGTCCCAATTTTTCCACATCCCCTCCCACATTTGTTATTTTCCTTCTCTGTTATATCAGCCAATCTGATAGTTGTTTTAATCTGCATTTTTTCATCTGGCTGTAGATAGCTTTGATAACTTTATCTGAAAACTGCCTGTCCATATGCTTTGACCATTTATCAATTAGGGAATGAATTTTATTCTTATAAATCTGGCTCCATTTTTGGTATATTTAAGAAATGAGGCTTTTCTCAGAGACACTGTAAATATTTTTTCAGTTGCAATTACTAATTTTATTTCCCTCAGTATTTTCCCCATTTATCCCATTCTCTCTCTCTTCATCCTGTCTGTCTCTCAAAAGTGTTTTTCTTCTGACTACCACCTCTCCAAATCCACTCTCCCACCTATCAGCCCTACCCACCCCCTCTTCTTTTATCTCCTTCCCCTCAAACTTTCCTATAGGGTAAGATAAATTCCAATACCCAACTAAATGCATGTTACTACCTCTTTGAGCCAATTCTAAAGACAGTAAGGTTCATGTGCTCCTTTCCTAACTTCCTCCATCTTCCCTTCCTCTGTAAAAAGCTGACACCTCTTTTATGTCAGATAACTTACTCCATTATAACTCTCCCTTTTCCTCAGTGCATTCCTCTTTCTCACCCCATAACTGTATTTTTTTAAATAATCATCCCATCATATTCAACTCACACCCACAGCCCTCTCTGTATATCCCTTCTAATTGCCTCAAGAATCAAAAAGTTTCCCATGCAGGAAATGTAAACAGTTTAACCTTACTGAAACCGTTGTGATTTCTCTCTCCCATTTACCTTTTTATCCTTCTTTTGACTCTGGTATTTTAAAGTCAAATTTTCTATTCAGCTCTCTGATCTTTTCATCAGGAATACGTAAAGTCTTCTATTTCATTGAATATGTTTTTTTCCCATTAAGGATTATACTCAGTTTTTGCAGGACAGGTAATTCTTAGTTGATTAAGCTCCTTTGCCCTCTAGAATATTCCACATCCTCTGGTCCTTTAACTTGGAAGCTACTAAATCTTTTGTGATCCTGACCATGGCTCCATTATGTTTGAATTGGTTTTTTTCTAGCTGTTTACAATATATTCTCCTAAAAGTTCTGAACTGATCCAACCATCCTGGAGAGCAATTTGGAACTCTGCTCAAAGGGCTATATAAAACTGTGAATGCCCTTTGACCCAACAATACCACTTCTAGGGCTGTAGCCCAAAGAGATCATAAAAATGGAAAAAGGACCTATGTGTACAAAAACATTTATAGACACTCTTTTTGTAGTGAGCAAGAATTGGAAACTGAGGGGCTGCCCATCAATTGGGGAATGGAAGAACAATTTGTGGTGTATGGATGTGATGAAATACTATTGTTCCATAAGAATGATAAGCAGGCTGACTTGAGAAAAATTTGGAAAGACTTACATGAACTGATGATGAGTTAAGTGAGCAGAATCAGGAAAAACACCATACACAGTAACTAACAGTCATATTGTGTGAGACTAACTTTGACACACTTAGCTATTCCCAAGAACACAAGCATCTAATTCAACTCCAAAAGACTCCTAATGGAAAATGCTATCCACATCCAGGAACAGAACTATGGAGTCTGAATGCAGATCAAAGCATACTACTTGTTTTCTCTTCTGTAGTTTTTGTTTCTTCTTCCTTGCGTTTCTCCCATTGGTTATAATTCTTCTTTACAACATGACTAATGTGAAAATGTTTAATTTTTAATTCTTATTTACAACATGACTAATGTGAAAATATGTTTAATTTCAACAGATATGTATAGCCTATATCAGAGTGAATGTCATCTGGAGAGCAGGGAGGAAAAGGACAAAGAAAATTTAGAACTCAAAATCTCATGGAAGTGAATGGTGAAAACTAAAAATAAATATAAATCAATTTTTAAAAATGTTTTCTCCTTGACCTGGGAGCTCTGTAAATGGACTACAATATTCCTGGGAGTTTTTATATGGGGGATCTCTTTCAGGAGGTGATCAATGGAGTCTTTCAATTTCTATTTTACCCTCTCTGGTTCTAGAATATCAGAGTAACTGTCCTTGATAATTTTTTGAAATATGACATGTAGGGTCTTTGTTTAATCATGGCCCTAGAGCTAATACAACAATTTTTAAATTTTATCTCATGCATTAATTTTCCCAGTCAGTTGTTTTTCCAATGAGGTATTTCACATTTTCTCCTAGTTTTTCATTTTTTTTTTTGTATCTTGATGTCTTGTAGAGTTATGAACTTCTACTCGCCCAATTCTAATTTTTAAAGAATTACTTTCTTCATTGAGCTTTTGTACCGCCTTCTCCAACTGTCCAATTCTGCTCTTAAAGACATTCTTCTCTTAAGTGTATCTTTTTCCATTTGGCCAATTCTGCTTTGTAAGGCATTCTCTTCAGTAGATTTTTATGTCTCTTTTAACATTTGGTCATTTGGCCTATTTTCAGGATATTATTTTCTTCAGTATTTTTTATGCCTCCTTTATCAAGTTATTGACTTTTTTTCCATGATCTTCTTACATCACTGTCATTTCTTTTCCCAATTTTTTTCTACCTCTATTACTTGATTTCTAAAATATTTTTTGAGCTCTTCCAGGAATTCTTTTTGTGCCCAAGACCAATTCACATTTTTTTTTTTTTTTTGAGGCTTTGGATGTGCCAATTTTACCTTTGTTGTCTTCTTCTGAGTTTGTTTTGATGTTCCCTGTTGCCACAGTAACTTTGTATGGTCAAGATCTTTTTTAGCTGTTTGCTGGTTTTTCTATCCTACTTCTTGCCTTTCTGCTTTGTATTAATTTTGGCTTTACTCTTGGGGGGAGGGGAGAGGCAGGCTGGGCACACTGTCCAAGCTTCAGATTTCTCATGTTGCCATTTTCAGAGCTAGTTTGGTTTTGGGGAAAGAAGGATGTTGGGGGGAAGAAAGTTTTCAGTTCTTCCAAGGTGGTATGACATAAGGACAGGTGTGTTTACTACCTTCCTGGCCCATGCTCTGCTTTGTGAGCAACCACAAGAAAGTGTGAACAAGGTTCCCACTTCTCTAAGGCCTCAAGCCTGATATACAAGAGCTTATACTCAAGCTTCTCCTTGCCCTTGAACTTGGAACCAGGCCTATACCCAAATCCAATATGAGCAATGCAACAGAGTCTTGTACCCAGTGCCTAAGAGGAAAAGAAGCCTGTAATCTCCTTCTGATCAGTTGTACAACCCCTTCTTCTCCCTTACTCAACTCAGCTAATTTTGATTACATGAAATTTTAAAAGTTTTTGCACAAACAAAACCAATGCAGCCAAAATTATAAGGTAAGTAGGAAACTGTTTCTCTGATTAAATTTATACAAATTAGAGCCATTCCCTAATTGATAAATTCTCAAAGGATATGAACAAGCACAAGAATACAAAGGTTATATGAAAAAAAATGCTGTAAAGTACTATTGACTATAGAAATTATAGTAGCTCTTTGTGATGACAAAGAATCATAAATCAAGGGAATGTCCATCAACTGGGGAATGGCTGAGCAACTTGTGGTGTACAATTGTGATGCAATACTATTGTGCTCTAAGAAATGATAAGAGGATGGTTTCAGAAAAACCTTAGGAAGACTATGTGAACTGATGCAAAATTGAAGTGAGCAGAACCAGGAAAACATTATACACAGTAACACCAATATTGTAACAATAATCAACTGTGAAAGATTTGATTACTCTGATCAATACGATAATCCACAATGGTTCCAAAGGACTCATGATGAAAAGTGCTATTGACTTCCAAAAAGAGAACTCATGAACTCTGAGAGTATACTGAAGTATATTGTTTTTCACTTTTTTAATCTTCCTTTTTTTGGGGAGAGGAACATAGCTAATATGGAAATGTGTTTTGCATGATTTCACATATCTAATGGTTATCATACTGCTTGCTTTCTCAATGGGCAAGAGAAGGACTGGAAGAAAGGAGATAAGATGGAACACTAACTAAAAAAAGAAATGCATAAAAAAAAAAGAGGTAAAACTCTCAGTAAGATAGGGTATATTCAGAAAGGAATGTGATTTTAAGAACAAAAATAAATTTTTTAAAAATATATGGTTTGAAACAAAGAAAGTAAGAGTTACTTTCATGATTCAAAGAAGAAACATTAAAATTTCACAGGACATGTAAAAAATGAAAAATGTGATGGAAAAAATGTGGATAGAAGCATAGAAAGGCTTATATAAATTGATACAAAGTGAGAAACAGAAAGGATAACAATTTTAAAAGCATTCAATATTGAATCCTGCAATTCAAGCTTGGTCCACAAAGAAGAGAAACAAGAAGGCAACTCTTCCCCATTATTTATATGCAGAAGTAGGGGGCTTTGAGTGTGAAACACCTCATACAACATCAGACTTTTTTGATATTTTGCCTAGTTTCCCTAAAACTCATTCTCTTTTTCTTTCTTTGGTTAAAAGAGGGTTGCTCTCTAGAGAAAGAGGGAGAATAAAGAAGAGGGATAAATTAGTAAATACAAGTAAAGTAAAATAAAAGCAATCAATAAAATTTTATAATTAAAAATTCATAGCATAATTCCAGATAGAACTTATGTCTATTGGCTACAGGAATAATGAATGGCAAGTAACTAATGTTCTGGTCCTGGAACACACTCTCTTGATCCCCAAATAAATCAGGACCACTATCTTAAAACTTCCTAATCATTTCAAAACTCACCTTTTTCTTGAGTTGACTCATAACATCAGCCATAGCCCAGCTCCCATCATATGCTCCCTCCTTCTCAGTAAAAACAAAGTCTGGATTGAAATCAACACTCCTGTTCTTCCGCAATGCCTGCTTTTTTCTACCCAGCACGATGGGCTCCTGAAAAGAACAAGGGGGGAATTTATGCCAGAACTGGTGCTCAACAAAGTTTAGCTATGGGAAGACTAGAAGATGGAAGCAATCTCATTCTCACGGGAAACTATTATTTTTTTCTTAAACAAATTTTAACCTTTCCCTTGAAGTTCACTAAATATATCTATATGAAATAAAATCTGAAAAAAGCCCTCCTTAATTAGAGTAATACTGTCTCAAGACTTGCTTCCAAAGTACTTACCTGCTTTACCTTTCCCCAAACTTCCCTATTTCTGTGCCTTCGGTAAGGTTTTACAAGGCTGGAATGCCTTCCTAGATCTGGTATCTTCACCTGCTGAAATTCTTTTGCTGTTTAGTTGTTTTGGTCATGAATCACCGTTCCTGACCTATGTGGGGTTTTCTTGACAGAGATACTGGAGAGGTTTGCTATTTCCTTCTCCAGCTCATTTACCAGATGAGGAAACTGAGGCAGCCAGGACACCCGAAATTCTACCCCACTGTAAAGACCCCGTTAATAAGCCATTTCCTGTAACACTAATTACTCTCAATAGAAAGGTCCTCTGCTTCCCCTGAGCTCCCAAAGCAACCTGTAGCTGTCCCGGGCACTCGCTGTTCACCAACTCACGCCGTACACGACGACGCAGCGTGCGTGGGCTAGCGGCCTGCATCCGCAGCCAGTGTCTCCGCCAGGGCCCTGCGTACCGCGGTCGGAAGGTAAATGCTGGCGCCCACTCACCCACAAGCACTTCTCGCGCACTCCCTGAGTGCCAGACTTGGAAAGGCAGCAGTCCCTGCCCTCCCATCTTACCCGCACCCAGCCGTTTCCGATGTCCTAGCACTTTTTCCCCCCCGAACCACGCCGCGTCTCGGAGAAGCGCCCACACACACCCTACCTCTTCCTCATCGTCTCCGCTGTCGGACTCTGGTTCCAGGGGCCCCTCATAGTCTTCCCCAATAGTCCCGACCAAGTCTAAACCCTGAAGCATGGTGGCTTCACAAACACTTCCCGTAGCGTGGAGATCCGCCAGCACTTCCGCTTCGGTCACCACCCATTTCCTCTCTTCGGCCACCGTCGATTTACGCATGCGCGGAAGCAGGGCCGGGCGGCTGCGCGAGTTGAGAGTAAGGGTCGGGGCGGAGGCGGCAAAGGCTCTTCCCTTTCTTACGCAAGTACGTCCAGGCTTCCAGCTTTGCGCAGGCGCCACGGCGTCTTTCAACCCTTCCAAGTCTGCGCAGGCGCTGCAGCGTCTTTCAACCCTTCCAGCTCTGCGCAGGCGCCACGGCGGCTTGCAACCCTTCCAAGTCTGCGCAGGCGCCGCAGCGGCACGCAACTCTGTGCGGGCTCCTCCGCTCTCGTGGGCCTTTGCTTCAGTAACAAGAGCGTGGCGGGGAGGCGGGGTCTGGTTAGTTGGGCCTATGCGGCCTCTCGAGAGGGCGAGCGTTTGCGGCTTGATTTGTAAATCATTCTGTGTCCTCATTCTAACAGAGGAGGGAGAGAAGAGCCAGCGGAAGGGAGGAGCGGAGGAAGGAAAGGGCCCCGGGCAGTCGCTGAGCCTTGGGAAGACCCTCCTGCGTGCCAGGCACCGGGCTAAGGGAGGGTCCCAGGGGGTGGACCCCTCGGCCTGCTGCCCAGACCCCAGCCCCGGCCGGGCCCTCCTCCCTTCCCTGCTGCAGTGTTTCATAACGCACCATTACTCTCCTTGCTTCAGATCTTTCCCCTCTCTAGGGGAGAGAATGGGTAACCAACAAGTGACTGTGCTTGAGCCTTCCCTCGGCTTGTCTTCGGGTCCGAGCCGGGGCCACGGTGGTAGGTGAGCCACAAACAATAGCTCTCGCTAAGCCCCGTCTCCTCGTTTCCCAGAGAGAAGGTTACAGAGGAGATGAGCCGCCGCCCCGCTACGCCGGTGCTTTCTCCTCTTCTTTAAGGCAGACGCTATGTTGCCAATTTCCAAATGTAATCGTATCACCGATGGATGGCGGTAACCACTAGTCTTGATCTGTCAGCATTTGTCTCAGCCATGGTTCCCCCCTGGAAGTTTGCTAAGCTGTAACATTGAAAATGAACCATCACAGTGATGTATGTGTGGGATTTGTTTTTTTTAAGAAAAGTAATGAGAACTGAGGGGCTATATTTTCCAAAAACAAAATCAGAGCACAAGGTCTAATAGGGTATTTCTAACCAAAATAGAAATATGGTATATTCCTTTCTTGAAATTATGAGTCTCTTGGAAAATTCAGGCTCTGTGGTCATCGTATGAGCATCAAACTATAAACTGCTTAAAAACAAAAACCAGGTACTATAAAGAACCTAGCATATGCTCAAAAATGATAAGTAACTGGTACCAACGTAAATCAAGGAAACTAAATCCAAGACTACTTAGTCTTAGTCCTCTGTTTTTTAAGTATATGACGTGATATTTAAAAAGGTTTCAAGAGACATAATTTTGGGAAATTTCATCATTTTATTAATAATGCCAGCGTGCTTCCTCATAAAAGGATGGACACTTGGTATCTCTTAGCCCAAAGACGATCATGAAAGAGGGCTTATGGCTTATATGGGCATGGGGGGGAGGGGGAGTTTGTTCCTAAGGGTAGCAATCAACTTTGAATAATGAACAGTTAATGAGAGAATGAATACTACAATGAGGGACTGGACCTGAACTTTGATTATATCATTTATTTCTATTCAAACAATTTTTCCCCATCCAGATCTGAGGAGAACACAATGGCCACCCCACCTGGGGAAGTCTGAACAAGAAAGTTTGTCCTATCTCATTATCAGTTATATCCTTCAAGACAGCCAAACTTTTTATTAGGAAAACTATCAGTGTAATTGATCATATCAATGACAGACCTAACAGAAACCATATGATTATCTCAATAGATGCAGAAAATACTTTTGAAAAAATACAGCAGCTATTCCTATTAAAAATACTAATGAGCACAGGAATAAATGAAGCCTTCCTGAAAATAATAAGCAGCATCTACCTAATACCTTCAGCAAGCATATGTAATGGGGATAAGCTAGATGCATTTCCAATAAGACCAGGGGTGAAACAAGGATGTCCATTATCACCATTATTGTTGTTCAATATGGCACTAGAAATGTTAGCTTTAGCCATAAGAGAAGAAAAAGAAATTGAAGGAATTGGAATAGTCAAAGAAGAATTTAAGTTATTACTCTGCAGATGAGGTGATGATATACTTAGAGAATCCTAGAAAATCAAGTAAAAAAACTATTTGAAACAATAAACAACTTTAGCAAAGGATATAAAATAGACCCACAAAAATCATTAGCATTTCTATATATTACTAACAAAGCCCAACAGCAATAAATAGAGAAATTTAATTTAAAATTACTATAGACATTATAAAATATTTGGGAGTCTACCTGCCAAAACCCAGGAATTATATGAACACAATTACAAAACACTTTGCACACAAATAAGATCAGATCTAAATAATTGGAAAAACATCAGTTGCTCGTGAATAGGCCAAGCTTACATAATAAAAATGACAATTCTACCTAAACTGATTTAATTATTCAGTGTCATACTAATCAAACTACCAAAAATTTATTTTATAGAGTTAGAAAAAATAATATCACGATTCATCTGGAAGAACAAAAGGCCCAGAATGTCAAGAGAATTAATGGAAAGAAATGCTGGGGAAAGTGGCCTAGCCATACCATCAAATTGTATTATAAAGCAGCAGTCATCTAAACTACTTTGTACTGGCTAAGAAATAGAGAGGTAGATCACTGGAATAGGTTAGGTACACAAGACACAGTAGTCAATGATTATAGCAGTCTACTGTTTGACAAACCCAAGGACACCAGCTTCTGGGATACAAACTCACTGTTTAACAAAAACTGCTGGGAAAACTAGAAAATAGTGTGGTGGAAACTGGGTATAGACCAACGCTGGTTACTGTATACCAAAATAAAGTCCAAATGGCTACAGGATCTAAGTGTAAAGGCTGATACTATAAACAAATTAAGGGAGCAAGGAATAGTTCATCAGATTTATGGAGAATGGAGGAATTTATGACCAAAAAAGAGATAGAGAATATTATGAAATGCAAAATGGATGATTTTGACTACATTACATTGAAAAGTTTTTGCACAAAGTCAATGCAACCAAGATTAGGAGGGAAGCAGAAAACTGGAAAAAAATCTTTACAACTAGTATCTCTGATAAAGGCCTCATTTCTAAAATATATAAAGAGCTGAGTCAAATTTGCAAGAATACAAGTCATCCCCCAAATTGATAAATAGTCAAAGGATATGAACAGGCAGTTTCAGAGGAAGAAATTAAAGCTATCTATAATCATATGAAAAAATGATCTAAATCACTTGATTAGAGAGATGCAAATCAAAACAACTCTGTGGTACCACATCATACCTATCAGACTGGCTAAAATGACAAAACAGGAAGGTGATATATGGTGGAGAAGATGTGGCAGAGTTGGAACACTAATTCATGGTTGGTAGAGCTGTAAGCTTGTCCAACCATTCTGGAGAGCAATTTGGAACTATGCCCAAAGGGCTATAAAAATGTGCATACTCTTTCAGCAATACCACTTCTAGGGCTGCATCCCAAAGGGATCATAAAAATGGAAAAAGGACCCATATGTACATAGATATTTATAGCAGCTCTTAAAGTTGAGAAGATGTCTATCAACTGGGGAATGGCTAACCAAGTTGTGGCATATGAATGTAATGGAATACTATTGTGCCATAAGAAATGATGAAGAGGAGGACTTCAGAAAATCCTGGAAAGACTTAGATGAACTGATGCTGAGTGAAGTGAGCAGAACCAGGAAAACATTATTCACAGAAACAGCCACAGTGTGCAATGACTGTTTTTAATAGACTTAACGCTTCTCAGCAATGCAAGGACCTAAAACAATTCCAAAGGACCCATGATGGTAAATGCCATCCATATGTAGAGAAACAACTGTGGAATTGGAAAACAGGGTGAAGCAGACTATTTTCTTTTTTGTGTGTTGTTTTGTTTTTCTTTTACATGTTCTCTCCCATTTGTTATTTTTCTGTGCAACATGACTAATATGAAAATGTGTTTAATAGGAATGTATGTATAGAGCCATATCATATTTCATGCTATCTTAGGGAGGGAAGGGACAAAGACAGGGTGAAAATTTAAAACTTATGGAAGTAAATGTTGAAAACTGAAAATAAACAATTTTTTAAAAAGTTCTAGTTACTCAATAGGCAATGGGGAACCATGAGTTCTGAGAAGAAGAGTAACATTACTAAATATGTGCTTATTTCATATAACAGTGACAAATGGGAAAATTTATTTGAAGGCTATTGAAGTCCAAGGAAATAGTAACGAGTACTATAGTAAGGTAGAAGTAGGAGGAAAAGAAAATGGATAGATATAAAAGATATTTAATGTTTTGGAAATAGAAGAGACAGGACTTGATGACTAATTATTGAGGAGAAGTGAGAATAAGGGAAGAATCAAAAACAACATAATTGAATATTGTTTTTCCTATCAAAAATATGTGCTAAGTTCCACCACTAATTCCATGGAATGATAAATAAACTTTTAAAATCAAACTTTTAAAATCAGGACATTAGAAAAAGAGGGGAACTCTGGATCTCCCCAGATCATTGGTTGTTAATAATCACTTTTCTCAAAGAGAAATTCCTAAAATGATTTTTTATTTTATAAGATTTATATTAATTTACAACTTCATATTCTACAGAAGGGCCACATCTTAAATTCTTGAGCTTCAAAGAAATGTTTGAATTCTTCACAACCTATTTTTTTCTTATTCTTGGGAGGAAGGGGTAAGGCAGTACCTATGCTCTAAAATCCTAAATGTAATGACCTTTTTTTAGACATCATTCTACTTGACTTCTGAAGTTTTTAACATTGCTGAATACCTGCACTCTCTAGATATTTTCTCCTGGGAACTGAGACTGGGCTCCCTTTCTCCTAATATAGACCTTTATATCTCCTTACCTTCATTTATGCTAAATGTGCCCCTCCCCAAAACTTTAGCGAAGTTTCCTATGTGCAGGACCTGTTTGGTTTTTGTTTACTTGTGTACCACTCCAAGCACAATGTCTCACATCTCTGTGCTTTAATAAATATTCATTGAATTGGATTGCCCTTGCTGTCAGGTATTAACAACCAAACAGAAGCACCAAGTTTCATTATAGATGGGTCAACAAAGCTGTAACAGCACTTGAAAGCTACTCATTTCAGGATTTTTTTTATTGTGAGATGTTAAGTTTCATACAAAGACAACAGTTAATACAGTAATACTATTTTCTGTAGTACACTATAGCTATAGCAAATGTAGATTTCATAATACCAGGCTAAAGAGGTCACTTTAATTTGTAAGTGAATTAATCAGCTTTGAGTTGTTCCTTACCATCTGCACTAAAAACTCAAACTATCTTAAAAATTAATATTTAGTTACATGAAAAACAGTAACTGAGCAAATGTAAATAGATTAGTACCAATCTACTCTGTCCTATGACTTCTGTAGGTGATGTCATCTCTCCTAAATGGGTGAATTGGCCCATTCAGTTAGCCATTTGGATGATTCAAACTATACATCCTGCAGACATCTCAAACTCAGTATCTGTCCAAAACAGAACTCATTATCATTCCCCTAAAGTCCATGGCTTTCTGTCAGGGAAATCCTCCCAGTTACCCCAGCTTGACAACCTCAGAAGCATCCTCAACTCTTCATTATTCAACCCCACTCCTATCCCTATATCCAGTCAGTTACCTAGTTTTGTCAAATCTACTTCCACAATATCTTTACTGTTTGTCCCTTCGGTCTACTTAGATGTTCCCTACTCTAATTCAGGCCCTCATTACTTCTGCTGTCATATTTTACTAACTTTTTATTGGTCGTCTTACTTCAAGTCTCTCCCTTCTATAATCCATCCATATAGCTATCAAAGTGATACTCCTCAAGTTCAGTTATGACCATATCATTCCCTTTCACCTCTAGAATAAAGGGTAAATATCTCTTTGTTATTTAAAGCTTAACAATCTCTGCCTACAACCTATCTTCCTAGGGCTGTATAACACTCCTCTCATTTACTCTTCAATCCAACCAAATTGACTTTTTTGCTGTTCCCCATACATAACATTTGGTCTCCCATCTCTTTGACTTTGTGAAGGCTTTTCTAGCTTCAGAGTGATTATCAATAGTAACTGTTGTTGTTTCCCTCCCAGCCTGAAGTCTTCCCATGTCTTCCATTCCCTTCCCTTCCTTTCCCAAAACCTTACACCTACTGTACTCTGAAGCTGGGATGCCAATGGGCACCTGTCTAAGGGCTCTTCTGGACCCTCCTAGCATTAGAGTGATTATCAATAGTAATGGTTGCTGTTCCCCTCCCAGCCTAAAGTCGTTCTTTTTCTTGTCCTCATTAAAGGGGCCATGCCCTGCCTACTTCTGAAACAGGTCTATTCTATGAATGGGTAGTACCTTAACCTAAGTGAGTACCTGCAAAGACCTTGACCTAAAGGGCCCAAGATTTCCCAGCGCATCCTGGGTCATCTCTAGTTATCCTGATGAATATCTGGTCACTGGATTCAGATGGCTCTGGAGGAGAAGTGAGGCTGGTGACCTGCACAGCCCTCCCTCACTCAAAACTAAGTCAAGTGCAAGTCATGTCATCATTTTTCTGATGGCATGGTCTTCTTCAGCAACGAAGGATGAACACAACAAACTCTAAGCACTCCACAGTGCCTGCTTCAGCCCCCTTCATAGCTTTTGAAGCAAACTGTTGTCATCCCCTGGGAGGAAGTCATTACATTGATAACATGGGAGGTAGATATCTCTCAATTCACCAATAGGTTTGAGGCCTATTGGTTATCCTCAACCTGCTTTTAGCTAACCTGCTGGGACAGTTTTACCAAGGTATGGCCACTGTGCATGCTACAGCTTCTTGGAGTCACAGATGAAAGTTGAGTGCCAAGTGGACATCAAAAGTGTATGAGGAGCCATAAAAAGACTCTGTAATCCTCACAGCAGAGGAACTACTGCTCCCTGAACACCCATATACCTCCTCTGGTTCTGCTTTGCATGTAACAGACTTTTCAGTCCAGAATAATACCATATTTCTTCTTCTTATCCTTCTTCTTGGTATTAACTATTCACCACTCTGTGAATTTACAAGATGGTAGATGAAAGGGTTTTGCTTCCTCTCTTTTTCACTTTTCTTTCGCCATTTACTTTGTTTTGTTACGGTGAAAGTACTTCTTTTAGAAGACTGTGCTTATCCAAGAAGATAACAATCAATGTTTTAAACTTTTTTCTGTACTACAATTTTTTTGTACTCTAAGGCACACACAATCAACAAATACTAGGTGCCTGCTATACACATGATGACAAGGATACAAACTGTTGTTCATCCTTCATTCTCAGAGACAACCAATGACACCAAGAAGGTGATGTCTTGACTTACCAGTAAATTGGGAAGCAGAGCTGAGCAAAGCCATCAGCCTTACTCTCTCCTCCAGTCATCTGAGTCCAATGGCAAGACATAAGTCAAGATGTGCAATGGGAGACCTTGGCCTTTTTAAGCTAAGGTCTTTCCCAGGTCTCAGTTCATCTGAGGCAACATTCATTCAGTGATAAAGAGTAAGAACTGAGACAAAAGATGGCCTAGTTTGCCATCACAAAAGAATCAATGTGGGAGCAGAAGGCCCTCAAAGTTTCTGACCAGAACAGAAAACTATTGCTATTTACACTTACTCTGAGCCAACAAGATCCAAATAATGAGCAAGAGAGGCTTGGGTTGGGACCTAGTATTGGTCAATCAATGAAAGTCGGAGTGATTTGGGTTTAAAGGCATAGTCATGTAGCTCCATTTGAATAACAATGGGCTTTTTCGAAGCCTATTTTTTCAGAGCTATATTTCTCCCACCATAGAAAATGAATAAGGGATACAGTTGTAATGGAATATTACTGTGCCATAAGAAACAATGAATGTGATGAATACAGAGAAGCATGGAAAAGATTTATTGATGCAAAGTGAAGTAAGCAGAGACAAGAAAACAATAATCACCATGACTGCAATAATGCAAATGGAAAGAACAACAATAACATAATCTAAAGTAAATGTTACAGAATCACCAAGAATCAGCATTGCTCCAAAGGAGGGACGTGAGACAACCCTCAGTCCTCTGCTAGAGGGGGAAGATTCATAGCTAGGATACATTATATATATTTTCATAGTTTTTCAATGCATTAGTTTTGCTAATTTTTTTTTGTTTCTAATCTTTTCTCTTCAACAGCAACAAAAAAATTCTTATATGGGATGACTGTCTGGGAAGGGGAAAGATAATGGGAAAAATTCTGGAGATGTTAACAGCAAGATACCAAAAAAATTTTTTTAAAGATCTATATTAAGGTATAAAGGACTCAAGGCACACATAAACTAATGCAGATGATATAAAATGCTCAAATAGCCCATTACACTCACTACATTCCTTCCAGAAGGCAAAGACTCTTTTTGGGTGACTAAACAGATATTTTATAATCATCTCAGACCTGAACTGTCCGAGCAACTACAGTAATTATGATGGAACATTGACAAAGTCCAGAGACCCTCCTCACATGGCTTTAGTCTTCCTGCTACAGGATTATTCTGTTGATATATTCTGAGAAATGAGCTATTAAATCCATCTTCCTCCTTTGCATGGTACCAGAATTAGGAATTCAAGATTGCATAAGAAGTAACTACCAAGGTTGGAAATTCCTAAGTCCATTTCTCAGAATTGCTAGTCAACAGAGAAGCAGAAGACAACAGACAGAAATTGGAGGATCAAGAAACTCCAGTCTCATACTTACCTAGGAAAACATGTCTCCCACTGCTATCTTAAGTTTTACTAGAAGGTACAGTGACTAAGAAGGAAGAGGTAAGAGAAATTCCCCTACTTTGCATTCCAGTGTAAAAGTAGTTGGTATAGAGATGTTTATTGCCTTCCTGTCTTAGAAGTCAAGTGGGGAAGGGAAAAAGGAAGGGAAAATGTCTCAGGAAGCCTTTTCTTTTCACTATTATAATCTTGGGAGAGGAGTGGGGAGAATGGTTGAGGACTGATCAAAGGAGTTCAGTGTGTCCTTCCAGTAAGGAACCAATGTACATGACCCTAAGCAAGAGACTAGGTTGAATATCCAGTTCCATGGAAGGTATTACCATTCATTAATCAGTTTTCCTGATCACCTCTGTTACACAAACAAATCTGTTAATATGAAAAGAGGAAGCCTGTTATAGTGATCAAGTCATCCTTGGGTATGTATGTCCAGCCTCTGACACAATTCTAGTTGTACAACTCTGGTCAAGTCATTTAATCTCTCAGTGTCCCAGGCAAAACCCTGTGCCACTAGATTATAAATTGCAGAAAAGCTTCCCATAGCATTGACAGAGAAAATTTCCTCACCTATGGCTCCCTACATTAACAAAAGCACAGGTCCAGTAAAAAAAACAAAACAAAAAATCAACTCAACTTATATAAATGATACAAATCTAAAAATTCCTTAACAATGTAGCCAAATAAGCTATGATATCTATTATGAATTATTAGTATACTAAAGTATAACTTTTAACTCAAAATAGGATCAAGTGTAGAAATTCAAGTGAGATCAGAGATTTGAAAGATATAACCAAAAAACAAATTGGGCAAACTTGCAACATATAAGATTCAGTCTTCAACTGCTTATTATGAATCAAATTGAGCATTTCATCACATACTCACATTTCTAGTAGAGTAGTCACTAAATGATCCTTGATGTGACATTGTTAAAAATTTCCAATGGGAAAAAAACACATAATTTCAATAACTTGTTCAAGGGTCTAACCATCTTTACTATATCTATTAGCTGTACTTAAATCTAACCTAAATTGAGTTACATTCCATCTCCTCTCCTAAGTAATGATAAAGAACAAGTACTATTCTCTGCTACACTGCTCTCTATCTAAATGTTCAAGTTGCTTACAAAGAGAAATTTGCCAAACAGGCAGACTGCTTATGAGGGCTGTTCCTTTAGCCCAGACAGGTTCACTCCCTCCAAAAACATTTTCTTAACTTGCATACTTTGCCCTGTGCTGAGTTATTTATTTTAAGTATGGAGGACAGCTAGTCTAAATAATACCATCTTTGATATTAATGTTTGATCAGTGCAATTGCTATTTAATCTTTTTGTATTATATAATATCTACACCGTTGCTATGTTATCTCCCAATAAGGCATCTTACTCCAGATCCATCCTTGCATCACGAAACTTCTAAAGGGAGTCATAACTGAAAGATGATGAAAATTTTAATGAAATAATATAAAATCCTCCCCACCCTGATTGCTCATTTGTTAATTTTATTTTGTCACTTGAGAGAGCAATAGGAGGGGTAGAAGATATCGAAAACAATATATTTCACAGAATCAAATAATGTCAGACATAGAAGGTACCTCAGAGTCAATCTAATCCAACCTATACCTAAACAAGAATCTCTTACAACATATTCAAAGAGTCATCCTTCAACCTTTGTTGCCAGACTTCAGGGGAAGGAGAACCCACTATTTCGTGACACGCCCATTCCATTTTGGGATTCTTCTTAATGTTAGGATGGTTTTCCTTGTGATAAGTCTAAATGTTCCTCTTTGTAACTTCCACTAATTACTCTTTAGGTCTCCCCGCCTTGGGCCAACAAGGACAAATTCAATCTCTCTTCCACAAGATAACTTTTGAAATATATAGTATTATGCGCCTAGCATGCTCTCCCTCATCTCCATCTCCTGGTTTCCGTGGCTTCCTTCAAGTTCCAAGTAAAATTCCATCTTCTACAACAAGCTTCTCCCAAATCCTCTTAATTATGGTATGTTCCTATTTATCTTGTATGTAGCTGATTTGTACATATTTATTTGTACATATTGTCTCCCCTTGTTAGATTGTGAGCTCCTTGAGGACACTTGAACATAGAGTCAGGAAACCTGAGTTCAAATTCTGATTCCATCACTTAATAGCTATTTGACCAAGGACAAGTCACTTAGCTGCTTTGAACCTCAGTTTTCCCATTTATAACACTGGGATAATAGTATTTGTACCTCATATCATCCAGGGCTGTTGTCAGGAACATACTTAGTAAGCCTTAAAGCACTATTATATATAAATTGTTATTAAGTTTATCTGAAATACATAATTATGTTAAGCTACAAAAATATGTCTATTAAATATAACATTCAATTAAAAATACTACCATTAATAGAATATTCTTAAACATTTTATTTTTACCTTTTAATTTTTTAATCTAATTCCCTCATTAAGTTGGTAAATGTTATAATGAATGCTCCAATTTTTCGAGACCTACAATTTAAATGTTGACATGGAAAACTATTTAGATAGTAACAACTCACATTTATGTAATGTTTTATAGTTTGCAAAGTAATTAGTTTTAAGTGACTGTGGAAAAAGTATCTGTGTTCAAATCTTTTTTCTGCTACTGATCACCTTTGTAACCTTGGGCAAGTAACTTGTAGGATTCAGTTTCCTAATCTTTAAAACAAGGGGGTTCAATTAACCAATCTCCAAGGTGCCTCCCATTTTAAAATTCTATTTTGCTATGATTTCATTGAGGAGGGCCTATAACATTCCACTACATTAAATAATCATCATAGCATCACAGGGAACAGAAATACCTGTGGAACCTCACAAAACAAAGAAAATCTTTTCTCAGATTCTTTTATAACAAGTCTACATATTTACATCATACGTGACTGTAGAGGTATCAAACCCCATGGTCTATAGGCCACAAATTTCTTGCAAAACTCCCAAGTCAGATTAAAATGTAATTGGAAATGTTTAACAAAATTTAAAAAAAATATGATACAACATTTGTAGTTTTCTAAGTCAATATCCTGACCTCAGGGATATGTTTCTACTTGAGTTTGATGTCTATTGTTGCTTAAAGTTAAATGTCTATTCTGCAGATGACTTCTAAATCTATGTATCCAGCTATCATCTTTCTCCCTTAGCTACATTCCCACATTATCATCAACTTGTTGGACATCTCTGCCTACCAATCTCAGAGCCATTTTAAACTTTACATGTCTAAAACAGAATTTTTTTCTTCCCCCACAAAACCCTTTTCCTAACTTCCCTATTTCACTTGAGGGCACCACCCTTCTTCTAGTCAGTTCCATAACTTCTGAGCCATACTCAATTCTGCATTCTAACTCACCCCCATAGACAATCAAATTACCAAGTTTTGTCAATTCCACTTCCACTCGCATATTCTCTCCGCTCACATGACCATCAATCTAGTTTTAAGCACTAATCATTTCTTTGCTTCTAATTGTTCTCCGTGTCTACAATCTAGTCTCTCTCTCATGTCTCCTCCTTATAGCTGCCAAAATAATGTTCCCAAACACAGGTCTGACTAGATCACTTTTCCTTGAGCAGGAAGTTTCATAGGTTCCCTAATGCCTCTGGGATAAAATGCAAATTCTTTTGTTTGGCATTTAAAAACCTTCACAATCTAGACATCTCAATTACTTTCCCCTCCTCCTCATTTTCCACGGGCTACACAGTGTTCCGACCCACTTGGACTTCTTTATCATGCCATAATGCCCCAGGAATCTCATATATAATTGAGAAATCTCATTTTCTTGCAAAATCAAATTAGCCCTGGCATTCACATCTCTTCAGTGCCATCTGCCCCTCTGACTGGATCCTTTGACTGGACCCGCCGACTGGAAGATGGAGCTAAGAGCTAAAAGCTCCAAACACACTCTTTTGAAAGAGGGCTCAGGGCAATCAGTTCCTAATTTCCTACCAACAACTCTGCTTTTGGATTTCATTGGTCTTCTCCATTATGCCCTCGAGCTTGGTACCTCCTTTCACCTTTTGCTTATAAATACATCATTATATTATCCTATTTTCTTTTTTGAATTGTTATTGATATTGGGTTTTTACATCACCTTCATTTTCAAATATATCCCTCACCCCTTTTCTCTCCTAAGACTTATCCCTTCTAACAAGGAATAAGACAAAAAAAAACCAAAACATTGCAACAAAACTAAGCAACACATTGACCAAGAGCTTGCAAAATGATTTTCCTAAAGCATACGTCTGATCGTCTTGTGTCAATTCTTCTCATTTGGGATTTTCTTGGCAAAGACATTGGAGTGGTTTGCCATTTCCTTCTCCAGCTCATTTTACGGATAAGGAAAAAAAGGGTTAAGTGACTTGCCCAGGGTCACGCAGCCAGCAAGTGTCTGAGTTTAGATTTGGCACTCTATTCATTTTGCCACCTAACTGCCCGACCATGTTACTCTACTTCTTAGTAAACTCTAGTGGCTTCCTATTGCTTCAAAGAAGAAATAGAATACTTTGGCATTTAAAGCACTTCACAATCTGGACCCAGCCTACTTTTCCGGGCTTATTATACATTTACTCCATTTCACAAACTCCAAGGTCTAGCTAAACTGGCCTTCTTTCTACTCCCCATACACAAAACTTCAACACTACTCTGTCTCATTGTAACTGCTCTCCCCATAATCAGAAGGTTCTCTTCCTTACACCTTAGAATCTTTCCCCACATCTTAGAATGCCTAGAATCCTTTAAGACACAGGATCCCTCTAGATTTTGGGTGCCTTCCCCCTGTCCCAAAATTATCTTTCTCTATTTACATATAAACTGTTATCTTTCCCCCATGCCAGACAAGGTCCTTGAGGGCAAGGACGGTTTCACATTTTTCTTTGTATTTCCATCACTTAGTATGTAGAATACATTTGTTCATTGGCTGCTAGAATATTAATTGTTATATATCCACAATTCTCCACCTCCGCAAAGAAGTGACAGAGATGCATTTTCCCATCTCTTTTGTTATGACCAGGTCTGATCATTACAATTAGTTTTAACTCTAGGGATTTTTTTTTGTCCTATCTATTTTGTCCTACCTATTGTAGTCATTGTATACATTATTTTTCTGGTGATGTTTACTTCATTTTGTGTCAATTCATACATGCCTACCTATTACTAAATATTAATATCATCAAACAGTTATGGATATTATTAACATTAACTAATAATTCTATGACATACTTAACTAATATATTATTTATGTTGAATAATCATCATATTTATTTTATGGTGCACATGTTCCATTAAATTCAATTTCCCAAACAATAAGCATCTATTTTGCTCCCAATTCTTAGCTACTGCGTAAAAGTGTTGGCATGGATATTTTGATGTGTTTAGGACCTTTCTATTTTGATTTCCTTGGGGTATATACCTAGCAGCAGAATCTCTAGATAAAAGTCTATGAACATTTTAGATATTTTCATTGAATAATTCCAAATTACTCTTCTGTAATAGCAATATACAAAACAAAATATAATTTAAGTCCCACAAAAACACCATATAGCTTAAGTACCAAATGTTTCTTTTTAAACAAAAACAAAAGGTTTTTGTGAAGTGGGAGACAATGGAAGAACTATGTGTTTTTGACACAACAAAAGTTTGAAAATCCTGAAATCAAACAAACAAAACAAGAATAGAAAATTGTGTCATTTCTGAGGCATCAGAAATTACCCTGGATTCTCAATGAGACATCAGAGTAGAGCTTTTATTAATCTGAGTGTCAGCCAGGTCAGCCAATTCAAAGTAGGATCTACGTCATTGAATTTGAACATTACTTGACTGTTTCCTGTTGACATCCAATTTAAATGTAATTAACATGAATTTACTGAGGATCTACCATAGCACTAGGCCAAATATGCCACTTTCTGTGTGTTGTTATGTTTGTTCCTTTGATCTGAAATAGTACCATGACATCAAGATGATGACATGACTTGTAGTTGACTTTGATTTCTTTTCCCTCAAGATTACTTTGAATTTGTTTTATATGTGTTTTGTACACATAAAATGTATGGTTGTTCATATTGTCTCCAGGTTAAAATATAAGCTCCTTGAGGGAAGAGACTGTTTTGATGTTTTTGTATCCATAGCACCTAGTATACTGCCTGGTACCTAGTTAGTACTTAATAAACACTTGTTGACTGACTGCTATGATGAGAAACGATAAATTATATTCTTTACACTATAAAAATGGATTTTAATGAGTAGATTCTTAGCACGTGAAAGTAATGAGGTAGGCTAGTCATGTATTTAGAGTGAGAGAATAACCCAAGTGTTGCAACAGAATCCTGAAATATAAAAATCACAAACACAGAAGAAATGTCCATAGTGTACTGGATAGATCTTTTAGGGAGGAATTATGGGAAGATACGTCCAAGAAACACATAGAGGTGTTAAGAATGGAGATAGCCTATTTCACTTTCTATAAAAAATACAAATGACAGCATATGAGAAAAGGTAAGTGTAAATTGAAAAGTGATAGTATGGAGCTAGAAACAACAAGATTGGAGAATAATAATTTCAGGGTGTGCTGCTAGAAAACCTTGGTTAAATACAGACGAAGTTAAAGTTGGTACAAACTATAGAGCATATTTACTTAACTTGCTTTTTCTTGGAGGCCTGAAGGATTCTGGATATAAAGTCATCTATGATGTTAACTCCCGCTTCTCTATCTGGAGGAAAAAGGAAGGAAAGAAGGAAGGAAGAAGGAAAGAAGAGAGGAAAGAAGGAAGCAAGGAAGAAAGCGAGGAAGGAAGGGAGGAAGGAAGGGAGGAAGGAAGGGAGGAAGGAAGGGAGGAAGAAAGCGAGGAAGGAAGGGAGGGAGGGAGGAAGGGAGGGAGAAAGGGAGGAAGGGAGGGAGGAAGGGAGGGAGGAAGGGAGGAAGGGAGGGAGGAAGGGAGGGAAGGAGGGAGGAAGGGAGGGAGGGAGGAAGGGAGGGAGGAAGGGAGGAAGAAAGCGAGGAAGGAAGGGAGGAAGGGAGGAAGGGAGGGAGGAAGGGAGGGAGGAAGGGAGGGAGGAAGGGAGGGAGAAAGGAAGGGAGGGAGGAAGGGAGGGAGGAACGGAGGGAGGAAGGGAGGGAGGAAGGGAGGAAGGGAGGGAGGAAGGGAGGGAGGGAGGGAGGAAGGGCCCTTTGGGACGGGCTCGAGAGGCTGCCAGCGTTACCTGGGGGGTGAGAATGTGTGCCACTGAAGACCACGAGAAGGATGGTCATACCCATACATGTTTGCTGAGGTCTAAGCGAATGACACCAACCTGTCCCTGGACATCCTATCAGAGGTAACCCCTGCCTATGCTTTTGAAAGGCTGTCACTTCCTGCCCGCGGTCCCTGAATTTGGGCCTGTGCATCCTGCGAGAACTACAGCTCTCATCAGTCGAAAGCAAGAAGGGCAGGTTAGGATAGCCCCCAGCAAAGGACCACACTTCAACTTGCTCGCGAAAGACAATTTTGATTCCCGGCGTGGAGAGTAGTGGGTAGGGTTTCACGCAGTGCCTGCTGGGAATTGTAGTCTCCGTAGCAGGAGCTGCGCTGAACCTGCCGGGAATTGTAGTTTCCGTAGTGGGGGGAGGGGATTGGGGAAGGAGGGGGGGTCGGGCCCGGTCCCTCCCCCCCGTCACTTCCTGCCTGGCTGCGGGAGCCCGAGCGGCTCATTCTCTTTAGTGTTTGCCCTGTGGCCGCAGCGTCTGGCTCGGCTCCCCCCTCCTTCCCTCCCCGATCCCCGGCGCCCGCCCCCCCGCAGGCCATTCCGCCTCCCCTCCCCTCCTCACAACCACCGCCTAACCGATCCTTCGGCGGGGGACGAGTCCCGGGAATCCAGGTGAGGCGCTTCGGCCCAGCCCGTTGCAGCTTGGGGGAAGGGCCTGGTGGGTGAGGGAGAGGCGGAGGGGACGGGAGACAGCTGCCCCGAGCCACCCCGGCCTAGCGAGGCGAGGCGACCGGCCGCTTCCAGCGTGCCTCGGCGGACAGGGCTGGGGACGCTAGGCCGCTGAAGGAGTCAGCTTCCCTCCCCGGCCGGAGTGGGGAGGGGCTGCCGCCCCCCCCTCCCTCAGGAAAGGCCTCAGTCCCTCCGCCCTCCTCGGGGCGGGGATCAGGCCTATTCTGGGAGAAGAGCCCTCAGTCTTCTCCTCCTGCCCCGGCCCCTCACAGCCCCTCCCGGGGTATGGGGGCTCGGGAGGCGCCGGTTCCTCCGCCGCCCCTTCTCCATCCTTGGTCTTTTTCTGCTTGATGCCCCTCCCTGCCTTTTCCCCAGAGGAACGGTGTTTGCTGCAGCCCCCACCTTGCTGGGGAGCAAGGTCTGGTCCCCCCAGCAGGCCCCTTCCTCTCTCTGCACCTTCTCGGCCTGAGGGACGCGCAACAGCCTTTTTAACCTGTTCTTTGCCACGGAGGGGAAGACCAGGCCCTTTAAGGCAGCAGCCCCTCGTAAGCTCCTCTCTTCCGGATTTTGCACACACCCCCCAAACCCTAGCCCAATTCTGAGGCTAGAGTGTTTATCTCTGAACTCAGATGCCTAAAGGAATTTATTCTGACCCTTTTCCCTACTCCGCTGCCTGCCAGATTGTCCATGGAATGTTCGTTGAATTGTTGAAACTCCAGCAGTTTTTTATTGTTCTATGTCCCAATATTCATCATCCTAAGGGAGAGGATAGACTGGTTCTGGGTTGTTTTTTTAATCCTCCGAGCTTTTCTATATCAAATATGCCTTTCGTATTAGGGAGGAAGTTAGGTATGGTTCTGGTTCCTTGAAAGGAAAGAAACAGTAGTGGTATCAAACAGAGTTCCCGAGCTGCAGCCCTCATACACCTGTGCACTGTGGGGAGAAATGCATTTTTTGCAGGCAGTTGTATTGAGGAGAAGACTATTTCAGTTGATACTGATCCGTAGTAACTGTTCATCCCTCCGGTATAAAGTATGTGGAACTAGCTGATTCATTTATCATTTGGGGCCACAACCTGTAAGAGAAAGGTAGTATTGCCATCCGTATTTAGTAAGTAGATATATTCAGTAGTTTATTTCCTTCTTTGTCCTTACTCCAAATTGCCTCATCTTCTACTGTAATATAATCCAAACCTCCAACACCATACCTTTTTGCCAGCTCCTCTGCCCTCATTTACTGATCCCTATTATAAGTCTATGCACTTACCCAGGTTGCAATATCATTCGTGTATGTATGAGAATCTCTTCTATAAGGCCAAATATGTATGGCAGCCCAGTCATCTATGGGTTTTTTTTGGCAATGGGAAAAGCTTTAAGATTCAGGGACTTCTTTGTTGTTTTTCTGTATGCTGTCAGATTGTCTTAATTGTTGTGAGTCTGCAGGAGAAAACTGATTTTAAGTTGTTCGAGTTATCTTTAGGTAATCAAAGTGAGACAAATTATACTAAGAGTTATTGACATGAAAGTTAAAGTGGCTGGATTGCAGAGAGAGTAATTTTAGAGTTGACAGGTGAGATTTTAGTGTAGTAGGTTCATTTATGCATGCTGAGTTTATTTTTAATCCAGAAGTTAAGTATACCGGTATATCTTGTACTAAGCAAACTAAGAAAACTCTGATTTACAGAAAAGATTAGGCAGTACTTGTTTGTTCTATTAAAAAGTTCTTTTAAATTATTTAAATTACATAAATAGAATCCCTTAATTAAAATATTTGATTTACATGTCACCTTAGAAACATCTTTTGCTTAATTTTATGAAGTTAATCCGTTGGACACTTGCCTATTATAGTTTGATACATTTATAAAGTCTTATTATCCACTTCAGTGTATTTTAAAATATCTGTAAGTTTCCGAAGTGTTTAAACTATGAATCAGACAAATTACCTGTTGCCTTTTGTAAAGTGCACTGCGGCCACAAACTACAGTATTTTAAAATTGACTTAGAATTTAACTAATTTTTTCCAAGCTGTTATTCTCTCTAAAGTTACTTATTTTTCTAATGAATATATAAAGTTATCTTTTAGTTAGTAATTTACAGATGGTAATTATTTTATTTTGTGGGGTAAAAATTATTGTAATATACATTTTTATAGCCAAAATGGAGGTTTTGGTGTATTACACCTGGGGCAAGATTTAGATCAATTTTTTTTTTTTAGATTACAAGCTATATTATTTGCTTATGAAACAGCAATTGTTTTTCTCTTTGTGATACTAGTTTTAAAAAAAAATCAAACGTTGGATTTTTTCTTCCTGGTCTAATGGACATTTGTTAAACCATCTTTAATGGAAAATAACTTTTTGTGTCAAAGTTAAACTATGGTTAATAAGTTATGTGATGAAAAACTTTAAAAGGTTCTTTACCGTGGTTGTGCAAATATGCTGATGTAATTTTAGGTTAAGAATTAAGGAAAGAATATTCTGATTAGAAACTTTAAATTCTACTCTGGAGGATTTTTATTTTAAAAAAGCCTCATTACCCACTATACTTTTTGATAGTAAATTTAGTAATTTTGAAACCTTCTTGATTTCAGTAGACATGTAATACCAACATAGCTATAGATGACAAGCAAATACTGCCCTCTGTAATTTTAAAAGATATTTATGTCATTTAGGGAAGTTGTTTACAAGCATATTTAATTTATGTCAGTTACTAAAATTTTTAAACGTATAGCTATAAACATTGCTTTCAAAATTGTTTTGTTGTATACACGTACTACTAGTATTCCATTTGTCTCTCCTTAGAGGCAGTGGAAATGTTATGTTTTGTTTTAGTCATGAAAACATGGCAAGATTGTAGTTTTTGAACCCACACTTAGTACTCTAGAAAAGGAAAAGGTTATATTTTATTTTGAAAAATGCTTCAAGCTTTCCTGTATTTTTCATTTATAAATTTTTAAGTATTGATTGTTGCTGTCATAAATATATTCCCTTTTGAATCAATTTTGGTCTCTTTCAGGATATAGTCAGAAAAAGCACATTTGTATATAGATGTCAAGTTAGGGAATAAACAAAAACTTGTAAAACTATTTTGGGGGCAGGATTCCACTTCTAAAGTGTCATGCATCCAGTAATGGAAAATGAAAAGACATGCCTCTGCAACCCGGACATAGTCACACTAGGCCAGAAATACTTCATACATTGAAGCACGAAGTGAGTGGAACTTGTAGATTTCTGCCGATTTCCTTCTCTTGTATATTCTTTGATATGACCAAGAATGTTTCTTTACTTGGAATTAAACCCATTAGCAGTAATACAATTTTTCAATTTTGCAAAGAATTATTGCTTTTACTCAGTATGCAGTGTGACTTATTAGATGTTTCTGCAACAAATCTGACGAGAGTCAATGCCTGAGGCCTTGTTAATGTTCTTATATGAATCCCCAACATGGATCATGTTATATAGTATTTGATGTCATGCTTAGA
The DNA here is from genome assembly GCA_023548195.1 of Bettongia penicillata ogilbyi. NCBI lineage: Eukaryota > Metazoa > Chordata > Mammalia > Diprotodontia > Potoroidae > Bettongia > Bettongia penicillata. The sequence continues at coordinate 20,468,689 of JAJHZJ010000292.1, read as the reverse complement.
ATCTAGTAGAGTGATAAAATATTGCTTAATCTGGACATTATAAATTCTTTTGTCATATTAAATATGGGAATTATTTTTAACTGGTTAAGGTTATTTGAATGAGTTTGGGTGGTGATTGTAATGTTGGTCACTGAAATTACTGTAACATTTTACTGAAATTTTTGGTATATACCAGACCTACCAGAGGTTGTTTTAGAGATTTATCCTCTTTACCTCCCACTGTAGAATGCAAACTTTTAGGGGCCCAGGCTTTTTTTTTTTAAATCAGTCTGTTTATATCACCTAGGATGGTGCCTTACAAATAATAGTCGTTAAATTTAAAAAATATATAGAATAGATATTTAATATCTTTTTTGAATTTTGAATCTTAGTAACAGGAGACCTTGAAAATAAAAATAGTTTTCTATTCTCTTTTTCTCCTGACCTCTTTAAGTAAATCTTTTATTATGACTCAGGTCATAGCACTAGGGCAATTCTGAAAAAGATGAAATTGCAATCTAAAGTTTTAACTCTCTGAGAAGATGTGCTAGTTATTAAAGTTAATTTTTAACTAAGATGGATTTATATGTTCTTTTCAGGGATATGTTGAGAGAAGAGATTGATTAGTGATAGAAATAGAAGAGTAAGAACCAAGTTCTGTTTTTTTTAAATACCAAGATTAACGTTGACTGTCTTTGACATATTGCTTAATGAACATCTATAAATATCTGTTGAATCTCATCTAATTAAGCTACCTTTAAGGAAGGATATTATGAAGCTTGGTTAGTTAGTATTGACCAGATATATCCTTTGTACTGGTGATCATAATATCATGTATGGCAGAGAACAATGGTCATTTTTATCCTTATTTTACAGATGAGGAAATTGAGACTCAGAGAGGCTAAGTTGAAGGTGCTCCTAGTGCTAGTGACTGAGCCAGAACTTAAACCTAAATTTTCTGAGGCTAGCAAACTAGTGCTAGCTTTCTTTTGTACTCTGCTGCCAGTGAAATGTATAGTTGAATAATAAGTTTATCCTAAAGGTAGAATTTAGATCAGCAAACTACATTTTCAAGAAAGCACTGTGTAAGATTATTGTTAATGTTACTGTGTACAAGAGATTGCAGTGTTGTCTTAGATGGTCAACTTTACAGAATGCTGTGGACCAAAAAAACCCCCAGCACCACTAAAGCAAAACTTATTGCAAGTAATATATACTTTGTATATATTAAAGTTCTAGCACTGCTTAATAAGACTGGTGATATCACATCTGTGATTCTGTAGATAATGTAGCTGTAGATCTACAAAATCACTGGAGACTATATCTACTCTTACTGTGAATCAGTACATTTAGGGTTTTTTTGTTTCTTTAATGGTTTTGTTCAGTCTTCTTGTACAAGATATAATTCCTAAAACCTGGGATAAAAAAAGTTGAGGAAAGCATTTAGTTTTAATTAGACTTCTTAATTGTCACTTTGTAACTTGAGATGTAATGCAAAATTTTCCTCAAGATGTTAATTTTATAGATGAAATAACTGTGAATTTGTAGGGTTTTTAACAATACAAATTAAACTGCATTGTTTTAGCCTTGTATAAAAATCAGTTATCCAAGGAGTTTTGCTTAATTCCCTGAGCCAGATGATAAAGATTAAAAAATTTATTAGACTAATATGGTTTGTATTTGTTTTAAAAATACGATTGGAGGTTACTGATGAACTTAGGTCTCTTTCTAGGATCTCTGGCTGCAGGTGTAGGAGTGGTGTCAATTGTGTACCCTGGTTGAGAGCATTATACTTTTCTTGTTTCCATATTTTTCTGTTGTACTTTAATGTAGATTGATAGATGGGACTTTAAAAAAATAAATAAATATTGTTCAATAAATTTTTCATTTGGCTTTAAAATTATTATGTGAGGATCATTTAACGAATAAAGGAGATAGCACTGAGTTTTGAATTAGGGAGTATGAGTTAGCATTAATGTCTTCATCTGTGATAAAGCATTATGTTGTAGTGTATAGAGAGCTGATCTTAAAGCCAGAAAGACTTAGTTCAAGTCCCACATCTGATATGTGTTTTATGACTGGACAAGGTTAGTCTCAGTGTTCTTCGCAGTTTTCTCAGCGCCTTAGAGGTATTGAACTTTTCTTCACCTTGGAGTGCCCAGTGAATTTACAAGTTTGGTGAGGACCCTTCCAACTCAAAGAGGAATTTTTAAGGTCAAACTACATCATCATCTAATTATGTTTCTCTACTACTGTAGAATCATAGAATCTCATTGTTAGAAGGTCCTTCAGAAATAATGAGATAGTCCAAGTCATCTCTGAACAAGAACACCTCTACCACAGAAGTGTCAAACTCCCAGCGGGGTAAGGGTCAGCAAAACTCCTGAGTGTTGTCTGAACCATAACAAAATAAATAAAAATGGAATACAACATGGATAATGTTGATTTGTGGTTTTCCAAGTTAATATATGGCCTGCAGAGATCTCAGGGATCAATTTCTATTTGAGTTTAACACCACTACTCCATTATCCTTAACAAGTGGCTATCATTCCATTTTCTGCTTGAGGAAGCCCATTCACCTTTGGAGCAACTTTAAGTGCTAGGAAATTTTTCCTTAGATAATATTTGTTGTTCTGTAATTACTACCCATGAACAAGTCCTAGCTCTGTCTTCTGGAGTGAAGTAGAACAAGGACAGTTCTTATTCAAGTAGAAAGCTAAGCAAATACTGTTCCCCATTCTATCTGAAGTTTTCTTCTAGTTGTCAGTATTCTTCTACTCTAATATGGTACCAAGAATTAAATACAATACTCTAATTCTGGTCTGAGCATTGCAGAATGCAGTAGGACTATTATAACCTCTTTCATTCTGGGCATTATTTCTCTATTTGCACAACTTAAGATGCCATTAGTTTTTTTGTTTTTTGTTTTTTATTTTTTGGTTGCCATGTTATAAAATTGACTCATTGACCTTGCAGTGAATTTAAATCTCCAGGTCTTTTCCATCATAAATTGTCTAGCCATATCTCCCTTTCTGTACTTGATTTTTTGAACCTGAATGTAAGGCTTTACATTTAATTCTGTTATGTCAGTGGTTCTTTCCGTTGTTCCATCTTGTTGAGATCTTTTTGTATTCAAAAATGTCTGACCTGTTGGGTTTCTTTCCTAGCTTCGTGTCAACTATTGCAGATTTAATAAGTTTGCTATCAGTGCTTTCATGGTTTATTCTCCTTGTCTTTTTTCTTTCACAATCAGAATTTGTTTTTAATGAGATGGGGGCATTTTATTTTGTCTTTTAATTGATTAGTGATTTGACCAATCATTCAAATATTTTAGAATGTGCTGATAAATTATCTCCCTGTTTTTTTTTTTTAATTTTTATTTTTGGAGGCAATTGGCCTTAAGTGACTTCCCTAGGGTCACATAGCTAGTAAATGTCTGAGGCAGAATTTGAACTCAGGTCCTCCTGACGCCAGGGCTGTTGGCTCTATCCACTGTACCACTTAGCTGCCCTCCCCCCCAATTTTTTTTAACGTATATAGTATTTCCCCCCAATTGCATGTTAAAACAATTTTTTAACATTGGGGGTTTTTTAAATTTTGAGTTCCTAATTCTATCCTTTTTTCCCCTTCTCTCCCTCCCTCAGATGGTAAGCAAACAGCTATAGGTTATGCATGTGTAATCAGGTAAAACATTTCCATATTGGTAATTTTGTACAAGAGGACTCCAATTAAAGAGAGAGAATGAAAGAAAATGAAAAATAGCATACTTTATGTATGCTGTATTCAGACAACGACTTCTTTCTCTAGAGATGGATTATATGCTTCATCGTTACTCCTTTGAAATTGTCTTGGATCATTGTATTGCTGAGAATAGCTAAGCCATTCACAGTTCTTCATTGTACAGTATTACTATTATTGTGGACAGTGTTTTCCTGGTTCTGCTATTTTCACTTTGCATCAGTTCATGTAAGTCTTTTGAGGTTTTCCTGAGAGGATCCTGCTCATCATTTCTTATAGGCTGAATAATACTCCATCACAGTCATATACCACAGCTTGGTTAGCCATTCTCTAGTTGATGGGCATCCCTTTACTTTCCAGTTCTTAGCCACTGCAAAAAAAAGAGCTGCTATAAATATTTTTATACATGCATATCCTTTTTTTCTGGGGGGAGGGAAGGTGTGAGTTCTTTGTGATAGAGACCTAATAGTAGTATTACTGGGTCAAAGGGTATATACACAGATTTATAGCCCTTTGGGCATAGCTCCAGAATGGTTGGATCAATTTGCAACTCCATGAACAGTGTATTAGTGTCCCAAATTTTCCATATCTCCTCCAACATTTGTTATTTTCCTTTTCTGTCATATTAGCAAATCAGATGGGTGTGAGGTGGTACCTCAGAGTTGTTTTAATTTTCATTTCTCTAATCAATAGTAATTTGGAGCATTTTTTCAATGACTATAGATAGCTTTGATTTCTTCATCAGAAAACTGCCTGTTCATGTATCTTTTAATGATTTATCAATTGGGAAATGACTTATATTCTAATAAATTTAGAGAAATGACTTATATACTAATACCTTTAAATCAGTTTTCTATATAGTTGAGATTCTTTATGTATCAGAGAAACTTGCTATTAAATTTTCCCCCCAGTTTTCTGCTTTCCTTCTAATCTTGACTATGTTGATTTTATTTGTGTAAACCCTCTTAAATTTAATGTAATAAAAAAAAATCCATTTTACATCCCATAATATTCTCTTATCTCTTGTTTGGTCACAAATTCTTCCCTTATCTTTATATCTGACAGGTAAAGTATTCCTTGCTCCCCTAAACTCCCTATGTTTTAAACTTTCCTCTTTAGGTTTTGTATGACATAGATAAGGTCAGAAATTAATGTTAATAGTACTTTTATTTGTGGTAGAATTTATTATTTCAGTTCAAATACCTTCTTTTCCAGGAAGCATATCATAGTTTGTCTTTCTCAGCAAGAAAGGCTCTATCCTAACTCTCATAATACTTTGTGTCTCTTTTAATGTACTTCCACATTGCACTTTGAGTTATAGTTATGTGCATTCCATTTCTCACCTACTAGACTGTAAATCTCATAAGAGTAAGAACAATGTTCTCATCGTCTTTGGATCCCTACAGTACCTAATATAGAGTCATATTTAGAATAGGTGGTTAATGTTTTAATGACTTAACTATTGTTAGTAAGTCCCACTAAAGTGAACTTATGAACTAAATTTTTTAAATATAAATTTTTCAATGAACAAAAACCTATTTTTTCTCCCCCATCTCTTCCTCTTTGAAAAAGAAAAGAACAACAAAATTCTTGTAACAAATATACATAGTCAACCAAAATAAATTCCCTCATTGGCCATTTCCAGTTAAAAATATGTTTTAAGCTTCACACTGAGCCCATCTCCTCTGTCAGGAGATGGATAGTGTTCAACTGTAATTCTGTGTTCCTTCTAAGAAAAAGTAAAATTTCTAGTTCCAGGTCTTGGCTCGTAATTAGCTAGCTATATAGTGTTGCTCTTTGTCCTTCCTATTCATTCTTTTACGTTACTCCAATTTATTTTCCCTCTTCTATCTTTATTTTGCACTTTGTGCCATTCCTTTATGGCTTGATGAAATGAGATATTGATAGGAAATTTTGGTTGAGTATTCAGGTGCCTTTGAATCAGTTCTTCCTAATCTGATATGAAAGTATTCAAGAAAGAGGCTTACATAATACTCCAAATGAGCAGCAGTCAGTTTATAATAATATTTTAACCAAATGGATTAAATATATTTAGATTTTTTGTTTCAGTGAGATTTTATATGCATATGAGATTTGATGCTGTAGTTTCTTCTGGGATAACCTGTGTGGTCTATAGTGACATAAGTGTAGCTCATTAATATCAGAAGGAATGTTGAGAGTTTTAATTTTCCAAATGGAATAGGTAATGCTATTTAGGTTGTCTCCCCATCAGGGAGTTAACTTTATGGTTTAACAGGTTTTATCTGTCCTTGTGCTTATAAATTAAAATCACGTATCCTGTGAATTTTATCTCATATATATGGTATTGTCCTATGTCATTGTTATTATGATTCTACTTAGAATGGCTTTTCACTCTAAAAAATTATATGTATGATAAGGTCTTACTGTTTGGTGGTTTATGTTGTTTGTGTTACAGTTGAGGTAACTTGCTCTGACTCCATCTTTGAGCTTCTCTGACCTTTTCCTATATGTCATTTGAATGCCATTGGGCAAATAAATTGTCTTTTAATTAGGACTTCAGTCCTCTGGTGCCCTCAGGGATAAATTCATCTTTCTAAATAGTAGCGATTCCTGGATGGTTGAGAATTGACACTTTTAAGGGACCACATTTCGTTTTAAAATTTTAAATGTTTTTTGAAGAATTTCTTCTAAAATCTGTTATTTTTAGATCCTGTCTTCCCCAAAGGCTGTATCAAACCTAACTTAATCTCTTTTTTTTAATGACACAAAGTTATCATGTTTGAAACTCAATTATTCTGATGCCTTCCAGGCTTACTGAGCTGTTTAGGGCTATTTGCTCCTATATTAAATAAAATGGTCCCAGAGTTCTTCTGCCTGCCCTAAATCCTCTGTCTTTTCTCACTGGTTATCATGCTTGTCTTTAGTACTGATCTGCTTTTTCTGATCAGCTGGTGTTGGAATACAGATAACTAAACTAGCTAGAACTGTGTATCAAATAAAGATAGACTCAGAATCAGAACTTGAGGGACCCTTTTATGAATAAAATTTATGAATTTGTGATAACAATTTTGGCTGTTGAGAGTTTTGTTTCCTTCCTGGCTTTTAGCTAATTTCCTTCAGTAAAACATAATAGTACTCTATAGTACTCTCTCCAAGAATGGTATATTTGTAAAGCTTCAATAAAAATATTCATCCCTGAGTTACAGTGGGAAAATCTGTGGAGTTGTCTGGTTAATCTGATGAATTTATAGGGAGGTGAAACCTAATGTATTTTCCAGTGGCATATATGGATTTACCCCATGGCACCTGCTGGAGAACATCTCAGTGATTGATGATAACAAATTGGTTGGTTCACACTCCTCTAGGATGGACATTGTGCACTTCCTCTGTGCTGACCTAAAAGAGAAGTCCTTATGCTAGGAGCTGGGATTAGACAGGATCCTGAGGGGTTTCTCCACCTAGCCTATGTCCTATCCATTAATGGCTGCCTTGAGACAAGACCCATGGACAGTTATTCCAGAGATGATGTCTTCTTAGCCCAAAACACAGCAGTAGTTGGGCTTGGGCAGTGGGTTGAGTGTTGAGTGTGAGCCCTGAAGAATTAGTTGCAGAGAAACATATGCTGTCAACTGTGTAGCAGCTATGGAAAGAGGAACCATATGATTAAAGTGTTTGGAGTTCCTCACCCCAGTTTATAGGGGAGTGTTGAGAGTTCATGCTAAGAAGTCGTTCTTTAACAGCCTCAAGTTTGTGAGTTCCAGAATTCAGCCTTTTATCAGAGAATGGAAGTTTCTGAGGATTCCTAGACGCTACCCAATCAATATCTGACTCTAACCTTCTTACAAAAGGATAATTTCTGGATGAGCAGGATGCTCTCAGAAAAACCTAGACTTACATGGATCAGTGCAAAATGAAACGTAATGGGTACAAAGTAACAGCAATATCATAAGATGACCAGCTGTGAATGACTTAGCTATTCTCAGCAATAAAATGATCTATGACAACTCTGAAGAGTTTAGGATGAAAAATGCTATCTATCTGCAGAGAAAGAACTGATGGTGTCTGAATAAAGATTGAAGCAACTTTGGGGTTTTTTTTTCCCACTTCATTTTTCTTGAGGATTTTTTTTTGTTTTATTTCACAACATAACTGTTATTGATGTTTTGCATGACTACACGTATATAACCTATATGGAATTGCTTGCCTTCTCAATGAGGGGAGTGTAGGGAGGGAGGAAGGGAGAGAATTTGGAACTCAGTGTTTTAAAAACAAATGTTAAATTGTTTTACTTGTAACTGGGGAAAAATTAAATACTAAATAAATTTTTAAAAGGATAATTTCCTAAACAGCACCTTCCTTAGGGATTGCCTTACCAGCTAACCCACTTTAAAGCATCTTAAAGTCTGTTCTATCAAGAAAAGGGAATTTTTGTTGGCAAAGGTTCTCTGTGGAAGAAAGAAAGGCCCCCAAACTGGAAGTACAGCAAATGGCTAAATGCCTTAATATGAGGGAGCAAGGAACCTGGAGTTTTCGGTGCATGGATAATTGAGGGGGAGGTGCTACCTATCTGCTAGCCTGCCCTGAGCTTGTTTCCCTTCTCAGGGAATCCAGGTCCTCCAGTAATACTGTAAGGTTTTATGCTTAAGTACATATCTCTCTGTAAGGTTAAATTGGGACTTGCAGAATGTCTTTCTAGCATTTCCAACTTTGCTTCTCTTTCCAAAAGCTGTAAGAAGATTTTTGTTTCAGTGGGAATAATTTTTCTATAGCATAATGACACCCAAATCTCTGGGTGGAGCTTTGAGTTAGAAGGAATCTATGGAAAGTGGGAGGAGTATACTGATTATGGACTATGTACCGTGACCTTTTTATGTATTTTACTGCATTGTTTGTAGGCTATTGTCTTTTTAAAAATTTTTCTTATGTGGTAAAATAAAGGATGTCTGGGATTTGAATAGGCCTATGTAGCCAAAACTGAAGGGAGACCTAGATATGAGCTTAATCAGAAAATTTCCCAGAGCAGACTTTGGGTGAGGCACAAGCCCAAAAGTTATAATGGACAAAGGGGGCCTCTCAAGATTGAACCCTATCTTTGTACAGAATTTGAGTCACTGAGCCATTGGTTATAATAAAATCAATAAACTGGATAGATATTTCATTTTGTCTACTATCAGGACAAGAGAGAAATAAAAATATAAGGAATTATATTAATAGAAATTGTAAATAATATAATAATGATCTAAATGTAAGAATGTCTTTTGGATGTTAAGTTACACTCATTAAAGGTGAATGAGGAAACTACCCACATAGAAATCCATGCCTGAAAATTTGAGAATTCATATTCTCAGATGTCATTTTATCTGAGATACTGGGTTAGATTCACTGTTAGTAATTTGTTGTACTTAATTCTCCCCTCCCTTCCCCCCAAAAAACAGCTTTGAGGGCATTTTATAGAACATTCACACAAGTACTTTGGGGTACATTTTTATCTAATAATTGCATTTGTATTTAGCCAAATAGAAAGTACCTTTATAAAAATAAAACATTTGTATATATTTTTAAAATTATCTGTTTGAAAATTAGGATTTTATGATTGTATAGTATATGATGTTTAGTTTTTTTATAAATATACTTTTCAGTCAGAATTAATTTCAGTTTTCCTAAACACTCTTTGCTGGAAAGAGTTGAGAAATAAAAAAATTAGGTATCTCCTAACATCTATAGAATCTGCATTTCCTTTCAGAAAATACTATACAAAATTTCTGGGTAATTGGGCCTTTTGGAGAGTCTTTTTGCAGAGTTCTGCACTAAGAAATATATTTTCAGAAAATTTCCTTATTTGTTTGTTTTTTTGCTTCTACCTTTGGGTCTTGCAGTATTTTCCTGCTCTTAATGGGGCAAAAATATACTCAAGAAAATTATTAATGTTATGTTTTTCTTGCCAGGCATCTCTAACTCATAACATCACCGAACTGAAACCAAAACTACATTGTCCCTGGAGCACCCTCTTTTCAAGGTACCAAAAATTTACATTAACTCTGAAATTGTTATCCTATTTTTCATTGAAGGGATCACTCATTTTTCTGATGTTTGGTAAGAAGATATTTTAATTCCAATGGTATTTTGTAGTATAATAAAAGTGGAATGAATCATTTTAATGCAGTTATTTTTGTCTGTCTTAAAATTTAATTAAAAATTAATTGCAGGAAAAATTGATGACTAGAATATAAGAACCCTTAGCCAGTACTTCCACATACTTTTAACATAAAGACATAAAAATTTGACCATTGATACTTCAGTTAATACAACTTGTTTAATGATCATGTCTATTGGTCAAATTGATTTAAAGATTTGGGGAATTTTTCACTTCAGTCTCTGTTTTCACCCACTGTACTAAGCTTTGTTTTTCACAACTTTACAGCAGCGTTAAAATGGTCTTGAGATGTGATTGTAAATCAACTTTCATTATTTATCACTGGCAGCTTCTGATCATCCAAGCATTAAAGAAAGAAAAGTTTTGCAAGAATCTGCATGACTTTTAAAGAATACTTCTCTTACATCATATCTCTTTTCTGTAGACCCTAAAACTCTTTACATGCTTTGATTAACAGGAATGCTTTGTAAAATCTTTTTTTTTTTAAAGCACTTTCCTTCCAAGTGCTAAAAGTTCTTTCTCTTTTGCCTAACTAAATTTCACAATTTAGTTTCCCTGTGAGGTAAGTAGGGGACAAATATCCTCCTTGAGGATGAGGAAATAGTGATTGCTCACATTACAATAGAGCTCTATGGCTTACAAAGGACTTTTCTCTGTGAACGTAATGCTAATAATACTCACATTTTATTCATTTTACAAATGAAGAAATTGGGGATCCTAGAGGTAAAGTGACTTGCTCAGGGTTTGAGACTCAATTCTAACTCTTAGGTTCAGGGCTCTTTCAACTACTTCATGCTGCCTTTCCGAGAAAACTGAGACAGATTGGTTAAGGAAGTTGCACAGAGCTCCACGACAATGGACTGGGGGGACAGAGGGAGTGAATTATATATGTAAAATTTATGCTTTGAGTTTGTCTAATACCTTTCTTCAAAAAATGTAGAATGTTTTTATATTATACTTAGCCTGCTACTCATATTTTAATTTACTAGGCAGCCAGCCTTTTGAAACTTGTATCACAATATTATTGTGGCCATTTGGCAGCTGAAGGGAAACTGAGGCACAGAGAAGTTAATTGCCAAGAGTTATTTAACTAGAACTAACAGAGAGAGTCACACTCCTGAAGATTAGTCTTGTTTCTCTGATTTGGCTTTATTGGTTACTACTTTGCTCTAGGGCTGATTTCTTATAAACAGGATCCCAGTACTTGCCCATGTCGAAGATTATTGTGGCTAAGGCAATAATGTTTCTGAGTAGGTGGCATATGTCATGAGGTTTCTTTTCTCTGTGAGGCAAAATGGCTAACAGTTGTTACATTGATCCAAGTCTCTTAGGCAGTAATACACTATGTTTGCAGTATGCTTCTTTAGTATCTCAAGTAAATCATAAATATTGGGTATTGAATGTGTATACAAAACCTGGTTAAAACATTTGTTGCAGGAGGGACAATTTCTTTAAGTGTTACTTTATAAAAAGTTGAATTGGAAGAAGGTGTAAAGGAGAAACCTGAAAAACTGATTAGAAAAGAAAATAAAGTATTCAGATTTTTAGGCAAAAGAGATATGTTTTCTTTAAATTTAGTGCAAAGTATGATGTAGGTTGTTTTTCTAGATTGACACAAGTAAAATAAACTATTCTTTATAGTGGTGATGGATTATTGTTGTTGTTAATAACAATAATTAATTTAGAAAAGATAAAAAAAAATTCTGTATCAAATACCTGGCATTAAATTAGTTTTACATGAGAGCACATTTAGTCTTTTGGGCCTGATGTAAAAGTCTCAAACAGTGTGGATCACTTCCAATCATTATTTTTGTTAATGTTTTCCTGTTAGTGACTACTTTTTTTTTAAGTTAATTTATTTTAAATTTTAAATTTATTTTTAATTTTCAACATTCACTTTCATAAGTTTTAAATTTTCTCTCCCCTTCCTCCACTTCCTCTTCCCAAGACAGCATGCAATCTGATATAGGCTCTACATATACATTCCTATTAAACATATTTTCACATTAGTCATGTTGTGTGGAAGAATTGGAATGAATTGGAGGAACCATGAGAATGAAAAAAACAGAACAAGAAAAGAAAATAGTCTTCTTCACTCTGCATTCAGACTCCATATTTCTTTCTCTGGATATGAATGGGAATTTTCTATCATGAGTCCTTTGGAATTGTTTTAGGTCCTTGCATTGCTGAGAAGGGCTAAGTCTATCAAAGTCAGTCATTGCACACTGTAACTGTTACTGTGTATAATATTTTTCTGGTTCTGCTCACTTCACTCAACATCAGTCCTTCCAAGTTTTTCTGAAGTCTGTCTACCTGTTCATCATTTCTTAGCACAATGCTATTCTATTATATTCATATACCACAGTTTGTCCAGTCATTCCTCCAGTTGATGGTCATCCCCTCAATTTCCAGTTCTTGGCCACCACTAAGAGAGCTGCTATAAATATTTTTGTATATATGTGTCCTTTTCCTACTTTTATGATTTCTTTGGGATACAACCCTAGAAGTGGTATTGCTGGGTCCAAAAGGTATACACATTTTTTTAATAGTCTTTTGGGCATAGTTCCAAATTGCTCTCTAGAATGGTTAGATCAGTTCACAACTCCATCAACAATGAATTAGTGTTTAAGTGATTACTTCTTTATTGCTACTTTTTCTGTCTTTCATCATATGTTTGAATTACTAAGTACATGCTGCTGTTTGTACCAAGCATCTCCTAAATAATGCAGTTTTATCTTTAAGGGGAGCAAATTTCTTGTTGAAGAGTGTTTGAGTAGGTATATTTTGTTTTTCAGCCTTAGTATTTATAACCGTGCTGCTAGACATTCTTTCCTATAATTTTCATAGCAAATGCTTCAGGAACTCACTATGTAAGGTGGATCATGGTGGAATTTTTTTTTTAATTGCTGCTGTTCATAAAGGAGGCTAGGTAAAGTTTGGGGTTTATCATTGTTTCCATATCTGGTGGATATGGAAATGGAGGATACTACTGATTTCCAGTAATCTGGAAAGTGGTTTCTTATAAAATACCCAAATCATTATTACATCTAGAAAGAAATTCCAGAAACGTGGAGAAAATAGGAATAATTAGGAAGTTCCCTTTTTAGAAATGGCCCAGAATTTATTACAGTTGTTTTTAATCTATTCAACCAGTATTAATCATGGACTTAACTATGAGTTCAATACTCTTGGGTGCTGTGAAGGCCACATTTTAAGGGAAATGTAACAAAACATGTTTTTTGTTTGTACCCTCCATGGTGTTTTGAATGGAAAAGAACCTTTAAGGTTTGTGACATTATAAATATCTCATTTGAGCTGAACAGTATCCTTTGGAGGGTAGGTGCTATTATTATTTCCATTTTACAGATGAGGAACCTGAAGCTGAGAGGTTAAGTGCCTTGTCCAGGGTCACACAGCTAGTAAGTGTCTGAGATCACATTTCCCGACTCCAGGTCCAGTGTTCTATCCAATGAGCCAGTGGATATTTCCTGGATTTTCCTCGTAGAATGAAAATAGGAGATAGAGGATAGGGTTTTATATAGTGGGAAGATTTTAGCTTAAATTTTGCATTGTTATCAGAGGTAGTTTTGAGTGGATGGAATCTCCCAGAACTTAGAAAGAAAAAAATCTGTGCATTTGAGCAATCACTACCATAATTAGTTTTTTGAATTGGACAAAACAGAAGTCATTTATTCCAACCACCTAGTGCAGGAGTCAGTCTCTCCTACATTTATAATAGGTAGTTATCCAGATTCTCTTTGGAAGTTGCTAGTGATGGCTAAAAAATAGCTTCTCATGGCAGTCCATTCCCTTTTCATACATATCAAATTATTACCAAGTTTGTGCTTATATTAGGGCAAAATGTGCTTTTAAAAATCTTCCACCTATTCACAGGATATTGCTCTCTTCTTCAGACTAATATGTAATGTTTATTTAATGCTTTAAGGCTTCAGTTGTTCCTTATGTAACTTGTCTTTAAAGGTAAGGTACTTATATTTGTGAGTGATGTTTACACTAGACTGATTCTTCTAAAGTAAAGCAAGAACAATTTTTGTTTCTTGTAGGTCACAAGATGGATAACATTGTTAATGTTCTACAGTGTAAATTGTCTTTACTACTTTTTATCTTTATCTAATGTGTTCCCGTGTCAGTTTTTTTTCCCCCTCAACACTTGGCTTCCCCATTCACACTACTATCTACAAAAAGTGGTAGAGCATTCAAGAAGAGAAAAACTTGCTAAATTGTTGTGACTGAGTCAGAGGGGTAACTTGATAAAAATTCTGATTGCTTTTCTTTTGGAGCAGAGTCTGGAAAAATATCAGTTATTTTGTAAAGGACACTAGAGTGATATTGTTGATGAGTCATAACCATTTTTACAAGTGACTTTGTCTTAGTCTTTTATGTTAATTTAACTTTTAAAATTTGATATTTTTGCCCATGTCTGCAGACATATTCCTTTACTACAAAGATTGAAACTGTTTTGACACTTGAAGGTGAAAGGAAGTATTGTAATGTGTGTATATGACTGAAAATACTTCTATAATCTCTTGAGAAAAGTCTGCCTAACTTCTTATGTGTTCACAATTATTCAATACAGCAACAAAATACATTTGGTTCTTAGTTGATGTAGTGTTCTTTAGGCATCCAGTATATTACTATTTGGGAGCACATTCTGTTTTTTATTTTAAAATAAAGTTTTTCTGTAATTCACGAACTTTGACTTTTTTCTCCTTATTTCAACTGAAAACACTTGTAAAATTGAGGTAGCCAACCATTGTGATGCTTTTTTTTTTTTTTAAAGAAAATGCTGTGAAACTGAATGTAATGTTAGGAGTTGAGAAACCTTGACTCACAAGCATTTTGAGGGGAAAGTACAAAATCCCCTTTTATCAGTACCAAGATTGTACATAACATATACAGCTTTGAAATAACATTAGCCTTCTTTTTCTTGGCCATTGAATGACTAAAACTGTCCAAATATGAAGAAATCAAAAGGATATCATAGTATCATAGGCTTGATAGGGCTTTTTTTTAAACCCTAAGTGTTCTATTCAGAGCATGTTAAAGGTTTTTACATTTATATGTTTGCATAAAAACTCTAGAATTTTGCAATTACTAGTTTCTCTAGGGCCTGTTAAGCTGTCAGAAAACCTATGACTATGTTTGCATATTTGCCAAGTCATTTTTCTGGTTGAAAATCTTATGCTGTGAGGTAGCATGAATCTTAAAAACTGATTGGGGCAAGGAGGAGGGGGGGTGTAAAATCTAAAATTTGCATGAGAAGTATCTGTCTAAATTTATGCTCAAATAATAAATATAAAATTATATAAAAATCAAAAGTCTACTTATTAGCAAGTTTGCATGGAATCAAAGAGCAATAATAGATACCTTTATTTGTTTTTCATTTGAAAATATTGGTATGTAGTATGTGTGTCAGGGGAGGCTTTCCACTCAAATCCATGAAAATTTTCATGGATCTGATTGTGTTTTAGACTACTTGGTAGCCTTTTAGGGAAAAAAGAAATACCCTTTTCTGGAGTTTATCAGTTAAATTACTATGAATTTCTTTATGAGGAGTAGTACTTTTATGTTTGAAGCTAGTAAGAATAGGATTGAGGCTATTGAGAGTGAGGAAATCAACTTTGGATTTCATTTTCAGACTTTAAAGACCTACATATATTAAATTGCTAACAAGTAAAGTTAAACCCAGTTAGCAGATTTTGTATCTTTCATTTTAGTTCTGTTGAGGATTTCAGATTTTCCAAGGTTACTTTCTATTAAGAAGTTCCACTTTGGAAAGACCAATTTAGCTTCAGAATAGTTCAGGATTAAAAATGCTAGTCGGCTATTAAAATGTTTCGTGTCCTTCTCCAACTCCTAGGAAGGTATGGAAGGTATATGTATGGAGGTGCTTGTGAGCAATAGGTTGGCTTTGATCAGCAGTAACTAAAATGGTTATTTTCAGTCCATCCTAATTCAGAGATTCAATCTCTAGGCTACTGACTGTGTAGTTCAGTTGTTAATTACATGCAAGTAGATTCTAGAGCAGATAACTTTGCCTTCATTTTATTTTAAGCATGTGTTCTGCATGTGGTGCCAGAGACTCCCTCTGTATGAAGTTGATTTTTGTTTCAAAGGAAAATAACCCTTGACAGGTTTTCTTGTAAAAATAAAAGTTTTGTTTTGGTGTGTAAAGAGAAAAACATCTTTAGAACTCAAGGCCAGTGTTCGAAACTATTAAGATGACAGTCTTTAGAAGATTTTGTTGCCCATATCTGTGACCTAAGGGGTCCTTGGTGTGTTATGATTTCATGTATGTATATAAGTAAACAAGAGCCTTCTTATTAGAGTATTCACTAAGGTCATATTTGTGCTTTTTCTATAAATTATTTCAATAGAGATATCTTTAGTTTTTCAGTCTTCGATACTTTTGTCTGTAAGATGTAATGAGTTGAAATACACAAGTATTTGGGAATTGCACAGTATTTGTCTTGCTACTTGCTTTCTGTCTTTAATCAGGGAAACAGATTAAAGATTCTTGACATTTTTATAAAAGTAGCATATAGTTTTATTCCCTCATTGTAAAACTATTCAGTTAATTTGCTAATAGCAATTTCCCGTTTACTTTTCATAGCCCAGGTGTCCAGATTTACTCCTTAGCAATTTATAAGTTGAACTGTCTGCCATTTCTTTAGGGTTGAGGGTGTGTGTGTATGTGTGTGTGTGTGTGTGTGTGTGTGTGTGTACGTGTGTACATGTGTACGTGTGTACGAGAGAGTGTACTAATTATTATAAGGCCTGTTCAGTGCTTAGAACATTTTCATTATTTGGAAGGCCACAAAAAATGATCAGAAATAACATAACATTTCCAAAGTACTCTTTCCTCATCAGATGAAGATCTCTTCAATTCTAAACCACCCAATAACAGCCAAACTCCAAAATATCTGTTATATCTATTCCTGTTCTTCTCTTCTCCAGCACCACTTCTGCTTTTGATAACATTCCTATTGAATAATCTGTTCCAATCTATTTCTCATGATGTTGTACATTAAAATGTACGTAACACTTTGCTTGCAGTAAATAAACCAAACTAATCTTAAGAGAACAAGCTTATGAGTTCAAATTGTTGATACTTGTTCTGTCATCATCAAAGAAAAGAAACAGCTCAAGTCGAGACTTGCTCTGTGTCCTCCATCAGCTTATAGTGAAAGGTTCATATCTGAGCACAAGATTCTTAGAATTGAAAGTGTTGATACACCTGTTAATAGCCTTGAAAACTCAATTTGCTCTCACCTTCTTATATATCTTAAGAATAGTAATTTCAGTAATTAAAATTTGCACTGTGAGGGTTTAGGAAATATGTGGATAGTTTTCAGTTTTCAGATATGCACCAGTGCAAATTACTGTGCTCCAATGAGTCAAATAGTAAAATGAGCAAAAATGAAATCTGTCATTACAGAACATGTGGACATTGAAAATCTTTTATTTTTCAATTGTGAGAAGGCTGCAAATACTGTATGTCAAGTAGAAAAAAACATCTGCCAATTAAAATATTTAAACACATATTTTTAATGAAGTGTCCCAATCACAGGCTAAAATTGGGCTATTTTCCTTGTTGGGTAGGTAACACCAATTTTATCTGGATATCAGCAATTACATATCTCCTCTATAATTTATCTTTTTATTTTCTTTTCCTTACAACTTTTAGGTAGAACTTTAGACTTCATAGCACTGAATTAACCTGCACTGAAAGCTGTTTACCTGCAGTTGTTCACTTTTGTTGAAAGTGAACATGTCTCAAGTTCAAGTTCAGAACCCATCAGCTGCTCTCTCAGGGAGCCAAATACTGAACAAGAACCAGTCTACTATCTCACAGCCTTTGATGAGTATTCCTTCTACTACTAGTTCTCTGCCCTCTGAAAATGCAGGTAGACCTATTCAAAACTCTGCTTTACCCTCTGCATCTATTACATCCACCAGTGCAGCTGCAGGTAAGCATATAAATCCAAGTGTCTTCTATTTCAACTGTTTTCTTAGCCTGTTTTATAACCTGATAAGTAGTTTGAAGATAATAGAGAGCAGTAGCAAAAGTTACTTCAAAAAGCTACCTCCTGTCCTTTATCCTTGAAGTAAAAATACTGGCCACACCTTAGGTTGTTAGATGCTTTTTAAAAGGAAGGATTTCAAAGTTGTTTAAAAGAAACAAACAAACCAGAAACAAATGTCACCAGAAATAGTCCATTATAAAAGGTTTGTTACCAGAAAGATGTGACAGTACAATTTTAGAGATTCATTATTGGATAGAAAATCTTGTCTGCTTTTAAAAACAACAACAGCAAAGTTTTTCCTGGAATTGACAGCCCTTGTGTATGAGCAGAACCCTTTCTTTGTTTTTGGGAGAAATGATCCCAAACTAAGGGTTTGTGGCACTTTATGGAAAAAATAAGAGAGACCCCATGGCATTTGTGCATTTTGATTATGGACAAGCAAGTTTAAGTGCACAGGGTAGGTACTAAGATGTGCATTTCAGAGATGAGAGTGCAGAACCAGCAGAATATGAGGAAAGTGGTCAAGAACAAAATTTAAAAAGAATTCCCAGAGCCCTTCACTCTGTGTTCTAGGAAAGCAAAAAAATCTTCTGAAGATATCCATGTAATGATAAGGTAACACCTAAAACATTAAAACTTAAGGATCCCCCCTCCCCCCAACCCTACAGTTGGCTATTTGGGCAACAGTCTAACAAACTAGGTCTCTCTAGGTGGTTCCATACCAGAGCCAGTTTACCATGACAGAAGCCCCTTGAAATACATCTCTTAGATCCTGCATCTCTCCTCACATTTCCTCCTTCCTCTCTCTGTTCCTGTACTTTATCAGTCTATTCTCTGAGTGTTCCCTTTATTTCCTTCTCCCTCTCTCATCTGCATGGCTTCTTCCGTGTTGTTAGCTCTAGTCTTCCTTGAGCTAGCTCACGAGATATTACTATTCTTGACTTTGTCACATTCCCCAAATGATTCAGTTCCCACCAAATTTTGCCATGTAAGAGGGTCTTAAAAGGAAAAGACAAAGGATTTCATGCCTTTGGCATCTTTTGCTTTCTCTTCTGACATGTTCTTGAGCCTGAATCTCGTTAACTTCATAAACTCCTCAAGCCCTGGCTGTGTCATTTAATATAATTCCCAGCATTAGTTACTAAGTCTGTGAGTAGCAGCCTTTAGGGGAAAAAACCAGGAGGTGCCCCTAGAAGGAGAACTTTCTGGAAAATAGCAAGCACAGTGCCAATTTAGAAGTGGCACTGGCATGTTGCTTGTCATGATATAGCAGAGTAGGTGATGCACTAAGCGGTGAGTCTTTGCTAAAAAGACTTCCTTACTCTTCCATTGTTTGGTTACAATGGCTGATCCTATGTCTTGCTTGCTGCGTGCTGTGGGTAGTCTATTAAAACTCCTGTTCTCTCTCCTTTGAAGATACATCTTCTAGATCAACTATCTTTAACTGATTGAGAAAAGACAACAGAGGTCTCTTCAACAGCCATATATCTCCTACTGTAGGGCCTATGGTTTTACATGGCTTCATCTGTAAATACTCAGAACTTCAGTTTGCTTTCCCTTGATTTTCATATCCCTGGGAAAGCATCATTCTTACATACCAGCAGTTGACTTCAATGCTCTTACATTATTTTTCAGTTGCTTCTAATATGGCAAACCCCAAAGAGAAAACCCCAATGTGTCTTGTGAATGAGTTAGCCCGTTTCAACAAGATTCAGCCTGAGTATAAGCTTTTGAGTGAGCAAGGTCCAGCTCACTCTAAGGTAAATATTGTCCATACTGCTTGTGCATTTATAACCACCAGGAATGTTTTCTCTTACTGTTGTAAGTGGTGCTGTGGTACAAGAGCTGTTAAGAGGGTGTCTGACACTGAAGTATTAAAGCAGTTTCTTAGATGGGTTTTTGACAAGTTTCTTTATTTTTTATCCTTGCAGAGTTGGGCCAAAGGAAATGTATATTTGATTTTGGCATTAGAACTATTTGGCTTTTTGAAAGTTTCAATTAATAAACTTTTTTGTGGTTAGGTTCTGAGTACCCATAATGACTTTTTGTCTGAGGGCAATCAGTGTTTCCAGTGTGGATTATCCAGGCCCTTGGTCCCTCCTCGTCTTGCTACTACTGTGCCTGCCTTTTGGTCATGTCATTTCTCATTGGCACTTGTACCATAGGCAGGGAAGGGAGAGGAGGTGATGAAGAAAACAGTTTTAACAGGTGATGCCTCTGGTAAAAGGTTTGAAGAAGAATGGTGAAACTAGTTGGCAAAATATCTGTGGATTTTAGTTATCCATGTCATCCCTATTTCCACAAATAATGGAAAGTTGACCATCTTTTTGAATTTTAATAATTTGTTTTAGCTACCTATCAGTATTTTAATCTTTTAAACTTGGCTCAAAGTTTGTATAAATTGTGTGGGCTTGAAACTTTTGCACATCTACATATTTCCCCGTTTCTGTGACCTTAGCAATTTAATATTCGGAGAGAATGAACAAGAGGATAAAGAATTGAGACACTGGTTTTCTGCTGTTAGTTTTTTTCAACAAAGTTGAAATAATTTAGGGCAAGTTATTTAACCTCTCTGTGCCTCATTTCCTTGACAGTTAGAACTTCAAATAAAGCATCATATTATTGAAATTCGACGTTTTTCTTGGTATTTGTCAACAACAGATCTCAGGAATTTCACATTTAAGCAAAATGGAAATTTACATTTTCTACAAAATCAGTTTCAACACTATATTTGGGCATAATTTTATTTTTTTAATCTTCATATTTGAAAGGCAGCTAGCTTATATAACTAATGTCTCTCCTACAGGATTTTTCTTTGCAGACTTTAACTTTGGGATTCCCTTTATTAACTACTTCGCTTATTTTGGGCAGGGTGGTCGGGAGGGGAGATACTATGTATGTTGTCAAAAAGATAGGGGTCCATTGTTAATGGACAAAGGCCTTTTGGGACAGTCTTGGTTAAGAGATGTAAAACACGTGATTCTTTGGACACCCAGTTTTTAGGTCTGCTCTAACAGTTTGGTGTTTTGCCTTTGCCCTTAATAGGGCCAGTGAGTTTTAGGTACTTTTAACTCTATCAGAAGTAAGATTTAAACTTCAATTCACTACCAGCACTAGCTATGAAATACCACAAGGATGAAACTATCTCTATAATAACACAACAGAATCCAACAGAATGGAAGCAGCGCTGGATGGGGAAGTCCTGGAGAGAGATGAGACTGTTAATGAAATTAACTTTTCTTTTTAGTCCTTACCCCTTCAATGCCTTTCCATGCAAGGATCACCAAAATGGCCCTGGAATTTCATAGCTGTTGCAGATTGCTGCTATTTGCCTTGCCAGGTCAGCCTGGATTATGAGTATATGCTGTTGGCACTTAAATGATTATTAACCTCAGGAACTGCAGCAAATATATAGGAGATACCTGATGTTTCAAGGGGGGTGAAGGATTCTTTAATTTTTTTCCCCTGGTAGTGGA
Organism: Bettongia penicillata ogilbyi; assembly: GCA_023548195.1. Taxonomy (NCBI): domain Eukaryota; kingdom Metazoa; phylum Chordata; class Mammalia; order Diprotodontia; family Potoroidae; genus Bettongia; species Bettongia penicillata. Next base: position 20,447,312 of record JAJHZJ010000292.1, on the reverse strand, counting down.
AGCTCTGCACTGAGGGAATCCTGAAGTTAAGACCTGCAAGAAAAATCAACAATGAAGGCAAGTTGCCCCCACCCCCTTAGGCCTACCAGTTTTTATGTTTTCAATACAATAGAACTGGCAATGCCCCTTGAAGTTAGTTTTAGGCAAGGGTTTTTTGGGTTTTTTTTAGTTGTGGGATGAAAAAATATTCAGAAAATATTTTTCATTGTTGTTGCTAAATTCTGAAGTATATATGAAGAGTTTTTGAATATGATGTACAATTTAGTGAAGAGATTAATAGCATCACCTTATTTGAAAGAGTGGGTGTGCATGATACGGGGTCAGTTTTGTGCTTTAAAAAGGAGAAAGGAAGCTTGCCTCCATGTTGGCATGCAGAGGATAGGATGAGCTGTTTCAGTGTCTACTTATGATTGAAGTTGTCATGATCTTAAGAACTTCGCTTATGGTGCATCTGATTTTTGTGAAAATCCATAATACCTGTAGATGCTACCATTTTGTTTTGTTTTTTTATGCTGAGTCTTTAAGGAAAGTATTAGGCAAAATTTACAGTTTGTTCCCAGATTGGCTCAAGCCCTGGTCCTGATGGGATTATATTTTCAGGCCAAGGTCAACAGACATTATAGCTTCAAAACAAACATTTTCTTAATTGTTTGAGACAACTATGTCTAAATAAAGTTAAGAAACTCTGTGCCATGACGGGTGGTTAGAAGAACTTGTTCATAAGGATGATGTCTTTTAAATGATCAGAGTCTAGGATTTCAACCCATGGGAGAATATTTTTTCTTTTTTCCCCCATCCTTTACTTTCATCCAACTTTCAAGAGCATTTTCTTTTTTCCATGGCATGTTGTGTTCTTTTAGCCACTGACTTTTTTTTTTCCTAAAAAAAAAATGGGTTGGGGGAGAAAGATATACAGAAAAATTTATGGTTCTTTTGGCCATGGCAGTAAAGTCCAGGTGATATGTTCAAAATTATATCAGACATAAAGGATTGAGAACTCACCATTTTCATGTGTAGGTGTTTACGGTGCAGCTGACACTTGGAGACCAGCACTGGGAAGCTGAAGGAACTAGTATTAAAAAAGCCCAACACTCAGCTGCTGCCAAAGCTTTGGAAGGAACAAAATTCCCTAAACCTACAGCCCGTCCTATTCGTAGCGAAGGAAGGAATCCAGGTATTATGCGTGGGCCAAGACAGGTTCCTTTCAAAAGTGTGTCTAGAGGTACCCATTTAGTATGTATATGAATATTGCTTAACTAATGATCTTGAAAGCACAGATCATACCCTGTCAATGGCAAACTTCATGTTTAGGAAACCTTCATCTTAACCTAGAGGCCTTCTTTACAGTACATGAGTATACTAGCATAGCTAGTAATACATAAAACCTTGAGTTTATCAAATAAATTCATTCTCTTTGCACATAAAAACAAATTCAGGGAGGCTTGTCAGTGTTAGTTTTTACTTAGAATCTTGTACTCTTAATGCTAATTGGTTCTTTATATCACAATATGTTCTAATGGTTTGATATAACTAAAATTACCTACATTTTTCCTACATTCAAGGCTTGCACAAACTTCAAAATAATCAATGGGGGAGCTTAGGAAAGGGGGAAGAATTTTTAGTGTAAAATTTCGTATAAACTTTGGATTTGTGTTTGAAATTGGCATTACCTCTTGTAGTCATCAGTCCCTTGATTTTCATTCTTATTCTCAGAGTATTTGATGAAGGTGCATTTTGGATTTGAATTTTTGTCTTTTAAAAAAAAAATGAATGGTTGTCATTGATGGTGTTTTTCTGTGACTTGTAAAATAGCTATTCTTTAATGTGATTTAGATACTCTTTTTTTTAATGTCTAAAATTTATTTTCCTTGTTAACAACTCAGAGGTTTATAAACTTGGAAAAGGAAACAATTTTTTAAATTTTAATGCTTTGGTTTTTAAATTATATGTAAAAAAATTTTTTCTACCATTTTTTTTTTTTTTACAATTTTGAGTCCCAAATTCTTTCCACTCTTCTTCTCTTCCTCCATTGTTGAGAAGGCAACGTTATACATGTGTAGTCATACAAAGCATTTTCATTTTAGTCATACAAAAGAAAATACAAACAAATAACCAAGAAAAATAAAGAAAGCAAAATAATACTACACTTTGATCTGCATTCAGATTCCATCAGTTCTTTCTCTGGAGGTGGATGGCATTTTTCTTCATAGGTCAGAATTGTCTTAGATCTTTGTGTGACTGGGATTAGCTAATCATTCACATTTGATTATTGTACAAATATTGCTGTTACTGTGTACAATGTTCTCCTAGATTTGCTCACTTTTTATCAGTTTATGTAAGTCTTTCCAGGTTTTTCAGAAAACATCCTACTTGTATTTCTTATAGCACAGTAGTATTCCATTACAGTCATATACCCCAACTTGTTCAGCCACTCCCCAGTGGATGGGCATCCCTTGAATTTCCAGTTCTTTGCCACCACAAAAAAGGTTTCTATAAATGTTTTTGTACATGTAGATTCTTTTTCTTTTTTTTAAAAACAATCTCTTCTGGATGCAGACCTAGTAGTGATATTTCTAGGTCAAAGGGTATATGCACATTTTTATAGTTCTTTGGGCATAATTCCAAATTGCTCTCCAGAATGGTTGGATCGGTTCACAACGCCACCAACAGTGCATTAGTGTCCCAGTTTTCCCATATCCCCTATGGAATATCTAATGTCTCTAATATTTGTCATTTAGAAAAGGAAACATTTTTGGAAAAAGAATAGCATACATTTCCAAAGATAATAATTCTGATATTGACTAAAATTATACTTCTAAAAAGTGATTAGAACTTCTTTTCTTCTTTTTCTAAAAAGTAATATTGTAGGTCAGATACCATTATAAATAACACAAGATGAAAATCTCTATATAACAAGTATTATTCCAAGGCCCAGACGACTCCATTGTTTCAAATACTATCAGCTACATTAGAATTCACAAAGTAATTTAGACACTTCTTAGAAATTTAAAAAATGAATTAAATTTTGGGCTTTACTAATAAATATCTGGTATCAGAACAACAGCAGTAATAATATTACTGTACTAAGTGCTATTTAGACCCACCTCTGGAATAATATGTTCTTTTTTAGATTCAACATTTTAAGAGGAATGTGGACAAACTGGAATGTATTCAGGGGAGGGTGACCAGGATGGTGAGGGGGCCTTGAAACTGCTCTATGAGGACTTATTTAAAATACATATGTGTGATGTTTAGCATTGAGAAAAGATAATTTGGGGGAATCTAATGATTCTCCTCAGATCTTTGAGGTGAAAGACTAAACTTACATTGCTTGCTTTAAGAGGGAAGATGATTTAGCAGTAGAGATTTTAGGTTATTATGAGGAAAAATCCTAAAATATTCTGATACTTTGATAATGTGATTTGATTTTCAGTAGAACTTAAACTTCTAGTATCTAGCTCTGTATATCTGTCATTAATTTCTGAAATTGATAAGCAACGTACATTAAATTGCTAACATAACTAATAAAGTTTTCTGACATTAACTCCCTATGTGTAGAGAAATCACAGTATAATTTATTCTGTTTCCTTACCTGGGGTGACAGTGGTTGACAATGTACCTTATGTCAAGAATCTAATTAGCATATAATATGACATTCTTGATGACTTAATAAACTGAAGTTTTCTAATATTGAGAAAAATAATTCTTGGTGTTTTGTATTACAGACAGTGTAACCCCAACAGTGGAACTAAATGCACTTTGCATGAAACTTGGAAAAAAACCAATGTACAAGCCTGTTGATCCCTACACAAGAATGCAGTCCACCTATAACTATAATATGAGAGGAGGTGCCTATCCCCCACGGTATGTTTTTTAGATAAGGCAATTTTTGCTGTATCCTTGAAAATAAAAATAAATCTTTAGATAAGACAACATAGATAAGACAGTATTGCTTTGGCCCTTTCCAGGCTTGCCCTGTACTGAAATCCATTTTCATTTGAAATTGTTGTCTTGACATTATTACAGAGGACTTTGGAAAGGGAATGTGTGATCTCAGTAGGAAAGCTCATCTCCATTGTGCCTGACTTTGGTCACTATAAATCAGATTTGAAGATTGTTTCAATAAACACCAAAAGTTCTTAGCATTAGCTGAATCCTTAATCATATTTATTACTCACATTCTGATTTCTTAACGGTATGCTCCAGAAAATGACTGACTTTAAAACTTCCAATTGTCAACAAAAAGCAGTATCAGTTTCTACTTGACTGGGTCAGTACCATTAAGTTTAAACAGCAGCCAGTAACTCATTTGCCTGTCAGTCTAGGCCAATTTAAAGGAGGGTTCCTAAAACTAAGTAATTTAGTAATGAATAGAGAATTGCAAAGACCAAATTCCCCTTTAAAAAACTGTGTTCCAAGAAAATTATAACCTATACTTAGCATTTCCAAAGTATTTCACATTAATTCTCACAGCATCTTGCAAGGTAAGTATTATTACTCAGCACCATTTTATTTTTATTATACTAGATGGGCTTCAGAGCATAGCATTATACAATGAAAACACTCCAGTAGTTTTGGAGTCAGACAACTTAGTTCAAATCCAGTCTCTGATACTTACTGTCTGTATGATCTTGGCAAGTGACATATCTCTCCCTGGGTCTCAATTTCCTCCATCTGTTTAGAAAACAAAAAACAAAAAAGGAGGGAGTTGGCCTACATAGCCTCTGAGATCCCTTCTAGCTCTAGCTCTGTGATCCTGTGATCTTAAGAATAAAAACAAATTTAGGACCTGTGGTAGAAATCAAGGGAACACACACATACGTACGCACACACACACACACACACACATATATATGTATGTATGTATGTATCTTTGGTCTTTGTCTCAGTTCACTGGGTCCTAAAGCATTAAGGACTGATAATCAGAAGTCTGCATATTATATTGAATAATTAGCTAAATTCCAAAGAGCTTTAAACTTGAGTTCCTCATTTTTCATACTGCCTAGTAGTTCTGCCTCACCATAGACTTCTAAGGGTCTTTTAGTTTATCCATGTAAAATACTTACTAGTAATTTAACAGGTTGGTGACCTTACAGAAGCTATGAAGAATGGAGTATTTTGAATTTCGGTTTCTTAGATATGGGTCAGATGGAAATCTCAGAAATGTAACTCTTCTTTCCCCTCTTCCCATACCCGTTTCCTGATGATTTTTTCTTTAGGTACTTTTACCCATTTCCTGTCCCACCTTTACTTTATCAAGTCGAACTTTCCATTGGAGGACAACAATTTAACGGGAAAGGAAGAACAAGACAGGCAGCAAAACATGACGCAGCTGCAAAGGCGCTGAAAATCCTGCAGAATGAGCCCCTGCCTGAGAAACCAGAGGTCAGGATCTCATTGACGATTTTGTTTCCTAATCTGCTTCCCTCTTATGCATTTGCTCTCTGAAAAATGCTGATGGTGTCCTAATATTGATGGAGAACTTTGAAATTCTGGCCCCTTCATGCCATTTCTAGTATATTCGTGGAAGACCCCTAACCTTAAGGCATAACCTTTGCTATGTGTCCTAGTAGAGTTGTGAATGGCTAGTATGTTCTTTGGTGGTAAATGTTGTTTTTACTAGTGAGATCCTTTTATAAATTTGTGCTTTTACATTTATTTCAAGGGATGTCAGAAGACACCACAGAAAAATTTTTTAGATGTTTCTAAGGCTGACATTTAGTTTAAGATTTTCTTTATGTAGGGAAATTTTTTTGCTGGTGTGTGTGTGTGTGTGTGTGTGTGTGTTTACTACATCAGAATATAACACTTATGAAATTAGTATCTATATGCTGTTGTGTTCAGTGGGGTTGCTGCTGATATCTTTTGGCACATGCAACTTAGGTGGCAATATACCTCAGTCAGCAGGATAACAGAGTTAAGGTGTAAATGAGACCAAAGTTTACTTTTAATTTAAAATACCTGATCAGTTCTGGCATTATGCTTAAAGAAGTAGCAGAAGAAAGACATTTCTTTCATTTAGTTCATGGTACTAAAGTGGGCAGTAGACCTACGTCACACTTAAGAAGACCATACCCAGATTTTATAACCTAGCTCAGTCACAACATAGTTGAGAAACTGAGGGAAATGTTCATCTTCGATCAAAACTTAAACAAGATTTGATTATGCCCCTGATCTGCATTTCAGTTTTTCCTTCCAAGAAAGTAGACCTCTAGACCAGAAACTGATGGTGGCTTTGTAGAGTGTGGTTTAACATCTGCACGTGTGTGCATGCATACGTGCGTGCGTATGTTGGTATCCATGACCTCAGATAAGCGGAAATACAAGATTGATATGACAGGGTTGGTTTTTCAGTTGTTTGATTTGTACTGTTTGCCAGTGACATGTCCTTTTGGAAATTAATTTGCTTTCCTTTTTTCTGAGGACAAAATAAGATGCAAAAGCAGGAGAATGAAGGATTTAGGTTATACAAAAATAATTCCTGACAAGGTTATAAAAACACTTACCAAACGAAGTTGTAAATCTGATTTCTGTGAGGGTCATATAACTCAGTGAAATGAGGGTCACATCTGTATTGCCTCTCTCAGGCTCAAGTGAAATAATGCATGTAAAGCACTTTAGAAATGTTTTCATCATCATCATCATCATTATTATTCTCTAAATGTAGTTCAGATCAAAGGTGGAAAGATTACGTTTCAAAAAAAAACAGGCATTTTTTAATTTAAGTCATGTAACCCATCAATGTAAAATATAATCAGTATTCTAGGGCAGGCAGATTAGGGTTCCTTGTGGTATGTGTCATAATGTTGTTGTAAAAAGAGCAAAAAAGATTTTAAAGTGTACAGGTATATCTCTTAAATCTGATGATACAACCTTGATGAAAGTAAGCCTATTCAGCTAGAACATCTTTAAGATTAATGTGCACATACTTCTCTTAGTTAAATTTTCACTTGCTGATTTATAGTTTACGAAATATGAAATTTATAGCTTATGAATATAACATGAAATAAAATATGAGTATATTTTAAATCAGTTTATGCCATTGAATCATAATGGCATAAAGACTTATGCTTGTAAAATTAGTAGGTATAACATTTCATGAAGGGAGCATTTTAATGAATTGTTAATGAAAATAATTGTTCCAGAGTGTAACCACGGGTCTCCCCTAGGTTCATATTAGTTAAAGTTAAAGAAAAGATCCCTTCACAGAGTGATAAGTTCCACTTGTACATATTATTGCTACATAGACTTTCAAAGTAAGGCTATTGTACATGATAAAAACTTGACATAATACAGTTAGTTTATAAGGGGCAAGGGGATATACTATTACCAACATAAGCATTATAAAGGACTTTTACTACATTTAATTGTTTTTAAAAACTTTATCAGTGCTTTTGTTTTTATCTCCTGATCTTTTCCATATATGTCCTCTGCCTTCCCTTGTAACAACTGGAAAACAGTTTTGTGGAAATTAGGTTTAGATCAACATCTTTTATCATATACCACTGGAAAACCGGAAAACAGTTGGATGAAAATTAGGTTTAGATCAGCATCTTTTATCATATCATAGTATGTTCAAAATAGATATGTGACCAGAATATAAAAGGTAATACCATTTAAAAAATTCGAAGAGAAAAGAGTAAGATACCTTTCATAGCTATGGCCAAAAAAGGTTCTTGACTAAACAAAGGTTAGGATACACTACAGAAGATAAAATAGGTAATTTATATAACATGAAATTTAAAACTTTTACATGAATAAAACTAGTACAAAGCTGTTGATTGGGGGGGAAATCTTTGTATTGTGATTTCTGAAAAGGGTACACTATTCAAGATAAATGTACACATAGGAAGAACAGCAGCAATTTTTCAATTGATACGAACAAACTGTAATAAGCTTGACCCCACAGAAGAGATATAAAGTGGTACTTCCCCTCTTCTTTGCAGAAGCAGGGGACTATGGGTATGGAATACTACATATATTAAACTTTTTCATTATGTTAGTTTTGCTGAGCTGGTTTTTTTCTTTCCTTTTTAATTTTTTTGTTATAAGGAGTAGCTCTCATGGTGAAGTAGGGGAGGAGGAAATTAGGAAATGTAATGATGTAAAAAATAAATGTCTATACCCTTTGACTCAAAGAACTCATAACTCAAGAAGGTTAAAGATAGAACAGAAGCCTTATATGAACCAAAATATAAATACAACACGGCAGCTAGGTGTTTAAGTGGATTACACTTAACTGGGAGTCAGGAAAACCTGTGTTTAAATAATCTGGCCTTAGACACTTTACTAGCTGTATGACCTTGGGTAAGTCACTTAACTGCTACTAATTTCCTCATCTGTAAAATGATGATAATAATACCATCTACCTTCCAGAGTTATAATTAGGATCAAGTAATACAATACTTGTAAAGTGCTTAGCACAGTGCCTGGTACATAGTAAGTGCCAGATAAATGTTTTTCATCATCATATTTGTGGTACCACTTATTGTGTTAGTAAAAAAAAAAAATGGAAACCAAATATATGTCCACTGAATAGCCAACCAGATTGTGTGGTATAAGTTACAGTGGAATATTACTGTGCCCCAAAGAAACAATGAATATGAAGAATATAAACAAAGAGAAGACTTCTAGAATTGATGCCATGTGAAGTAAGCAAAATCAAGAAAACAACATATGCAGTGATTACGACAGTGTAAAAAAACTGCAATTATAATAACCAAGTTTGATCTTAAAGAAGAGATGAAAATATGTATCTCTCTCCCTTTTCAGGGACTACAGGAAGAAACCATTGTATATACTGGGAGTCTTCTTTTTTTTTTTAAAACACTTAAATTTTTATTTTTTTTTCTCTTACATATAAACAAAAATTTTTAACATTTATTTATCAAAATTTTGTGGTCCAAATTGTTTCTTTACTTGCCTCCCCTCACCCTTTCCTAAAAAGGAAAGCAAATTGATATATTTTACACATATGTGCAGTCATATAAAAACATTTACATATTACCCATGTTGCAAAAGAAAATGCAGACCGAAGAAACAAGAATAATAAAGACAGCAAAAAAAGGATGCTTCAATCTGCATTGCGACTCCATCAATTCTTTTTCTGGAGGTGGATGGATAACAGTTTTCAAACTAAGTTCTTCAGTATTGTTTTGTATCATTGTATTTCTGAAAATAGCTATCATTCACAGTTGTTCATCTTACAGTATTGCCGTTACTGTGTAATGGCTTCCCAGATTTTTCTGAAAGCATCCTGCCCATCATTTTTTAAAATAATCAGTTTACTTGTTTTTAGTTTTTAACATTCACTTCCATAAGATTTTGAGTTTTAAATTTTTTTTCTCCTCCTCAAGATGGCATGCTGATATCGGCTCTACTTATACATTCATATTAAACATATTTTCACATTAGTAGTTATGATGTAAAGAAGAAGTAGAACTAATGGGAGGAACCATGAAAAAGGGAAACAAAACAACAGAAGAAAAGAAGAGCAAATAGTTTACTTCCATCTGTATTCAGACTCCAGAGTTTTTTCTCTGGATGTGGATGGCATTTTCCATCATGAGTCTTTTGGAGTTGTCCTAGATTCTTGCATTACTGAGAAGGGCTAAGTCTGTAAAGTCAGTCATTTCACAACGTGACTGTTACTGTGTACAGAGTTCTTCTGGTTCTGCTCACTTCACGCAGCATCAGTTCATCTAAGTCTTTCCAAGTTTTTCTAAAGTCTGCCCACTCATCATTTCTTACAGTACAATAGTATTTCATTACATTTATATACCGCAACTTGCTTAACTATTCCTCAATTGTTGGACATCCCCTCAAATTCCAATTCATTACCCTCACAAAAAAAGTTTCTGTAAATATTTTTGTACGTATAGGTTCTTTTCCTTTTTTAAAAAATCTCTTTGGGATACAGATCTAATAGTGGTATTGTTGGGTGTGTGTGTGAGTATGTGTGTGTGTATGTATTTATGTACATTTTTATAGCCTTTTGGGCATGGTTCCAGATTGTTCTCCAGAATGGTTGAATCACTTCACAACTCCACCAGCAGGGCAGTAGTGTCCCAATTTTTCCATGTCCCCTCCAACATTTGTCATTTTCTTTTTCTGTCATATTAACCAATCTTTTAGGTGTGAGGTGGTATTTCAGAATTGTTTTAATTTGCATTTCTCTAATCAATAGTGATGTAGAGTTTTTTTTAATATGATTTTAGTTACCTTAGATGTTTTCATCTGAGAACGGCCTGTTCACATATCAATTGGTGAATGACTTATTCTTATAAATTTAGCTCAGTTCTCTATATATTTGAGAAATGAAGCCTTTATCAGAAAAATTTGCTATAAACCTTTTCCCACAGTTTCCTGCTTCCCTTCTAATCTTGGCTGCATTGGTTTGTTTGTACAAAAACTTATTAATTCTATGTAATCAAAACTGTCCATTTTTTTGTCTTGTAATGCATCTCTTATCTGGTCACAAATTCTTCCCTTATTCACAAATCTAACAGGTAAAATATTTCATGCTCTCCTGATTTGCTTATGATAATTACCCTTTATGTCTAAATAATGTTCCCTTTTCACCCTATCTTGGTATGTAGTGTGAGATCTTGGTCTATACCTAGTTTCTGCCAAATTGTTTACTGTATACTGACAACCTTAGTTGATATGTTAGTTTTGCAGAACTTGACTGGGAGGAAGGGATGTATTTGAAAATGAAGAAACATAAAAATAAAAAAATTATCAATAAGAAATTTTCTTAATAGTTCAGCAAAACCAAATGACATGTTAATTATTGCAAATACAACATTTCTTCACTATTGTCCCCTCACTTCTCCAAGTGATGGAATTAAGGTACATGTTCTCAACCCTTCCTGGGTTAGGCTTGGCCATTATAACATATTCTGTTTTTACCTGACTGTTTACTACATTTATGTTGTTGTAGTTGTGTATGTGGTTTTCCTGGTTATGATTCTTTCCCTTTATATTAGTTCATATAAATATTCCTATGCTTCTGAATTCTTCATATTTGTCATTTCTCATGGTGCAGTAATATCCCATATCCTGTTGATTCATTTATATACCATGTCCTGTTTAGCCATTCCTCAATTAGTGGTATCCACTATTTTGCTAGTTCTTTACTACCACAAAAAACACAAAAATTACCATAAAAAACATCTTAATGAACATTTTGGTGTATGCGAGACTTTTATGTTTTAGATTTCTTCATGATATGTGGCTAGTGGTGGGATCTCTGAGTCAAAGTGTATTGACATTTTCAAGTTACTTTTTTTTATTTTGTCATAGTTCCAAATTTCTTTCCACAGTGGATATGGATCATTGCTCGACACTATATTAATATTCTGGTTTCCCAAAGCCCCTCCAATAATAACTAAGTGTAAGATGAAACCTGAAAGTGACTTGCAGGAATCTTACATATGGTTTGTAATTTGTATGGTTTCATGTATTTTGTAATTTATTAAGTCTCAAATTTATGTTCTGTCATAGATATTCAGTTTTATTAAGTCACTGATTCATTCATTCAGAGAAACAAAGTTATTAAATTTTTTTCGGTGGGGGGGGATGTCCAGGCTTGTATTTTCATTGATATAGGTGAAAGTAGCTCCTAGTGAGGGAACTCCTTTTAACCAATACCGATCAGCCACTCCTGTGCATTTAGCAAGTCCTAGAGAGTTGCTCAGGACACTGAGAAATTAAGTGACATGCCTAGGGGCAAAAGAGCCAGTTTGTGTCAGAGGCAGGATTTGAATCCAGGTTATCTTGACTCTGGGACCAGCTCTAGATCCACTAACTTACCACCTCTTAGTAATTACTGAAGTTAACACCTTTCTTCTCAGTTCACTTTACAAACTTAATCTGTATCAAGGAATCACTTTTAGCACCAATGTGATACATCCATTCACCTATTTGGAACAATGAGGCATCTGTTTAACAGCTCTTGGGAACACTGAAGAATGGCTTAGAACAAAAAGTGGAGCAAAATTCTGAGAATTTAGGTAGGTAGAGTGTAGTTGACTATTGGGGAAGCTCAAGAGTATTCACTTCCCATTGTTTTCATATATTGCCAGTAGAAATAGAATAATTGCCAGTGGTCATAGGCTTGGCTTTTCCTCTGTTAGTCAAAAAACCTACTACTGAATCATTATCCTTGCCTAAGGTAGATTTTGGATGTGGGAAGATGATATAATCATAAATAAAAGCATAAAACAGAAAACTTTGGCCTTGAATCAATCTTGTATGGGATCATGGAACATATGATCATAGAGCTTGAAAGCGTCTTAGAAATCATTTAATTCAGCCCCTTGAATTTGTAGATGTGGAAGCAAAATAACAGAGATTAAGTGCAGGTCATATAAATACTGAGTTAGTAGAACTGGGATCTAAGCCCATTTTCTCTGTTCTCTAAATCTAGCATTTTTTTCTACTTTACTATGACGAATCCCTGTAAGGATGCTGGATTCCAACACCATTATTTTAGAGTTGAAGGAAGTAAGGTTCAGAAATTAAGTGATTTGCCCAGGGCCACATAGGTAATTCAAGGCATAGGACTAACTATGGGGTTATAGCAGATGATAGGGTGGGACGTGCAGCACACACAAAATATGTTTTATTGATGCCTTTTGTCTTTATTTTATAGTCATTTCCCATCCAGATGAGACTCTTCCTTGTGACAAAGAAAACAGTTAAGATAAAACATCTAATATACATATTGTGTCTAACAGTATATGCAATATTGAGTCCTAATATTCCCCTTTCTTTTGCCTTGAAGGAGGAGGTATAACTCATTATTTCTTCTCTGGGAGGTTTTTTCCATTACTCAGTTCATCTTTTAGTGATCTTTTCCTTCACATTATATTCGATGTCCTTTTGCTTCTGCTTTCTTTGCTCTGTATCACTTCATGTGAATCATTTCCCACATTTCTCATATTTGTCATTTCTTACTGCACAATAATGTTGCATTTTATTCATTTTTCAGCCATTTTTCAATAGAAAATCATTGTTATCACCAAGAGTGCTGCTGTGAAAGTTTTGCTCTGTAGTAGATTTTGTTTCTGTCTTTGACTTCCTTGAGGTATATGTCTAGTAGTAAGAGTGCCAGGGGGGAGGAGCCAAGATGGCCGAGTAGAAAGACTCACATATGCTAGCTCCGAATCCACAGCCCATAAATTTCCTGTAAAGAGAACTCCCCACAAATTCTGGAGCAGAGCAAGCGCGCACCAATGCAGTGGAAGAGATTTCCGTTCCAGAGAGCCCCGGAAAGCCGTCCCCAGGGGTCTGTCGCGCTGCGGACAGCGGAGCCCACCCCTGTGCTGCCCTGGCCACGGCCCCAGAGGAGCAGATCCGAGCAGGCTTCAGGGATAGAATCTCCGGCAGCCGGGAAGGTCCCTGCACCCACAGACGCTACAGGTCAGTGAGAGAGACTTCTGGGCTGGCCGAGAGGGGAGCGGGGTGTCTCCATGACTCGGCCCCCTCGGGAGGCAGAGGCAGCAGCTGCCCGGACTCCCCAAGCAGGCAGGAGCTCCATTACCAAAGGTCTCTGCGTAAACCCCCTGAGGGAACTGAGCCTGGGAGGCGTCCCTTCCCCCACCTCCTCCATCACTGAAGGTCTCTGCATAAACCCCCTGAGGGAACTGAGCCTGGGAGGCGGCCCTGCCCCCACCTGAGCACCAGAACTTAAGCTCACATTGAATAGCAGCCACGCCTGCCGCGGAAAGCCCTGAGGCTGGGAAGCAGCATTTGAATCTCAGACCCCAAGCACTGGCTGGGCAGATCTAGGCAGGGGTGGAAAGGAATCTCAGAAGTCAAGTAATTGGCTGGGAAAATGCGCAGAAAAAGGAAGCAAAATAAGACCATAAAGAGCTACTTTATTGGGGAAGAGATGTTCCTTCCTCCCTTCATTTCTGATGAAGAAATACAATGCTTGCTATCAGGGAAGGATGTGGAGGTCGGGGCCTCTGTATCGCAGACATCCCAGGTGGATGTCCGGTGGGCTCAGGCCATGGAAGAGCTCAAAAAGGATTTTGAAAATCAAGTTAGACAGGTAGAGGAAAAACTGGGAAGAGAAATGAGAGAGATGCAAGAAAAGCATGAAAAATGGGTCAATACCTTGCTAAAGGAGACCCAAAAAAATGCTGAAGAAAATAACACATTGAAAAATAGGCTCACTCAATTGGCAAAAGAGGTTCAAAAAGCCAATGAGGAGAAGAATGCTTTCAAAAGCAGAGTTAGCCAAATGGAAAAAGAGGTTCAAAAGCTCACTGAAGAAAATAGTTCTCTCCAGATTAGAATGGAACAGATGAAGTCTAATGACTTTCTGAGAAACCAAGAAATCATAAAACAAAACCAAAAGAATGAAAAAATGGAAGAGAATGTGAAATATCTCATTGGAAAAACAACTGACCTGGAAAATTGATCCAGGAGAGACAATTTAAAAATTATGGGACTACCTGAAAGCCATGATCAAAAAAAGAGCCTAGACATCATCTTTCATGAAATTGTCAAGGAAAACTGCCCTGAGATTCTAGAACCAGAGGGCAAAATAAGTATTGAAGGAATCCATCGATCACCACCTGAAAGAGATCCAAAAAGAGAAACTCCTAGGAACATTGTGGCCAAATTCCAGAGTTCCCAGGTCAAGAAGAAAATATTGCAAGCAGCTAGAAAGAAAAAATTCCAATATTGTAGAAATACAATCAGGATAACACAAGATCTAGCAGCTTCTACATTAAGGGATCGAAGGGCATGGAATAGGATATTCCAGAAGTCAAAGGAACTAGGACTCAAACCAAGAATCACCTACCCAGCAAAACTGAGTATAATACTTCAGGGGAAAATATGGTCTTTCAACGAAAGAGAGGAGTTTCAAGCATTCTTGATGAAAAGACCAGAGCTGAAAAGAAAATTTGACTTTCAAACACAAGAATGAGAAGAAGCATGAAAAAGTAAACAGCAAAGAGAAGTCATATAAGGGACTTACCAAAGGTGAACTGTTTACATTCCTACATGGAAAGACAATATTTGTAACTCTTAAAACTTTCCAGTATCTGGGTAGTTGGTGGGACCACACACAGACGTACACACACATACATGCACACACACATACA
Source organism: Bettongia penicillata ogilbyi (assembly GCA_023548195.1). NCBI lineage: Eukaryota > Metazoa > Chordata > Mammalia > Diprotodontia > Potoroidae > Bettongia > Bettongia penicillata. The sequence goes on along the minus strand of JAJHZJ010000292.1, from coordinate 20,432,190 downwards.
CACATGCACACACACAGAGACAGCACAGAGTGAATTGAATAGGATGGGACCATATCTTAAAAGAAATTAAGGTAAATGGTGAGAGAGAAATGTAGTGGGAGGAGAGAGGGTGAAATGGAATAGGGTAAATTATATCTCATTCAAGAGGCAAGCAGGAGACTTTTTAGTGGAGGGAAAAAGAGGAGAGCTGAGAAAAAAAACATGAAGTTTACCCTCATCACATTCGACTAAAGGAAGGAATAAAATGCACACTCATTTTATTATGAAAACCTATCTTACAATACAGGAAAGTAGGGGAGAAGGAGATAAGCAGGGAGGGAGGGATGATGGAAGGGAGGGCAATGGGATAAGGGAGCAATTTGAAGTCAACACTCGGGGAGGGACAGGATCAAAAGACAGAATAGAAACAATGGGGGGCAGAATAGGAGGGAGGGAAATACAGATAGTCTTACATAACACGACTGTTATCGAAGTCATTTGCAAAACTACACAGATTGGGCCTATATTGAATTGCCTGCCTTCCCAAAGGGAACGGGTGGGGAGAGAGGGATGGGGAGAATTTGGAACTCAAAGTTTTAGGAACAACTGTTGAGTATTGTTGTTGCTACTAGGAAATAAGGAATACAGTTAATGGGGAATAGAAAGTCATCTGGCCCTACAGGACAAAAGAGAAGATGGGGACAAGAGAAGGGAGGGATGATAGAAGAGAGGGCAGATTGGTGATAGGGAAAATTGGAATGCTCGGTGTATTGGGGTGGGGTGAGGGGATAAAAGGGGAGAAAATTTGGAACCCAAAATTTTGTGAAAATGAATGTAAAAAGTTAAATAAATAAATTTATATTAAAAAAAAAGAAAGAGTGCTAGCTAGACCAAGCAGAATGGACAATTTAGTCACTTTTCTTGCCTAATTCCAAATTGAAGTACAGGATAGTTGGACTTTCTTGAAACTTCATCAGCACTATGTGTGTGTGTGTTCATCCTTCATTGCCAAAGAAGACCATGCCATCAGAGAAATAACGACATGACTTGTACTTGACTTTGTTTTGAGTGAGGCAGGGCTGTGCAGGTCACCAGCCTCACTTCTCCTCCAGAGCCATCTGAATCCAGTGACCAGCTATTCATCAGGATGACTAGAGATGACCCAGGATGAGGCCATTGGGGTTAAGTGACTTGCCCAAGGTCACACAGCTAGTGAGTGTCAAGTGTCTGAGGTGAGATTTGAATTCAGGTCCTCCTGACTCCTGCCCTGGTGCTCTATCCACTGCACCACCTAGCGGCCCCAATCAGCAGTATATCATTGTTCCTAAGACAGGGTTGCTTGCATCTTCAAGATGATAAGTACTATCATTTACTCAGAGAACAGTTATCCTTAGAGTAATATGTTATTCCTAGCTAGTTAGCCTTCTTACTTACTTGAAAAACTTACAAGAGGAATGGTCTGTATGGGGGATCACACTGCTGACATAGCTAAGTCTTTCAGATGCCCATAACATATCATCTTCTTGCTGAAGTAGACCAGTCAAAATAGGATTTAGTTATAGATGAACGATGATGAGACTAAATATTTCACTGGATAAGTGTTAAAGGCTGATGCATTCAAAGCCATCTATAGTCTGGTTTGGTTCTACCTTTTCAGCCTTTTCTCACACTAATTTCATCATTTAGCTCACATTCCAGCTAAACCGGATTGTTCTCTGCCCCCATTTTTATCCTTTCCTCTTTAATCCTCTTGTCTTTGTTCACTCTGATTTCCATTCCTAGAAGCACAGTTACTGCCAACTCCTTCCTGAGCTCTCTCCACTCTGTCACCCTAGATAAAAAAAACAAAATGTCTGTCTTTTAAATTTCTTATTATACTTTATCCGCCTTTTATAGCCTTTCAGTACTCTTTCTTGTCATAGGGGGTGAGTGTGTGTGTGTGTGTGTGTGTCTGTGTCTGTGTCTGTGTCTCTGTGTGTGTCTGTGTCTGTGTCTGTGTCTGTGTCTCTGTGTGTGTCTGTGTCTGTGTGTGTGTCTGTGTCTGTGTGTGTGTCTGTGTGTGTGTCTGTGTGTGTGTGTGTGTGTCTGTGTGTGTGTCTGTGTGTCGGGACTAGGCACAGTGCCTGGCGCCTACTAGGTACTTAGTAAATCCTAGTTAACTTGACTTTCACCCCTAACGTTGTGAATTCTTTTGAGTGCAGAGTTTCTATTGTGTCTGTGTTTTTAAGTTCCCATAACCCAGCACTGATTCTTCCAAGTAGTAGACAGTAGTGTTGAGTTGGATTGAATTAATTAGTTGAATTAAGGATAAAACTAGGGATTCAGTAGCCTTTTTTTATCTGTCTGAATTATTTGGTGTATAGGAGCCATACACATTTGGTGTGTATAAAGCTGAAATGGAACTCGAGTCATCTAGTATGGGACTTCTTAAACTTTTTCCGCTTACAACACCTTCAGCACTTTCAAGCACAGTTTAAGAAGTCCTAGCATGGTGACCTCATTGTACAGATGAGGAAACTGGGGTCCAGAGAAACTAAATGGTTTACCCGTAGTCACATGGTAAGTTAATGTCGCTTCAGGGCGCAGAGATTCAAACAAAGATCCTTTGATTCCAATTTCAGTTCTTTTTCAATTCCGGCTCACTTTGTTTTAAGTTAATTTATTTCTTTTTAGTTTTCAATAGTTACTTCTGTAAGTTCTAAATTTTTTCACCCTCCCTCCCAAGATGGCATGCAATCTGATATAGGTTTTACATATGCATTCCTATTAAACATAGTTTCACATTAGCCGTGTTGTATAGAAGAATAAGAATTAATAGGAGGAACCATGAGAATGAAACGACAAAAAAAAATAGCCTGCTTCCCTCTGCACTCAGACTTCATGGTTCTTTCTCTGGATGTGGGGGGCATTTTCCGTCATGAGTCCTTTGTGATTGTTTTAGGTCCTCGCATTGCTGAGAAGAGCTGAATCTATCAAAGTCAGTCATCGTACACTGTGGATGTTACTGTGTACAGTGTTCTGGTTCTGCTCACTTCACTCAGCATCAGTTCATATAAGTCTTTCCAGGTTTTTCTGAAGTCTGCCGGTTCATTATTTCTTATAGCGCAATAGTGTTCCTTTACATTCATATACCACAGCTTGTTCAGCCATTCTTCCAGTTGATGGTCATCCCTTCAATTTCCAGTTCTTGGACACCACAAAGAGAGCTGCTATAAATATTTTTATACATGTGGGACCTTTTCTCATTTTTATGATGTCTTTGGGATACAGCCCTAGAAACAGTATTGCTGGGTCAAAGGGTATACACATTTTATAGCCCTTTGGTCATAGTTCCAAATTCCAGCATGGTTGGATCAGCTCGCAGCTCCACCATCAATAAATTAGTGTTCCAACTTTCCCACATCTTCCCCAACATTTATCATTTTCCTGTTTTGTCAGATAGTCAATCTGATAGTTTCTGCCCCGTAACTTCATTACTGTTTCTCTAAAGCCTAGATAAGAGTATGTAAAGTATTTCTTCTAGATACTAGTCTTACTACTAATGTTTTTTCCTCCTAGCTCCTTTAGGAAACTTTTAGTTAGAGTTCATCCTCCTCTGATTTAAAAGAAAAAAAAATTTTCACCCTCTACAGATAGGATTTCTTTCTCCCAAGAGTTTACAGTAACAACAAAAATAGAAGTATGCGTTTAAGTTAACAAACTACCAGAAATGTCATACAATATAATTTTGACTGGGCCAAAAGTACAGTGAAATCAGATGTGAATGAGAATGCTGAGCAAAGAGAGGGGAATTAGATGCTTAATAACATTTATGTATCCACGCAGAACATAGGGACATAGTTATGGTCTCACCCACTTTAAGATGAGATTTTTCACTTAGAATTTAATTTCTTTCATTTAGCTTTACCCTTACAATTGCTGCTTTCATTTTTTTCAGGGTAAGATACACCTTATCCACTCATATTCTAATCCCAGCTTTGCTACTAGTTTGTTTGCTATTGGCAATGTAGTTAACTTCTCTGGCAATATATTTAACTTCTCTGGCCCTTAATTGTCTCATCGTCCACCTGATGGACACAATGAAATGTGTAGCACATATGCAATATGTGCAGCCTCTGCAGACTTCCATGTGATCCGATGGTCCTGTCCACATCTGAAGATCTTGGGTTCTAGAACTGCACTGTCCTGCTTTGGAAAATATTTCAAGAGAAGGAAGATAGACATAAAATATTTTAAATTCTCCTGCCACTAAAACAACACATGATCATCAAAAGTATCAAAGCTTAGAGAAGTCAGGAAGGATGGAGTCTGATAAAAGGCTATTAGGCTTGGCAATTAAAATAAAACCTAAATAACCATTTTATGGCCAAGTTTCTATTCTTATGTTTCTGGTCCCTAAAAGTCCCCAACATTTTCCGAATCCTTTGCTGAATGAAACCATACACATGATAGTGAACTCCAAGAGTGTTGTTCTTTCGATCTCTTTTCCAGTCTGACTAAATTGTCCGTTATCCTATGTCATCATTAAACTTTTAAAGTACATTGTTGTGAATTAGCTCTGTTTAACTAGAGGCTTAGGAAATATTGTATAGAATTCAAAAGATTAGCATTAGTTTGCATCCCAAAGTTAACTAGTAGAACATTAGTAAAAGTCTTGTCAGCATCATATCACAGCCTCTTTTTTGTCCTCTGTACTCCCCATACCCTCTTTTCAAATCAAAGATTACTTCAAATGCAAACAATCCTTCAAAACCCTAACATTTTGTGTTGAGGCTTTTATTTGAATATATACTGACCAGTCAGTTCTTTAGTAGATTATGAATCTTCCAGAATAAGATTTGGTTCACTGTTATACATTAAAGATTTAATGGTCAAGCCGTTGCCCTCATCAGGAGTGGCACATGTCTGCAATGGAATTTAGCTCCAAGAATATCCAAAAATATTTAATTACCCTTTTGCCTTAGTTGGGTAGATTGTTTGTGGTGGATCTGAGGCACAATACAACTTGAGTTTAATGGGCTGTGACTTATTTTATAATACAGTAGTAAACTGTATGTGCTTAATTTTGGCTAGTTTAATAGTGATACCCATAAGGCAAAGATTTGAAAGGTTTTAGTTTTGTAGTCTCATCCAACAAGTTACCTGACAGCTGTAATATGTGATTGTTTTTTAAATGACTAATTTCTAGGTGAATGGAAGAGAACCAGATGATGAAAATCTCAATAAATCTGAAATAAGTCAAGTGTTTGAGATTGCACTTAAACGGAACTTGCCTGTGAATTTTGAGGTAAGCTTATTAATAATAAGCAAGAATGAAGTTCATACTAAGAAATACTTAGGGTCTTCATTTTGGAGAAAATGAGAATTAGCTGTGCAGTTTTCTGTAGCTTGAAACCCTTGATTTAACCTTGGAGTTTAGTTATTTCTCTAGGCTTTCTTGTGAAGTCTTTGAGAGGTTTCCTAAGATCCTTTTGAGAAGTTATCTTTTAAAAAAACTACTTAAATACTGCTTGTAAGAAGTAATATCCTATCTTTCCAACTACATATGCTTAAAGCAAATCCCACTGCAAGAAATCCAAAACAGAAAGCAAGTATTGTACTTGGATTACCTAAAATAACAGTAAATCCAATTAAATTGGGAAAGTAAAGAGAAAAGCGTTTTTATTTTCCAAAAGTACTTTAATTATTTGCAAGTTCTTATTGGTTTTGATTTGCATATCCAATCTACAAAGGATACTTTCTCTTTTTCCCAGTTTGTCTACTAGTCTCAAAAATAAAGTTCATTTTTTAGAAATTGTAGCTGGATACTTTCACATTTTCTCCCATTTTCACCTTTAAGACTGAAACCAGCTCATGTGAATTTTCAAAGGAATTCTCAATTTTGGTCAACTCAGGTCAAAAAAATATCATTTTAGGTAAATGCTTGTTATTTCCATGATAAGGAAAGGTATAGTTTCTGAATGTATTATCCACCCTTAAACAGGATAGCTATAATTCACTCTCTTGTAAAATACGTAGGCCTTAACTATTAAAAAAAAAAGCAATTTTTTAAGGCAGACTTGATTCGGTATTTTACCAATCAACTGTTTGGTTAGCTCTAACCCTGATTCTACTCTAACCCTAACTTTATTTATATTTGTGAAATTGTAGGAGCTCCCTCTGGTGGTTAATACATCTTTTGAATAAATACTTTTTTAATCCTCAAACCCTCTTTTTAACTCAAAACTATGCTGTTTTGAATGTTTTCATATAATTATTTAAAAGCTTACATTTCCCTCATACTTTATCAAATTTCTAGTAATGACTTTTGCAGTTTTTTCCTGACAATTAATTTTTTGATGCAAATGTGGGCTAAATTAAAAAACTAGGCTAATAAAATATTTTGGTAGAAAAGACTAGAGTTACATATTTGTTACTTCAGTAAAACTTATACAGAATTTAAATGTTTATAATTCATTTGCAAATGTGGGTAGAAATGTGATACTGTTGTATGGTAGGCTCACTAGTGGGTATTAGAACAGTGTCGTGTGTTCATAACAGTCAGCAATAGAGATTTTAAAAAAGTAAATGTAAAATAAAAGTAAAAAAGAAACAATCAAAATGATGAAATTGCATCTGATGTTTGAGCAAAAAAGTTGATTATTTATCAAGCATCTCTGGAAAATATTCCTGTGAGATGTACAGATGGAGCTTTGAATTTACAGCAGCAGAATTGTGCAGCTGTACAGGACATGGGAGATTGGGCCCACCACCCCTTCTTATTATAGAAGTGAAAGTGAAGGTACAAAGAGGGGAATGAATTTTCCTAAACTCATGTAACTCCTACATGACAGAGCTGGAACACAATCTCAAGTCTTTCGATTCTGAAGGCACTATTTATCTTATTATGCCACTCAGTTTTGATCATTTGGGGTTAACCTGATGAGTGAGATAGAGTTTGTTCCCCAGGGTTTATGGGGAATACTTAGATATTTAGAAATAGATAAGATGAAGAGGAAAAAACACATGCAGAGATGTCTCAGAAATTCATAGAAGTTAATGAATTGCTTCCTGAAACCATGTGTTGTAATATTCAAATAATTTTTGTTACAAGTAATTGTGTTAATTAATAAAGTTGTATACATTATTTTGTATCTTTCTATACATGTGCCATATTTGCAAAACATAACCCATACTAGGAAAGAATTGAATGTCCAGTGTCCTCTCCAGCCACAGCTGCTTTGGCTCTCAAAACCTACTTTTGAGAAGAGATGATATTATGTATTTGGCCCTCATTGTGTTTTGGGTCGGTTGATGTGTTCCCCCTAAGACCAGGGGTAGTTGTATTATAAAATGTGGTAGGGTGGGAAGTTTAATGCTTGGATTTTAGCCCTGTCTCTGCTAGGAACTTGCTGGGTGACTTTGAAATTATCAAGAATGTTACTATCTTTTTGTGCTTCATTCTAGCTCCTAGAATCTTAGAGGAACTAGAAGGGGCCTTAGAGGCTGTCATGTCTAATCCCCTTATTATACAGATGAAGACACCATGGTTTCAAAATGTTAAAGTTACTTGCCCAGGGGAGTGACCAATGCTGGATTTGAACTCAGGTCTTCTGACTCCACATCCAGTGTTGTTTCTGTTCTGCGACAATGCTGCTCCACTGTTTCACTTCTTGGGTTCAGTTGTTTTGTTGGCAAAATGAGGAAACAACCTGTATAGTGAGACTGAGTTTTCTTGAGAGCTTTTAAAGATGCAAGTATGAAGGGTCACAAAAAAGGGGGAAAACAACAAAATAGCTTTGAAAGGTCAATGAGAAAAATGTCCCTTTATATATATTTCCTTGACATGTCATATATCTCATTTAGAAGTTCTGTCCTTTAACCCCTATTCTGTATTTCGTGTTAATGAACTTTGCTGTAACCAGTGTCCCCTACCATTTTTAATAAGTGTTTATCACGCTTTCACTCAGTTTTTCCCTCTGAAACAGGTCACCAGGGAGAGTGGCCCACCTCACATGAAGAGTTTTGTGACAAAGGTGTCAGTTGGTGAATTCATGGGGGAAGGGGAAGGAAAAAGCAAGAAGATTTCAAAGAAAAATGCTGCTATAGCTGTCTTGGAGGAACTGAAGAAACTGCCCCCGCTTCCAGCAGTTGAAAAAATGAAGCCACGAATAAAAAAGAAAACAAAGTCAATAGTTAAGGTCAGAATACTTTCTTTGTTGTTTACAATTTTATCCATGTATTTTGTTTTTATGTTACATACATTTACATATTACTACTGCAGACTTCCTGTGCAAGGTCTCTTGTAATGAAATTAAACGGTGAAATTAAACTGTAATAATACAGTGACTTCATCTGAAAGTGCATGCAACATTTTACATCTGTAGTACACTCCCCCACTTCTCTATTTAAGAAAAAAATTAACAAATCTATTTTCTCTCCCTCTTATCCTTCACTCCATGAAAAAAAATTCTTTCAATAAATATCCATGGGCAAGCAAAGCAATTTTCCCTGATGGCTTTATACAAAAAATATATCTATCATATTCTGTTCCCCAAATTCATCATCTCTTTTTTTAGACATTCCCTAGAAGTACCTACTTTGTTTCAAATTCTTTGCTACTATAAAAAAAGATGTTGTAAATGATACTTGCAGCATATAGGACCTTTCTTTCTGTTTTTAACCATCTTGTACCCACTGACTTTTTTTTTTTGAGTTCTTTATTGATATCTTTTTTTCACATCACCTACATTTTTAATTATGTCCTTTTGCCATCCCCTTCTCAGAAAGCTATTCCATATAGTGAAACACTTAAAAGAGGGAAAAAACCTCATCAGCAAATTAACTAGCACTTCAGGAAAAAAGCTGACATCATGCAGTCGGTGTTCCGTGCCCATAATCCCCTACCTGATAGTTGTGTTGTTGTTCTGTCTTTTTACATTATCATAGTCATTATGTATAATTTTCCTAGGTCTGCTTTGCATCATAAGGTTATAAATGTAGATCTAGAGAGGGACCTTAATAATCTCTATTTCAATCCTTTCATTTTACAGATGAGGAAATAAAGGCTGAGGGGTTGTGACTTCCCCACAGTCACACAGGTAGTAAGTAGCAGTGCCAGAAAGCAAACCTGGGTCATGTGACCTCAGTTGTACCACTCCTTGAGTTGTATCCTACTCGCTCCTACCAGTTCATATAAATCTTCACATACTTCTCTGTAGTTTCTGTGTTCAACATTTCTTACAACACATACTCCATTGTATTCATTTGCCACAACTTGTTTAGCCATTGCTTCATCAATAACACCATTTGATTTACTAAATTTTATAATTGGAGGAAACTTCCAAGATAATGTAGTTCAGTCTTTGTCGTAAGTCAGAATCCCTTGTAATATTTGTAGGGTCCAAGAAATTTCAGAATAGTTAACTCAGTGTCCCTGAGCCTGTTTTGTGAATTATAAAATGAAGTGGCAATGGATATAAGGATTGCTAAGGCCTATTCCAGCTTTAAATCTATGGAGCTAGGATTTCGGACCATCCACAAACGTATTCAAGAAGCATCTACTACATGCCAGGCAGTGGAATGAGACAGAGAAAAACAAAATAGGTTGTTCTTGAGGAGCTTCTATCCTGTCAGGGAGAAACACACACACACACACACACACACACACACACACACACTCACACACACACTCACACTCACTCACACTCACACACACACACTCACACTCACATACTCTCTATGTAAACAAAATAAAAACTAATGGGCCGAGTTATTAGCAGCAGAAAGAATCAACAAAGGCATTATGTAGAAGGTGGAGTTTGACTCAAGTTTTCAAGGAAACTAGGGAGTCTTAGAGCAGAGTTAAAGAGGAAAAATGTACCAAGGATGGGGAATGACCATTGTAAAAGGCATAGTGCCAGAAGATAAAGAAGTTGCACATGTAGCATTAACAAGACCAGCTCAGGGGACTCTGGAATATGAGACAGGAGGTAATATTTAATAGACCAGGTGTCAGCTTTAGTATCTTAAAACTGCTATGATACTTTTGGGTCATCTAAGCCTGGAAAGGTAGGTTATGAAAAGTTTTAAATGATGGTGTGTATTTTATCCTAAAAATAACAAAGCCATTAGAGTTCATTGTGTTTAGAAATGCCAGTCAGTTGTGTGTTTTAGGGTAATCACTGGCACAGGCACAGTGGGTAGATTGGAGAGGACAGCTGATGATTGTCTAGTGTCCACTGAAGCCCTTCAGTGACAAGGGCACCTGTTTTTTGATTTTTTGGTTAATAACAGGTTCTTTCTTAAACTGAGCTGAAAATGTTTTTAACCTTCGACTCATTTGTTCTGCCCTGAGGAACTAAGCAAATGCCAAAAAGGGACCTCCTCATATACTTTAAGAATGTTTTTAGTAGTTTGCCCTTCCCATTTCTGCTGCCTCCTATTGCCTTCACTAAAGCAAAACAAAATAAAAAACAACCCACCCCCAAATATGTACTACCTTTCTCCTAGAAAGAATAGTGTACACTCTCCACCTCCACCTTCCTGAGCTCTTAATAACTGTTGCTTCAACCCCTTGGAGTTCTCTTTCAAATGTCATCAATGATTTCTTAAGAATCTTATTGATGATGCCTTTTGTTTTTGTACCACCCTAATTTCCTAATTTATTGATCCCTTTTCCCAACAAAAAATGAGAAAGATGATTTTAAAAGTCAGCAGTACTAACCATGTCAAGCCAGTTGGACATTATATATGTATGCAGTGTTTTACACTCATATTTCCCCACCTCTGCAAAAAGTAGTAAAGTATGCATTATCTTACCTTTCCTTCAAGACCAAACTTGGTCATTACAATTGTAAAGCGTTCCCTGTTAACATTTTTGTTCCTGTCGTTTCTTACAATCAGTGAGTAACCGAAGCTAATGCCCTTTTCTCAGTCCTCATCCTCTTTGGCCATTCTCTGATGTTGAGATAGGGTTTTTTTTTTTACTATCTCTTCCACCTGAATTCTCTCTTCTTCATTGACTTCCATGTCATTGTTTCACTGATTCTCCTCTTACCTCTTACCTTTCTCAGTCTTTTCTACTTCATTGTTACCCTCCTCTTGCACTCTAAACATGAGTGCTCCCAAAGGATCAGTCCTAGATTCTCTCTTCTCCTCCTTTGGTGCACTCATCTGCTGTCATGGGTTCAATGATCACATCTCTGCAGAAATCACCCCTAATTTGTGTTTTTCTAATTCCTAATCTCTCTGAACTTCAGGGCCACACTAGGCAGCTAGGTGCCATATAGTGTGTTACATTGCCTCATCTGTAAAATGGGGATGATAATAATAGCACCTATTTCACAGGTTATTTTGAGACTCAAATGAGATAATGTGAGTGAAATATTTTGCAAACTTTAAAGCACCATATAAATGTTAGCCATTATCCCCTTTTGCTTATTAGACATCTCTATTTGGATATCTGACCAACACCTCAAACTTGACATATCTAACTCCACATCTTCACTTCCTTGCTAACAAACAGACATCTAGCCCCTCTTACTGTGTTCTGTGTTTCTCTCAATGGTGTCACCATCCTTCAAGTCAGCCAACTCAAAAGTCCTTAAGTTATCTTCAACTTCTCCATCTTCCTCATCCAGTCACTTACCAAGTTTTGTCAGTTCTGCCTCCCTAACATCTCTTGCCTCAGTTCTTTTGTCTCCACTTATACAAGCCAACCCCCCTAGTTCAGACTTTCTATTCTGGATAATTATAGTAACTTCTCATTTGGCTTTCTGCCTCAGATCTCTCTCCTCTCCTATTATCCTCCATATATCTATCAAAGTGCTGCTATTCTCAAAATACAGACATGATCATGTCAGTTTATCAGATTACAGTTTGTATCATGTGCTAATAATATAGAAATTCATCTGTGCAAGAATTCCATTTTAGAAAATCTAAAGTTTTGGGCTTGATATTGATAAGATGTTCTGTGTATGTCTCCCATCTGTGTTCTTATACCCTAGCTTATTAAAATTCATTTTTACGTTATAAAAGTTCGCATTCTATAGTACTTTTATTAAATACTTACCTCATTGTTCCCTTGTGAACTAGGCAGGACAAGTATTATGTTATGTTTCAGATAAAGGATTTGAGACATAGAGAAACTAAGTGATATACCTCTATCCATGTGGCTCCTACCAAAGCTGGAATGTGAACCCAGGGCTCTTGTCTTTTGGGTCTTCCTGTTCCTTCTTGGAAAACGCACTACCTTTTGGTGATTAAGCTTTCCTATGATTATTAGTTATCTGTTTCAAGGTACTAGCTTATTTGTGAGGAAGAAAATTTTAATCCATATTTTCAAAGCCATAATATTCACAGACCTTTTTAAAATTTCTTAAATTTTAAACATTTATTAAGTTGAAATCAGCATTCACTCTGAACCTGAAATTATTTCTGTCAATAATGTAACAGCCAATTTCCCCAACATTATGTCCTCTTTAGCTACAGACAAGCCCAGAATATGGTCAGGGAATGAATCCCATTAGCCGACTTGCCCAGATCCAGCAGGCCAAGAAAGAGAAGGAGCCTGAATATATGCTTCTCACTGAACGAGGTCTTCCCCGGCGCAGGGAGTTTGTTATGCAGGTAGGTGAAGGAAAGGGTCGGGCTTGAATGACTTAAGGGTACCAATTTTAATACATGGCAAAATTGTTAATGAAGAGGTAGGTTTCTTTATTCTTCCACCTGGTGCCTTTCTTTTCTCTTTCATGACAACTTAGATGTGCATCTTCTTGTCCCTTACAGGTGTGCTGCCACTGCCACATGACCTGTCTTACATTTTCCCTAGTTTTTGTCTAGATTTTGTTTCCTGGGGGTTTATTGCTTCCCTACACGTCTAGACCTGTTTCTGAAATTGATAGTGTTTAGGAGGGTTTCCCTGGGCTTAGTGAAATCTGTCATGTGGGCAGCCTAATGTTACCTTATGTTTGGAGACTAGACATTCTTTAGGAGAAAACATTCTTTGTAATGTTTACTCATTTTTGAAACGCCTTACTGTAATGTTATGTTGTCTCCCTGAAAGTCCCAGTATTGGGATACCTCTTGAAACTCATTTAGTTGACAGTTCTAAACACTCTTTACTATTTGCTCAGTAGGTTTTGCCCCCAAAGCATCTTGAACCTTTTGTCCATACATGATTTCAGATTAGGTAAAACTGTTGTGTCATTTCTTACGTGCCACAGCAGCAAGTCATTCGAGCTCTTTTTATATTTAGGCATTTGGTAGACCCTAAATCCCCTTGTTTTTATATCCAGAACAACTTAGAGGTAGGACTATGAGATGAAATAAGTCATTCTTAAAGGGCAAAGTTGGAAGGGACTTTAGCACAGAACAGTGTGGAAGTTCGAGCTAGAAAAGGTCTTGGAGTTTTTTACACCAGTTCTTTCATTCTCTCTATATTTGATGTAGTCTAGAGTTTGTGACTTCATAAAATGGAGAACAGCTTAGATAAAAATATAAACCTGTTCAAGTTTATCCGATTATTTGATTCGTTCTTTTAACAAACCAACCATGGTTTGATTTTTGCACTAAACATTTAACTATAGTTGTATTGCTTGCTTTTGCACAGGTCAAAGTTGGTGGCCACACTGCCGAAGGAATGGGCACAAATAAGAAGGTGGCAAAGCGTAACGCAGCTGAAAATATGCTAGAGATCCTAGGTTTCAAAGTCCCCCAAGCCCAGCCCCCCAAACCAGCGCTAAAGACGGAAGAAAAGGTAACCATCCACGGACAGACATAATCTCCATCTCTAAGGAGACTTATCAGTAAGGACCAGCATCAGATAAGGTCCTTGAAAAAAATCATGAAAAATCCTATCTTTAAAAAGAAATATGGTCAAGTGGTTGTTGTAATACCTCAAGCATGTGAATGTGGTCAGACGTAGGATGATATCTTTCAAGTATCTATAAGGTGACTGTGAAAAATTGTTTATGAATTTTTATTCTTGTTTAATACCTTAAAGGCACCAAGCAGTTGTTTAAAAGAGATTCTTCCTCTCTGCTTGTGAAATGGTGGATAATGGTGCTTGAAATTTGGGTGTGATTTAGTCTCTTCTTAATGTGTAGAGGCAGAAAGCCCAACTGGATAAAGAACTGGCCTCAGAGCCAGGAAGACTTGGGTTCAGGTCCTACTTGAATCACTTAACCTCGAAAGTTTCTAGGAAATTTTCTTAAGACTAAGTTGCAGAGAAGATAAGAGAGGTTCCCTCTATCAGTGAAGTCCCAGGTGTACTACCTTTCTCTATCCCTTTAAGTAAAGTGTGCTTAGGAGACTGATTAACATGAGCCTTAAAATAGTGAGTCAGCCAGAATTGATTTTCCAGAACACAAATACAGTGTGATGTTAGATTTGGAAAAGAAGGCACAGATTTCTAGTGGTTTTGGAGGGATTTTTTTCCACCTAATACAAGTTGCTTCGTGCTCAGAAAGAAATGTCAGCTAAAAATAAAGTCATGCTGGAAATTTTCAGTTGATCACAGGAATGGGAAAGCTTCACTTCCTAGTGAAAACTTCTATGGTTTTCTCCTTTAAAATTTTTGAATGGTTCTATTAAGATTACCCTGAAAATACCTTGATTATTTGTGCTCTGCACAATTATGAGAACAGTCATCACCTATGCTTTACAACAGTAGAGGCCCCAAACTGCTTTTTTATAGTGTACCCTGTCTAAATGTTGGGTTTTGCTTTTAAGAATTTCCAGCCAAAACCTGTAAGGATTGATTTGTTACTAATTACCAGGAAGGTGGGAGCCCTTCCATTTCAGTCTGTATGTTTGATAGTTCAGTCATAGAACATTAACTGTCAGAGCTGGAAGGGCTTCTAAACATCATCTAGTGCAATCACTTCATTTTGTAGATGATGAAGTTGAGGCCCCAACAAGGGAAATGACCTGTCCAGTCAAAGAAAATTATCAATAGCTGGAACGTAAACCCCGATCTCTAGCCTTTCCCTCCAGTGCTGTTTCCACTACACCACACTGCCTTTGTTCTGTTTGAAATGGTATCTTACTTTCATCCCAGTTGGGATGGTGATATTAGTCCCAGAGTGTTCTTTGATTTATGTATTTATAAATTAAGGGTCAACCTAAAATTTTCTTTTATGTTAGTGTGATTGCACATTATTTCATCATCTTTTGGCTCCTTTGAGTTAAGTTGTCCATTTCTTACTGCTCTTTCTTTGAATACAATTGTTTAGCATTTCAGGATTAAGAGAAAAGCACTTTATATATAACTCTGATGTCTGAGGATATATAAGAAAATGTAAGTTTTATAGCTTTCTGTATTTATATGAAAAAATGCAGCATATCTTAAGGGGGTATATGATCTTATGATCTGTGGGAGAGTAAGGTAGCTTGTAATGGGTTTTACTGCATGTGGTAGTGGTGACCCTGAGCTCCTGCACAGCTCTGGGTGGTGACAGAAAGCTGTGTAATTTAGAACTACAAATAAAAACCCTAGTGGACATTGTTAATCTTTTGACATGTAAATACCAAAAGCTAATTTTTCCTCTATGCAATCACATTCTTTAGAGAAATGCTATTGGTTTGTGTCTCTGACTTTGTTTTTTTAAGACCCCAGTAAAGAAACCAGGTGATGGAAGAAAAGTTACCTTTTTTGAGCCCAACTCTGGTGATGAAAATGTGACCAGTAAGTGTGACCTCCTTGGAATTTTGAAATGGATTGACCTGATTATGTGAATATTGTGTTTTGTGGAGGGGAAAAGGAAACATCAATTAGCATTCTTTTATGATTTATAAGGTTAATCTTCCCCCTGCAGTATTTTCACTACCTTGTGCTTGCCTTTGTCATTGGACTTTTTGCTTCGTTGATCATGCGTTAGCTAAGCATCGGTTTCGGCGGTCTCCTCTGCCTCTTCTTTGTCTTTATCCTGATGTTCTCCTACGTGCTTCACCATAAAGAACAGTTGGAATACCTGTTGCTCCTTCTTGCTACCTTTCCTTTCACCTTTTTTCCCTGCACTAGGAATCTGGAGACCTGAGGTCTAGTCCTGGCTCTCCTTTTAATTGGCTTGTGACCTCGGGCAGGTCACTTCCCTTTTCAAATGTTATTTTCCATAAAATGAAGTGATTAGATGAATGAATCTCTTCCCCAGCTATTTTATTATAAGTTCTATGTTCTAAGGTCTGACAGCTCTGACATGCTGTAACACATGCATATAAACTTTTATTTATAAGATGTAATATATGCAAATTTGTGTGTGTATATGTAGTGTATCTCAGAGATGAATAATACATGATTTTTCAGGGACTTATTGCCTTCTCTTTCTTGAGTTCATTCCCATATTCCTTTGTTTCTATTACATCTCTCTTTGAGATTATGAGCCAACTCGGCAAGCAAGTAGCATTGCTAATCCTTGGGTTTGCATAACTTCTTAGGTATTCGTTGGTGCCCAGTCTGTATATGACAGCACACACTGTTTTTTCCATATGATTTTCTGTGTATGTTGCCACTTCGCCTGTTGTTTATATGTATCTATCATGCATTCAAGTTCATTGGAAGTTTTAAACTTATGTACATGTCTCCCTAGGTAATAAGGAAGATGAATTTAGGATGCCTTATCTCAGTCATCAGCAACTTCCAGCAGGAATTCTTCCCATGGTGCCTGAAGTGGCACAGGCGGTAGGAGTCAATCAAGGACATCATACCAAAGAGTTTACCAGGGTAGCTCCGAATCCCGCCAAGGCAACAGTCACAGCCATGATTGCTAGAGAGCTATTGTATGGGGGGACCTCCCCCACAGCGGAGACCATTTTAAAGAATAATATCTCCTCAGGCCATGTTCCCCATGGGCCACTCACCAGACCCTCTGAGCAACTGGATTACCTTTCCAGTGTCCAGGGAATCCAGGTAATTGTTTTTGAATCACACCCCATATAATTGTCATGTCATATTTTCCCAGCTTTTTGGGGAGGAGGAACTTTTTAAAGCTTATTGAGCTGTTTTGGGAAATTTATCAAATACCACAAGGACTAATTATAAAGATTCCTTTCTTCAGGGGAAAGACTGAGCTAACTAACTTCTACTTCTAACTTAAGAATTTTTGCTCATCTTTTAGAAAAGGTACTTTATATCTTAGGTCTGAGAAAAGAAAAATTGGAAATTGCTGACAGGGAATCTAGCACCTTTGAAAAAATAGACAAGCCTTCTGGAGAAATTAAGCCTTTGATTTACTGGCCTTTGTCCAATTTAGCCTTTGAAAAGAGCAGTTTTGATGATGTTCACATTCTTTGTATGTGTCATTTTGTTCACCAATGTGGAGAAATGGTTGCTTCTTTCAGACCTGGAGAAGTTATCAGATACTAAGGGTCCCCAAGAGGTATGTCTAGGCCCAGGATTGATTGTGTCTTTGAGGAAATCATTTTCTCCTCAGCAACAGCCAAAGTAACCCATAGGGAATGATTTGGTGCTAATGAGGGTTGCAAAAGAGTATGTGATGGTGGGTAAAAATATTAGTCTCTAATCCTTGACTCTTCCTTCCTGACCCACTCAGGCCTAGTAACCAGTTTGGAAGATGCAGTCAGAGTAATGCAGGTGTGATCTCTCTGGCCCAAAGCAATTGTCTCATTTTTCTTAATCTCTTATGTAGGACTCGCTCAGACTTGCACAGGCAATTTCTTAGTTGTCCTTAGGAAAGACTGTAATTTTTTGTCGTTGGCCTTCTTAGGTGGAGTACAAAGACTTCCCCAAAAACAACAAGAATGAATTTGTCTCTCTTATAAATTGCTCCTCTCAGCCACCTCTGATCAGCCATGGAATTGGAAAGGATGTGGAATCCTGCCATGATATGGTATGTTAAGTGACCTTGCCTATTGTCAGGATGGCTCTTTTGATTGAAAACTAAGTAAGTGTAGAACTGTGAATTTAAAAATTCAGGTGTCATCCACTTATTTCAGCTGGTAGTTGACTTCACAATTACTTTGAAAATCTATTGTCTTTATAATTCCATCTCTTTGCAAATTCCACATTTATGAAGAACATTACCCCAAGGACACTGTAACTACATCCTCAGTTGGTTGTTGAAATTTCTGATTGTTTCTCACACAGAATTAATCCACTTTTGACTTGGTTAAAATGCAAACATTTCTCAGGAGAGAGTTGTTCCTCTTGGATGACCCTCTTATACTGGGATGAGAACTAATTTTTGCCATTTCCTCCTTATATATCTTTTTCTTTTCCTTCCTTACACTGCTTCTCCTATCATTTATGACTTTGGGATCAGTTGTCTTGAGTCATAATGGTGCTAGGTCTTTGTTAGCCTTTGAGAACCTCTTAATTCTCACCAGAATAAAATTTGTCAGTTCTCAGCAGGGGCACCAGCTGGAACACCTGGTGCTGTCGGTGAAATTGCTCTTGTACATAATGTTTACCTAAGGAATCTGTGGTTTTCTGTGAATGTCCCTCCTGCTATACTTTGGTGGACAGTTATCCACCATGAGTTGTCATGTCTGCCAAGATATGTGACAATGAAAAAAAGTCCTAGTGACAAAATCCCTTGGGATGAGCTTCTTTGAACTTAGAGTTGGTCAGGCCTATACCCCAAGGCAACAGATACACCAGAGCTTGTGGCCCACCCTGGACAGCCCCAGGCCCCCTCCTTGCCACCATCAAGATCATAGTAGAATAACCATTAAATGGGAAAAGGCTGAATGATCAAGTTTCTTCCTCAGACTAATCTTAAGTTATTGATGCTCAGCCTGACCAATCACAGAGTGATCCTCTTTCCCCACTTCAGGGTTATTAATGAGAAGTGTCCTTCCTTTCCTTCCTTTTCTCCGTTCCCCAGGCTGCACTGAACATTTTAAAGTTGCTGTCTGAGTTGGACCAACAAAGTACAGAGATGCCGAGGACAGGAAATGGACCAATGTCTGTGTAAGTTATCGTTATATAGCAAACAAGCTTTTGCTCCCCTCACGCTGACTCCCACATTCCTCTGCCGGGTGACGATCTTTCTCCATCTCCATCCTAGATGGACAGTGCCCCGATTGGCCTCTGCTACGAGCCCGGGCCTACCTGCTGGGTTTCCTGCATGTGTTGGGGTTTTGGTTTTTTTGGGCAGGGACTAAACAAGTCATATTTCATAACCGGTGCCTCATGACTTTTGTTCTGTTTTTCTTTAAAGGTGTGGGAGGTGCTGAACCTTTTCTGGCCACAAACCACTTTAAAAGTTCAACATATATACTGAATATACTGAAACTGCTTTGCAATTTTGGAATTTCTGATGCCTCCAATGGGCAGAGAGATGTGGTGAATGATGAAATGGAGAAGGCAGTAGTGATGAGAATGGAGACCAACAGGAGGAGGCTGTGATTGTGAACTCTCATGGTTTCTTCTGGTGGGGCCAGACAGGAGGTGGCAGTGGGGGAGGTCTGACAAGAGCTAAAATCATGCACAAGCTACTGCTTGGATATGTTCGTGGGGAAGGAGGGTCAAGTGAAAGGAGATCAACTCTCTGGTCTCCTGCATTGAATCCTCCTGTCTCAACTAGGAAGTAATTGTTCATCATCCTGGAGTCACATGGTCTTCTTCAGTGCTTTGTCTTGTGTTTTTATAGATGTGTGAAACCAGAAAAGGAAAGCAATCCCCTTCTCAAACTGGCTAATCAAACCTTTAGGGACAGACACTGGACAGCAGTGCCTGACAGGCGTTAGACTTGACGCAAGTCTGAAAGCACCAGAGAAAATCAAATGCTTCCTATTCAGTGTAACCTGTTATAGAGTGAGTGCTGCAGCCCTTCCATCTTCCTTGTAGTTACTGAAACCATAACCATTGCTTTATCCTAAGACAGTGATACATTTTTAGTTTCCTTTTTTTGTTTTGATTGAAACGACACTATACGTTTTTTTTTCATTTGAAAGTTTCTCAATTGTATCTAGTTATATAGCGCAGTTTAGAAACTTGTCTTGAGACTGATGTTCTCTGTAAACTAACCTGCAAAGATCATATCCATGTACGTGGCTATACATTTTGTTTCTATTGGAATAGCCTAGGACCATTCCGATGATGCCAATTGTGTGCCATCCAGTTTAATGTCCCAGATATCTATAGAGATATATATGTATATATATTCACATATCCATATATATATATATCTATATAGAACCTTGATGAAGTTACCCAGTGGTTTGTAAATTGGACATTTTAGGAATTTTAAGCTTCACATGATCATTTGGTTCATTTACTATTTCCTTTTTGTTAAACACAACATAACTTAAAATAAATGAATTTTGATCTTTCTTTTTAAAAGATTACTTAAAAAAATAAATGTGTGTGTATATATATATATATATATAGCTCTCTGTGGCACACAGCTTTCACAACACTACAGGATATGATCGCAGTGTAGTACATATAAAAACTGCAGATTGATTTTCCTTGAGTGCTTTATACTGTTGAATTACATCTCCATGTAGGGCTGAAGAAAATTAACGATGTTTATATATAAAACTGTGTTGCTTTTGATGTTGTGTTATTGTGCACAGAAATGTGTGCAGTAAGTTTTTGCATATGGTCCAGGTAAAAAAGCACGGTCGCCTTGCAAGTTAAGTACTGCTTCAGTTCATTGTTCACGCTGGAAATTTTTTCTCCCCATGGAATGTAAGTAAAACTGAGTGTTTGTCACCAATAAATGGTCATACTAAATTTTTTTGGTTAATTTATTCATATATACTGTTGTTTCTGGATTGCCTCCCCTTCCTTGCCCTCCTTGGGGGAGAAGAGGTAAGGACCTGTAATGCTAATGTGATTCATTCTGGCCAGTAAACAGATGGTCTGAATAACTTTATATAAAAACCATTGATCAATAAAATTACAACTAATGAATGCTGGTAATCTTGAGCAGTGACTAAAAGAAAGGGAATGCAGAAACTTGTTTCTGGATCACAAACCTCATGGGTCATTGAACTCTGGTGTTAATGGTTGTGCAGTTGTAAACAGGGCAGCACAAACTCGGGACAACTTCTTCTCTGGGCTCTTTCTTCTATTAGTTCCCTTTCCCTGAAGCCACATCAACACTGGCAGACTTACTTTCCCTTCCATGCATCCTTCTGGGATTTGGAAGCCTTAGGTGTATC
This sequence comes from Bettongia penicillata ogilbyi, assembly GCA_023548195.1. NCBI lineage: Eukaryota > Metazoa > Chordata > Mammalia > Diprotodontia > Potoroidae > Bettongia > Bettongia penicillata. The sequence goes on along the minus strand of JAJHZJ010000292.1, from coordinate 20,411,100 downwards.
ACAGAGGCATAGACCAGATTCTCAGGGGAGGAGAGTAAGCCAAAATGGGGCAGCCCCACTCCTGTCCCTCCCCCTCTTACTGAATTTGCCCTGGACACCACAATTACCTATCTGTGAATGTGATTTGGAAACATTCCTGAAGATCTGCAATTTCAAAATCAAATATGAGTTAACTTGGAAGAACAGATTGAACCACTTGAGGGAGCTGTGATGGCTGCCATATTTTTACCCTGTCAGTCCTATCTTCAGTTTGCATAGTGCTATCATTTTATTAAGTAGGTAGAAGATAGCTCATCATTCGATTCCTGTTCAAGGTGTTGGAATTATTTTAGATAGGAAGTTAAGCAGAAGGACCTTGTTAATATTCTCAACTTACAAAGAATTAGTGAATAAATACTAACCCAGGAAGCTGGTTTAGATACTCTACAACAGACACTGATAGTAAAACATAGGTGCAATAATTAAGTGGCAGAGAGTCTGTGACAGTAAGCACTTGGCTCCACCCCAAGGGAATGATGGATCATTTCAAGTTATCTGAACTACAAATCAAACTCCACATCATTCTGTACTTACAGGTCCTTAGTGAGAGCACATGTTGAGACCTATAGACTATGGCCAGAATGTCAGTAGTCTTCCTTCACTCAATCAGTTCTCTACCAGCTCTTTTAACATCTACCATTAAAAAGGCACAGGCCTTTGATAAGCAATTGAGCACATCTTTTCTCTATTTTCTTGGTTATTTTAACACTTCTTTTGGTACTTAATTGCAGAAAACATTGGAATGTACTAAATGTTTTCTAAACAGTATTAAATTGATTTTGAGCATTGTACGCAAAATATATGGTTGGAGAGTTTTATTTAAATTTTTTTGACAGAACCAGAATTCTGTAAAAACAAATTTAGCATGGTATTTTTCTAAGCTGACACAGATTTTTTGCAACTGAATTAACTGGCTAACTGTTGTGATATAAAAATGACAAGCTTCCAGGAGGGGTAGAAAGCAGGTTTCATGTATTTTATTTAACACATAATAGCTCCCATCACTGTAGTGTTTTTGAGTTTACAAAGAGCTGTCATCACTATATATGGGTAGTACAGGCATTAGTCCCATTTTTAGATGAGGCTGAAAGCTCATTCAGGGGAATGAACTTATTCAAGACCACACAAGAGTAAAACTAAGGTAGACCTGCCTTGAACTCAAATATCCTGACTCCTGTACTCATCTTATTAGGACGGGTAGGTGGAACTGAATTTCTAGTTCTTAGTTTTTAATTTTCATTGATGGGTTGTTTTTTTTTTAACATTACCTTCATTTTGAAAGATATACTCCCTCTTTTCTCTGCCCAATTTGGCTCTTGCTTTTTAAATTCCTAATTGTGAGATACTTCAATAAGTAGTTTAAGTCCCTGGCTGTCCTTAAATATAAATTATATTGAAGATTTTGCCTCTGGAGAAGGCCATCTCTTTGTCAAAGTGAAGGGCTATGGTGATGTTTGAGGCTTGGTTATAATACTGCACTAGTACTGCTGAATCTGCATTTGAGAACTCTTTGAAAACTGTATATTCTGCCACCAATCATTAGTGCAACTATTATCTCTGTTACAGGTGTGTAAACTCAGGGCATCTCCTACCTGAAAAGCTGAGTGCTTTTGATCGGCTCAAGAAATACACAACAGAAGATCAAGAGAAGGGCATCTGTAAGGGTCCAGGGCAGCGGTGAGGAAAGTGAAAACATCAGAGTTCTTCTAGGCGTATATTGTTTTGAAGCTGGAAGTTATCTAAAGTAACCCCAGCAAGGACACACAGCTTATAACCCTGGGGTAGCAGAATGAGATGCCTTTAGAACTGCAAAGAAAAGTTTATGACAAAAAGGATTGTTTTTCCACATTGGGCAATAAAATTACTGGAGCTAGAGGTGCTCTAAGTCACCAGCAGTGTCCATATAGTTGACCTAGATTCTAGCACAGCATTTGACAATTTTATTTCATGTTATTGCAAACAAAAGATATGTGGCCTAAAGTAGATTTGTCATTGGTCTGATATAGCCAGTGAATGACCTCGAGTGATTCATGATCTCTCATGGAATACCCCTGGGCCCTATTCTGTTATTCAGTACCTTTTATCAAAGCACAAGTTGGCATGCTCATCAAATTTCCAGGGCACACTAAACTGATAGAGGTGGCTTAACACTTTGTATGACAATTCAAAAAGATCTTGAATACCAAACTTAATATGGTAAAATTTAATGGGGATATTTGTTTTATGAAAAGGGGAAGGTGTGGTTAGAAAGCAGTTCAACTAAATAAAAGGTCCCAAAGGCTTACAAATGAGGAAAGCAGGGATTGAGAGGGAAACATTTTAGAGGGTGGGCCCTAAGAGGCAGTGTTCAGGGGTAGGGAGGTGGTAGTCTAGGTGTGGTTTGCCTTGGTCAAACATCTGGAATTTGGAGTGCTGCACTTTATAGAAAGAGCCTTGATAAGCTGGAGAATCTCCACAGCAGAATAATCAGGATCATAGGGGACCTTAATCCTGTAAAATAAAAGATTAAAGGAACTGAGGATAATTTTGTTGCTGTTTTAGTCATGTCTGACTCTGATCCCATTTTGGAGTTTTCTTAGTAAAGACAGAAGTGGCTTGCCATTTTCTTTAGCTATTTTACACATGAGGAACTTGGGCAAACAGGGTTAAGTGACTTGCCCAGGTGTCTGAGGCCAGATCTGAACTCAGGCAGATAAGTTTTTCTGACTCTAAGCCCAGTGCTCTGTCCACTGTGCCATCTTAACTAGGCCAGAAAACTTTTAAGGGATAGCAAAGCAGTTTTCAGACAGTTAAATGACAGTATTTTAATATGCAGATAACAGAAAGACAAGCAATGAATAAAAGTTAGCAGAGAGGCTTAAGGTTCTTAAGGAAAAGTAATAAGAAATAAAAATAATGAGAGCAAAGTGAAGGCTATCCCTTCACTAGAGATCTCTGAGCAATTTCAGCTCTGAGTTAAGTGTTTGACCTCTGGGGCAACCAGAATATTTCCATATCAACCTTTAGATGTACTTAATGGTAGCTACTGTCTCCTCTAAAAACTTGCAGGCTAAAAATCTCCAGTACCCAGAATACTGAAATTGGTGGCCCATGTTACTAATACTGTGAAGCATTCATAGCTTGTTTTGCACCATCCAATTCATCTTCCTGTGGGGAAGATGTATGTATCTAATACATTAGATCTAAGATGTAATGTACCTTATACTATTTAAAGAACTGAAGGCTAGTTGAATATAGCCTTGTGAATGTTTTTTCTGTTCCTTCTGAAAGCTTTTCCAGTGTCCTACCTATAGTCTTCCTCCACTTAATTATGTTAGCCAGGGATAAATGCAGAATGATGAAGGCTTGGATTCATATGATCCCTGAAGTCTCCTTCAAGTAACATGGATTATTCAGAAGGGTGGATCTAAGCTCCAGTGTAATGTAGTACATGAGCAACAGAATAAAAATGGTATAGTTCTAAAGCTTTTGCTGACCACTGGTGAACTAAGAGGCTAAGTCTTCCTTTTTTACACATGTGAAAACCTCAAGTGTGTATGTTAAGATGATGTGCCATTGAGTAAACAGAAAGCCAATTTGGATGTCATTCTGAATTGGACTTCTCAGCTTGCTAAGTGACTTCACAGATATGTACCAAAGGGTAGGAAATGTAAAGCATGCTTCAGATCACTTGGACACAAATGTAGACTTTGCTCTACCTACCTCAGTGCTGTGACAATGCCAACACCAACAATGACAAACCTTCTGTAGACAACATGGGGCTGATCAAATTTTCTGTTGTCAAAAGCAAAAGCCACCCAGCAAAACTGAGTATAATACTTCAAGGGAAAAAATGGTCATTCAATGCAATAGAGCACTTTCAAGCATTCTTGATGAAAAGACCAGAGCTGAATAGAAAATTTGACTTCCAAGCACAAGAATCAAGAGCAGCATGAAAAGGTAAATAGGAAAGAGAAATCCTAAGGGACTTACTAAAGTTGAACTGTTTACATTCCTACATGGAAATCATATTTGTAACTCTTGAGGGTTTTCTCAGTATTTGGGTAGTTGGAGGGATTATACACGTATATATAGGCAGAGCACAGGGTGAGTTGAATAAGAAGAGATGATATCTAAAAAAAAAATTAAGGGTGAGAGAAGAATATATTGGGAGGAGAAAGGGAGAAATGGAATGGAGCAAATTATCTTTCATAAAAGAGGCAAGAAAAAGCTTTTTCAATGGAGGGGAAAGGGGAGGAGGTGAGAGGGAAAAAGTGAAACATACTCATCACATTTGGCTTAAGGAGGGAATAACATGCACATTCAATTTGTTATGAAAATTCTTACAATACAGGAAAGTAGGGGAGAAGGGGATAAGTGGGGCATGGGGGGGGGATGATAGAAGGGAGGGCAAATGAGAGGAGGGGGTAAACACTTGGGGGAAGGATAAGGTGAAGAGAATAAATTGGGGGAGGGAACAGGATGAAGGGAAATATAGGTAGTCTTTCACAACATGACTATTATAGTAGTCTTTAGAAAACTATACATATACAACCTATATTGAATTGCTTGCCTTCTCAGTGGGGATGGGTGGGGAGGGAGGGAGAGAAGTTGGAACTTAAAGATTTAGAATGTTGAGAATTGTTTTTTCATGTAACTGGGAAATAAGAAATGCAGGTAATGGGGTACAGAAATCTATCTTGCCCTACAAGAAAAGCAATGATGGGGATAAGGAAAAGGAGAGGTGTGATATAAGGGAAGGTAGATTGGGGGAAGGAATAGTCAGAATGCAGCTGTTTTGGGGTGGGGGAAGAGAGGGGGAGAAAATTTGGAACTCGAAATGAACGTTAAATGTTGAAAACTAAATTGAGAAAGGAATTTTAAAAAATAAAGATCTTAATTTTTTAAAAAAATGCAAAAGCATTCAGCTCATTATCAATGCTATTCTCAGAGAAATGCTATTTAATGTATATACAGTGAGTGTACATGAATATACTTACATATACTTTTATTGATGCAAACTCAGATAAATAGGATTGGGCCTTGGAATTTGGGAGTGGCAGATTTTTTTTGTTTTAAAATAATGAATTGCATGTGAAATTGTGCACTTCTGTTAGGTTTGTGTTCACTTTAAATCATAGTAACAAAAACTGTCCTACTTGTCTATGCCATGATCTAGATTTCCTTAAACTTTTCTGTGTATTTAAAAAAATACTTTATTGGTTCTCTTTTTGGACTTTAATTTCTCATCATCTGGTTGGTCTTGGTGTTGCTAGGAGAAACCAGGGGGAAGAGGATGGAGAAAAAGGAGATCGTGGAGTCTGCCTTCTTCTGAGGCATCACCAGCACCCTTCATATAGAGAGTGAAGACATATTGTTAACACTGTTAACAATAAGTATTTCTGATCCTTGCCTTGGGTGGATGTGGGAACACATGCTCTGTGAAGGCATCCTATCTTTAATTAAAGTAGCAGGGAACCTCAGTTTAATGTGTCAGAACTGGGCATTTGCTATACCTGGGGAAACACTGCAACAGATTTCTACTCCTAGCAAAAGTAACATGCTTGGTCAGAAGTGCTTAAATTGTGAGCTTATAATTCCAGAGAGTTCTCATTTGATAACATAATAATGTGTTATTTGGTAACATATTTCTTGTGTTACCTCATTTCACAGAATAGGAAACTGAGGTTCAGAAGTAAAGTGACTTTACCCACGGACTGGATGAGAGTTAGCATGATTTAGATCACATATCAAAACCAAGGCATGTGGCTTACCACACTCTCGAGTGCTGCCAAAACCAGATTAAAATGTAATTGGGAAATGTTTAACAAAATAAAAATACCATACAACTTTCATGTTAATTTGTGGTTTTCTAAGTCAGTGTGTGTTACTGTGTTTAACACAACTGTTCTAGGTCAGTGCTTACTGAACCTCTTATGGGATCACGAAAAATTTGGCAACAATTAAAGGGTTCTGAATACCCAACAACAAAAAAATTAATTAAAAATCAAACCAGTGAATCTACGGTGTTTCTGGCAGGGCACGCTTGTGCTGCAACATGCAACCTAGGTTCTGAATGCGCGTGTGCCCTCAGGCTATGTAAGAAGCCCTGGTCAAGGTGTGTGAGCCATAGATTCATGGCTTCCAACTAGCTTTGTACCTGCGGGAAGATTCACTGCAAAATGTGAATGCATACTTCACAAAATCTAGATCAAATAAGACAATGGAGGAGAAAACATTATGTAAGTTAAATGTCACATTCTCAACTAAAACTTCTTCATGGCTCTGCATTTATTTCCCCACTATCTAAACTTGAGGGAAAAACGGTTTATTTGTGCTCCTTCCCAGTACCTGCCACAGAATAGGTAACTACGATTTACTGAATAAAGTGAAAACTACTCCCTCTGCTAAGCCGCCATGTCCCATGAATGTGTGCATTAACAGCTATCAATAGTATAAAACTAGGGGAGCTAAAGAGGAGAACTCTGCATCAAAAAGATGCACTTTTATTTAAAAAGTTGAAAAGTACTTCTGAAATAGTTTTTGGCACATAAGTGTTCACGTACTGTGGTTTTTGCCTCGGCACATACACTTTCTTTAACTCATTTTGTCCGAGTAAAACAAAAGGGTGCTGATGACCTCAGCTGGGATGTAAGCAATAGGAGGATATATATTTAAAGAGCCATCAGAAGTACTGAGTGACTGGACTAGCATGGCTTTCCCCTCAATAGTTCTCTCCATCCCTGGCCATTAAATAAAGAGGCAGAGACATCCTCCTCCTCCTCTTCTGCATATAACTTAAAGAAAATAACATTTTTAAAAAATGGACAGCAATATATATTTGCAATAAACACTTTAAGGATAAAATCACATTTTAGAGTACACTAAGAAGCTGGAGGTACCATTAACTCCTGAACGAAGGGCAGGTAGGTAACTCAGTAAGTAGAGTACAAGGCTTAGAATCAGGAAAAATCATCATCCTGACTTCAAATCCAGCCTCAGACACTTAGTGGCTTAGTAGACATTTGAGCAAGTCACTTAATCCTGTTTGCCTCAGTTTTCTCACCTGTAACATGAGCTGGAAAAGGAAGTGACAAACCACTCCAGTACCTTTACCAAGAAAATCCCAAATGAAGAGTTGGATACAATTAAAAACGACTGAACAAGGAGTTCCAGAAACTTTGTTAACAATGGACTAGAACTTTCTCAACTCCATTTTACAAATAAGAGATGACACCAAGATTCAAAGTAAAGTGAAAGTCTTTAAGTCCTGATAATTCTGGGTCTGGAGTCAGAAGACCTGAGTTCCAATATAGCATCAGGTTCACCTTTGTGAACCTGAGCAAGCCACTGAACCGTTTGCCTCAGTTTCCTCAACTGTGAAATGAGCTGGAGAAGGATTTTGGCAAAACACTCCAGTATCTCTGCTAATAAAGCCCCAAATGGGGTCCCGAAGAGTCAGCTATGACTGAAAATGACTAAATAAAGAATTCTAGACTTAGGTATTAGTATCAGTGCTTTTCCTTCTTTATGTTCATTCAATTAGATCACTAATCAAACTCATTGGCCTAGTTTTTATCATTTTATGCAATGGACCTGTTTATTGCCAAAAAAAATTCTAAAATATACACGTGATAATACCTGGGCTTCTAACTTGGTATGTGACCATTACAAAATACACGTTGTAATTTTGCCACTAATTGAAAGATTCCTTGTAGAAATCTGTGTTTGCCTCTGATGAAACGAAGACTGTAGTGGTATTTCTGGACAATTAGGAGGGCCTCAGGAGTCAGATGGCTATTTCTCCTCCCTGTAAAGGATTAAGGTGTTGACATCTTCATTTATGGCCCAGACTGTTGATTTTCTCTTGTGAACAAACACGGTCTGACAAATTATTTGTCAAGCTCTTCAATAATGCTCCAGGCCAGCCTGGCTGCCTACTCTCTTGCCTGGCTCTTTTCTCAGGGTTCTTCCAAAAGTGTCGGCGTCACTGTTTAAGAAACTACGAAAGGCTTCATTTCCTTCATTCAGATATCACATAAACTCCTTGTTTTTTACTGCAACAGTGAAAATGAATAAATATGACTGACCTCAGAGAAAGAAGGAAATATGATGAGCTTCACTATAAAATAACTTGCTGTTATTGATTACTTAATGAAGTCATGATCTCATCCATATGGAAAAGGCCACCATCATAACCCTTCTGTGCCTTATCTTATGCAATTCTCTTAAATCTTCCAAAAAGCAACTACCCAATACAATGAAATTTTAACTCTAGTTTTTAAAATATGTTGTGCTTATCCAACATCTGAGCTCTGCAGTTGTTTCCTTCCATTCTCCCCTTGTGATTAGTGTACTGCCTTTCCCAGTCACCCATCTGATAAGTGGTTGTTTAGACATGCATCTTTCTCTTGAGGTCGCCTGCAGTTGCCTCACTTCAGCAATCATAGTATTCCTTAGTTTTCAGCCAGTGAGCATCAGTGAAAGTAGTCTATTTCCCAAATGTGATCCAGTCCAGTTTCTAGATCGTGTTTGTTGGCTGTGAGAGATGTACTGATGGTGTGTTAAATGGTATCTTATAATAATCAGAGACTTGTTAAACTGGTCCACAGTAAATAGAAAGTAGTTACATTTCAGATTAAATACTATGAAGAACTTATACGATGCCACTTAAAAAAGCTGATAGTATCCCTGCCCCACTCTTATTTAAACAACAAGGAGAGAGAACTGTCAAAGTAATGTCACTTCCATGACACAAGAACAACAATCCTTAAAACTCAGACTCAGTCAAAAGGCCACAGCCAAGGACCCAGAAGGTCACAGGTTCCCCACCTTGGAAATAGTTACCCAACTTCTGTCTCCTATTTTATTTTAAATTCAAATCTATTTCTAAAGTGAAGATCTGGCCTTGCTGATACATATAAACAAATGACTGGACTAAAGGCTTTGGAAACAGGAAGAAACAACAGAGGAAAAAAAAGCCAAACTAAATTATTTAAATACAAATACACAAAATTTTCAAGTGAAAAAATTAGTAAGCCCAAGAAATAGAGGAGTGGTAGGCATTAGTGATATCAGGTTCCTGTCTGAACTAGTATCTCTTGATTTATCTTTCCCTAGAAAAAATGAAATATATGAAACAACTGAAGTTGACAATAAATATAGAACTTAAAGTGTAAAGTAAATTTCTTTTTAAAAACATTTTAAAGTGTCTAGGTTATTTATCTTAGTATTTTTTTTTCTTTTTTTTTTACATTTTACAAATGTATACATGAAAAGTTTTTTGGAATTAACTTTATGAGAGGGAACCTGACAGAGTGGGGAGCAGTTGGCCTCAGAGTCAGATTTACCTTCAAGTTCCTCCCCTAATACTGTGTAACCCTGGGCAACTACTGAATAATCTGTACTGGTAGAGGAAATTCTCTGTGCTCTCCCTACTCTCCCCTCCCACTGAAAAAAACACCCAAACACTCCCACTTCTCCCTCTTCAATTGCTATGGTGATTTTAATGCCCTAATAAAACAAATCATATTCTTCTTTCCATAATAAGGCAGCAAATGCTCTGCACCTTTAGACAAATCATTTCAATACAATGTTAAAAAATTACATAGCTTGACAAAGTCTTAAAATCATAAAAATGAATCCTGTGTGCCTGCTTGTTACCCCTCCAGGATGTCATCAGTCAGAGATGTGAGATTTCATCTGATCCAGTGCCTCATTTTACAGAAAAGGAAACAACTCCAAAACATATAAAAGTAACCCTGATGACAATGCTTGTCAGTAGTAGAGTCAAGACTAGAGCCCCAAACTCTTCACTTCCAATCCCATGCTTTTTACACTCACCAGGTGAGTTCTATATGGTTTTTATGTTCCAGTGCCTAAACATCACATCACAAAATAATGTTACTTGGAGTGTGCTTTCCTTTCCACAATGTTGTAACGAAGCAGATCTAATACAGCTTCTGCCAGACATTATAGAATGATGAGGACAGTGCTCAGGTGTCTACTTGTTTAATGAAGGTGACAAAGCCAGAAGCAGTCTTATTAGACTTGCTGCAAACACACTTAGGCTGCTTTAAATGTCTCATCCAAAACTATAAAACACAATTAGCATTAAGAGCAGTAGTAAGCATTTACAAGGCAAGCGTGTGAGGTTTTTATGAAAGTGAAAGCATATTCTGGAATAATTATCACTAAAAATTCAGTATTAGGGTTAGCTTTAATGGATAAGATCCTGAATATATAGAGTTTCTGCATGAAGTAGATTCCAAACATAATTCAGTTAAAAGGATCACAGGGCAAGTATTAAAACTCTTTAAGCTTTGTTACGTTAATGGAAGCCATAGGGTACTTTAATAGTCAAGCTAAGAGATTATTCAACTTTTGCTCACTTTAAACACTGTTGCCAATATTATCTCTTATTAAGATGAAACTGAACTCATTTCCTTTCTGGGCATGTTCATAAAAGTCCTGAGTCAAACCATGGGATAGAAAGGAGAGGGAGAGATTATCTTCTAATATATCAACTCCAGAAAAGTCTATTGGGGTAAATACTAAGTCCTTAAAAATCAAGTTATGTGTCTTGATGGAAAACACAAGGCAGAAAAAGACCACAATCCCAAACTGACTTCAATTCCTAAAAATGAATATAAAGAGAAAAAAACCCCACCTAGTATCTACATACATGGCATTGAAGAAGCCAAAATCATTTAACAAGACAAGGAGAAATTCTCAGAGCATCTTTGTGAGGTTGAGATAGTAAAGTATTAACCTCAATTTGCAAACAGGGAAACTGAGGAAAAGAACAATCATCCAGCCCAAAGTTACATATCATATTCTTCAGTGTTACTGTGGCAAAGGTACAAGAACTGCTTGAAACAGCTCCATGGTTTTTCACAAAATTTAGATATTTAATTCACCTTTAGAGATGGAGAGGAGGTGATAAGATAGTTAAGTGATCAGATGATGAATGTCTCAAGGTGAGTTTTCCCCCCAATGGACCACTGTTATAAAAATCCCAAAGACCATTAGTAAACCTATCCTTCAGCTATTCTGTAATGCAGAGTTTAGAGTTTTCTTTATTGCTGACTACACAATTAAAACCATTCACTTTGCACTGCCTGGCAATTTACACAAGCAATTCTGTATTTATCCACATTTTAAATAAAAGAAAAAGACACACAGAAAGAAAATACAAAATGACAAAAGCATCAAAAAGAAAAAGGCATTTAGTGACAGAATATGAGTCTCTACAGCAGTGCTCTCCAAAAAGTTAAAAGGTCATCCAAACACAGCAAATGTGGATCTCAAAATCAATCCCAAATAATGAGCTGCTACTAATATTCCCTTTAAAAGCTTCAAACTGGGAATGGAAAAAGGCACCCACCTCCATTACTTATGATCACATAAACCACCTAATTTGCTCAAGTTCTGCTTTAAGTAACATTTAATATCTTTTACAAGCTGGATTCTGTGATAATTTCCAAAAGGAGACGCTTGCACTGGTTTATCGAAGTTTTGCTTACAAGTCAATATCCTTTTATAGGAAACCCTTATTGAATTGTTGCCCATCAAGTAAATGAAGTTCAGAGCAGTGTCACACTTGCTGCTTGGAGATATCCCTGGAGATACTGTAATGCTTCTGCATTCAGACTAGTGCTCACCATTGAAGGAACCTTCAAAAACAAGAAAAGCAGGAGAATTTCATTGTAAACTATGGGACTCTAATTTATTTCAAATATTATTTTATATTAATCTCATTAATGAATAACATGAAGAAAGCTTGTTGTAAAGTCACTCTTTTGGTTACTAAAAGAAATGTAAAATAGCTGATTAGCTATTAATTGAATGACACAAGCATCTCCTCCCTAGAAGGTTATATCTCATCTCATCTCAACTGATGATAAGGTTCTGCTTACCACCAACCATACAGTTTTCCAATGGGACTAGCTGTCCCTGATACTATCATCATTTTGCATATTGTTGCCTTCTGTAGGATACGCATATATTAGGGTCCTGAGGTAATCCAAGTAATAGCCAGAGATCTGACAACACAAACTATGTTTTACAAATAAACATCCACAAAAATGCATCCTGGAGAATAGCAACATGCCGCGTCATGGAATTAATTCAGTAATGAATAAATGAGGTTATTGCGAGAGACTGCGAGAGTGAGTGAGTGAGTGAGTGAGTGTGTGTGTGTGTGTGTGTGTGTACACACTCAGATATTCACCCTGAGAACTCTAGTAGGATGCCTTAATCACTTGCCAATACTTATTTCTCCTTAGCATATAAGAGTTCCATCAGGGTAAAAAGCCTCCCTCCCAGTCCCCCAAAAGGTCAGTTTAAGGAAACTGCAACTGAAGACCACTGAAATGGAAAACTGAAGGTGTTTTTCCCTGATCTAGATATCTGAAGGTGAATATGTGACAGCTGACTATATTTCAGAAAGAATATTTAGAGCTTTCCTATTCCCAGATTAACAACTTCAGTTTGGCCCACGAGCACACACATGCACATGAACACATGCACGTGCACACACACCACCCCCCCTTCTGCCTTAGCACTCTTTCCCAAAATATCTCCTTTATAAAATTATTCAAAACAACATACTCAATCAGATCTATGGGGAAAAAAATAGCTCAGTTCTCTAATAATTCTACAAAAATAAATTTAGTGAATTGCAGTATAAATAGGTAACCAAGATCACTTGGCATTAAGAAAATAAATCTTTAATTGGGGTTCTATTGCAGCGACCAATAAAACAAGAAACGAAATGAATTTCTCTATCAGTCACCCAAAAGCCTGTTTCACCTATATTTTTCCTCTGTTCACAAAAAAAGGGATACCTACCCTTCCTGGGCATGCAGTAGACAATTTATGAAGAGACTGTGCCAGGTGGATTTTGGGATTATTCACCAATTGACCTACAGGATCATGTTCTTTTTTGCCAGCAAAGGCAAGTTGCGAGAAAGCAGTCTGGTATCCTGGCGTATCTTCAATATCAATAAAATGTTCTTCATCAGGGATTGTGTCATCTTCAGGTAATTCAAAAAGGCCAATCAGAGATTGCAATAAAGGTGTCCTAGAAGAGAAAAGTGGAAGAAAGTAAAGAAAGAACCACCAAATGAAAAGCAGACTTAAACAAAAAATTGGAAAATACAAATTAACACGAGTATTAGCTATCTGAAGATTAGAATAAAATAAACTGACACCTGGAAAGGACATAAAACACACTCCCAGGGAAGATCCATGTAAGATGGGATTACATTTTTATTGGTGTGTATTGTTGTATACAGACAGCTGGGTGGTACAGTGTACAGAGTATTGGGCCTGGAATCAGGAAGACTCATTTTCCTCAGTTCAAACCTGGCCTCAGATATTTACTAGCTGCGTGACCTTCAGCAAGTGACTTAACCTTGTTTTGCTTCAGCTTCCTCGTTTGTAAAATGAACTGGATAAGGGAATGGCAAACTGTTCCAGTATCTTTACCAAGAAAACCCCAAATGCGGTCATAGTCAGATATTACTGAATACAATTGAACATGACTATGTTATCTTCTCAATGTCTCATTAGAAGGCAATTGAGAAATGATTGTTGAATTTTACTCACTTAATTTGACACCATCATTTTACAGATAAGGAAACTAAGGCCCTAAGAAAAATGACTTTCCCAAGATCACAGAGGAAATATTAGTGGCAAACTAGGAATACAGAAACAAGATTTCCTGAATTACAATTTGGGGTTCTTTCCAAAATTTTCAGCTAAGCAATTTTATGATCCTAAAGATGTGTAGAGGTAGTAATGAAAATGCATTTAGAGCTCTGTACTTACCAAAGCTTTGTGTACTCAGTATCCATCATTGGAGGACATTCAGTTAGTAATTTAGTTATGCCAACAGCACAGATTTTCTTTTCTACTTGTCCAGAAACTTTCTGTATTTCAGGAATAATAATTTTCTCCAAGACCATTCCAAACATTCTGTTAAAATGAAGATTCACTCTGCATCAGTATCAAAGTAGAACAGAATGAAGAAATAATAAAGCAAAAAGCTTGGACATCATTTTTGTGCAAATGTTGAAAGTTAAAAAAAAACAAGTTTAAAGATTACTCTTTCTAATACCAAGGAGAAGAGGTTTTTACCTCCTGCAATTTGAGCCACGAGTAAAAAACCAAAAGGTCATCTTTAGCAGTCAACACCAATATTTGAAAATGGATAATGATCAGTATAATTCAGGCCTTTTGACAACATAACTTTCTAAACTAAATATTAATATAATTTTTATCATAGTCCAACTCACTCTATGACTTAAACTGCATCCCTGGCTATGTAAGGGAATTTAATTGGAGGTAAACATGAAGTTCTAACACCTTAATCAAATGAGATGAAGAAATTACTTGGGGCACCAGGGGAATTTCTCATTGGGACTATCTACCTAATAGCACATCTCCAAAAACATTGTGGAAACCAAAGGAAAATCAAATCAGCCAAGGTGTCAAACAGATGAGCAAGTCCCAGGATACAAATGTCCTACAAAATATATCTGCTAGTGAATGAAACAGACTATTTTCTCTTGTGTTATATTATATTCGGTTTTTCACATAGTTTCTCTGATTTGTTTTAATTCTTCTATGCAACATGAATAATGTGAACATGAGTTTGGTAAGAATGTGTATGTAGAATCCATATAAAATTGCAAGCCACCTCAGGAAGGGAGAGGGAGAAAATTTAAAACTTATGGAAATGACTGTAGAAAACTGAAAACAGATAAATTAAAAATGCATATACACATCTACACATATGAATATATGTGTATCTGCTAGTTTAAGAGAAACTGCAAAGACTAGTATCCTATTCTCCTGCTACTTCTTGAACAGATGTGATAACAATCTAACAAGTGAAGCCATATGGAAAGTCAGGTAAAGGAGGAAACGGCAGAAGGACAAAGATGATAAGAACGATGGCTACAGCTAAGAGGTACAAAAAGCAAGATATAACAAGAATCCAAAAAGAAGGTGCAATGGAGTGGGGAAGAGGATGGACATCTAAGCGGAAAGCTTACCATGAATAACATTAAAGCTTAACATGAATACTGGGGGGTGGGGGTCGGGGGTAGAGGGTTGTTACCCTCCTTGCCCCCATGTCTACCTAATGACCAAGTGGCTTTGATAAGAATGGTATTTATCACAAGAAGCACTGGTGCAAGGAGATGACCAAAGTAATGGAAAATATAAGAAGGCAGTCAGTCAACAAACATTGACTAAATGCCTACTGTGTTCCAGGAATTCTGTCAAGTGCTGGAGATTGGAAAATTGGAGAACTGGAAGAGATTTCTTGCAGAAGGTGGAATTTGAGCTGAGTCTTGAAGGAATCTAGTGAACATAAGACGCAAGAGTGAGGGAGCAGAGCGCTCCAGGGATGGGGGACAGCCAAGAGGTAGAGTGTAAGGATGAGGAACAGCACATAGAGCCAGACCCTACAGAATGAGTGGAAGAGAGTGCAATACAAGACTGAGAGGGGCACAAAGAACCAGACTATAAAGGCCTTCACAGTTAGACCTGGATAAGAGGCAGTCACTGAAGTTTACTTCTGAATTGGGAGTGGGGAGGGCCAAGGAAGAAACCTAGTCAGATACACACTTTAGAAAAAGGACTTTCTTGGCTGAGCTGAAGATGAAGATGAATTGGCAAGGAGGCCAATCAGAAGGCTACTGCGGCTTTCTAAGTGAAGGGCTAATGTGGACTTGATGTATAGCAGTGGCTATGTGAGGGGAGAGAAGGCAGACTGGAAATGTGGGTGCATGAGTAAAGATTAGACAACACAGGGTGAAAGTCATGACAACCCAGAGGATGGTGGTACCCTAGCAGCGTAGCTCTAAGGAGGGAAGATTTTAAGGGAAAAGATAATGAGCTGTGTTTTGAACATGATGAATGTGAGACACCTACAAGATACCCAGTTCAAGAGGCAGCTAGTGAGGCACGACTGGTTTGTAAGAGAGGCTAGGACCTCACTGCTTCGTACAATCCCCAGAACATCGTAAGTACCTAATGAATGTTCACTGATTCACTAACTAATGGCATAGATTACAGCTGAAGCCATGGGATCTGAGGATATGACCAAAAGATTTAGTACAGAGCAGAAAGAGAAGCATCCTTAGAGGATACTCATAGCTAGTGAGTATGACATGAAAAATCTGTAAAGGAGACCAAGAATGGGTGATCAGAAAGTCAGGAGAACAAGTAGAGAGGAGTGTCATGAAAAACTAGAAAGGAGAAGAGTGACTGAAAGAGTCAAATGTTACACAGTTCAAAAAGGATGATAACCCAATGACTAAAGACATTTAGCACTGCACATTCTCATGATTAATCATAGTCATCTGGGGCAATAATCCGTAGGAATGGATAGGGTGTGGGCCTATAATTTAACTGACATAAAAAAGAATGTTAACATGGGATCTTTCAAAAGTCTTAACTTAAGTTATTCTTTGATATTGACCTTCAATGGGACGTGGTAGAAGGTGGTCACAACCAGAACACAGATTTGAGGGCTAACAAATCACACATTATTCCTTTTTGAGATATTAAAAAAAAATTGATAGAGAAAAAACCTAAAGAATAGAGTGGTTAGAAACTTTTGAATATAAAATTCTAAGTCCAATGAAGGTCAAATAAACACATGACAATTATACTTACTTTGGCTGTATGCTGTCAAAGATCTCTTGAAGTGCTAATGCCCCATATTTTATGCAGTATAAATTAATAAAGACTAAGAAACCTGTTGAGAAAAAATGCTTAATGGTAACAATTTTACATTTGCTCAAAGGGAGGAGAGAGAAGATAACATAGAATACACAAATCTAGGAATACACCAAAGTCATCTGAAGCTTCAAGGACACCTTGGCTAAAGTGTTACAGTTAGCAGCACTAATTGTTCCCCTAATAACAGAATTTCATGCCGATGTCTGGTGGTCATCCCAAACTCAAAACTTATTACACACAGGTCATTCTCAATTTCCATATTCTTTTTTTCTGTTCTAGCATTTATCTTTAAATACAGAATTTGTCTTCCTTTTTAAATAATCCAGGTGAAATCCATATTTCCTTACCAGAAATCTAATGATACCTTGGACTATTAATTGAATTTACTTTCAGGTTTTAAATTAAATTAAATATCCACACAGCATTTCCAGTCCATAGTGTTGGTGTGGGGAAATTAAGCATGTTACAAGTAGATTTTGCATAGTGAAAAGATTATGTGATTTGCTTTAAAAGAAGGACTTACAAATGGTGCTTTTTCCATCAAAATTAATGCAATTATGAGTATATTTTGTGATTGTTTATGATGCACTCCTATATAAGTCAGATTTTTAAAACTGTTCACTTTAACACAACATTAAGACATCAAATTGAAGAACAATGAAAAGGGAATTTAAGGCTGCCCTCCTATGCTCTTTGCACTAAGGTTAAGGTCAAAGCCCGTGCCAGGAACCTCAATTATTTATACACAGAGACACTCCTCAAGGACATCATCATCTCACTGATCAGTGAACTTCTTTCACTGATTACTGCCTCCCTTTTAAAAACATTGTATTGAAGAAGTGTTATCTTTTTTACACTGAGGGTTTTTCATAATGTTTTAGGAAAGTAGATGAAAATACTAGCCAATAACTGTACAATATTACAGATCTGAGGGACCTTGGAGTTTCATCTTGTTCTACACCTCCACTTATAGATCTGGAAATTGACACTCAGAGAGGTTAAGTGACTTGCCTTAAGTCACACAGCTAGTTTGTGGCAAAGGCAGGGCTAGAATCCAGGATCTCCTGACAAATCTTAGGCAAGTGAAAAATAACGTATGCATATGACACTTTCTGACTTTAAATGGACATATGCTTTGGGGGCAGAAAACTTTATATAAAAAGCCCGAGAACACAGATGATTGGAAAATTGAATGGGAACTTTGTGCCACATATATATGGATTACTAGCTTCAATTTTTTGAAACATAAAATCTCCTTTTAAAAAAAAAAATCAAGAAAGAGTAGTAAATCCATTATTATTCGTTCATTTCTTGGGAAAAGTGAAATTTTAAGTATCTGAATGATACTCTTCTTATTACAGGTCAAGAAAAGTAAAATAGCCAGTAAAATTTATTTTAAAATGCACATACACATTCAGCTTTAATAGAACTAAAATACAATCCAAATGGGGGAAAAAAACTATTTGATTCTAAAGTATTAATACGGAATGATGTCATATCGATATATGGAATTTATGTAAGGTGAAGATTTAAATCCTATCAATTTCCATATTGACCGAGGGAATTCACAGGGTCATAGGGCCCATCTACTCAAATTCCTTAATTTTACATATCAAGAAACTGACCAAAAAAAGGTTAGTTAAATGACTTTCCCTTGATCATGGAAATCTCATATCTATATCCTACAGTTCCCACTCTTCTGGAAGTAATCATCATTTGTCTCTTTATCAGAATTTCCTGGGAGTGAGGGATCCAGAGAGGCTGTCTTCTATTGGGCAATCACAGCCTTAAAATGATTTTGTATGTCAGGCAAGAGTATTTCCAACCACCATCCTATGATTTCCGAAGAAATTTAGAACTAGGAAAAAACCTTATATTAACTAATACAACTCCCTCATTTTGTAAAATGAGGAAATTAAAGCCGAGAATGGCTAAATCTCCTAGGTCACAGGAAATAGGGCCAGCCTCTAAATCTAGGGCCTCTGCCATATCATATGACTGCCTAGAGCCACCATCATGGTCACATGCATTCAAGTGCCCAGAGTTCACACTATTTTCCCATGGAAACAAATGTTACAAATAGTGGTAGGATACTGTTGAAATAATATTACTACTTCAGTTCTGTTACATTATAAAAAGCCTCTGTGGCTGGAGTAATAATCTAACCACTGGATTTAATACTATTTCTATGGGAAAATCTACTCTGAATTCAAAGTAACTGCTGAAAAAAACAAAACAAAACACAATCACCAGCCCGCAAAGTACCACAAATTCAGAACAATACATTTTTTGAAACATGGCCAATATGCAAATTTGTTTTGCGGGGAAGGTTGAGTAGTGGTTTTGCTGAGAAAAAAAGAAAATTAAGAAAAGATATCACTGAAACATCAAAAATACAGAGAAGAAAGATGTTCAGGAGGAGACAAATGGCAGTGCAGGTATTAGTATTGAATACACATTTTAAAAAGCAAAATGTATGTAACAGGGACAGTTTCAAATTCTATCTTCTTTCTTTTCTTCTTTGTATAATGAAATGTCCATGTTTGTTGTTAATTTTACAAGAAAAAAATTTAATCTTAATGAAAAATAACACCAAAGCATTTTTTTTTAAACTACAATCTGTTCCTGAATTAGGATTCTCTTGCCAACGTAAATAATGGAAGCCAAAGTACTTTTTAAAATATCCATTATAAGTTATCGTTTCCCTAATTAATTTGTCCCTGAAACACTCTTGGCCAGAGTTCCAATAGCCTCCTATTTATACAGCCCTCTGAAGTTTACAATACTTTGTTCTAAATGCTAACAAAAACTTTTTTAAGTCTGAAGGAAATTGAGATTTGGACAGGTTGAGGGATTTGCTCACTATTATAGAAATGGCAGGGCTGGGAACTGAAATCTGAAAGGCGGCCTTCTGATGCAAGACCAATGCTATATCCCTCATGTGATGTCAATGAATTCATTGATTAAATGAATTTAAATTCAATGAATTCAAAGGAAGATAGGAAAAATTTTAGGGAAAGTGAAGAGAAACAGATTTTTTATATAATTAAATATGAATTTTATAAGTTTGTGATTTTGTAAATAATTCTCTTTTCCTGTTCAGTGTTGATGAAATTTTCATGTTTGATGTGCGTCAAGTACAGAAAAACAAAAATAAAACTTTTAATGAGAAAAATTTTGCATTTTATAAAAAAATAGTGAGTAGCTAGAATAACCATTTTCTCACAGAGTCCTATTTATAGGATCTCAAGCTATCCAACAGGAAGGGGTTTTTAATGATTATCTAAGGATTTATATCACACGAAGCATAGAGTTCATGTATATGTGCTTAATAAGTATAATTATGATCAGAATTTCTAGTAATATTTCTACTTTTTTTTAAACAAAAACTCCTGTACATCACCAAAATATCTAGTGCTCACTTACTCTTGATAAACTTGGTGGTTTTGGAATTCTGAAGTCTTTGGAACAGTAGAATGAAGATTTGCTTTCTGTACTGGTCAACTGACTCCCTAGGGAATAGAATGAAAGTATTACATTACTGAAACAGCTTTATTATCTTACTTAACGTTGAGTGAACAAGTGATGAAATACTAACAGAACTGAACTCATACTCACGGAGGCATGTGCTCAATAATACTGTTGAGAAGAAAGAAACCTTGGTGATCATTTGCTTTAGAAGCAATAAGCTTCTGGAAAACACCTAGTAATCCAGGCTAGAAGAAAAAAATAGTCATAATTAAATAGAAAAAAGAAACACTTCTTTGTTCTGCATATAAGTTAAACACGTCACCAATGTGTTAAAAAGATGATCAAAGATTAAAGGCAGCAATTTTAATACTAAGGTCTCTTTCAAATGCAATGAAAATACTGTACTGACATGAATTAACTATGCTTCTGGGGTCATTAAAAAAAAAAGGTAATCTTGAATGACATCACCTTTATAACTAGAATCTACACACCTCTCATCAAAGGCCAGAAATCCATACAAGACCAGAACTGCACCAATAGCTAGAATACAGACTCAACCCATCAAGTATTCAACCTTCCAATAAGCAATTCTTTGTCACATGGCCTTCAATCTGTTCATCAGAAGGTCCATCTTTGCCATTTGTCACACTGTATAATGGCATATCCCACTGAAAAAGTTCTAAATTCAAAGACTTTCCTGCTGCTTACTAATTTTTGTTAGCAACTCTTCATAATTACTTAATGTCTTACAATTAACAAAACATTTACTAAATTTACAATGACCCTGCAAGATAGTACAAGTACTTTTTTATCCCCATTTCACCAATATGGAAACAGTCAGAGGGGTTAAGTGACTTGCCCATGATCACACTGCTAGTAAGTGCCTCTAACCTAGGTTTTCTAGCTCCAGGTATGGTGTTCCTTCCACTACATGTCACTATATGGTACCACTTGCATACCTAAAGAGCATGGATAAGGAAGAAAAATGGCTGTGAAACTCTAAGCCCTTTAAGCCAATAGGTTTTTTTATTTTATTTTTATTTTTGTATTTCATAAAAATAAAAAGTGTTTCTGGTAAGGTCAAAAGTATTCTTTTTATGATTTTTCTCATGGGATTACAGATTTAGAGTATAAAGGGATCTTAGAGGTCATCTATATATGATATACCTGAAGCTCAAAGACATTAAGTCATTCTTACAAGGTCAGTCAGTAAGTACTTAGCAAATTCAGGATTCAAAAATTAGAGATCTCGTAGTACTAACTTTTCAAGTGTCAGGACTGTGCATATTTTAATAATCTAGATAAAAATAACTAAACTATCTATAATGTTTAAAATATTACAAAGCACTTTCCTCAAAACATCCCTGAAGCAGGTAATGCAAGTATTAATGAACTAATTTTAAAGAGGAAGAAACAAGAACCTACAATAATATTATCTACTGCTTCAATGTAACTCATCTTAATAAAAAATAAAACCATACTTTATTATCTTCATAAAGCTAGCTTTGAAAATTATAATTAGGAATCAAAATTAATCCAACTTACAATTTTATCTGCTGCAGCACTTGCTATTGTATTTGAACCTTTCTCCAAAAATGCCTGGAGGAGCCTCACCAGAGGAGGAATGTTCCCTGCTCTTTCCCACAGCACTGGCTGGAGAAGGTGAGGAAACAAGGACATGTAGGAAGATGGAATGCCATTTTTGTGTGTTTCCAGAAGCAAAGACATCACTTGAAAAACATAGGGAATAAACTCTATTTGATGGAAGAAAAAATATTCACTTTAGAATCAATGTAACCAATAACCGCGTCATACAGATGTTCACCCCTAAACTTGCTACAATTTGCAATCGTCACTCTCACTCTGTAGTTCAGCAACAGAGCACCTGCCACTCTTACCTTGTACGTCACTCTGCAGAATTTCTGTAAAGACCATAAACAAGGCCTCCTCAAAGTTTACAACAGCAGCAGGGTTGGCCTTGCAAGTTATCCTTATAGATAAGCATATTGCCTCAAACATGTAATGATTAAAGTGAGGTTTACTTGGGTTCTGAAAGAGAAAACAAAAACCAGTGTAAATTACTTTATGGGTAGCACTCAGGTAGCTACTTTAAACTGCTGATGAAGTGCCTTTATTTCACTTTATAATAATGGCTCAAATTATGGGATGTTTTACAGTGTACAAAACCCTTTTTTGGACAACAGCAATTATAAATATTTGTACAGACAGGTACAGAAAGCTGAGGTTTGAAGGGATGCAACTTTGCACAGCAGGACCAAAATTTACAATCAGTTTAAGAACTGGATGTGCCAAAGGAAAAAAAGAATTCCATTGACAATTGATAACTGAGTATTCAACTTCCACATAAAAAACCTCTAGCAAAGGAGAATTCACCACTTCCCAAAGTAAATCTAATGGTTAGGAAGTTATTCTTTACATGACATGAAATATACTTCCCCATAATGTTTCTAGTTATTTCTTCTGGAGTCAAGCAAACTAAGTGTAGAATCCCTCTCCTACATGGCAACCCCCAAAAGTTGTATTATGTTCCCACTATCTTCAAACAATCCTCATGTAGCATGGCCACCTGACTACACACTAACCTAGCACATCTTATCTGGATATAGTCCAGCTTGTCAAGGTCTTCCTTAAAATGTGACTCCCAGAAATGAACTCTAGGTGTGATGATTTAAGAAAGGAAGATGGGATCAGAACTACACAATATAGGCATGGCTCTTTCTACTGTGCCATACTTCCCTATTTGTATTAATTATTTCATAAGAGACCCTAGAAAGCAGCTATTCAAATTTAAGTTTTATATAAGTAAACTTAAAATTCATTTAAGCTAGGAATTTTTATGCATTTTTTATTCTATTGCAAAAACAAAGTAATTGCAAAAGCAAACTAAGGTAGAAACAAAGACCTTTCCTTCACCCTTAAAAAAGGATTCAAAATGTTATGCTAGCCTGGAGTCTTTAGATTAATCTGAAAGAAAAACCCTTATCAGTCTTGCTTTAGATATCAAGTCAGAAATCATAAGTAGCTACCCATCAGTCACAAGGACTCTTCACGCAATCATTACAGCCAGGAACCCTTGAATGATCGACTCAAGAAGACTAGAGTATAAACTAAAAGGAGAAAAGAGAGTCTCTTGATTATTTCAATTACCAGTTGGGAAAAACTCTTGAGAAGAGAGGTCAAAGTCAAACCTGGTGATTTTAGGAAACTGATTTTCCAAGGGTGTGCCTTGTCTGTTAGATGTTAACTCTAAAGTATGTAATAATAGTTTTTCATACTATGAGATTTTCCCCATTCAAAGTTTCTATATTACTTTTTAAATGTCTTGTGTTGAGAGATGTCTAAGGACATAGATGATTGTGGACGTTTTTTTCTTCAAGAAAAATTTTTATAAATTGTTCTGGGGAGACTTTTCTGCGTCTAGAATGCAGAGTACACTACTAATATTCTTCTAACTTTTCAGGATATATAGCAAAGTAATTACATAATCAGTGAATTTTAGAGCAGGAAAAGACATTAGAGATCGTGTAGTGACATAAATAATTGTTGTATGACCTAATCAAAATTAAATAGCTAAAATACTAAACCACATCTTTTCACATAGTAGCTGCAAACGGACACTAAAAAAGGGAAACTGTAAACTGTGAAGCAACCATCAGTTTTTAATCTAATACGTTATCCCAAACTATTTAAATGTAAATCTAACAACTGCTTAAGAACTGAGTAGGACGTAAGAGTAAAGGAAGAAAACAGGAAACAGAAGACAGACTCACTGACAAATTTTCTTGACAATAAGTTTCTGAAGATAGAACAAAAGCCTAAAACACAAATTTTACTGGGAGCTTTTTGTTATAAAATTCTTTTTTAGCTATAATGTTAAATGAAAATACAATGAATAATAGTTTCTAAACAAAGATGTGATTACAAAAAGAATTATAGTTTCTAAGCAGTTATCATTCACTAAAATGTC
Organism: Bettongia penicillata ogilbyi; assembly: GCA_023548195.1. NCBI lineage: Eukaryota > Metazoa > Chordata > Mammalia > Diprotodontia > Potoroidae > Bettongia > Bettongia penicillata. The sequence goes on along the minus strand of JAJHZJ010000292.1, from coordinate 20,386,865 downwards.
TATTGCATATGGAGTCAAATTTTCCTCAGAGTCCAACGTCACTCCCTGAAAATAATATCAAATTTTGGCAATCTTGTTGGCCAATAGGGTACCATTTAGCAAAATGTTGGTCTGATACACCTCCCCTCAAAGTCTAATTTATTATAAAGGAGTACACAGAGAACTACAGTGTGATTTGTATTTTAGAACTGTCTCTTCTTTACCTTACTAACAGCTAACAGTTTCTGTGTAAGTTGGGTGATGAGAGTGGGGATATATGGAATTATGGCTTCCTGCAGGAGAGAAAAGCTTCTCATGATAGCTGTAAAAGAAAAAAAAGGAAAAAAGAAATCAGGCTTAGTCAAAATTCCAAAACACAATAGTAACAGCTGAAGAGAAAAAAAAAGCCTCTGATTCCACTGTGAAATGGACTATCAGGTAGACTAATTAGGTAGTCACTAGAATACTGAGCCTGGAACAAGAAATCTGAGATCAAATTTGACCTCACTTATTAGCCATGTGACCCTGGGCACGTTATTTCACTTGTCTGTCTCCTATTCCTCATCTGCAAAAAGGAGATAATAACAGCATCCACCTCTCAATGCTGTTTTATCAAATAAAATATTTGGAGTACAGGTCTCTGCAAACCTTAAAGTATGATATAAATGTTAGCTATTATTATGTTAATAAAATTTCAAATATCTATTTCACATCTGATAATCCCTCAACATTTATGGAGGGTAGAACAGGAGCACCTGTGAATATGAAAAACCACAATTAATGCTAGACTCCATCCCAAATTTTTATTTTTAATAATTTTAATCATATTTACTTAACACACAAAACAAATGAAACACACCTCATAAAAAAGATAGCTTCTAAGTGCGGCAGATTAGTATCTCACACACTAAGTTGAGTCTTCTCAGCTACCTGTGTAGCTACAGTAACTACTTCACAAATTGATTTCCTTCCACAAAAAGTGCAAGATACAAAGATCACTGTGAGAAAATCAGTTGATAGAGACTGGATGGTAGAGAGACAGAAGAGGTGTTCCCAAAGAGAGTGCGCATAGTCAGTAGTTCTTTAGCACACTAAAACTTTTAACAAAAAATTTAACTGTTTATAATAAATTTATGTGTGTATATTTATGGTAGTAAATGTTAAAACAGATATTTAATATATAATATTTCTGCATTTATGATTTACTAAAATGTTTTAAAGTTTTCTTCACATACATACCTACTCAGTAATTTTCTGCAAAAAACCTCTAAAAATTCCCATCTAATTATGGATAATCAACCTCAGAATAACCAAAACCATGAATGTGAAACCTGAGAATGTCAAGGGATGACTATAATTGTCTGTTTGCTACATAATGAGCCCTCAACGTTTTAGCTTACAATAGTTTCCATGGGCTCTTTTAGTCTACCTAAGGCAAAGACTAGGAGAAAAGGAAAGAGAGGAGACAGCAGGGAAGCTATAAATTTGGGAACAGCAGAAGGCCTCAAGTGCCACCAGTACTAACAAGGTTGACTACACCTAGTCTAAAGGATATGGGAGCCTCTGCTTTGAGGATAGAGGTGTAATGTTAATATACGGTTAATGGGGTGGTGGGGGTGGAGAAATTAAAGATATTCTCCATCCATTAATAGGCCTTAATACCCTCTGTTAATTTAGGGCTCTGAAAAGTACGTAAGTGCTCTGAGGTGAAGTTTTACTTTGAGGCTTACTCACTGAAAGTGTTCATTTGGCCAATCAAGACTCTGGGCAGCCATTAGAGAGCCCCTCTGGTTTTAAAAACCCAGACGTTAGTGCTTCTCTCTTTGCTAACTAAGCATGTGTATAACAGTCAGACAGTTGGATCTGTCTGTTGATCTGTGATGTATGTACTGCTTATGGTCAGACAGTTGGAAGCCCTGTCTGTTGGTCTTCACTTCTCTGCTTGTATTTTCTGTGTTGGCATGTATGTTTGATTAAAGTAATTGTTCACCTGGAGGACCTTAAGCCTGACTGAATGCAAGTGGATAATCTGATCCTGCCTGGAACTGACATGAAGTCGGGGAGATACTGTATCCCTGTAATGTCCCTACTCTTGGTGGCAATTTCCTATAGTCAAAAGGGTTGCAATACCAGATCTATTCAATTATAGATTGTTGGTAGGGGAACATCGGAGGTTAAGTCTAAAATTAAGCTATTAGGCATAGGACTTTAGACCAACAACAATAAGTAAGGGTCCTATAATTCTTAGTAATACTGTGGAAACAATTAGGTCAAGAGCTTGTGAAGTTAGCAACTTAAATGCTATTTGTGTCTCAGTTGGTTGATGTTTAAAAACAAAATTTTTTTGTGGCCCATATTGTAAATGCTTTAAAAAGAAGTATCACCTGACCAAAAGTTTGAATTGTTTTATCTATTATAAACTGAGTTAAAAAATGAAAATTCAAAATTAAAAGGAAAAAAAGTAACTGTTGACCCCTCAAAAGTTGCTGCCTTTTGAGAAAAGCAGATCTAAGAACCTGTACAGCAGGCCTTCCTATCTATGCGAGTGTCCTTGCTTTTACAAGAGGATCCAAAGAAATGCCACTAATCTAAAAAAAAGGAACAACAGGAAACCTACACAAGTCACATAGAACTACACTGAAGGCTAGAATTGTCAAAACAGTCCACCACTACCAAATTGGTCAGAACCAGATTAAAACATAACTGGAAAATATTGAACAAAATCAAAAGAGACAACAATACTTTTTAAAACTAAGTCAACAAGGATCCTGCTTATGGGGATTCTTATGCAAGGATTAGTTCCCCTCCACTCAGTTCTATTTGAGTTTGATATCATTGCTCTAAACAAATGTTATGCAAACACTTTGCACCTCTGTGGAAAACACTAATACAACCACAGAATGAGGAAAACCATTTTTGCAAAGGAATAGGAGATCTTGAAATTGCTTTGTAATGAAACAAGACAAGGAGCTAGCCATTTCTTCAAGGAGAGGGTGCCATTTTTGAAACTTTTTTTCCTGCAATAATCTCAATCTGTAATTAAAATGCTGCTTTCCTATTACATTTCCTAAATGTCTTGGAAAATTTTCTTAAACATCATTTTGGCATACCCATACAGTTTCTAAGGCTCATAACGAGGTACAATTTTGAGTAATTATTGCCTGGAATTTGAAATCAGACACTTAGTTATGGTCCCAAGTTATGCTAGAGAAATGCTCACCTTTCATTATATACTCATTTTCCGAAGAGCCAGGGAGTGTGAGTGCTTTGAAAAGGTTTGTTAGCAGAATCTCTACAAAGGGTGCAATTTCTGCAGCTGTAATACTGTAAGATAAACACAATTTCCAATCAATACTAAACAATTATTTTTACTGTGGATTACCCTAAAGCAAAAATTTTCATTCTAAACCAATTTCTGCCACTCTGCAAGCCAATAGGCTATTTCCCACCAGATGACTGACTGTTCTGAAAATAATGATGGGACAAACCAAAGCCAAACTTAATTAGAAAGGCATTTTTCTCCCCAGAAATAGAAGTATGGGACACATATACTCAAACCAAATAGCCCCAAAGAATTTGTTTTTGAGCACTCACTGTTTTTCCTCTATCTACTACTACATGAAAAGCATGATTGGAGTAAGAGAAATGGTTCAAGGAAGGCACAATTCACAATTTTCACTAAATAGGCTCAGTAAGGCTTCTCCATAAACACCTTCCAACTATGAATGTCATAGTTCTGGTGTCAGAAAACTCAACTGTATCCACATCCAGAAAAAGAACCATGGAATTCAACTATACAAAACTGTACGCCATCTTGGGGAGGTAGAGGGGAGGGAGAGAAAAATAATCATCTAAGTTATATGGTAGTTATTGTAGAACACTGAAAATAAATAAAATTAATTTAAAAAAAATCTCACAGTATAGTGTTGTTGGATCCTTTCATGGTAAACAGTCTTTCAAGAGCATGAGCTGCATATGTATGAACCACAATACTTTCTGCTTGAAGATGATTGATCAGAAGAGGAATGGAAGCCAAAAGTTGCTCTTTAGGTACCTGAATAATTCAGAAATTTCAGTAAAAATGTGTACATCTAGATGATCAGATATAAATCAAAGAAAAAAGATTTTTACTTACATCTGGAAGTTCATTTAATTTAAAAGTTTAAAAGTCATTTTAAAAAACATACTGTACATGTGATTTCACCAGCAAGGTGTTTCTCACCCAAAGACCCAGGTCCAGTACAAAAAAAAAAAAAAAAAAAAGTAGGCTGACTCCTCGAACTGCCTGGGAGCAAGAGACTTGCCCAAGGCTGTCCTAATGTGTTTCAAAGACAGGATCCAATCCCAGCATTTCTACTCTGAAGCATTACTACTCCATTCACGATGCCAAGCTGAACAATGATTTGCTATACTAACTTTTTAAAGAACCAACCAGAGATTCACAGTGGAATAAATCACTTTAAACTCAATACAGTATAATGTCCTTATATAACTGGCAAGAATCTTGCAAGTATGTGGGTAAACTGAAAAATGTCAAAATCAGGGAAAAGATTTAAGTTATGCTAACAAAAGGAAATTATGAAAAATCAAAGTTCTGAAAAATTTGATGCCAAAGGGTTACCAAAAATATATATTCAGTAAGTCTGTTCAAAAATGAAAGACAACACTATTATTTCTCATTGTATACTAAATATTCCAGCTTAAAGAATATTCCCATCTAAAAAAATCAGAACCCAGATATTTACATTGATCTTAAAAGTTCTTTGGGGAGAATAAAAAAGTATTTTAAAGGGGTTAGAGCTTGTTAAAGTATGTGAATCAGAGAGGAAACAATCTGTTAATGTTAAAAGATTCACCATTGTTGACAAAACTGAAATTGCTTTCCAAATAACAGAGAAAAAAAATAATTAAGGAAAGAGTGAAATTATTTCAAATGTTAGCAAAATTTATTTTATAAAACTTATTATTAAAGGAAAATAGATGATAACATTCTTGGTAAAAGGGCAAGAATTTTAATGTATAAAAGCATTAAGAGGTTTAGGAGGTAAATAGTGATCAAATAAGAAAAAAAACTTACTTGATTCCTGAAAATCATGATATATTTGATACCATCAGCTTTAAGTACAGGAAATTCATTCACTATTAAAGAACAACAGAACAACATGGTAACTCAAGTCATAAACAAGGAATCACTAAACAGCAAAACATAAGTAAATCATTGCAAAACTTTAGACATCTGGATGTAAAATTTGGTTTTACTTATGCTTAAATTCCTTTTCCAATCCTTTAGGAAAAGTCAGTTCTTAATAGTTAAATAGTAACAATTACAAAAAGATTTCATATATGCAGTTCTGCTATTAATACTTATTTTGATAACATGAATTTTTTCCACAGCAACTGATACTAGGGGACATTTTAAGCATAATGTCAATTTCAGGGTTGGCTTATGCAAAACTTCTAATAGAAACATCAAGAACGCAGGAAAGTGTATGATTTCACAATAATGCACTAGCTGTAATCCTTCTGACACCCAATGCCACATGCAAAGTTCAGGTCTTTGCCAAGGTAAAGTGCCTGATTTACAGTGTATCTTCTGGTACAGTAAGAGTTGTGGGCAGAAGAAGGTTGGTCGGCTGTTCCACTTACCTACTTGCAAATAGAAGGGGTGGTCAGGGGGCCCTAGAACTTGGACCTGAATAACTTGTCAGACACTATGCCAAGCCCCGTCAAAACCAGAACTGGGATAAGCATCAGGTTAAGGCCAAGGACTATGCCACATTTTATTGTAGTATCTATGTTTAACTACTTAACATGTTTAAAATCATAATATCATTTTTATCATGTTCCTTTATTTATCACTGATGAAGTTTTTGAGAATTATGCTCCTAACCCTAGTCTTCCCATATGCCTTGTGCTTTTTTATCACGCAATTACACATGGCACATTGCTTTTTGGGGAAAGCTTATGTCATGTTAGAGTAGAAGTAATTCTAAGTACTTTCCTTAAGGCAAGGTCTTCAGCCTGGCCAAGTGCAATAAGTAAAACCAATATATATAAACACTCCACTAAATTTACTGGGTAACCCAAAAATCTAATATAGAGGAGCCATAGCACAGCTCTTACCCACAGCTAACCCCCAAAACCAAGAGAATAAATGCACCCTCAGCTCTCCAACACCAGGGAAATAACTAACTGAAAGGACTACCATAAAAAGTAGGAATAAATATCTGTAATTTTAAAAGTCCTAATGGACAAACGCCACACCAATGGTGGATGTTATACAGCTTGGTGATGTAGTGGATAGAGTACCGAACCAGGACACAAAAGATCTGAATTCAAATCTGGTCTCAGACACTTAATAAGTATATGATCCTGGGGAAGTCTTTTTTAACTTCTGTCTACCTTGGTTTTCTCATCTGTAAAACAGGTATAATAACAGCATTACTTGCCAAAATTGTTGTAAAGATCAAATATTTGTAAAGCCCTTTGCAAAACTTAAAGCATTGTATAAAAGCTTACTGTTAGTTATTATGGGATATCAGGGTCAGACAACTTTATCTTCAATATATAAACCTGAAAATTATGTTTCTTCTTTTTTTAAGGACAAATGTTCTCTCTGAAGCAAAAATCAAACCAAAAAAAAAAAGAAGAAGTACCTTCCAAAAATCTTTAAAAATTTCATTAACCTCTATGGGACTGCCAGAGTAATAAAAATTTTTGGTCCTTAATGATATCTTTTCAATAATCAGATTCAATCTGTAGAACCAGAGCCTATTAACAAAATGTGGGGGAGAAAGTTAACATAGCTCAACTTACCATTGGCTGATTTCAAATCAGGCTGAATGTGACTCACAAAGAACTCAGTAAGATTTACAAGTTCATTTGCTTGTGTAATTCCATGCTGAAAAATAAATTTAAATACAATTGGAATTAAAATCCTCTAGATTCTAACGTAGAATAATAGAAATACGGGGAGTTTAACAAACATCTATTTTAAAACAAAGACTAAGACTTCAAAACATAAATAAAACATTCCATACAAAGTATCAAGCAGGGTTTGAAAATTACAGAATAGTGAACAAAATTCTATCATAAAGCAGTGGAAAAGTACTGAGAAAATACCCCTGATATATTTTAGAAACCAAGGCTCTGAGCTCAGGTAACAAATATGATATCTAGTAATTATTTTCACCCTCAATAGACAGTAGGCCACCTTGTACCACCAGAATCACACTCTCTGAGCAAGGTTAAACAGAGAATTATGACTGTGTAATAATAGAAAGAGTACTGGGAAATACAAGAATCAAGAGAAACATGGAAAGGTAAAACAGTAAAGAGAAAATCATGAAACTTATTAAAGTTGAACTGTTTACAATCCTACATGGAAAGATGATATTTATAACTCATGAGACCTCTTTCTCAGTATTAGGGTAGTTGGAAGAAATAGATAGATAGACAGACAGATAGATAGATAGAGGGCACAGGGTAAGTTAAATATGAAATGATGGTATCTAAAAAATAAAAGGGGTGAGAGAGGGATATATTGGGAAAGGAGAAAGGGAGAGATAGAATGGGGTAAATTATCTCACATAAAATAGGCAAAGAAAAATATAAAGAAAAAAAAGTACTGGAATTAGAGACAAGAAGACCTGAATTCAAATCCCAGCTCTACCTGTACTACCATGGTTATTTGTGAGAAAGGTGTTTTGCAAACCTTAGAATACCAAAGAAATGAGTGATTAAGTACATCCTACACTGGAAATATCAATCACTAGCATCCAAGAGTTACAAAATATCCTCAACAGAGAGACAAATAAAGCCAGTCTACAATCACCATTATACTAATATTTCTTGACTGGAAATTACAGCACACTATAATTGTAATGTATAATATAGGTGATCTAGCCCCTTTTTAAAGGTGAGAAAAATGAAGTCACAAAAAGGTCAACAGTTTTATCTCACGTCACACAGTTAAGACAGTACAAAACCAGTACTAGAACTTTTTTCTATCCAGGGTTCTCTTTCACTACACTATTCCCCCCTACCCAGAAAATAATTTCTGAAAATGAAAGACATTACTCTTTGCGTCTGAGCTTTGGAAGCTAATGATGTTACTAGATAAATAGCTGCATCTTTGTGTTTCCAGTTGACAGCTGGGTTCTTGGCATATTCCTGCAGCATGGAATTGACATAACCAGAGAAGATTCCTGTCACAGGTCCTTCAAAAAACTTGCATAGTCCTCGTACTAGATCACAAGCAGCCCTGCGTCTGGTATCAATATCTGTAAAAATCAAAAAGGGAAAAATGATCGTAGGAAAGAGAAAAAATTAGCAGAGAAAGACATAAACTACTATATAGTAAACAGATGAAAAAAACCCAAGAAAAGAAAAATGATCTGCGATGGCAAAACAAACAGAAATTAACCTAAGGAGATAAGAAGTCTTTTGTAACATCATTTGTAATGAGGGCCTATGAAATCATAAACTATGAGAATTTTTATGCTGCTAGTGATGCATTACATGAAGGAATTTCAAGCTAACAGCACTAAACTACTAACAAGCTCACATTTACATTTTATAATTTACTAAATACTCTTCTCAAAGCAATCTAGTAAGGCAGCAGGGTATCAACCAAAAATGAGGTTCAGGAAGATTAAGTAAAATGTATACAATCACACAGCTAGTAAGTCCTAGCCAGAACCTGAACCCAGGACTCACTCTCTGTGAGGCTGTGAACAAGTTGCTGACCATCTCTGGGTCCATGTCCTGAAAAGAGGGGATTGAAGGCACAGGAAAACAGAGCTGGAGTCAGCAAAGTTAGTCTGCAGGGGAACCAAATCCATCCCATATGGATTTCTGTAAGCTAAGTATGGTTTTTACATTTTAAAATAAAGCTTTATTGTACTTAAAAAATTAAAACACATTCTTACTCAGGGGCCATACAAAAATAGGCCAACCCCTGGCCTGGATAATCTCTAAGGACCCTTCTGGCTCAAAAAACACTAACTATATGCTCTGCTGAGTGCTGGGGACCCAAAAAAAGCAAAAGATGTATCTTGCTCTCAAGGAACTAACAATCTAATAGAAACAGCATGCAAACAATTATGAACAAACGAGGTATGTACAAGATAAATTAGAAACAGTCAACATGAGAAGGCAGCACTATTAAGGGGAATTGCAGGGAAAAACCCCTCCGGAAAAAGGTAGAATGTTAGCTGGGCCGTGAAAGACAACAGGGAGAGGTGGAGATGGACATGAAGTTGGGGAGATTTTCCAGGCTGGAAAAAGAGGAAGTCAGTTATGAAGGGCTTTGAGTATTTCTGCATTCATAACATCTCCCCAATATAGTCTCTTCCCTCCTCTGACACTGCTACTCCTCTGGTGGAAAATCTTATCAGCTCACAATAGAGTGCTGGTTGGTCTCCCTACCTTGTCTCTCCCTTCTCTGGTCCACCTATCACTCAACTGTCAGAAATTATTTTCCTAGAGCCCAGGCCTGACTGTGTCCTCCCATACTCCATAACCAATACAATCAAGTTCAGTGTCTCTATATCACCTCCAAGATCACATATAAAATCTTGTTTGATATTCAAAAAACAAGGAAACTGAAAGAAAAGTTTTTATAGCAAATTCTCTGATAAAGGCTTCATTTTCCAATCTATAGAGAACTAAACCAAATTTATAAAAATGAGATCCAGTCTCCAATTGATAAATGGTTCAAAGATATAAACACATAGTTTTCATAAGAGAAAATCAAAACTAACAATAATTACATGAAAAAATACTCCAAATCACTATTAGATAAGTACAAATTAAAACAAGTCTGGGATACTCCCTCACAACTACCAGAAATGACAAATGCTGAAGGGGATCAGGGAAAAACTGATACAACTGTGGTAGAGTTGTGAACTGGTCTGGAGAACAATTTGGACCTATATCTCAAGGCAGGTCAGCATAAACTGCAGCCCACCAAAGGACAGTAAGCAACCAGTGGGTCACAGGCCTATCTCAAAGGCTATAAAACTTAATACATCTTGACCTAGCAATATCACTACCACATCTGCATGTTCCAAAGAGATCAAGGGAAAAAGACTTATATGTACAAAAACATTTATAGTAGCTCTTTATGTAGTAGCAAAGAACTGCAAATTGGGAAATGCCCATCAGTTGGGGAATGGCTGAATAAGTTGTGGTATATGAATGTAATGGAAATGATGAACAGGAAGACTTCAGAAAAACCTGGAAAGACTTAAATGAATTGATGCTGAGTGAAAGAAGCAGAACCAGGAGAACTTTGTACACAGCAACAACCACAGTGTGCGAGAAATTTTTCTGGCAGACTTAGTCCTTTATAGCAATGCAAGGATCTAAAAAATTCCCAGTGAACTTTTGAGGCAAAACGCCTTCCACATCCAGAGAAAGAACTATGGAATTGGATGGTAGAATGAAGCAGACCATTTTCTTTTGTGTTATGTTTTGTCTTGTTTGGTTTTGTTTTATGGCTTCTCCCATTTATTTTAATTCTTCTATTCAACATGACCATGGTGAAATTGTATTTAATAGGAATGTAGGTGCAGAACCTATATAAGATTGCAAGCCGTCTCGGGGAGGGAGAAGGGAGGAAAAGAGGAGAGGGATGGGAAAAAAATCTAGGACATATGGAAGTGATTAAAGAACACTGAAAACAAATAAAATAATTATTTTTTTTTTAAAAAGAAAGAAATGAAGTGAGGGGTGGTTTCAGAAAAATCTAGACTTTTACGAATTGATGCAAAATGAAGTGTGAACATTATGCACAATAACAATATTATAATGACAATCAACTGTGAAAGACTTAGCTACTCTGATCAGTACAATGATCAAAGACAATTCCAAAATACTTATGATGAAAAATGTGATCCACCTGCAAAGAGATAACTCATGAACTCAAATGTAGATTGAAGAGTAGATGTTTTTTCACTTAATTTTTCCTTCTCTTTCATTAATTTTGCTGCATGGTTAATATGGAAAGATTTTACATAACTTCACATATATAATGGTATCATATTCCTTGTTTCTCAATGGGTGGAGGAAGGAGTGGATGGTAATGGGGAAATGTGGAACTCAAAATAAAAAAATGAATGCAAAAAAATAAACAATTTGATGAAATATTCAAAGAGTAGCTAAGGAGGTGGGGGAAAGGTATATTCATAAATAAATGCAATTCAAATGGAGAAGATACCAATCAAAAATAGTATCAACAAAGAGAAAAAGATTACCAGATCCTTCCAAATCCCTCCTTATGTATTCTTCAGAATTATCTTCAAAGGCCTCCTCATCAGCAGCTGCAAAACAAGAGTTGATATATGACACATGCAAAATTGAAACAATTTTACAAGTCATCTCATTGTGCTGCTAAGTACTTGTAACTTTAGTTTTATTTCACAGAAATACCAAGGTTGCCTCAACTGATTAGATGGCTATTTTTGTTCAGAGCTGCACTGCAGGTATCATTTTGAACTATGGCTAGCATCAAGTCCACTGAGACAGCAGTCAAACATTGCCACCGTAGGATCCAGATGTCCCAATGCATGTTTTACAGGAAAGGTGCTCTACAAATTTGCTAACTTACTTAACCTAGTATATTACACATTATGCTCCCAGTCCCTAGAAGAAAGGATGCCTCTTTGGTAGAGATGGCACAGTAAAAAAGCACAAATCAGAACCTTACAATTAAAATCAACATGAAGCAGAAACCAACTAAGGTTGCAATTTTATATTCTGAAAGTATCTGATCATTTTGCTTCACGGAAGATACAAACAATTGCCAAGATACCAGAAAACCAAACCAAACTGTATAGCACTCCATCGAATAAGCTAACAGGTTAAACCAGAACTGCACAACATACAGCCAAGCTCAAGGGCTACTTGTGGCCCACCAGAAATGTAAAGGATGTGAAAGTAATTTGAGGTAATGAGTGCTTTGTCTGTACCTCAATTAACCTGCCTTCCACTAGTAAATACTGTGCCCATCATGTAACTTGGTAGATTGGTTGCCACGATACAGTATCTCCTGTTTGTCACGTGACCCTTGGCAACCAACCATTGTCAGTCTGTCTCTAGTCTAAGAGGAGCGATTTCAGGATAATATGTATAATTTAGTGACACTGACTGAAATTTCCCTTTTTAAAAAATATGGTTTATTTGAAAAATAGTTTAATTACTAATTAAACTTTTACTTGGAAAGTAAACCACTAAAAACCTATCTAAGGCCCAAAAAGTTTAGATTATTTTAATTTTGTCCCTTACCTACTGCCAACTGTGCAGGACTGGGTTACACTACTTTTTATCTTCCCTTAAATCCAATAGCACTATAGAAAAGAATCTTTTTTGTCAAAGGGTTCTAAGGAAATGTTTCCAGAGAGTTTTAAAAGTCTAAAAATATCAGGCCCCATTAAGAAGACTGCTTTTGTCTGAAGGGTCTAAGCCTAAGTTCAATAAAGACCAAAGAAGGAAACAGCTGAGAAAACATCAGCTTTCTTCTCAAACTTAAAAATGCAGACTGCATAAATCTGAATAAATAAGTATACAAGAATGTAAAAGAGCACGGATGACATCCTATGAACCTATAATCTGGTTGTTTTAAAACCAAGAACCCATTAATTCAATAAGCTAGTTGCAGAAATGACAATAGTTACCTCTAAATTCCATGTTAGGAACAATAACTTTTTCGCAGATACTTGTGAGCGTATTCTGATCTTCAAAGAGATTCTTATAATGAGGTCTTTCACAAACTGAAGCCAGAAATTGAATTGCATTACTTACCAACTAGAATAAAACACAAAAAAGAACACTTAAAAAACATAAACAAAGATTGTATTTCTTGAAAAATGAAACTCTAAGTATCTGTTCTGATCATCTACTTACCAAATCATATTTGACTTCTTGGCCTGTTGTTACTAATAAATTCCAGATTGCTGTGACAAATCGAGGCAGATATGGCTGGAATTCTTCATCATATTTTTGGGCATAGAGTGCAGCATTATCACAAATTTGAGATTTTAATAACTCCAATAAGCCCGCCTCCTCTTCATCCTCACATAAAAGAAAACTGAAAACTCAAGTACACTACACCATGAATTTAGAAAACAAAACTGAAGACTAAAACTCAAGCTACTAAGGATTAAGTTCTCTAAATTTTACTATTCAAAGAATTAGTATAATACAGGATGGGTAACCTGTGGCCACAAGGCCACATGTGGCCCTCTAGCTTCTCAAGTGCAGCCCTTTGAATCTAAACTTAAGGGGATTTATTCTGTGAAGTTTGGATTCAGTCAAAGGGCCACAGCTGAGGACCGAGAGGGCCGTGATGTGCCCTAGAAGCCACACATTTCCCATTCCTGGTGAAAAACATGAAGATTCATTTGCTCAATCAACCATCTGGGGCAGTAAATGACGAAATATTTTCAATTTTACACTTTTCTAAAATTACATTTAAGGGAGCTTGCTGAATCATGCTCTCAGAATACTCTCTGCCTTCCAAGTTTCAAACAGAAACTATCTGGACATTAAAATGAGATAAAATAAGACATTTTACAGAGAACCTGGAAGCTAAAGAAACAAATTATATTTCTTTAGAACATGTAATAGGTTGTTAGTTAAAAAACATGGTCTGAATGTTTTTTAATCAAATATTCCAGTGAATTTGATAAAGACGCTTCTTCATGTTAATGTGAAAACAGTAGTAACCTAAGAGCATGTATTTGTCAGTATCATGTGTGGTATAGGAACACGTTCCTGAACCAAAACCTTTCAGCAACTGGCTCTGTAAATCCTACAGAACTTCCTCAGAACATGGAGGTGAAATAATTTGCTCAGGGTCAAACACTTGACTAAGTGTCAGAGGGAGGATTTAAAGTCAGGTTTTCCTGCCTCCAAGTACAAACCTCTAATCAGATGCCAAGCTGCCTCCAATATAAAATTACCACATAATAACCTCCAACATAAATCAATTAATTAACAAAAACTGGGAATCTATTATAAATAGTGCACTGTGCAAAGTCCCTATGGGGACAATAAACTATATGACCTCTTAAACAGTTTATAGAATAATGGGGAGATAAGGGGTCAATATCAAATGAAAAACTATGCTAGAGTTAAAAAACAGAGGATAGTAATAATACAAGAGGACACAGAGGGCATAACGTATTACCAAATGGGTAATACAAATTAATATTGAGGTTCCAGAGGGGAAAAATAAGACAATTTTAAAACCTCATAAAGTGTGTGCTTACTTTTCCAAATTACAGATCAGAAATTTAATTTTCGGATCAGACACTTCTTATTACTTGCTATTTTCCTTCATTTCCAATTTGGAAATAAAATGACTACTGTACTACTAAGTATCAGTTTTTCAAATAACAAGCTACTTTGCATACTTCAGAATTTTCACAATGTGAATAATCAATCAGCACTACAAGATTTAGAGCCAGAAGTGATTTTATAAATCATCTAAAATCCAAAGCCTTCATTTTATTGATGAGACCAAGTCTCTGAGTGGTAAAATGATTTGTCTAATATCACATTAGCAGTAACACAGTCAAGATTTGAATTCTGTATGTCTGGCCATATATCTCATTAACTATAATCTCATTAACTTTATCTCATTCATTTTCTTCAGACTGTTAAATCAAGCAACTACAAAATTCAGGGATGTGATGTTCTTATCCATCAACAAGTAGCTACTGCGTGCCTAATGTAAGTCAAGCACTGGAGATACAATGAAAAAAAGAGTCCCTGCCCTCAAGGCTTGTAACATTCTGTTGGAAGATATAGATGTAAATATATACAAAATAAATTTTTCTTATTGAGATTCATGGGGGCGAGATACAGAGTTACTAATAGCAGTGGGGATCAGGAAAGGTTTTGTGGAGAAGTTGGCACTTGAACTTTCACGGAAAGTAGGGATTCTAAGAAACAGAAGTGAGGAAGGATTTATAAATTTGTAGACTGAAAATAATTAAGGAGATTATGAAAATTAAAAGACAGAATTTATGGAGGAATCAACTGAAACATATTAACATCTGAAATGTCTGAATATTCTTGTCATATATTGTCTCATTTACACTGGAGTATTAAAGTACATTTATGGGAAAGTGAACCCCAGATATACTCAACCACCTTTTACAGCACTTTCTAGTGTTTTATATTAAGCCAGTTTCCTGGAATAATACCAATAAACAGTCAATGAGGAAGGTTAAATAAAAGACAACTAGTATGCTTTATGGGCAGCCAGGCAGTAGAGTGGACAGAGTTCTGGGCCTGCAGTCTAGAAGACTCAACTCTCCAAGTTTAAATCTGATCCCAGATACTCAAGACACTTACTAGTTGTGTGATCCTAAATGAGCTGGAGAAAGAAATAGCAAACCACTCTAGTATCTTTGCAAAGAAAATCCCAAGTGGAGTCACAAGGAGTCAGATAAGACTGAAATGACTAAATAAGAGTGTATCTTATATAATACTTACATCAGTTTGTAGCAGCTTATTATCCAAAGTTAAGAGGTTATGGAAATTATTCATCCATGTTTCCATATTATCTTCAAAAAATTCTGGTAGGTCCTAAAAAATTAATAGATGGTGGCCAAAGAAACTTCATTACAGTGAAACATTATGCTAATTTTTGTAAGTCCTTCAATTTCTACGTTCCTTTGTACATTCTCAATAAAGTCCAAACTCCTTACACTGGCAGTCAAGGATCCCTAAAATCTAGTTCTTCCAACTTATCTATTCTCACATTAAATCCCTGTGAGTACTCTATGATCAGGAAACTGGAGTGTTTACAATTCACCTTGCCTTTCTAGTGCCATTTTCCATACCTTCTCTAAACCCTGTCGCGTCCCAACAAAGCTAAAGTGATTTTGTACTCTAAGGTCCTGTAGCACTCCCTACCTCTCCATTTATCATTTGTATTAAGAGTATTTTCTGTACACAGCATTCATCAAATTAAAGAGCTACCATTGTTTTTCTCTTATCAATTTCAAAATCAAGTACCTTTTAATATACAGTACCTATGACAAGTGCTGAAATAACTCTTGAATTAAGGAATTTAACATGATCTTCTCAAATACATATTTCAAAACAGGAAAAGGTACAATGTCTCATATTTTATACATCGGGGGGAAAGAGTTGCAATCTTCCTCTGATATGTCATTGTGACAGAGAGAGAAATATTGAGTGCTTGGTTCTTGAAGGTTACACTCTGGCAGGTCCTATCAAAATGGAAAAACTTCCAGTATAAACCCAAGGACAGACTATTATCTAACTACAGCAGATGAGACTAATCACTTAAAGGTTAGCTACTGAGCAATGAAAACTTTGGTCAAAGCAATTAATTAGGCCATCTACTAAAGCAAACTGACTGGTTGAAAGAAGCTTCCAGAGAGAAAAAATCACAAATTTTTGATATACTCAAAGTCTTTCTTATACAGAATTCTGTGACTACCGAAATAACTAAATGAGAATGGGAGGAAGATGCTAAACTTCCTTAATGAAATATTAAGATCCAAGTATTTTTTATATCTTATAAAAGAAAAGTAGTAAGAATTAAGATGAAGCTTACCTGAAAATTTAAACTGTAGAACAGTTTTGTAATCAAAATTAAAGAGGAAAAAAGAACTTTCAGAGCAGCTGCATCATTTGCATGGGTGCTACAGAGTTCAATAGTAGCCTTTAAACAGAAAGAAGTTTAGGTATATAATCAGTAAAGCACACGCAGTCTCAGTCATAGATTCATTTCTCTATAATATAAATAAAAGCCTTTTATTTGTATAATGCAGTCAACTGCCAGGCTGGTTCTATTAACAGTTTTTAACCTAAACAAAAAGTCAGCATAAAAGTGAACGATCTTCTTAAAATACATTGGTTTTTATGAATTAACATCTATTTTCTATAAATAGCTCATATTAAACAAAAATCAAATTACGTCAGGAAAATGTTTTTAAGTTAAAATAAAACCCCAAATACTTTGTCAAAACAAGCTTTCAATAAAATTCCATATTTGATTTTTAAAATTTGAACTCATTTAATTTAAAATTCTCATCCATACCTTGAAAAGATTTGTCAAAGGTAGTGCAAAGGCATCTAAAACAAGTTTAATTTCAGTCCATAACTCGTTTGACTTAAATTCATGGCGATATCTAGGAAATAAATAAATGGCCATTCTATTTAAATTGTTTCAACACTTGACATTGGTGATCAACCTTTCTCCACATTCTCCTCAAGTATGGCTTCATGATATATACCTTCTCTACCTATATGACTGTCTCCTTCACATAATTTCTTAAATTAGCAAACGTCTAAATAGAGATGATGAAAATATGAAATTTTAGAAAAGCAAAAGCAAAAAAGGCATTAGTGCTGAGGAAATGACAAAAATTAGGATAGGACTTGTCTCCTCATGGAGCTTACAGGCTAAAATGATACATATACAATAACATATTTACTAATATATTTTGCAATAGTTAATTTTATTATCTGGTACCTTATAGTTTACCAAACATTTTATATACATTAACTCAGTTTAACCTCACAACAATTCCGAATGACATATGCTGGTGGGGTTCTGAAAAACAGGTTTAATAATGCACTGCTGGTGGAAATGAGAACTGGCCCAATCATTATGAAAAATACTAACGTGTTTATGCCTTTTGACACAGCAATAAATAACACTAGTTGGGCTATACCCCAAAGAGAAAAAGGAAAAAAAGTCTATAAAAATATTTATAGCAATTCTCTTTTTAAGATAGTAAAAAAAACTGGAAATTGAAGGGATACCCATCAATTAGGAGAAAGGCTGAACAAATTATGATATATGAATATGATAGAATGCTACTATACTATAAGAAATGATGAAAGAGGTGATTTAAGAGAAACCTGGGAAGATTTATATGAATTGATACAAAGTAAATAGAATCAGGAAAACAATTCTGACAATAACAATATTTTATAAGTCAAAAGACTAAAAGATTTAAGAACTCTAAAAACACAATGATCAACCATAATTCCAGAGGATTCATGATGAAACAACCTACCTATCTCTAGAGAGATAAGATTCAAGGACATGTTTTTGGACACACCCAAAAAGGGAATTTGTTGTGCTTGACTATTTATGTTTGTAATGGGCTGTTTTTCTTATCTTCTCAATGGGAAAAGTAGGTGAGGAAGAGAGAATGGGAGGAAGAAAATAAAACTGAATTTTAAATAAAGCGCTTGTTTTATTAAAGAGTCGGTAATTGAGCTTTAAATATAAAACCAGCAATCACAAAAATAAACTGTTTGCAATCCAATAAACATTTACAAAGCAACTATCATGCACAAGTACAATAAAGATGTAAATATATTTGAAAAGCAGAACTAAATGAGCATTTGGATCCTTAAAATATCTGAATTCATGCTTTCTGTATATATACACCCACACATAAACCCCATACCTTTTAAATAATGAATGTGCTGTGCGAAGAACACCATTGATAACATGGAAATCTCCACTCTGAAAACGATTGACCATTTCTGTCAGTAAGTCAGGCCATTTTTGAGGAAAATCTTCTCGGCCAATGATACTAATTGCATCACTCAGCTAGAAACAAAAAGAAATAATTCAATTGGGTGAAGTCTTGATAAAACAAGTCTAAAAAGATAATAAAACATTATATGATCCCACATTACCTGTTTCTGAATCTGTTCAGGACTGCTAAGCATCAAGTGCACTATATTGGCTTTAATGGCTATCCGATCTGCATCACAAATTTTGTTTGGTTCATCCTCAATCTAAAAGTAAAGTTTTGATAATTAACATATAATGATCATACACTCTCTTCTAAGTTCTTGGACAAAATATAACTAATTTTTCTCATTAAGGTGGAGAAATTTGAAAACTCCTTGCTACCCATTACCATTTCTAGATTTCCCTTCTACCTGCATCGTTCACTGATCTCTTCCCTTGAGGTCCATACAATCCACACACATCACCCTAATCAGAATTCTGACAGTGTTACTGACCTCTAGGATACCGTTCTTTCTTCAAGTTCAGTACCTGGCTCACAGTCTTTTCTCTCCCTTCCAACTCCAGCCCTCATAACAGGGGACTTCCACATACGTAAGGATACTCTCTCAAACATGCTCACAGCTCTCACAGTTCATCAACTTATGCACTTCAAATCTCTTCCTTCTCCATCCTATCTTAGCCACATATGGTCATTCCCTTGATCTTGTCGTCAACCACAAATACATCATATCTGGGTTCACGAACTCTGAAATTCTCCTATCTGATGACAATCTATTGTCATTCTACCTCCCTTTCAGTCTTGCAACCTGGTGTCTTCACCATAACCTTCAATCCCTGAAACTCCCAGTTCTTTCCCATGCCAACAATACCTTTCGATTAGCCGTACTCTCCTCATCCTGACTCTTTGGTAAACAAGTTTAATTTTACACTGCCTTCTTCTTGAATCCCTGCTCCCCTTATCATATTGCCATTCTTGCCCCATCAATTCTCACCCTGGGATCAGATCATTTCCACCATCTGCTGCCTTTGCTCCTACACATATACAGCTGAATGAAGCTAGGAAAAAAATCAGAAAGTCATGCAGAATGAGTCCACTACAAATTTTCGTTACATAACATCAACAGGGTCCTTATTATAACAAGGCAATCCTTTTACATCTCCCTAATTAACTCACAAGCCTATGTAACAAATTTTTTCACCCCTTCTCTAACCTTCCAAGGCTCTCCCTCCCCCCATCCTCTAAGCTAAGAACCTTGCTTCATATTTTCATGAAAAAAAATTGTTTTTAAGCCATTTACCCTCTTTTCTCCTCCTCCTCATCTCATATCACTCAGATGCCTTATCTCCTTATCCATCCACCCAACATAATCAGGCAGCCTTTCTACTTGCTTTTACATGCATAAGTGATCTCATTCCTTTCTACCTTTTGTTCAGCAGGCTGCCCCCTCCATTAACCCATCTTCTCACTTCTCTTCAATCTCTCCTTGTCTACTAATTCCTTTCCTACTGCTTATAAACACACCTATGCGTCCCCCATCCTTAAATATATCTAAAGTGATCCATTATCTCTCCTCCCCTATTACACTCTTCACTTGAGAGGGCCATGTACAATAACTATCTCTACTTCCTCTCTTCTCATTTCCCCTTGTTAACTCTCTACAAACAGTCTTCTGACCTCACCATCCAAATGAAACTATGCTCTCCAAAGTTATCACTGATCTCTTAATTGCAAAATCTAATGGCCTTTTCTCAATCCCCATCCTTCCTGACCTCTCAGTAGCTTTAGATACTATCAATCACCCCTTTCTCATTGATAAAATCTACTTCAAGGTTTTGGTGACACCACTCTCTCCTGCTTCTCCTACCTGTCTGACCCCTCCCTCTCAGTTCCTTTACTAAATACTGATACAGGTCATGCCCACTTGTGGGGATCCCACAAAGCTCTGTCCTTCTCCCTCTAAAGTATTTCACTTGGTGATCTCAGTGTAGTTTCAAGTGTCATGTCTATGCTCATGGTTCTCAGATCCACCTAATACCAAACTCATTCCTGACCTTTCACGTTTCTATCCATCTCAAAATGGATGTCCTCTAATCATCTTAAATTCAACATGTCCAAAACTGAACTTGTGATCTTTCCCCCAAAATTCTTCCTCCTTCAGAACTTCCCTATTATTGTTGAAAGCCCCACCACCATCCTCTGAGTCCCCTGCACTCACAACTTAGGTGTCCACCCCCATGTTTTACTCTCTTTCAACCCCTATAGCCAATCTCCAAGTCCTCTCATTTCTACCTTCATAGCATCTCTCCTATATAATCTCTTCTCCCCTATGACACAAACACCACCCTGGAAGAGGATATTATCAGCTCATGCCTGCATTATTACAACAGAGTGCTGGCTGTTCTCTCTACCTTATCTCTCCTCATTCCATTATATCCTCCACTGGGCTATAAAATCTTACTAAACCACATTTCACTCAATTCAATAAACTCTGGTGGCCCCCTATCACCATCAGGATCAAATACAAACTCCTCTGGCACTCAAAAGATCCTTCCCTGACCCTTTCATACCTTCAAAGTTTTCTTATACCTTGCTCACCCCCACATACTCTGTAGTCTAGTGACTAGTCATTTTCACTTGCTCTTCCACACACAATGAATACTTACTGTCCCTCCTCATCACCACCTCTTGGCTTCCCTGGCTAAGAATCATCTAAAACCTATTTTATACAAGAAAATTTTCTTGATCTCTTTTAATTCTAATACTGTCCCCCTACAGATCAGCTACAATTTATGCTAGCTGTGTCCCCTCATTAAACTGTGAGCTCCATAAGAGCATACTGACTAACTTTTAAATTACTAATTTTCTGGGCAATGCATCCCAGAAGGGCCTGTCTACCAATAGCACTATGAAAACATGTCATAGGAAGAATTAGTGCTACAGTATTAAGATGTTGCTACATATGCAAGAAACCAGACAACATGACAATGGGAAGCAAACAGTCAAAGAAAATAACTCCACTGGGGCTCAAGTAATAGTTGCAAAACATTCCATTACATTCTTTGTCATTAACCTGATGTGGGTTTCTTTGGCATTACATTCTTTCGGACTTCAGTATCAATAGATGTACCATAAAAATCGCTGGTCAAGATATTAAAGCACAGTATGCTTGCTTGAACATTTATTTGCTTATAAGGTCTGTATCCTTCCAACTTTACCTCACTTGTGTACAGAAATGAAATGAAGACAAAAGTTTAAAAATGTGGTAGAAGTTTCTTCATTTCAAACCACAATCCAAACCCAACCAAATGAATGTTTCACTCTAATCCCAATCTAAGGAGTCAAAGACTTTTATAAGAGAAGTTTTTGGAATTCCAGACACAGACAGAGCTGGATGACTGGAATGCTATGTAGTGCCAACACTCTAATAGGCTAAAAAGAAACAAAGTATCTCTTTAGAACCATAATGTCTCCAAAAAATGTTGCATTAAATAAGAAAAACAGAGGTTCTGGGGGTAGATTGGTTCTGTTCAGGGAGTTTGAAAAGAGGAAAGGGATGGGAGGGTAAAAGGAATTCACTTGTGCAGAAAGGTGAAGAGGCCAGAACTTAATATTCCCCATACTTGGGGTGCATTAGAAGAGTAGAGAGAAAGGGATGGAGAGGAGTGGGCAAACAAACTTTATTCTTATACAAAAAGGGCAAAGACGTGTTGGAAACATAATTGGATAGAGAAATACATCAAACTCAAGAGAAAAACAAATAGGGGATTCGAGATGGAAGTGGGGGGATTAAGAGACAGAATAATACCTAGAAGAGAACAGTGGGAAGCAAAATAAACTTCCTTATCCTAAAGTGTCCAAAAAGGCCCCCCAATTTTTTTTAAAGAACCAGAATACAAAGAGTTCCCTGAGATTGCCTCATAGACAAATGGCTGAACAAACTGAGATATTTGACTGTAACAATATTGCTGGACCATAAGAAATGACAAAAAAAGACAACTTCAGAGAACCCTTCAGAACATGAATTGAAATAGAGTAAAGTGAACAGAATAAGGATAGCAATTAAAACACATACAGCAATATTAAAAAGAGAGGCCTGGAAGGACTTATGTGAACTGATGATGAGTGAAATGAGCAGAACCAAGAGAACATTACACACAGCAATAACCAGTGTGCAAGGATTTTTTCTGGTAGACTTAGCCCTTCACAGCAATGCAGGGACCTAGAGCATTCTCAAAAGACTCTTGAGGCAAAATGACTTTCACATCCAGACAAAGAACTATGAAATTGGATCACGGAATATTTTCTGTTTTGTTTTATTTTGCTTTTTCTCATGGTTTCTCCAATTCATTTTAATTCTTCTATGCAACATAACTAATGTTAAAACGTGTTTAATAAGAAATGCATGTGTAGAACCCATATAAGACTGGATGCTGTCTCAGGGAGATAGAAGGGAGGGTGGGGGAGAAAATTTAAGACTTTTGGAAGTAGAAAACTGAAAACAAATTAATAAATAAAAAAATAAGCAACACTTCTAAAAAAGAAAAAGGGTACCTGAAACATTTTTTATAAACAAAAGTTTAAGGAGGAAAAAAAAAGACAGCTTCGAAACTAAGATGCAGAAAGTTGTCTACCCAAAAAGACGAATATGATAATTTTTAAAAAGAAACATCACTTCAAAGAAGCTAAGATAGTTGAAATTAATAAAAATTGAGAAAAAAAAATCAATAAAAATGTAAAATCTAGAGCCATTACCAAGGAAGGCAAATTTATGGAAATTGTTCAAGTAATCAATAAGGAAAAAAAGGGCTTTGAAACAGAGGGTTGTTCAAAAAAAGTTTCTATTTAATTTGTGTCAACTAGTATTCTGTAAATATGGCTTGCAAAGGTCTTATACTTACAGGAGAGATAAAAATTTTTAGAGTCTATTTACTAAAATACCTACAATTCTCCAGTTCCTCTTGATATAGTTCTTGAATGTTACTGAGGCACACACTTTGATGACATTATCTTGAGACTTCTCCAGCAATGTTAAAAGCAATAATGGGTAATTCTGATTTCCTTCAACAGACTCGAGAAATTTCTCAGCTGTAAAATAATATCATTTTTAGGGAACATCAAATAATCTTATTAAATATCAAAATCCTTTCATTTTAAGTAGATGAAAAATATGGAAATTTCAAAATTAAGAAAATCTAATTAAACCCACCTACCTCAGGTGTTCTTAAGGTACCCAAAAACCTCAAATGTTAAGAGCACTGCCTCCATTCTAGTTTTCCTTTGTAACTCAAGATAAATCTATTAGGCCCTATTTTTTCTCATGCATAAAAGGAAGGAAATGGACCACACCATATGTATTTTAATATGTATCACTTCATTTCATCCTTAAAACAACACAACAGGGTAGATATTTTCATCCTAGTTTTAGAGATGAAAAATAAGATACAGCAAAGTAAAGAGAATTTTCGTAAAAATCATAAGCAAATAAGTTGCAAAGCTGGGACTAGAACACTTGTTGAGTTGTTTCAGTTACGTCCAACTTTTTTGAGTTTTCTTGGCAAAGATACCAGAGTGGTTTGCCATTTCCTTCTCCAGCTCACTTTTCAGAAGAGGAAACTAAGGCAAATAGAGTTAAATAATTTGCCCAGGTTCACACAGCTAGTCAATGTCTGTGGCCAGATTTGAACTCAGGAAGATTATTCTTCCTGACTTCAGGCCTGGCACTCCATTCACTGAGCTACCTGGCTGCCCTAGAACACCTAGCTGTAGACTAGTCACTGACCTGAGATTAAAATACAAGTTATGACTTTTAGTCCCACATTCTTTCTGCTACCCCATGTTGGCAGTCATTGGTCTCTAATTGGTTTTCCAGATATAAAATACTGCATTTACGATCCATGAATTTACCTAAACCCTTTTTGAATCTGCATCTTTTCACTTCACTTGAAGTAAAGAGTTGCTTAATTTCTTTTTTCTGGTCCATTCTGTAAAGCAACATGTTCTTTAATTTCTAGTATCTTCCAAATTTTAAGGTTTTCTTTTTATAATATTCAAAGATTTGCTTTAAAAAGGCTGTATTCTTTCTTATCAAAAACATTAATGACTTTTGAGAAATCAATCATACATGTCTGCATTCCTTTTTCTAGATTTGTGTCTCAATCCTTTCAGGGTTTATACATACCTTTCTACTGCCCTTACATTTCTCAAATGAATCTTCCTCTCCTGCTCATTTAAATATGCCCTTCTCTTCATCCTCTCAATTTCCACTATATTTTTCTCCAGATATGATGATCAAAAATAGGAAGTATAGGTATACCAGGTCAGATCATCCCACTAAGTAGTAGACTTCAAGTCATGCCAGATTACGACTTCAATTATTTCCTTCATCTTGCATCACCTTGAACATGCCCACAAAGAAATTTATCTGATCCTTTTTTTTTTACCCCTTTACAAAACCACCAAAAGAGTTGTGACATATAGCTCTCTCATCTTAGCATTTTTATTACTCAAGAAGAGTGTAAAAACATTTGAAAATTTGGAGATTTCACTGTGTTTTCTCCTCCAAACCACTTACAATGTAAATCCAGTTCCTAGAAAATATTCTGGATAAATTCTCTATTTGGAGAAGTATCAGTTGACTCCTATTCTTTATTTTCTATAAGACAATTCCCTAACTAGGACAAAATATTACCTAATGTTTTAGTATATTGTAGTCATATAAATATTTAACAGTTAAAAATATATGTTAGGTATGTTCCTCCTCTTAAAAACTACAAAGCTTTAACTTTTCAGCGATCCTGTATTTTATTATATATGCCACCAACTAGCCAGTCTACACTTCAAGAATTCCCTTATAAATCCAGGGACAACCTCAAAAGCATGTTGGAAGAAAAGCAAATTATGTATTATTGTATTATATTACGCAAAATGGATTATACTACTTAGATTTCTAACATTTCTAATAGATATTAGATAAATTTAGTAGGAAATATTCAATTACTGTTGTCAAAAAATTTGAACCTTAAAACAAGTGTATTACATTCAATACAAGCTTAGAAATTAGGTAACCCTATTCTATTTGATTCCCATATTCAACAGAACTTTAATAACTTGCTTTTAAGTTAAAGTTATTAAAGTTAATAGAAATTCATTCTGTGCCATTCTGTCCATTCTTAAAATGGACAAGTTTTAACCTAGGAATCAAAAAAATCAAGAGCAAAACACGATTGATAAAGACAGTTTTAGATTTAACCCTAACATCTTTTCAATTCGAAGATCCCACAATCAAAAATTAACTACTGAAAATGAAAATAAAAATTAAAGGTAATAAGCAAACAGGCTTCATTCGGTAATAATGACTGAAAGAAAAATCAATATTGGGCTGACATTTGAAAGTGAAGCAGATTGAATTATGTGCTTTTTCCATTTGTTCTTTAGGGGAAAAAATTCAGCATATTACTTTACCTGGACGTCTGATAGTAGGATCAGGATCAAGTGTTTTCTTTAAATACTCTGTTAGAGTTTGCAAATTTGCATCACTTAGTTCCATTGTAGCAGAACCTAAAATACAAAAGAAGATTGAGTAATTAATCAAGTAATTGTGCTATAATTTCATTAATAACAACATCTATTCAGAACCAAAAGGAATCTTAAAAGTCAAGTCCAAACCTTTCAGTTTACAAATGAGACCCCCCCCCCCAAAAAAAATTAAGTGACTTAGGTTAGTTATAAAGGGAGAAGTGGCAGATCCATGTTCAAAACCCAGTTCCCTGACAAATCTACTACATCAGGCTACCTGAACATGATATATCCCTTCTTGTATATATTAACCTGTTATGTGTGGGGTATAAGTTAATTAAGAAAGGAACTCTAGGAGTTGGACTTTAAGGTAAGAATGATTACCCTGACAGATGAAAATAAAAGTATGTCAGAATAAGGAAAGGTGTGGGAAAACATAAGAAAAGAGTAGATGAAGAAAAAGATGAGCAAAAAGAAATTTTATTTAAATCCCAAAAGATAGAGATAAGCAGAATAGGGTGACAGCGTAACTATGTTGGTTCTCTCAAAGACCACGGAGAATAATTAGTAAGGAAATGTTATGTGGTAGATGATGTTTTGAAGTTGGGAGTCAACACAAAACTAAACAGTTCTGAAGTTTTTTCCTAAAATAACCAGAATATAAAATAAATTCAGATAAACCATCAGCATTTCAGCACATTATGAACAAAACTAAGAAGGAATAGAAATTTCATGTAAAATATTTATGGTGTGAATACAATATAAAAGTTTTATAAATACAAGTACAAAATCCTGCTTATGGAAATATAGATTTAAATAATTGGAGAAATGTTCATTTTTCCTGGGTAGACTGCATCAATATAATAAAAATTACAATGGGAAAGAATTTTTGCAACTAATATCTGTGATAAAGGTCTCATTTCTTTTTTTTAAATTCATTTATTTTTATTTTTAATGTTCTACAATCACTATCATAAAACTTAGATTTTTTCCCCCCTCCCTAACCCCCAGCACCCCACTCCCTCCCCAAGATGGCATATAATTCTCTATAGGATCTACACATACATTCTTATTGAATACATTTTCACTATAATCATGCTGTGTAGATGAACTAAAATAAATACACACACGTACACAAATGATCTGCTACATTCTGCTAATGAATTGCATAGTTCTTTCTCTGTGTGGAAGGCAGTGCCTTAGAAGGCCATTGGGAATTTTTTTTTAAGTTCTTGTGTTGTTACAAAGTTCCAAGTCTACCAGAAAAAACTCTCACACACTGTGGTCATTGCTGTGCACAAAGTTCTCCTGGTTCTGCTCCTTTCGCTCAGCATCAGATCACATAAATCCTTCCAGGCCTCTCTGAAGTCTTGTTCATCATTTCTTATGGCACAGTAGTACTCCATTACATTCATATACCGTAATTTATTCAGCCATTCCCCAGTTGACGGGCATCCCCTTGATTTCCAGTTTCTGGCAACTACAAAGAGTGCTGCTATAAATATTTTTGTACATGTGGGACCCTTTCCCATTTTTATGATCTCTTGGGGATACAGTCCTTGAAGTGATATTGCTCGGTCAAAGGGTATGCATATTTTTGTAGCCCTTTGGGCATAGTTTCAAGTCACTCTCCAGAATGGTTGGATGAGCTTACAGTTCCACCAACAACGAATTAGTGTTCCAACTCTCCCACATCCTCTCCAACATGTACCATTTTCCTGTTCTGTCATGTTTGCCACTCTAATAGGTGTGATGTGGTACCTCAGAGTTGTTTTGATTTGCACCTCTCTAATCAAAAGTGATTTAGAGCATTTTTTCATATGTTTATAGCTATCTTTAATTTCTTCCTCTGAAAATTGCCTGTTCAAATCCTTTGACCATTTATCAACTGGGGAATGACTTGTATTGTTGTACATTTGACTCAGTTCTCTATGTATTCTAGAAATGTAAAGGCCTCATTTCTAAAGTATATAGAGAATTGAGTCAAATTTACAAGAATACAAATCATTCCCCAACTGATTAAATGGTCAGAGAATACAAAAGGCAGTTTTCAGAGGAAGAAATTAAAGCTATTTATAGTCATATGAAAAAATGCTCTAAATCACTATTGATTAGAGAGTTTCATTCAGAAACTATACTCCTTTCACATCATGTTCATAATGTTATCCAGTCTTTGAGCTGAAATGAAACTGAGCAATCCTCCAATCCAGCACCTTCATTTAACAAATGAGGGCCATGAAATACAGAGGAAGAAATAGGTCTTAGCTAACATCACAAAGCCAGCATGAGAAAAGACAAGGCTAGAACCCAAGTCTTCTGACTTCCCATCCAGGATTCTTTCTAACATGACCTAATAGCAATTTCTCTATATATTTTTCCCTATTATCAAAGAACTTACATATATTTGATTAAAAATTAGCAACTCATCAAAAGTTCTACAGAATCTTTTGGTAGTAACAGAATAAAATAGGTAGGGAACTGGATTCCATTGAGGTTCTTTGTCCCATCAAAGTGGTTCTAGGCCAGAAAAAGCTTAAGAATCTCTCTTTTGGACCAAGTTAAAAAGATTTACTTTTTCAGAACATTTAACCCAATCCACCAATTAACAAATATTTCTTCGGTGCTGGAGTTACCAAGGCAAAAATGAAAGGTTTTCTTCTCAAGCGGCTTACTTTCTATTAGAGGCAACATGTACATATATAAATATATAGAAAATAAACACCAAGTCAGTGGGGAGGTACATGGGACTAGCAATCGGGGAAATCCAGAGAGCTTCCATGTAAAATGTGGCACATGAGCAAAACCTTGAAGGGAAACAAACCCAGAGGAGAAGAGTGCATTCCAAGCATGGAAGAACACTAGTACAGTGGCATGTAGACAGGAGATAGAAGAAATGTTAGGTGTGAGGAACACAAAGGAATTCAGTTGTAAAGTATGAGGGGAAGACAATAACATTTACTAAAAGCAGAAAGGTTAAATTGGGGCCTGTTTGTGAAGGGCTTTAAATGCCAGGAAAATTTGTATTCGATACTAGAAAGAAATCACTAGAACTCATTAAGTGGGGAAGTGATAAGGTTAGATCTATGCCTTAGGAATTTCCCTTCAGCAGCTATGTGGAGAATGGATAGGAAGAGAGATCTGAGGCAGGGAAACCAATTACCAGACTAGGAAAGAGTGACTAAGACCAAAAACTATTCAAGGGATGACAGAGTGAGTGATGATAAAAGGACAGAAGCAAGAGACTTTGAGGTAGTAATGAAGAAAACTGGTAAATAACTGGCTATGTGTAATGAAATAAAATGAGAAGTCCAGCATAATACTGAGGTTGTGACTGTGGGAGACTGAAAGAATGGTGATGCCTCTACATCACTGCCAAGGAACTTCCTGTGCTTCAGGTGGGCACTTTTAAAGCTTTAAAGTTTTTATAGTCCATGCAGCATTAAATCAGTGTCAGAAGAAGAGCCTAAAATTGTAGAAGGAACAAAGGCTCTAGGCATTGTTATGTGAAACTAATCACGTAGAAGAATTTCACAGGAGGGAGCCTGATGGATTTTTTGGGAGGTGAAACTTCCTGGCTTTTATGACGTTTAAATTTGAGGGTAAGAGGGTAGAGAATCATCTCCAACTACCCTTTCATCTAGTCCTAGGAGTGGACCCTTAAAAACACCACCGTGATATGTGACAAGGTTAGATCTTGGTGTGCTAGGAAACTGTTCTTGAATCTGCTCTTATGTTTAATAGATACACCTACTATACACCTATGGTTCCAGTGTCATCATGTCTGCCTCTGAATTCAGAGGAGAATGGAACGACTTATATGAACTGATGCAGAAGGAATTAAACAGAACCAGGAAAACTATATACACAATAGTCACAAAAACAGAACTGGAGAGAATAACTGAAATAAATTGAACACCGTGATTACAACAACCAAATTTGTCCATAAAAAGGGGAATATGGATATGGAATACAGCCTATACTGTTAGACTTGGCTGACATGTTAGTTTTTCTGAAATGCTTTTTCCCCTCCTCTTTTTGTTACAAGTGATAGCTCAATGGGTAGAGAAAGGAGAAAAAGATGCATGTGTATGTACACACAACTGAAAATGAAAGCAATGTTAAAAACAAAAGATATCAGTAAAAACTAAACATTTTAAAGAAAAAGAACTCCCCAAAATTCTCTAGGACTATCTTTATAAGAAGCAATAAAATGGGCTTTAGTTCTATTTTTAAAATAATTTTCATTTGTTTAACATTACAAGATGTACCTAATACACTTGAGACACCTCACCGAAAGAAAGATTGTCCTCTAGACAGTCCGAATGACATGGCATTTAATCTAAATATGATTAAATGAGGTAATCTATGTAAAGGTAGTTTGAAAACGCTAAGGCACTATACAAACATAATGAACATTTATGACACCTGAAATCAGAAACATTTTTAAACTCCTGAAATTTTAAGTTTAAAGCAAAGGCAGAACCAGAAAAATAGAATAACAAAATTCATCAGGAAGAATAAGAGTTTAAGAATTTCAAGGGAAATAATCAAATTAATAAATATTTATGAAGCATCTATTGAGTATCGGACACTATGTTAAGTCTAGTAAAAAGTAGAATGAAAGAAAGCCTAATACCAGATCTCAATAACATTTCAAAGCAGTGATAATAGAAACAATCTGGTACTGGTTAGAGTAAAGAGTTCTACAGTGGAACAAATTAGTTACACAAGAAATTAGAAGCAAACAAACATGGTGCTATACTGTTTGATAAACCCAAAGACTCCGCAACTTCTGGGGCAAGAACTCAAAATTGAACATAAACTGCTAGGAAAACTGAAAAGTAATTGGACAGAAATCAGTTTTATTAATATCTCACAATATAAACCAAAGTGAACTTCCAAATGCATGCATGACTTGGATATAAAAAAATCAAATCATAAACAATTAGAGGAACAAGGAAGGAAATACTTATAGTTAGAAAGTTCATGACCAAACAAGAATCATAGAAGATAAAATGAACAGTTTTGAGTCCCTAAAATTGAAAAGGTCTGGGTAAAAAAAAAATTAATAGCTAGGATTAGAAAAGAATTAACTGGAGAAAATCTTTATTATAGTTTTATCTATCAGTTAACAAGAATTTATTAAGCATTCACTGTGTACCAGATACTGCACTAATTGTTGGAAACCCAAGCAAAAAGAAAGGTAGTCCCTATCCTCAAGGAGTTTACATTCTAACACAGAATGCTGAAAGGAAGGGAAAGGCATAAAAGGAAGCGGAAGGGGGGGAATACCTGATATCTAAGATATCTGAGTCAAAGACAGAAGAGTAATTATCATTACCCAACAGATAAATAGCTAAAGGCTAGAAACCAACAGTTCTCAAAAGAATAAATTAAGCTATCAAGAGCCAAATGAAAACAATGCTCCAAATAACTGACAATTGGAGAAATTAAAATAAAAATAACTTTGAGATTCCAGCTTCCAACTATCAGATTACCCCACCCACCCAAAAAAGAAAGAAAAGTCAATTTTTTAAGAGACTGAGAAAAATAAACACAATAATCCAAAGTTGACAAATTGTGAATTGATCCAGCCACTCTGAAAAGTATTTTGGAACCATACACCAAAATTCACTGAACTATGCCCTCTGACCCAACAATAATACTACTGGGAGTTAAAGCTCCAAGAAGTTCAGAGCTTTGAGTCCATTCGCACAAAAATGTTTATAGTAGTTCTTTTTGTAGTGGTAAAGAAATAAAAACTAAAGAAAGGATCATCAACAGGGAAGAATGGATGAAAAGATTATGGTATATGAACATAACAGAATATTACTGCAACATAAGAAATGATGAAAGGGACAATTTCAGACAAGTCTGCAAACCTGGAAAGACTTGTATAGACAGATGCAGAGTGGACGTGAGCAGAACAATTTATACAGTCACAAAAACATTGTAAAGAAAAACAACTAAAAAAATTAAGAACTCTGATCAATGCAATGACTAACTTCAATTCCAGAAGACTTTTGATGAAACATACTGCCCACCCTCTGATTGTGACAGGATGAATTCCCAGCACAGAATGAGATATGTTTTTGGACATGGCTCATATAAGGATTAGTTTTATTTAATGATGCATATTTGAGTTTTTAAAATGGTTTCCTTTTCCTTCTTTCAATGGGGTGGGGGGTGCTGAGGAGGAGGTGTGAGGAAGGAGAGGTAGATTAGATTATCAATACCCAAAATAGAAAAGAAAAAAGGGGTCATGAAGTTTTTTGAATGCATAAAAAAGAATAAAAGGAAGATCAGTGGTAAATATAAGACAAGAAGGATAGTTTTGAAAATAACAAGTTAGGCAGTCTTTAGATGAAGAAATCAAAGCTATAGTCATATGAAGAAATGCTCTGTATCACTAGTGAATAGATATGTAAATTAAAACAACTCTGAGGTACCACCTCACACTTATCAGACTGGCTAATATGACAGCAAAGGAAAATGATAAATGTTGGAGAAGATGTGGGAAACACTAATAGATTGTTGGTGGAGTTGTGACCTAAACCAACCATTCTGGAGAGCAATTTGCAACTATGTCCAAAGAGCAATCAAACTGCACATCTTTTGATCTAGCAATCTAGGTCTTAGATTCCAAATAGATTATAAGTACTGGAAAAGGACTAAGAGGGGTGAAATGCCTTCTCAGATTTTTCTTTCAGGTCATTACAATTACAATTTCTCAGACTGGCTAACATGACAAAACAGGAAAATAACTGCTGAAGATGATGTAGGAAAATTAGAACAGTAATGCATTGTTAGAGTTATGAACTGATCCAACCATTCTGGGGAACAATTTGGAACTATGCTCAAAGGGCTATAAAACTGTGCATACCGTTACGTCTGTAAACCAAAGAAATCATAAAAATAGGAAGAGCAGCTCTTTTTGTGGTGGCAAAGAACTGGAAACTAAGGGGATGTGTTGTGTTTGTCCTTCAGTCTCTAAGTGGACCATGACATCAAGATGATGACCTGACTTGCAGTTCACTGATTTGAGTGCAGGAGGGCTGTGCAAGGTCACCAACCTTACTTTCTTCTCCTGAGCCATCTGGGTGCAGTGGCCTGATATTCATCAGGACAACTAGAGATGGCCCAGGATGCAATGTGAGACCCTGGCCCTTTCAGGCTTCAAGTTGTGGTATATTAATGTAATTAAATACTACTATACTACAAGAAAAAATGAGCAGGAAGATATCAGAAAAACCTGAAAAAACTTACATGAACTGATGGTAAGTAAAGTGAACAGAACCAGGAGAACATCATATACAGTAACAATGTTCACTGACCAATTAAAATTGACTGAGCTCTTCTCAGCAATACAATGATCCAAGACAATCCCAAAAGACTTATGGAGGAAAATATAATCCATATCTAAAGAAAGAATTGATGGAGTCGGAATACAGATTGAAGTATACTATTTTCACTTTTTTTCGTACTTTTTTTGTCCTTCTGTTACTTCTTTTACAACATGACGCATACAGAAATGTTTTACGAGTGTACATATATCCTTCATCAAATTGCTTAGTCTTAGGAAGAAGGGAAAGAAAATAAGGAGGGAGAAAAATTTAGAACTCAAAATCTTATTAAAAAAATGATTACTGAGGGTAGAGCCAAGATGGCAGAGTAGAAAGATGGACATGTAAAAGTTCTCCCTCATAACCTATAAAATGCCTGTAAAAAATGACTCCAAACAAATTCTAGAGCAGCACAAGTCCCAAAATGACAGAGTGAAAGAGATTTCCAGTCCAAGACAGCTGGGAAGACCAACAGGAATACTCTGTCATACCAGGCTTTGAGTAGAGCGCAGCCCAGCCTTGGCTGTGGCTCACAAGGGACAGGATCCGAGCAAGCCTCAAGGGATGGAATCCCAGGCTGCAACTCTGGTTCCCAGATTGCTCAATCTATAAATGCCAAAGACAGCTTCAAAGGTTAGTGAGAAAGCTCTTTCATCTGCGTGAAAAAGGAACTTGGTCTGGACCCACCAGCAGCAGCAACTGCAGCAAAAGCATTGATTTTTGAAGTCCTTCACCTAAAGACTCTGAGGGAACTGAGCTGCTGATCAGGATCTCAGCACTCAGTGGAGGCCCTGGGGAGAGAAGGAGCTCTGGTGTGGTGGAGGTTCTGAACAGGGAATTCTACTGGCAGATCCTGGGCAGAAGAATACTTATGGTTGCTCCCAGATCAGTGAGCAGGCCAAGAGAGGATTGTGCCCCCTTGGAGGAACTGAGAACTTACAGGTCCATGCTGTATATACCCTCCTCTTGACAAAGGACTCAAAAGTCAAGTAACTGAATGGAAAATGCCCAAAGGGGGAAAAAAAATAGGACTACAGAAGGTTACTTTCTTGATGAACAGGTACTTTCTTATATCCATTCCAATGAGGAAGAACCATGGATACCATTAAAGGATAACATAAAAGTCAGGGTTTCTGCATCCAAAACCTCCAAAATAAATATGCAGTGGTCTCAGGCCATGGAAGAGCTCATAAAGGATTTTGAAAAATCAAGAGAAGTGGAGGAAAAATTGGGAAGAGAAATAAGAGCGATGCAAGAAAATTATGAAAAGTAATGCGGAAGAAAATAAAATCCTTAAAAATAGGCTAACTCGGGGGGGAGGAGCCAATATGGCGGAGTAGAAAGACTCACATATGCTAGCTCCGAACCCACAGCCCATAAATTTCCTGTAAAAAGAACTCTCCACAAATTCTGGAGCAGTGGAAACCGCGCAGCAACGCAGTGGAAGAGATTTCCGTTCCAGAGAGCCCTGAAAAACCGACCTCAAAGGTCCGTCACGCACCGGACAGCGGAGGCCAGCCCTGCCTTGGCCGTGCGGCCCCAAGAGGAGCAGATCCAAGCAGGCTTCAGGGACGGAAACTCTGGCATGCGTGAAGGTCCCACCACCCACAGGCGCACAGGTCAGTGAGAGAGACTTCTGGGCTGGTCGAGAGGGGAGCGGGGTGTCTCCATAACTCACGCCCCCTCAGGAGGCGGCGGCAGGGGCATCGGAGGCCAGGAACTCCTGAAGCAGGAAGGACCTCAGATCCATTACTGAAGATCTCTGCATAAACCCCCTGAGGGAACTGAGTCTGGGAGGTGGCCCTGCCCCCACCTGAGCACCAGAACTTAAACTCACATTGAATAGCAGCCACACCTGCCATGGAAAGGCCTGAGGCTGGGGAAGAGCATTTGAATCTCAGACCCCAAGCACTAACTGGGCGGATCTAGACAGGGGTGGAGAGGAATCTCAGAAGTCAAGTAACTGGCTGAGAAAATGCCCAGAAAAGGAAAGAAAAGTAAGACCATAGAAGGTTACTTTCTTGGTGAACAGATGTTTCCTCCTTTCCTTTCTGATGAGGAAGAACAATGCTTACCATCAGGGAAAGACATAGAAGCCAAGGCCTCTGTATCCCAAACATCTGAAATAGATATCCAATGGGCTCAGGCCATGGAAGAGCTCAAAAATGATTTTGAAAATCAAGTTAGACAGGTGGAGGAAAAACTGGGAAGAGAAATGAGATGCAAGAAAAGCATAAAAAGCAGGTCAATACCTTGCTAAAGGAGACCCAAAAAAATGCAGAAGAAAGTAACACCTTGAAAAAATAGGCTCATTCAATTGGAAAAAGAGGTTCAAAAGGCCAATGAGAAGAATGCTTTCAAAAGCAGAATTAGCCAAATGGAAAAAGAGGTTCAAAAGCTCACTGAAGAAAATACTTCTCTCAAAATCAGAATGGAACAGACGGAGGCTAATGACTTTCTGAGAAAACAAGAAATCACAAAACAAAAACAAAAGAATGAAAAAATGGAAGAGAATGTGAAATATCTCATTGGAAAAACAACTGACCTGGAAAATTGATCCAGGAGAGACAATTTAAAAATTATGGGACTACCTGAAAGTCATGATCAAAAAAAGAGCCTAGACATCATCTTTCATGAAATTGTCAAGGAAAACTGCCCTGAGATTCTAGAACCAGAGGGCAAAATAAGTATTGAAGGAATCCATCGATCACCACCTGAAAGAGATCCAAAAAGAGAAACTCCTAGGAACATTGTGGCCAAATTCCAGAGTTCCCAGGTCAAGAAGAAAATATTGCAAGCAGCTAGAAAGAAAAAATTCCAGTATTGTGGAAATACAATCAGGATAACACAAGATCTAGCAGCTTCTACATTAAGGGATCGAAGGGCATGGAATAGGATATTCCAGAAGTCAAAGGAACTAGGACTCAAACCCCTACCCAGCAAAACTGAGTATAATACTTCAGGGGAAAATATGGTCTTTCAATGAAACAGAGGACTTTCAAGCATTCTTGATGAAAAGACCAGAGCTGAAAAGAAAATCTGACTTTCAAACACAAGAATGAGAAGAAGCATGAAAAAGTAAACAGTAAAGAGAAGTCATAAGGGACTTACCAGAAGTGAACTGTTTACATTCCTACATGGAAAGACAATATTTGTAACTCTTAAAACTTTTCAGTATCTGGGTAGTTGGTGGGACTACACACACACATGCGTGTGCGCCCAGACACACATACACACACGCACGCACACAGAGACAGAGAGCACAGAGTGAAATGAATAGGATGGGACCATATCTTAAAAGAAATTAAGGTAAATGGTGAGAGAGAAATGTAGTGGGAGGAGAGAGGGTGAAATGGAATGGAGTAAATTATCTCTCACTTAAAGAGGCAAGCAGGAGACTTTTTAGTGAAGGGAAAAAGAGGAGAGCTGAGAAAAAAGATGAATTTTACTCTCCTCACATTCGACTAAAGGAAGGAATAAAATGCACACTTATTTTGGTATGAAAAACCTATCTTACAATACAGGAAAGTGGGGGGAGGAGATAAGCAGGGTTGGGGGGATGATGGAAGGGAGGGCAATGGGAGGAGGGAGCAATTTGAAGTGAACACTCGGGGAGGGACAGGATCAACAGACAGAATAGAAACAATGGAGGGCAGGATAGGATGGAGGGAAATATACTTAGTCTTACACAACACGACTAATATGGAAGTCATTTGCAAAACTACACAGATATGGCCTATATTGAATTGCCTGCCTTCCCAAAGGGAATGGGTGGGGAGGGAAGGGTGGGGAGAATTTGCAACTCAAAGTTTAAGGAACAACTGTTGAGTACTGTTATTGCTACTAGGAAATAAGAAATACAGTTAACGGGGAACAGAAAGTAATCTGGCCCTACAGGACAAAAGAGAAGATAGGGACAAGAGAAGGGAGGGAAGATAGAAGAGAGGGCAGATTGGTGATAGGGGAAATTAGAAGCTCAGTGTATTGGGGTGGGGGGAGGGGACAAATGGGGAGAAAATTTGGAACCCAAAATTTTGTGAAAATGAATGTAAAAACTTAAATAAATTTTATTTAAAAAAAAGAAAAAGAAAAAAAATTAAAATGGAGTAGATAGAAGCTAATGACTTTATGAGAAACCAAGAAATTACAAAACAAAACCCAAAGAATGAAAAAATAGAAGACAACAAATATCTCACTGGAAAAAACAACTGACCTGGAAAACAGATCCAGAAGAGAGAATTTAAAAATTATGGGACTACCTGAGAGTCATGATCAAAAAAAGAGCCTTAATATCATCTTTCATGAAATTATCAAGGAAAACTGCCCTGATATTCTAGAACCAGAGGGTAAAATAAATATTGAAAGAATCCACTGATCACTTCCTGAAAGGGATGTAAAAAGATAAACTCCTAGGAAAATTGTAGCCAAATTCCAGAGTTCCCAAGTCAAGGACAAAATATTTCAAGCAGTTAGAAAGAAACAATTCAAGTAGTGCAGAAATATAATCAGGATAACACAAGATCTGGCAGCTTCAACATTAAGATATTAAAGGGCTAGAATATGATATTCTAGAAGTCAAAAAAATTAGGATTAAAAACAAGAATCACCTATCCAGCAAAACTGAGTATAATACTTCAGGGGAAAAAATGGTCATTCAATGAAATAGAGAACTTTCAAGCATTCTTGATGAAAAGACCAGAGCTGAATAGAAAATCTGACTTCCAAACACAAGAGTCAAGAAAAGCATGAAAAGGTAAACAGCAAAGAGAAATCCTAAGGGACTTACTAAAGTTGAACTATTTATATTCCTACATGGAAAAATCATATTTGTAACTTGAAACTTTTCTCAGTATTTGAGTAGTTGGAGGGATTATACACATATATACAGACAGAGGGCACAGGCTGAGTTGAATAGGAAAGGATGATATCTAAATAAATAAAATTAAGAGGTGAGAGAGGAATATATTGGGAGGAGAAAGGGAGAAATGGAAAGAGGAAAACTATCTCTCATAAAAGAGGCAAGATAAAACTTTTTCAATGGGAAGGGGGAGGTGAAGGGAAAAGGGGAGAAGCAGAGGGAAAAAGTGAAGCTTACTCTTCTCACATTTGGCTTAAGGAGGGAATAACACGCTCACTCAATTTGGTATGCAAATCCGTCTTACATAGGGGAGAAGGATATAAGTGGGGTGGGAGGGGATGACAGAAGGGAGGGCAAATGGGAGGAGGGAGTAATTAGAAGTAAACACTTTAGGGGAGGAACAAGGTCAAAAGAGACAATAAAATAAATGGGGGGCAGGACAGGATGGAGGGAAATATAGTCTTACACAACATGACTATTATGAAGTCTTTTGCAAAGCTACACATATATAATTTATATTGAATTGCTTGCCTTCTCAGTGGGAATGGGTGGGGAGGGAGGAAGAGAGAGAAGTTGGAACTCAAAGTTTTAGGAACAAATGTTGAGAATTGTTTTTGTATGCAACTGAGAAATAAGAAATACAGGTAATGGGTTACAGAAATCTATCTTGCCCTACAAGAAAAGAGAAGATGGGAATAAGGGAAGGGAGGGGTATGAAAAAAGGAAGGGCAGATTTGGGGAAGGCTTAATCAGAATGCAGTGTTTTGGGGTGGGAGGAGGGGAGAAAATGTGGAACTCAAAATTTTGTGGAAATGAATGTTGAAAACCAAAAATAAATAAACATTTTAAAAAAAGAAAAAATTGAATGCCAAAAATTATCTTTCCACGTAATTGAAAAAATAAAGTACTATTTAAAAAAAAAGTAATGTTGAATTTTCCTTTTTTGTCACATTAGCTAATCTGATAGGTGTGAGGTCACACCTTAGTGTTGTTTTAATTTGCACCTCTCTATTCAATAGTGATTTAGAGCATTTCTTCACATGACTATAGCTTTCATTTCTTCATCTGAAAACTGCCTAACATGTTGAGTATATGGTGCTGATTCTCAGTGCTTTTATGTTTTTTTCTCCCTTTTTTATTGCTGTATATGTGGAAATACGTATCTTATTTAGCATTTGATAAATTGAAGATAAAACAAAATTAAAAAGTAGCAACAACAATACAATAAAAACTACAA
The DNA here is from genome assembly GCA_023548195.1 of Bettongia penicillata ogilbyi. NCBI lineage: Eukaryota > Metazoa > Chordata > Mammalia > Diprotodontia > Potoroidae > Bettongia > Bettongia penicillata. The sequence continues at coordinate 20,347,391 of JAJHZJ010000292.1, read as the reverse complement.
GTGTAACCAGAAGAACATTATACACAGTTAAAGCCACAATGTGTGATGGCTAACTTTGATAGACTTGGCTCTTCCCAGCAATGCAAGGTTCTAAGACAACTCCAAAAGACTCATGATGGAAAATGCTATCCACATCCAGAGAAAGAATTACGGAGTCTGATTTAAGACTGAAGCATATCCTTTGCTCTTTATCTCTTTTGTTTCTTCTTTCTCATGATTCATTTTATTGGTTATAATTCTTCTTTACAACATGACTAATGTGAAAATATGTTTAATGTGAATGTATGTGCAGAGCCTATATCAGATTGTATGCCACCTTGCGGAGGGGGAGAAAATTTAAAACTCAAAAGCTTATGAAACTGAATGTTGCAAACTAAAAATAAATATTTTTAAAAAGCTAAATGTGGCGAAATTATAATTATAATGACCTCAAAGAAAAATCTGAGAAGGCACTTCATCCCACTTCTCTTGGCAGAAGTGAAGGGATATGTTATGGAAAACTGTATTATGTTAGGTCTTTTCAAATCCTTTGTTAGTTTTGCTAAACTATCATCCTCTCCTTACAGTGAGGAAAATGTGATTTAAAATCAACTATCAATAAAAATTTATTTTTTAAAAAAGTCAGTCACAAAATACCCATACTTTGACCTAGAGATCTCGGTGAACAAGAATGTCAAAGACAGGAAGATGCCAAAGATGCCATATATGCCAAAATATTTACAGCAGCACTTTTTGTTGTAGCAAAAAACTAGAAATAAAGGAAATGCCCATGGAGAGGGAATGGATGAACAAATTATAATACACAAACATAAAAGAATGTGAAAATAGAGAAGTATGAGAATTTATGTGAAAAGATGCCAAGTTAAATAAGCACAACCATATAACTGCAACAATGTAAATGAAAAGAAAAAATAAATAAAATGAAAGTCATCTAATTATAATGTCCAACTCAGGTCCCAAAGAAATGAGAAAATAGATTTCCCTCCCTTCACTGGAGAGATGGTTGATTAATTTTACAGGACTGTGATGTGTTTTCCCCCTCTATTATAAGGGGAGGAATATTTGGGGATAATGTAAAAAGTATTTGGCAATATGAGTAAAAATATCAATAAAAATTGTATTAAAAAAAGATTTAGCATCACCATGCTTTTCTCATACACTGACCTTTTCAGGAAAGCACTGAAGTTAAGTCAAATCAATCAATAACTCATTGGATTTTGAGCCTCTAGGCATCAAGGGTACTAGATTCCCTGAAGTAACCAGGACTGAGAGATCATAAGTATTTGCTCCAAGTGTAATATCTTATAGGCATGCCAGATCCCCATCATTCTGGGTTGAAAGTACAGATACTGAATATGAGTTCATATCTCAATAGTAGGTATTCACTGATCCAGATCAGTGAATCCTAGTGAATATTAGATATTCACTGCCCAGAGAAGGTATCTAGGCATCTGCTGATTCCATTTACCTGCCAACTACAATCCCCAGCTCTCTATTAATAGTTTGGAGCAACAAAGGCATGGAATCAAGTCCCTAACTCCAGGACAACACCTTGTTCAGTCAGTTTAAGTTCTTCCCTACTCTACGGATGGAAAACTTCCACTTCAGGCTCCCCTTACCCTATTTGAGTTGATGACTTCCAACACAAAAATCCTTTCTCCCTGCTATATACATATCCATCTCAGTCCTATCCCTTTTCCTTGTCTTTCCCTTCCATTGTCCTTATATTCCATTGTGCCCTTTATCATTAACAAACTCCAGCATTGATCAAGTCTTCTACTCACATTCTATCTTATAGAAGTAACCACGGAAACTTGGCTGTTTCCAAAACATAATATATCCCTGGCTACTCTCAGAACTCAATACTCCTCTTAAGCCCCACAACACACAAAAAGGAACATAAACATACTTCTTCCCTCTCACTGCTATTTCCATGCCTTTTTTTTATCAAAAACTTGTTTCTCTTTGACTTTCACTCCATCTATCTATACTATCTAGTTCAGGTCCCTGTACAGTTCGAAATTCAGTCTTCCTCTCCATCTCAACCCTGGGATTTCAACATATAAACTCTGGGATTTCAACATATAAACTGTCTCCTCAAACATCTTGGCTACCTAGTAAATCAACGTCCCCAAATCTTATAACCTCTAACTTAACTCTATTTCAGCCACCCAAAAAGAGAGTCACATCTTAGATTTACCTATCACACATAAATATATTACCTTTAGTATCTTGAACTCTGAAATTCCTGTTTATTACTGCCTATCTTTCCATCTGTCTCTACTTCACTCCCCCCATACCTATTTCTTATCCTTATTATTATGTCTTTAGTCTCTCCTTATCTCCTTGTTTTCTCAATAAATCACCCATGCAGTAGGCCTACCTTTCCTTCTTTCAGTCAGGCTCGACCCTAAAATTTACCAATTCAAATTGACACTAGCTTCCTCCTAATGATACTTCTGTGTCTTGCCAAAGCCCAACTCTTGATTACATTCCCAAAGCTCAACTACTTCATACCTACTCAAGGAATACCTTTATGTAATCATGACAACTAGGTCATTAAAGTTCTCTAATCTCAACTGAGCCCATTTGCTGCATGGCAGTCCTTTTATTCTTTCCTAATTCACTATTACACCATCTGAAATGGTGTTCCCTGTGCTCCTCCCCTTCAAAAGAAGAGCTCTCACTCTACTGAGAAAATAGAAACTATCGTTTCTTCTCCACAATGCATGACTGCAGAAAGTCCTATTCCCATTTCTGCTCTGTCTTTGAGGAAAATACAATCACTCTCTTTGCCAAGGCCTGATCTTCTACTTTTGCCCTGGGATATCATCCTTCTGGTCTCTGGTTCTTGGACGAGTACCCTTAATCATTTTTTCGTCTTCCATCATCTTCCAGTCTCCCTTATCCAGTTCAGTTTCTGCTTCTTAAAAACAACAAACAGAATGTTTCCCTTTTATCTGTGAATCCACAAGACATAAGCTTTTTAAATGACTGTTGAATTAAATGACTAAGTTTCCAGCTTTGAAAAAAACTTTACTTGATCCTGCCACTTCTTAAATTGTCCTGTGTCTAGCCACTCTTTCACGACTAAACTTTTAGAAAAAGTCACCTACATTTACTTTCTCCCATTTCCTCACCTCTTTTCAACTCCTTCCAACCTGGCTTTTGATTTAGCAACTTTACTGAAACCCTATCTTAAAGGTTTTCAAGAATCACTAACTGATGAATCCAATGGTTATTTCTCACTCTCCATCCTATCTGACCTCTCAGCAGTCACAGACACTGCCAAACAGTCCTCTTCCTATATACAGTCCTCTCTTGGCTTTTGTGATTCTACTCTCTACCAATCTGACTGATCTTAGTATCCTTGCTGGATCATTATAAACTCTTCCTCATTAAGCATGGACATCCCCCACAACATCTTGAGCCCTCTTCTCTATATTCTCTCAGGTTATTTCAACAGCTCACATGGGTTCTGTTATCTCTATGCACATGACTCTCAAATCTTTATCTCCATCCTTTTCTGTATCTCATATAGATGGTCTCACACTGCTAATCAATTACTAGTACAGTGTGATTAAAAACCTCCCCATATTGCCTTCAGGATAAAAAAATTCAACTAGTTTTCAAACTCCTCCACAATTTAGCTCTTATGTACCATCCCAGACTTACTATTATTTGTCTCTACTCCAGGTAATACAGTCTACTTGGTTGTTTCCCAAACTCAAAATTCTGTTATCCATGCTGAGAATACATTCACTCTTTTACCTCCGTGACTTCTCAAAACTTGCCTTCTCAAGACTCAGAGGTAGAGAAAGCAGTCAGTCAGGTGAACTCTCTTAATATTTCCCTCTAACAACTTTACATAATGTCTCGAATGAAATTTTGGAGTGGCAGAATGAACAAAAGATCACATTTTTCCTGCCCAAGACAACATGGGAGGTAAGAAAGAGATATCTGTGACATGTTAGGAAGACATAAAAAAAAAAAAATCAATGAATAGGTGAGAAAGAGGGATGCCCTGGGAAAAGAGGAAGGGGACAGGAAGAATGGGGGAAATTATCTCCCATAAAAGAGGTGAACAATGAAAAGCTTCTACAATAGAGAGGAAAATGTTGAAGGGGCAGGCAATACTTGAACCTTACATCTAAACTGGTTCAAAGAAGGAAAAAAAAATATACATATATATATATACTTAAATTGAAATAAAAATATATCTTACCCTATATGCAAGTAGTATGAGGAGGATCAGAAGCAAAACAGACTTTCTTTATAAGAAGGGACAGAACAAAAAAAGAAAAGGATAAATAGAAGAAAATAGGATGGAGGGAAATGCATTTAGTAATCATAACTGTGAATGGGAATGGGGTAAACTCATAAAACAGAAGCGGATAGAAGACTGTATTAGAAACGAATTCAACAATACGTTGCTTGCAAGAAACACACACTGAGACACACACACTTAAAATAAGGGGCTAGACCAGAACCTATTATGCTTCAGCTGAAGTAAAAAAGGCAGGGGTAGCAATCATGCTCTCAGACAAAGAAAAGCAAAAACAGACCTAGTTTAAAAAGGATAAGCAAGGAAACTACATTTTGTAAAAGGAACCATACATATTAATACTAAACATAAATTGACCAAATGGCATAGTATCAGGAAAAGTTAAATGAATCACAGGGAGAAACAGACAGCTATAATAGCTGGGGACTTCAACCTTCTCCTCTCAGAGCTACATAAACTTAATAAAAAAGAAATCAAGGAAATGAAGAGAATCTTAGAGAAGTTAGACACAATAGATCTCCATCTACTCCTGCTCCCACCTCATACTATCTTAATGTATTTATTTATCTGTACATTTTGTATCTCTACAACAAGTAAGTTCCTTGGAAGTAAAAGAGTTTTTTGGTATTCCTAACACAGTGCATAGTACTTAAATATTTGTTGAACTGAAACTCCCACCAACACACATTAGTGCTAAAAATAATTAAATCTTCTCCCCCCATCCAAGAAAATTCCAACATTTTTCTGTTGGATCACTGTTTGAAACCTCTAATTCCCCATTTAAAAAAAAATTAGATTAAAAATAATGTTTTTAGAACTAGTAAGTTATACAGCAGAAGGATAAAAGAATTTTAATACTGAGATTTTTTGAAACCAATAGTGTATATACACTTTCCCCTGTATATTTAAAAATTTAATGGATGACTCTAATTTCAGACTCACGAAATATGAAAGAAAGGATACCCCAAAATAAAGGCTTAAGCACAAGGGTTAACCAACGGAATCATTAATACTTTGAGCAGTTTATCACTCCCAAAGACTTAAGACTTTAGATGTTCCTATATCCAAAGAGTTACTCTGATCCGAAGCAGAGAACGGATTTCCCCACGCGATAAGGATTCCCCATTAGACGGTTTATCTATAAATCTTTCTATCCCCAAAGGATGCTGAAAGAACATTAACTTGGGAGGAAAATAGATATTATTCCCCTGAATTGGGGGTGGGGAAAAAGGAAAAGGAGAAAAAGAAAGGCATGTGGAAAAATTCGGCAATGAGGAAGGTTAAGTAAAAGAAAGGGCCCTGGTCATTAGGAAGGTAGCCGACCACAGCACCCCTCCCTCAAAAAAAAAAGGAAAGAAAAAAGAAATCCTGTCGTCCTCCTCCCAGTCCCTTCTATTTATAGCCTAGAGCGAAAAAGATGCCAAGGTAAAAGATGTATCTATGTGCCTCCTGGAGGCGATAGAGCAATCATGCCTCACCCCAAAAGTCCCACTAAATTCAACGATGAGAATTCCGGGAAACTGCTAAAGATAACAATCTCATCGTAGAGAGAAAAGAAGCCCCGAGACGCCTGTGGCCGAGCCCCAGAAGAAGAATATACCCAGCAAACACGACTGGGGAAAGGCGAGTCCCTCATGCTTGGGCTTCCCTTTCCACCTTAACCTGCTGGAGTGAGATGGACGTGAACTGCGAGCCAATCACAGCCAATTACCCTTGCAGCAAAGAACCGCCTCAGCCAATGAACTAGGCCATAAGGGAAAGGGGCGGGCACCCCGTCGCGATCACGCTAGGCCGAGTCTTAGCTTTTCCCGGCCCCCACAGGCCCAGCGTCCACCCCGCCTCGGCCGAAGGGCCGGGCGCCGCGGGAACAAGGGCAGCGGTTCCCGCGGAAGTGGACGAGGGCAGGGGAAAGAGATCATCACGGGGGGAGGAAGCAGGCAGCAGGGCGACCCCACCATCCGCCTTCGCCTCACCGCAGCGCGGCGCGGCCCCCAGTTCCCGGCGGCCACAGCCGGGCCCCCAAGGGGAATGACGGGAACCTGGACCAGCTAGCCGGACCCAACTCAGCCCCGCTTCTCTCCTTACCTCTTAGTAATACAGGAAAGGAGAAGAGGATGCCCGGCTTTAGACAGTACCCAGCTATGCCGCTCCAGCTGCGGCACCGCCTCACATTCAAACCCCGGCAAAATGGCGCGGTGGCGCGGCGGAGACCAGTGCGCAGGCGCTAGGGCGGCCAGAAAGGGGGCGGGCTCCAGAACGACACTGAGCCTGCCCACGAAGGGTACAACCAATCCGCTGCCCGAAGTCTGGACCTGGCTCCTCCCACAAACCCAACGCTTGGCGTTCCCCTCCCCCCTCGCGGGTATCCTCGGGAATAATAGAATTTTACAATGTAAAATAGCTAGAATGCTCTAGAGTAGTAGAACCTTGGGGTTCAGAGGTCATTTAATCCAAACACCTCATTGTTACAATTGAAGGAAATTTAGCAGTGTCGGTGGCAGAACCAGGATTAAAAACCAGGTCTCACTCCAAATGCAGCTTTATTTCCATTACGCCACGCTGTCCCTATTGTACGAAATACACCCTACAGGTTTCAAAGCGCTCTGCAAAGGTTGCCTGCAGCTATAGGACCACGGATCTAGAGCCAAAGGGACTTCAGAGGCTCTCTCTTGGAAGGCCGACCTTTATTTACAAATTATGCAAATAAGGCGTGGGAAGCTGGGAGATGCCCAGGGTCACCCAAGTAGCCAAGGTCAGAAGTCCTGGTTGAACCTAGGTTCGATGACTCCAGAACCAGGTGCTATCTCCATCGTTGTGGCATACCTTCAAAAAGTTTTACCGTGTCGCTTCATCGTGAAATGAAAACAACCCTAGGTGTACTCTGTGCTAACAAGATCTAACCTCTGAGAGGTCCTACATTACCATAGAAAAGGCTTTGCAGGGAGTTCTGTGTCCGTTGTCTAAAAGTTGTCTAGTTATGTGAAAATAAGCCGTTTGTTGGAAGGCTGGCAATCACCATTACAGCTGATGACTCAGTAGTGGAGAATACCTGTCAGAATCTTCCTGAGACGTTGCAATTGTTAGTAACGTTTGGTGGATTTTGTTTTTGTGGCTGTATGAGTTTGACACAGAGTAGGACCTTAATAAATACTTCTTAGGAGGAAGAGCCGTTCATTCAACAAAGATTTGCTGTTCTATGTCTGGAAAGTATGGTAGCAAGTGATAATGCTTAATATCATTTTTGGATTTTAATAAGGACCAGAGCTTGAATTAATCAGAAGAGCCTGGACCTAACAGTCTTTTTGTTGTCAGAAGTAAACTCAGAGAATACCTCTTCTTAGATCAACAAGGCCAGATGGGGCTGACTTAGTATACATACTTTATGAGATCCTTCACCGGAGACACTACCTTGAACAATGAGGCTTTTTCCATATCTTAATATTTTCTGGACATATACTATGTTATGGCATGTTAATGGTAAAGAAAACACAAGATATCCTGGATGGTAATTTCAGTTGAAACTTGGTCAACTCTGTTATCTTACTGTTTTTACAATCTATTCAATTAAGAAAATTCCTTTCTCATGGAATGGTTAAACACATACAGAGACCATAAATCTGAGGGACACAGACACCCTTGGATTGTCCTAAAACAGATTTAAACCTGATCGTCCTTGTATTAGTCAGTCTGAGATTTTCTTCTGGCTACATGGCCATGTAACAGCTAGCTTTAAGGGGATAAACAATATGCATTCAGCCTGTTTGCCTTTTTTAACCAAACTTTCAGGTCTACACAAGGTACTCAGGAACATGCAAAGATACCTAATTCATAGTACTGCGCCCCTCAGAATTTACAATTCAGTTGGAGAGAGAACTTTACTTTGAACCTTGGAAGTTCTGAAGTTTCATTAATAAGTTCACAACACTTCCATGTAATTTAAAAAATTATTTTAAAAGTTTTCCCAAGTTTTTTACTTTACAAACATTTGTAGGTCACTCTGCTTTCATGAGAGTTCTATTGTAAACAAGGTAAAAGAAAAATAATAGTGTCCTTGTATGAAAGTTCATATAATATCTCACATCTGTATTATAGTATCCCCCCTCTCTCTTTTTATTAGTTAACAAATTTATTTTTTTCTGACTTCCCAACCAACCAATTTTTAAAAGATTTTTAAAGGAACTTCTTAAAATAAATATGCATAGTCAAGCAAAACAAATTCCCCCAATGGCTGTACAAAAAAAAAAATACTTGCATCTCATTTCAGACCCTAAATTTATTACTTCTTTGTAATGGATAGCACAGGGCAGCTAAGTTGTGCAGTGGATAGAGTACAGGGCCTACAGCCCTGACCTTAGATACTCCTTAGTTTTGTGACCCTAAGCAAGTCACTTAACCCTGTTTGCCTCAGTTCCTTCATCTGTAAAAGTAGCCGGAGAAGAAAATGGCAAAATAGCCCCATATCTCTGCCAAGAATACCTCAAGTGGGGGTGTGCATAGTATGTTTCATTAACTGTCCTCAGAAATTATAAATGGTCGTTGCGTTGATAACCGTTCTTACAGCTTTCAAAGTTGTTTTTATACTGTTCTGTAAATTTGTTACCCAATTATTCTCTTTTCATTCTCCATTGATTTATAAAAGTCTTCCAAAATGTTCATTTTTCAATACTGATGTTACAATTTAAATCATTCTGTTTTTGCCTATTTCACTCTCCATCAATTCATACAAGTCTTTCCTAGAGCCCTTAAATTTAACACATCCAAAACTGAACTCATTACCTCTTCCTCTAAAACCTCTCTCCATATTACCGTGCTCCATTCCTCATTATCTTTCACTATGCCCCTCCGTATCCAACGTGTTGCTAAGACCTGAAGATTTCACCTTTGCAGTATCCTTCCTTTTCTCCTCTCTACTGCTACCACCCTCATGCAGTCTCTCAGCACCCCATGCTTTGACTATTATGATAACCTGAAGGTTGGTCGTACTGCCTCGTGCCTCTTCCCACTCCAGTTCATCCTCTTCAGTCACATAAGGAATTTTCCTAAAGCATTGATCAGACCATGTCAGCCCTATACTCAGTAAACTTCAATGACTTCCTATAACCTGCAGGATCATATAAAAATCATCTGAATGGCATTCAAAACCCTTTGTAACCAAGCTCTTCCCTATGCCCTTCCATCCTTCTTATGCCATACAACCCAGCCTCTCCACCCCATCCCAATGTATTCTTTGATCCAGTGATTTTGACTATCTTGTCATTTCATGAACAAGACGCTAAGATACTATTTCTCTCAGTTCTGGGCATTTTCACTGACTGTCTCCCATGTCTAGAATCCTCTCCCTCCTCATCTCTACTTCCTAATTTCCTTGGGTTCCTTCAAGCCTCAGCTAAAATCTCATCTTCTATAGGAAGGTGAGATTTCCCACTCCCTCTTGATTCTATTGCCTACTTTCCATTAATTATTTTCCATTTATCTCGTGTATATAGCTTGTTCATACATATTTGTTTGCTTATTGTCTCCCCAATCAGATTTTGAGCTACCTGAGGGAAGGGACTGTTTTTTTGTTTTGTTTTTTTGTATTTCCAGTACTTAGCACAGGGTCTGGCACATAGTAAGTGCTTAATAAATGCCTACTAACCAACTGATTTCCATGTTTCTTTGAAATTAATCTGTTTTTTCTATACTTACATCACAAGAGTATTCTGTGACCTTGATAGATCACAACCTACTCAGTCATTCTCAGTTGTTGGACATACTCTTAGTTTCTAGTTTTTTGCTACTACAAAAAGTTTTGCTGCTACAAAAAGAAAGAAATGCTATATTTTTTTGTATATAGAATCTTTTCCTCTTTCTTCAATCTCTTTTGAATTTAGGCCTAGCGGTACTGTATCGAGGTCAAAGGAGTGTACTATTTGCTAACCTTTGTCCGTAATTCAAATTGCTTTTTTTAATTCACTTTTATTTTATTTTATTTTCATTTCCAAATTTTCTCTCCCTTCTCACCTTCCCCACCTATTGAGAAGGCAAGAAAACCAAAACCCACTGCAAATATGTATAGGAATGGAAAACGAACTCGCTTTGAACCATGTCCAAAAAAAAAGAAACGAAAGAGGTGAACATGTGCATCCATAGGCATTAGGATGTTTCATCATGAGTCCTGTGAAATGGTTAGTCATTTATTGATCAGAGTCTCAAAGTTGTTTGTTTTTACAGTATTATTGTTACTATATAAATTATTTTCCTGGTTCTACTCACTTCACTTTACATCAGTTGCTATAAGTCATCCCAGGTATTTGTGAAATGAAATCCTTCATCATTTCTTACAGTCTTATAGCACAATAATCTTTCAACTATTCCCTAATTGATAAACATCCTCTCAGTCCAATTTTTTGCCATGACCAAAAATAAAATGCTGCTATAAATCTTTTTATACATATGGGTCTTTCCTTGATCCCTTTGGAGGACAGATCTCACAGAGGCATTGCTGTATCAAAGGGTATGCACAGGTTAACAGATTTTTGGGGCATGGTTCCAAATTGCTTTCAGAATGGTTGGACTAGTCCATAGTTCCACCAATTAGTACATCATTACATCAGTACAGTGTGCCTGTTTTCTAATAGCACCTCCAGCATTTGTCATTTTTCTTTTTTACCTTAGTCAATCTGATGAATGTGAGATGGTACCTTTGAGCTGTTTTAATTTGCATTTCAATAATGATTAGTGATTTAGAACATTTTTTCATATAACTATTGGTAGGTCGAATTTCTTCCCTCTGAATACTGCCAATTCATATTCCTTGACCATTTATCAATTGGGAAATGACTCTTTTTCTTGTAAATTTGACTCAGTTCCTTATATATTTTAGAAATGAGACTTTATCAAAGAAACTTGCTCCAAAGAATTCCCCCCACCAGTTTCCTGTTTTCTCCTAATTTTAGCTTCATGGATTTTGTTTGTGCAAAAATCTTTTCATTTTATGAAATCAAAATGATCTATTTTACCTCTCATGAACCTCTCTTTCTCTTGTTTGGTCAAGAATTCTTCCCTAATCCATGGATCTGACAGGTAATTTCTTCTATATTTCACTAATTTAGTTATGATATCACCTTTTATGTCTAAATCATATACCCAATTTTGAGCTTATCTTAGAATGTGGTGTGAGATTTTGGTCTATATCTAGTTTTTGACAGACTACTTCCTAGTGTTCCCAAAAGTTTTTGTCAAATAGTGAGTTCTTAAATTTTGGGTTTATCAAACACTAGGTTACTGTGTTCTTTTGTTTCTATATATCGTGTACCTAATCTGTTCTACTAATCAACCTATTTCTTGCCCAGTATCAATTTATTTTCATTACAGCCTTGTTATATAGTTTGAGATCTGGTGTCCTGTCCCGCGGGACTCAGTTATTCGGGGGGGTCGAGGGGAACCCAGCCTGAAAGAGAAACGGGCGAGAAGAGGAGGGAGACCAAGCAGATTTGTCAAGGTCTCAGTTTATCTAGCTCAGGGTACAGCTTATATAGTAATTGAAACAGGGAAGAGGAATGGAAAGGAATGGGGAGGGTCCAGGGCGAGGGTAGTATCTAATCATGCAATCTTTACGATTAGGTTATTTCCTGGGACTGGGGGGCCGAGCCTTCTTGTGGTTGCGACATCCGTTGACAAAGACGTCTTGTGATATTTGCTTATTGCAAACAAGATGTTCAGGGCATGTTGACCTCAAGGGTGAGGGGCGCAGCACCAAGTGCTGGCTCCCAACATATCCCCCTTTTCTGTTTAGAAATGCAGGTGAAAGGCCTGTCTTAGGCTATGTGGCCTGACTCCATGCCTGGTACCGAAAGTGGGCAGGGCCCCTGTCTTAGGCTATGTGGGTGGCCCCCACCTTCAGCATTTCTGGTAGGTGGACCCACAATAATCCCGTCATTGGGTACCTCTGCAGCCAATGGCATGATTATCCAGGTCATGGGGCCACAATATTCCCGTCATTGGCACAGTCACAGCAAAAGCACATTATTGATCATAGCAGGGTACAGGGATGCTTTTGAAAAGTTTGATGGTATAATTAGCTGTAACCCTAATATAGTCCCAAGAAGAAGAAGGACCCCAATAAGTGTCACCCGTGGTTTCACAGTCCCAGCTACGGCAGTAATAATCAGTTATGCCTCCACATTTGGTGTTCAAGGCACGGCTTCTATGAGGGCCGAGGCAAACATAAAAGGGGAGTGTTCTCAACATACTTTTTCGGGATTGTGTACCACACCCACCCCATGGATCAGGGCCCTGCTTTCCGGAGGGGGCCTCCTGTTGATCAGAATATCCCTCCAAGTCCCAAATGGCCGGAGCCCCTATGGCTAGTTTACAAAGATCTGGGTAAAGTGTGGGCCACCAGTCTGTGGGTTTAGAGGCCCTGAAACAAACGCCAGACCAGTTGAGGGGGAGTGCTGTGTATGCCAGATTGCCCCCACAAACAAAAACTTGCCCTAGTGGGGGGTACAGGGGGTCAGAGGTATTCGTCCAGGAAGAGCAATTGGGGGGCAGGGAGGACCCAACATTGAGGGTAATAGAGTTATGGGGGGGTAATTCCGGCGTAGCAAGGGGAGGGGAGAGCAAAGGGAATGCCGGGCTGAACCTTAAAGTTTTTAAAACCAAACCCATTCCAATTCCCAGGAATACCCTTCTATAGACAAGGTGGGAAACCTGCGACTAGTCCTGAAAAGTTAGTGCCTCTGAAAAAGAGTCCCATTATTATCATAGTATAGTCCATCATCTTTAAACACGTGAGAAATATTGCCTTGGATGATAAATTTGGTTATTGTCTCACTCCATGACATCACCCTTAACCATGGTGGATTCCTGACGAACGCCCATCTCTGTTGTTCCTTCGGTGCTGGGTCGATGGACGCAGTGTTCTTGAGTGTCATGATAAGTACGAGAAAAATGAAAGGAGTCATCGTGACCTGGTTGATTAAGCTTCTCCAGAAGTTTTTTCATCTGCCACTGATAGCACCTCCTCACTTCCTGTGACCGCTTCACCTTGGCAGTTGTCCTCTATCACTCTTATTCTTTTCACTGGAACCCAAACTTCTTTATTATCATCTGTTAAAACACAAACATACCCTTTTCCCCACGTTAACACTGTATGAGGACCAAATCAATTTTTATTCTCATCGTGCCACATTACTTTACTGGCTGCTTTCAGGGCACTTGTTATTGCTGATTCATTCCTTGCAGATTCCTTATTAGGATATGTTAAGAATTTCATAGCAGCCAATAAGCCATCATTATAGAATTTTAAATAATTTAGAGTATAAACAGCCAAACAGCCAATTGTAATTTATCATCAATTTAGAGTATAAACAGCCAATGGCGAATTTGTCATCAACTCCTGGTCCAACTACTCCTTTTTGTTTGTGCAAGTAGGTGTCCAGGGAGCGATTTGCTCGTTCCACTATAGCTTGACCAGTGGGATTATGGGGGATTCCAGTGACACGTAAAATGGAAAATTCCACCATGAACTGTTCAATGGCTTTACTGATGTAAGCTGGACCATTGTCTGCTTTAATGCTTTTTGGTACTCCATGATTTAGAATGTGACCAAGTGTGTGTGATATAAAATATTGTTGTTTTGGCCCTCATTGCCTGTTGAACTTCCATAGTAATCTGTTTAATACTATCTGCCCTATCAGGAATATAGGCTGACTCTAATCTAGGTATCAATAGTGCTGTATACTTTCTGTCTATGATGATATTGCAAGGTTCTTTCACATATAATAATGCTTGCAATACTGCATATAATTCATTTTGTTGTGTAGAAGTAAATGTTGTTTTAAATTTATGCATCTCCTTTTTAGATGGAATATACATAGATGCCCTAAAATTTTTTTTTTTTTTTGCATCTGTAAAAACATTAACTCCCTCTACCAGTGAGGAAGAGCATTTGTCGGCCCAAGACCATGGCCACGTGGCAAATTGCCACCCAGAAGGAATTGGGAGCCCGTGTTGGAAATTCTGATTAATCAATATCTGCCATTCCACAAACTCTTGTATGCAGTTCTCTGTTTGTTGACTTGTATACGTAGCATATATTGTGTGAGGTTTCTGTCCTATTAACATCCTTACTCTCTTCACTGCCTTATGTATGACTTGGGCTACAGCACAGCATAAAGCACACAAGCTCTGTTCTTTATCTGAGCCAAATGTACCCACTCAATAATCCCTTGTTTTTGATGTAAAACTCCAGTGGGTATTTTTTCAGTGAATAAAATTGTTACTTTCAAGTCCTGTGATTCCAATATCCTGCTAGTAGTACACTCCATAATCTTTTTCTGCACTAATTTCAAACATTCCAGTGCTTCATCTGTCCATTCTCTGCATGAGTTTAATTGAGAAGGACCTTTCAATAAATCATATAATGGTTTCATTTGATCAGTTGTAATTCCCAACTGTGGCCTACACCACTGAATTTCTCCTATCAATTTCTGAAAGTTATTTAAAGTTGTAACCTTTGTAGAATCTATGATAGGTGACTTCAAACTTAAACCTTACCACCTTACATCATTGTTTCACAGGCTAGTTTCTCCTTCTCTGATTACATTTACTCTGGAAAAAAAAAACTTTTTAGAAATTACGTTGTTAATAAGTTCAAACACTAAATTTAACTTTTGCTTAAGCCAAGGAATGACTACAAGTTCAGATTAAAAGAGCAAGATCTTTTCTGCTTCATAGACCATTACATATTAATTTACCAATACGTTGTCTTGAAAATGAAAATTTAAAACCGTTTAAAATTTCTCCTGTTGTTAATAGTCACTAAACTTTTACAAAAAATTAGTTGAAAACCTTCAAAATAATAGTTTTCTTCTCTTGATCTAATCTGGAATGATAAAGGTTACAATTCGCTGTAGACCCAGCTGAATGATGAGTTGGGACTGCAGGGCAAAAAAAAATCTTAATGGTTCCAACCTTTACTCAAGTAAATTTTACTTCTGTGTCTACTCCTTAAGAACTTTCTTGAATGAGAGGGTTTTTGAATTCCTCAGCTGAAGGGAGGGAGACTTCTGGACAACTGCCCAGTGGCGCCAAGTCTATTCCATTCTGCTGGAGAGTTTCAAAAGCTTTATCTCTGCTGAGGTGTCCCTTTAAGATTTATGCATATTTCCAATTTGCCTAGTGCCAAATAATATAACAAATCCTGATCTGTTTTAAACATCCAATTAGGAGTGACACGTTTCACTTAAAATGTGAACAGAATAACTACCTTTTGGTTACTTCTCATTATACAAAATACTTTTCTTTTAGGTGAGGCATGAGATAATGAAAATGCTGATCAGCCTGCCCCAGATCTCCCCTCGTCTCTCTCTCCTTCAAACAATTTCCAAAACTTTTACGCTTTCCCTAAACTTCACATCCACGTTGTTCTGCTAATGGGCCTTGACCAAAGCCCCCTTTAAAACTGCACAGACATTATATCCTTGCATTTCTTATCCAAGATTACCCTTTGCAATCATATAAACCAAACAATATAAGATTAGTTCCTTTCTTTCTCTCTCCCGTACTTCTCCCCGATGCTGCAGCCATCAGAGAGAAGGGAGGAGGGGGAGGAAAAGAGACAACATTCCAAGGTCCAGCTACCGTGGAGCTGACCGTAACAACTCACAAACATACGCACACAGAACATGTAAAGACAGAACACATATACAGACAATAAAAGAATCTAAAAGACTGAGAAAAAATTGTCAGAAATCCTCTGTACACATTATAACTCTGGCTTAATTTCTATCACTGTGTAACTAAGCCTTGCATAAGATTCCCTGTCTAGACTTTCTCCCATACAAGATTGCTCTTTTAGACTTATTCCTGCAACTTTTTACTACACCACAGATATGTGCCGAGTGCCAGAAAAATCATAGAAGTCTTTCTTCTTAACCCTTATAGAAAAAACTTTACAGATCCTTTTTCTTAACTCTAACTCCTCTTTCTCTGAGTGACGTCTTAAGGTCTTTCATAAAGACCTGCTCTTTGGATAGTCTTTGGCCCATTTCTATGGGACGGACGAAATCAACTTACCGAGGGCTGAAGCTTCTGTGAGCGGCGGAAGAAGTCCTCGCTCCTCACATCAGGGGGTCGCGGCGACGCTTTTCTCCGGGTTGGGGTCCATCCGGCAAGGGTCCGTACCTCGAGCCCCACGTTGGGCGCCACTTGTCCCGCCCCGCGGGACTCAGTTATTCGGGGGGGTCGAGGGGAACCCAGCCTGAAAGAGAAACGGGCGAGAAGAGGAGGGAGACCAAGCAGATTTGTCAAGGTCTCAGTTTATCTAGCTCAGGGTACAGCTTATATAGTAATTGAAACAGGGAAGAGGAATGGAAAGGAATGGGGAGGGTCCAGGGCGAGGGTAGTATCTAATCATGCAATCTTTACGATTAGGTTATTTCCTGGGACTGGGGGGCCGAGCCTTCTTGTGGTTGCGACATCCGTTGACAAAGACGTCTTGTGATATTTGCTTATTGCAAACAAGATGTTCAGGGCATGTTGACCTCAAGGGTGAGGGGCCCAGCACTAAGTGCTGGCTCCCAACAATCTGGTACTACTAATCCTCCTCTCCTTAATACTGATTTTTTTTCATTCATTTCCTTGTTATTCTTGACCTTTTGTTCCTCCAGAATAACTTTGTTACTATTTTTTTCAAGTTATATAAAGTGATTTTTAGTAGTTTGATTGGCATGTTATCGAATATGTAAATTAATTCCACTAAGGTTGTTCACTTATTTTATTGGCTAAGCCTCCACATGAGCAATTAATGTTTCTCCACTTATTTTGATCTATATTTATGTGAACACTATTTTATAACTGTGTTCATAGAGGGCAACTAGGTGGTGCAGTAGATAGAGAACTGGCCTTGAAGTCGAGCGATTCTTACTAACTGTGTGACGCCGAGCAAGTCACTTAACACTTGATTGCCTCCAAAAAAAAATAATATATAATTGTGTTCATATACTTCCTGGGCATATCCTAGTAGATAGACTCACAAATATTTAGACTACTACTGGTTATTTTAATGAAATTTCTCTTTCTATCTCTTGCTGTTGGGTTTTATTGGTAAGATACAGAAATGCAAATGATTTATGTGGGTTCGTTATATCCTACACTTTGCTAAGATGGTTAATGGTTTCATTTAATTTTTTAGTTGATCCTCTAGGGCTCTCTAACTAAACTATCAATCGTTGTTCAGTCGTGTTTCATTCTTTCTGGCCACACATGAGGTTTTTGTGTCAAAGATGATAAAGTGGTTTGCTAGTTTATTTCTCATTTCACAAATGAGGGAAATGAGACAAAGTGAAGTAACCTACCAAAAGTCACATAGCAGCATGTGTCTGACTTTAACCCATCTTCCTGACTTCAGGCTCTGTATTCTATTCACTGCATCACCTAATAGCCCTATCATCTGCAAAAAGTGATAGTTTTATGTCCTCTTTGCCTTGTTCTTCAATTTCTTTTTCTTGTCTTCTTGCTATATTTAGCATTTCTAGTACAATGTTGAATAATAAATGTTATAATAGATACCCTTGTTTCACCCCTGATCTTATTTGAAAGGTTTTTAGCTTATCCCTATTATAGATAATACTTTCTTTGGGCTTTAGATATATGCTGCTTATCATTTTAAGAAAGGATCTATTTATTCCTGTGCTTCCTAGTATTATTTTTTTTAAACAGGAATATTGTATTTTGTAAAAGCTTTTTCTTCATCCACTGAAATAATATTATTTTTGTTATGGTCAATTATGCTTGCTTCAATATTAGTTTTCCTAATACTGAACCCTAATACTGAATTCCTGATATAAATCCAGCCTGATATATTGCTGTAAATTTCCTTCTAATAATTTATTTTAAATTTTTGCATAAATAGTCATTAGAGTGATTGGTCTAGGGTTCTCTTTCTCTGTTTTGATGCTCTCTGGTTTATATATCAAGAATATATTTGTGTCATGAAAGGAATTTGTTAGGACTCCTTCTTGATCTATTGTTTCAAACAGTTTATGTAGCATCAGAATTAATCTATTCTGTCTTTTTTTAGGTAAGCATCTAGAAATGTAAATTTTCCCCAAGCACTGCTTTGTCTACATCCCACAATTTTTGTATGTTGTTTCATTGTTGTCATTATTTTTAATGAAATTATTTGTTCTTTGACTCATTCCTCTTTTAAGATTGCTATTTAATTTCCTACTAATTTTTAATCTATGTTTCACAGGTCCTTTATTAAAGGTAATATTTATTCATTATGGTGAGGAAAATATATATTTAATATTTGTTTTTCTGCATTTGTTTGTGAGGTTTCACTGCTCTAATGCGTGATCAATTTTTGTGAAATTGCCATGCACACTTGAGAGAAAGGTATATATATTTCTATTCTCATTCACTATTCTCTAGAGCATTGCTTCTTCAACTGTGGGTCACAACTCCATAAAGGGTCACAAAAAGTTTGGCAACAACAAAAAAAAAAAAAGAAAGATTTCTGGACACAACGACCCAAAAATTAATTCAAAATCAAATGCAAAATGGATCTAAGTTGTTTCTGGCAGCACTTGTGTATCACCAAGGCAACATTCGTAGCACCAACAGTGACTATGAATATACTGGTGTAGTTCTGAATTTCAAAGTATAGCAGACTCTCTATATAGAAGGCAGAAGAAAAACATTTATTTAGACAACAGAAAACCAAATCCATCATTGTAAACAAGAAGTAAATACACATTAGCACTGCAGGGGCCAAAGCCATTCCCAAGCCTCCTTATATGGAGAGGACACACACTCCCCCCTGCCATCCAGGGCCATCCCACAAACAAACATTCATAAGATTATCTATGCCTGCCTGTGTCCTCTCCTCCACCCTAACTCTTCTAACCAACTTCCTCCTAGTTCTACTCCACCTTTCCTGCGTCACCGTTCAGCAAGGTCCTCCCCCCAACATGTGACTTTGGCTTCCATGTGATTTAAGCAGGTCGCATGGGCCTCAATGAATAGGAAAGCTCTTCCCATTTAAATTACCATTACAATTTACCTGTGTTGCATCATGCAACTTCACTGTAGCCCTGCTTCTAAACACACAACATGCATGCATACTTTGTACTACACATGCCACCATGCCATGCAACACCAACAGATGCTGCCAGAACTGCTTCAGCTCAGATTCGATACTATTGTATGTTATGAATTGCAGTGTTTTTACTGTACATACAAAATTATTAGATGAATTTTGATTTGGGATTAGGACAGAATTTCCAACAACTTTTGAAATGACTGTAAACATACTTTTACCATTTTGTACTACACATTTATGCAAAATGGCATTCTTAGCATTGAGATTATAAAATCAAAAATGTTGCAGATGCTCTACATCCTACAATATCAAATATTTCAACAAGATTTAATTCTTTATGCAAAAAGAAACAAACACTTCCATCTTATTAGTATGTAAATTTGCTTTCATCTTTAATAAATAGTAAAATTATATATATACCAAAGAATTATTTTAAAATAAATTTCTTTATAATTTATTATCAGTAAATGTTTGATTTGTATGCCTATTTTATATACATATACACTAGGGATTGCATAAAAATTTTTTGGGTGAAAAAGCGTTACGAGTAGAAAATGTTTAAGAAGCCTACTCTAGAGATCTTTCGTGTATAATTTTTCAAAAATTCAGTTTGTTTCTTTAACTTCTTTTTTGTTTATTTTATGGTTAGAGTTATCTAGATCTGAGAGGGTTAAAATGAGAACCCCCCCATAATTATAATTTTACTATTTCCTCCTATAACTCATTTAACTTTTCCTTTAAGAATTTAGATACTATACTATTTGCTTTATACATGTTCAGTACTGATACTAATACATTGTCTGTGGTGAATACTACCTTTTAGAAAAATGTAATTTTCCTGTTTATCTCTTTTAATTAGGTCTATTTTTGTTTTTGCTTTATATGAGATCATGATTGCTACTCCTGCCTTTTTTACATCACTGACACCTATAGATTCTTCTCCAGGCTCTTATTTTAAATGTTTATCTTTCTGCTTCAAGTTTGTTTCTTATAAACAACATATTGTTGGATTCTGGTTTTTAATCCATTCTGTTATAGTCCTCTTTTGTAGGTGAATTCATCTCATTAACATTCACAATTATTGTAACTGTATGACTGGGTCAGCTTACAGGTAGCTCTCTGCTCCTGTTCCATGGCTCACCTCTCCAAGGTCAGCGCATAAGCAGTTCTCCGCTCCTTTTCCAGGGCTCTGCCTACAATACAATCTCAGGGTGTTTCTGGGGCTTCACAAAATCATTCAGACCCAGGCAAGAGCCAGGAGCAGCCTGGCTCCTGCTGGAGGAGGAGGAACCTCAAAGCTCAGAATTCAGTTCCAGGACTCAAGATAAAGACTGAGAGGCAAGGCAGGATAGCTGAGTGTGCTTTTTTGCAGCATTTTTCTGAGATGGTTTGGGACCCAGGGGGTGGAGTTGCTTATGTAGGTTGAGGGGAAGTGCACTCAAGGACTCCACCCTGTTCGCTTTGTTGCCCATCTGTCTCTCAGGATTTGGAAGCAGGGGCTAGAGCAGTGTTAAAACTGAGACTTGAGTCATTAGAGCCTGCACCTGAGAGTACCTGGAGGAAGCCTGCAATGGCATTGTGGAGAGAAGGACACGCTCCGAAGAAGAACTTTATTTGGACATTTTTTTGTTTCAGATTGAGGAAGGAGGAACTGGTTGCTCACTTCCCAAAGATTGAAACCCGCCCCCCCCCCCCCCATGATGTTATATTATGTTATGTAGTCTGTAAATGTGCCGTTCATGATGTGTTTGTGGAAATTGTGTTGTATTTACTTAAGAGATGTTAATGTCTTTTGCCTATGTAATGGACTTGAAAGATCTTGGGCCCAATGTAATGTTAGAGTTAAGGATCTTCTCCATCCATTAATAGACCTCACCTGAAGCCCATTTAGGGAAACTTCTGTTAATGTCTATGAGGCACTGGGTCAGAGGGTGGTGCTCTAGGACTCTGAAAAGTGTATAATTACTCTGAGGTGAAGTTTTACTTTGGGGCTTACTCATTGGAAGTGTTTATTTGGCCAATCAGGACTCTGGGGAGCTTTTAAAGAGCTTCCCCCACGTACATTTTGAAAATGCCAGATGTTGGTGCTTCTTTCTCTGGTAACTATGTATGTATATAATGATCAGACAGAAGCCCTGTTTGTTGGTCTTTATTTCTCTGCTTGTATTTTTTCTGTTGGTGAATGTAATTCAACTAGATTGTTGACCTTTCAAAAGTTGCTTTCCTTTTATTAAAGCAGACCTAAGAACCTGTACAGCAGACCTTTCTGTGTATTCCAGGGTGCTTGCTGCTCCAGATGCCCATTGCCTCTTTGATAAAATATAAACTCCCTAAACTTGGCATTAAATGCCCTTCATAATCCAGCACCAGCCATTCTTTTCCATTATTGCTCTTTGTACATGTAATGAGGAGTGCCTTTCCCCTTACATGTAGTATGGGAGGTGTTGTTTGTTGAGGGAGGTAAAATAGGCATCTCCAGCCTGTAGTCTAAGTAGAGAGTAGAAAACTAGAGGTTGGACCACTTTATTCTCCTTAGAAAAAGGTGGTATTGGGCTAGAATTCTATCTGGATCCTTAAATGATTTTCTAGTTCAGGCTAAACTTCTGATCACTATTCATTAATGAGGTAAGCTTTATATCCAAGGCTTGACTCCCTTCTCACCAAGTACCAGTTCCATAATGAATGCACATAGTAATTAGCAAAGAAACCCATTTACTCAAGTTGTATTAACCTCACAGAGTTTGGTCTAAGAAAGGCAAATGAGTAGGTTGTGTGTCCATACATGTTTTTATTTCTCTCAAACTGGAGACACGCCTGCATTGCATGGGAACTGCAGTCCAGGATTAAGCCCTCCTAAGGTAGGGGTTGGGAGACATAATTTATATATCCTTTGAGTGAAATCAGGTTAAGTGAAGACCCCTCAGGCATGAATTCCCCCAAACCCCTACCCTTCCTGCCAAACCTAGAATAATTAAGTATCCCCCTTAGGCAAATAAATGCTCCAGGAGGGAGGAGGATAATATTTAATATAAATTTTGGACTTTAATAAGGGCCAAAGTTTGAATTAAGGAGAGCCTGAACCTAATAGCCTCTTTTGTCATCTTAAATAGACTCAGAGAATGCCTTTTGGTATCAATGAAACAAATGAGACTGACTTAGTATCTTCCTTACCAGTTCCTTCTCCTGGCATCTTAGTGATAAGGAAATGTACTGGGTTGTAATTTCAATTGAAACTTTGTTAAAAGTACCCTTTCCTGTGTCAGCTATTTCAAGGACCTATTTATGACAGGAGGCCTACCATCAGAGTGGTGGGATTTTCTCCTTATGTGTCACAGAGACATATGCTACAGAGAGGAAATTCACACAGCTTGAGATCATAAAACTCAATTGACACTACTTTGGTAATTGTCTTGTCTTACTAAATTTATGATTTATTCAACTAAAAGAGTTCTTTTTTCACAGCAAATGTATTTAAACCTGAAGATTTCTGTACAGAACAGTCAGATTAACCTCTAACTCCCTAGCACTGTTATCTTTATCTGTTTATCTGTTATCTTTAAGAGGGAATTAATTAATAAATGATGCATGCCTTTAGCCTGATGTCTTTTCTTTAACTGAGTTTTCAGGTGACAAGGAGAACCACCAAAGTTTGCATCATGTGACCTGGTATACCTTTCCCCTTCACCACCCCTTTATAACAGTCACATCAGCATTCTTCCCTTAAGTTCCATATTTGGTAACAAAATCCTTCATTGGAGAGCAAGGATCCTTTCCATGTTCTTTGTCTCTGGGTAGATTCCCATGCTTAGACTGTACGCCTGGATTCCCAGCCAATAGTTAGAGAGGCTAGGGGGCTTCCACATTAGGGACTATATAATGCTGTACTCCACTCGGCTCAGGTGCACTCCCTTGCTGGCACCACCCATGGTCTTGAGGGAAGTGCCCTTTCTCATGAGATTGTAATAAATTCCTTTTTGCCTTCTACCTTGAGAAGCCTCTGAGTTGAATTTGAGTAAGGGTCTGCATCCCACACACCTTCAAAAAGTAGGTGTTCCCAAGGGGTGCCAATCAATTCTGATTGGTTAATACATTGGGAGGTGGGCTATGTTAAAATGAGGGTCTTGGGGTATGGGACTTAGGTCACCTAAATCGTGGTCAAAGAGATATCAGTTTCCACATTGTCTTGACAAAAGGGAGAATCAACATTTTCCCAGACCTATTAGGGCAACACAATGAGCAGGAATATACCCATTAGCCCAAGATCAGAAGAATCTGGAAGAAGGGGAATGGGAGAAGCTCCAAGACAGTGATTACTAAGAAAAATCATTTTTCACAATAGTAAAACAGAAATCAGAGAAAGTCTACATAGAGGAATATATATACCAGACAATACAATGTGAAGGAGCTAGATAACAACTCAATCAAGAGAGGCCAGATCTCATCCAAGGAGAAATTCCCTGAAGTCTCTAGCATAGCAAGCTGGGGATAGGGACACGATGGAGACTGCCTGCTCCTTTCATGTCATATTCTCCCCAGAATCCAATTTTCCCTTTCAGCAACCTGAAGTGAGGTTAGTATCATCCATCTTCTCTGAAGTGTCCAAAATGACTGCAGAGCCCAAAGAGATTGAATAGATTCTTGAAAAGCCTGGAACTTGAAGAGACCAAGCTCTTCTCTCCAGATCTTGTCAGCTTCACCCCATCCCTTAGGCAGGCACAGGGTGTTGATTTCCACCAATGAAGAGACTGTTTTTAGATTGGGATTTGGGCAACTAGATTTTTAAAGATTTCTTATTTCCTTATTTTAGCTTTTTTTTCCCCCCAAAAATGGGACAATTAACTTTTTGTCTTGTGTAGTTTTCATTTATTTCTTGAAATATAGCTCCAGGAAAAAAAAAGACTTTGAAAAAGTCTATTGTGATTCACTTGGAGTTACCTTAAAACCCAAAGCACTCAGGCTTTCATTGAATGGCCAATAATAGGTCATAGCAAAAGCTTCTCTTGCTCATTGTTTGGATTTTGATGGCTCAGAGTGAGTATAAATAACAGTTGTTTTCAGTTCAAGTAAGAAAAGAGAATGGACTAATGACTGTGTCACTTAAATCCAATTCAAGGACTAGTCAAGTAATCACCTTCATGAAGTCGTAGGTCCTCTCAGCACTAAGGACTAACAACACATTCCAGGAAAATCAGCATTCTTACTGCCTGCCCCGCAGCTTGGCATTCTACTTTCCGTCTTTGCATACATAGCCCATCCTCCATGCTTGGAATGCACACTCTTCTCACATCTGCTTTAAGAATCTCAAGCTTCCTTCACATCTCAGCCCTTTTACTGGCTTTGTGATTTCCTTTCTCACCACCCCTCCACCCCCACCCCACTCCCTCACCCCCACCCCCAAACAAGGGCCCCTTTGCCTTCACACAGTTCATCTGGGATCTCTCCCTGTTGCAATGGGAGATTCTAGGGCTACCCTTCAGGATAATTGCACTTACTCAGATGTCTTTGCCTCCTTAAGACTTCTGATGCTCTATCCACTTCTCCCTTAGGAAGAGGAGGGTTCCCTAGTTTCAAATAAACAAACATTGGTGAACTCCAGTTACACAAAAATGTGGCAGCCAGAACTGAACATAAAATTTTAGCTATGGTCTAAATCAGAGAGGATAACGGTAGAAATAAGAAAAATCATGGTAAATATTGAATCGGAACAGATTTAGTGAAGACTTCTCAGGAATATGGAGTCTTCTCCCTGGAGTGGAGGAGACCTTGGGCCCAGGTTTCCATTCCTCCAGAGTCAGGTGATTTCCATATAAGGAAATTATATTGCATTATTGTATTGCATTAGGACCAATGATTGGATATGACTCACTAACTCCTCAATACCTAATTTGCATATGTGCATGCAGTATGCAGTGCTCACACAGGTCCACCTGATTTGCATAAGTTCTCAATGCTCAATTTGCATGAGTCATCAATGCTTCATTTGCATATATTTTCAATGCCTAATTTGCATATAATGACGTGTATTTTCGTGGGCTTTGTAATGTCTAGGGAAGTGGAAAATTTGAACCAGGTTTCAAAAGGGATTGGTTAGATTTCCTTTCTAGAATGTAAGACTGGGCTTCTCAGCCAATGAGAATAATGGTCAGTGGTGGGAGGGGGATTTTCACATCAGGGTCTATGTAAATTACCATTCTGCTTCTGTAAGGCACCTCCCTACTCCAGCTTTACTGGTGGAGGGACTGCCTGGTTTCTCAGGAGAACTGAATAAAGGAGATTTTCTGTTTTTACCTTGAGACACATCTGAACAGTCAATTTGAGTAAGGGCAGGGTTCGTGCTTCCCCCCAAAAAAAATATGAAATAATTTAATCTTAGGATATAATTTATTTTAGGATATGTAGCACAGACCCCACCACCACCTGAAGATCAGGTGTATTACATTTCATTCTTCCCCCAGGGTCCTCTTTGTGTGATTGGGGAGTGTCTGAGCTCTCTGCAAATTGCTACAGCCTCTACTGATGTTGTTCCCTCAATTGTAAGGGGTGGTCACTACAGTTCAGTTCCATTTATTTATTAACAGTCAGATTAGTTTTTACTGAGGAGTATTTGCTTCAAAAAATACAACAAATATACAAACATACTCCTCCAACACATGGAAGGTGTAATCTTCTTCCCCACTTTGCAAATCCAAAAATGTGCACAATGTGTAATACTTGTGACCCTTCTACCTTGTTGACCTGAAAACTTGCTTAAAGAAAAGACAACAGACTGAGTGCATACATTTTATGATTTAATTAATTAATCAAATCCCCATAAAGATAACAGTTACATAGCACTAGGGAGCCAGGATCAAATCTGGCTGGCTGGTACAGAAATCTTCTGGTTTTTAGTATGGGATAAAAAGACTCAAAATTTTAAATAAATGAAGAGGCTTCTCAATAAGAACAGAAAGAGAAAGATTTATTACAATTGCCGAGAAAGGGATATCCTTCCACTAGGTTGGAGAATCTGATGGAGGGAGGCAACTCACAGAAATTGAAACATAATTTTCATACCCAACACAGAGAATCCCACCTCCCCACTATCCCACCCCTCCATTGGCTGGGAGGCAGGCTCACAATCTAAGCGCGAATAGATAAACCCCAGGAAATCTTTACCTATCCCAACACAAATACCTCATCTAATATCTAACTTAACTGCTGATGTGGCTTTAGAAAAGAGGGGTGGGGGAGAAGTGGGAACTGGTAGTGTTGATGTGGCAACAGTACAACAAACAAAGAGGAGGTTTGAGTAACTTCCAAGTTTTGGCCACAGCCTACAGCACTTTCACAAAGAAAGCTGGTAGCTGTTAAGGGAGGGGAAACCAACTGACCATCCACAAGCTCTGGATACCTGAAGCTCAGGTATCTAAAGAGAGAGCCCTTGTGGAAGAGAAATTTTATTTAGAAAATCCAATATTCCCCATATTTTTATTATGAAAAGTCTTCACAATCTCCTCATCTCACTCAAAAGGAACTCAGTTGAAAAATTGTAAATTTAGTAAGACAAGACAATTTACAAAGTAGTGTTAATTGAGTTTTGTGATGCCAAGTTGTGTGAATCTCCTTTCTGTAGCATGTCTCTGTGACATAAGATAATGAGAAAATCCCACCACTCTGATGACAAGTATCCTGCTGACACAGGAAAAGCGTACCTTTAACAAAGTTTCAATTGAAATTACAACCCAGAACATCTGTGTTTTTCCTTATCACTAAGATGCCAGGGGAAGGGTCTGGTAAGGAAGTCCCATTTGCTTGCTGACACACCAAAAAGGCATTTACTTAAGATAACGAGGGAGACTATTAGGTCCAGACTCTCCTTAATTTGAATTTTGGCCCTTATTAAAGTCCAAAATTTGTATTAAATATTATCAACCTCCATGAAAAGGTCGATTGGGAGAGTCCTTTCACACTTCTTCAACTGAGTCCTGATTGATCTTTATAATTTTGATACATTCACTTTTGAATTTTGAGGGTGATAATCATTTCAGATTATTTGAACACCAATAAGGGTCAAAGCCTGAACTAATCAACTAGACATGCTTCACTTTGCTCTAAAAATGCCCTTTGCTGTATCAGCAACTTTAAGACCAGATGAGATTTATCAGGAATATTCTTTCTGTTTGTAACCATAAAATGACAGGATGAATATGTGGGAAGTAAAGTTCTGTTGTCCACATTCCTAGGTGATAGAGATTGTGACCTAGCATGGACAGATTAGAGGTCAGAAACTAAGGCACAGTCCCAAGGAGCTGTGTGAGGAAGGGCCTATCAGAGAGGAGAACATGGAGTCACATGGCCAGGGGACAGTGTTGCAGGATATCCAAAGTTCAGAAGAAGCCCCATCTTACTGCACTGTGTGGTAGTCTTCCTGTAATCTTCCTGTAACCTTACTGGGGGAGACTACTCATCCATTCCGGACGTAAAGATTAATAAAGGCCTTCCTGATTTCACAACAGGTATCGTTCTTTATTTAAGGTGAGCATGTTTCTCACTGTTGGGGGCCTGTTAAATGGGCTCACTTCTAACACATAGAAGCAGATATTGACTTGGATAATGGAATTTTTTTATCTCGGTGTCCTATGGACATATGATATATAGGGAAAACACAGATATTCTGGGATCACAATTTCAATCGACTCTTTGTCAATTATATTTCCAACTGTGGGGGGTGTGTGTGGGATGACTCGGATCCCTACTTAATTAATTACTCTGAGGCCTCTCAAAGTGATGACAGAAAGTTTATTTATTTGATTCTTGATTCTCGATAAGCAGGGCAGTTCCTGTACCAGTTCACCTGGAACAGGAAAAACCGAAGACAAAGGAGAAGCAATGATATATATATAGACTCTGACATAAGTTCCTCCCTCCCCAATGACCATTATCCTCATTAGCTGAGAATATAATCTTACATTCTAGACATGAAATCTAGCCAATCCCTTCCGAAATGAAGACATCGAAGAATTACGTAAGTTTCATCCAATCATTGAGACCCTAATGTACTACACAGTTTTATATCCTTATATAGCATTATTCCACTCTAAAAATATTGTAACCTTGAGCCTCTTGGTCTTACCTCAGCCCTGGGAGAAGAACTACAATCTGAGAAGTCTTCACTAAACCTATTCCACTTAGGGGGAAAGCACGAACCCCCTTACTCATATTGACTGCTCAGAGGCTTCTCAAGGTAAAAACAAAATCTCCTTTATTCAGTTCTCCTGAGAAACCAGGCAGTCCCTCCACCAGTAAAGCTGGAGTAGGGAGGTGCCTTACAGAAGCAGAATGGTAATTTACATAGACCCTGATGTGAAAATCCCCCTCCCACCACTGACCATTATTCTCATTGGCTGAGAAGCCCAGTCTTACATTCTAGAAAGGAAATCTAACCAATCCCTTTTGAAACCTGGTTCAAATTTTCCACTTCCCTAGACATTACAAAGCCCACGAAAATACACGTCATTATATGCAAATTAGGCATTGAAAATATATGCAAATGAAGCATTGATGACTCATGCAAATTGAGCATTGAGAACTTATGCAAATCAGGTGGACCTGTGTGAGGACTGCATACTGCATGCACATATGCAAATTAGGTATTGAGGAGTTAGTGAGTCATATCCAATCTTTGGTCCTAATGCAATACAATAATGCAATATAATTTCCTTATATGGAAATCACCTGACTCTGGAGGAATGGAAACCTGGGCCCAAGGTCTCCTCCACTCCAGGGAGAAGACTCCATATTCCTGAGAAGTCTTCACTAAATCTGTTCCCATTCACAACTTATTCAACTAAGAAATTTCCTTTGTCAGTATGGTTAAACACATATGGAAATCATAAAACTGAGAGACTATCACCAAGGCGATATTCACAACACTGGTGGTGACTATGAATATGCCAGCATAGTTCTCAATCGCAAAATATAAAAGACTCTCTATATAGAAAGCAGAAGAAAAACATTTATTTAGATACCGGAAAGCCAAATCCCAGAAAGAGAAAGCAAAATCCATCATGGTGACCAAGAAGTTAATAAACATGATCACATCAGGGAACAAAGCCATTCCCAAGTCTCCCCCACCCTGCCAGGGCCTTCTCACAAGCAAACACTCCTGAGCCTGAGCCTTGCTGCATGAGCCTACCTGAGTCCTCCCCTGCCCTAGCCAAGCTCATTCACTTTCTCCTGGTTCTGCTCCACCCTTCCTGTTCCCCCTGTTAAGCAAACTCCTCCCACCATATGTGCCTTAGGCTTCCAGGTGATTTAAGCAAATCATATGGACTTATTAATGGATGAGAAAGGTCTTTCCATTTAAATTGCCATTACATTAGGCCCCAAGATCTTTCATATTCATTGAATAGGCTGGTGGGACAACTGGTATTAACAAAACTTTAATAAGAATAACAGAAAATAAACATACAAAACAATATCTTAGGCAACTGGTGTCAACAGAACTTTACAACAGTATAAAGGGGATTATACAAATGAACATATAAAACGATATTGTAAGGTAGAGCTTGAGCACAAGCACCCCATCATTCTCCTCAGGAAAAGGGACCCAAAATCTTGGGGTAAGGGAGGAGGTCTTTTCTTCCATAACTACTTCCTGCTGAAACTGGATGTAGAGTTGTCCCTGCCCCAAGAGATCCAGTTTGAGAAAGCCAGTTCTTTAGCTGGCATTCAGAGTTTGGTTGACTTCAGGTCCAGAGATGACACATCACCATCGTGGATAGGGGTGACATCCAGCTTAAGTGATCAGGCATCTGCAAGTGGAGGGTATTGAACCTATCAGAAGCAAGTCTAGCAAACAAGCTTAACAGACAAAAACCAAAAAGAAACAAGGAAATGATAACCAGAAGCAGTGTAGATATAGGGTCAGCTGTGGTTCTGGAGTCCATGAACAAGCACTATCATAGCATCATTCACAGTAGACTATATGATTAAGGGTATAATTTGTTAATCATCCTCTCCTAAATAAACAAGTTACGGTATTATCCTTCTCATTTGCTATATTTTCTGCAGCCTTTGGAATGTTGTCTGGCTTCCATTTTACCCATACTTTAGCTCTAAATTTTATTCTATCATTTCCTCTGCTAGTTATTTCATAAGGAGGGTCAGTTTTTATGGTCTTGTTTCACAAAGAATGATAATCACTTGAACTATTCTATCATTTTTACAAAACGGTATGAGCTTATCACCTAAGTTTTGAAATGTCACAATAATTTCTCTTTGATAATTAGAATCTATTACTCTAGCCAATACATGTATTCCTCAAGCTGCTAATCCTGATTTAAGTAATATCTGTCCAAAATGATTCTTAGGTATTCTCATACATATTCCAATAGAGATTGTTTTTATTTCTTTCCTATCCAACCAAAAATCCTCTAAACAATGTAAATCATCCTGGTTAGAGGTGTACTTCCTCCCAACGGTCTATTATTCAAATTATGTAAAGCAATGAACAGATTATCTTTCCCATGTTGATAAGAATTATTAGAACTTAACTTCCTTAACTGTTCTTTCAATAACCCATTCATTCTTTCAATTAACCCAGATACTTGTGGATAATGTGGAATATGACATATCCATTCTATGTTGTTTAATACACAATATCTCTTCATTTCATTACCTTTGAAATGTGACCATTGTCACTTTGAATCTGTACTGGGGTTCCATAATATAGACTTATGATATCTACAATTTTACAGGTGTTTTTCTGGGTTGCATTTTTATAGACAAGCCACTAGTATACCTGGATCGGTGTCAGTACAAGTACATATAAATTTTCATCTTTATTCTTGGGGTAGGGGTCCAATGTAATCTATTTGCCAAGTTTGGACTGGTACTTTTCCCCTTGCTATCTCTCCAATTACTACCTGAAGAACAGTTCGTTCTTAACATTCTTCAGTTACTTGTTTTAACAGTGAATGAGAGATACTAATACCTTGGTCTTGTGCCCACTGGTGTGTGATTTGGACCCATAAGTGGCCAGCCTTTTGATGAACCCATTTTGATAGTACCAGATCATCAGTTGGTGTCAGAGTAGGAACAATATGTTGAGGAGCAGTCTTTGCTAGTCAGTCAGCATGTGCATTGTACTCATGTTCTGGCATGGTAAGGGTCACGTGAGCATCTTACAAATTAGTAACCAAAGATATGTCCCATGTATCTTCTCATAATTCTTTGCCCCAGACTTGTTTGCCATGAATTTCCCAATTTTGATTTTTCTACATGGGTATCCATGTAGCTGACCCATCAGCTACCGCACATGAATCAATGAATATATGACATTGTCCTCCTTGTTGTACTGCCATAAGTTCAGCATATTGACTACTTCCGCCTATCCCAGTACTTTCCAAAGTCTGCCTAGCACATGGTTCATAGGCTACTGCTTCCCAATGTCTTTTGTGGTCCAAGTATTTTGCCGCCCCATCTGTAAAACATGCATGTCTCGTTTGTTCTTTAGTTAATCCATTGTACCCCTTATTCCATTTTATCAAGGATTGTAACAACTGTTGCTTTGGTTCAGAGGGTGTACCATTTCCCTCAGTATCTGTTTGCTATAGATTCATGTAAAGCAGAAACTCCACTTTTGCCTGTTTTAAATCTATTTTGAATACATTTCCATTTAATTATGCTAACTTCCTGTGCATGTCCAATTCTATGAGAAGCTGGGATATTCATTACTCATGTCATAATTGGGATTCCATGCCTTAGTATGACCTCATGGCCTAAAGTCAGCTGTTCAGTCCCTACCAAAAACCAATATGCAGCTAACAACTGCTTTTCAAAAGGGGTATATTGAGCTCCAGATAAAGGGAGTTTCCTAGACCGAAATCCTAAATGTATCTTTCAATTTTGTTGTTTTTATCCTCAACTCCCATTTGCATACTCATCCTGGACAGTCACTTATAATTCCACTGGGCCACTTTGTGTAAGCCATAAATCTTGGGCCAATTGAATAGCCACCTTAGCTTCGTCAAAAGCTTTGGTCTGTTCAAGGCCCCAATCAAATTCATATTTTTTCCTAGTAATTTTATATAAGGGTTTCAAAATTTGTCCTTGATGTGGTATGTGATGTCGCCAATATCCAAATAGTCCTATAAACTTTTGGCCCTTGTTCTCATTGTTAGGGATAGGAAAATCCTGAATCTTTTGTTAGGCTTGCAGGAGAATCTCTTGCAGCCCCTGATTCCATTGTAAACCCAAAAACTTCACAGTTTGAGCTGGCCCTTGAATCTTTGCAAGGTTAATCTCCCACCATTTGCTTTTCATAGGCTCAATTAAAAGCATCAAACTTTTCTCTACTTCTTCTACAGGTTTTCCATGTATCATAATATCAACTATGAAGTGGGTAAGCTGTACACCAGGTAGCTCTAATTCATCCAAATATTCAGTCACAATCCCATGACAAATAGTGAGGCTATACAGATATCTCTGTGCTATGTGAAAGCAAATTGGCCCCATTTTTCAGATCTAGTGGGGTAGAAAAGAAAGTACTGGCTGAGTCAATAACTGTGTACCAAGTCCCATCATATTTCTGGATCTTTTCTATTAAGGTAATGGCATCTGGAACAGCAGCATACTTTAGGAGTAACTTTATTCAATTGTCTATAATTCACTGTCATCCTCCATGTCCCATCTGACTTTGTGCTGGCCAGACAGGATTATTCCATCAAGTGGTTGTAGGGACTAACACTCCTGCCTCAACATACTCCTTTATAGTATTGGTAATCTCATCTTGCCCATCTGGAACATGATACTGCTTTAAAGTAGTCACTTCAGAAGGTTCTATTTTTATTTTACCCACTAAAATTGTATAATTTCCTATCTTCCTTACTGGTATCTCCCTTTGTGTAAATTTAGTCATACCTTTCAATATATCTATTCCAATGATGTATTCAGGAATGGGTACAATTATACCACAGTATATTCTCTTAGGTAATTGTTCACTTTTCATTATTAGATTAAGTTGTCTGGCTGATATTTCAGACCCTCCCAATCCTGTGATGGTGATAGGAGTTTCATATATATTAATGCCCTGGTTACAGTATTTTATCCATTTTTCCAATATATGGTCAAATTGATATGGGGTCTGTAATCCTGTCTGTATATTTCTTTAATCTGAGCTGGTGTTTGGTCAACTTCTAATTCTCCCTAAGGGTGTGACAAAATTGGACACAAAGGTTTGGCATCATCTGAAGGGGCAGTTCTTACTTCTCTTTTTTTATCTAGTATCAAGTCCCTTTTCTTGGTACATTCTGTATAGTTCATTAGTTGGAATACCATCTATGCTTCCAAAATCTACTCCTGATCTCAACAGAGCAGTAAACAATTCTCTCCTTCTCAGTTTATTCTGATTTTGAATCCCCTGGCTATTTACTCTTCTCTCTCTAGGAATTTTGTCTTTTCCTCAATCTCCAATCTTGTCCAGTACGTCTGAACAAGTTGCCCTATTTTCCCAATTATTAGCATCAAAATCAAGTACTTATAAGTAGAAGGAGTCATCTTCACTATTATATTTCCATGGTAAATTGCAAAGGGAGCATCATAGCATGCATCTGCATTTCCGAGCATTATGGCGGTCTTCATTACCTCCTCCTTTAACTTCCTTATACAGTCCCTAAGTGAATACCAGGGCCTGTCTCTATTAGGCCACATAGAGTCAGTAGAATACTGCCTGCTGCAGCCTTCTGCAACCAAAGTTAACAGATTGTTTGGATTGTTACCTCCTTGCATATTGTAATCTCTAAAAGTTTGCTATATGGAAGGATTCTAATACCTATAAATTTTAAACAGTCCTTGTTATCTATAGATATTCCTCCAGCTCTGATTCTCACCATCCAAGATGTTAATGATTTTCCCATCCTTTGGGTGAATCAACTCAAAATTTCTGTGACCTCCTGCTGATCAAAATCCTCAATTATTTCCCTAAACACTGTGTTACCTCCTTGGTTCTCCTGTTTCTGCCTCACTATTGGGTGTGTTTCTGCCTGAGAAACTTCTCCTTCTAAAATTATTTCACTTCCTTGGTCAAAGTGACACCTAAACTAGGTCTGTACAAAGGTCATATGCACATTTCATTTGTCAGCCTTCAGCCTCTTCTGAGCTAAATGAATAGCCTTTCCTTCTGACTGAGACCCCCCCAGACTACTCTTACGAAGGGGAGTCAGAAGACTGAGAATTTCCACACAAACTAGCTAACTCTTTTTCCATCTGAATTTTTTTCGTAAGCAGCTCATCCCTGTTTTTATACATAATATGGTAACCCATTAATAAAATCCAGTCTCTCCTACTTACCCCTGCCAGTTCCTTCCCTAACCTTATTAGTATTCCTTGCAA
This sequence comes from Bettongia penicillata ogilbyi, assembly GCA_023548195.1. Taxonomy (NCBI): domain Eukaryota; kingdom Metazoa; phylum Chordata; class Mammalia; order Diprotodontia; family Potoroidae; genus Bettongia; species Bettongia penicillata. The sequence continues at coordinate 20,312,643 of JAJHZJ010000292.1, read as the reverse complement.
ACACCTTTCCACAACTCCAGGTTTCCCCTCCTATAACCTTGCTTCCCAGTTTTCACAGGGTCCCAGGCCTTTGGACCATTCTCTGGCTAGTAATGAAAAAGTTAAATAGTCCCAACCTGGGATATTAGTTTCTGCCTCTAAATAGAAATTTTATACCTTGTAATCCTATTTGTGATGCCAAATGTTATCACCTAGGCAGTATTCACAGTGCTGATGGTGACTATGAATATGCCAGCATAGTTCTCAATTGTAAAATATAAAAGACTCTCTATATAGAAGGCAGAAGAAAAACATTTATTTAGACACCCAGAAAGCCAAATTCCAGAACCAGAAAGCAAAATCTGTCATGGTGACCAAGAAGTTAATAAACATGACCACTGCAGGGAACAAAGCCATTTCCAAGCCTTCCCCACTCTGCCAGTGCCTTCTCACAAGCAAACACTCCTGAGCCTGAGCCTTGCTGCATGAGCCTGTCTGCATCCTCTCTCCTCTGCTCCAATCACACTCCCTCACTTCCTCAGGATTCTGCTCCACCCCTCCTGTTCCACCTGTTCAGTAAGCTCTTCTCACCACATATGACTTAGGCTTCCAGGTGATTTAAGCAAATCATACGGGCATATTAATGAATGAGAAAGATATTACAGAGACACAGACATCCTGAGGTTGGGATCGTTCTAAAACATATTTAAGACTGGTCATTCTTTTATCAGCAGTCAGAAGTTTTCTTCTGGCTCCATGATCCCATATCTTCTAGGTTTAAGGGAATAAACAACATAAATATATATATATATATATATATCACCTAGCTTGTTTGCCTCTTTTAACCAAACTTTCAGGTCAACAGGGATGTAGCTGTCTTTCCCACTCACATTGTTGTAGTTATCATGTGGATGGTTTTCTTGGCTACGCTCACACCACTCTGCATCAGTTCATAGAGATCTTTTCATGTTCCTCTGTATTTATCAAACACATCACTTCTTACAGCAGAGCAATTCATTACCTTCATTACTACATTTTTTTTTTTGCTTTGCATTGCCCAGTTGATGGACATCTACTTTGTTTATAATTCTTTGCTATCAGAAAAAGTGTTACTATGGGACTATGAGAAATGTGCTTGCAAAAGAGTAAGATATTAACTAATAAACCCAGGAAGGCATTTAACTTAGTTCTTGAAAGAGTGAGTACCCTAAACATAGGCACACTTGTTTAAGGCAAATATACAATATTTATACCTCGCCCCGATTTGCATTTCTTTCCCCTGCTCCCATTGGCTGGGAGTGGCAGGGTTCCCAGTCTATTCAAAGATGCATAAAACTCACTCAAGTGGGTCTCTGCCTCTGATTACAATTCACATTCCAATTCCCTTTATATTTTGACAAGTCATAAATTCTTCCAAAGGAATTTCTGTAATTGATGTACAATTTTTCCGGTGTCGATATGAAAGTTTGGTTAAAGAGGCAAACAGGCTAGGTGATATCTTAATTGATTGGGTGGTAAATACAATAAGACAAGAGAGTTGACAAAATGTCAATTGAAATTACAACTGAGGATATCTGCATTTTCTTTACCATTATCATGCTGTAACATAGTATGTATCCATAAAATATTAAGAAAAAGTCCTATTATTAAAGATAGTGTCTTGAGTTAAGGATCTCATAAAGTATCCTAAGTCAGCCCCATCTGGTCTTGTTGACATAGGAAGAGGCTCTGAGATTACTTAAAGAACAAAGAAGCTGTTAGGTACAGGCTCTTCTTCTGTTTGATTAGTTCAGGCCCCTGGCCTTCACTGAGGATCAAAATGATATTAAATGATTATCACTGATATTACAGATATTAAAGGTTTTCTGTGTAAACATAAGTTCAATTCATCTCTTATAGGTCTTTCTTCTTATTGATGACTTCCATGGGGTATAAGCTCCTCTGATTTAAAGGATCTGGACATTTTAGTCACCTTTTATTTTCTGAATAATTCCAAATTGCTTTCCAAAGTGGTTATACCACTTCACTATTCCACTAAAAATGTACTATCATTCCTATCATTTCACAACTCCTTCAATATTGGTTATTGCATTTCCTACCAATTTGCAGGGCATGAGGTGAAATTTTAGCGTTGTTTTGATTTGCATTTCTTGTATTGTTAATGATTTGAAGCATTATTTCATGTGGTTGAGTACTTTGCAATTCTTCTTTTGAGAGCTTGTTTTTTTTCATTTCCTTTCACCACTTATCTATTGGAGAAGGGCCATTAGTCTTACATGTAGTCACTAAATGATGACTCCTTATCAGAAAAATTTGATACAAACATTCGTTCCCATTCAACAAACCCCTCAAGGGCCAGGATGCAAGACAGCATCATCTAGAAAGAATTCACAGACTCAAGCATTCTTTAAGTCAAGTTGGCAAAGGTTTATTTTTACACTTTTCAGTAGGCAAAAGTTCTTAGGCAAAAGTTCTTTAGGAACCTGCAACCTTAGAAGAGTACAAGGAACCTGCTATCTTAGAGCTGTACAGTTAAAGTTTATATAGGATAAACTATAGTAAAACATGTGGCAAGTATGCTAACTAGGTGATTCAGGGTGGGATTAGGGAATGGCTAAGGAGTGGTCAGTTCTTAAAGGAACATGCACATTTAGAATCTACTACACAGGCTTTTTACCCAGAGTTCACCAGGAAAAGTCCAAGAAGGAGGGGAAGGGGTCACAGGGAGGTATGGTTTTTAGGTCTGCTATATCACTATATCCAGTGTGTACTGAATATCTTTATGAGCTAGTACAAAGCTACTTCAAACTAATAATTCCTACAGGTGCAGTTTGTTACCAGCGAGACAGATAAGTTTTTTACTGGGGCCCACTCATGAGTAATTGCTAGGCATAGTGTCCTTGGACTGGGGAGTAACTGCCAGGGACAGTGTTTTGAGGCTAGGGAGAAATATAGTCTTGGAATTGGGGTCTGAGCACAGGCACCCAAGCACCTTATCATAACCACTTCTCTTCTCATCCTAGACACATTCATATTGTTTGTGCAAAGGTTTCTAATTTCACATATTCAAAGTTATCGGTTTTATCTTTTGTAATTGCCTCTGTCTCTTGTTTGATTAAGAATACAATTTCTCCCCATAGCTATAAGAGATATATGATCTGTTTATCTTGTAAAATTTCTTATGGGACTGATGAGTTCATGGTGTGATCCAAGAATGTTGGGGTGCCACCAGAAATAATGGAGAACAGATGGATGTGTTCTAGTGTCTTGAAGAATTCACTCAGATAGTCTCCAAATTTAAAAAAGGCATTTATTGGGGTGATGCACCCAAGCAGATCTGCTCCTGTAGGAGGCAGAGCAATTGGCCAGGTTATCTGTCTGGTCTTAAATACAATTTAATAGAAGAAGGGGAGGAGGGGCAAGAATGGCTCTGGAATGCCTGGGATATCAGGTACTCCAGAAGTGTATAAATAAGCAAGAAGAATAGGAAAGGGGAGGGGATTAGTTGTTCTGGAATGTCAAGTAATTGAGCGTGTTTTATGAAAGAACATAGGTAAGTCCACAATGGAGGAAGCATAGTCTTCTTTGATCAGTTTTCTGGCTGGTCACATTTTCCATCTTATATCTCACATTCTGCATACTGTGTACTCTGCCTCAGGCAGGCACTCACTCTTTTCTACCTCATCATTATGTTCTTCTACATTAAGATTGTGTAACCATTTAGAAGTTAGGCAGCTAGGTAATGCAGTGGATAAAGGATTGGGCTTAGAATCAGAAAGCCTCAAGTTCATGAGTTCAAATCTGGCTCCAGACACTTACCATCTGTGTGACCCTGGGCAAGTCATTTCACCCTGTTTGCCTTAGTTCCTCATCTGTAAAATGAGCTGGAGAAGGAAATGGAAAACCACTCCAGTAACTTTGCAAAGGCAAAAGGGGTCACAAAGAATTGGACATGACTGAAATATTATTGAACAATCCATTTAGAAGCTATTGTGGAATATAGTATAAGGAGTGGCTATAAACCTAATACTTGCCAGACTGCTTTCCAATTTTTTTTTTTTGGTAAGAAACCAATGTTTATTTTCCATCAGCATTTTCTCAACACTGTTAGAGTATCTGGGTTTTAAGACCTCTCTGTGGTAGTTCCTACCCTCTCAGAGACCTGAGCAGATCAGCCCTCAGTAGTTGACTGAGCACTCCAATCTTTGATTAGGAACTGCTGAATGGGAACAGATGGCACCTATACTCAGACCAGTCAGCCGCTTCCAGTTGTGTAGCAGTAAATTCTGGGGCAGGTGCAGTCCATTCACCCTGAAATTCCTCCTTTGTCCCTGCCTTCTCAGCTGAGGCCTACTCTTTCTTTTCAATCTCTTCTGGATCCCTATAGAAGTAAAGATCAGGCATAACCTCCCATGGGTGTTCATGAGAGATGGTGCCATGCACACCACCACATCAGACCTACTGAGTGAACTCCCCTGTTGTTGCATGAAATGGCAAAGTCCACATAGCAGAGTGGGGAGTCAGTGCTGCACAATACAATAGTTGGGAGGTTAACATACAATGCTTCGGTCAGAGGCTGGTGATGTGCCTGAGGATCAGTGACCACCAAGAGGCAAGGGTCCCTAAAAGAAGCCTGGATCTGGTTAGTGAAGGTGCCTGGTGTGAGACATCCAGCAACAGGTGTGATGCCAGTGGCAGCAGCAAGTTTCAGAACAGCCCGCTGGCCAGGGTTCCTTGATGAGATGACACTAACATCGACTGTGTTTTCAGTGGCAATAATGGTACGAACTGCCAGCCAGAAGCTTTTCCCAAATTCTCTTCAAGTTAATGATGTAGATGCCATCATTCTCTTCCATAGATATACTGCTCCATCTGGAAGTCCAAATTGGTGCCACCCAAATGGGTTCCTGCAGCAAAGAATTTGAGGACAATCCTCCATCTGCAAGATGTCTAGGGCTCCAGACATTGTGAAAGTTTCCCTTTAAAGTTATGACAGAAACCGAAAACAATGTTCTATGGAACCCTGTTCAGGGCTCCATGCAAGGAAAGGTCTGCTTTCCAATTTGCCCATCACTTTTTAATCAAAGAAGTTTCCTTTAGTCAATTTATGTTTCCTTTGTTATCAAACATTGGATTATTGAGTTCTATTGTTTCTGATTCTCCTTTGTTTAGTCTGTTCCTGACTACTGTACCTGATCTGCTTCTCTATTTTTTTTAACCAATACCAGATGGCTTTGATGACTGCTGCTTTACAATCTAGTTTGAGATATGGAAGTACTACTATTCCTCCCTTTGTCCCTACATCCTTTCATCATTTCCCTTGATATGCTAGATTTTGTATTTTTCCAAATGATTTTTATTATTTTATCAAATTTTATGAAGTATCCTCTTGGTAATTTGACTGATATAACAGTAAAAGTGTAAATAAATTTTGATAGTATTGTAATTTTTATTATATTGGCCTATGTAGCTTAGCCATGAACACTGAAGCTATTTAAGTTGTTTTTTTGTTTCTTTAAGGAGCACTTTATAATTGAATCTGTAGAAAATTTTTGCATGCTTTGGTATTCCCAAATATTTTTGCATTTTAGTTATGTAGAATGGGGTTTCCCATTCTATTATTTCTTCTTGTGTTTTGTTATTATTATATAGAAATGTTGTCAATTTTTAAAGGTTTATTTTGTAGTCTGGTATTTTACTGAAGCTACTAATTGTTTCAATTAGTGTCTTTGCTGATTTCCGAAGATTAATAGCTGACATGTATAGAGAGCTCGATGTTATCCTTCTTTTCATTCATCTATTTGTTTTTAGTTTTCAACATTTACTTTTATAAGATTTTGGGTTCCAAATTTCCTCCCTTCCTGTCCCTGACCCTTCCCCAAGACAGCAAGCAATCTGACATAGGCTATACATGTACATTTAGTACATTAATATTAAACATATTTCCATACTAGTCATGTTGTGAAAGAAGAATGAGAACAAAAGGGAAAAACCACAAGAAAGAAGGTACGAACTCGGGAACTATTTTGTTTTTGTATTAAATCTCTAGTACCTAGCAGAATAGCTGTCACACAGTAGGTCCTTAATATATGCTTTTTGATTAATTAAATGTTGCTTGAGTGATGCCTATCAGCAACTTGGGGTGACATCCACACCATGAAAGAATATCTTTAGTCAGAGTGGTGCCAATGTTTATTGATTTTCTAGGGGAAAAATGTACACACAACACACTTTTAAGTTTAATCTGCATTAACATTTTCTCTATTACTTTTAAGTTTAAACAACGAACATAACAATATATCAAACCCTGACATAGCTTTTGCTGATTTTTGAGATATATACTCACACTAAAAATTAATAATTGGCTCTCAAGCTAGTATTATATAAAAATGAATGACTATTAAGTGCTAGGCTAAAGCATAAAGTATAGAAAGAATCTAATGTAGTGAAACATTTTCAGCGTGATATCTGAAGCTACTTTTTAGTCAAATTCAGAAGGATGGATATAAAGGGAAACATCTAGGGACAAAAAGAATTTTCTACGTGTTGACTTTACCTAGGCTTCACTGTTAGTCAAGTGAGACATCAAATTGACAGAGTTTTTGGATATTGAGACAAGAATTCACTATCAGGTTGCAAATCATTTTCTAGTATCTAGGCATTTGGGGGAATATAAAGAAGTAAAAGACATGCTGAGTCAGGACCAGGGATAGGAAATTTATAGACACTCAGGGTGCCATATGAGGAAGGGTTTGTTTGGTTGTTATTTCCGATGTGTCCAACTCTTCATGAACCCTTTTGGGGTTTTTTTTGGAAAAAATACTGGAGTGGTTGGCCATTTCCTCCTCCAACCCATTCTACAAATGGGGAAACAGAGGCAAAGAGGAGTGACTTATCCCAGAGCTAGTAAGTATCTGAGGCCAGATTTGAACTCAGGAAGATGTCTTCCTGACTTCAGGCCAGGCACTCACTCCACTGTATCACCTAGCTGCCTTAGGTTGCAGGAATGAAATGCAAAACATTTGTTCATATTATTTGGGATTTGAAAAATAAATTTTATTGGCATATTTAAATGTGTAAATATACTTATCAATTATATCATTTAAATATTAATTATGTAAAAGTAATATATAATTGATCATATGTAAATATTATGTGTTTATAAATTATATTTACAAATATCTATTTTAAAATAATTTTTATTGGCATGTTTTATTTTACCTAAACCTCCTCCTATATTTCTTCTCCTCTCAGAGAACAATTGCATATAACAAAAAAATATGTGTTTTTAAAAAGAGGAAAAAAGTAATAATGTGATGTTATAAATTTCAGGTATCTTGTAAAGATGATTCTCTTTGGGCAATGGTCCGGAACAAATGGCTACTTAGGACCTTGGCAACCCTGAACTTTTTTCTGTGAAAACAGAAACAAGGAGAGAATGAAATCCAAAGTCTAGCTTTAGATATATGACACATAGCTGAAACGTCCCCCTCCAAAAGTGAATACAGGCATTCCTCAATTTATGAATAAGTTTTGTTCCAAAACTTTGATTTGACAGTTGTTTGGAACTCAAAAAATTTTTTTCCATCTGAAAGAATATTATAAAGTGGGTGGATTTCCTTGCAATCCCAGGAAAAGCCAGGGAAATTATTTATGCATTTGTCAAACTTGAATAATATTAATAACCACCTAAGTTCACAGTTCCTGGAAAAGGTAACATGATGTGGATTTGGAGTAAGAGTATTTTGGTAACTTCTTTTCTGGCTATACCTATTCAGCAAATATACATAAAAGCAAATTGATATTAGCTAGTTGCTTGATATGGGAAAGACATGTTAGATGGGGGTTCACAAGCAATAGCATTAGCACCCACAACTGCTTAATGTTACTTCTGTAATCTCGAAAAGTGGTCAGCCACTTTCTGATGACCCAGCATGTCAGTGTGAACAGCCATTGGGAAAGTAAATCCAGAAGGGATATTACGTGTAGGGATTTCTTTTAAAATAAATCTTAAGCCCCTTGTATTGTGAAAGTTCAGCTTGAAAGAGACAGAGGCAGAGGGAGAGGAAGACAGGGAGAGGGAAGTGGGGGGGGGAGAGACAGAGAGAGAGGAAGGGAGAGAGAGAGGGAGAAACAGAGAGAGAGGGAGGGAGAGAGAGAGAGAGGGAGAAAGGGAGAGAGAGTAAATATTGTCCTCTACATATGGAATGCTCTCCCTCCTCAATTCTACTTCTTGGCTTCCCTGGCTTTCTTGAAAATTTAACTCAAAGCCTACCTTCTAGAAAAGGCCTTTCCCAGTGCTTCCTCCCAACCTCCTTCTAGTACCTTCTATGAGATTACCTCCCGCTTATACTGAATCTATCTATGTAGAGGAATTTGTTTCCTTCATAGAATGTGAGCTTCTTGAAACCAAGCACAATCTTTTTTTTTTATTCCCACAGTTTGGCACGGTGCCTAGCATATAGATGGGACTTAATAAATGCTTTTGACTAGCTTGTCAGTAAATGTTTTTGGAAAAAAAAAAACCAAAAAAAACAAAACTGACTTGTTAATATGTTTCCCTTTCTTTTTAAAGTTGGGATTCTTAATTTGGAGTCTGTAGATCCCCAAGGAACCATAAAAACATTTCAGGGTCCATGAACTTGGAAGGGAAAAACTTTGGATTATGATTTTTGTCAGTATTTGGTTTCCATTATATTACTATGTATTTTCTGTATTTAAAAACATTATTCTCAAAAAGGTTCATAGGCTTCACGAGAATACCAAAGGGGTCAGCACTCAAAAGAAAATGAAGAACTCCTGTTTTAGAATGTAATTGTACAGCTGGTTTTCTTTGTGATTTCTTTGCCTGTTTGAATGTTTAAGTGCTAATATTTATTGCATTACTGTATGGAAGCTATGAATTGTATGAATTCTTGTATCCCTACAATACTGGCACCTAACATTTCATCTCGATTATACTATGATAGCTCACACATGTGACTTATAAAAATTATTTTTAAATAATCACTTTTATCAGGTGCCTACTATGCACCAGGTACTATGATAGGGGTTTTACAATTATTAACTCCCAACAACCTTAAAAGTTGGTGCTATTATTTTCCCCATTTTATAGATGAGGAAACAGAGAGAGAGGTCAAGTAACTTGTCTCCAGGATCATATTTAGTATCTGAGGTCAAACTTGAACGCAGGTCTTTCTGACTCCAGAATGGCACCCTATCCACTGCTTCACTGTGTCCACCTGTGTTACTGAGATCCATATGGACTACAGGTCCATAGGGTCACGATTACTGCTGGCCTAGAGACCTCAGGTTCACTTTGTGTTTAATCCCTTTTAGGAGTCCCACTCGTTTGAGGCTTACCTGATCCTTGTTTCTTTTCCCAAATGGAGCCTATCACCCTACTATTATGTGAGTTTAGAATTCCGTTTGAATTAGTAGTAGTAGGGATTCATTGGGGGAAATTTCAGGTGCTCATATGAATAGGGACCCAGAAGAAATTCACCTGGGCCTCCAAGGAGATCACCCATATGTGGAATAGGGATCCCTGGGGAAAGAGGGACACCAGATCCTAAATTACTTGGCTTTATATATTGAGGGAATAATGGACAAGATTTCACCCAGGACAGTTTGATTTCTGCAGGTAAGAGGGTGCCAGTCAATTATAGGTCCTAGGTCCCTTCTTGGGAGAGGGCCGTAAGTTCTAGAAAGCTCTGTAGGGAACAGGTTTTCTTCTGAAGTAGGAAGCTTGGTTTATTTGGATTCTTATTTTTTTATAATGGGTGGGGAGGGAGTGGGGGTGGAGGGAGGAGAGTTTTCATGAGATATAGGATTTCAACATTCTCCACCAGAAGTAGTTTAAACTTAGAACTACTGAAAATAATTTTTCCCCTCCAGGGTATTAGTCATTACATGACAACATATCTGTACAGGAGACATTTTAATGGGAGCTGCAATGGTTTGTTTGCAATTTTATAAAGTGGTGCTAAAGGACCAGAGTTTCATGGGTGGTGAATTCAATCTTAGACCATTAGTGCAAACTATGGGAATATTTCTCATACATAACACAGCTTAAACGCATGTGCTTTTGTAGTTACAGCATTAATACAGTATAAAAGGAAAGGATTCCTAAAAAGCAAATATTGATGGTACAACCTAACACTTAAACTTTGGCAGCTTTGCAAGCCTAATCTATTAGAACATTGCTCCTAACTGTAGCATTCATATTGTTCAGTGTGTAGACCCAACTAATGGCAGATCCATTTTTATCTACACAGTACATGCAAGCCCTAAAAATGTCCTTTCATTTGCTTAATAAGCAGTAGAGCATGGAAAGAAAACTGAACCATGTCCAACACCAGGCATGAGAGGAGGCAAAGATTCTAAACTTGTCTATACTTAGTTTCATCTGTAAAATGGGATCACATTTCACAAAGTTAAATGAATTAACATGTCTATTGCTGGAATTCTGGCCAAGAAGGCAACTTGAACAGAAATAGGCAGCCCAGTTACCATTCCTCCAGGAAAACTCAATGAGAAATCAGTTAGAATGACCTCATCCCAAACTGCACAAAAAGTCAGTTAAAAAGGCCACAGGCAATAGGATAAGGCACCTGCCAGCAAACAAGCACAGCATAGACAAATAATCCATCAGTTTCCCACTACCTGGAGACCACCCTGAAGCTTTCAAAGATAGCAAGAGAAGAGGGCTCTTCTGAGAAAGCCCCACGATGGTAAATACGCCCACAGTAGTCAACTTGGGAGTGCCCAGTGTAGTATGCCAGTGCTCAGGCTGGAGCATTCCAGGCCTAGGGGTTTGAGATCTCTAGTATTCTGTCCTAAGACACCAAAAAGGGCCCTGAAGAACAAGGGCTCTGTAGAGGAGCCTAATAGTGAGAGGTGGAAATCAGCTTAAGAACACAGATGACCCAGATCAAGAAGAAGCAAGGTGCAGAGTCCCACCACAAAGCAGGAAGGGCAGAGCCTAGCTACAGCACAAAGCCCCAATTCAAGAAGGTTGCAAAGAGGAGTAGATGAAAGAAGTTGCTAAAGATACTACCAATGTTACTGTAGATGCTGAAACACTCCAAATCCAACCTATAAATAAAGACAAACCTCACAATTGTAAATGGAAACTAAAACATAAAAAAGGGATTTTCTACAAGGAATATGTGAGTACTTGGAAGAAATAAAGCAAGAGATATAAAATGACAATAAAGGATCTGATAAAAAGGATTGGAAGAAGAATCAATAACTTACAAAAGAAAGTGGTAAACCTTAATGGGCTCCCTGAAAAGCAAAATAGACCAAAAAGAAATAAATGACTTCATGAAGTAAGAAATGTTAAAACAAAATCAAAAGACTGCAAAACAGGAGAAAAGACATTTGCTATTAAAAAAAAAAAACAACTGAGTTGTACAAGAAGTAAAGGAGACATTACTGAATTATTAGACTCCGCTGGGCATGGTGGGACATACACATAGTTGTGATTACTGGGAAAGCTGAGGTTGACAGATCGTAGCTTTAACTTGGTTGGGCTAAACTTCAGTAGTACTAAAAACCAAGTGCTTGCACTGGGTCTGTAGGTGATCCCTCACCAATCTGCCTGAGGGGGTGAGACAACCTAGATTGGAAATGAAGGTGGTCAAAGTTTCTGGGACACTCAGCAGTGGGACTGGCCCACTGAGTGTCTGCTTCACCTCCAGCATGGGCAAGACAGGGAGACAGAGTCTATAAAAAAAGGGAATCATCAGACTCCATGATTTTTAAAAATTGCCATGACAAAATGTTTCAAAAAATCATACATGAAAACTACCCAGATGATTTAAAACCAGACAAGTGAGAATAGAGAAGAATCCACCAATTTCCTCTTGAAAAAATGAAAAAGACCCATGAATTTCAAAGCCAAAACCCAAGGTTCTCATGCTGGAAAAAAAGATAAAAATAAACTTCAAGCAGCCAGATAGCAGTTCAAATACCATGGAACCAGTCAAGATCACACAAGACCTACTAAAAAAGAGAGATCATAGAATATTCCAAAAGGTGAAAAGGGACAGACTTACAACCAAAAACGACTTACCTTGAAAAGCTGATTATCATTTTATGAGGGGGAAAAATAGACCTTTAATGCAATAGAGGACTTTGAAACATTTCTCTTTTTTTTTTTAAATTTATTTATTTAACTTTTCACATTCATTTTCACAAAATTTTGGGTTCCAAATTTTCTCCCCTTTTGTCCCCTCCCCCCACCCCAATACACCGAGCAATCCAATTTTCCCTATCTCCAATCTGTCCTCTCTTCTGTCATCCCTCCCTTCTCTTGTCCCCATCTTCTCCTTTGTCCTGTAGGGCCAGATGACTTTCTATTCCTCATTAACTGTATGTCTTATTTCCTAGTAGCAACAACAATACTCAACAGTTGTTCCTAAAACTTTGAGTTCCAAATTCTCCCCATCCCTCCCTCCCCACCCATTCCCTTTGGGAAGGCAGGCAATTCAATATAGGCCATATCTGTGTAGTTTTGCAAATGACTTCCATGATAGTCGTGTTGTGTAAGACTAAGTATATTTCCCTCCATCCCATCCTGCCCTCCATTGTTTCTATTCTGTTGATCCTGTCCCTCCCCGAGTGTTCACTTCAAATTGCTCCCTCCTCCCATTGCCCTCCCTTCCATCATCCCCCCCCCTTGCTTATCTCCTTCTCCCCCACTTTCCTGTACTGTAGGATAGGTTTTCATACCAAAATGAGTATGCATTTTATTCCTTCCTTTAGTCATATGTGATGAGGGTAAACTTCTTTTTTTTCTCAGCTCTCCTCTTTTTCCCTCCACTAAAAAGTCTCCTGCTTGACTCTTAAATGACATATAATTTACCCCATTCCATTTCACCCTCTTTCCTCCCCCTACCTTTCTCTCTCACCATTTACCTTAATTTCTTTTAAGATATGGTCCTATCCTATTCAATTCACTCTGTGCTCTCTGTCTCTGTATGTGTGTGCATGTGTTTATGTGTGTGTGCGTGCATGCGTGTACATGTGTGCGTGTGTGGTCCCACCAACTACCCAGATACTGAAAAGTTTTAAGAGTTACAAATATTGTCTTTCCATGTAGGAATGTAAACAGTTCACTTATGGTAAGTCCCTTAAGACTTCTCTTTGCTGTTTACTTTTTTCATGCTTCTTCTCATTCTTGTGTTTGAAAGTCAAATTTTCTTTTCAGCTCTGGTCTTTTCATCAAGAATGTTTGAAAGTCCTCTGTTTCATTGAAAGACCATATTTTCCCCTGAAGTATTATACTCAGTTTTGCTGGGTAGGTGATTCTTGGTTTGAGTCCTAGTTCCTTTGACTTCTGGAATATCCTGTTCCATGCCCTTTGATCCCTTAATGTAGAAGCTGCTAGATCTTGAGTTATCCTGATTTTATTTCCATAATACTGGAATTGTTTCTTTCTAGCTGCTTGCAATATTTTTCCTCGACCTGGGAGTTCTGGAATTTGGCCACAATGTTCCTAGGAGTTTCTCTTTTTGGATCTTTTTCAGGTGATGATCGATGGATTCTTTCAATGCTTATTTTGCCCTCTGGTTGTAGAATGTCAGGGCAGTTTTCCTTGATAATTTCATGGAAGATGATATCTAGGCTCTTTTTTTGATCATGACTTTCAGGTAGTCCCATAATTTTTAAATTGTCTCTCCTGGATCTATTTTCCAGGTCAGTTGTTTTTCCCATGAGATATTTCACATTCTCTTCCATTTTTTCATTCTTTTGGTTTTGTTTTGTGATTTCTTGGTTTCTCAGAAAGTCATTAGACTCCATCTGTTCCATTCTAATTTTGAGAGAACTATTATCTTCAGTGAGCTTTTGAACCTCTTTTTCTATTTGACTAATTCTGCTTTTGAAAGCATTCTTCTCCTCATTGGCCTTTTGAACCTCTTTTGTCAATTGAGTGAGCCTATTTTTCAAGGTGTTATTTTCTTCAGCATTTTTTTGGGTCTCCTTTACCAAGGTATTGACCCGTTTTTCATACTTTTCTTGCATCTCTCTCATTTCTCTTCCCAGTTTTTCCTCCACCTGTCTAAGTTGATTTTCAAAATCCTTTTTGAGCTCTTCCAAGGCCTGAGCCCACCTGACATCACCCCTGGGATGTCTGGGATACAGAGGCCCCGCCCTCCACGTCTTTCCCTGATGGTAAGAATATTTCCTCGTCATCAGAATTGAAAGGAGGGAACATTTGCACCTGCTCAAAGAAGCTCTCTATAGGCTTATTTTTCTTCCCTTTTCTGGGCATTTTCCCAGCCAGTTACTTGACTTCTGAGATTCCTGTCCACCCCTGCCTAGATCCGCCCAGCTAGTGCTTGGGGTCTGAGATTCAAATGGGCTTTCCGCGGCAGGCACGGCTGCTATTCAATGTGAGCTTAAGTTCTGGTGCTGGGGTGGGGGCAGGGCCGCCTCCCAGGCTCAGCTCCCTCAGGGGCTTTATGCAGGGACCTTCAGTAATGAAGATCCTGCCTGCTCGGGGAGTCCCAGGGGGCCGCCACTGCTGCCGCTGCCCCTGCCTCTGCCTCCACCGCTTCCTCCCGAGGGGTCCAGAGCCATGGAGACACCCCGCTCCCCTCTCGGCCAGCCCAGACATCTCTCTCACTGACCTGGAGCGTCTGTGGGTGGAGGGACTTTCCCGCCTGCCGGAGATTCCGTCCCTGAAGCCTGCTCGGATCTGCTCTTCTCAGCCGCATGGCCAGGGCAGCTCAGGGGTGGACTCCGCTTTCTGGGGCGCGACGGACCCGGGGGACGGCTCTCCAGGGCTCTCTGGAACGGAAATCTCTTCCACTGTGTTTCTGCACACCCTGCAGTGATCCAGAACTTGTGGGGAGCTCTTCTTACATTAAATCCATGGGCTGTGGGTTCGGAGCTAGCATACGTGAGTCTTTCTCCTCCGCCATCTTGACTCCACCCCCTGAAACATTTCTAACGAAAAGACCAGAGCTGAGTAAAAATTTTCAAGTGCAAACACAAGAGTTCAGAGAAACCTAGAAGGATAAATTTATTGAGTAATGGGATGAAGCAGAATACAATGGGAGGATACAGAAGAGTTAAATAAGACAGAGTACCTGGGGATTAACTGGTACTGTTCTGGTCTTATAGGGAAGAACAAAATTAGAAGGTAAAAGTTTTTTGTAGAAGTAGGTATAGAATTTATTATTTCTCGAAACTGGGAGGCCAGAAGTCATCAAACGAACATTCTTACTGGAAGAAGACAGGGAATGGGAGAGAGAGAATGCCAGCAAGGAAACAGCTGAAAGCTAAACAACTTTCTTCAGAGAACAGATCCCAAACCAGGGGATTAAGGCGAGGGGCAGGGAGTGGGGTAGTGGAGGGGAAGGTAAGCAAAGAACTGAAAACTAAAGGTTTGCTTATCAATTGAAAAAGGAGTCACAAACTATGGTATGGCAGCAGGACATGGTTGTCTTATGAGATTTATGAAAGATGTTTTCAGAGAAATTTGGACTGTTATGAACAGAATCAAAATATCAAATAAACACAACCAGGCCAGTTTATTCAATAACATGATAAAGAAAAACTACTTTGAAACAATTAACTATGATCACAGCAGTGGCAAACCAAGACTCTAGACAAGAAGTACCAGGCACATCTTCTGAAAGGTGATGGGCTCAAGGTGCAGATGAAGGAGAAAGAGGCCCTTGCAGTGTCTTCTAAAAATGCACAGAAGGGAAGCTCTGAAAGTAATAAGTTAAAATCGTTATACATTTTTTTAAAAACAAAGCAAGTTAGTAGTTTCATATATTTGTAGTTTCATATATAATCCTCTTTTTATGTTTTACTTTGTATAGAGAAATGCTCATTTTAAGTTCTGAATAAGAATAAAATATAATGTAAGGTGCTATGCTAATTATTATTATTCATATCCAATAGCCAAAAGGTATGACTTCAATCACTGGGTTATATGATTTCTAGTAGCGCAGTGTTATGAGTTTTTGTTTTCTTGGTAAATTAATTGTAGTAGTTTCAAGAGAAATGATAAACTCTTTTGTGGACAGTTTTCCTGTATCCTTTCAAGGAAAATAAAAAATTGAGACTTGGAATTTATAATTACTGCTAATAAAAACAAATTCTCTCACTGATGAGGCATTTAGTAACTTAAATTTTTTTTTCTTTTGAAAGAGCTAAGAGGAATCTGAGATCAACTAGCCCAGCCTTCCTTATCTTACAGGAGAAAGTGAAGTATATGAAAATACCTGTATATCTAGAATTCTACCATCATAAGGAAGGAAAGTGATGTGCACAAGATGATACTGGTAGCTAGTGGTAGCTAGTGGCAGAAGTGGCATGAGCCTGAGCATGGGTAAGAGGAGTTGTCTCACAAACATAAAATGACAGCTTAATAGGCTTTAATTACTACATTAAAAACAATTTCATTTTTAAAACTTTATTGATTTGCCACCTGATTAAAGCATGGAATATTTTAACAGTATTATACATAATATTTTTACATAGAAAACTTTACATAGCATTTCATATTATATAATTCTGCTCATTCTTTCAAAAATGTATACATCCATTGGGTAAGGAATGCTTTTCATTAAATTATCAATATTAAATGCACTTAATTATAGCATGTACATTAAATCAAAGTAGCTATTTAACTAACTTTTAGGCATTTTAAAGTAAAACATACATACATTTTTGCACATGAAATATATTTGATGCAATATGCAGAGAAATCTTTTTAAAAATCAGAATGTTGAGAAAACAACACCTTTGATCAGTATTCAATTTTTTTGACAAAAGGTTGCTAGCCATAGTCATTCTTTAAAATGCTCAGTTTTTATTTTTAAACTTCAAAGTTTTTGATGAAAAAAAAACAGATTTGAATTTAAACAATATCTATCTTAATACAATAATGGAAAAATACATATTTAGGACCCAGTTTAAATTTAAAACATATCCACTTGCATCATAACAACAAACACTAGAAATGAATGAGACATAGACACTCTTGGGTTGAACTTTGTCAGAAAGCTATTTTAGCATTTTTTCAGATTATTTTTGAGGGCTGTAGCCAGCATCAAAATGTACTTTTTAAAAAGTTCAGGTTATTTTCATTTTGTGCAGAAGTTAACCTTTTACCTAAATACTTTGACCTTTTTTCAACACTAGAATATAGTATTCATAATGCATATTCTTTGGTTATGTTGGTGTACAGGGATGGGAAAGGGAGCAATAGAATATTTTATCAGAAAAATTATGTCTAGAAATGTCCAATTTCCCTTCCTAGGTTCATCATTATGATGCCCATGGCTGTATAGCTCTCCATTTCACAATGAAGAAAAAACAGAACTGGTGTATGAAAGATTGGTATTTTAAAGAATATCACTGTCTAGAGACACAATCAACATTTAAAGCACTGTGAAAAAGAAGGTTGTGAGTTCTTCATTTCCCTACTCTATAGGCTTTACTGAACGGCAATCTTCACCAAAACCAGACACCCAAATATCAATTTCATCAATTTTTGAATAACAGAGGTTATAATGTCAACTCTTAAGGAAGTAATCTAAGAAGAAGAATAAATTTATTCAAGAATCAGGCTGTGCTTAATAGCTTACTACTAGAGGCTAAAGTGCTCTTGATAGCACTTTTCCAACCCAGCATCATGACAAGTGCTCTAGATCATTTTATATTAAGTTTTCTAAAAGAAGCATTGCCAGCAAAACTAAAACGTCATATTCAAAAAAAGGCTTTTCCTTAAAATGATTAAAAAAATAAATTAAAGCTTGAATGTTCCTTGCAATGCTGCCCCAGACTTCTGAGAAGGGAAATGTTGGGATTATTCATGATTAGGTATTTAAGCTTACAGAATGATACCTTAGCCAGTATCATCTGACAACAGCAACAGTAACATGTTATAACCAAACTCCATCTAACATCAGGAAACACTGGTTACTGCTGGGTTGACTATTCATTTATAACATGGCTTCTGTGGAGCTACCTACCTCCTACACAAGGTAATTTTGCCTAATATTGTGTTTCAAGGAATAAACTAAAGGCAATGGAAGTATGTGGCTAATACGACTGAAAATTCATATGGTTCACATTTGATGAAACAATGGTACACTAAAAACATACACAAAGGTGTATCCATGCAAAAGGGGCAGCCATTATAGGACCAGAATGCACATGGATAGAGACGCTTGGCTTTTCTAGCTACGCTAAACATAAACAAATATCAACAGAAACTACTGACATATATATATATATATATATATATATATATAACAATCTACAGCACCAGGGAATGAGTCTTTGTACTGAGTTGGATGTTGCTAGATAAAGAAGCAATGACTTCAAACAGAAATAAGTTAGAGGCTACATTTAAAAAATATTTGAATCATGATAAAATATACCTACTTATTCCTTTCTACTGAATTCAACTTTCTTATGTGCATTTAGTAACTTAAAGGCCCCAAATTCCTATTATTTCTTTGGTAATAAAATTAAACTCTCTTAGGAGATAGGGAGAAAAAACTCAATATAGAATTCTGCTGGCCAAAACTTACTAGTCAAAGGTGTGGGGAAAAAAAAAAGCATTAGTGAGAACTTTTATTAACAAAAGCACCAGGAATCTTACTCAAAAAAGAAGCCTAAATCCATTGGATCTACAAACTGGTTTCTCAAGATATCAATCACTAAGGCCCCAGAAATTTATATTAATTAAAACTCAACTAAAAGGATCAGAGGGTACAATTAGAAACAAATGTTTTAATAACTGTGAATAATACTTTTTATAATTCTCAGTGCTGCTAGATGCAGCTCATGAAAGGGCTCAGATTGCACAGAGTAAGGATTTTATTTCCTTGCCTATAACACATTAAGCTTGAGACCTTCCCATGATGCACTATACAGATTATGGGCTTTTGACCATATTTTTGCAAACAGAAAACTGCTTTCATACCATTGTATCTATAGCTCAGGCATACTGTAGTTAGGTTATTGCACTGTCAGCAGTGTGATGAGAATGCTCGGGCCTATTTCAAAGTGTGCTGCCAGAGGTGGTTAACTACCATGCCTGACCCTTTCTGTTTTCTGGCTGTCCTAACATTTGACGTGCGCTCACTTCAGGTTAAGCACACTGACTGGACAGCAGAAATCATAGTGTGATGCCTGAGGCCTCCCTCCCCCAAATTCACTACTAATAGGTCCTGCAAAGCTGTGACATTAACAATGGGGCACACTCTCAGTTCTGTAATAAAAATAAAAATGCCCTGATATTTATTGTTCAAATATAAATTAACTCTGGCTAAATAGACATCTTCACTATTACTTAATATACTATATTTAAGAGGGAATAGATTGGACAACAAATTTTGGAAATGTTTTTTAACTTTCCATATACATTCTTACTTCAGTTTGAGCAATTTCCCTCAGATGTTTGCATTCTCTGATGGCTTAGCTCTAAGGTATTTAATACTTAGGGAGGTAAGAGGTATTCACTACAGTCACTGTTACTGGCCAATCTTAACTGTAGCACATTTAAACTTTTGATAAAAGCTGTCCATAAAAGACTTTAAAAAACTCTCAGACAGCAAGAGGCAAACCTCCCTTCCCCCTACTTTCTACAGACTGAACTAACAATAGCTGATCTGAAAGTAACGCATACCCAACCTGATCTAGCTTAACGTACACTCAAAGAACAACAACAAAAATCCAGCCTAGTTTTTAGGTGGCAGTGAGCCATTACAGTATATTTTATTAACATACTCTCTAAACAGCACAAACCTATACAACTATATTCAGTATTTTCAAAGATAGAAATTCTCTCGATAAATCATTTACAACCAATTATGTGAATTAGACAGAAAATGATAGCATCTCTCAATGACAGATTTGACAGACCTGAATCAGCAAACAGGAACAGAATGACAGAGGTGAAACAGACTTCAATTTGACTATTAACTCAGTATGCAACAATTTAAATCAAATATTACCAACCCTTAGTTAAGCTACTTTTACGAGATGCTCTTTGTTGGCCAGAGTAGGATGGACACTTTTCCAAACCACAGTTCGAAATGCAAAATGCTGCTTTTCCTTGGTTTTCGCAGTAAAGCACCAATAAGCATTTCTCCCTTTGTGAATGGAGGGTCAACAATGACCAATCTTGCTTGGAACTACCAGCCTGGCAGCTGTGTCCCTATTAGCTGTAATGGCTCTTTTGGAATCCATATTTTGTACACGGCACCTATACGGAGGAAAAACTTCCGCAGAACAGCTCGAAGCTCAGGGATCAGGTCAAACTGCATAATTTCACATAGATAGGGGTAATACATGGAAGCATGTGCTTTAAACTGGAAAGAGAAAAAAACACTTGTGAATCACATAAAATTAGATGAAAAGCTTATCATTTACAGAATTACAGATGCAGATTTGTCTTTTACTAGTGTTCACTGATAATTTTCTGTAAATATTCAATAACATAATCGTTCACTAGAATCTACATTCAGCTTTAGAACCAATTGCTCATAAATATGTCAGAAATCTTTATCTTCACTGGGAAATTGTATTATTGGTATTTTTGTACCTGCCATTTTAATTGGTAATTAAAAATTTAAAGATATTCAAACATTTCCTGGACTATAATACTCAGGACCTCAATATCTTGAGTCTTGGACTCTGGTGTCCTTTCATAGCAGAGTGTAATAAATTTTTTAAATTCCAAACCACTTTCATAGCTTATATTCTTTCTAAGCCAATATGTATTGTTCAAGTTGTAATTAAAACTCAACTCTTAAAATATTCAGAGATGCAGTAAGTTAAGTAAAACATAATGCTTAGACTTAACAACAAAATACAATAAATTACAATATTTACCTTTTCATCACTTATTTTGAGTGTTTTGGTTAGAAGTAACAGTAACAGGTTTGTCCAGGCCTCTCGATGGCTTTCTGAATTTACGGTAATAAAATAACCAAGAGCTTCACTACAAACACTAGGGAAGGAAAATCAGAGAGGAAGATACTTATATAGATACATTCATTCAATATTCATTAACCAAATATTTACCATGAGAAAACTACTATTTTCCCAAACACATCCCCTACTTTCCTACCTGGCCTGTGCATTATTTCCTATGTCTAGAATACCTTCTTCCTCTGTTCCCACGTGCTGACCTATTTGTTTCAAGACCCAATTCAAATATCCCTTTTTCTATAAAGCCTTACCAGGTATTCCTAGATAAGAGCATTCTATGTTGCACCTGTCTCTCAGAACTCTGTGCCCCTCTTACACATCTGTCAGATGTGATTTGGATTATAGATACTGATATACAGGTGTTACTTTCTCTTATTAGAATGAGAAATTCCTTGAGTGTAGAAACTATATATTATTTTTCTCTAACCCTTAAAAAACCCAGGAGAGTATGTAATACTGATATTCTGTAGGTGATTAATAAAAATTTATTGAGGGAATGATAGAACCTGTGGAAATATAACGATAAATACAATGCATAAGGTTAATTACTAAATTGCAGAGTTGACACTGATTTCAGGCCCAACTTTTTTTTTTCAGCACATGATGCTGTGTTTCTATTTGACAATCATTACTATCTCCAGTTTATCTTTAAGTAAATAGACTCAAGTAAAAGTTTAGGGACCTAGGCAAGGTCAAATAGCAAGCTAGTAATAGACCCATATTGATTCTAGAAAGACTAGGGCAATTCCCATTGTATTAGTTTTCTTCCAGCTTTAATTCCATTTTGTATTATACAATTAACATTTTATGTTTTACACACACAAATAAATATTCTTTTCAATAAACACTCTTTCTTCTTCCCATCCTCATTAAATAAGGGATTTCGACCCCATCTCCACCCCTCCCCTTTTTTTGAAAAACAAAAAACAAGGTACCATACGTTAAAAGTCGATGCTGTATCTCCTCCCAGGAATCTTTGCGGTTTTCATCAATATACATTCGGAAGAGGATTCTTAAACAACATGCCAGACTGCTGGTCTCTTGTTTTAAAAGATTGGGTTTAGATTTTCCTTTAAATCCTAAAAGTCATTAATGCAAATTAAATACTTTTGGAATAATTCTTAAAAAGGCCTATACATTTTTATACATTCATGTTCATGGCACATGAAATAATTCCACCTGGTAACAAAATAAATCCGAATGTCTCATGGCATCCGAGTAATCACATTTATTTTCTCCTTAAATACAATAGCTCTTTATGATACAACTACAGATTTCTATTTCAGGGGGTTTTCTGGTTTCTATCTGTGATTTCACTGGTGTTAGGAACTTTTCCTACTAATGCAGATCCGGTAACTCTCAATCTTGCAGAGCTGTCCACAGAGTCCTCAGAGAAGTGACTTGTCCAGGGTCATACAGCCACTATGTATCAGAAGGAGGGCTTAAGCCCAGGTCATCCTGACACTCTGGCTACTCTACTGCAGTGCCCTTCATCACTCAGTCTTATGTTATAAAGTTAATTTAACAAAGCAATCAAAATGTGCAAGAGTATGGGAAGTTTCACAACAAATCAAATGGATTAACGAAGTCAAATGTACAGATGATCTATGCAAACCACTGAGATATATGTGTGTATACATACATATATACATATATACATATATATATATATATATGTACATATATATTTCACCTTCAGTGATGTTTTACTATACATGATGAAAAGAATAAAATTTTGGGGAATTTTTAAAAAATGGGTTAGGGTGTTTTGGGACAAAACGGAAATATGGGAGAAAACTAAAATGTATGATACTTTTTAAAGGCATATTTTACAGAAATGAAGTCACTTCATTAGTTTGACAAAGAGGATTGAGAAAAAGCAGAAAATTCAGGTAGTTACACACACACACACACACACACACACACACTCTCTCTCTCTCTCTCTCTCTCATAATTTGGGAGGAGAAAACTCAAAAACTTTCCACTTTTCCTTGGCCCTTTATATATCACAGTACAATTTTAAAGTGAGATTAATTATCTGAATTTGACCTTCATCCCCTAAAGCATTTCCCCCCTAAATAACTCAAGGAAAATATTATTTTCTGGTTATAGAACAAAATGTACAACACTTTCTCTTTAATGCCTTAGGTTAGTGCTCAGATTAGTAAAATTAGTAAAATTCAATTTTTACTTACCTGCTCTCCACAGGACTGTTCGTTGTTCATAATTTGAGTTAAAGGCCTTTGAGAATGAATGGGACTCTTGCAAACAGTCCAGTAATTTAAAAAGATGCTGTGAAGACATATACTTATACATTCCTTGATTCTCTGTGTCTATGTGAATATCAGCATCCAGAGTGTCTCTCTAGGAAATGACAGTAGGCATAATTAAGGGATATCATAGGATTTACAATAGGAAGATAATTTAGATGAAGTAGTTTTTGTGTATTAGCAAGTAAAAAGGCTAAGATTTCAAATTAGATGGAATACACCTGGCAGTAAGGAAAATACTGCCTTTTGGTGGGGAGAAGAAATGGATCCCTACTGACATATTTGTAATCGACTGCTTCTATTTAAACACAGTAAATAATAATACAGTTATCCCTTTCACATCATGGGGGAAAGAGGCGTGGAAAAATTACAAGAAAATCCATGTAAAACTTTCTGGCCCTCCCTTGGTACTAGAGAAGAAGCGTGAATTTATTCTTTTTCTTTGATGGGGTGTTTACTGTATTGTAAATATTGTAAAATATGGGCAAAGTATTTGGTCATAGGCTCTGTGCCACTTCCTGGCCTTTGGGTGTCATATATAGCTTCCACAAAACTCCCCAAAGTTCCCCTTTACATTGACTCACGATATAGCAACAAAACTGTAATGGAGAAAGTCATGATGTGGAAAGGATAATTATAGTTGGTACTGCACTTAATGGCTTACAGAGTGCTTCAAAAGACACCATTTTGATTTTTCACAGGTATGTGAGTATCTATTGCATGAATTTCCCCCATTTTATATGTGAAAAAAATTTTATTCAAAAAAGCTAAGTATTTTACTCAATAGCACACACAAAGTCAGAACCTGAATCCAGGTTTTCTGACAACGTTTCTGCCGCTATACTGGCTGGTCTCCCTTTCCCACTTGATGAACATTTCCCCTATTTCAAGGTTTCCAGATGGGGGTGTTGCTTTGTGATTTCCTCATAGAGGTCATTCTTCCTTTCCATCCTTATTTTGTATTCATCTTCTCCCAGTGTACTGCAATCTCATGCCCTTCTCTGGTGTTCTTCAGCATCTCTGAGTCTCCCTTATTTGCATACTCAATACCTATCTATCCCCTTCCCAAGTCCAACTCAGATGCCACCTCCTCTAGGAAGAATTTCTAGTTACCCCAAATTGTAATGACTTTCTCTTTCAGACCTTATGTAGTCTTCTGTACTGCTTTAATAAACTGAGGGAACATAACAGGGTATAGTCTAACAGCCTGGGTTGGACTCTTATTCCCTTATTTGAATGAGTTCCCTGAAAGAAGGGTTAATTTCTTATATAAACCTTGTATCATCTGCAATGATGAGTGACTGATATCTGCACCTGATAGGTACCCACGAAATGTGATACCACCAATAAAAATAAAAGGGAGTTTGGATGGACAAGATGCAACGCCCCAAACGTAAGACCTTACCTGAGCTGCCACCATGTGTTCTGCATCCTCCTTTTTGCTGGTTGCTGGATAGAACACTATGTTGTCAATGGTCTGTATCAATTCCAGTTGAACTACACACTTGATCAGAAGGCCAGCAAACAGCTTCTGGTCTACAGGGACAAGGCAAATTAAAAGCCAAAAATAAACTCTGGCAGTTACAGAAGTAATTAGGACCATGAAAGTTTAACTGAATTTGGACATATCATGTAACTAGACACAGACAATGAAACTACAGGTTCAGTTTGGGCTGAAGATGTCTCAATTTCAAAGGCTGACTTAAAAATGACTGATACCTTTCCAGATGGTAGCCAGTCAGCAAGGCATCAAGTAGTTTACTTGTGAAAAATCAGAAGCCAAGAAAACTGGTAGAACAGATAGATACCAATCATGGTTTCAATCAAAGGGCTACAAGATTGTCATGAAGCACTCCAACTACAAGCCAACGGCCTGTCAGCCTGCTTACACACTCATTCTAAGAGCTCTGTGAAGGGCCACCTACTCAAGAGCTATCTCATCTACTCAAGACTTTCTGATCTTTTCCCCAGTGAGAAGTGATTTCTCTATCCTTAGTCTCTTATCCCTCTCTATTTAATTAATACTCAGTACCTATCACAGTTTAATGTGAAGTAAATTACCTGTGTAGATCTCATTCCTGAAATGGACTATACGCTATTTAAAAGGTCGGGGCTGGATCCTGTGCAACTTCTGATTTTCTATCATTTATCATAGGGATCTGCACATGTGTAATTTCAAAAGCTAGTGAGAAATTCTTAAAGAGAAAATTCTGAATTTACTTTAAAAATAAAGATTCTGTCCTGTGCTTTCAGAGATGTTAAAAGCATCTATCAAACAGGAAAAATCCCTATCTCCCTAACAAATCCTACACCACAGCTTTACTTAAACAGAAATGCTCTCCTTCCAGGTCTCTTCCACTGTCCCACTCCTCAAGTTCAAAGGTGAAGTTGTCTGCTGTGAAGTCTTTCCTGAAACTGATTCTGTCTTCCTCTGATCTCCTAATATCTGCCTTCCTCCTATGCAACTGTCATATTCTTGTTTATCTTATATCTGTCTCATTTCTCTGCTCCCAGAATCTTAACCCTGAATCTTCTTTCCCAGTATTTAGCAAAGTGCTAATGCAGTATGTACTTAAGTGTTTTAAAATTAATGAATAATAGGGATAGCAACCCTAAAAGACTTGAGAATAATTTGTTGATGATGATGATGGTAACAATGATAATAAAAAAATCTATTCTTACTTGTATATGGTCTACCTTTCCAGCTGTCATCGGTTGGGTTAGAAATCTGGCTCTGACCTCTCTCAGAGGGATTTTTATCTATACTGCTTAAAGACTGGCGGTCCACATCCAGATCCTACAAGTTTATCAGAAAAGAGTATTTACTAATAAGCATTTTCTTTTTTTTTTTTTGAAATTAAATTATTTTATTTGTTTTCAGTGTTCAACAATCACTTCCATATATCTTACATTTTTTTCTCCTCCCTCCCCGAGACAGCGTTACAATTTTGTATAGGTTCTATATATACTTTCTTATTAAATACTAAGCATTTTATTTTTCAAACAAGATTCCATTTCTATAATATATTAAGGTTATTTTATACCATTAACTTCTTTAGCACTGCTTGCATTTAACTTTCCCAATTGTCTCAAAATAAAATGAACCCTGACTGCTCACTGCAGTGCCCTTAAAAAGGTATTATGTTTAAGAGATAAAGAGTTTGAATTATTTTTCTTTCTATGAAGATTTCAAAACAACAGATATCTTATTTTAATCTTAAATACTTAACACTCATTCTTTGGGAATAAAAAACATATATTTAATTGATGCCTTTAAAAAATTTTTTTACACTAATCTACAAAGTAATTTGGTCTGCCAATACATGCAATACATCACAACTCACCACTGAGAGGAAAGAGATAGATTACTTTTTATTATGTATTCCATAGGACCAAAACTGGTTACTAAGAGCTCAGCTTTCTTTTAACACTCTTTTCATTTACGTTACTGTGGTCCTCATCTATATTACGTTCACTGAGCTTACTTCAACATTCATTAGCTCCCACAAGTCTTTCCATGTTTCTATCCAGACCTCTGATTTGCCATTTCTTAATGCATGACTTTACTCAATAAAATCCATATGCCACAATCTATGAGCAGGCATTCCCTGAGGGAATCTCCTGCTAATTCATTCATTTAAGGAGATGGAATCTGAAACTAAGTCCTCTGTACCTAAATCCTGCCATTTATTTACACATCATTCTTCCTTTCCCTTACAATTTTTTGAACTAGCAATTCTGCAGCTTATGACCTACTTGTGTCTCACAGATTACAGAACTATGAACTCTTTGGGCAGATTTTTTAAAAAGATGTAGGACCAAAAGAAAAAAAAAGAAAGCAAAAATTAAACAACTCTACCAAGTGTTTTTCGGATGCCTCATCCTCCACTCCAGCAGGCCTCCATGTCAGCAAACTAAAGTAAGAGAAGAGGAAATGGGAAAGAAAAATGTTTGATGAAAAAAGTAGGACTGAATGCAGAGTAAATTGTACATCAGCCACCGCATTAAAACTTACATGTGTGGAATGGTTGTTTTGAAAATGTCCAGCATACAATTACAAGTTTCATCCCAAACATCAGGGCTGAATTTCTCACCATTTGATATTACCAAGTTTTCTAAACAGTTTGTTCCAGATCGGGCCAGCTGCTCATTATCTATAAAATAAGATAACATATATCAACAAACTTTTGCTTCCTTTTCTCTGCCAGCTATGTTGTCCTCATGCCACAAAGTGGGAGAGAGAACATGCCAATTGGTGGCTGTGCTTTTCGAAAACCTTCAGTGAAAGCACTGGGGCCACACAGGTATTCTAAATGAAGAGGTAAGAGTGAGTTACCTGCATCACCGCAACTTTGCCAACTCTATACTCTCTACATCCTCCATGGCCCAAATCCCCTCCATGAAGCTTTCCCTGATCTAGTTAGATAAAAATAATGTTTTCTCATAGGATTTCATACTCTTTTTCTGCACTTTCTGTTCTAATAATCATCTTAAATATTTCCTGCTTCCTATATTTTTATCATGAGAGCTCTCTGAAAAATTTTTGGTTATCAATGAGTACTCAACGCACATTATCAAGCCGCATGTGATATTACAGTGTAATAGGGAGCCGAGTACAAGGAACATATCAACACTTTTCAGATACCATTGTGGGACTAGGATGAAAAGGGTAACTACCAGTGTTTTCCAACAATGGTGCCAAAGGTTCTAATATGGAAATTTGTTTCATGTGACTGCACATGTATAACCTTTATCAAATTGCTTGCCTTCTCAATAAGAGGGTAGAGAAGGGAGGTGAGAATTTGGAACTCAAATTTGTTAAAAACAAACAAACAAAAACTGGTTAAAATTGTTTGTAACATGGGAAAAATCAATTATTAAAATAAAAACACCTTAATATATGTTTTCTAGGAACTCAGAGCTGCCTAGTGAGAAGCTGATAGTAAATAGCAGAGAGAAATCAAGGTCATACATAAGGAATAGTTTACATAGACATAAATTTAGGATCCTTTTCCACAGCAACCCCACATTATTCAAGCAAAGGGTCATTTACATGGACCTGAAAAGGCTAGAAGCATAAAGGCACAGCACCTATGAACAGGATGGAAGGAACTTCACGTATCACCTATGACCTCTACCATCTGGACTGTGAATCCTCTCTTTATAATGCCTCCCAGGAGTGGCCAGCCAGTACTGACTGAAATACTTTCAATGACTAAGAAATATCCTTCTAAGAGGATCTGTTTCACTGTTAGTGAGCCCTAATTGCAAGAAAACATCCTCCCTTTGGGACCCGGAAGAATAAGTTTAACCCCTCTTTTACATGACTGCCCTTCAGCAGTGATGGTCTTGATACAATTATAAATCCTTGTAACTAAAGAAAAATAAACACATTTTTGGGGAGAAGGATTCTATTTTTCTGGTCCATACAATTAAATTACATACTGTGCTGGTCATTAGAGTCTTAAATTATAGTGAGCTATTCTTAGCCTCTACTTATCAACCAGTGAACATACACAGAAAAACAGTGCACATAAATTTGAAGAGTACCTTGTTTTACACACCAGTGTAACTGTGCAAATACATCAGAAAGCAGAACTTCATTTAAAGCTTCATAGAACTGGGTGAACACATCACAAATAGCATAAAGTGCATGATTACAAGTTGTGGTCATCCATTCTGATTTCTGGAAGAAACAAAGAAATATTAAAAGGCTTCCTAATCACTTCCATTTAAAAAATCTTCAGCAACAAAACAATCGAGGCCCACTAAACATACAACAGACATACAACAAGTTTCCTTTTAAAACACAGCTTAAAATGCAATAGATAAAGCTATTTAATCTTGGGGATAGTATATAAAAACATTTTTAGATGCCAGCTCAGTAACAAACACAGAAACTAGTAGAATACATCAATAAATATTGCAAAACAGGCAATATGGTGTAGTAGAAAAAGCATAAGATTTAATAACAGGAAACCTAAGTTCAAGTCCTGAACTACCTCTTACTACACACTCATATGAACAGGGGCATATTAGTATCTTCCTCTCTACAAGAGTAGAATACTTGTACTGTGCTTTTAACAGAGATGACACCAAGATCAAAAAAGATAATTTAAGCAGAATGGTTTGTAAACCATGAAGCACTATTAGATTATATGTTCCATATAGTGGATGTGGAATGGAATTATGGTTTAACAACATCCTCTCTCTTCCTAAGAACAGTGGTGCTGAATTGAATGTCAGCTATCATCTAGTTATCTCTCTGTGTAAACATACTTATTACACACCAGAACACAATGGTCATAATGATCAGCATCTTTTCCGAAATTAACTGTATTTTTGATGAGAATGCAATGAGAGCAAGGTGATTTTAATTTTCCCTCCCATATGAAAAAACAGGGAGATCCTCTAGGTCCTGACTAGCTTATGCTAGGTAGAAGAATGACTTAAACATTTTAAATCTTAAAGCATTACATAAATATGAATTATTAAAAGAGCACTTTCTATCATCTCAAAATATTATTAAAATAGCTCTCAAGTCTATTCTACCTAAATCAAATTACTTATTCAGTGCCATACCAATCAAATTACCAAAAAACTACTTTACAGAGCTAGAAAAAACAATAACAAAATGTCCAGAATATCAAGAGAATTAACGAAAAGAAATGCAAAGGAAGGTGACCTTGCTGTACCAAACCTTAAACTGTACTATAAAGCAGCAACCATCAAAACTAAGAAACAGAGTGGTGGGTCAGTGGAATAGGTCAGGTACACAAGACACAGCAATCTACCCTAAGGTAAACCCAAAGACTTCAGCTTCTAAGGTAAGAACTCACGCTTTAACAAAAACTACTGGGAAAACTGGAAAGTAATATGGCAGAAACTAGGCACAGATCAACCTCTTACACCCTATATGCCAAGGCAAAGTCAAAATGGGTACATGATTTAGATAAAAAGACTGATACTATAAGCAAACCAGGAGAGCAAGGGAATAGTTTACCTGTCAGATCTATGGAGAAGAGAAGAATTTATGACCAAACAAGAATTTAAGACAGAAAAACATTACAAAATGCAAAATGGATGATTCTGATTACATTAAATTGAAATGTTTTTTGCACAAAGTCAATGCAACCAAAATTTGAAGGGAAGCAGAAAGGTGGAAACAATTTTGTCTCTGACAAAGCCCTCATTTCTAAACTATATAGAGAACTGAGTTGAATTTATAAGAATACAAATCATTCCTCAATTGATAAATGGCTAAAGGATATGAACAGGCAGTTTTCAGAGGAAAATTAAAGCAATCTACAGTCATATGAAGAAGTGCTGTAAATCACTACTGATTAGAGAAATGCAAATCAAAACAACTCTGAGGTACCACATTACACCTATAAGATTGGCTAATATGACAAAACAGGAAAATCATAAATATCAGAGAAGATGTGGGAAAATTAAAACAGTAATGCATTACTGGGAGAGTTATGTACTGATCCAACCATTCTGGAGAGCAATCTAGAACTATGCTCAAAAGGCTATAAAACTGCATATCCTTTGACCCAGTAATACCACTTCTAAGTCTGTATCCCAAAGAAATCATAAAAATGGGGAAAAGACCCACATGTACAAAAATATTTATAGCAGCTCTTTTTGTGGTGGCAAAGAATTAAAAATTGAGAGAATGCCCATCAATTGGGGAATGTCTGAAAAAGTTGTGGTATATGAATGTAATGGAATACTACTGTGCTTTAAGAAATGATGAGCAGGATGGTTTCAGAAGAATCTAGAAAGACTTATATGAACTTGTAAGATGTTGATGACAGACTTATATGATGTTGAGTGAAATGAGCAGAACCCGGAGACCATTATACACAATTAACAGTCACTTTGTGTGATGACCAGCTTTGGCTGACTTAGCTCTTCTCATCAAAACAAGGACCTAACACAATTCCAAAAGACTCAAGATGGAAAATGCTATCCCCAACCAGAGAAAAAGCTTTGGAGTCGGAATGCAGATGGTCTATTTGCTCTCCTCTTATTATGTTATTTTGTTTTGTTTCTTCTTTCTCGTGGTTCCTCCCATTAGCTCTAATTCTTCTTTACGTCATCAGTAATGTGAAAATATGTTTAATATGAATGTAAAAGTACAGCCTATATCAGATTGAACGCCATCTTGGGGAGAGAGGACGAGAGGGAGAAAATTTAAAACTCAAAATCTTATGGAAGAGAATGTCAAAAACTAAAAAATAAATTCATTATTTAAAAAAATAGCTCATCTTAATACAGGAGATGAAAATCAAGATAAAATTCAAAGAAAAAGTTTTTTTTTAGTATTTAACTTACCTCTGACTGCTGCTCAGGGAGTTTCATATTGTCAAAAATTCTAAACACAATTCTGAACAGATCCTGCCACCAATGCTTTTCAAAAGTGTGACCATAGCTTTTCATTATCTCAAACATCACTGTAAGTCCTCTACAGAGAGAAGCGATAAAAAGTAGAATGCAGTATGAAAAAGGGAAGATCTGCCAGCTTCAGCAGACAAAAAAATATCATTTCAATTAACAGAATGCAGCAATGGAACGTGACTTTCATATAATTACCTTGTCCGAACATCTAACTTGCACCTATTAATAATGCAAGAGAGTTCAAACAGGATAGGGAACCAGCCTCGAACCCAGACTCTGTCTCCAGGAGCTACATTCATATCATCACTTGTGTATTCTTGAAGCACCTATAATAAAAATTAAACCTGAGACATTAAGACCTACTATATAATAAAATGCATGTTGAAAAAGAGGTTAGTACTTCTCTTTTGTATTTCTCTCTTTAAACACCTAGTAATTCAGTCTACCTTCTTCTGGCACAGGGTGCTCTTTCCACATCTAACAAATATATGGAGCACAATGCCCACCCACCATTTGGAGCTGTAAATGTCAAACCAGTCAATTCCTATGGACTAATTTTTAAAATGCAGTGGGAAACTTGGGAATGGGAACCGATCATGAAAGCACTTAAGGGGTAAAAGTTGGAAAATCAGAAATTCTCATATAGTTACAAACACTGTTGGAGGTCAAAAGCATCTTGAAATACTTGACTGGACTGTTCAAATGCTCACGCTTTTCAAGAATGCAGCTCATCAAATTTGAAATAACAAGAACCGTCTTTCTCCTGTCTGTCTCTTTAGTTATAGGCAGCTATGGCCATCCTCACAATTACTATTGCACTACTTCTAAGAACTTTGACTGATAAATCCTAATCTCCCACCTTAACTTATCCACTCATCCTCTGCTCTCACTCACATTAACCCTATTCTTTGCTCTCATCTTGACCACTGATCCCTCAACCCCTCCTCCAGTTCATCTCCCTCCCTCAGGCATCATTCACCTCTTCTCTATCTGTGCCCTTCATAACAAACCTCCCAGTCTTGTCTGGAAGTCAATCTCTCTCCTCTCTGTAGTGGGAAATCCAATTTCTCCACCATTACCATCTTCCTCCTGTCTGATTACAGTAAGATCAAGTTTCCTTAACACTAAACAACCTTTCACTACTCTACTGCTCCTACTACTTTGTTACTTCCACCTCTCTTCCCCTTTAAGGCCTAACTTGAAAAAAGTAAAGTCTGACAGCTATTTCCTCCTCACCCAGTCTTTACCCAAGCCCTTGCAATCTAATTTTCATTCTCTTCACCTTACTGAAATTATTCTCTTAAAAGTCCTTGATGACCCCCTAATAAATTCTTTAGTCTCTTTTCATCCTTTTACTCTTCTTGACACTCTCCAGTATTTGACAGTATTGGGTATTCTCTGCTTGTGACTATTCATTCTCTCTCCCCTTGGCATCAGATACACCAATCTAATCCAACAAGTAATTTATTAAGTGCCAATTAAGTGAGAGGAGTGATGCTAGGCATGAGGACATAATGACAAAATGAAAAATAGCATAAACTCTAGCAGCTTACATTATATTGGGGGAGGGAGGAGGAGAATGAAACATATAAATACCTGAGCATATACAAAATAATTTGAGGCAGAAGGAGAAAACCTTAATAATCAAGAAAATCAGGAGAGGCTTCCTGTAGAAAAGGGCTCTATGAGCTTAACTTTAACAAAAATGCGCGATTCTTTTGTTTTACTTTTGACCAATCTTTTCCTTCACTGTCTCATCTTACCTCTAAAGGTGAGTGTTCTTCAATGTTTTGTCATCAGCCCTCTTCTCCTTCTACCCTTTGGATATTGCATTCATTGCCATAAGGAAGTATGGCATAATGAAGAGGGCACTGTACTTAAAGTCAGAAAGATCTGAGTTCTAATTCTACCTCATACATTTATTAGTTGTGTGACTATAGGTATATTAATCTTCCTTGTCTTTATTTCCTTATCTCTAAAATGAGGGAGTTGGATTTAATAATCTCTAAGGTATTTTCTAGCTCTAAATCTATGTACGATTCTTTGACTAAATCTATCACCACTACAAAAATAACCTCTAAATTAAAAAAAAAAACTGGTAATAATGGCATCACTGGTTTGTTCCTATTTAAGATTACAGATTCCTCATCCTTTTGCAGAAGTATGTGGGAGGGTGTTTCATGGGTATATAACATCACTTTTTTTGATGTATTGATTATTTTAACTGAATTTTTTCCTCTTAAAATTCTTTTTTATAAGAGAAGCTCTTTGGAGGATGTAGGGAGGAAAAAGGAAGTATACATGGGGAAATTTAAGTGATGTAAAAACAAATGATATTTTTTAATTTTTTTTTAAAATCTTGTTTTTAAAAAAGATAAATTAAAATGCTATCAGATTCATGTATTGTTAGAGTTTGGAAGGATCTACAAAAATAATCTAATACAAATGCTTCCTTTTATAGATAAGGAAACTGAAACCCACAGAAATTAAGTGACTTGCTCCCAAATCAACCTCTTCCCCATGCTCCATGATCCGTATCTCCAAATGCCCTACCTACTGATATCCTTCCCTATCTTCAAGGCTCAATTCAGGTGGCCCTTGTCTCCATGAAGAAGACTGTATTTCCCTAGTTCTGAAAGTAATCTCTTCCTTAAAGTATTTTTAGCACTTCATTTGGATTGTTCCCTTGTACCTTATCATATTTAGTCTTTTATTAAAGTTATTGGCTTACATGTCTTATTACCCGTTATTAGCATTAGAGCAAGGATACTGTCATTCTCCTTTTTTTAAACCCAGTGTCTATGCTAGTAGAACTTACTACATATGTTTAACTGAATTTGCACATTATTGTATAAAATGAGTAAGGCTTTCCTTTCCTCTCTGACACAAGATGGTCATGTGCTCCTGTACAAGTCACACTTCCCCCTGCCTTAGGCAACTCTCAAGATTCTACGCTTCAGGAGGAGGCCTTGATCTGTGGAGGGGGCATTTACCATTTATAATTTGCAATCTAATTAATTAGAGAAGAAATCTTTAATGCTGATAAAAAGTAGGCATTTTTAGAGTTATTAATGCTATGATTTAACATAGTCTTTCTTCTATCACATTTAATGCTATGTCACTTCCTAAAAGGATGGCTTACTTCTAAATGCAGTGAAATACTTGAAGTATTTACTTCAAAACAAACACCTAGTTCAAAGTAAAAGGAGATTCAAAACATAATAACATGGACAGCAGTTGACAATAATCATTTTTCCTTCCCAATTCCTTTAGTTAACTAAGGGAAAGTGAACCTACCCTTGGCCTTTCAGAAACATATTTCCCACAGTAGCGGATCAGTCGAATTGCTTCCATGCTGGTGTCAGGAAAAGAAGCATTACAAGCAAACTCAGATAAGCATTTCACAGCATCTTGAAAGGAATCTATTGCAGCAGGGAAATGGTGCTGAAAGATAGTTGCTGGGGAAACATAAATTGTGTCATTTAAAAATGTTTGTCAGGTGGATAACACAATAAAAGCATGACTTAAATCTAAGAGAAATGTGTCAATAATTTTCTCTAGGACAAAAGCTTTCATTAAAAAGTTATTCCTGAATAATATAATAAATATACCTCAGACTAAATTGGTTCAAATAAATTCAGAGAATACCATAAAGGCACAAAGAGTTGAGGATTATAACAATACCAATTTGAACATTAAGTTAAGTCAGTTTAGAATATAGGAAGTTGATGAACTTATATAACTAGAGAACTGAGTATCTAAACGATATTATTTCACAGTGTAATTAAGTGGAAAGTAATCATGACCTTCTGTTTAGAATTGAGTTGAGAGTCCTTGGTCTGTTATTAATGCCATTTAGAATCTAATCCTCTTCACCTTACAGAAATAGAAACTGGGGCCTAGGGAAAAGAATTTGCCCAAGTTCATGCATGTATTAAGTGACAGAGTTGGGATTCACACCCAGGTCTTTTGACTCCAAATCCAGTGCCCTTGCCACTATACCAGGGCATACTACTAGCACCTCTATACTCACCAGCTGTATGAGCACGGGGTAAGATTGTCAACTTTCCACAGTTAGCTTGTTGAAAGCTCATCTGTAAAATGGGGATAATACCTATAAAACCTACCTCACAGTCTTTTTATGAGGTTCATATGAGACACTGTATTTAAGTGTTTTGTGAACTTTAAAATGTTATATAAATATCAGTTACTACAATTATGAATCATTTGCTTTCTCTGAGTCTCAGTTTTCTTATCTGTAAGAATGGACATAACATGCCTAACTACCTGCCTTCACTATGGAGGACTGTAAAATGACAAATAGGTAGGAGATTGCTTCATAAACTGTAAAACCTTTCCTAGACTGATCAATCAACTAAGGCTTTAAGCACCCACTACAGAGTAATAAGCACTTTGCTAGGCAGCTGGGACACAAATACAAAAGTGAGACAATCCTTGCCCTCAAAAAGCTTATATTCTAACTAGGGAGATACAATATGTTCAAAGATAATTAAATCCAGGACATATACAAAATAAATACAAGGTGATTTGCCAAGGCATCAAAAAGTGGGCAGATCAAGGGACTTTTGCAAGGCTCTGACACCAACTGAACTCCTGAAGACAGATGGTGAGAAGGAAGAGCATTCTGGGCTTTGGAACAGCTTGTGCAAAGGCAGAGAGTTGGAAGATGAAACAAACTGGAGCTATGAATGGGGAACAACAACAATAGGAGACTTATGGAATTAGCTGGAAAGACAGGCTGTGGCCAGACTGTAAAGAACTTTTAAATGAAAGAGTCTGTATTTTTTCTACAGAAAATGAGGAAAAATATGAACTCTCATAAATCTAGTCCTAATGTTTTACCTGGTTTCAACTCCACAGAACAAGTTATTCCCTGGTGTCCCTGTTCCTGTCCCCAGCACCTGCTTTCCTGCCTCCTTTTGTGTATTGTCTCCCCTGTCAGACTGTAAGCTCCTAGGGGCAAGGACTAGCTTTCTTTTTATTTGTTGTACTCCCAGCATTCAGAACCTGACACACCATAGGTATGTAATAAATGTTCATTATACTGGACCGAAAGTAAATGAAGTCTTTTTGGTAAGTAAATGATGTAAAAATGTCTATTTTTCCCATCTGTAAAGCAGAGACAAGAGCCCCAAATTTGCTACGTCAAAGGAGGATAAGGAAGTGCCTTGTTTTTCAAATCTTCCAAATAGCACGTATATAAGAGAAATCTTTTAAAGTTAAGATGGCTGACACTTTCACAAGGTCAGATACAATTTTGGGCCATCTAGTGACTCAGGCAAGAAGTTTAAATGTAGTAAGAGTTGTAAAAGATAGAATAAAAATCTCCTTACTAATGATAAGAAACTAAAAGAATTCAATTTCTAGTTAAACAGGATACAAAACACCAGTCCCCTCTGCCCCCACAATCATCACTTTAACAAGCTATGCCAGGTTTTAGAAGCATTCCTCCTCTTCTTTATTCTACTCCCCCCACTCCCTTACCCCCAACTCCCATAAAACTCCCAAACACCTGATTCTCCCTCAAGTCCTACTTGAAATACTTCGGGTAGAGAACAAGTCAAATAGCCTCTCCACCCTCTTAAAGGACCAGCTCAGTACATGTGTCTTGGAGCCACCAGTCAGTATGGTGGGCTCTGGGTGGGGCTGCTGAAGAATGGAAGGGAGACCAAAAGAGCAAGAGAGAAAGTGAAAAGAGAAGAAGAGGGGGAAGGGCATGGACAAGATTGTGTTCTCAGTGGCACCAGAGCACAGCAAACTGGCCTGTGTCCAAACTGGCCCTCAGTGTCCGATTCTCTTGCTGGCACAAACAATAGCTCTTAACATTTGTTAAACCGTATTGAATCGTGTTATTGTGGGAAAAGTGCCTGAATAGGATCAGGTCATTAACTATGTGACTTTGAGTAGATCACCTGCTCTTTGGCCTCATTTTTTCATATATAAAACTTAACCCAAGGTCATATACTAAATAAATACTCTTTAAAATCCAGCAATAGAAGTCCTGAATGTTGAGAAGGCCAACTTCTACTTTTACATATCTCAAAAAATTACATTTTTATAGAGCTTTTGGGTTTACAAAATATTTTCCTCACAACTATTCCATAAGGTATCATTAAGGTGCACTAAGTACTATTTACCCCCACTTACAGATGAAGAAATTAAGAAACAGAGAGGTTAAACAACAAAGTCACACAAGATAATAAATGTGAGTCAGGATTTGAAAACAAGTCTTCTCATTTCTCCTGTGTTGTTTTTTCACTTTTCCTTGAAACAAAAAGAAAAAAAAAGTCCTAATTTTTGAGTTAAAATCATCTAAAGATTAAGCAGACCTTAAGAACTGAAGAGAAATCATCCTTCATAATTTTACTCTAACTTCCTCAGACTGAGTTCTATAGGCAGAAATATATAGCGAGTGAGTTTTGTGAAAACGTTACATAAAATGTAAGATGTTATCTCTGTGAAGTTTAATTACTACTTACTGACTATATGGCCTGTTGTTTGGAACGCCAGTTCCACAATATTCCCATCATGATCAGAAGCTGCCTGGTGGAATACGGCAAAGATATTCTTCCAACCTGAGCGAATGTTAGCAGCTTGGGAGTTTACCATCTGAGTTATGCAGCGGATAACCATGTCTCGAATGGTGGGTGATCTTAAGAAAAAGGGATAGCCATATCATCTGTTCTTCAGTATACAGGAAAGAGAGTTTAACATGCCTACTCACTTAGAATTACAGTTACCTTAAAATCATTAAGGCACAATAAACATGTCCTACCTTTATTTCTCTCCATGTACTTCTCTATGAAACTCCATCAGACTACTCTTTATTTCTATCACTCCCTCAAATATGAACTGTCCCCCTTCTCTGTTTCCTATGCCCACAATGTTTTTCCATCTTCAACTGTTGAATTTGCTCTCTGTCTTTTAAACCCCAATTTTAATGTTACCTAATCAGTCTATGTCTATTACCTTCCTAGACTATAACTTTCATGAAAGCAAGGGTCATTTCTTAGCTATACTTAGATAAAAAAAATCTCCTCCAGTACCTACAAGTGGCTTTTTTTAAATTTACATTAAAATTTTAAATATCTACAAAGAAGGCATTTAGAAAATTTCTGGAAACTAATTACTCCAAAGCTCAAAAAAATCACCCCAGGTCTACCCCAAATTAAATGACCTTAAGCCCTACAGCATTTGTGCTGATATGTGATTATAGTCAACAGGACTAATGACACTAATGGGGCTTATGTGACTTTTAAAGGACCTTCTGTGATAAGCTGGCCTCTGAACACATCATAGTACTCATCAGGAGTCAATCTTTCTGTTTTCGTTATGATTCATCCTTACAGCAACTGAGAAGGGACACAAGGATTGTCTGGAAGGATGGGAGGTTACTGAATGTTATCCTTGATTCACAATGACCTAGGTATTTATATTGATAATCAATGATTAATAGAAAACGTATATTTGTCCACAGTATTTCCTTGCTACAAGAATAGAATCAATTTGTGGGTAGGAATTTTATCTAAACGTGATTTACTTAAGGTCACAATCTATTCCATGGCAGGGGAGGGGTTAGCTTAGGAGCAGGGT
The DNA here is from genome assembly GCA_023548195.1 of Bettongia penicillata ogilbyi. Taxonomy (NCBI): domain Eukaryota; kingdom Metazoa; phylum Chordata; class Mammalia; order Diprotodontia; family Potoroidae; genus Bettongia; species Bettongia penicillata. Next base: position 20,273,404 of record JAJHZJ010000292.1, on the reverse strand, counting down.
GGCATAGTGGATTCAGTAGACCTGGCAGTCCCAGCTCTGCCACTATCACATGAAATAATCTTCAGTAAGTCATGTCCCATCTCTGGGCCTCAGTTTTCTTTTCTGTGAAATGAGGGGAATGGACAAGATAACTTTTTTATTTCATCCCAATCTAACAAGCAAAATATTGTGGTGTGGTTATAGTGGTTTGTGGTGGGAAGGAATCACACACCTGTTTTTCTTCATAATATGCTCAAATGGCCTCAGGAAATCCTTCTGGAATCGGAAATTCGCCAACTCTCCCTTCTCAAGAAACTTCATGGACAGCTGCCTCAGTGAATCAACAGCGAAAATGGCCACATCTTCATTGGGGTTACATCCAACCTAATAATGAAGAGAAAATGTGGGAAAATACATAAAACTTACAGGCGTAAAAATATCACCCAACATTTACATGCAACTTCCCTAAGGTTCTTTCTAGCTCTGGAAGTTTAAGAATCTTTAGGTTTAAATTTAAGAATCAAGCAGTCCTTTGGGCTCAAAGAGGGTCGTGATGTAAAGATTTTTTTTTAATTTGCCCACACGACAGGCACAATACATAACAGCACCAGAAACACAAAGAAATATAATACACACAACCTATCTTGGTTTTTATACTATTAAGACAATTATTTTGACCACAGCTCAATTTATTTGGGGGCTTGAGCTCACAGGCCAGTTACATTTTTCCAAATCATATTACAGAATAAACATGCATGCTACAGAAATTTAAACTGTAGTGAAACATATAACAATATACATAATAATGATAATAACTAGAATTTGTATAATAATTTAAATTCATAAACCATCTCATTTGCTCTTCTCAACAACTTTATGGTAGGTACTATTATTACCCCTTACAGATGATGAAATTGAAATGGAGAGAAATTAAGTGACATGGTCACACAATTAGTAAATGTCTGAGGTAGGATTTAACCTCAGGTCTTCCTGAGTCTAAGTCTAACATTCTATCTATTGTACCACCTAGCTCCATCTAATAATGTGAATTTGGTGCTAAAATATCTAGAAAAATGTGGATTATTACTGCAAATGGGGTTTAAAAAGGTAGAAACAGGCAAAATATCTAATGTAATTAATTAGTTCCTCAAAAATGAAACATTGAGTATAACAACCATGTTACATTACAATGTTATACTTAATTCTATAAAAAAATTGTATAAATATCACAGATGATCAATAATATGGTCTGTGAAGTTACCAGAGAACTTATGTAGCATTAGGTAAAGTCTGGCCTGCTCTAATTTACAAAGTGCAGAAAATGGTTTCCACAAATTTACAGGAGAAATGAAGGGAGCAATCAAGCTTTCCATAGCATTTTGCTTAACAGCATTGATTAGGTGCAACTGGAAGTTCAAAATTAAGAAGATAGGTATAAAGAGCCTAATTACTATATTCTGGTCTATCTTTCAAATTTATTGTTAAGGGCCATGGGCTGAATCTAGACTAGACTATCTACATGTAAAGCAGCTGAAGAAACTCATCAAACTGAAAGAAAATGCTACAGAGACAAGGAAGACCTGGAGACTTAAACTAGACAAATATAAGAAAGTACTTTGAGAAAAAAATCTCTGAGGCCAAGAAAAAATGAATGATTTATGGTTTCATAGTTGCTAGTTACAAGTAATTATAGATAAAATCTTTCAAAAATACACTTTTATGGCTAGTGCTATATCATTCTCCCAAAGAGTTATTCTTTATGATAAAGACTAGAACAGACAAGTTTAGCAAAACTCAACATGGCATAGGAGCCTGACACATGTAGTGCATGACAGACACAGGGCCCCTCTCGGCAAACAAGGGAGTTATCTTCCGATGGCTCCCTCTGGGGCCAAGGCTGACTATAATTTCACAACATTCAGGGGTTTTTTTGGTTGCTCTTTCCATATTCGTGCAGAGCCACTGTGAATATTGTTTTCTTGTTATGTCAGTTTGGTTTTTTTTTTAATATTGCCACTGCTTAGCACAGTGCGTATTACAAACTAAGTGCTTAATAAATGCTGGTTGACTCACTGATTTACTTTATGTCAGTTCATGTCATTCTATGCTTCTCTGTATTCATCATATTTGTTTCTTATAGAACAGTAATAATCCTTTATGTTCCTATACTACAACTTGGTTAACCATATCTTATTCAGTAAGCATGTACTTTGTTTCCAGGTTTTTGCTATGACAAAAGTGCTCCTATAAATATTTTGGGATACATGAAGCTGTTTTTATCATTGATTTCCTTGATGTATATACCTAGCAGGTGCATCTCTGGGTTAAAGCATATGGATACCTTTTAGTACCTTCTTTCCCATAATTCCAAATTTCTTTTCAACATGGCTAAACTGCTTCTCAGTTATACCAACACATTAGTGTATTTGTTTTCCTAACATTGATTAATTCCATTTCATTTTTGGATCCCATGTAGAACCTCAGAGCTATTTTTGACTTGCATTATCTTATTATCAGTGATTTGGAGAATTTTTTCCTTAATAATTTTCAGTTCTTTTTCTGAGAACTGTTTGATCACATCCTTTAACCAATGAGATAAAGAAGAAGTGGTGAGGGTAGTTTCAAAGGCTCAGAAAAGCACCAACACCTTAGTGTTTCAAGAAGGAAAACGTCTGCAACCGAAAATGAACACATAGACAGCCAACACATTCTGCTATGGAGATGACATGGTATATATTCTCAGTCACTGCAGAGAACCAGCAAAGATTATGAAATACTGAAATACTGCTTTCTTACTGATAAGGAATGAATCAATTGACCCCAACAATGTCTGATAATCTGGTAACTCTGCCTTGGCAGACTGTAAAAAATAATTATTGCTTATGCTTTTAAATGCTTTTCAATTAATACTGAATAATTTCAATTAATAATAAGTAGCACTGACACATCATTTTAAAGTTTGCAAAATGTTTTAGAGATGTAATCTCATTTGAAACTCACAACAACCCAGGCAGGGAGGTGTTATAATCATTCCCACTTTTACAGATGAGGAAACAGGCTGGGAATGACAAAGTAATTTGTCCATCATTTAATAACTGTCTGAGGCAGGTGTTGCATTCAGTTCTTGACTCCCAGTCTAACACTCCATCCATTCTGCCCCCAAGGTATCTATTTTTGGGAGGATGTGATTTGAATAAGTGGTCTTTGTTACAATTAAGTTTACACACAGTTCAAATATGAATTCAAGACTAAAGAATCAGTTTTCAGATATTTCTCTCCCAAAAGTCTCCCACCTGCAATATCTGTATTAAATCTGTAGACACTAGAGAAAAAGGGAAAACACAGGGTGGTTGAAATTATACTTTAAAAATAAAAGAAATGGTTTTAAAAGTATACATGGCTTATATACATATACTTACATAGAAAAGTATCAATATATACTTATATAGAAAACCATTTCAAAGGGAAAGGTTGGTTTTAACAAAAGGTTTAAAATTATCCATTTACTTTCAGGCCAATAAGCAGAGCCAACCAAATGTTCTCATGTAGGTCAGGGTGCACACAGGGAAAAACTGACCCAATTATGGATATTCTCACTGAAGCACTTAACATACATATGCATAAACTTGATATTTTTTATGGACAACAAATGGCCTTCGTGTTCTTGAGTAAAAGAACCACTTCTTTCCAATCCAGACACTTAAGCAAAAAAAAAAATCTACAGTTTAAATGTCTTTTTGTTGGCTCCTGTCCCCTTCCCAATCCCTTAAACATTTCATTTTCAGCTCCAACTACTCCGTAGAGAGTCAGTAATCATACAGTATAATCTGACCTATCAGATACAAGCTAGCATAAAGGAAAACACTTTTCAAAGGTAAGCCCTTTCTGCAGCTGCTCTTCTTTCCTGAACTGTACTTCTCTGGTGAGGCTAAGTCCACTTCACAATGTGCCATACATATCTGGGCCAACTGTCTTTCAAGCTCTTGATTCTACTCAGCAAGCATGCGACTCTTCACTGCTAACTTTCTGCCTATGTGGCTTTTGAGCATACATTTCCAAGTATTCGGTTTATTAGAGGCTTGTTCTAGTCTGTCTTTAGCCAATTTCGGTTTACCTACCACTGCCGGACTCAAGGAAACTCAAGGCAGATAGACTTGCTTCAGGAACAGAGATTGAGCAGTAAGTGCTTGTATTTCCTGTTCCTTAGATGCCAGTCTCATTACAGGAATGCTTTCTCTTTATGTGGGATATTGCTGTTGATGCGTTAACTCTATTCCAGACTCTCAGGTGAGTTGCCGCATCAGTTTTTAAATCTGTCTTCTTGCCCTCCCAATGCTTACACACATGCTTCATGCTGCTTCTACGTTAATATTAATTCATCTCTTCCAAAACTTTGAAATCTGATTTACTCAGCTGAGCCTTTTGAGGGAAAGGTCATTTCATCCATTACTTTACAGTTTCTATACCAAGGTCACTGCTGTCATCAGTTTGATACACAGACTGAGATGCTTATTTCCCTCAAGGACTGACTACTACACCATCTGGTACTTGGCTTTGGATGATCTCACTAAACTCGTTCACTGGGCTGCCAGTCTCTGCTGTCTCTCTTCCTCCCAAGTCTCACTGCTACAAAATTATTTTGGAGGAAGAAACTCTCTTACATGTTTTAAAAATCATTTTTTTTAAAGTGCCAAAACAGTGTGGTAAAATGGACAAAGTATTGGCTTTGAAGTCAAAGAATATGGGTTCAAATATCTCTGATGACAACTACTCTGATGACAACTGTGTGACCTTAGTCATGTCACATAAACCTCCTGGGCTTCAGTTTCCTCATCTATAAAATGAGAGGTCTGAGCTCTCTTCCAGCTCTAGGACTGTGCTTCTCTAAGATTCTGACATTATGATTGTGGGATAGGATCAGAAAATTCAAAGCCACAAGCACTGTTAACAACAAACACAATAACAATAACAGAGACAATGAATTGAATTTCAAGTTCCAAAACCCAGATAATCTCCAATAAGTTTGCCTATAGTGATCCTAATATGCAGGTTTGGTTCATTAAAATCCCCAAAATGTGTTTCACAGAAATTAAGTTGGGCAATGTCCCCCCTCTACTTTAGCTGAGAAGAGATTTTGTTTTTTACCTAAGACTTTGTATTTATTCCTATTAAACTTTATCTCTGAGTAAGAATCATTTTTTAATTCTTCAAAGAACAACTGAGAGAGATACATGGCAGGTAAGAGCAGACTACAACATGTAACAAAGACCTAGAAAAAAGAAGGGATAACTGAGGGGCAGCCTCTGTAATATACTGGCAACCTTGCAATGTCAAAAGAAATCAGCAAAGTTCCCTATACCCCCACCCCGCCCCAACCTGGCCTACTGCACTAAATTTACGGGAGTACGGACAAGACTGGCCCAGAAGAGGAAAGTATGGATGAACTATGATTTTAGCCTTGCAAAGAACTTCAAGAATAATGGGATCACAGATAATCTGAGTAAAAATAATATTATGCTGGCCTACTTAGCTAGCCAATTGAGATTGTTTTGCATCCTTTTTGATTCAACATGTTAACTATTTCTTCCATAGCTACCTTAATGTGGATCCCTGGGAAACCCCACTCTACACATTTCCTATACAGAGAAATGGCTGTCCATCCCTATTGCTTCCTCATCTTGGAACCAAGGTCCTAAAACCTTCCCTCCATCTGCCCCTCCAGCAATGGTTCCAAATATGTGAGTATACAATGGAAGAAGTCCTGGATCTGGAGTTACAGCACCTAATTGTTTTATGTATCCTCATACATATGTATGTTGTTCCCTATTAGAATGTGAGGTCCTTGGGGCCAGACTTTCACTTTTCACTTGTACCCCCTGTGCTTGGTTTACCACCCTATACACAGTCAGCACTGAACAAATGCTTGCTAATTGACTCATTAATTGCCTAGTGCCAGGAGCAAACACAGAAGCAATAGAGGGAAGTCAAAGAGGGGTAGATTGAAGGTGTACATAAGGAAACCTTCTCAATAGTGAAAGCTGTCCAATAATAAGACTGCACTGCTTATGTGGGAAGTGAGTTTTCCAATCAATAGAAATATTTAAGGAGAGGCTACATCTGTCACGGACGTCAATGAGGGGATTTCTGTTCAGGACAGATATTCTCAGATATGATTCTATAACATCACCAAGTCTAAGAAATGAAACCAAGACAGAAGTTCTAAAGGGGAATCCCAACAAATTAGAATGGTGATAGCTACAGGATGGTGCAGAGGCAGGAAGACCATTATTTCAATCATTCATCTGAGAAATGAAGAGCTTAGAAGAGGATAGGTGTAGTACATATATTTAACAAAGGAAGAAGTGATGGGATTGGCTGGTGGTTGTCCTTAGTCCTTCCAAATGACATCACCATGACAAAGTGAAGTGTTCAGTGTGCCCCACTGTGGCTGATCAGACCAATACAAGCTTGGAATACTCTACTACAGACTGTACACAGATAGTCCTTGTGAACATCTGGGGTGGTTACACCAAATCTGCACATCTTACATTTACTTCGTGCTGTCTCAATTCTGTTTCTTTGCTGATAGAGCACAGAGTCCTTTCTGATGTGAGTACACTCCATACTGAGGGGTCCTGTGCCAGTGTCTCCCATGTTGCAGTCAAATCCAAAATTCTTGAGAATGTCCTTGTGTTGCTTCTTCTGACCAACATGCAATCGCCTGCCCCATCTGAGTTCTCCATAAAGTAGTCTTTTTGGCAAGCATACATTTTGCATTTGAACAACATGGCCAGCCCATCGGTGTTGTGCTCTCTGAAGCATAGTTTGAATACTTGGCAGTTCAGCTCGAGCAAGGACTTCAGTATCTGGTCCCTTATCCTGCCAGGTGATCCTCAGAATCTTCCTAAGACAGCTCAAATGGAAGTAATTTAGTTGCCTGACATGGCGCTGGCAGACAGTCCATTTTCACAGGCATACAACAATGAGGTCAGCACAATGGCTCTGTAGACCTTCCATTTGGTAGTTAGTCTGATACCTCTTCTCTCCCACACTTTTCTTCAGAGCCTCCCAAACAATGAGCTAGCTCTGGCAATGTGTGTGTCAATCTCACTGTCAATGCGTACATCCCTGGAAAGTACACTACCAAAGTAAGTGAACTTATCCACAGCATTCAAAATTAGAACAGGCAGCAGAGAACCGATCTATACTTTGGTGCATCTCAACTTCAGAGGCTGCAATGAGTGTACAATCATCTATAAACAGAAAATCATGCACCAACACTCCCCTCACTTTGGTTTTGGCTTTTAGCCTTTTCAAATTGAAGAACTTACCAAAGGTACAGTAGTTTACCTTGATGCCATGTTCATCCTCATTTGAAAGCATTTGACAACATGGCTGAAAACACCATGCTAAAAGCATGGGAACAAGAACACAGCCCTGTTTCACTCCCTTGTGACTGGAAAGGCAAGAGGGCACTGTCCACTATCCAGAACCCGGGCAAACATGCCATCATGAAATTGGCGTACAATATGGATGAACTTCTCTGGGCAACCAAATTTTGACATAATTTTCCATAAGCCCTCACCAGTAACAGTGTCAAAGGCCTTTCAGATCTGCATACGTTGTATACAGACCTCTGTTCTGCTCTTGGCATTTCTCCTGGAGTTGTTGGGCAGCAAACACCATATCGACTGTTCCTCAGCCCTTTCTGAAGCCACACTGGCTCTCAGATAGATGACTATCTTCCAAGTGAAGGATCAGTATATTAAGGAGGACTCTAAATAAGAATTCTGCCAGCAATGAAGAAGAGAGAGACCCCTCTGAGATTGTTGCAGGACAGTCTATTCCCTTTACCTTTATAGAGATGGACAATGGAGGTATCCTTGAACTCCTGGGGGATAACTTGCCATATAACCTGGGAAATTTCAGTCAGCTTTTGTATGAGCAATGGTGCCCCTACCTTGTAAATCTCAGCTGGAATAGAATCAGCACCAGGAGTTTTGCCACATGAAAGGAGCCTAATGGCTCTCAAAATCTCTTCTTTAGTTGGAAGTTCAGCTAAGTAGGGTTTGACATCAACCTGAGGTAAAGGGTCAATGGCCTCAGCATTGATTGATAATGATCTGTTAAGAACACTATGGAAGTGTTCAGTCCATCTGTCTAGGATCATGTCCTTATTACTAATCAATGTGGTTACAGCAGTACTGAGTAGTAGTGATGCAATCATAGGTTTCTGATCCATAAATAGCTTTCAGGGAATCATAAAACTCTTTGGATTGTTACTATCAGCATAAAACTGAATTTCATCTGCCTTCTTACTGAGCCAGGAATCCTGCATCTCCATAAGCTTTGCTTGTACTTTGCTGTTTGATGGAATTAAATGCTGCCTTCTTAGAGGTAGATGAACTATCCTGCTGGTAAATCCTGTGGAGTTCTCGTTTTTCATTTAGCAGCTTCTAAATTTCTCCATCATTTTCATCAAACCAGTCTTGGTGTTTGCGAGTGTTCTGCCCCAGATGAGCAAATGCAGTGCTGCACAACAAATCTGTGCAAGCTGTCCACTCCCCTTTTCTGCTCCACTGTTGCCAACTACGTGTTGGCTCAACTTTCCTCCAAGTTAGCAACAAACTGTTCACGCTCTGAGAAGAGCTCTAATTTGTTAACATTAATTCTTCTGGTAGTCATTTTGCTTTGGGGGTGGCATTTTTGATGAATGTGATTACTTAGGTTGGAAAGGACATGTCTATGATCATTTCAGTACTCTGCACCACACATTACCTTTGTTACTCTCACATCTTGTCTGTCTCTTTACCTTATAATCATATAGTCTATTGGATGTCAAATGTTTGCTGTGAGGGAGCACCCATGAAGTTTTATGCGTTTTATTGCGTTTAGGTAAATGGAAAACAGTGTTGGTGATGAGGTCATGTGATGCAAAAGTCTTCAGTAGTGAATAACCATTGCTGTTGCTGTTTCCAACTCCATTACTCCCTAGGACTCCCTGCCAAGTCTGGTAGTCTGAGCCTACTCTAGCATAAAGTCATCCAGAATTGTTAGCTTGTCCTCTTTTGGCACAATGACGATAAGGGCCTCTAGGTCTCCATAAAACTTTTAGTGGACCTCATCACCATTTGTCATGGTGGGAGCATAGGCACTGATGATGGTGGCATGGTGTTTTCCTATGAGTGGTAATCATTGTGTCATGAGCCTGCCATTCACTACTTTGGGCAGGCACACCAGCTTGCTAACTAGATTAGTTCTGATTGCAAAACCCATGCCCAAAAACCAAACCCAGCTTCATGGTGCTCCCCCTCACTGCAGCTACTCCAGAAAAATGTGTATCCAGCTCCAACTTCAGTAAGCTGGCCTTCATTTGGTAACCTTGTTTCACTCAGGGCTGCTATTTAGATGCGATACCTGTTGAGTTCTCTTGCAACAAGAGCAATTAGTCTTTCAGGTCTACTGGATTTTGTGTCGTCTGTAAGTACGTGCACGTTCAATGTGCTGATGGTGAGTGGAATCACTTTTGTAGAAGTTTTTGTATATTTTGTACATTTTTTTTGTGTTTTGACCACACAGTAGGATTCTCTGCCTGCTGTAGTAATCAGGCCAGGGTTGGGTAAGCAGGCAATGTTTAGGGCACCTTTTCTAGCCCCCTTCCTCACACCAGGAGGTGAGCAATGCGATCCTTAAAAGGCTGCCCAGATATCCGGGGGCTGCTGAGTTCCATTGCTGCTTCCAGTGAGAAATGACCCTATGGCCTGGGCCACATGTGCAGGGTCATGACTACAGCTCCCAATGTATCCGCACCTGCTGCTTTATCATTTGCCTGTCGCCACAGGACTTTGAGGCATAACAGTAATACTATTAGCAAAATGGTACGGGTGAGGTCTTTTGATTCGTGCGTAAGTCAGATTTAAGAGAGGTAGAGTTGCATAAAGTAATCAGCCTCACTCTCTCCTCCAAACTCATTACAGTCCAGTGGCAGGACAGAGTCAAGACAGCTGGTGATGGCTCAGGCTGCAGTGGATGACCTTGGCGTCTTTGGTGTCTAACCAAGCTCTAAGCACTCCACATGACCTGCTTCAGCTGCCGTCATGGCTATTTGAACAAACTGTTCTCATCCACCCATTCCACCAGAGGGAAGTCTCCACATGCCCAGGGTAGGTATCTCCCCAACTCACCAATGGGTTTGAGACCCCTTGGTTACCCTCACCATGGTTTGGCCTGTCTGCTGAAATGGTTTACCAGGGTATGGCCACTGGGCATGCTGCAGCTTCTTGAAGCCACAGGTGAAAGTTGGGTACAACTGGTGAACACCAAAGGGGGAAAGAGCTCTAAGAAGGGCTCAGCAGCCATCACACCAAAGGTATTGGTCCTAGTGACTAAATGAAAACACCAAAGGATATCAAGGGGGAACAAAGATGTCTGTGGTTTCAAAATCAGGGTGACTAGTGAAAACTGGTAGTATCACAGACTCAGTCATTACTATAAACATAAATATATAATATAAACTAAAAGAAAGGTAGCATACGACTGTAACTAGAATGCCAGTCTTGGAGGGAGGAAGATCTGGGTTCCAATCTTATTCCAAACACAAACTGGCTATATAACCATGGGCAGATAATCTGATCTTTCAGGGTCTTAGGTAACTTTCTATGCTAAGTAATGGAAGAACTGCTAATCTGCTCAGAGTAGACAGTTTCCATGCAAGAATTCCCTACACATAAAATGGTAGCTCTGAATCGGTTGTCCTTCTCCCAAAATTAATATATCACACATATACATACAAACGCATATTCATACCAAAATTGGTTATGAGAACAACCCTCATTATTAGAGTTTCTCATAATATTTTTGATACAGTTACAGTTTCAATTCACTTGAAACAGTTATTTAATCAAATAAGATGTTAGCACTAGAAACCTGTTAGATAATAACTAAACAAAGCACAGAATCAATGTACCTAAAAGATAAGCCTGATACTAAACAATTTTTAAACGGTTTTCAAAACATAAGAGTTATTTTTAGGTTTGAAAACTTACCTTATTAAAATGATCTCCAATCACCTGCCATATCCGTGACCACTGCAATCTAATTCTATTCATATTATAGTATGAAATTTCCACAATTTTCTGCAAGCTGAACATGCGTGGATGATGAGGTGACGCCAGTTCATCCATGGAAACAGCACATAACCAGCGGACAAAGTCAACTGTAAGGCAAAGATTGTACAGAATACAAACGTTAGCACTTTTCAGTTGCTTTCTAATTACAAGCACTTTTAAGTTTTCTGGGAAGTTCAATGTACATACCTATTGCATTTCCATCCAGTCTAGTAGATCCAGTAAATATTCTGTGGAGCCAATTAAACACAAAATAAAATTTTTTTTTTCTAACTTCAGCAGTTTTTAAAATTAAGAATTTGGGAGGAATGGTCTTAGAATAGCTCAATTTTGTAACTACCATAACAATAAATCATAATGCACCACAGATATAAAACAGAAAGTTGATTAAAATCAGTTGGATGAAGGTATGCTTATAGGCAAAAAAAAAAAAAAAAAAAAAAGGCTAACTATTTATGAAAAGAGGAGACAGCCAAATTGTGAAAGAAGAGCTTTCCCTCACCTGTAATTGAAAGGGGAAAAGAGAAACCACAGAAAATGGAAGAATAAATGATAACGCTGAGCATGATGAGGTGTTGAAAACAAACAATAAATTAAAATTAAAGGGAAGAAGAGTTTCGAAAGGTACCTTGTAATTAATATTAATTAGCTTTTAGCAGTCAATACAGAATAGTGGATAAGTGCCATGAACAAAGTAATTAAAGAAAAAGTCAATATGAAATCTCTATGTATACACTGGAAAATTTACCAAATGACGATATGGTATTTCAGATTTATCTGTCTACTCCATCCCAACTCTTGAGGATATTAGAAAGAAGGCTGGACGTGGCGTCAAAGGGCCTGGGTTCAAATCCTAGCTCTGTCATTTATTACATATAAGAATTTGAGCAGTCACTTACCCATTACAAGCCTGTTTCCCTATCTATAAAATAATGAGGTTAGACTAAAGAACCTCTAAAGATCTTTCTAACTCTAAATTCTATGATCCTGTAAGTCAAATTATCAGAATTATCAGGTTATAGACTTAGGTATGAGAAGGGACTTTAGAGTTCATTTAGTTCAAAAGCTCTTAATCCCTTTTTCGTCACCTTTTGGCAATACGAACTGCTTCTCAGAATAGTATTTTAAAAACATATCTATATATAGATATATAGGACTCCAAAAGAAAGCAAAGGTTAATGTAAAGAAAGATGTAGTTTTTTTCTCATCAAAGTTCATGGATTAACTGAAATCTATTCCCAGGTTAAAAACCTTTTGACCCTTATTTTATGGATGAGGCAACTAAGAGTATATAACCTATACCCTGGGCAGTGCCACACAGATAGTTACAGGGACATTTATTGTTCAGTTGTATACCTTAAAATAATGGCAGGTCATATAAACTTGCAAAGGGATACAATCAATTCTAATTTCAAGGATTTCAGTGAAATTTTCTCAACTCTAAAATTTTCTAATAAAGAAGTGAGCTGAGGGATAGCTGTGATTTGCAATATAAATATTTATAATTTGGGAGCAAGAATGAGAAACTATTATTTTTGGCACTGTCACCTCCTGAATATCCAGTTAAGCCTTGGGTGCCTCTCTTTATCAAGTCTAAGGAGAATGCCTGAGTGCTCTGTGAAGCAGGATCCTAATGAGACTGAACTAGATGACTTCAAAATGGCTCTTTTGGTGATGACACTGTAAGCTCAGAATAGTACAACAGAAAGAATACTGGTCTTGGGAGTCAGAATATCTGGGCACAAGTCTGAGTTGTGACCCTAGCTAGCTCTTGGACAAGGCAAATCATTTCACCTGCACAAGCGTCAGTTTTCTCATATGCAAAATGGAGGTACTGGGAGGGAATGCTCTGTAAACTGAAAACGGCCAAGGAATGAGTTGTTAGTATGTGTTTATGCTAAGGGAATATGAACAGCCTATGAAATATAGTTTACCAGAGGCAATATGGGATAATGGAAAGAGTGTTGGACTTTAATATTGGACAGAACTGAGTTTGAGTGACACTTATTTTGTGATGATGGGCAAAAGATCGGAATCCTCATCTGTAAGATAAGGGCAATATACCCATAGCATCTAGTTTACAAAGTTATCATGAAGGTCAAACAAAACAGTGCATGGGAGATATTTTACAAATCCTAAAGCACTCTCTAAATGGCAGATAGTATTACTATTAAATCAGCTTTTAAAAAGTCAATATATTTAAAGGACAAATAAAGAATTTGGGGATCATTCATTGGCTTATGTAATTATAACTAACCTCCTGATCAGCAGGAACATCTTTCCAAAACTAGACTGTGGAACATCCTCTCACTGGGGAGGTACACAGAGATAAAGTATCCTAAACTCTCTTTTAACCCTCATCAGAAGACAAAACCATTACCTGTCCACAGCCACGACCACACTCTGAGAGCTTGTCTCACCAACTGATTCCTGAATGCTGGCCATCTGCCTTTTATCCACTCCACCACCAACTAAGTTACCTGAAACATGACACATACATTTACATACATACATACGCATGCACATGCACACATACACACGCAAATTTTATGTGAGATAAGTTACTATCTTCATGATTCTGTGCTAGTTGGTTAACAAAAATGTAAAAAAAGTCAATCTCCTTCCTCCCTATTCTAATTTCAGTAGTACTAAAATACCAATCATTAAAAAGATAATTGGACTTAACTAACACACACTTATAAATTACTAAAGCAGAAAGACAAATGACAGTTAACAATTCCTCAAACAAAATATCAATAAACATGAACCAAAATACCAATAAACATGAAACATGTATAGTATTCCTGAGGTAAAAATTAAAAGTGTTTCTAAAATCCAATGCCACCCTTTCTGGGCATGAAGAAAATACAGCTTTTCCCAATTTAGCAAATAGAATGAAAAACTCAGCCTGCTTATTTATAGAAGATGAACATTTGCTCAACAGTCAATCATAATCAAGGAAGTTGAAGCAGTATTTTTTTTCTATAAATAAACAAAGAGGCAGGTACCACATGAGGAACAAATCACGACAGCATTGTGAAAATCATAACTGTTTTGATTTGGTTGCAAATGTACACCCACAAACTGTCAGGCTCATTCTGTTACCTAATCCCAGGCCCATAAACTCTTCTCCAGCTGACGTGTAGCCCTTCAGGCTACTTTCTCTTTCACGCCCAGATCCAGACAAGTACCGAGTCTTCACCCCAGTTCCTATCAGTTGAGCAAGCTCCAGCTGGCTAATACATTTCAAGATCTGCCCAAAAAACAAGGATACATAGAAAAGTAAGAATCATAATATCAAAAGTTTAAAATAAAGTCCTTCTATTCTCCATTAAAATCTTTAAAACATTTTATAACTACACTTTAGGACAGAACTAAATCTAGTTTTTTAGGATCATTTACCTAAAGAACAGAACGACTTTGAAGATGGTTATCCAAACAAAGGTATAAGAATGGTGAGGCCATAATAGGTGGGCAGATGGGGGAGGCGCACAAAAGGGTTGCACCAGGAGTTGAAGGACTGAATTTGAATTCTATCACCAACACTGAACTGGCTGTGTAGCTATGGGCAAACCACAAGTTCTCTGTGGCTCAGTTTCTTAACAGTTAGACTAACCATAAAGTGCTGTGTAACCAACATTGACTTGTGCCTGTCATGTGCCAAGCCCTGCGCCGGACACAGAGGATACAAAAATAGAAGACACAGTCCCTTAACTCTGGAGAACGGTGTGAAGCTATTATTAACAGTAGCAACAATAGAGGCTCACATTTACAAAGCATCATTTACTTATAAGGCAATGAAATGCATCATATTAGGTGAACTTTAAAACAATCTTGACAGAGGTAACAAAGATTTTTATTATTCCTATTTTACAGATGAAGGAACTAAAGCCCGGGAAAGTTCAGAGTTATCTGAAATTTCCTAGAGTTAGTGACTGGCCCTCAAGCTAGGGTTCTTTCAACTCTCTCACTCAAATGCTATCTTAGGTATCATGTAATTACAATTAGCACAGAAAAGGACATCTCCCTTTAATTCAATTCCTATGCCAGTGGGGCTTTGGAAGAGGCTTTGCCATTCCAAGATAATACAGAGCCATCAGGGAGTTCATATAGAGGACAACTTTAACCCTGTGTGCCTCAGTTTCCTCATCTGTAAAATGAACTGAAGAAAGAAATGGCAAATCACTCCAGCATCTGCCAAGAAAACTTCAAATAGGCTTCCAAACAGTAAGACAAACTGAAATGATTAAATAAGTCACGCAATATGTCAGGGATTTGCAACCACTTTCCATTTGATAAGTATCAGACATACTTCACACCAATACCCACAAAGTCACATGCCTGTGACTCTGAAAGATCAGCATGTAGGTTTCCAGTTCATTCCCTAAAGGAAGAGTTCTGAGGAGGCCACTCATGCTCAAGCCACCTAGAACCTCACAGGAGACTTCTACCTTTGGCAGCCTTTGGCCATTGCAAATGAAAAAAAAAACTTTAAAAAGAACTTTTAAAGCAGCATTTCCCAAGTGCTCTGCCTGATGTGAACATGGGTTCCATGAGAAAATTTACACTAGTATTATCTATACCCCTAAAACATTAAATACTAAATTAAATTAAAATGCTTACTTATTGATTTTTCAAATAAGAAAATAGACTCAATTTCCTTTCTTTTGGGCCAAAATTTCCCCAGTATTTCTTCCCATATTCCCAGGTGACATGCACTAGTATTTTCTGGTTTCTGCTAATACATTTTAAACTTGTGAGTACCCTATGACCACATTAGTTTGGGAAATGCTACTTTTTAAAAGTATAGGCACGAAGGCAGATAGACAGTATTCTTAAGAAAACAGAACAGACCAAAAATGGTTTTACACTACTTAAATACAGGGAAATGCCAGAAGATGTTCTATAATGCCAAAAGGATTTGGAAAGACCAACCTCATGCCAGGAGTTTCCAAGGTAGTTGCCATCAGTATGAGCCACTGTAATAAGTGTCTTTATAGTATCAATGTTTTTCTGTTTCATCTCTGTGATACTGGAACTAGCAGTCAACAGGGAGAAACGAGCAAGAGCTTGTACATAGGCATCTCGTTCCAGCTAAAATGGAAGGGAGAAGACAGTTAATCAGTCCTCAGTCATTCAGTAAATCAATCAGTATTTAAGCAATGATATATGCCAAATACTAAACTCTAGGGATCCAAGAATAACGGAGAAGACAATTATCACTGTTTAGTCACTTTCAGTCATGTATGACCCTTAGTGACCTCATTTGGGGTTTTCTTCACAAAGATCCTGGAGTAAATTTGCCATTTCTTTCTCCAGATCATTTTACAGATAAGGAAACTAAGGCAAACAGAGTTTTGTTCTCCTTGGACTCTGCATTCTAATATGGAATTTTTTGGAGTCACAATATTTTAAATCCCTAAGGTACAAACCTGTAACAGTCACATTTTATGGCAGGCTGGGCAGAGGAAATATTTTGGGGTAGGGAACATTTTTCAAATTGAATCTACATTGGTATCAAACTAAACTCTTCTATGTTCCAGTCAATCACAAACATAAACACATAAAAACAGCTGGTCTATGATTATCTGGGTACTGCTGAGATTGCCAAGGTAATGAAACTATTACAAATATTATTTTACAAAATTTCTGTGATTGTTAATTCCCCAGACACAAAGTCCAGAGCCTCCTTAGACCTCAGAGATAGACTTACACACCTGCATTCCAAAGATACAAGCTATCCGGATTGCACATCTTATCCCTTCTAAGCACAAAGAAGCCACTTCAGTCTCATCACAGTTTTGAAGCCCAATGCTGTACGCAGCCAACAGAGGGGTCCACACCAGCTGGCACAAAGAAAAAGGTTGTCTTTTAAAGTCATGTAACAACAGCTTTTCTAGAATGAGAAATTAGAAATAACTCCTCCATTATTATGAAGGAAAACAAGTAAAAACATAAGACTGTTCTGATGATGAATAAAATATCCGACCTTAGTAGACCCCTTTCCCTCTGTTGTGAGGGGGGAGATTATATTTCATTATGTGTTCTCCAGGTCCAGTAATAGTTTTTCAATTACTCAGAGTTTTGCTTCCTTTCAGTGTTTTTCCCTCCACTTACGATGTTTATGGTCATTGTGCATACTATTACTTTCGTTCTGGGAACCTCTTCTTTTCTCTCTCTATACTATTCCCTTTGGTGATCTCATTAACTCCCATGGATTAGATTATTAATTATTCTTAATTCAATCATAACGATTCTCAGATCTATCTGTCTACCCCTAATCTCTTCTGGTCAGGAGAGAGATCTTGTCTAGTCCAGTCTTGCATCTCAAGTCATCTCAAAGTTGGCTGTCTCACAGATTCAGCATGTCCAAAACTTAACTGAATATCTCTGTCCCCTCTTCCAAACGCACACCACCTCAAATCCTTAACTCTTTCTAATTTACTTATTACTATAAAGGAAACAAACCATTTTCCCAATCACTCAGTCTGGAAGCCTAGGAATCATATAAAAATATATAGAGAGAGAATTCTTTTTTCTCCTCTGACAATAGTACCACCCGGTTCTCATCACCTCCCCCCTGGACTACTGCAACAGCCTTCTGGTTGGGATCAGTGCCTCGGTTCTTTCTTCACTCCAGTCAGCTGCCAAATTGATTTTCCTCAAGCACAGGACTGATCGTATCATGTTCCTATTTAATAAACTAGTGGCTTCCTATTACTTTTATTTTTAAAAAATTGTTTTGCATTTTCAGTTCCAAATTCTCTTGGCTCCCTCCTCCCCCTCCCCAATCACTGGGAACACAAAGAAAATAAAACTCATTACAAACATACAGTCATGCAAAATAAATTCCTGCATTAGCCATGTTTTTTTTTTTTTCTAAAAGCAAGATAAAGAAAAAAATGTTTCAATCTGTACCCTGAATTCTTTGGGATTGTGGTGGATTATTGTATTGATCACTTATTAAATAATCAAAGCTGATCCATTTCCTTTTATCTTTTATGAGTATATACCTAATAGAGGAACTGCAGGATCAAAGAGTAGGCACAGCTTTTTAGGCATCATTCCAGTAGTGTATCAGCGTAGCTATTTTCCCACAAAATTTAAGTTTTCTGTCATCTTAGCCATTTGGAGGGATATAAAGAAGTGTCAAAGTAGTTTTACTTAACATTTCTCTAATTATTAATGATTTTAGAGAATTTTTTATTCATATTATTGATGGCTTGGACTTCTTTTGTTTCTCTGAAATCTCCTGTTCATATCCCCTGACCATTTATCAATTAGGAAATAGCTCTTATTTTTATAAATTTGAGTGAGTTTACTATAAACTTAAATATGAGATCTTTATAAGAAAAATCTGCAAAGATTCCCACCCCCCACTTCATGCTACTCTTCTAATTTTGACTGCACTGGTTTTGTTCATACAAAAAACTTTTTAATTTTAAGTAATCAAAATTATTCCTCTTAACTCTCATGAACCTCTCATTCTCTCATTTGGTCATGAACTCTTCCCCTATCCATAATCCTGACAGGCAATTCCTTCTGTGCTCCATCAACTTGCTTATGAATATCCTCCTTGATGTCTAAATCACGTACCCCATTTTGGGCTTATCTTTGAACACAGTGAGAGATGTTGATCTGTATCTAGTGTCTGACACATGCCTAAGATTATTCTTTCCATTTCTTTTTTTTACCTTATTATTATAATTAGCATTTCTAGTGCAATTTCAAATAATAATGGTGATAATGCTTGACTCCTGATCTTACTGGAAAGTCTTCTAACTTGTCCTTACTACAGATAATGCTTGCTCTTGTGTGTAGGTGCTGCTTATCATTTTAATTTTCTTTTATTCCTGTGTTTTCTAGTTTTTTTTAAACATTAATGGATATTACATTTTGTCAAAAGTTTTTTCTCCATCTATGAAACAATCATGTGATTTTTGTTTTGGTCATTAATATGATTAATTTTATTTACAGTTTTCCTAATACTGAATCGGCTCTACATCCTGGTATAAATCCAGTCTGGTATAATTTTTGTGATATATTGTAATTTCCTTGTTGTATTTTATTTAAAATTTTTGTATCAATAATTGATGCACAATGGTTTAGAGATCAAGATCTTATTTATCTCATTAAAGGAATGGTTTCTTTGCATCTTTTTTCAAACAGTTTGTATATTACTGGGATAAACTGTTCTTTAAATGTTGGTAGAATTAACATGTACATCCATCTGGTCCTGGTTTTTTTATTTTTGGGAGTTCATGTATGTCTTGTTTAATTTTTTCAAACACAGAATATTTAAGTATTCTATTTCCTGTTATACTAATCTGAGCAATTTATACATTTGTAAATTTTCAACTGTTTCATTTAGATCAGTGGTATCAAATTCAAATAGAATCAGATACCACGTATTTACTCAGAAAACCACAAGTGAACATTACCTATGGTGTATTCTACTTTTTAAAAAATTTTGTTAAACATCTCCCAATTACATTTTAATCTGGTTCAGACTGTGGGTTTGATACTTTTGATTTAGGTCGTATGTTTTTAATGGAATACAGCTGGGCAAAATTAATACCTACTAACTACTTTTACTTCTTCATTTACTTATTCCTCTTTTCCATTTTTGATACTGGCAATTTGGTGGGTTTTTTAAAGGACAAATTAGCCAATGGTTTATCTATTTTACTGACTTTTTTTTAAAAAACCAGCTCCTAGTTTTTAGTTCAATGGTTGACATCCAGTTTTGCTAATCTCTTCTTTGATTATCAGTATTTATATTCTGATGTTTAATTGAGGTTTTTTAATTTGTTATTTTTCTAGGGTTTTTTAGTCACGATCAATTCATAGATCGGCTCCTTCTTGTATTGATATAAATGTTTAAAAATAAAATTTTCCCCTAACTACTACTTTGGTTACATTTCACAAATTTTGTTGAATTGCCTCACTGTTGTCACTATCTTTAATAAAATTAGTGTTTTTATAATTTTTTCTTTGACCTACTAATTCTTTAGGATTAAGTCATTTCATTTCCAATTAATTTTTCACCTATGCTTCAAAGGCCTTTTGCTGAATCTGCTTAGCACAGCACCTTGCACATATTTGGGACTTAATGAGAATCTATTGAGTGAATATAATTTTTATTGCATGATGGTTAGAAGAGGCATTTAATATTTCTGCTTTTCTGCATTTGTTTATGAGGTTTTTATGACCTATTGTGCAATGTATGTGAAGATGCCATAACACAACTAAAAAACGCTTCTGTTAAATATACCCTTCTGTTCCCATTAAATATTCTCCAGAGGTCTATCAGATCTACTTCTGTAAAATTCTAACCCCAGACTTACATTTCCAGAAACTGTTTCTGTGCTAAAAATCTTAGCTAGACCCTCTGTTTGTTCATAATCAATTCTATCTGCTATGCAACTATAACCTGAAACTGGGTAACAGGCAACAGAGCTCTCAGATGGCACCCAAAACCTGCTTCCAGCACTTGTTCAGGGATCCTGTCCTGAGGTTCTGTCTCAGTGCCTATTCTGTCACTGGATACTATAATGTTCCCTGTCTCACCACCACACTAAGCTACTGGCCATTTTCCATCCCAATGTCTACAAACTTCTTCATCTATATTCCCAAGATACCCCAAGCTGAAAAAATTACTCACTGTGACTTTTTGTTGGCTTTCCTGATGAGAATTTGGTATAGTGCCCTTTTAGGTTTTTATGAAGGAAGTATACTAGGTGAGTAGGGCAAAAATACTTCCTCTCACCATGCTATCTTGACTCTACCCCTCCTTTCCTATTACTTTTAGGATCAAATATAAAATCATCTCTTTAACTTTTAAAGTCTTTTATAATCTGGTTCCTTTCTATTTTTTTGCTCTTACTACTTTACTCCCCTCCATATAGCTACAATCCAGACACATCTCCTTGCTATTTCTGGGTTGTTTTTTTTTAATTCACTAATTTTCAATTTTCTTTGACGTATCTTTGAAACTTCAATGAGACCACATACGTTTTTTGTCTTGCTGAAAACATCAAATACTTGAACACATTTTGGGTTCCACAGCTTACTAAGGGGCAGTGGGTTCCCCTACAGTTACATACTGTACCCAACTTTCTATAGAAAGACCAAAACTTTCCTAATCCTAATTTAGAACATTTCCTAAAAAAATGTCTTAAAGTTGACCCAGCAATATCGCTTCTAGGACTGTATCCCCAAGAGATCATAAAAATTGGAAAGGGTCCCACATGTACAAAAATATTTACAGCAGCACTTTTTGTACCTGCCAAAAACTGGAAATCAAGGGGATGCCCATCAATTGGGGAATAAATTATGGTATATGAATGTAACAGAATACTATTGTACCATAAGAAATGATGAACAAGAAGACTTCAGAGAAGCCCGAAAAAACTTATATGATCTGATGCTGAGAGAAAGGAGCAGAACCAGGAGAATTTTGTGCACAACCACGACCACAGTGTGCGAGAGTTTTTTCTGGTAGACTTGGATCTTTATAGCAATGTAAGGACATTAAAAAAAAAAATTCCCTGTGGTCTTCTAAGGCAAAATGCCTTCCATATTCAGAGAAAGAACTATGGAATTCAATCGCAGAATGTAGCAGATTTTGTGTGTGTGCATTAATGTCTTGGTTTGCTATATGATTTCTCCCATTTATTTTAGTTCTACACAGCATGACTATAGTGAAAATGTATTCAATAGGAATATATGTGTAGATCCTTCATCCTGGGGGTGGGGTAGATAGGAGGAAAAAAATCTAAGTTTTGGATAGTGATTGTAGAACATTAAAAATAAATAAAATGAATATATTAAAAAAAATCTTAAAGGTTTCTTGCAACAGGGGAAGTAAAACAAAATAAGGCTTTAAAAATTTTTTTCTTTTTTGGTACTACATATTGCTATTCTCTGAGGAATAGGGAGGCAAATTCTTTGCATCACTATATGTATGATCTCTTATACAGTCCTCTGATCCTCTCCAGTATCTTTTAAGGCCCCTGACTCATATAGTAAGGTGAGATAGGTATTCCCCGGACAACAACTTGATGCTTTTCTTGAAGATGGTATATAGCTAGCCCTTCAGTATTCCCTGGGGCTCACATTAGGGTTGCTGGCCCCAATGAATGATACAAAGGAATAGGAGTGAACAGTGAACTCAAGTCTCCTACCTGACACTGCAGTATCCCAAGTTTACCATGCAGGCCTTTGTTTTCAGTTTTCTGCAATCCCTTCCATATATCTTAGATTTTATTCCCCCCTCCCTCCCCTACTATCCCCTTCCCTCTCTCTCCTTGCTATTTCTTGAATAAGACACTCCTCTCAATTCAATATTTTCACTGGCTGGTTTCCATGCCTAGAACTCTCTCCCTTCTTATTTCTGGGTTCTGAATTAACTAGTTTCCTTCAAATTTCAGTTAAAGTGCCACTTTCTGCAAGAAGCCTTTCCCTATGCTCCATAATCACTGTGCCTTCCCCTCTGAGATTATTTCCAATTTATCCTATAAATAACTTGTTTGCATGCTGCCTCCCCAATGAGCTCCTCGAGAACAGGGAATGTTTAAAAAAAAAAAAAAATTATCCCCAGAGCCTAGCACTGTGCCTAGCTGGCAACTTACTAAATATTTGACTAATAAATGTTGACTGACTTGACTGTTTATTGGACTCTCTAAGAGTTCAATGCTTGAGGAGTGAGAGGAAAGGAAGTAGAAGCAATAAGTACATAGCTTTTCTTTTTCTGTTCTGAGAAAAAAGAGAGACAAAGGATTAGGAATTGAGTTGATAGCAGATTCTAGTGAATGCTTTTAAGGGTGGGGGAGTGGACATATTTATACCAACAGGGAAAGAAGCAGTCAAAAAAGAAAGGTTGAAGATTAGAGAACTGAATTAAATTAAATCAAATCATTCCAGGTCTTACACAGAAATACAAATTACAGAGCCTTAGTCTTCCGCTTCAGGGAATTTTGCCTGCCTTATCCTATCTTTGCTTCCCAATTCCTAACTGATGCTCACGCCTTCCTTTCTTACCTTCTCCAGCGACTTACCTTGAACATGGGCCTGACATGGTCCAGGTGTGTGGCACTTGTGAAAGGTGCTTTGGCATGACTCACAGCTTCCATCAGAGCTTTAGCAGTTTTAGCCATTTGTTCCATTTCCAAATTGTATAGTAATCTCCTCTGCTTTTCACTGGCTACATCTATGAAGGTACACAGCAATATGAGATTACTGTGTTCCCCAACTGATAAATTATCAAAAAATATAAATAGACAGTTTTCAAAGGATGAAATCAAAGCTATCGACAGCTATTTGAAAAAAAAATGCTCCAAATCATTAGCAATTAGAGCAAAGCAATTCGTGAGGTTGTATCTCACACCCACAGGAAAAAAATGGAAAATGATACACTGAAGAGACTTTTGAGAAAACAGGTGCATTAATGCATGTTAGTGGAGCCAGTCACAGATCTGGGAACAATAAAAAGTAATTTGGAAATATACCCAGGTAGTCACCAAACTGTATATCCATTAATCCAGCAAAATCACTACTAGGCATATACCTCAGGGGGATCAAACAGAACCAGGACCCACGTGTAAAAAAGTATTTGTAGCAGCTCTTTTTGAAGTGGTAAAGAATGGTTGTTCATCAATTAAGGAACGGTGAAACAAATTATGGCATATTAATGTAATGTAATATTGCTGTACTCAAGAAATGATGAAAGAGATAATTTCAGAGAATCCTGGGTAGCATGAACTAAAATTCAGTGAAAGAAAAGAACCAGGAGAACAACTGGAGACCAACAACTTTGAGAGACTTAAGAATGATGAACAATGCAAAGACCAAGGACAATCCACAGGATACATGATGAACCACATTTCCCTCCATTGACTGAGAGGTAATGGACTCAAAATGTAGAGATGAGGCATCCATTTTCATTCAAGAAAAATGGGGAATTTGTTTTATTTGACCCAGAATGTTTATTTTAAAAGGTTTTCTTTTTCAATTTGAGAAAAGGAGGTGAGAGGGAGACAAAATAAATACTTGTTAATTGAGGGGGGAAAAGAGATGAGATTCATGTGTTGTGTATAATGGCTCAGTAACTGGATTCTGGACCCAAGAGGTAGAGTCACCTGAAATTTGAGGGAACGTTTTGATTAGGCAACTAGGATTCTCTCTTTTTCTGTTTGGACTCCATTCAATAATGGAACTTAGCCCATACACGTACACTTAGAACTGCTTCAAATTACTTCTGGATGCTAAGATCAAATCTATCCCCAAAATATAATTATGAAAGAATTACAATAATAAGAATTACAATTTTTAACATAAGATTTTCTATGGAAATATATGTATATGCAAAATCAAAATCTATAAGCAAGCATTTATTTTTGCATTTTGGGAAAAATCAAAGCCACATGTGACAAAAATTTGCTCTAAGGCTTACTCTGCTTATTAGATTTAGTAGCAATTGTGTGCTCTTTTGTCTCTTTCATTGCAATTTTCTTTCCTTCTATCTCTTCATAAATGGTGGAGAGATATTCTTCTGGCAGATCTTTACTGTCATTGATACCTCGATTCATTTTAATATATTGTTCTTTTGTCATTTTATTCTTTACCTGAAAAGAAAAGTTTTTAAAATTTCTTTAAAATCTGACAATCTGAGAAAAATTATCCTTTGCAAGATGAAAAGCATTGGCAAGTGCTTTACCTGAGGACTGTGTAAGTCTGTTGTGAGCATAATAATTGAATATGCCAAGACATAAGCAGTGTCAGCACTAGCAAACATAGTTTGCCTGGAAGAAAAGATTAGAAATTTTAAGGACATCATTCATTGCTCTGTGTTTAGGAAGCTATAAACTTCTAATTGGGAGATACGAGAGAGAAATCAGGCTAACTGCTCCATGTAAAAACAAATTAGTCAGAAATTTTAATAATTATCATTATTTAATATTTATTAAAAACAATGTACAGTATATAAGGTATTGATTAAGCATAAGTATCAAAGTCTGGAATTCTATTTCTGCATAAAGCAGTACTGTTTAGACTTTATCTAATTCATTCAACAGTTACACCATCTACTGCACTATTCAACAATGAGACTGCAAGGGCAAAATTGAGTTTATCTGAATACAAAAGAAGAACAAAATTCAAGTTTCTTACTTAGTTTCAGCAAGTTCTTTGGAAATAGTGAGGTGCTAAGTATGTTAGGTTGAAGGAAAGCAATAGAGTATGTGACAAGAGAGTAATGAAAAGAAAATCTCTGGTGATTAAAATACTGAGTCTTATTAAAGTACCAAATTTACTAGTAAAAGGATGTATTGTATAATTTTAAGTTTGACTGGATCACAGATTTGCTGATTAAGGTAGAGGCAGGGTCTTAATACCCACATGAGATATGTAGTAAGAATGCAGACACATGCAATCTTTGAAGTAAATCAAGATTTTCACTAGGTTCAAATGACCTAACTGCTGACTTTGCTGACTAGCCATTTTACAAGAATGGTTTTTCCAAATATTCAGCAGGTGATGGTGGCTTAAAATAAAAACTGTGTATTTGGTATCATGATGAAAAATGGCTATCAAAATGTTTTCATTATGTTTTTTCAAAGGGTGTTCACACATTTAGATATTCTTAAGAATTTAGCATATGCCACACACTTATTCCTCCACATATTTTCTGGATTATTCCAGAAAATCTCTGGAGACAAAGTCTAATCTATCTTGCCCCATGTATGAATCCCAACTAAAACATCATGACAAATAATAATCTGGTATCCGCTTAAATAACTTTGTTGAGGAGATCACTACCTTGTGAGACAGCCCTTCCCACCAGTTGTCACAAAGTTCTTATACTGAGCCAAGATTTGTTTTACATTACTTCCAATGAGTACATAAAAGAAAGAAAAATAAAAGTCTAAGGAGTATTCCAGATATTAATCAGAGAGCTAAATATTTCCCTATTCTAGATGCAATAAAAATGCCCACTTTTTCTACCCATGGCCCTCAAGCATTGTCATTCAGCACAGATCTATAAATACTAAGTCTATGTTCCTGCCCAAGAGGAAAATGATATAGACATAAAGTCAAACAAAAAAGTGCTTTAGAAATTAAGTAAGCGTCATTACCCTTGGTTGCATTCAAGATATCTTGCTGCAAACTTCTCCATTAACCTATCAATCTTCTGAGCTTCACCAGGTAAGCGGAACCCTTCAAGAAATATTCGTAAAGCTGAGACAAAATCTTTCCCACAGAAATCAAGCTGGTCCACATAAGCATACATCACCTCCTTGTTGAGTCTGGTACTTTCTCCCAGGAAGTCTCCAACTTGGGTCTGAAACAAACATCCCACCAATGGACTCAGCAGTGAAATTTCCTTAACCCAGAGCGGCATAAAAGGGATGCAGCAGAGTCATCAAGTTAGTGCTGACCCCTTCACTACTACTATTCATACCCAATATTTGGAGGTCTGGTGTGGTATGTGAAGGATTAAGGTCAGAATGGGCATTATCTAGCAGACAAAGAGGAAAAGGAGATACAACAAAAAGGAATACAAATCCTAGAAGGTTGAGAATGAGGAACAGCTAAGAGTTGCCCAAACCTTTGCAGCAAAGACTAGTTGCAGTCTCTCACAACATGCTCTGATTTAAGAACTTCTTTCTGACTCTCTTCCCAGAATGGTGCCCTCAAGAACTGCTCCCATCAGAAAGCTGTGCTGCAAAATGAGATGTAAGATCTCCCTGTCACCCCTTATGGCCTCAGATGAAGGCCATTAAGGGAAGCTTACTTACAGGAAGCTTGGTTGTAGGAAGGCTTTCACATCTTTTGCGAACTTGTCACTGAGTCGTGTGTGTGTGTGTGTGCGCACGCGCGCGCTTTGGGGGCTTCACTTACAAGAAGGACCTTGTGATTCCCTACTCGAGACTCTCAGTGGCCAAATGTTCAGATCCCTGACTTCTCTGAGGTAAAGGCTCTCTCAATCCAGGGATGTATGTAAAATGTATACCAATATTGCTTTCATTTAGGCAGCAGGGTCCTGTCTGTTGGTCTTTATTTCTCTGCTTATATTTTCTGTGTATTTTCTCCGAAGTTCAGGGTGCTGACTTTCCCCCTGAACTACTGAATGTAATTAAAAAAGATTGCTGACTCCTTAAACAGCTACCTTTCCTAGGAAAGCAGATTTAAGAACCTGTACTAGCAGCCATCATGGGTTTGCCAGTGCGGTTGCTATTAAAAAAGGCCACGTATGTATATTGTGTTTTAATCAGATATGTGGACAACAATCAAGTCACCCTTTATTGGTCCATTAATACTCTCTGAGCTTTCAGGAATCTCTTCTTTGAGTCTACAAAAAGGAAATGTGCAATCTTACGGAATCGAGGCGCTCTTCTTGGTGCAGAAACTGTGCAATATCTTCCACTGGAGTTCCAAGCATTCCCTGCTCCTGCAGGTACTGGATGCCCCGCTTTGGTTTTTTGTTGAACCTAACCATGGAAGAAAGGAGCATCAGATCAATTCTCTCTAGGTTTTTCTGAAATCCACTTGCTCATCATTTTTTATAGCACAACAGAATTCCATTACATTCTTATACCACAACTTATTCAGTCATTCCCCTCTTGATAAGCATCCCTTCAATTTCTAATTCTTTGCCACCTCAAGAAGAGCTGCTGTAACTATTTTTATACACACAGGTCCTCTACTCATTTTGATGATCTTGTTCAGATATAGACCTGGAAGTGGTATTGCTGGATCAAAAGACACACAGCTTGATTGCCCTTTGAGTATAATTCCGAACTGCTTTCCAGAATGGTTCGATCAGTTCACAACTCCACCGGCAATGCATTAGTGTCTCAATTTTCCTATATCCTCTTCAAAATTTATCATTTATCTTTTCTGTTATATTAGCCTCACCAGATGAATCCTTAAACAGGCTGCTTACTTCTGAAATGTCTGAGGTACTGAAAAGGTGATGACTACTTAGTAGCAAATTATGAATGAAGACATGAAGGAAAGCTCAAGAGATTCCTGAAAGCTCAGAGAAGTGTCACAAATTGACAATTTCAGGCTATGGATAAAAGTCACAGACTACACTATGCTTTTTTCTGGGCTTACATTCTTGCCTCTCTTCCTATTTCCCTTCTAATTCTGCTAAGAGCAATTTTTCTTCTATGAACCTGACTTTTCAAGATTCATTGTGATCTACCATGCCTCCTTTTATTTTGGTGTTTATCAGTATTCATGGAGGTATTACAAACAACCCCTCCTTGTCAGATTTTTGCAAAATATCCTCCTCATCTGACAACCAAGGGTGTATCTGGCCATTCTATATGTGTGTGTTTTTACGGAAAGGAATCATATTACTCTATTCCAGCAATAATCCCGTGTAAGTCATAAAAGAGAGATCAGATCTTGTTCACAAGACCAACACTTCACAAAGCAAGCATAAAGTATTGTAACTGGGGCACTCTAAGGCCCTATCTCAATAGACTAGGAGTAAAGCACACGTATCTAAAAGCACTATAACAAGCATGCAAGGCAGAAGAATGCGGGGAAGGGGCGAGTGGTACAATATTGTCTCAGTAATAGTTTATGCTACATGGTATCTAACATTTAAGAACTACAATAATAGCAATTATCTTGGTTTCTTGGGTAATTAGGACAAACTGAAAAGCCATACTGAGTAAAGGTTTTACCCCATTCAGTCTAATGGGAATAAAAAGAATTTAGTCTCAACAAGGTAAAGGTAATTTGAGTGTCTTGGTAGCCTTAAAAACACACACATACAGAATGGCCACATACAATCTTGATCCAACCTGTCCAGAATAACTTTCTCCCATTTCCATGTGTCAAGGTCTTGCTCATTCTTCAGGACCCAGCTCAAATATCATTTCCTGAATGAATCCTTCCTTGGACTTCTGCCAGAAGGGAATCTCCTCTTCCCCGCAAAAGCCACAGGATTTTGTTCCTCGTTTAGTATTTGTCTCATATCAAGCTATTCTATGCAGAGTTTAGAGTTTCCTGTTAGAATATAAGCTCTCTTCAGGCAGAGATTATGTTTATATTTATTTTTGTATCCTCTTCACCACAAAAAATGCTTAGAACAGTGCTGTGCACATAACCAGAACACACACCAAAAAATGCTGAATGGATGAACTGCTTGAATTCACTTTATAAAAACAGAAATAGAAAAATGTATGTTCCAAAATTAGTTCCAAAACGTAGCATGAAAAATTATTTCATTTGGGGGAGAAAAAAAGAATTTTGCCTTAAGTCTGTATTATTTACTTCTTTCAGTGTACAGCAACACCCAATGACCAATGTTACACTACCAGGCAACAACAGCAACTTGATGAACCTAAAGGAAGCATGTCAGGGGACACACTCACAATTCTATTCCATGTTCAATGATTTCCTTTTGTTGCTTGATAACCTCAAACTGCTCAGGGTCATCTGGGACAGAGGTCTGGGTACCAACACTTCCAATCCCTGAGGACACAGTGGAGTCCATGGAGCTTACACTGCTTCTCCTCCTGATGTCAAGACCTTTGGGCTCGCCCAGGTCCTGATCTGTTGGTCTCTCTTGGCCTGCAATTAAACAAAAGAGCACAATTAACATAAAGAGTTAAAAGGACACAAAACAACAATGAAGCCAAAGTTGGCAATTCCAATGTTCTTTTCATTTATCTCCTCCATTTTCTGCCACATACACATGACCAAGTTTCACTTATGTTTGAAGCAAAATCTTTTCTTAAAATGACAGAGAGGAGCTAGAAACTAAGGTTTCTAGTGTAATTCTATAGCCTCCATCACACACACACACCAAGTTTCTGGTTCATCTTAAACATTTTTGATGAGTAGTAGAAAGAAGCAAAAACAACACTCTCACCAAGACTTGTTTGATGGTTGGGGTTCACATACAGGTCTTTACTCCACTCCACCATGCATTTGAGTATAGATACTAAACATTCAAGACCTTTCTTCCTCAGACTTAATTCCTAAGTGAGAAAAGAGATACAGGATTCATATCCAGGATAAAACTGAGTCACAAATTTTAAAGAGATATAAAGGAACACAGAGGTCATCTGGTCCAAATGCAGAGCAAGAATTTACACAGAAATTTACAGAGCAAGAAACACAGCTCTAGGAAAGATCAATGAAACTGAGGTAGACACTCTTTGAAAAAGCTGAGATGACACTGGATATGAATACTTCTATATTCCAAAAAAGACAAAAACAAGGGAAATGTTAACTAATGATATAAGTATTGTGGATTACTTGAAAGGAGCAAACTGTTAAAACTCTTGCAAATGACATATTACAAACATCTTAGCATGAGTTTCCCAGAAAGAACATTTACCTAAAGTCAAGATCTGTAGAAGTTGAATTAATCATCTTGAGAGTTAAAAAGTTTCTTGTCACATATTCCACATACTGGACTTATACCCTTACGTTTTAAATACCCACAAATATAGTTAAATAGAACCTAAATTATTGTATAATTTTTTAAAAAAGGAACAGGGACATTTCCAACAGAAATGAATACTACAGAGAATTTATAAGGACTAGATAATAAAATATGCCTTTCACAACTATAGGAAGTTATTGTTATAAAAATCATAACTGACAGAATCTGAGAATCCTGTTTGGTAAATAAAAGAGAGGGATAACAGATAACAGACTAATAGCCAAAGTGCTATACTGTCATCCACAAAATGTTAAAATGCCCAGAAGAACCTTCCTCTCCCCCATTCCCAACAACCAAGCACCAGATAGATTATTATAGAGGGATCACATAAAGACATACACAAGAATTGCACATAAGAAGGCATGGATAGGTTGTGATCTGTGAGTGGGGAAACTGGCTAAATCAATGAGATCATGAAAACCTTGAAAACTGAGTAAGTATTCTCAAAGTAGTCATATTCAATGATGGTGTGCATTTCTTTCACAGTCTACACTCACAAATGAAACATTAAGCTCTTCTTCACTAGCATCTGGCAAGGTAAACTGTATATGATTAGGTTCTAAATGCATATTTACTGAGTACATGATTATACAAGGCATCTTGTTCAAGTGGAAAACACTGGGAGGGCCTAGATCAAGTGCAGAAAAGAAACAGAATAAAGGCACCTTTATTGGAAGTATAAACTTGACTACTTTAAGAAATCCATAACGATTTTAACATCTGATCATAAATGTATAACACAAATATTCTGGACTCAAAAGTTAATTAAAAATCAAAGGTTGCTAGAGAAGGCACAAGAGGGACAGTTACTAGTGAAAAAATAGTAGCAGGGAATTCTTTAATGAAAAGAGAATCTTCAGTATTTTTTTAAAAAAGTCTAATAGAGGCTGACAGTTTTTCAGAAGTAGAGTAATCAAAGTTCTGATGCCAGTTGTTTGGTCTTGCTGATTAAACTCACTTTCTTACTTTTTCAACTCCTTGGTAAATTTGTTATAATGTGCTGGGGCCCAAACTTGCAAAAGATTTTGCCATATATTCAATTTGTATTCACTGGAAGAAATTAAATACTTAGCAAAACATTAATAAATGACATTAAGTTATTAAAATAATAAGACTGGTTTCTTCACTTTAAAATAAATTTTTC
Source organism: Bettongia penicillata ogilbyi (assembly GCA_023548195.1). Lineage (NCBI taxonomy): Eukaryota > Metazoa > Chordata > Mammalia > Diprotodontia > Potoroidae > Bettongia > Bettongia penicillata. Next base: position 20,241,684 of record JAJHZJ010000292.1, on the reverse strand, counting down.
CTGCTATCTTTTGTTCTTACTTGGCCTAAATTTTCATTTGTATCCTTCTGATACGTCTAGGTGTCAGAAAGACCCCTCAAAAAGAAGAGAATGACTTCTAATCTAACCTCTCCAACTACCAGGTATATAGCACATATTTTAATCATTGCATAAATCTGTATTGTCTATACTGGAAACTAGGTTTTACTGTACTATATACTTGATCAGGTGACTCAAAGTAGAGAGGTTAGACTGAACTCTTTTCCTGTCTGTGCTTTACCTGCAGAGGTGTCATTCCCAATTCATGTCCACTTCTTCCCTGAGCGATTTTCGACAAATCATTTACAAGGCGCTCAAAAATATTAGCAGCATTCAAATCACAGTCATAGTTGACATAAATATCCACCACACACTGGGCATCTTAAAGATAAGACATGAAGATTAGGGTTTTTTTCTTATAAAGGTAAAAATGCACAACTTTAACAATGAGCTTTTCTTGGAGTAAATCTAAATCTGAATTAGATCTTTGTGAACACTTCTTTAGATGACAAAAAGCCTCCCAAAAACAAAACAAAAAAACAAAAACAAAGAGACAGTGGTTCACAACATAGTTAAGTTCAGTTGTTTCTCGGTCTCCTACGACTTTTCACGACCCCACTTAGGGATTTCTTGGGAAAGATACTGGAGTGGTTTGGCGTTTCCATCTCCAACTCCTTTTACAGATGAAGAACTGAGGCAAACAGGATGAAATGACTTGCCCAGAGTCACACACTTGGCAAGTGTCTGAGGCCAGGATGGAACTCAGGAAGATGAGTCATCCTGACACTAGACCCAGCATTCACCAACTGTGCCACCTAGCTAGCCAAAGCCAGTGGAGTAAGTGCTGAACTACTGCTCAAAAGACAGAAATTCTAGTTTTGATGAATCACAAGCATTCTTTTCCCTGTGTTTTTAGCATTCTTTTCTTTTTAAAATTTAAGTTTCAAATTCTCTCCCTCTCCCCCGCCACCCCAAGAAGACCAGGAACATGATATCAACTATACGTGTGAAATCGTATAAAATATTTCCATATATAGCCACACATTAAAAAATAAGGAAGAAAAATAAAGAAGTGAGCCAATTCTCTTTCAGCACACTCAGAGGTGCCATTTTAACTTCAGCTGAAGTGTAACAGACTCTGCTCCAACCCTTCATTTTAACTCTGTGTCTTTCTGTTTCAAGAGTCTCTTGTAAACAACGTATTGTTGAATTCTGGCTTCTAACTCATCTGCTTTCAATTTATTGGTGAGCATATCTCATTCACATTCACAGTTACGATTACTAGCTGTGTATTCCATTATCTTCTATTTCTTTCTGTCTCTTTTCATCGTGTCCCTTCTCAAAATCCTATTTTACTTCTAACCACTGCCTCCCTTAATCCACCCTTCCTTTTGTCATCACCCCTTCACTCTCCCCTCCCCCAGTCTTTTCTCTTATCCCTTTCCCCTTCTATTTCCCTACTGGGTAACTAACATATCTATACACAACTGTGTATGTCTGTGGGTATGTGTATATATGTATTACACATGCATGCGCACACACGTGCGTGTGAGTGCACACACACACACACACACACTCTTTTGAGGCCACATATGGCCTTCTCAGCCCTTGGGTGCAGCCTTTTGATTAGTTCAAGTTTTACAGAACAAATCCTTTTATTAAGAGGGCATGTTCTGTGAAGTTTGGATTCAATCAAAGGGCCACATTTGAGAACCTAGAGAGCCATATGTGGCTTTGAGGCTGCAAATCATTTTCATAGACTGGAAAAATATCTCACCTCAACTTTTTGTTGGGTCTGTCACTCCAAAATATGATTTGATTTGGCATTATTTTAAAGTTGTTTGGAGGGGAATCCTAGAAGGGGTCAGCAGGGTAGCTGCCCCAATCCTCCATTTTGTCTCTGCTACCCCACTAAGTATTTCTAAGCACTTTAATACTTGTCAAGTCTTACCATTTCTAAGTGCCTCCAATATGCCAAGCACTGAACTAGGCACTAGGAATTCAAAGGAAAGAGTAAAACGAAGTACTAAAAGGAGCTAACATTTTAAAAAGCAAGACAACAAGCACAAGAAGACACAAAACGTATGCAAAAACAGTCATGAGGCAATGTTGGAGAAAAAGACACTAACGGCAGTGAGGTCTCATACATTGGAGCTAATTCTTGATAGAATTAAGGATGTCAAGAGGTGGAGGGAGGAGGGAATGAATCCCAGGGATAGGGGACAGTCGATGTAAAAATACATACATAAATGTAAAAGTATAAGTTAGAAACAGCAAGAAGGCCAGTATAGCTAGAAAGTAGAATTGTATAAAGAGAAGTAACATAAAGGAAGGTTAAGAGGAAAAGCTTGTGACAAGCATCAAATGCTCAAAAGAGGCCAAACTGAACCCTAGGAGCACTAGGGAGTTACTCTCAGTTACTCAGTAGGGAGGTGACATGATAAATACTTGTGCTTTAGGAAAAGCACTTTGCTAGCTATGTGGAAAACAGATAATAATGGGAAGACATTTGAGCCAGGAAGATCAATTAGCAGACTACCACGGCAGTGTAGGGGAAAGGTGATGATGGGATGAACTAGGATAGCAGCTGTGTGAAGAGAGTAAAGGGGATGTATGAGACATATAGATATCAAAACACAAAAAGATTTGGTAAGTGGTTAGCTATGTGGGGTGAATGAGAGTAAGGAGTGAAGTGTGGCTCTGAGATTGTACATCTGAGTGATTAGAGTGATGGTGTTCAATTTGATGGAAATATGGAAGTGACACCATCATCATCACTAACTGAATAATTTTAGGCAACTCTTTACACTCAAGAAAATAAGTTCACTTAGAAGGAAACACTTCCTCCAGCTCTCTCATCACACTTTGTACCTCACTAAAGTCATCCCACTCTTTTGATTCACAGTAAGTTATATGAAAAGTTAGAGACATGTCATATTTTGCAGGCTTACTGATTAGTTACCCAAGGATCTTGCATAGAGCTCATGGCATTAATAGCAGATTTTGATAAATGATAGCAGAATAAATGAAATACCTGCACAAATCCTAGTCAGAGTCTGAATAACCATCCATTTGTGCTCAAAAGAACTTGTTGATGTCTCTAAAATGTTCAAGAAAATCTCTTTGAAAAACACCTGTATGAATGAAAACCAAAAGAAAAGTTTTAACAGACAGGTTAAATTCAACATTTTGTGCAATTCTACCCCCAAAAGAATCTTTCTTCTTCTGGAAATGCAAAGCTCCTTTTCCAAGTAATCTTCGTTTTTAATTGTGACATAAGCAGTTCAACTGCTATCAACTAATTAAACACAAAATTCAATGACTATACCTCAATCTGCATTTTCAAATGTGTCTTAAAGTTTGAAAGAAGTGTGAGAAAAATGGCAAGAGACAGCTCAAAAACATCAGGCACTGAAGAAACTCCATTTTTGGATAACGCCACACAGAGGTATTGCTTGATTGCATTGATGAACATTTCATGGGTCCTGAAGACAGGGCCAGCATTTTGCAACACTGAGAGAAGTAACTGAAGTGAAACCACCTTCGAACGCAGCTCATGAGATCTGAAGAGAAAAAGCAAAATGTAGTCTTTAAAATATTGTTGCTCCTTAACACCTTCTAACAAGAATATTTATTTGCCCTCTGTCACTGAGGATTTCTTTTCTGCAATAGTGAGGAAGTCATGAGTTGGGTTTTATATCTGATTTACTATGAAATGATGAGGTAAAGCAGATCTAGTCTCGAGTCTAGCTGCTTCTCCACCTACCAGCTAGAAAAATCTAAATGTTTTCTTCTTCATCATGATCAGCTCTATTCTGTACCAGAGGAATCAAGGAGTTTTCTTTAGCTTAGCCTTAGTGACTGCAGAAAAGGATAAGCCTAAGGGTTTAAATATGAACCTATAAGGAAATACTACAATAATTATAAAAAGGTTCATCAACTAAAGACTTGGTGCTGAAATTTCCTGCAGCGCAAGAAGCATCAAAATACGATAACTACTGCTTGATAACTTTCATTGTAAAAACCATACATTGCTTCTGGAACACGACGGGGAAGATACATTCTAATAAACTTTCTTACTTGGGATCTGGGGGTCCTTCACCTAGTGGCTTCATGGAGAGCTTGCAGAGGGACCTGAACACTAGAAAGGCATCTTTCTGCAGAATGTGAGAAAATTTAGCAGCCACTTGAGGTCCATGTGCATCTGATTCCTAATGTTAAAGTAAAACAAAAAAACAGTCAAGATGATGGCTTTCAAAAAACTGCAAAATTAGCAAATTTACTTATTCAAAAAAACTGAATACATTAAAGAAATTAATTATGCCCTTGAACATGGACTTCAAGGGTAGAGGGAGTTACATGAAAATAAAAACCATGTTCAGTTCAAAAGTCTGTACCAACAGACTTACTAGCTGTATGACCCTAGGCAAGTCACTTAACCCCAAATGCCTCCCAAAAATTTTTGTACCAACAGGACTAAGCTTATTTTATAAATATAAACACAATTAATGCACAATTAGTTGAGATACCAGGCTAGGTAAAGCAACACTTAATGTTAAATCCCCTGGCCGTTTTTCTCAGGCCTCATCTTCCCTGCTTTACCTTTTAACACCATTGACATTGCCTCTCCCTCCTGGACACTTTGTCCTCCCGGACCCTGTGAGACATCACTCTTTACTCCCATGTAGCTCCTTTTCTTGGATTATCATTCATGTTCCAGAAGCAAAGCCACAAGAGTTCCCAAGACTCTTTCCTGGGACTTTTGCTATCTCAACATTTTCTCCTCTGGTGGTCTCATGCATAAATTACCATATCTATGCAGTTAATTTCCAAATCTATATATCTAGCTCTAGTCTCTTTACTGACATCCAATCCCATATCACCTGACCAGCTGGTCATTCTCACCTGGAAAACCCATGAGTATCTCAAATACACATCCAAAAGAGAATTATATTTCCTTCAAAATTGTTTCTCTTTTAAATTTGTCTGTTTCTATTAAGAGCACCCCCAAGTTTACAATCTGAATTACCCCTGAATCTTACTCCTTCCTCACTTTCTACATCCTATCAGCTGTCAAGTCTTACTGATATATTGCCATAATCTCTCTCAAATTCATCCTCTTTTCTCTACACTTCAGCCACTACTCTAGGTTAGGTCCTCATCACTTCTCTTTCATGTGTAATGCTGCAAAAAACTATCTGCTTTTTTCTCCAACATGCCAGTTCATTCTCCCCAGAGGTGCCAAAGTTCACTCCTTTTCTCAAAAATATTCAGTGGCTCCCTATTGGCTCTAGAATAAAGTACAAAAAATATTCATAGCTGCTCTTTTCGTGGTGGTAAAGAATTGGAAATTGAGGGGATGCCCATCCATTGGGGAATGGCTGAACAAGTTGTGGTATAGGATTGCAATGGAATACTACTGTGCTACAAGAAGTGATAAGCAGGCTGATTTCAGAATAATCTGGAAAGAATAACAAGAACTAATGCAAAGTGAAGTAAACAGAACCAGGAGAACACTGTACATAATAATAGTAATACTGTAAGATGATCAGCTATGAAGGACTTAGCTATATTCTCAGCAGTACAATGATTTAAGACAATTCCAAGGGATTCATGATAAAAAATGCTATCCATATCCAGAGAAAAAACTGATGGAGTCTGAATGCAGATCAAAACATACTCTTTTTTACTTTATTTTTTTTTTGTGTTTTTTTTCTTTTGGTCTGTTTCTTCTTTCATAATATGATTTAACATGGGCATGCCTTACATGACTGCACATATATAACCTATATAAATTGATTACCATCTTGGGTAATTTTGATCTTATGGAGATCAAAATTTAAAAAAAAGAATGTTAAAAACTGTCTTTACATGTAATTGGGAAAAAACAAAATACTATTTAAAAAACAGAATAAAATACAAACTCCTCAGGACTTTTGAATTTAAAGGCATTAACAATGTGGTTCCAATCTATCTTTCTAAATTTGTTTTTGTATTTTTGCTTTCATACACTTTAGTATTATAAAAAAATTGGTCTTGGTTCAGATGGTCCTTGAACTTGGCATTCTTTACCTGTACACAGGCAGTTCTCCACCTGGAATTTTCATTCTAATTTTCAACTCTTAGAAATCATAACTACTGTTAGACTATCACCTCCAAGATGAAGCCTTCCCTAAATTTCCCAACTGTTATTGTTTTCTCCCTCAATTTACTTGGTCTTTACTTACTGCTATACTTGTGGTATATTTCAGTAGCACGTAAGGTCCTTATAAAGGGACTATTTTCTTCTTCTGTATCTTGGACGCAGCACAGTGCCTTGTACAGAGTGGAGACTTTTTTAGGGGTGAAGAAAATGGAATCTAAACTACTAAATCTCATAATTATTTTTTGGCTGAAATTCAACTGTAACTTGATGTTTACTAGCTTATTTTGATTTCAATTTTATTTTGTATAAAAAAGCTCACTTCAACTTAAAGGACTTGTGTACCTAATAAAAGTATGCCTTTCACCAATCCAGGGTGTAAGCACTCCCAGTCTTAAAAGACTGTTGTTGTGAGCATCCAAGGCTAAAAAAAATTTAACATCTGGTGGTCAAACAGTTCAACTGGTCTTTAGATCAGAGATATATAGCCTACCGCCAAACTTATCCTCAAAGTCTTTTCAACGTGGTAGAAGCTGTTAAAGTTAATGTCTGCATCAATGAACCTTCAAGACCCCAGGATCATCTCTGGTCTTACAATGTCATGGCATACGAGAACTACTTCAGAGAAGTTTCATTAAAAAAGAAACAGAGAAAAATGAAACTTGGCTATAAAAAACAGTTATCACCATATCAACAATCTCATACCAGATTATCAGCTGATGATAATGACTGCCTATCATCTGCAATTCCATTGGTTTGAGAGTTTTCATCAATTCCACTAGAAGTAAGGTCCTTGGTCTCCAACTCTCCCAGGACTCTCTCAGCTTCCAACATACCATGTTTTCCTGTGGCTTCTTAAAAATGGGAATGCATAACACCACAAAATTAGTATTTGCAATTTAAAAAAATCTCTATCTAAAAGTGCTGACCACACAGAATCATTTTAAAGTTAAAAGGAATAAAAAAATCATCAAATCTAGTCTTCTCAACTTACTGGTAAGGAAACTGAAGTCTAGAGTGAATGAGTGATTTATCTGAGGGTACACAGTGGGCTCAACAGTCAAACTGGGACTAAAGGACTCCTTGCTACATAGTCTATTGGCTGTATCCCCTACCCACACCTATCATTATCGGTGACTGGCACTAGAAAACAGGAAAAAGTCTGCAAGTGTCAAGAATAGAGGCACTTTACTGTAACAAACGGAAAGTCTTCTAACACCTATTGACATCTTCTGACACTGTTAAAACAGGTGATGGCTAGATGCCTATCTCAATGTTAGTGAGATCAAAGTTACTGAAAACAAGTTTATAATTTTTAGGTTCCAAGGAAAAGGTTTTTTAACGTAACTGGGAAAAAAAGAAAAAAAGCCCACCCACACTAATATATATGTAAAGACATTCATTTATCTTTTTTTCTTTTACCTTTAACAGCAGATGTTACTACATCTTCTAAGATGCCCTTCACCACTTCATGAGCTCCTTCAATAGGGGTTTCCTCAGAACCTACGTGCCCAAAGATTTCCAGGAAAGATAGGAGGGGGCAAAAAAGTAAAAGACATTACCAGTACTTTTAAAAAAGACTCCTTAGAAGATAAAATGGATCAAGTGCTACAGAGAATATCACTTAAAGTTTATACCTGCAAAATTCTACAATACCATATGAATATACTGACTCTGATACCTGAAAGTCACTAAATCGCATCTATTCATATTCTACATATTCCCCTATTCTGTGATGTGTGTAGGGTACATATATTTAAATCTACATCCATCCATCCGTCCGTCCATTCATCCATCCACCTACCTATCTGCAGGGAATTCACACAGACACACACCTTAAATTCATCATGATCGGTATTGTGGAAAACAGGAGTAGTATTTCAAGACTACAGACAAGTTCTATTTTTCAAAAAGGAGAAGATGAATACTTCAAATAGCCTGGCGAGTTTGACACAAAATTCTAGAAATGTATTAAATACGTTCCAGAAAGTACTTTCTCATTCACTCAACATGTGACTGAGAATGATTTATGAGTACTTAACAAGATGTAAGTGCAATCAATCAAGCAGCAGGCATTTATTAACCACAAAAACTAGAGGGGAAAGTTCCTAGTTTCAGAGCTTACTTACATTTTAAAACAGGAGAGACAATAAATACATATAAAACATATACAAAACACATACAATGCAGATATAAAAAGTAAACTTTAAGGAGTTAAAAGCTTAAAACAAGAGCAGGTGGAGAGGTCCAGGAAGGGTCTCACGGAAAAAGAGGACAACCCTGAGTTATCCTGAAGAAAATTTGGTTTAGGAAAATCGTTGTTGGATGTGGGGAATCAAGTGAACTAAATTTCAGTCTCAGCTCTGTCACTAATTAGAAGTAAAACCTTGAGCAATTTATTTCATTTCTTGATGCAAAGGAAAACTTCTGGGAGGCCTGGAAGGACTTATATGAAGTGATGCTGAGTGAAATGAGCAGAAACAGGTGAACATTGTACACAGTTATCAGTCACAGTGTGCAAGGACTGTTTCTGGTAGAACTAGCACTTCACAGCAATGCAAGGACCTAAAACATTCTCAAAGGACTCTTGAGGCAAAATATCATCGACATCCAGAGAAAGAACTACGGAATCGGAAAGCAGAATGAAGCAGAATATTTTCTCTTGTGTTATGTTTTGTTTTTTCTCAAGGTTTTTCCCATTTGTTTTGATTCTTCTATGCAAACATGACTAATGTGAAAATGTGGTTAATAAGAATGTATATGTAGAACCCGTAAAAGATTGCATGCCATCTCAGGGAAGGAAAAGGGATGGAGGGGGAGGAAATCTAAGACTTATGGAAGTGATTAAAAAAAACTGAAAACAATTCCCCAATTGATAAATGGTCAAAGGATATGAACAGGTAGTTTTCAGAGGAAGAAATTAAAACTATCTGTAGTCATATGAAAAAATGCTCTAAATCACTACTGATTAGAGAAATACAAATCAAAACAACTCTGAGACACCACATCACACCTATCAGACTGGCTAACATGACAAAATAGGAAGATAGTAAATATTGGAGAAGATGTGGGAGAGCTGGAACACTAATTCATTGCTGGTGGATCTGTGAGCTGATCCAACCATTCTGGAGAGTAATTTGGAACTATGTCCTAAGGGTTACAAAAATGTGCACACCCTTTGACCCAGCAATACTGCTTCTAGGACTCTACAGTCCTAGAAGCATCATAAAAATGGGAAACGGTCCCACATATACAAAAATATTTATAACAGCTCTCCTTGCGGTGGCCAAAAACTGGAAATCAAAAGGATGCCATCAAAGGATTTGGGGAATGGCTGAATAAATTGTAATATATGAATGTTAGGGAATACAACTGTGCTAAAAGAAATGATGAATAGGAAGACTTCAGAGAGGCCTGGAAAGACTTATATGAACTGATGTTGAGTGAAAGGAGCAGAACCAGGAGAATTTTGTACACAGCAACAATCACAGCGTGCAAGGAATTTTTCCGGTATACTTTATTCCGGTATACTTCCGGTATACTTCATTGCAATGCAAGGACTTAAAAAATTCCCAATGGACTAGAGGCAAAATACCTTCCACATCCAGAGAAAGAACTATGGAATTAAATCACAGAATGAAGCAGACCATTTTCTTTTGTATTATGTCATGTTTTATGATTTCTCCCATTCATTTTAATTCTTCTATGCAACATGACTAAGGTGAAAATGTATTTAATAGGAATGTAGGTGTAGAACCTATATAAAACTGTATGCCATCTCAGGGAGGGAGTGCGAAAGAAGGGGGGAAGGAGGAAAAAAAAAAATCTAAGATATATGGAAGTGATTGTAGAACACTGAAAACAAATAAAATAATTTAATTTTAAAAAACTGAAAACAAATAATTAAAAAAGTTACTTCATTTCCCCAAACCTCAGTTGCCTTACTACTAAAATATGGAGACTGAGTTAACTCCTAACATTCTATTATTTAGGGACTATAAGACACTAACTGGGCAGGAAAGGAAAGCAGTCACTCCTCAAAATTCTTGAGTTTGATTTTCAAAACTTCAAACATTTGCCGAATTTTATTAGCAACCTCACTTTCACTTTCGCATTGGCAACTACACACATTCACAGCTATGCACAGTAGGGAAAAAAATGAGAAGGGCAATGCAGGCAAGGTTGTGGAGCAGCTGGTATCCCAGGCACTTCACTTGTCTCATTTACCCTCCAGGTGCAAAGAGCTCCCCCTGCATTCATTACTTATTTTCATTGTGTGCCTTTAAAACTGGAGTTTTGGGTTACCATTATGCCCCAAAAGTGTGCAATCTCTAAGGCGAAGTGTGCAAAGTTAGTAATGCAGTTTAGTGAAAAAAATAAAGATATTAGATAAACTTTGTGCCAGAACATCTGCACCCACTGTCAACCTCAAATTTGGTGTGAATTAATTAGGCAAATTGTTATATTTGCAAAAAGGAGGAAAGTATTTGTAAAAGTGTTCATGAATCCACTCCAGAAAGGGCATATTATCAGAATTCATTGTTCTGTTATAAAGAAGTGTGTGTAGAAAAGTGTATTTTCAGCAATCTCTAGCAAAAGATTATAATTTTTGGCAGTTTGCAGGAATCTAAAGCCCTATTTTCCATAATTTGAATGTATCAACATTTACATTTTTGACCTTCACATCATTTTCTAGGCGCCTTATCTGGTACAAAAGTTGAGGATTGACTGTAGTTTCACAGAGACAAAAAGAAGACTCTTTAAAGGTCTTAATTTTTAGGTCCAAATTTCACACAAGTGAGTCACCATGAAAAACAAGATTTAAAAATACCTAATTTTATATTAAATTTATCTAAAACTATGTATATTTTTACCTCTAATCCACTTCAAAATATTTATTATCTGGTATGGAATGTTCTTTAAATTAGGTAAAAAGAAATTAAGAAGAAGTTGTCCCATTCAAAAGCCATAGTAGTAGTTGACAAGAATGGTGACCTTATTAGTTCCCATTAATTTAATTACTATCTTTATGAACATGGCTATCGATATATGTATATATTTTGAGCCCTCATTTCTCTCCTTAGCTCTGGTCCCACATGAATTACTGCCTACTGAACATTTTGAACTAAATGTCCCATAGGCATCTCAAACTCAAAATGTCCAAAAAAACCCCACAGGTTTTCCCTCCAAAAATTCACTCCTGTATTTTGAGAACTTCTCTATTAATGTCAAGTGCATTCAGCAGTTAGCACACTGCCTGGCACCTTGTAGGCACCTTATAAATGTTTACTGATTAACTGTCAGGTACCGCTATCCTTCCATTAACCCAGGTTTGTACCGTTAGGTGTCACACTACACTCTTTACCTTCCCTCAACCCATATATCCACTCAGCTGCCAAATCTTGTCCTCTTTACCTCCATGACGTCTCTCATATCTTCTCTTCAGGCACCTGCTCTGTATACTGAATCTCATTTGGTCTTTCAGCCTTATGTTTCTCCCACTCCAATCCACTGTCACTGTCATTCTAAAGCACAGGTCTAATGGTATCACTCCGCACCTCCATACAAACAACGCCAGTGACTCTCTATTACCTTTTACATCAAATATAAACTCTTCTGTTTGCCACTTAAAGCTGAACCCATCCCACCTTTCCAGCCTATTACAGATCATTCCCCTGTCACAACTTCTACAATATAGACAAATCAGTCTTCTCGCTGTCACACAGTACGCTCTATCTCCCATCTTCATGCCTTTGCATTGGTTGTCCTTCGCTCTTGGAATGCGTTCTCCTCTTCACCTCTGCCTCTTGGAATTCCTGGCTTTCTTCAAGACCATCATATGCATGAAGCCTTTCCTCCCTTAGAGATCAGTGTCTTCCTCCAAAAAATAACCAAATTTGCATGTATGTGCACACACATATACACATACATATACTCCCCCATATATGTACACATGTTATCTCCCACCAACAGATTGTAAACTTCACGAGGTCAGGTATAGTTTTGCTTTTGTAATCCCAACATCTAACACAGTGCTAGTATGTACATAATAAATTCTTGGTGATGAAATAAAAAGAGAAAGGAGCCAAGAAGCATTCTAAACACAGTTTAGACACCAAAAAGAGCTGGTGACAATAGCATACAAACTATATTAATAGTAGTAATAATTAAGGTGTATAAATTAAAAGGTACTCTAGATATATTATCTCCTTTGAGTCTCACAAAACACTGGAAGGTAGATAGTACAAGTATAGTTATCCCTTCCATATCACGACTTTCCCCATTACGGTTATGTTATATCAGGTTGGCACAGGAAATTAAATGTGAATTTTTTGAGTTTTGCAGAAGCTACAGGCAACACAGAGCTTATGACCAAATACTTAACCTGAATTTTACAATAAGGTACTGTAAAAAAACCCATAAAAGAAAAAAAATTCAGACATCTTCCCTGATACAAAGGGAAAGAGAAAAAGTTTTATGTTATTTTCCAGATCATGGGGAATGCTGTGCCACATGGAGAAGATAACTATCATAATTGCCATTTTATAGATGAGGAAATCATGGTTCAGAGAAGAAAGTGACTTGCCTAAGATCACACAGTCTGCTGGCAGGAGACTTCAGATAATAATAGGATCTTTGATGCCAAGTACAATATTCTATATACTATACTGTCCTTCTGGGTTTTGTTCTCTGAGAAAGACAGGTAATACAATCAAATGAAAAGAGCCCTGGACTCGGAGTCAGATCAGGGTTCAAAGTTCTAGTTCTGCTACTTGTTACCAATATGACAACATACAAATCACTTCCCCTATTTGGGTCTAAGTTTTCTTCTTTGTAAAATGAGAGCTTCTATTTAAAGGTCTCTAATGCTTACCAAACGAAGTCTGAATCCTGACATTCCCAGTCTTTTATAATTCGATTTCAACATGCTCTGCTAGCATTATGGGCATGGCATTATTTTAAGAACTTAGCCAGGAGAGAAAGGGAAAAGCAGAAGACAAAAACAAAACTGTCTCTGCTCTTGGAGGGTTTATATCCTGCTTCTGGGGCAGAATATGTACATAGAGAAATGTCACTCAAGATACAGAGAAAATGGGATATGGAAGCAAACAAATACCTTAGAAAAGAAAGTTGGGAATGAAAGAGCACTCAGAACTAAAGGATATGAGGGAAGGAGTCATGGAAGAGATGGCACTAGATCTAAACTTTGAGGGAAAATTGAGAGACACCAGAAAACGAGTTAGCCTGCAAGGGAAGAAACATGAAGTTTGATTTCTACCGCTGACTCTTACTACCATAAAAAGGCACAGGACATCATCTCCATAAAGATCACTTCCCTTTCTGAATAATGTCTATAGTACTGATTTTACCAGGTTGTCTGAAATGAGACTCAAATGAGATAAAAGACACAAAGTGCTTCACAAACTTTAAAATACTATATTACTATTATTAAGCCCATGGGAATAGTATGGTATAGTGAAATGAATGCCAGATCTGAAGGCAGAGTAGAGTCCCTGGGTTTGAAACTTAGCTCTGCCACTGACCCAAAGTCCTAAAGGCAACAAGTCACAACATTTTTGAGTCACATAAGACCATGAAGGTTATGATTCTAGACAAGTAGTGATAAAGAGGGAGTGCTTATAGGGATAAGGGATGGCTTCCACATAAATGGAGGTAGGAAATGGAATGCTGATTTCATGGAACAGCTGGTAGTCCAAACTGGCTACAGTACAAGGAGAATGATTTGAAATGATGCTGGAAAGGTAGGTAAGAATCATTTTTTAAGAAGGAGATAAATATAACTATGGCTGGGAGAAAATGCTTTAAAAGTAAATAAAGTGATCAAAAAAGATAAAATAAACACTTTTAACTACATAAAATTTTAAAACTATTGCATGAGTACAATCAATGGAGCTAGAATAAAAAGGGAAGATGCTAAGCAAAAACATCTTTTCAACAAATCTGTCTGAGAAAAGTCTGATATCCATCATGTATGTCCATTATACATGCATGGATGTATCCATTCCTTATATATGAACAAGAGTCATTCAATATGAATAGGGGGGGCTGATGAAAGACAAGCACACTGATGCTCTGTGGGTAGAAGGATGAATGGATTCGATCGAACAATTCGGAATTATATCACAAAAGTCACATGCACTCTTTAAGCCAATGATAACACTATTAGCACCCTGCACAACCTATGGTAGGCACACCAAAGGTTTTCAGGTGGCCTGCGAAAAATGTAGAGGAAAACATCCATTGTGGGTAGAGGAAATCCTTCGGTGTGCCACAAGCAACCCGTGAGCCATGGGTTGTGCAGGCCTGCTTTTAGACATATAGGAAAAGAAGGTTTAAGACAGAGGAAAGGGTCTCATATACAGGTAGTTCTCACTTTACATAAATTTGCATTACACAAATTTGAATTTACTTAAAAAAATTCTTAAAAAAATCTGCATACCAAAAAAATACCAATGATTACTGTACAATACACAGTGCACTTTTTCTCACTGTTTTCCTCTCTCACTCCTGCCCTTTAGTTTGGTGCTCCAAGACTCCCACTCCCCACCAAAAAAAAAAAAAAACCCAACAAAAAACAAACATAGCTAACTTAAAAAGCCCTCCAAGTGAAAGTAGAAGAATAGAGGCAGAGAGGGACTACCATTGGATTGGGGATGAATTTGAGACTTACAGAGCAGAGAGAGGAAAGTTTTGCCCCACTCCACACACACTCCCATGTGTTCAGCCCCAGCATGTTTGTCTTCTGTCCAGTCGAGCTCAGGTACCATGTGTCTGTCCCACTGTGTGTTCTTCCTCTCACTTCCTGGCAGTTCTATGAGTCCTTAAACTGTGTGCTGGCCCCCTCCCTTTTTGGGTTGCTGCCTCCTTTCCCCTCTCCCTTCTCCATGTGGGCATATTCTCGTTACATAATAATCACTTAACCCAGGTCTGTGGAATGATCCATTTATGAAAAGCAAGAACTATCTGTATATAAATATATTGTATCACTTTTTGTGGTAGCAAACAACTTGAAGGAAAATAGGTTCCAACCAATTAGGCAGTGGCTAAACAAAATATGGTATGAATGCAACATAATATTACACTGATACAACTAATATGACTATTATTACGATATTAAGAAATGTAAATATAAGGAACTCAGGAAAACTTTGTAAGACTTGCATGATGCAGAGTGAAGTAAAGCAAACTCAGGAAAACAGTTTACACAACGACAACAAAAAGGTTGAGGAAAACAGTATTAAAAGTACTACAACAAAACTCTGAATAGGGCAATGACCAATTATGACTTCAAAGCCCTGATAAGTAAAGTATGCCTCTGGCATCTAGGAAGATAGGTAGACTAAAGGTGCAAAATGATGCATATGTTGTCAGATATGATCAACGTGCTGATCTGCTTTGTTTAACCATACTTCTTTGTTAGAGGAGGCCTCTATAGAGGCTGCTGGGAGCACAGTGGACAGAGTCCTGGATCTGGAGTCAGGAAGACTTGAGTTCAAACCCAGTCTCACACCTGAGCCATATGACCTTTGGAAAATCATTTAACCTCCATTTGCCTAGGTTTCCTCAATTGTAAAACAGGTTAATATCACTTATTTCCTAGGTTTGTTGCACGAGACAATATTTGTGAAGAGCTTAGCTTAGTACCTGGAACACAGAAAGTACTATATAAATGCTAGCTATTATTATTTTAGAAAATGGACAGTCATTGAGAAATGAAAGCAATGTGAAAAAGAAGGGTTTGTTTTTTTTTTTAAATAAACTTAAATTTTTAAAAATAACAAAGAAATATAAGCAAGTCAGATTATAGAGGGCCTTAAAATGTCTGGCTGAGATACTAAGAGACAACAGAGGATCACTGAAGGTTTTAGAGCACAGGAATACCGCAATCAGATGTAGATATTAGGAAAATCATTTTGACATCTCTGTTAAAGAGGGACTGGAGAGGCCATATGGGGACTAGGTTGGGGTAATAAGAACTTGAGAGAGGAGGTACTTCCGTGAAATGAGATAATGGAATGACTGTGAGAACTGCCATGGAAGCAAAGTCAACAGGAAGTGGACTGGGCACAGAAGAGAGGGAGACTCTAAGAGGATTCATGCTCTGGGCTACAGAGTGGAAGGATGATGCCTCCCACAACATAAATAAGGGAACTCAGATGAAGGGTAGATTGAAGTAGAAAGATGAGGAATTACTTTAGACATGTTGGATTTGACATGCCAGTAGGAAATATAAATAAAAGTGCTGTCTGAGAGACTATTTCAGCTACTGCCCTCACCTACAGTTGCCTGCTTTCCTATCTCCAGTTACAAAGTACTGAACAAAAACTCCTGAATGGTCTCTTTACTGTACTCATATCATGCTATACAGTCTAGAGACTGGCTCAGGAGAGTTAAGAGTTAAATCAGAAATTCAACTTAGGAACTTTAATTCTGACACCTTTGTTCTCTGAGCTCATGATCACTTACAGTAGTGAGCCCATGGAATATGGGAATGTGCCTCAAGTTCAGTCAAAGTGCTGAAGAACTGGCCATAGCTTTGAGAACAGGCACAAATTCAACCACAAGATAAGTCAAATTCATTTTCCCTTTCTTCCTTCTCTACACTTCATCTAAAATGCTCAAAGAATCCAAAGAATAGGTTAGAGAGTAGAACTGAAGGATATTCTTTGTGGCCAAACGAAGACTCAAAAGGGCTAGAGACAGCGAGGGATTGGGGTGGTGGGAAGTAGACCATGTATGTGTGATATAGTAAAAGAGAGTAAGAAGGAGTAGTTAGACAGGTAGGAAAATTAGGAGAGAATGTCTTGAAAACAAAGGGAATAAAAAACATCAAGGAGGAAGAGGAAGTGGTCAACAGTATCAAGAGCTGCAAAGGAAAGAAGGTGAGAGAGAATCTGACCCTTAGGGACTGAGGCCCATTTTTCATGTCGTTAGTTTTCCCACGACACCCTGAAACCCCCTCAGAAACTAGGAAAACCAAATACTTTAAACATAGGGATCTGTCCTGTACACAAAAAGGGTAAACTAGGAAGCCATATAAGTGAGCTGCTACCGACCCCATCCTCCTAACCCAATCTACTAAGGGCTCTGTTGGCTGTAAGGAATATAACCTTCAATAAATTTCATCTGGATGCTCAAGTTTTGTGTATGGGTTCTCTTTTCCCTTCCCTAGCATGGATGCTGATTTATCACAGAATCATCCCTCTGAAGAAATGTCTGCTATCAAAAGTAGGAATTAAAATGAGTAGAATTTTGTCCTGATCATTTTAAGGAAAAAATCCTATGAACCTAAGAAATAGCACTGCTTCATACTGGTGTAAGGAGTTATAACTGAGATGCCCAGTAGGCCACCAGAGACTTGGGACTGCATTCAGGGAAAAAAATAGAGCTATATATACAATTCAAATTCATCAATTCAGAGATAATTGAAGCCATAGGAGCTAATGATATGATCCAAAGGAAGGAGTATGGAGAAAAAGAACACAGAAGACCCAAGACTGAGTCACAGGGGAGACATTTAGAAGGCAGGAGACTGATGATTATCTAAGCAAAGAAAACTAAGAAAGAAGAAGGAGATTGCTAAGAGAACTAGAAGCGAAAAGTATCATGAAAGTCAAGGGAGCAAAAAGCATTCAAGAGAAGGAGATATTCAATAGCATCAACAAAGGCAGAGAGATCAAGGAGGAAAGCTTAGATTTAAGAATTTAATTTGAGTAGAGAAATTGTAAAGGGTGGAGAAATAAATATAAAGTCCGATTTAACCACCTTCTCTATGAAATCACTAATTCCCTCAGCCAAAAGCATTATATTTATTTCTATATATGCTTTATACCCTCCTCACTTATCAGATTAAAAGATTCTTGACAACAAAGATTGTATCATTTATCTGTGCATGGCATACTGCATTATATGTTTATAAATATTTCCCAAACTCACTGTGTAGGATTCCTCTAATATGTTAGATTCCACGTTCTAAGTTCCAATATGCTTCTAACTATGAAAAAGGAGAAAGTGTTGAGAACAAGGTCCAACAAAGGAAGATCTACGGTGACATTTACTTGAATTCCAGTGTTTCCACTCATTACTGTGATATCCATTTTACCTTCAAATACAAGGTTTCTTCTCAACACAATCAGAAAGCAGATAACCTGGGACATACCTGACAAAGGAGGGCCTCCCTCTAGTTGAGCTTCTCCATTTTCTATCTTATCTTCATGAGAGCTCCTCTGCTGGTGTTCACCATTTGTTAAGTCAGTTTTTTCAGGAGTTGATGTTTTGCTTGGTAGCTGGTTGTGCTTTAGCTGGTTAAACTTTGGGGATCCTGCCAAAGACTGAAGCACAGGAGACTGGGGTTTGGGATGAGTTGCTTTTTCTAATTCTCTGGCCTCCTGTAACTTAAAGCCAAATAAGAATATGATGATTCAATCCAGATAATCCCCTCCTTCAAAAACCAGTTTGGATATTACATCATCTTCTATGAAGCCTCTACCGACTGATGCACACATGTGGCTTGATTAACTTTCTCTCTTAATTATATTTTCTTCCTCCTCTGAATTCAGAATTCTCTGCTCTTCCGCACTCATTCTAATTTGCATTCTATTGGCAGCATAGTTCAACCAAAGACACTAAGTGCTTAATATATTCAAAGAGAATTAAAGAATACATGCATGAAACAGTGAGAAAAAAAGAAAAGCAGATACTTAAGTTATCAACAGAAATAACAAAATATAAGAGAAAATAAAACTTCCTCAACAATTCACAGACTTGCATTCCTCCACATTAAATAAGTTTGCATGCAACATCCAGAGTAAAATGATTATGTGCTTCTAAGGAAAAGAGCTCTAGAGCCAAGGTGAGCCAGAAGACCCTAAAGCTTGATTCTACCACCTACTAGAGATACAATCTTCAACTTCTCACTTTATTATCTTGATCTTAGTAAAATGGGGGTAACAACCTAGACCCCACCTTCCTCACCAGGGAACTGCAAAGAAAGCACTTGGTAAGAATTATTACTATTAAGACATTAAGGAAATATATCACAGTGTATCTTAAAGTTTCCTCTGACTTGTTTCAACAAAACCAAAAAAGTTTTTAAGACACTACCAATAAAGTTCCTATCTCCACTTATATCAAGGTAACTTTCTACTTTCCTCATAAATCCCTTCCATTGACACTAGAGATAATAAAAACAACTCAACTTATTAGCCATGTCTAGAAATATGTGGCTAATTTTCCGCTTATGTTTGAGCAGCAGAAGCATCTCTATAAAGGAGAAATGAAAGTGATGCAACACACAACAAACATTTTGGGGTCTACATCCCCCCCACACCCACACACAAACCCCCATATACACACCCCTTATTAAACCCCAATCATTTAAGTGACAGCCTACCGCTTGGTTCTCCATTCGGGTAAAAATGACATTCAACATCTGAGTGAGAGTAGCCTTGGCAGTTGTCTGATTAATGAGATTTTTACTGGCCAGATAGATGTTGTAACATGTCCTAACTGTCTGAAGTATTGTGCCTTCATGAATTTCAATGTGTGGGGAAGTCACTGCAGTAAGAAGTGCCTAAAACAGAAAACATACAAATTTTCCACTGATTTATATTTTAGGGTTTCCCAAAGGTAAATCCCATTACCTTACCATTTTAATTTTTTTAGAGATAAGTTTAAGAAAAAGATTGTTAAGCAAACTTTAAAAGTACAATATACCAAGAATGAACAGTTTGCAGTGATAGCATTTAGTCTGTACTCATTAAATCCACTATGACAAATTCATTTAGAATTATAAATTAAAATTTAACTGAACTTAAAGATAGCTGAATTTCTGATTGTGTACTTTTATTAACTACACACAACATTAAGTGTTAAACAAACTCTCCACCTGGAAGCTAAAATTCTATACAACTGAGCTAACTTACATCAATCATAAAACAGGCACATCCCAGAGGAAATTGGTTCCCCACTTTTCCACAACTATTTCTTTAATTTCTTGTTTAGGTTTACAGCAGTGGTTTTTAAACTTTTTGTGTGGTAGAGTCTCCTTTGATAATCTGGTGAAATTTATGGACTTCTTGGAACAATCTTCAAATGTATAAAATATATAGGATTACCAAGGAAACTAATTATACAAAAATACATTACCAAAATATTTTTTAAACCTCTTCATGTCCTCTAAGTTGAAAACTCCAGCTTTAGAAGAAGCACAACAGTTATCCTAATACTAGAGCTTTCCTTATAAAGCAAAAAAATTTAAGACTTAAGATACAGAACCTTAGCATACCAATCTCTGAATCTTTTTGCAATCAACCACAGGTAGTAATGTTGCATAACAAACCATTCTGGCAGTAAAAGTGGAGGGTAGGAAAATGGGAAATTACTAATAAGTGCCCCTTGAGAAATGGTAGATTGGAAAGCAAGTGTCTTAAGGGAAAAAGACAAGAGAAGCTGCCACATAATCCTTAATTCATAGGTCAATTTTAACTTGTATTAGTGGGGCTATTAAGTTTTAAAACAAAAATCCTGGTTCCACTTTTCTCATTTAAATAAATTACCTTTCCCTTTGGACCTTACATAGTACTGTTTTATACCTACATTTATAATTTAATACAGTATACTATAATTATTCACATACATGTCTTAATATAAATACCATGAAGGCTACTATGTCTTATGTAAACTTTATACCTACCCAGCTTAGTTTATTATTTTGTGCACATGCTATAAAATGCTGGTGGATAACCGAATTGAATTAAATTGCACACTGATAAACTGTAATGCTTAACAATTTAAAGGGGGCAGTGGTTTAAGTAATACTGAATTCTTCTGTTTCAGTTCAGCACCTAATTTACTTTTTTCTAACTAAGTCAACTACATAGTGAATTAAAAATCCTAACGCTTAAGAACCAGTCACACCAAGCAGAAATAAACAAATAAATAATACCTTAATTATTTGTAATTGCACCCTTCATCAGTCTGAGGGCCCTGGAAGCAATTGCAAACGGTTTCAACTATCCGGTCAATCAGGCGCTTTCCAGGGGCTCCACTGTCTGGAGCATTTCCAGTAATGTGCCCATACGCGATGAGTTTCTAAATGCAGAGAGAAGATACATACATGTGTACAAATATCTGTATCTATATATTTTAGAGAAGTTTCTGCCTTCTCTAGATAGACACAGTGAAACACAGGACAATCAGTATTCAAGGCCTTTAACTTCCATTTCTCAAGAATCTCACTGAAATAAGACTCCCAAGGAATAAGACGAGAATCATTATCTTATAAAATGTGGCAGCTCTGAGAAGATCAAGTCTGCCTTGGATGACTACAGTCTATTACCTTGATTGCCAGAAAAATATTGTAACACATAAATTCATTATGAAAAATGCTGAAATTTGCATCAGGAAATTATCTGTAAAGAAGACGGCCTTTTAGAAACTGTGTACTTCTATCTATAATACCTGGCCCTATAATGGCCTAGATTTCTCAATGAAGGACTACAAAAAGGGTATTCTGCTTACTAAGCGCACATTCACGCTTGTGACACTTTGCCACAGCCAACCCAATGAAGATAAATTTCTAAGTCTATACAGTACAATATTGGACTGCTACACCATTTTCAGATAAATGATAAACTACAAGGTACTGAAATTTCTTTTTAACTCTCCCCCTTTTAAAGTCATGAAAATACCTGTATTTGAGAAGGAGAAAGGATAATAGATTACTAAACAGTAGAAAGTAATACTGCTGGCAGGAGCAATACCTGAGTAAGGTATTGGTAAGAAAGGAGGGCTCAAATAATGTGCTACCACCATTGTGATCTCCACTCTCTTGGGGAGAGAGGGAGGGAGGGAGAGAGAGGGGGAGAAGGAGAGGGAAAGGGAAAGGGGGGGGGAGTGGGAGAGGGAGAGAGGGAGAGAGGGAGAGAGAGAGAGAGAGAGAGAGAGAGAGAGAGAGAGAGAAAGTGTGTGTGTGTGTGTGTGTGTGTGTGTGTGTGTGTGTGTGTGTGTGTGAAAGGAATGACTCTTCCACTCCATCTGGATACTGGACTTCAGTTATTACAGCTTTCAAAAGCTAACTTTGGCCTTCATTTATAGTGCTACAGTGTCCAAAATAAGGGAGATGATGCCACATCCACCATCTATACTACTGTCTGCTTCTGTGCCCTATACTTTAGAAAGGGCATTTATAACCTGTAGTTCATTTAAAAGAAGGCAACTAAGATGTGTCACAGCCTAGAAATAATCCTATCCAAGAATGAGTTAAAGGATTCGGAGATGATTAACTTGAAGAAGAGAAAACATAGGGAAGAATATGATAACTATCACGTACAAGATGATTCATTAAACTTGCTCTGTGGGCTCTACAAAGCAAAGCAGGACCAACGAGCAGAAATTATAGAGACACGATAAAGAAAAATTTCTTTTCTAATGAAAATTAAAACCCCAAAATGAACCGCTAATGGACTGATTCCAAAACATCTCTCAGTATATCCCCTTCTTTCCACTTGCCCTGGAGGTGAGTTGTCCACTGCTGACGGTTTTCAGGCAGAGGCTTTATTCACTATGTGGTGGATGGGATTCCTGTTTTATGTTTTATAACCATTCCCTCACTGATTCATCATCTATATCACACTTCTTAACTATGGGTGATCTCCAAAGTTGCCTGAGAACTTTTCCACTTCTCTATCTTCACTCTCTCAATTTCTGGTCTCATACCTTTGCATGAGTGGCACGCATTCCCTCACCTTCACCTTTTACAACTGAAATGCCACCTCCTATATGAGGTCTTGGTAGTCAATGCCCTCTGCTCAAAGTTAACATATCAAAATTTTGTATGTATCTATAAATGTTTATAATGTCCTCCGGTTGGACTGTAAGCTCTTTAAAGACAGGGACAGTCTGCATCTCTATCACTGTACAGTCCCTGATCTATAGCAGGCACCTAAATCAATGTTTGTTGGGTGTCTTAGTCTAGGTGTCATCCATTGTCCCTGGTCAGCTTTAGAAGTCTTGCATTCTCTTCAGGGATACAAAAGTTGCAAGCTTTGTAAAAAGGCATTATTTGCTACACAGCCTAATGGAGGTCGTTTGTTACATACACAACAGTGAGATCTGATCTTATATCAACTATTATTATTGTATTAAAATTTATCTCCCTATAACTTTTACCCACTGACCCCAAAGTTATGGTAAAGCATCAATTCCTGCACTTAATCTTCTGGTCCTTCTCTGCTGACACCAGAGAGTAAATGGATAAAGGGCTGGTCTCTCAGTAGGCTTAGACATAAGATGATTACAGCAATAAGGAGAAGAATTCAAGTAAATCACCCTAGAAGGAGTCTTTCATAAAACAAGCTATGCTAAGGCAAAAGTTTCAAAGTCAGCTTTCCAAGGCAAAAGAAGCTTGAATGGGCTGTATCCTAAGTTATCCCACCCACTGAGGAAAAATAATTAGTTTCACCATTCTGTTTCTCGGTCAACTCTTTTGAATTAAAAAAATTTAAAAAAAGAAAAAAAAGGTAAAGAAGACTGCTTCTACCATGAAGTCCACAGCTCAGATCCAACCTAAACCTTCCGATGATGCTGCAGCAAGGATTCCTACTCAAGTGTGGATTGGGCCAGATGACCTCCTAAGGTCCAACTGAATTTATATGATTCTACAAATAAGGTCATGACTCAACTTTATGAAAGTATCTGGTAAAATGATGATAAAATAAAGGGTTTCTGGGGAAAAACAAAATCTTTCCTTTCCATTCCCAACACCACCAACCTAGTTCATACTCTCATTATATCTTACCTGGACAACAGCTACAACGCCCCAATTAGCTCTCCTTGCCTCTGAATGCTCCTCTAATTTTTCCTCCGTATGTTGTCAAATTCACCTTCCAATCTTTGAGTATAAGCACATCATCCCAGGCCCAAAAACCTTAAGGGGCTCCCCACTCCTTTTCTGCGTATCAGACATTTCAGTTGTTTTTGGTGCAATATCTTACATTTTCTTCTATTATCCAGTCTTTCGACTTTGTTTTAATATTTCTTGATGTCTCATGGAATCATTCATTTCTTTTTAGTTTATTCTAATAATGTTCAAGGAGTCTGCTGCTAGGGTAAGGTTTACAACTATTATCCTAAACTGTTAATTCTCTTTACCAAGTCTTTCCTCCAGTACTCTCATTTCATTTACTAAGTAATTTTAAAATTCTTTCTTTACTCTTGCTTCATTTCTTCTAGGAATTCTAGTCGAACTTGTACCCAAACTGTGTCTTCCTTTGAGGCTTTACCTAAAGATATTTTGGAGTCATCCCTTTCTTCTGGATTTATGCTGTGGGTGTCCCTGTTGCCATCAGAACCTTTCTTGCGGGACTCTGCTGCTTTTGTCACTCATTCCTCTAGTCTTTTTGCATCAGGGGCAGGTTCTGTACAATTCTGAAGAAAATGTCTAGGCCTTGCTTTTCTTGTAGATTGACTACTGCTTTCTCTGGCTATTGAGTAGTATGTTCTTCACAGACTTCAGGACCAACTCAGGCTGGGGACCTGCATGCTTTCAGTGCCCCTAAAGTTGTCTGATGCAGTGTGAAATCTGATCATAGCCCTCCTGGTCTCAACTATATGAGGAGTTCCTGACCTAGGTATGGGTGTAAAAAACACAAAAATGGGTTTGTCCCTACTTGGAGCTCCAGTAAACTCCTCCTACACCCCAATCACAGTCAACTAGATTCTAGGGTCACAGGTTCAGCACAACAAGAACTCCCTGCCCTGGCTATTCTGCTGGAAGCTTCAAAATGGGATAGAATCTGAAAATGAGATTCTGCTCTGTTCACAGGGTTAAAGTACCACAGCTTCCGATCTCTTCTGTTTTTGCTCTTTGCTCAGTATCCAGCCGTAGGGTCTGCAATTGCTCCTTGTTCTATTCTGCTACATCAGGTACAAGTTCCCTTCTTAGGCTACACTTGATTTGAGATCCCCTTCTATGCTATATGCGACAGCTTCCAGATGGCTGAGTTCTGGCAACAGTATTAGGCCCTTCTTATTGCCAAAGTGTACAACTCCAGACCTCTACTCAGTTCCTACCCTGGAAAGATCTGTGCAGTACCCTCCTACCTAGGTCCAATAACCACAAACATCTTTGTCTGTCTCTATATGCCAAACTCATCTGGAACAGAATGACTGATTTCTCTATCAAGATGTGGTCTGTTTAATTCCCTAGAGTTCTATGGAGTATTTGAGAAGGAAAGCTGGGCTGTACTCCTTCCTTCTACTTCACCATTCTGGTTGATCTCTTTTCATTTAAAATATAAAAACTACATCATACCACCCACCACCCTCAGCAGAGAGGAAAAATATTAACTTCTCTTTTAATTTCAATATTATCCCCAATACTGTTATGTAATAGCTAATCTCTGTCTCTACAACTTAAAATTTCTCTCCTTAAAAGTACATGTTAGAGTAAAGTTTAAATACAATACCTGCAAGCAGTCTAGTGATGTACTGACCACCCGTGGAGATTTTGATTGACAGGCTAGTTCAAATGGAAGGAAATACTTGTCAGCCTCGATGAAGTTTGCTTTTGGTGGTGCGGCAACCCCAGGTCTGGTTTAACAAAAGGAAGGGTAAAGAGGGAAGATAATGAAAGTTGTAAACATATTTAGAACTACCCTTTCTAAATGTAGCTTTCAAATTAAATATGACTACAAACTAGCATCTGTGACCCTGATAATTAAAAGCCCCTACATTAGGGGCTTAAAGCATAAGCAGCAGGCAAGATCCCTTTTTCTAGCCAAAATATTATCATTTTGTATTGAATCTTAGCATTAGTCATGGTTATCCTGCTAGACAGAGACAACTAGCACCATTATTAAGAAAGGATTTCCACATGTGTAAGTTTTCTACATGCCTAAGGCAAGATAACTCTAAGACAAAGTCAGAAAAAGCTAAAACATTAGCATTAAGGTTATCTTGATTTTCCCCCAAGTTCAGTAACCTAATATATCATTATTTGTATAGTAGTTACTACCCACTAAGAATTATGAAAAAAGTGTAAAGACTATTGTGAGTTCTTCTTCGCTCTATTTTCCATATATATGACAAGTAGGCTAATATAACGGGGAGAAGCCTAAAATGGGAGGCAGGGAGACAAGGTGTTTATTTCCCCATGTCTAGGACTAACCTGCTATGTAACCTTGGAAAAGTCACTTCTCCCATATACTTAACAATGGATAACAGCAGCTAAGCCACATAGCTTACCTTTGCTTTTCTAGTTCTGCTTTAATTTCATCTAGAAAGGAATGAGAGGGAAAAAAGGTAGTTACATTAGATACATGCAGAAGAACACATCTGACTTTCTTTTTAGATGTAACAACTTTAGATTTTTACAATATGGGTTACAAGGAAGACAAAGTAGTGACTATAGAAAGTGAAGCAAGCTGCTATGTAAGAACAAAGGTTAAGCAGACTGATGGCTGATACTCTCTTTCAAGAAAGAATGAAGCTTAAGCAAATACCAAAAGAGCAGGATTTTTTTTAATCCACTACCAAGACATATGGGATTTTTTTTTCCTGTTAGAGAAATTTAATCTTAGATCTTAGGTTCTTCACACTTAATTAAAACAGTAAACTGCAGCATATTATAACTGTGTCCATACATAGAGATAATGCCTGGCATCTATTCTAAAACAAACAAACAAAACCACTTTTAAGCCATTAGTGTTTTAGATTCATGTATCAATTCTTCCTCACACAGTATCCTGATACTTGGGTTTTTGTAATATTTAGTTATCTTGGAATTCCAAGACAAACATCAATGAATGTTCAGAATTCTTTTTTGTTAGGAAACTGTGTACATGATTTAACCTCAGAACTCTGTAGAAAAACTACACGTACCAGGAAAATGTAGGTTTTGATCTTTTTGGTTTATTCACATCCAAGTCAACTCTCTACAATTCTACACCACTGATAAAACAGCTGAAGAAATATCTGTACATACAATCAACATCAAACACTCTATTGCTATACATAACTCACTGGCTCTACTGCAAGGGGAGATGGATAACTTGAAGTCCTAGACAAAAGCTTTTACAGGAACAAAGTGCATATGTTCTTTATGAGACAAGACTCAGCTTTGCCTCCCTTCTATTTTATCTTGGCAAGTAAGAGGAGGTATGAGATTGTAGGAATGGTCAATGAGATGATAGCATGAGGACAGCCAAGCTTTCAGAAACCTATACTCACAATGCCAAGACCCATTTGGATGATGAGATCGTGTCACAGAGCAATGTTAGTTCCCAATCTGGGGAAACTCAAGTACACTGAGGTTTGCCTTTAGCTTCTGCATTTATTGGTATTAGATAAGGTGAGAATTCCTTGACAAAGAAGATGGCAAAGTTGTTGCTTTTTGCAAACTTCTTCAATTTCAAACCTCAAAGTAAAGGTACTTTATAATATGCCCACTGTTATTATTTATTCTTTGACCATAACATACAGAGAAATAAAGGTTTTGTTTTTAACTTAGGGGAGTTTTAGTTGAAATCTCATTATGTTATTTTCTTAACATATCACATATTTCCTATCATTGGAACTCCTTCATGAAGACAGAAGTGAATTGAGTTCAGAATGTACAAAAACAGAAAATCAGTACAAGGTAAAATCTTCATGAAATAACACAAAAGAATTCTAAAACACAGAGCTTCCATTAAGTGTCTCTACACTCAATTCAGATACCTAGCACAGGTTTATGAGCACAGATAAATTCACAGACCTTCTCAGGGTTAGATATAAGGATCCTGGATCCTGCTCCACCCCACTACGTGGCAGACGTCCATTGCCCAGCCACATAAAAGAAAAGGACAGTGTGGGGAAGAGGGGAAAAGGAGGGAGAGAGGAAGAGAAGACTCAAACAGATCAAAAACATCAGTGCTGAGCATCACAGGCTAGAGGGGAATAAGTATCAAGGTTGTGGGAAAGGTGACTGAAACCTGGCTAAGGCTAGGCTTTCTCCACCCCAGTTTATTGACAGGGCAGAGAACTCAGCCTAGTCCACCAGGATATTCTCCAATGAAATGAAGCTTAATACAGCCAGCAGCTCAGCTTTACAGATCTGTGCAGCAGCCGAAGGAAGAAGGATCAAAGAGTGAAGGATTCCCAGATGCAAGTGCTGGGAAATACCAGCTAAAATACCAAAGATCAAGAGAGAATACATAAAATAAAAGCTTAGCCCAAGCAGATAAACCAAAAGGGAGGAAAATAAAACATAAGGAAGAATAAGTAAAAGCTCAAGAGAAACCACAGCACTTTGAGCTAGTATTATAATATGAAAAAAATGGTTCAACACTATCTAATGGAAGGGAATCCTGCCAGCTTCTCACACAACAACAAGAAATTCCAGAATGGTTCAAGAGAAACAAAACCCTTAAAACAGGGGTCATAACCTTTTTGGTGAGCCATGGATCAGTCTAGTGAAACCCATGGACCTCCATCTCAGATGCTTCTAAGTAGATAAAATGCTTTTAAACAACTAAAATAAAATACATAGTAAATTACTGGTTTACAAAGTAAATCAACAAAATAATTATGATGGCAATAATAATTAGCATTCATGTAGCACTTTAAGGTTTGCAAAGGACTTTACATATTATCTCATTTGTTCCTTAAAATATCTCAAAGTGTTATTATTATTGCCATTTTACAGATGAGGTAACACATTACACTGAAAACAGCTATAAAAATTTTTTTCCTAAAAAGTTCTTGCATTCAGGTTAAGAACTTGTCTTAAAAGAGGAAACCAGTGATGAATTTGGGTTGGAAATTAGTGTGAAGAATTTAAAAACATCAAAGCAGGAAAAACTGAATATATGATGGAGAATCTCTCCAAAAAGTTATCAGCTTTGAGAGAGAGGGAATAACAGATTTGAAGTACAAAAATACTAAAGTGTCAAAAACATCAAACAAATAAACATCTAACTCCTAGACAAGCCAAAGCAATGGTCCTTAAATACTGGATACAAAGAGATAACTTAAAGAGTACAGGTCTCCCAAAAGAAGATGACAAAAAAAGTCCAAATATCTCAATTCAGGAAATAACATAAAGCTGTCCATAACAAGCTCTGAATACTAAGCAATGATCAAGAGAATTCACATTGCTGCCAGGAAAAAAACAAACAAATAAAACTACATTTCTCAATTTTCAAAGCAAACAACAAACCTAAGTAGTTAAGATAATGGCATTCAAATAAGAAATGGAAATGTGAATAACACAAGATTATTCTGTATTCATAAGAAATCAGAGGAGATAACAGAAGAGAAAGATTTCTCTTAGTCCACTGGGGATGGGAAGAAAATGGACTGAGCCCATGACTGAGTTATTTGGCAAAGATGGAAACACAGTCCATGGGATCCTCAGTTCTAATGTTCAATGGACATATCCAAATCACAATGAACAATGAGAGATTTGGATACTAAGACTAAATAAATTCCATTTGCCTGCTATTTCCTATGCTTAATTGGTTTTATGAACTCTAAGGCTATTTGTATTCCTTAAAGTTACTGATGATTAAGCAATTAATTAGAAGTAATTCTCACACGTTTAAATTTGTTTCTATAATATTCTTTCCCCAGTCCCACAATAAGGAAGAGGGTGAATAAGCATTTATACAGTACCTATTATGTGCCAGACACTGTGCTAAGCAGTTTAGAAATACCTTCTCTTTTGATCTGCAGAATAATCCTGCAAGGTTGGTGCTGTTATTAAAACTGAGGCAAACGGAGGTGAAGTGACTTGACTGAGATAATATAGCTAAGTCAGGATCAGAACTTTGATTTGAACGTGGGCCTTTCTGACCACAACCCCAATAATACCATACACATATAGCACCTATAAGTGCTATATAGGTGCCAGGCACCGCCCTAAGCGCTTTATAATTGGCATTTCACCTGGGAGGCAGGTGCTATTTTTATCCCCATCTTGCAGATAAGGAAAGTGAAATAAACAGAGGCTAAGTGATGTGCCTGGGGTCACACAGCTTGTTAAGTAGCTGAGGCTCAATTTGAACTCAGATTTTCCTGACTTGGAGCCCAATGCTCTAACTACTGTACCACTTACCTGTGAGTAAAATATATGTAACAAAATAGGGGTCAAATGTTTATATTTCCTCTGTAACACTGCCAATGAAAAATTTAAGCAACTTAGGAATTTAACTAATAAACTTGAATAGCTTGTAAAAAATAGTTGCAGCTTTGGAAACTAAGGAATTTTTTAAAGTTTTATTGGTACTTGTGGTTTTTACACCAGTCATTTCCTGGTATACCCCTGCCACTAAGTTATCCTTCATAACACAGAAAATGAGTGAAGTAAAACAGACACAAAGATCATAACGGTTTATGCTTCCACACCCCATAAGCCACTATCTCTTTACCAAGAGGAAGGTCTGTTTCAGCACTAACAAGTGTGTATTTTTATGGTGAGTGAACTAATCAGAATCAAAAGAACAATAACATAAATGAGAACCCTGAAAAGAAGCCAAGCTGAGTAATCTAATAACTAGTCTTAGCTGCAGAGAACAGAAAACAGAAAGCGCACCTCCTTAATTCTGGCAGAAACAAAGGATGACAGCGGCAGGACACCGCAGAAACGTCAATGTACACCTACTGCTTTTTCTTAACTGATTTTCTTTGTCATAATAAAAGTTCCATCAGGGTGATGGAAGAAATGACATGTATCTTTTTTGTCATGTCAATATTTGTCATGGAAAAGCAAAACACATCAATAAATCTTACTATAGTTTTGTTTTTGTTTTTTTTTAAATAAGGGATATTGGGGAGAAAAGCATAAGGCTGTTTTGAGAATCGAATTAAAATGAAGCTTCCTGGAGATGGGAGAGGGGGATACAATAGCCAAAATTATTGGATATGTCAGAGCATAATCCCCACACAAATACATTCATTCAGTTCAACGAAAGGATACTGTGAATCAAAGTCAATGAAAAGATAAACTAACACTGCGATGAGAGAAAATGTAATACTTAACTCAATGTACAATGGATATAAAATTTGGGTTGGTCGTACTAAAATTCAAGATGGTGTGAAATCGGTTGCCTGGCCTCCTGACATAGACAAGTTATCATATGATTTACACGTAAACGTGAAGTTAATCTGTGCTTAGAAGTTAAAAATACCACAATGTGTTATATTTCTCAATATCATTCTTTTTTATAAATATGTAATAAACTAGTTTCCCCCAAAAGTGCAAACTTTTAAAAAACTGTGATAATTTGGGAGCAATTATACTCACCTGAAAATTTCATCTATTTTGTTAAAAATTTTTATTAATTTTAATATTGACCTTCATGATGGATAAACACATAAGCAATGTTAAGAAAAAAAATCCACAGAAGCAGGTGGGACTCATACAAGCAAAGAAAAAAGAGACAGTTCAAAAGGGCAGAGATAAGAAAAAAAAACAAAGTAAAAATGCCCAAATCCAAAAAAAGAGAGCCACTATGTTTTTATTTGGATGAATAAGCACTGTTATTGATAGAGAAAAAAGGTTTCTGGTTGTTTTGTACAAATACTTTAGTTTTAGATAGCATGAAACCTAGTAAATTGAAACACCTTCAAAGTGTACATGTAGGAGACCAAAAAATTGTTCTAAAGAAAATTAGATGCTTTTAATAAATAAAAACTAAGTTTTTCGAAAGCCATGTCTGTGATATCAAAAGGACTGTTTATATAATATGCAGTTGCCTCCCAATAATCAAGCAAATAAGCATCTACTAATCCCTTTTATGGATCAAGACTGTGCCAAGTGCTGAGGATTCGAAAAAAAAAAAGTCTGCCCTAAAGGGGCTTACGTTTTTCTCAGTCATTTCCAAACTATGAGAGCACACTCCCCATGCCTTCCTCCCTTGTAACTCCCCTCGATGTTGTTCCCTCCATTAGAATGTATGCTTCTTGGGGCAAGGTGCTGTAGTATCGCCAGAGCTTACTGAGTACAGTGCCCAACACATAATATGCACTTAGATTGATGAATGAATTCATTCACCTTTTTTTTTTTCAAATGGAACCTGTGCAGAGAGCTCTCAGTAAAGAATTTCCCCTACCAATGCAGAATGGCATCTTTTTGCAATTTGTAGTTTTTGAAAATTGACTGGGGACTTGTCCAGGGTCACAAAGACCATATAAATCAATCAATCAAGTATCAATAATAATGATGAAGCCAAATCATTTTATAACAAAAATTTCTCCTGAAATGTGCAGTTGGTTGATATTTTTTTAAAAACTGAGTACCCCAAATAAATCAATGTAAAGTCTACAAATTCATATTCTGACCAGAAAGTCAAGCAAACTACATTTGTGAAAAATATAGAGCTATGAAAAACAAACTTTAAAAATATATTTTATCTGTTTCTCAATTTTAAAAATACCAGACATGCAAATGAAATAGTAGTAAAGATGTACTGATCTCTTGACAAGGAAACAGAAGCAATCTTTGCTTTTACTTTAGAGGTCCAGATATAAATTGAATGTATAAAGAATATATTTGACATGGATAAATGCTACATTTGGTCTTACTCATCTGAACAAGAATAGTTAACAGATTGGTCAGTAAGAAAGTCAATCAATACTTAGTAAGTGATTACTACGTGTCAGTTTGTGAAGATACATGGAAGCAAGCATTTAAATCTGAAAATTTTACATTTTGCATAAATACAGAGTTCTTGGATTTATTTTTAAAAAGCAACATAAATTTCACTACTCTCTAAAAACACCATTTGCATAAAATGAGGTTCTTTACTATAACTGTTATAAAGATAAGCTATAGATTTGGATATGGGTTGAAAAAAGAATTGTTACTCTAACATATTTTTAATTCACATATTTTCTTGTTTACACCCTCTAGATATCCTGTTTCTCTCTCCTTCCCTGAGCTATCCCTTATAATAATTTTTTAAAAAGGAAAAGAAAAAATTTCAACAAAACTAACCAACATATAAGAAAACTTGACATTACATTCAATTGACCCTGAACCATGCTTCCCAAGCCAGCACATACCCCCTCCACATACACACCCTTTCCACAAACAAACAGTATCTTCTTCTTTCTTTTCTATGGGGCCAAGCTTGTTCTTTACAATTTAACAATTTTTCGTTGTTATGGTCACCGTATGTATCATTTTCCTGGCTTTGTCTGCTTCACTTTGCTCCAGTTCATGTTAAGTTTTTCCACAATTCTCTGTAGTTATTATTTCTAACAATAAAAATGACAGTCCATTACACATTCATATACCACAATTTGTTTAGTAATTCCTCAATCGATAGCTATCTACTTTGTTTCCAGTTCTCTGAGATCATAAAAACTGCTGCCATAAATATTATGGTGAAGATGGAGCCTTTCTTTTTATAAATGACCTCCTTGGGATATATGCCTACTGGTGAAAGATTTGGGTCAAAGGGTATGGACATTTCAGATGCTTCATCTGCATAATTAAAAACTGCTTTCCAGAATGACTGAATCTATTCAGAGCTCTATCAGCAATGCACTGTTGCGCCTGCCTCTCCAAAACTCATTCAACACTGACTATTCTCATCTTTTATCACTTTTGACAATTTGATAGATGTTACATAAATCTGAGTTGTTCTGATTTGCATTTTTCTTATTATTTAATGATTTGGAACATTCCTTCATATGGTTGTTAACAGTTTGCCTTTTTTGAGAATTGGTTTTTTTCTATCCTTTGATGACTTTTTATGGCTTTTAATCTCATATTTCTGTTAGTTCTCTAACAAGATATATTCTAAGATATCACACTCCTATCAGAAATATGTGATAAAAGATTTGTTTCTCAGGCCACTGCTTCTCTTAAATGCATTAATTATGATTGTGCAGAAGCTTTTCCATTTCAAAAAACTGGATGAACTACAATTACCAAGCTTTGTCCACTAAGAGATACTACATATAATCATCTGATTCTGCTGATGTGTTGGTTAGTTTCACAAAACTGGTTTTTTTCTTTGTCTTTTTCTTTTTAATTCTTTGTTATAAAGAATGGTCTGTTCGGTGAGGGAGAAAGAAGAGAGATATCTGGAAATAAAGGTGTATTAAAAATAAATAATATCAATTTTTTTAATTTAAAAAACAAAATCAGCCACTGATATCAATTTTCTCATTTATAAAATGAGAGGAAGAATCTGAGAATCTGAGGCCGTGCCTTCTTATTATTTCTGTTACACATCTAATCTCATTCTTTAGCTCTGATACACTTAGAAAAACTCAGGAGAAAGGGGAAGTCAGAAGGAGAAGAGCCAGTGATAGACTGAAATCTATTTGCTTCTTTCATAATGGGGGAAGAAGAAATTGGACACCAACATGCGAAGTTGCCAACAGTCAATCAACCACAAAGATCTTAGGAAGTACAACTTAAAAAATCCTGACATTTGGATATATCAGTGATTTCATCAGTGTGGGACACTTTCTCTACCAGTACACAGTCAGGCCATACAATACAATGCAATCGTCATTAAACCTATGTGAAAAGAGCTTTGAGAAGGGCACTGTACTAGAAGTTGGGGAATCAAAGTTAAAAATAACAATCCTGGACCTCAAGGAATTCTGATTTTACTAGTTAGAGTGGCACCAGGTAACAGGGAGAGAGACAAAAAAGGTTAGTCTCTGCCCTCAGGGAAATCAGTAGGGATACATCCATAAATATAGCAGGTAAGGAAATAATATTAATTTGTTATTATAAACGAGATTACTAACAACGGGGGGGATTCAATCTACAACTCTAGTCTATGAAATCCCATTCAATGAGCTGTTATTAAGTGCTAGGCAACCTGCTAAGCTATGCGGATACAAAACAGAAAAAAGAACAAGTCTCTGCCCTTAGGGAGCTTGTAACCGACTGAAGTAAAACAATATGTACACAAATAAATGCAGAAAATATAAACAAAACAAATAAAAAATAATTTCAGGAAATGAAGGAGCAAGAGTACTATCAACTGGGAGAATCACGAAAAACTTCATGCAGGAAGATGAGCTAAATTGCAAAGGAAGCTAAGAATTTCAAGAGGCAGAAGTCAGGAGTGAGACCATTATAAACATGCAAAGGCAAAGATATAGGATACAAGAGATGAAATGTATATGGAGAACAGTAAGTAATCCCTTTGGCTGAACACAGTATATGTAAAGGGGAACAATGTGTAATCAGTACAGAGAAATAAGTTGGAACTGCATTGTAAAGGGCTTTAAATGCAAAACTAAGTTTATATTTTATCTTAAGAGTCAACAGGGTGACAACCAAAGCTTCTTGGGGTCAAAGTGACACCATCAAATCTGTGCAATAAACTGGATTCTAGGAGACCAAGGAGAAAGCTATTGCAATTTACCAAGCAAGATTTTCAAAGTACACCAATTAGGGTAGTGGCTACATGAGTAAAAAAATGGCAACGGATTTAATAATGTTGAGCAGACTTTTTAAAACTCAGTAACTGATTGGATATGGGAGGTGAGTGAGAGTGAAGAGGCAAGAATGACTCCTAAATTGCACATGAGAGATTGAAGAATGGCAGTACCACAGAAATAGGGAAGTTAGGTTGAAGGGAAAAGATAATGAATTCTGTTTCGGACATATGTGAATCTGAAATACCTATAGGGGAGCCAGCTGGGGAGGTCCAGCAAGCAGAATGAAAAGTGGGATTAAAGTTCAGGAGAAAGACCTAAGCATGTACATATTGACAGAAAATAAGGAATCAGAAGAAAAAGAGTATGAAGATGAATGAGAAAGCTTGCTGGGACAATCTCCCAGGATAGATGGGATGAATGGTCCATGCTTGGCAAGAAGCTGAGCCACATCTTGCTCAAAAGGAGAAAAGGATAGCTGGAGATCTATTAGAGTGCTTGTGGAATGAGGGAAGTAAGAAACTTTATGACAGAAGGCCTCAATAAAGCAGGAATGAAAACTCACGACAACCTCCATAAAGGAGGCAAAGTCATCTGATGAGAGAGAGTGCTTAAGGGGAGAGGTTTAGAATAGCCATTGTGGGAAGCATAATAGGGAGAAAAAAAATTAAACAGTAAAGGAATTTAAAGATCTTCCCTGCCCCTTAATAAGCCTACATGACCTGCTCTGAGCTTTGGCCCAGCCCACAGCCCGAGTCACATGGAGCTAGTGGTGGGAGGAGTTTGCTGAGTAGATAAACCAAGAAGGGTGCCACAGGAAGAGAGAATGAGGTGGACATGAGAGAGAGAGAGAGGAAGCAGAGCAGAGCAGCTGGCACGAGTAAGAAAGGGAGTGACTGTGCCTAAAGGAGCTTATTTGTGGGGAGCTCTGACAGAGGGAAGGCTTGGGGGTGGTAGTGCTCCCTTTGCTGGTAATGTGTACAAACTCTGTTGTTATCGTGGTGGAATTAGCTTTCTGGTATGTGAATAAATAGCCTGGTTTTGTCAGAGTTTATATTTTGTGAATTCACCCTGAAAATATGACTGCATATCCATAGTGGCTGCTGTGGGTATCACGTCAGTATTACATAAGCACAACACAGAATTGAAGATCAGCAAATCATGAACTGTGGTAAAACTAGAAGGGAAGTGACTAAAAGGCAGGAGTAGTGTGGAGTGGAATTAGTTTACTCTAAGGTTAAGACTATGAGGAAAAAGGCCAAAAAAATGACAGACTGGAATAAAAGAGAGGAAGAGAAATATAGGAGCTCAAAGTGTGAGATTATGTACAGGAACAATACAGAAGATATGAAAATATGGATTATGACCAGAAAAGATCATTTCAGAGTTCAAGTTAATGAAGTTCACCTTCACCCAGAATGCCATCCAGTAGCATGAAGCCATTTCTATCCAAAGTACCATTTCTTATTTTTATGACCAACTGAGTAGGTTTATTTCTTCACTAACAGGGACCATTTATAAATTCTCATTCTTGCTATATAAATGATCTGCTTCCATTTCTGGTCTCCTTTTCTAGTCTCTTACATCCTTGATGATGCCTTTTACATATTAATTCCATACATCATGGTAATATGGTGCAAACTATGTAAACCTACCATGCAACTTTCCATTTCCTGTGTAGAAGACTGAATTTGGAATAAAGAGAACCTGAATTCAAAACCTACCTCAGACAATAGCTGTGTAACTTTGAGTAAGTCACATTAACCTTAGCTATCTTATCTGTAAAATGGAGAAAAAATAGCATCTAGCTCACAGAATAGTTCAAAGGATCAAATGGGATAATACACGTAAAGCACCTGGCAAAACTTAGATCACCATATAAATGTTAGTTTATTATTATTCCTTTTGTGTCACCTGCAATTGTTTCCTCTTATACAGTGATTTCTATGATATATAGTCATGTAGTATCACTAGAATACTCTTATGAAAAGAAAGGGCTTTTACAACTA
This sequence comes from Bettongia penicillata ogilbyi, assembly GCA_023548195.1. Lineage (NCBI taxonomy): Eukaryota > Metazoa > Chordata > Mammalia > Diprotodontia > Potoroidae > Bettongia > Bettongia penicillata. The sequence continues at coordinate 20,204,103 of JAJHZJ010000292.1, read as the reverse complement.
AGGAGCAATTAGGGATAATTATAACACTGCAATTTTCCAAATTCAACAAAATCCAATTTCTCTCTCCTATTCATTATTTTCATACTCTCCAGACCCCAGGATTGTCATACAAAAAGTAACTATTACTACTACCTCTCAAGGAAAAAGGAAGAAGCAGAAGAGTTTACAGGAGGAAAACAGGAAGAGAAAGAAGGACAGAGTGAAAAAAAAAAAGGGGTGAGAAATTCAGAGAAATATGAAGATTATGGGAACTGTTGCAGAGCCAAAACCAGACACTAAAGATTACAAAACAAATGAAAAGAACACTAAGAGACTGAACTCTGAACTGAAAAACAAAAGATAATTTCCAGAACAGATAACGAATTATACTTCCCTGCTCTACACAGAGACAGGTAATCTATGAGAACAGAATGCTGCATACACTGTCACTCCATTTATTGCTTTTGCCGGGACAAAGAATGGGGAAATATAGGGATCACACATGTAAAAGGCATCAATAAAAATATTTTTTAAAAAGAAAAAAATGCATTATGGTAGCATATAATAGAAGCTAGCTTTTAAAAAATAATGGTTTCCTTTCTGTCAAAAGAGCAGATCTAATGGAAGCAATAAATGAACAGAATGAGAAAGAGTGAGATGGGCTGGATACAAACGAAAAGCTCTAGTTAGGCTGGTTGCTAAAAAATTTTTAAAAATCCTTCCACAAAATACAGGCTGGGGTTGCACTTCTAATTTTAATCAAAGGAAGAAAAGGCTACATCCAGTTTGGTAATGTTACACAGGTACTATTGAACCTACTGTTTCTCAGAGCTTCTAAGGAAGATACCTTCTCTGTCAATTCTAAGAAAAGCCTCAAGAGAATGTCTGAGCTAAGTCACTTTCTTTAGGACAGTTAAGTCAAACATCTTGTGTACCCAGGAATGAAGTATCAAAAGTAAAACTATTTTCCAAAACTATGCAGTTCAAAATTGAAAGCAGAGGAGTAGAGTTGTATCATTGAAAGGACATTACAACAAGGCCTCTGGTGACCTGGGTTCTTGTTTTACTTCTACCAGCAATTTACACAGAAACCTTGCAAAAATCTTCCCAACTTTAGTTTTGCCATCTGTAGAACGAGAAGACATAAACAGATGATCTCTAAGGTCCCGTATTCCAGCACTGAATCCTATGACCCAGATCTAAGGAACTATAAACACACTTTATCAGACTCTCTCACTTGCGTCATTAAATTCTACTTTGTATTCTGTATCCCCTAATGAATCATAAGCTCCTTGAGGTTAAGAACTGTCATTTTTCATCTTTATATCCCTATGACTTTTACTGAGTGCCTTGTATATTGCAGACTACCTCAATAAATGTTTGTTCAATTGATAATGGGATCAAAGAACACACAAATGCAAAGAACTTTATATATAATCTAGTTTATAATCTAGTCCAACCCCCTCATTTTATGGATAAGAAAAATAAGAACCAGAAACATTAGATGACTTTCAGACGGTCACGCAGGCAGAACATGGATCTATATTATATCATTTTTGTGTCAGTTGTGAACAGTCAGAACTAAATACAATAATGAGCTATTTATTTAGAAGGCCATATACTTGCCAGCTAATCAAAAATGTTTAAAAATCTACTCTCTCACAAAGAATGTTTCTACTGTTTTTACTGACTCTCCTGTGGTTTAGGCACACAGGACACTAGATCCAAATATACCCAACCATTCACTTCACTAGTGAAGACATCTACTGTATGTCACAAATTCATAAAAAAGCCACAAAAAAAAAAAAACTACACAAGAGGCAAAAAATGGCAGTCCTTCATTTGCCTCCCCTACAACCCATACTAGTAATTTTGTTTCGCAGCATTTTAGCAGGGATATTTAAATCAATTCTAATAATAATCCAAGAAACAATTATAAATAGTAATACACTAATCAGTGGTCTAATTACTAGTCTGGAGTTTTGGCTCCTAGTCTGACTTTCTTTAACTGCCTATTTGCTAGGGACAACCACTGTCCCTTCTGAGTTATTTTCCTCACCTGTGATTCCCTAAAGTCCCTTCCAATTCTGACATTCTGTGACTATGGTGGACATGTAGTTTTTATTAAATTGTTAAAACTTTTTAACAAAAAGTAATCTGATTCCCATCAATTGGGGAATGACTGAACAAGTTGTGGTATATGAATGTAATGGAATACTAATGTTCCATAAGAAATGATGAGCAGCTAATCACTATTGATTAGAGACACAAATCAAAACAACCACATCGCACCTATCAGATTGGCTAACATGATAAAACAGGAAGATGATTAACGCTGGAGAAGATGTGGGAGAGCTGGAAAACTAATTCATTGTTGGTAGAGCTGGGAGCTGATCTTGCCATTCTGGAGAGCAATTTGGAACTATGCCCAAAGGGCTACAAAAATCTGCATACCCTTTGACCCAGTAATATTGCTTCTGGGACTCTATCCCAAAGAGATCGTAGAAATGGGAAAGGGTCCCACATGTACAAAAATATTTATAGCAGCTCTCTTTATGGTGGCCAAAAATAGGAAATCAAGGCGATGCTCATCAGTTGGGGAATGTTTGAACAAGTTGTGGTATATGAATGTAATCGAATACTATTGTGCTATAAGAAATGATGAACAGGAAGCCTTCAGAGAGGCCTGGAAAGACTTATATAAACTGATTGCTGAGTGAAAGGAGCAGGACCAGGAGAACTCTGTACACAGCAACAACCACAGTGTTGTTGCACTTAGTACTTCACTGCAATGCAAGGACCTAAAAAATGCCTTCCACATCCAAAGAAAGAACTATGGAATTGGATCACAGATAGAAACAGACCATTTTCTTTTGTATTGTTTTATTTTGTTTTATGGTTTCTTCCATTCATTTTAATTCTTCTATGCAACATGTATTTAATAGGAGATTGTACGCTATCTCAGGGAGAGAGGGGGGAATAAGGGGGAGGGAAGAGGAAAAAAATCTAAGATATATATATGGAAGTGATTGCTGAACACTAAAAACAAATAAAATAATTTAATTTTTTAAAAAAATGGCAAGCGGGTAGATTTCAGAAAAACCTAGAACGATTTATATCAACGAATGCTGAGTGAAGTTAGCAGAACCAGAACACTGTGTACAGTAACAGCTACATTGTGAAATGACCAACTTTGACCGATACAGTTCTTCTCAGTAATGCAATGACCCAAGACAATTCCAAAAGACTCATGATGGAAAATGCTCTCCACATCCAGAGAAAGAACTAAGGAGTCTGAATGCAGAAGGAAGCAGACTATTTTCTCTTCTTTCTTGTTATTTTTTCCCTTTTGTTCTGATTCTTCTTTCACAACATGACAAATGTAGAAATATGTTTAATATGATTGTACATGCATAGCCTATATCAGATTGCATGTCTTCTTGGGGGAGTAGGAAAATTTAGAACTCAAAATCTTATAAAAGTGTATGCTGCAATTGAAATATAAAGTTCTTAAAAAGTAATCTGATTATTTCAATGCATGTCTCTAATCATCAAATTTTTTTAAAAAAAGGATAGCTACTATTAATAAAAAAAACAACAAAAACATTAGTATCTGCTTAATAATTGTGTACTAACGCAACCCCTTACATTTTTTAATAGTATCAAGAAATACTAGCAATAGTTATCAGACTTCACAAATTGGATCACTAGCAGTGACCTTTTTTTTGAATCACATCAACATGCAAAAAGAACGCTGAAGAGGAATACAATTTACCTGACATTATATAGACATAACCAATGTAACATAACCTGGGATAAGTCATTGCATCTTTCTGGGCATCAGGATTCTCATATGTAAAATGAAGTGCTGGACCCTACTACTTCAAAAATTTCTTCCAGTTCTTAGTCTATCAATTAGAAGCTTTCATGCACAAACACTGCTGTTCCATCCTCAATCCTTAAGAAAAGTTTTTGCTTATTAATAGTGCTTTGTTAAGTTTGTAAAAAATAACTAATTAACTTTTTGCTTCTTAGACTGAAAGACCCAAAACAATTTTATTTCACAAGTCCACAAAGTGAAGACATATTCATTTGACTGAAGGACAACATTTCCCTAAATTAGAAACATTTACCTAAAATGAAGTCTTTCTAGTTCAACAAATATTTATTACACACTTACTATGTATGCCTAGCACTGGGCTCTTCCGGGGGATAACAGACAAATGAAGAGATAGCTCCTGCATTCATAGAGCTTATTACATTCTACTAAAATGTATCTATGTGGAGCTCCCTACTTTAATTATTTCTTCCTTCCCTCAAACTTTAAAGTCAAGACTGATAAAATATTTAAAGTAAAAGGCAGAGAAATTATCCAACAGCATGTATAGTCCAACCTGCTTACAGAGAACATCCACTATTTTACCTGTGATCTTTTTAACAGAGGGCTTTCAAGTGACATTGTTCTCTTCTGGTTCTCCTGTCTGACCACTCCTCCTCAGGCTCCCCTTGGTAATATACATTTATCCACACACTCACAGATGAGGTAGCTGCTATTATAATCCCCATTTTACAGATAAGAAAAGTGAGGGTTAAAGGACTTACCCAGACTCACACAAGTAGTAAATGTTGGCCAGGATTTGAACTCAGGTCTTCTTGACTCCAGATCCAGCATGCTCAGTATCCACTATGTCTGTCCCCATCTCAACTTCAACATATACAAACTGAACATGTTATCTATCTCCCAAAACTCTGCCCTCTTCTGAATTTTCCTATTTCTATCAAAGGCATGCCACCACTTCCAGTCCCCCAGATCTATAATCTCAACATTATCCTGAACTTCTCACTCTGTCACCCCCAGTTGCTACTTCTTGCCAATTCTAGCTTTACCCCATCTCTCTGATCCCTTCTTTCTAATTACACAACTATCTCTCATCTAGACTATTGCAAACAGCCTTTTAATTGGTCACTTTACCTCAAGTCTCAATACTCCAGTGTATCTTACAACTGCTGCCAAAGTGGTTTTCCTTAAGTGGAGATACAACAATGTGACTCCCCTACTCAATCAATTTTGGTGGCTTCCTACTGCCTCTGAAATAAAATAACACTTCTCTATTAAAGATATTTTCAAGTCCTACATAATCTGACCCCAACATATTTTTCTAGTTTCACAAGACTGCCCCTCCCATCATCTGGCATCTGGCCAAAATATCCTTCTTTGTCACACCAGGCACTCTATCATCTCCTGGCTTTGCTCTTACTTACCTTTGCTTCAGAGTCCCACCCTTCCTTTATTAACATCTTATACATAAAGCCTTTTCTGATCCCAATTGCAAATGTCTTTCCTCCTAAGTTACTTTTTATTTATACTTATTCACTTTATATTTATGATGTATATAGATCTATATGTATGTTTTCTTGCCATTAAAATGTAATAAACTCCTTGGAATTAGGGAACATTTCATACTTTGTACTTCTATCCCAGAACCTAGCACACAGCTTGGCACATGGCAGGCACAATAAACATTAATTATTTATTGGCTGTTTGAATATCTGCTTGAGTACCTACATTACCTAAAATCTACAAACCCTGTAAGAAGTCCATTCAACAAGTATTTTTTTGATGCTTATGAGTACATAAAGCAGAAATCTCTTAAAGAGATTTCCTTGAAATATATTATCTCATTTCAAAAACCTTTTACAGTATTTCACATTACCATACATGATGACAATGTCATTCAATTTCACATGAAACAAACCTCCCCCCCCCCCCCCACTTTGCCTTTTATATTGTTTCAATGCACATATGTATTTTGGACGAGAATTATGAGAACACTTCAGAAAAATCCTATTTCAGGTTGTCATCTCTTCTTAATTGAATTTCAATCCCACAACACTTATTACGTGCATAGGTACTGTTGGGCCTGGAGTCAAGACGACTCATCTTCCTGAGTTCAAATCCAGCCTCAGACACTTGCTAGCTGTGTGAGCCTGGGCAAGTCACTTAACTGTTTGCCTCACTTTTCTCCTCAGTAAAATGAGCTGGAGAAGGAAATGGCAAACTATATCAGTATCTTTGCCAAGAAAGTCCCAAATGAGGTTTATGAAGTCAGGCTTAACTGAAATGACTTAACAACAATTCTTTGTGCTAGGTGACTGGAATACAAAGCTTGTAAAAGTTGGTCATTGTCATCAAAGAGTTTACTGTCTAATTACTATCTAATACCTGTTGGTGAAGGGCTGGAGTGGGGAAGGAAAGCATGACATTCCATAAGCCCAAATAAGCAGAATAAAGAAAAATTGTCATGGGGGGCAAAGGAGAACCAGAAGTACTGAGAAATGTAAGGAAGTAAAGATAACTTTCAAATGGGGGAGTGTGCAATCAAGGAAGACTGTGGAGGACGCAGTATCTGAGAGAAACTTTGAAAGACTTTCAAGAGACAGAGATGGGAGAGAGGAGAAATCTATTCTAAGCAGAAGTTCTTAATATTTTTTGCACCATTTTTAAACTTGTAATTGAAGGAAATGCTAAATATCAGCTGAAAGCTAGTAACATTAAAGATTTATTTTTTTCCTATTCAAGTTCACAGACCCCCAAAATCTATCTGTGGACTCCAACTCAGGAACCCCTAATTGAAAGCATGGGAAATGGGGTGAACATAAGCATAGAGACAAGCAAGAATGTGAGAACAGTAGAATGGAAAGCATCCAGACAATAAGAATTCTAGGTACACTAAAATCAATGAATTATGCTGGTGACCCTGTTCATGGAAGCCATTTTAGGGCTCCTAAACCAGTGTTACCATAGGGTTCCAGAAAATGGGGATTTTTCCATGTTATTCTCCACATTTTCTGAATATTTGATAGAGCCAATTCCTTTGTATGGCAATGTTGTCAACAAAAGTGTGTAATTAGTGAAATCATAAAAGCTTCCTAACTGGTCTTCCTGTTTTCACAATTCCCTCTCTAATCCATTCTTTGTAAGGCTACCCAAAAAGTCTTCCTAATTCACTTCGCTGTACTAACGAAAAACCCTTCAGAGCCTGAACAAAGTAAAAATAATCTTCTGATCCTGGAAGCCAGCACCCATCAGGCCCTGGCTCCAATGAACCTTTTCAGTCTCATCTCTTATCTCTCTTACTCCTCTTCACATACTCTACATTCTAATTAAACTGAACTACTTGGAATTTCCTATTTTTATCCCATCTTTTACGTCTGGGCTTTACTTACAGTCCTTCACAGAGAATTCCCCCATACCTCTAGCTTTAAGTCATTCCTTAAATGCTCGTCAGGTGCCAGCTCCTTCATGAAGCTTTGCTGATCATTCTCCTACCCCCTCTCATCTTCTGGAATCATGCTTTCTCTTCAAAGTACCACAGCTTCTCAAGTAAACCAGCCCCAGCATATAGTAGGCATTAAAAAAAAAAGTTCACCGAATTGGTATTTCTTTACAGAAAAGACAAGCAGTTCCATGATCAATTTTAAAATCAATCAACTAACACTTATTAAATGCTTACTACGTGTCAGGCATCGTGCTAAGCCCTGCAGATTCAAAGGCAGGCAAAAAAAAAATAGCCCTGATCTCAAGAACTTTACAATATAAAACACATATATTAATCTACACAGATCTCTCAACATCATATATTTTAAAAAGAGAAGTGTAAATTTAAAGAGAGGTCATGATTCCACTACTAAGAATATTATTTCCAAGATAAGAAGAAAGCCTTCATATTATCTCAAAACATCAAGGTAGTATTTTCTGCAATGGCAAAGAATTGCAAACGATGCAGACACTCAGAAATGATGAATATGATGAATACAAAGAAGCACAGACTTACATAAGCTCATACAGAATCAAGTAAGCAGACACAGGAAAACAATATATACCATGAGTACAACCACAAAACAACCAAAAGTGAATGCTGTGAAATTACAAAGAACAAGGACGGCCCTAGAAAAGAGATGTGAACAGAGATACGAAGGTGGTTTTCTGTAAGTATGGAACACTGTATATATTTTTACATTTTTTCCAATCTGTTGATCTGTTTTGTTAATTTTTATCCTTTTTTCCCCCTTTTCTTCTAAAAGTATAATTTGTTGGAGGGCGGAGCCAAGATGGCGGAGTAGAAGGACGCACATTTACGAGCTCCGAGCCCACAACTCATGGAATTGAGGTAAAAGGAGATCCCCATAAATTCTGAATCTCTGCAGGGGGTGCATAAACATAGGGGAAGAGATTTCCGTTCCACTGAACCCTGGAGAGCCGTCCCCGGGGTGCGATGGGAAAGTGGACCCCACCCCCACCCCTGGCCGCGGCCCCAGAGAAGCTGACCCAAGCAGACTTCAGAGAGGAAAGCTCCGGGGGAAGCTCCGGCAGCCGGGAAAGTCCCTCCGCCCACAGAAGCTACAGGTCAGTAAGAAAGAAAGCTGCGATAGGGGAGGGGAGCGGAGCGTCTCTGTGACTTGGGCCCCCTCGGGAGGAAGCGGCTGCGGAAGAGACGGGGGCAGGAAGCGGCGGAGGCAGAGGCGTGGGCAGGCGGCTGAGGCGGCAACGGCCCGGGACTCAGGAATCCCCCAGCAGCAGGTAGGATCTTCAATACTGAAGGTCTTTCCAACCTGAGGGAGCCGAGTAGGGGAGACGGCCCTGCCCCCACCCTGCTCTACTGCTGAACGCCTCTGAATAAAACCCGCAAGGGAGCTGAGCACAGCAGGCGGGGCCCCCCACCCCGCCCCAACCCGCTCCGTTCCTGAAAGTCTCTGCAGAAAGCCCCTGAGGGCCCAAGCTTAGGAGGCGGCCCTGCCCCCACCCCTGCGCCAGAATTAAAGCTTGCTGCGGGAAAGCGCATTTGAATCTCAGAGGCCAAGCACTAGCTGGGCGGATCCAGGCGGGGGTGGAGAGGAATCTCAGAAGTCAAGTAACTGGCTGGGAAAATGTCTAGAAAGGGGAAGAAAAATAAGACTTTAGAAAGTTTTTTCCAACAAATGCAAATGATCCCGACCTTCGGATCTGATGGGGAGGACGAGAACGTATTTTTCCCAACAGGGAAAGATGTGGAGGGCGGGGCCTCAGTACCCCAGACACCCCAGGGGGGTGTTGGGTGGGCTCAGGCCTTGGAAGAGCTTAAAAAGGATTTTGAAAAGCAAGTTAGACAGGTGGAGGAAAGACTGGGAAGAGAAATGACAAAGATGCAAGAAGAGTATGAAAAAAAGGTCAATATCTTGGTAAAGGAGACCCAAAAAAATGCTGAGGAAATTAACACCTTGAAAAATAGGCTCACTCAATTGGCAAAAGAAGTTCAAAAAGCCAATGAGGAGAAGAATGCATTCAAAAGCAGAATGAGCCAAATGGAAAAAGAGGCTCAAAAGCTCACTGAAGAAAATAGTTCTCTCAAAATTAGAATGGAACAGATGGAGTCTAATGACTTTATGAGAAACCAAGAAATCACCAAACAAAACCAAAAGAACGATAAAATGGAAGAGAATGTGAAATATCTCATGGGAAAAACAACTGACCTGGAAAATAGATCAAGGAGAGACAACTTAAAAATTATGGGACTACCTGAAAGCCATGATCAAAAAAAGAGCCTAGACATCGTCTTGCATGAAATTATCAAGGAAAACTGCCCTGACATTCTAGAACCAGAGGGCAAAATAAGTATTGAAAGAATCCATCGATCACCACCTGAAAGAGATCCAAAAAGAGAAACTCCTAGGAACATTGTGGCCAAATTCCAGAACTCCCAGCTCAAGGAAAAAATCTTGCAAGCAGCTAGAAAGAAACAATTCCAGTACTGTGGAAATACAATCAGGATAACCCAAGATCTAGCAGCTTCTACATTAAGGGATCGAAGGGCGTGGAATAGGATATTCCAGAAGGCAAAGGAACTAGGACTCAAACCAAGAATCACCTACCCAGCTAAACTGAGTATAATACTTCAAGGGAAAATATGGTCTTTCAATGAAACAGAGGACTTTCAATCATTCTTAATGAAAAGACCAGAGCTGAAAAGAAAATTTGACTTTCAAACACAAGAATGAGAGGAAGCATGCAAAAGTAAACAGCAAGGAGAAGTATTAAGGGACTTACCAGAAATGAACTGTTTGCATTCATACAGGGAAGGACAATATTTCTAACTCTTAAAACTTTTCAGTATCTGGGTGGTTGGTGGGACCACACATACACACATGCATTCACATGCAGAGACAGAGAGCACAGATTGAACTGAATAGGATGGGACCATACCTTAAAAGAAATTAAGGTAAATGGTGAGAGAGAAATGTAGTGAGAGAAAAGAGGGGGAAATGGAAGGGGGTAACTATATGTCATTTAAGAGGCAAGTAGGAGATGTTTTTAGTGGAGGGAAAAAGAGGAGAGCTGAGGAAAAAAAACAAACAAACAAACAAACAAAAGTTTACCCTCATCACATTTGACTAAACGAAGGAGTGAAATGCACACTCATTTTGGTATGAAAACCTATCTTACAGTATAAGAAAGCGGGGGAGAAGGAGATATTGGGGGGGGGATGATGGAAGGGAGGGCAAAGGGAGGAAGGAGTAATTGAAAGTCAACACTTGGGGAGGGACAGGATCAAAGGACAGAAGAGAAACAATGAGGGGCAGGTTAGGAGGGATGGCAATTCAGTTAGTCTTACACAACACGACTATCAGGAAGGTCATTTGCAAAGCTACACAGATATGGCCTATAATGAATTGCCTGCCGTACCAAAGGGAATAGGTGGGGAGGGAGGGATGGGGAGAATTTGGAACTCAAAGTTTTAGGAACAATTGTTTAGTATTGTTGTTGCAACTAGGAAAGAAGACATACAGTTAATGAGGAATAGAAAGTCACCTGGCCCTACAGGAGAAAAGAGAAGATAGAGACAAGGGAAGGGAGGGATGACAGAAGAGAGGACAGATTGGAGATAGGGAAAATTAGATTGCTTGGGGTATTGGGGTGGGGGGAGGGGAGAAAAGGGGAGAAAATTTGGAACCCAAAAATTTGTGAAAATGAATGTAAAAAGCTAAATAAATAAATAAATTAGAAAAAAAAAAGTATAATTTGTTACATAGGAAGAGAATAAGTATTTATTAAGTGTATATACACTCTGTGCTAGGCAGTTATCTCATTTGATTCTCATAACAATCCTGGGAGGTTAATGCTATTATTGTCCCCATTTTACAGGTGAGGAAACTGAAGCAAACAGAGGTTAAGTGACTTGCTCTGGGTCATGGAACTAGTAAGTGTCTGACACCCAATTTAAACTCCAGTTTTCCTAACTCCAGACCCAGTCCTCTACCTAACTGGCTCTCTTGGTTGGAAGGGGGAAAGAAGAGGAACACTGGAGAAATTTAGATGATATAAATACATGATATCAATAACAGAAACAATTTTTTTACAAGGTAGCACGGTGAAAATGACTCTTGAATAAGACGTTAAAGAAATAAGGTCTCAATATTATAATTATGTTCTTCAACAGCACTGCAAGATTATAAGCATACATCAAAGCCCAATTAACAGACAAAGGACAAGGAATATTTCAGGAGTGATAAATATCAGATTCTCCAGCTAACAGAAACTGAGGCAGGACTCTCCTAAGTAGGCAGTCCCAAACTGGCCTGAGCAGTTAGTATTCAAGCAAGACAAATAATCAAGGATGCTCTAAACCTGGGTGATCCTGTTCATCACTCTTTTTACAAGATAAAAACCGGAACTCCCCGTGGTTAAGTAGGTTAATATGCTCCAATAAACTGAAACTTGAAGTAATATAAATACATTCTGTTTTATGGCATCTATAAACCAGAGGACAGGAAGACAAAGCAAAATATCAACAAACATTAAAAATGCTTCGTTTCTACAGCCTATCTCCTTTGCTGAAATAATTTCAATCAGGTAACACCAGTGACTTGTTTCCTGTAAGTGTGCTCTGTTACCAAGAATTCCAACTCTGAACAGTAGTGCTGTGAGTTAATATACACATTAAAAGTCTCTCATTCTCCAGATCTGGACATTCACCCCAAAGCAGGTAGTAGCTTTAAAAACAAAAATTGTGTATTTCCCACCTTATTATCTAATTTTATTCATGTTTCTCTATTATATCAGGGTGAGAGAACAGCAGCCAGGTGAGTCCAGTAACTTGGCATAACCTTAGGGGGAAATAGCTGCAAAATCAAGATTTCCAAACTGAGGTATCTGCCATATTGCAACACCTGTCACATACAACTTCAACCATTTGCCCTTTATTTTTCATTTCCTCTACTTAGATAGTGCTCCCTGCATCCACTTTAAAGCTAGAACTATGGACCTAAAAACCAACATTCCAGCTGTTTCAAAGTTTTGGGTTTTTTTGGGGGGGGGGGGTTGTTTTTTATTTTAGTAGCAACATCTCAAGAGTTCATAGTACTAGAAAAACTGGCCAGAATGGAATCCTAAAAAAGAAATGCCTATTCAGTGTAAGACAACAGGCACCTTCAAAAGTCTAGGCAGATTTAACTCACATACGTCAGCATTCTTCCCTATTGCTAAGTGGAAAAAACTGGATATTTCTTCTGCTCAGTAAGCACCCAGGATTCTGTAAAAAATGTTATTTATAACAATGTATAGAGATTCACTCACTGTTAGGGCAGCTCCTAGAACTAACGTACCATCATAGTAGATATGTTATTTGGTTAAGTTAAGGTTTCCCATACTCATATGGCTTATATAAATAGATCAATAAAATTTATCTATACAGTGCCCTTAACTGCTAGTGTCAGGAGGACCACAGTATAGGTTAGCCCCAGGACAAGGGAGAAGGGGAGAAATCAGAGCATTTTGGAGCAATATAAGAGATATTGTCAATTCTCCTACCCCCAAATTTATATACAAACATATTTGTGCAAGGCTTATGCACATATACTTACACATATAGTGTCCAGACATGAAATTGCATGTGTATTTCCTGTCTGTTCTATATATATACATATGTATAAGTGTGGTACAGTGGAAATACTTCTACATTTGAAATCAAGAGGATCTAGTTTCCAATGGTAGTTCAATTCAGTATCTGTGTGACCATGGACAAGTTACAACCTTACTGAGCTTCAGTTTCCTCATCTGTCAAATGACTAGGTAGGGTTAGATGACCTCTAGAGTCTCTTAGAGCTCTAAACTGAAGAACCTATTCTATACTACCTATTCCTGCTTTAAACTGATGAACTTCTTCTAAACTATCTATCACTATAGAAAAGAAAATACTGCTAGCATCACAGAATTCCTATTTACATCCACAAACACCACAGTTTCACAGGAAAAACGTTTCAACAAACAGTTAAGTTACGGTGAACTTATTACTTGTCTAGATCATGTCTTATAACTCACTACCAGACCATTATGAAGTGTAATACCATGTAAGCAACCAATATACACCACAAATTCCCAAAATCTAGATAACTTATTATCAGAGGAATACCAGAAAGTACAAAGTTGGAATCCAAATTAATACCACAAGGGCATAAATAATGCTTAATGACAATTCCATACAAACATTTGTACTAAATATCCTCTACTAAGTAACCATTTTCTAAAACTGCTCTCAAAACGTTATCAATATAATGGAACAATAATGGAACATTATGTAATATATATTTTCAAATATATTTGAAATATCATTTCAAAGAACCAATTACTACTTTGAACTGAAGCACCTTTGTTACTTAACATTGCTTATACTGAGTCTACACAAAATGACACATTACTTGCTTGGTGATCAGAACTATAAAGTTTTTAAAGATCCTTAAAAACTACAAATGAACCTTAACAAAGTCTCTTTCACTAAACCTGCACTTTTTACTCAGGCAGGTAACTAGTTTTAAGACTATAATTTTCCCCTACTCAGGCAACATGAGCCTCTACATCCTAGAAGAAAAAATGGTTGATGACAGCTTCAAATTGTAGCAAAAACCAAAATGTTTTCCAACTTGCCTAGTAAAATGGACATTTCTTAGGTGTTCTGAAATCTTTTGAAGAAGGGAAGCTACGAGTGGTGGACTAAATTAAGAGTGGGAGGCCAGACACCCGAGCAGCTGGAGGTGCCTCTCCCATTCTGAACATCTGGAATAAGCCCTCCCCCCCACCAGTCTGCGGGGATTTTCTGCACGCCTCCCCGGACGAAACGAGGCGGAGAAGGCGTGCAAGGAAAGCGCTCCCCATCCAGGCCCTTCCCGGGTGAGCCCCGGCCCACTCCTACAACTTCTGCGTCCTGCCTGTCCTGCTCGGCCCGGGCAGGCGCCTATGGCAGGAGGATCGGGGAGAACCAGGAAATGCAAAGGGCGGCCAGGCAGGCTCGCTGGGCTCGTCTAAGTTAGGAAAGGAGGGGAGGTGCGCTGGGCGATCCCTAAGGTCATTTCCTGCGCTAAGGTTCCGCGATCCCGAGTCTCTGGCAGCCCCCGGGCCTCGGCTGCCACCTTCACTCGCAGGCTGCCCTCTAAGGTCTCCTTGCGCTTCATGAATTGATGAAAGGCCGGAGGGCACCGGGCCAGGAGGACGGGGGAGGGGGCGGGGCAGGCCGGCGGACACCGGGACGACAAGGGGAAAAGTGCCGAGCGGAGAAGCGCTCCTGGCGAGGTCAGAGCGGCCAGCTGTAGGCGGACTTTACCGTAGGGCAAGGACTCCGTACGGGCACGGACACCTAGGAGCGGGTCCTCACGGGCTGCAGGACAGGGAAGGCTACCGGCCCGGGGGCCGGGGGAGGGGACGAGGCCGGGAAGGAAGGGACAGACCCGGAGGGAAGAAGCTGGGGGGCGGCTGAGGTCGGGACAGGAGAGGGTGGGGGAGGGGAGAAAGGGCCGGGAGCGGAGCGCCAGGAGGGGGAGCGAAGCGAGGGCGCGGGTCCCAGGAGGAGGAGGGGGCTCTGCCCCGGAGCCCCGCGGGGAGGGCGGGCAGCGGCTCACCGAGCGCCACCTGGCAGGCTCTGCGCAGCTGGGAGTGCTGGGGCCGCTTCACCTCCTTGTCGGCCAGGATCTTCTCCAGAGCCCGGGACACGAACATGCTCTTGGTCTGGCTCTCCTGCATGGCCGGGGTCGGGGAGGGGCTCCACCAGCGGAGACGCGGAGCAGGAAGGGGGATCCCGGGGCTCCGGGGCGGGCGCAGGCTGCCAACGCCGCCGCCGCCCCCCCGTCAGGAAGCGACACCGCGGCCCCACGGCGCCGCCATGTTGGATCCAGTCACGTGACGGCGACGCACCGCGCCCCCTCCCCTCGCCCGCTCCCTCCGCCTCGTGGACGCCCCAGCCCCGCCTCCCGCCGGGAGGGGAGGAGGGAAGAGGGCCCCGGCCTTTTAAATCACCGAGGACGCTGGCACGCCCTTCAGTTCTGCGCTTCCGGGGCCGCGGGGGTAGCTTGCGCAGCTGCTGCGGCCCACGCTCCGTCGTCGTTCTACCGACGGGAGATTAAGGGACGTGTCCGAGGGCACAGAGGTCATCGGGTCATGGATTTAGACCCGGAAGAACCTTAGCAGCCCGGATGGTTCAGTCTAGTCCACAGACCTTTGTGAAAAGCTTGCTGTGCGCCAGGCGCTCACCTGGGGGCGGGGGGCGGGAGCCGGGAGCCGGGAGCCGGGAGCCGGGAGCCCGGAGCCCGCCCCTGCCTTCCAGGCGCTACCTGCCAGCCACGTAAAGGAAGTCCGAAAGATTTAGATGGTCAGCCAGACTGCTTGAGGGATTTGCCGGGGGTCCCCAAAGCCACAGGGTCACAGACGGAGACCGGAAAGGCACGTCCCAGTTTCCATATGTTACAGACTGAATGTCCAGGGTCACGCAGCTATGGTCTAAGGAAGGGAGGCAGACAGAGCCAGGGTTCAAGTCCCACTCCGACTCCAGTCAGCCAGTCCTACGTTCTCCGGGACCCCCTTTGGGGTTTTCTTGGCAGAGACACTGGGGTGGTTTGCCGCTTCCTTCTCCAGCTCATTTTACAGATGAGGAAACTGAGGCAAACAGGGCTAAGTGACTTGCCCAGGGTCACCCAGCTAGGAAGCGTCTGAGGCTGGGATTTAAGCCTTGGTCCTCCTGACTCCAGAGCTAGTTCCCTATCCACTGTGGCACCTAGCTGCCCCCAGCTCTACGATGATCAATATCATAGAGTATTTATTAAATGCCTCTGCACCAGGAACTATGTGCCCTTCAAAGATACAGCGAAAAAACATGGAACCTCATATGTGAAGGACAGTAAATAAGCCGTCTTGGCTAGATTCCAGAGTGCCTGAAGGATAACAGTATTTACCAAGCCTGGGAGTAGTGCCTCTCACAACAATTGCCTTTCCTCATTTTCCCCACAGTCCTGTGAGGGGGGTGAGACAGGTATTATTAAACCCTTTTGTACAGATGAGAAATTGAGGCTAAGAGAGCAAAACAGACTTTGCCACAAATTGAGTGAGGGATACCGGCCTCCAGATTTTCAAGTCACTGCTGTGTCCCCTGTACTATGCTATCTATCAAAAGAAAAAAAAATTCTTTTCCCTTTTTCTTCCGCTTCTGCCCTATACACACAATGGTATACTAGAGCCAGCTCATAACTTTCTCCTAAGAGCCAATTGTTACATTTTCAGTATGAGCATTTATATACTTCAGAGAGCCACAAACCCTATGAATCAGGGCTTGATTTATTATTTTGCTGATTGTTTACACTTAATAAAATGACGGGGAAGATGTTAATAGAGCTTAAATTTTAAAATATGTTGTGCTTACATTTTGGGGGGAAAGCTGGTTGTTAAACATTTGCCATCACACCCTAACATACACATGTATACATTCATATAAGCCCTGTGATGTCCAGTCCGCAAATGTGATATCACAAGTGTGATATTATACAAGCTTTGATGATTCTCCCTCATCCTCCTGACCCTCTTGGATAAGCATATCCTCTGCTAAATTAAGTCATTTTAGGAAACAATGACATATAAGAATGGTCAGAAGATAACATTATGGCCCTGATGTTCTGGGCAAACTTACCAGTTAACTAATGGCAGGTGTTATTAACATATCAATATGACAAGAGTGTTTGTACATGAATCATCTCATTTGATTCTCATTAGAACCATGTGAGGCAGGCAGACCATTTGGCATGTTTCATATAGACGTCTATTTAGCTGTCTCACCTGATAGAATAAAAGCCCTTGAGGATGGGGGACTGTCTTATTTTTGTTTTGTGTCCTCTACCCTGAGCCCTGTGCTCACTGATGAGCTATTGATAAGTCCCCTTGAGACAGAGGAGACAAGGTTGGGGGAGGGGAGGGAGTTGGGAATGATTTGCTTAAGGTCCCTAGTGTGGTTAACCAAAGAATCAGGATTAAAAGCCAGATTTTCTGACACCGACTCCTGTACTCTTTCCCATGTGCTATAACTGCTTCCTTTTTGAAGAGTATTAATGACATCACAGGGTGGTGTCTTGAATTGCCCATGAATTGAACTGAAGTAAGGCAAGCTCCTCAGAGACCTCAGCCTCACTTTCTCTTCCAGAGTCATGCAAGTCCAGTGGCAGGACAAAAGTCAGAACCTCTGTTGATGGCTAAGGATGCAGTGGATGACTTTGGTGTCTCAATGTCTGATCAAGCTCTAAGCACTCCACAGAACTTGCTTCCGTCACCTTCTTAGCCGCTAGAACAAACTTCTCATTCACCCATTCTAATGGGGGGAGTGTTCACCTCCTTGGGGTAGACACCCGCTAACTCATGATAGACACCCCTCTAAATCACCAATAGGTCTGAAGCCTGTCAACCTGGCTGAGCCCATCTGCCCTAGACAATTTACCAATGTATGGCTGCTGCACATGGTACACCTTGAAGCCATAGACAACAGTTACATGGAATGTGGACTTCACAGATGGATGAACAGCTCTGAAAAGGGCTTAGCAAGTCCTCACGACAGAAGTGCTAATCCTCCTGAATATCCCACATTCCCTCCTAAAAATGTAGGTAAGGAAGGAACCACCTGATGAAACCCTGCAGGAGTGACTCTTCCCTTAGCATGACTCTCCAGGTACTTTCAGGAGCTGTGAGCAGCAAGTTCACTTTCACTCTACCTGGCTGACTCAGCTACCTCTTTACCTGGTCATACATGGTCTTGATGCATCTTTCTAAGTCATGCAATTTACCAGTTCATGGATCATCAGCCATAGTAACTCTTTGGCAATTATGGTGTTCCCACTCTGAGGTACTACTCCATACATGTCAGATTGGTTAAAGTGACAGAAAAGGAAATGGTAAATGCTGGAGGGGATGTAGAAAAAAAGACACTGATACAGCCCTGGAGAAGTGTAAACTGACCCCACTAGTCTAGAGAACAATTTGCAACTATGCCCAAAGGAATATAAAACTGTGCATACTTTTTGACCCAGTAATATCACTACTAGGTCTGTACCCCAGAGAGATCAAAGAGAAATGGAGAAGATCTATATTTACAAAATTGTTTATAGCACCTCTTTGTGTAGTGGCAAAGAATTGGAAATCAAGGGGATGCCCATCATTTGAGGAATAGCTGAACAAGTTGTGGATTTTTTTTTATTTTGATGAAATACAATTGTAGTGTAAAAAATGCCAAGCAGAATAGTTCCAAAGAAATCTGGGGAAAATTATATGCACTGAGCAGAACGAGAAGACCATTGTCCACAATAAGAGCAATATTGTAAGATTTGAAGACTTAGCCACTCTAATCAATACAATAATCCAAGACAATTCTAAATGGAAAAAATGCTATGTACTTCCAAATAAGAGAACTGATGAACTCTGAGTGAAGATTGAAGCATACTTTTTTCACTTTATTCTTCTTGCTTTAATTTCTTTTTTGCAACATGGTTAATGTGGAAATATGTTTTGCATGACATCAGTATAATTGATATCATACTGCTAGCCTTCTCAATAGGGAGAGGAGGACTGGAGAGAGGGAAAGAATTTGAACTTCAAAGGTAAAAAAGTTAAAAATAAATATTTCTTAAAAGAAAGTATGGTGTCCCATGATTCAGCTCTCTAGTCTATAGCATTGTTAGGATTTAGCATTGTGTTGATGTCAAAGGAATGAGCTTTTGTGGTAGCCAAATACCTGGGATCATTGAAAGCACTTGACAGTTCCCTAAATCAAATCCAACTTAATTTTCTCTATTCATTCTATTCTGGACTCAGTTCATTGTCTAACTCTAGTGCCTACACAAGGTATACAGGATGTCTCAGAACTCTTAGTGCAGTTTTAGGCTACTAAAGCTTATGGTCCTTAAAATAGTTTTAAGCTATTTAGAGCTATTAAAGCTTAAAACTGCCCTAAGACTTTTGGGAAAAGTTGTATATGCTGATAAAATAACAGGCTTCCCTCCATCTGAATGTTAATTACAACAATGATAACGTGTTTTTTGTCTACTTCGTTTTTTTTCTGTGTGAACAGTTAATCCTGTCTATTGAGTGACTATGGATTTAATTAAGAAGGGGCAGTGTAGCCCATGTGTAATCACCTGTTAGTAGGACCATGGAGAGAGTCTCACCACGAACAAGAATTCACTCCTCTGCTTGAAAACCCTAATTTATTTGGACCTCAATTCCTTCATTTTTAAAATGATGGGGTTCCTTTCGATTCTAAATTATCAGCCTATGATCCTATGAGTGTATGTGTCCCTTTTTCATTCCTCACTTAATGTTTATACTCAGTGGATTAGTGAATAGTTATCTATGGTCATTTTTTGTTACAGAATCTTTTGTGACTTTTTTGTTCTACCAAGTCAAATGGTTTCGAAATCTTTTAAAGAAAATAAAACAAGAGATGTTATACCCTCAGCAGCTTTCAATTACTTGTGTGATGGAAGAAGTTGCCTTCTGTGAAAAAGGATCCAAGAAAGACTCTGCCTGCTCTCATGTTTTCATTAAAGAGAACTTCAGGGTGTACATAGACTATTCTCGTAAAGATTTTATAGAGATGACAGTGGTCTAGTGTCTCTCATTGCTAACATCTTTAAGTACTTTTTTAGCAGCAAAAAAGTATCACTGTCCTGGATTACTCACTTAACTTCTGTCTGTCATGGTTTCCTCACCTGAAAAATGGGGATAATAATAGCACCTACCTCTCAGAATTACTGTGAGGGTAAAATGAGATAATATCTGTAGAGTTCTTTGTAAAGCTTAAAGTGATATGTCTGTGTTCCCTTCTGAGAATTCATCTCCTTTCTTTGTAGTTTTAAAAGTTTTGTGGTTGTTTTTTTTCTTTTTCATTTTCTTATTTTGGCCTCACTAATTCCACCTACCACCAAATGAAACACAAAGCCTTGACTTTAGTTGAGTCAAAAAAAAGAAAGAAAATGACCCTTTTAGATCTGTTTGGAAAATACAGCAACTCTTTCTACATCTTTAATCCATCACCATTATATATAGATTGTTACTGGGATTGTATGTTTATTTTCCTCCTTATTTCTCCTCACAAATCTGGGGGTGAGAGAGGGAGAGATGAAGGAAAATAGGATCTTCCTTCCAGGGAAGCACATATGCAAAGTGGAACTCTAGACTGAGTCTTGCTCCTTTCACCAACCATGGCAGCTGGTTTGGCCAAGTCTTTTCTTCAGCTCCCTTTGACCAGCCCCAGTCCACTTCTGTGCGAACTGATTTTCACCTTCACTCTCTTCTCTTTTATCTGTACTCTACCACGAAGTTTCAGCCTCTCTTGTTTTCCCTACTTTTGATTGTATCATGGTAGGGATATCTTCCCCCCCATCTCCCCAAGTTCCTTGCTGAGCTGGAACTGTATGTGGCCACATCTCCTCCTCCTTCTTCTCTTTCTCCGTGTCTTCTCAATGGAAGCTTTTCCAAGGCCATTATCACACAAGTAATTGAAAGCTGCTGAGGGTATAACATCTCTTGTTTTATTTTCTTTAAAAGATTTCGAAACCATTTGACTTGGTAGAACAAAAAAGTTACAAAAGATTCTGTAACAAAAATGACCATAGATAACTATTCACTAATCCACTGAGTATAAACATTAAGTGAGGAATGAAAAAGGGACACATACACTCATAGGATCATAGGCTGATAATTTAGAATCGAAAGGAACCCCATCATTTTAAAAATGAAGGTACCTTGCCATTCTAGAGAGAGCTAAGAAAAAGAAGGTATCAATGAAGGTACCTTGCCATTCTAGAGAGAGCTAAGAAAAAGAGAAAATAAATGTTTAACTGAAAAAAATGGTTTTTAGTATTATTTACCAAGAAAAATGCTTACTCCTGACTCTCCCAGACTTTCTCTAAAATTTCACAGAAACCTCTTCACCTTGGAAGCTCATTCTACTCCTGCACTTTAGGTATACTTTCTCCACGAAGCCTTCCCTCTCAGCCTGTTTTTTCACCTGTATAATGAAGGGATTAGACTTGTTGATCTCTAAGCTTACATTCAGTTCTATGTCTATGATCCTAGTAGGATGGGGTAAGTGCAAACAGAAAGCTCAGACAAAGGGCTATGAGAAATTTATGGAGAAAGAAATCACTTTCAACTTTGGAAATCAGGGAAGTCTTCATAGAAGTACAGCTTGAGTTCAGCTTTGAAGGAAAAGGATTTCAACCTGTACAGCTCTATTAATCAATCAACCCATGAGTATTTAATAGGTGCCTTCTATGTGCTGGGTTTTGGTGATACCAAGACAAAAATCAAACAGCCCTTGTCTTCAAGGAGCTTACATTCAGTTGATGGGGACAACATGCACATAGATAGGAATATATAAAAGTAAGACAAGGTAATTTTTTTTTGTGGGGGAGGGCTCTTGGAATTGTGAAAGATCTCCTACAGAAGGTAGTACTTGACTTGAGCTTTGCATAAGATTGAGGAAGTACTTTAAGGTGTGGGAAATCAACCACACAAAATTTTCCACATAGATGTAGGAAAAAAAAGTCCAGGACAGTTGAAGGGACAGTAAATAGTATAGTCTGTCTGGGACAGAGCAACGAGAATAAAGTCTTAATGCAGGATCTTGAATACTAAATTGAGTCTGTATGACATGATACAGACAAAGGGGAATCCTAAAAATTTCTGTGTAGGGTGACAACCACAAGGAAAACTAATCAACCAAGAAACCATCAGACCAGAGCTTTGGGAAGATCACTTCAGCAGCTGTTTGGAGGAGGTATTGGAGAGGGTAGAGACTATGACAATAATCCAGGTGAAAGGTCCTGAGGGCCTGAAGGGCCAGGTAGCAGAGATGTTGGGAGGAGGTCTGAGAGGCCTTGACAACCGACTTTTCTGTGTGAGTGCTAAGAATAGGGAAGAGGCCAAGACAATTCTCAGGTTTCAAGCCTGGGTGACTGGAAGGATGTAGGTACTATCAATAGAAACTGGGAAATTGGGAGGAGGAGCAAGTTTGTTGCTGTTTGCCCGTTGCCCTGAAGTCTTAGTTTATTTAGTGTTTTAGCAAACTCTGGAGACAGTGCGCTTAAAAAAAATAGCATAATTCTAAAAAGATTCCACTTACTGCTTGAAAAATATTTTATTATTTATTGTCATTTTTATTGATATCTTTTGTTTTTATATTACCTGCATTTCTGAATTCATCCCTCATCATCCCCTATCCAATGTCACCCTTTATAGTAAAAAGGAAAAAAGAGGGGAAAAAAACCAATTCAACAAAACTAATCAAAGTTTAGCTTTTGCAATATTTTGCAGTATTCTATCTACATAATCCCCAATTTCTTCAATGCAGGGAGGGAGTTGCATTATCTCATCTCTTTTCTGGGGCCAACTTTCACTCCTCCTTTGAAAGAAAGAAAACAAGATGGAGGTAACATTGGAATAAAAGTCAGAAGACCTGGGTTCAATTTGTGGCTCTTCTGTTTATGAGCAAGTCACTTCCCTCTCAGCCTCAGTTTCCCCATTCGTAAAATGAAGGGGTTGGGCTAGATGCTCTCCAAGTCCCCTTCCAGCTCTAACATCCTATCATATATTGAATTCAAGAAATTCAATTCCTTTATGTTCTGTGTTCTTTATATTCCAGTCATACTGACCTAGTTGTTGTTGCGTAAACTCATTAATCTATTCCCCACAGCCTGTGTCTTCAAATATGTGATAATGGCCTTGGACAAGTCATTTCCTCTCTCTAAGCTATTTCTTCATCTGTAAAATGGCAGTGCTCTTCCGGATCTAAAATCCTTATCTTTCCTGCTGAAAACAATACCCTCCTCCTTCCCACACACTCCCTCCAAGATCCATTTAATTTCCTTCACAGTAAGCTGAGGCTTGGATGCCACCTCCTACGTCAGGAGTTCTCTGAATTATTTGAAGAGCCGCCTCCTCTAGCAGTTAGAGGGGGTCTCCATGCCCCTTAGTTATTAGTGTTCTCACCTTCCTTAAATGATCTTCTTTATACTTATCTTTGTGCATATTGTATCTCCTATAGAGTATAAGCGTGCTTTTCTTGTTTTTGGTCTTTGTATGCCAGGCTGCTAGCATAGGGCCTTACACAGAGTCGGTAATGAATGAATGAATGTCGTAAAGATTTTTCCAGCTCTGACATTCTATTAATAGTTTAAGGCTAATGTGTGCTTGTGGCCTTCTTCACCTTACCGCAGCATGTACCAGTAGAGGGCGCCAGTGCTCAAATAATTCAGGGAAATCCACCATGTGACCCTGGTTTTCTGTCTCGCTTGGCTCAGAGTATCTCAGCTTGGAATAATTCTCATTAACTACACCGGAACCAAAATAAAATCTGATCTCTGCAGCATGTGGGAGGAAGGGCTTGGAACTGATTTATTTTACCCCTGCAACACTAATCAGACTTCCCTCCTGAATAATGTTGTTTTCCACATATGCCTTCTTAATACATCCCACAGAGTCCTGGAAAGAATGATGGTGGCCAGGGATAGGCCTGGCAAAAATAGTTTATTTTTGGTGTCTTCTCATCCCTTGGCCTAATTCTTTAGACTGACTCCCTAGAGCTAAAAGATGAAGAAACACCTGGATTCAGATTAAGAGGACCAGGATTCAAACTCTGGCTCTGCTATGTGATGTATATGTGATAATTCTCTTGGACAAGTCATCCCCTCTCACTGAGCCTGTCTCTACATCTGTAAAATGGCAGTGCTCTTCCAGATCAGAAGCATCTGGAAGGGTACTTTCACATGTCCTACAGTACATTTGTATTTTACCTCTTTTACTTGGGTGGGCTGAGGGATGATCCTGGGTTAGAAAAACTTTGAGCAAGGTTATGGCAGTTGCACTGTGTATCTATCACCCCAAGGCTAGCTTGGATAAGTTCAGAGAGACACATTACATAAAGGACACTGGGGGTGATTTTGTGTCATTTTGGTGAGTTTGGCCGCAGCAGCCTATTAAGACCATTTACCAAGACATGGAAAAGCTGACCACATCAGTGAAATCGCCTATCTTCTGAATCATTGAAATAATGGGAGCTTGGAAGACTAAAACTATTTAAGACCCATGGAAATTAATCTTTAATGCCTCTGTTGGGCATTTAAAGCTTGTTACAACCTAGTTCCTTCTTGTCTTTCCCACTTTTAGTCTACTGCCCTCCACAATGCTATGCCCCAGTCATACTGATGTACTCACTGCTCCTCCCATATCCATGCCTTTGTGCTAACTCCTCTCTGGAAAGCTCTTCCCCCAAACCTTCTACTCTTAAAATCACTATTTTCCCTAAAAACAGTTCAGTGGCCATCTCCTTTGGGAGGCCTTTCCTGGCTCCCTGTCTTCTACTGATATTCCCTCTGAGACAGGGATTTGTAGCTTTTTTGCGTCATGGATCCCTCTGGCAGTCTGGTGAAGCCTATGTACTCCTCAGAATGATGTTTTTAAATGCATTAAATTAAATACATAGGATTACCAAAGAAACCAATGCTATTGAAATAAAGACATAATTTTTTTTTCCCATCCAAATTCATTGGCCACTGAAATCTATCAGGATCCTTAGACATCAGGAGAAGAGCCCCAGCTCTAAAGTTACTTTTCATCTACTTGTATTTATCTTGTATATTCTGGTATATCTAATTTATAGATATACTCACATATTTTTTAAAAATTTAGTTAGTTTTAGTTTTCAACATTCACTTTTATAAGATTTTTAAATTCCAAATTTTCCCCCTCCTCCTTCCCCTTCTCCAAGATGGCATGCAATCTAATATAGGCTATACGTGTACAATTGTCATATATATATATTTTGTCTTCCGCAATAGAATGAAAGCTCCTTAAGGAAAGATTGTTTTTTCTTTGTTTCCCCAGCACTTAGTGAAATAACTAACACACTGTAAGCATCTAATAATTGCTTGTTGATAGAGAATAATGAAATTTCAGGCACCATTACATAACTAGTCCATGGGGAAAATTTTTTGTGGGGAGGGGCATTTACAAAGCCCTTCAAATCACATTCCCTTGAGTCCTTCCCTGCCTTCTTGGAAAAACTGGCTCTCATAAAAGCTTTCTTGTCCTTTCCATCTGCATGACTTAGTGAACCTGGGAGCTTTCTGACTTTATGAGAGCTGCTGATTTCCTTACAAACTTGCTTTGATCTCTGGGAATTTAGCATCTTGTTCAAAAGTCTGGAT
This sequence comes from Bettongia penicillata ogilbyi, assembly GCA_023548195.1. Classification (NCBI taxonomy): domain Eukaryota; kingdom Metazoa; phylum Chordata; class Mammalia; order Diprotodontia; family Potoroidae; genus Bettongia; species Bettongia penicillata. The sequence goes on along the minus strand of JAJHZJ010000292.1, from coordinate 20,178,585 downwards.
TGCATACTAAGTGATAGTTCCCAAAGGCCCCTGGGGCCAGGAAAGGGGGAAAAAAGGCTGAGCCACACAATGAGCACACTGAGCTCCAAATGGAATAAATTATTTGGTAATAGAATCCCTGGAGGTATAGGGACTCCAGGAGATGTCAATGCTGCCTGGTTAAAAAAAAAAACAAAAAAACACAACTCTGGGATTTGGGAATGAGTAGCCCATTACAAAGACAATTTCTGTGTGAAAACACAACTTCCATCAGTACCTAGCCTCTGTTCCTTCATCTCAGCAAAATGATAAAGCCTGGCTCCATGTACCCACAGTACTTAATTATAAAGTGCCTCTCTCTTGTCCATCCTTTAAGACTCTTGTCATTCACAAGGAGGCCTGATGTTGTAGAACTAGCCCTAAACATGGAGTCAGGAGATTTGGGTCCTAATTCTCATTCTGACAGTCATTAGGTGACCATAGGTGGACTGTTGTCAGGAGCCTTGTGCTCTCTGCTCTCTCTCCCTCTTTAAAAACCAGCTTTCAAGAAGGTTGTCTGACAAACTCATAAACACTAATGTAAAACTGATTGCTTCCAGCTTATGCTGTTTTCCCTCTCAAGATGACATATTTTAATTGTGGGAAGTGATATATAAACTATTATAAAAAAGAACATTAGACTTGAAACATCATGGATTCAAATCCTGACTCTAAAACGCTGGCCACTAGTGCAACTTCGGGCAAGGTCTTGGCCCTCTTTGGGCTGCTGTTTCCTGGTCTGTAAAAGGAGGGTGTTGGACTAGAAAGTGTTCAAAGTCTCTTTCAGCTGTGACAGGCTGATTCTGAATCCATCTGCATAGCTGTAATTATCAATTCAATTCAATTCAAGAAGCATTTACTAAGCATTTATTACTTGCAAGGCACTATGTTGGTTGGCTAGGAGTTGTTAACTTGTTTTCAGTGATGTCTGATTCTTCATGACTCCATTTGGGGTTTTCTTGGCAATGATTATGGAGTAGTTTGCCATTTCTTTCTCTAGCTCATCTTATAGATGAGGAAACTGAGGCAGAGTTAAGTGACTTGCCCAGAATTGTATAGCTAGTGTCTGAGGCCAGATTTGAACTCAGGATGATGAGTCTTCCTGACTCCAGACCTGGTACTCTTATCCACTGTACCACCAAGCTGCCCCATGGCTAAGTATAAAAAGACATAAATGCAATAATTCTGCCCAGCCTCAGCGTGCTAACATTTTACTGGAGGATGCAACATATTACAAATCTAGAGATCTTTCTATTGTATCATACGTGTGTACACTCCATGTTGTGTTCCATCATATATCAGTATAGAGGGGGTCTGGTGGTTGTGCTCAGACTCTGTCAGGTAGTTCAGCTGAGATAATCTCTCCACTGGGGGAGCTAGCTTCTTGGAATATCATAATAATATATAAGGGAAGAACCATGGAGAGACAGTCAAGCATTCTTAGAATGGTTCTAGTCAACTAGTCACATGGTGAAGAGGAAGCTCTTGAATTAGCTATGAAGCCATTCAAAAAATACCCTCAGCTTCAGCCACTTTCCTTTTTGTTTCATTTGCTCATTTAGTGTTTTTTAGCTCCTTTGACCCCTTTGCTCATGCTCTCTGGTAAGAGACCATGTGATAAGAGGAAGAGCCTTAGGAACTTCTCTTTCTTTGAGGCTATATAGCCCCAGGAATTCTTGTCTCCATCCTTGGTCTTTTAGTTCATTCTTGTCTGTTCTAGGTTTAGAGAGTAGAGTCTCCAGCTTTGGTGGAGAAAGCCAGCCACAGGAATCTAGGAGTCTAAATCTAGTCTGGGTCTTGCGGCCAGTGCAGGATCAATGACCTGAGGAACAAGAAGCAGTCTTTGGGAGTGACCTTTTAGAACTCAGTGCTCACTCAGCAGTGAGGTTCAGTCAGGACATGAACTTGCTATGAACCAGCGCTCCAAGGGAATTGAGCTAAGTTCTGAGTCTGAACCCCTAGAGAACATCCCTCCCACTCCACCTCCCAGAGACCAAATTTGTATAAGGGAAAGTTTGCCCAAGAGAAATTGGGGAAATGTTTGCATGCTTATTTTGCTACATCTTTGAAGTAAACATCCCTTTACAAAAGCCTATTAATGTTAAGTGGCTAAATGAAATTGGGTACTAATCACAAGCCCCTAACAAAAAGGGGGAACAAGCTAGTGGGACTTGAGTTAATAGCAGGAAGCAGAGATACCCCAAACCCTCACGGTTACCCCCTGGAATCCTGAAGGGCACATCTGCAGCTTTTCTGGCTCTGAGAGAGTGGAGTCAGAGGGAACAAGCTATATACTACTGTGTGACCTTGGACAAATCACTTAATTCTTTGAATTTCCATTTCCCCGTCTACAAAATGAAGATTGAAATTTCACTTGCAAGGTTCTTGTGAGACCAATTAGCATGTTGAATGAAAGAGTCTGGATCTGAAAAGATCTTGACAGACTAGAACACTGGGCTGAATCTAATAAGAGGCAGTGTAATGGGGATAAATAAAGTCTTACATTTGGCTTCCCCAAAAAATCAACTTCGCAAGATAGGTCATGGCTAAATAGCAGTTCCTTGGATAAAGATGTTGAGTTTTCAGTGGACAGTAAATTTGGTATAACAACAGTGCTTAGACTACATTAAGAGAGGCATAGTGAGTCCCCAAACAAGAGAAGTGATGGTCCTACTGTACTTTATTCTGATCAAGATAAATCTAGATTACAATATTCAGTTCTTGGAATCACCTTTTAGGGAAGAAACTGATAAGCTGAAGAGCATTTAAACCAGGCTGACTAAGGCTTTTAAGACTATGCTACATGAAGAACTGTTAATGGAACTAGGGATATTTCACCTAGAGAAAACTGTCTTAAGTTGCACATGGTATAACTTGAAGTGTCCTCGTATGGAAAAGGGACTAAACGTCTGCCTGGCTCTAGGGGGAAGAGGCAGGAACTATGAATGGGAAAGAGTTAAGACTGATTTCCTAACAGGACTATGCAGAAAGAGGAAAGGAGGTATTGTGATCTCCTTCTAGACATCTGGATAGGATGGATGACCACTTGTGGTTGTAGAGGGTATCCATATTCAAACATGAGTGACATTTCTTCCAACTCTGAGGTCATGTGAATCTCCATACCCAGAAAAGTAAACGCAGGATAATGTGTAGAAGGAGAGTGTCATGAACGTAGAAGAGAGAAGAGCCATAGAGAAACATTACAGGAAACTGAAGAGCCCTCAAAGAGATAGGAGAACTAGGAAAGAATAGTATCACAAACCAAGGAAGGAGACAATATCCAGGAGAAGAGGCTGTTCAGCAGATTCAAATGTTGCAGAAAGGCTGAGGCTGAGCCCTGAAAATAAGGCTATAACCCTCTCTGTGCATGCCATGCTCCCTTGCTTGGAATGCACCCTCCTCACCTGTGCTAATTGAAAGTCTTCTCTTCCTTCAAGGCAAAGCTCAGATGCCAATTCCTTCTGAAAGAAAACAATCCCTCCCCAGATTTTCTTGGACTATTTTGTGTGAACCTGTCTTTTGTTCCCAAGACGTTGTTCCTTATGATATATTTATTTGTCTGCATGTATCTCAGTGTAAACTTGTAGAGTGTAGGGACTAGGTCATTTTTCATCTTTATAGCCCTAGAGCCAAACATAGTACCTTAGACTGTAGATATTTAATAAATGTTTGAGTTAAATTGAATCTAGAATGAAGTCTTGAACCTTGAGTTTTGTGCAAAGGAATAATGCCCTAATGAAATCACAGACCCAGTCCTTATGCCCCTAACTCCCTGTCCCTAATTATTTGAATAGGACAGGTATTGTTGGAGTACAACTCTTTCTGGTGGTACTTCTAAAGTCATGCCACATGAGCAGTCTCCTATTTTGCTTTTGTTTGGCAAAAAAATTACCTAACGCTTCATCCTACATTGACTTCATAGAGAGATAGTCACACCTTTGATCTTGCCATCACCCACAATTTTCTACTTCCATGTTCAAAAACTCTTAAATTCCCTTATAATGTGATGACATACTATCTCTCCCTCTACTTTACGACCCCTAACCCTTTATGTCACCCTCACAGCTTCCCTCCATCCTTCAAATCTTTCTCAAGTTATCATTGTTGTACAAGCTATACACTCTTCCCTCTCCCATCTTGACCCCTTGGTGAACCAGCTCAGCTCTAAACTGTCCTCAACTCTCTTGCCCTTTATCCTGCCACCAATCTTTGCCTGCCAAACATTGCCCTTATATTACTCTTACCATCCACTGCCTTCATTCTTACTTACGTGTTACTGAATGAAGCTAGAGTAAATCATGAAATCATACTGGATCCATTATGAATTTATGTTATGTAATTTCAACTGGGTCTTTATCATGGCAAGGATATACTTTTACCCCATCCCCCCAATCTATTCACTGTCTCACCACAACATCTTTTCCATCCTTTTTCATGCCTCCTCAGTCTTTCCATGGCTTTCCTTCTCTCCACCCTTTTAGCTGCAAACTTTGCCTCATTTTTCACTGAAAAAATTGAGGCCATTCACCAAGAGTTCCTTCTTTTCCCCTCCTCATCTCACATCACCCACATGCCATTTGCTACTACTTCTTTTGTTACCTTTATTTCATGAGAAGAGATGGCTCTTCTTGCCCAGGCTAACCCCTCTTCATGCACAAGAGATCCCAATCTATCTGTCTTTTCCAGTCCCCTTTATCATCCCCACTCTCTCACTAATCTTCAGTCTCTCTGAATCCATCCATCCCTGTTAGCTATCAGACTACATCTCTCCTCTTTTTTTGTGGATAAACTGTTTAAGAAAGTCATCTACATTTGATATCTCTACTTTCTTTTCTCTCACTCTTTTATTAACTCTTTGCAGTCTCACTTCAAACCTCATAATTCAATTGAAATTGCTCTTTCCAAAGTTAGGATATCTTAAATGCCAAATCTAATGGTCTTTTCTCAATCCTCATCTTTCTTCAACTTTCTGTAGTCTTTGACTCTTGTCAATCAACCTCTTCTAATTGATATTCTCTCCTTTCTAGGTTTGTGTGACAACTCTTTCTCCTGGTTTTCCTCCTACCTATCTGACCATTGCTCCTTTACTCCCAACAACAGATTTTCATTGAAATCAGGCCCACTAACCATGGGTGTCCCATAGGATGTCCTATGGGTATCTGCCATGGGCCTTCTCTTCTCCCTCTATATTATTTCACTATATCTCCTCATTAGCTCTCATGATTTTAATGATCATTTTTATGTCGATAACTCTCAGATCTATTTGTTAAGCCCTAACCACTCTTCTTACCTTCATTCTTGCATCTCTTGTTGCCTATTAGACATTTAAAACTGAATGTCCTGTAGCCATTTTAATTCTAACATGTCTAAAACTAAACTCATATTTCTCCCCAATCCCCTTCTTCCTAACTTCCTGTTATTATTGTTGAGAATACTCCTATTCTCCTTGGTCATCCAGGCTCACAACCAAGGTGTTGACTTCTCACTCTCTCACTCCCATATCCAATCAATCAATCTAACATCTTTTGGACATGCCCCCCTTCTCTTCTTTGACACTGCCCCGATGCAGGTCCTTGTCACCTTATACCTCAACTATTATAATAACCTATTGATTAGTCTTCTTGCCTCACGTTTCTTCCCACTTCAGTCTATTCTTTACTCAGCTTTCAAAATGGTCTTCCAAAATAACCATGTCACTCCCCTATTCAATCAATTCCAGTGACTCCCTATTACTTCCACAGTCAAATGTTACATTTTTTTTGGTTTTTTCCAGCCTTTCATGGCCTAAAGAAAGTCCCCTTCCTACTTTTCCAATCTTCACACCTCACTCCCCTCCACATTCTCTTCAGTCCAAAGCAGTCCAATGACCTACTTGCTGCTCCTCAAACACAGATCTCCATTTCACAATCCTGGGCATTTTCACTGGTTGTCCCCTATGCTTGAAACTATCTCCCTTCTCATCTCTCTACATCCTGGTGTCATTGGCCTCCTTCAAGTCTCGACTAAAGACTCTTTACAAGAAGTTTCCCCAGTCCTCCTTAATCTTAGTTTCTTCTCTCCGAAACTGTCCTCAGTTTATCCTGTATATATCTTGGTAGGACATAGCCGTTTACATGTTGTCTCCCCCACTGTGAACTTCTTGAGAGGTAGGACTGTTTTTTGTTTTGTTTTGCTGTTTGCCTTTCTTTGTATATACATTGCTTAGAGCTTAATCCTTGTTTACTCACTCACCCTGAAAGAAGAATGACTATTTAGAACTGGGGAAGAAGATTTTGCTAATTCTCTATCATCTTCTATGCCACATATCTCCTTTTGGTTCACAAGTATATAATGATAGTAAACACGATGTCTTGTTAAAATTCAAATGTACTATAGCTATGACATTTACCTGACCTATCAGTCTAGCTATCTTACCAAAAAAGAAAATTAGGAACAAACTGTGGTACATAAATGTAAAGGGATGTTACTGGGTTGTAAGAAATTACTGATATTATGAATACAGAGAAGCATGGAAAGATTCACATGAACTGATACTGAGAAAAGTAAGCAAAGCCCGGAAAATAATATACATAATGACTACAACAATATAAATGAAAAGAACAACTATGAAACAATCAAAAGTGAGTATTTCAAAATGATGGAAAAACATGTAAAGTCCCAGGGAAGACATAGAAAAAGGAGGAGGAAGAGGGGGAGGAAGAGGAGGAGGAAGAGAAGGGAGGTGAAGAAGAAGATATCTTTCACTCATTCTTTTGTAGAGGTGGGAGAGGCATAGAAGTGAAACATTGCTTATATTTTCAGATTTTAAAAATGTATTAATTTTTTATTCTCCTTTTAAAAATATCTTCCTCTTTTTCTCTTAAAAATATTCTTTGTTTTATGGGATAGCTCTCTGAGGGAGTAGAAGAAAAAAAGGAGGCAATTTGGCCAATATAAAAAGAAAAGATATCAATAAACATGTTTTTAAATGGGGAAATTAGGCTAATTTGTCGTGTCTTATCCTTAGTGAATCCATGCTGGCTCCTAGTGATCACTACTTACTTTTACAAAGTACTCATAGACCATTTGTATAATAATCTGTTTCAGAACTTTGTTGGAGAATTGATATTACTTCTGAGTAGACTCATAGTATAGAAGCAGTATGATAAATAGAAAGGGAAGGAAAATAACCAACTCACCACCATACATAAATAAATGTTACTGTAGAGCAAAAGTCAATCAATTGGTCAAATTTAGCAGTTGTGATCTTTGGATCTCTCATTTTTATCCTTATTCCAAGTTAACTGACTTTCTTAAAATTTGATTTCTATATCTAAGGAGACAGGATATTGCTTGAGTAATTTTTATCTGGTTTTTTTGTTTTGTTTTGTTTCTGGGATTTACAAAACTGAACCTTCTATTGGTTATCTTAAGAGTCTGATCTCATTATCAACCTCTGGCTGGTCTTCAGCTATGATGCAGCTGTAACTCCAGGGTTGTATTCCTGAGCCTCAGCAACTTTCTTCCTATCTTAAACAGTTCCCCCTTCGATCCCTCACTCCCATCCCCCTAGTAACAGGACATAAAGGTCAAATTCACTAATCTGTAGGTTCTATAATTTACCCTTTCGCTTGTTTTCAGTCTTTTGGCACACCACCATGTCTTCTTCAGCACAGTTACAACGGCCTCCTTGCATGGGCCTCTGCACTTGATGCACCCCATTCATGGAACTCTTTCCCTCCTCATCTGTGGCTCCTGGTTTCTCTGGTTTCCTTCAGGTCCCAGCTAAAGTCCCACCTTCTGCAAGAATCTCAATAATCTTAATCCATAATCTCAGTGCTTTCCGTCTGAGACTAAACTCAACATATCCTGTTTGTAAATGCAGACGTCCTCTTTGTGTACTTTCCTTGTTTGGACACAGATGTTTGCACGTCATCTCACTCCTTAGACTGTGTGCTCCTTAAGAAGAAGGCCTGGGTTATTTTTGTTGTTGTCCTCTTCATTTCATTTCATTCACCAGCGTTCAGCACAGGGCCTGACCCACAGTAGACACTCATAAGTGCTAGGTGACAGTCTGACAGACACTACCATTCATGAGCCATTCTGCAAAGACTGTTGATAGTGCTTTAGCGATCACATCTTCAAGTTCTTTTTTTAAATTTTTTATAATTATTTTATTTATTTTCAGTGTTCTATAGTCACTTCCATATATCTTAGATTTTTTCCCTTCCCTCCTCCTCTTGTCCCCCTTCTTCCTCCTCTTATCCCCCTCCCTCCCTACTCCCTCCCCAGATGGCTTGCAATCTTATATAGGTTCTACACATACATTCCTATTAAATACAATTTCATCAGTCATGTTTGCAAGTTCTTTTAGCACCCTGAGATGGAAAGACATGTTGCTAATGGCAAATTTAAAAAAAAATTTAGACTTGTAAGAATAGCATCAGGAAGGATTAAGTTCATAACGAGCTGAGTTTTGTAAAAAATACGAAGAACAAAAAAGTGCTTTTTTGGTAGCTGTGTTTATAGCGTGAAGCACAGCAAGGAGGGGAAAGAAAGGCTTGCTGCTTGGGGCAAATGATGCAGTGCCAACAGAGAAACAGAACCTTTTAGCTCCCAGTTTGCTTCTCCCATCTTCTCTATTGTCAAGAATCTTACATTTCTATTGTTGGAGTGGGTAGCAAATGACTTACATATATTAATGTAAACAGAATAAATACCAAATCATTACAAAGTAGTAAAAACCAGGGAAGGAGAAAGGGAGGGCACCAGCAATTGATGGGGTTCAGGAGACGCTTCATGTAGAGGTGGTGCTTAAGCTCTGTTTCGAAGGAAGAGAGGTATTCTGGGGATTAGAAATGAGGAGAGGGAAATCCAATGCAAAAGTCCTGAAGTAGGATTATGGAGCGCCAGGTGTAAGGAACAAAGGTGAAGGTGAATCAGACTGGAGTATAGAATGTGGGAAGGGAAGTAATGTATAATAAGGCTATCAAGCTAAATTAAGACTGGGATGTGAAGGACATTAAAAGCCCAACAGAGCAGTGTATATTTGCTTCTAAAAGCAATAGGGAGCCATAGACTTTATTGAGTAGGAGAATGACACGGCCATATCCTTACTTTAGGAAAATCACTTTGGCAGCAGAATAGAGAGAAGCTTGAGGAGGGGAACAGTTAGAAGGTCATTTCAATAATCTAAGTGAGGAGTAATAAGGACTATATGAGTAGAGTGGAGGGGTAGGATATGTGATGTTAGAGATATAGAAATGGTAAAATTTGGCTGCTGATTGGATATGAGTGGTGAGGAAGAAGGAGAAGTTGAAGATAAAGCCAGGGTTATGAACCTAGCAAACTGAAAGAATATCAGTACCTTTGATAGAAATATAAAAATTGGAAGCAGGATGGGTTTTTGAGAAAAGACAATGAGTTATGTTTTGAACATGTTAAGTTTGAGATATTTGTGGGATATCCAGTTCAAGATGTCTACTAATAGGTAATTGAGGCAACTAAGTGGTACAGAAAATAGAGTGCTGGGCATGAAAGAAAACTTTATTTCAAATCCATTCCCTGACACTTACTGACTGTGTGACCCTGGGAAAATCACTTAACTTCTGTTTGCCTCAGTTTCCTCAAATGTAAAATGGGAATAATAATAGTATCTACCTCACAGAGTTGTTGTGAGGATCAAATGAAATATTTGTAAAGTGATTAGTACAGTGTTTAGTACATAGTAGGCACTATATAAATGCTTATCCTTCACCTTAATAGGGGACGCAAAGATGAAGCTCAGGGGAGACTCCAGAGGAAATTATATACCAAGATACTTGCTTCCATCTTTTTGTAAATATCTTTTTTAAAAATACAAATCCATTGAAGAGTTTTCACATTGGTTTCTTGAGATGCTTCTACTTTTGCTTTGGAGAATTTGGAGAATATTTTGGTACAAGCTTTGATCACCATAATGATATATTTCTCTCTTCTCTGAACTTTTTGAAATCTGCTTTCCTAAAGTTGAGAATTTACATCTGACATTGGCCAACAGTCCTTTCCTTGTCTATCAAAAACTCTAAAATTACATAATCACTTTCTCTCAAAGTTTTCTCCATGTTCATTTTACCAACCACCATCTTCTTGTTGCTCAAAAGTAAGTGGATGTTAGCAGTTTCCCTCATTGGTTCTTCAAAATCCTGAGAGATGAAATTTTCATCAGAAAGGTGAGTCAAAAATTTATCCCATTCTCTTCTTCAACCAAATGAGACTTCTAGGAGGTGTGTGGAACACTGAAGTCCATCATTACTATTATTTTTAGATTTTGTGTCAGTTTTATAATTATATTAGGATAGCACCATTCATAGTTTTACATGGCTGGGTGATTTGTACCACACTTTTAAAACAATATTATTTTTATTTCTTGTCTTTTTCCTCACCCAAATTTTATTCATCGTATTTCCACCAGAGGCTTGTCTATTCCTGTACTTTCCTGACATTTGGTACTATGCTCTTTCCTGTAAGAGCCCCCACAACTTTTAATTATCAGAGTCCTATGACCCCTTATATAGTAGTCCTCCAAGAAAAGAGGCAAAGACAAGAAAGCAAGTGTCTCTGAACTTGTGACAAGTTTCATCACTTCCAAATGCTTCAGGATTCTTTTGTGCCCAAGATCTTGAATGACTCATAGCATAATTTGGAACACAAAAATTCTTTGGACGACACACAATGAAAGTGAACACGAATACAGACATACAGGTATATTTAGATTATCTTAGATTTCTAAGCTTGGGGTATTTTGAATATCTCCACATACGTAAAACGTGGATACATCTGCTTGGAGCATCAGTTTCCCAAAGTGGACACTATGACCCCCTGGAGGGTGCTGGAAGGATCCAGGGAAGCAATAATAGCCTCAGGTGCAATTGAGGACCATTGAATAAAAATAAAGAGGGTAGTAGAAGAATAAGGAAAGAAGAGAAGTGAAGAAAATTTTGAGAAACTGTTCACACGTTTCATCCATTGCATAACAGAGTTAAAGTCATAGTGATTACATTATTTTCCAAATAAACACACAAAATGCAAGTTATAACTGATCAGTGATCAAGTCCACTTATAGGTCTTAACAAGCAAGTGTTGGCAGGCAAGCATGTGTCGTGCATTGGCAGGAATACATGTCTGTAATGACTTGTTTACAATAAGATACTCTATGGTTGCATGACACAATGTTACATTATCAAAATTTCAGTGCAGGAAAAACTCCCACAAACTTACAATAAGTTAATAAATTTAAGATGTCATTGAAAAATATGAAGTATATATTTTAAATTAGTCCAATTTCAAAAAAATTAATAGGTTTAAATAAAGTTAATTTCCATGGGGACACTGAGCAACTTTTTTGAATTTTGAATTTTTCTGAAAAGGGAACAGTAGGCCAAATCAGGTGTAGAGGATGATGCTAATTTGGTGGAGATAACGCTGACATGTCCCGACTTATGCTGATATTGCCAGCCTATGTGAGGGGCAGACCTGGTTTGAGAGTTTTTTGGGGAGAGATATATGTGATGCCAGACTCTGGTTCACCACTTCTCTGTTAGAAAGTGGGAAAGATTCTTCATCAATGGTCATTTGGACCATTCATGGTTGGCTGTTGCCTTGATTAGAGTTCTCACATATTGCAAAGTTGTTTACTTTTACAATGTTTTAGTATAAATCATTCTTCTAGTTCTGGTCATTTCACTCTGTACCAGGTCATATGATTCTTCCCACGTTTCTCTGAAACCATCCCTTTTACTGGACCCCTCAAGTTCCAATAGTATTCTATTACATTCATATATCAAAATTTGTTCAGCCATTCCCCACTTGATGAGCATTCCCTTAGTTTGAAACAATTATTCTTAATAACTAGGTGATAAGGTCTGTTATTTCTTCACTCCTGGCAATCAATAAGCCTGTTGCTAATGAGGTGGCAGTAAAGAAAATACATAGTTGCTTTTGGGGAAGGGTCTGAAAGAGGTCTTAAAAAGGCCTCAAAAACCCTCAAAACAATCTCATTGTTAATATTCTCTCATTCATAAAATTACTTTTTGTTACTTTGTACATACATTAGTTTTACATATGTCCCTAACAGAACTTTAATTTCTTGAGGGAGAATGGAAAGAGTACCAGGCTAAAGGCTCCAACAGCTTGGGTTCAAATACTAACCTAGCTATTATCTACCTGGGTAACCTTGGGCAGGTCACTTACTTTTCTAGGACTCAGATTTTGTCAACTAAAATAAGAAGACTTGGATTAAGTATCTTAAGATCTAAGCATCTAAGATCCCTTCTAGCTCCAAATCTATGACAACAGAAAAACATTTTACCTTTTTTTTTATAGTCACAGGACCTAGTATAGTGCCTTGCATTTAATAGGGACTTGATAAATGTTTACAGAATTACATTGATTTGAAAATGTCATCACAAGAATGTTTGAGCAGCAAGATACCTTTGGGATCATTTATTTCAGCTGCTTATTTTAGAGTGGAGTAAAATGAGACCCAAAACAGGGAAGAAATTTGGTCAAAGTCTCAGAAGAAAGGCTTCTTCCATCCTTACTGAAATGGAGGCTAATCTGAGATGCAATCAAATGGAGCCCAAATGTCACAGCTTCATAGACTAAGCAATCTGGAAGAGACCTTAGAGACCATATTTTTTAACCCCTCATTTTACAGAGGAGGAAATAGAGTTAGTGTCAAAACAGGGCCTTGACTCCTGAGTCCCAGTCTTTCAGTCAGGTTGTTGAAATTTAGCTTTCTTAGATATAGCCAAGGTCCCTGACTGGTGGGGAAAGAGGCAGACATGTTTGGGGACCGAATATTATGCCACTTTGGCTGGAGGATAGAATACATGCGAAGGAGAATAATAACGAGGTAACCCTGGAAAGGTAGGTTGCTATCAGATTATAGAAAGTCTTAAATGTCAGGAAAATAATATTTTTTTTCTTTCTGGTTTCCTTTTCCTTGTTCCAAACTTAACTATTCACAGATCAAAGAAGATCCTCTCATCTTAGTACTAATACAGTAGTAGAGTGTAATCTAGCAATTATCCCTTTTTCTCCCTCCAACTTAAGTCAATAAGTATTGCTGGAGAGGTAAGGAAGTGCATAGGGCATGGCATCAGAGGACCTGAGGTCCAGACTTAACTCTACCACTTAGAAGCCACAAATCTGCCATTTAGAATTATACATTTAGGGCGGAGCCAAGATGGCGGAGTAGAAGGACGCACGTTTACAAGCTCCAAAACCAAAGCCCATAGAATTAATGTAAAAAGAGTCCCCCATAACTTCTGGGTGAATACAAGGTGTGCAGAAGCAGAGTGGAAGAGATTTCCGTTCCAGGGAGCCCTGAAGACCCGTCCCCAGGGTCCGGCGCGCCCCGGAAAGTAAACCCGACCCCCAGCGCTGCCCTGGCCGAGGCCCCAGAGAAGCTGATCCGAGCAGGCTTCAGAGACGGAAGCTCCAGCAGCCGGGAAAGTCCCTCCGCCCACAGAAGCTACAGGTCAGTGAGAAAGAAAGCCGGGCTGAAGGAGAGGGGAAGCGGGGCGTCTCCGTGACTCAGGCCCCCTCGGGAGAAAGCGGCAGCGGGCGGGGACTGGGGCAGGAAGCGGCGGAGGCAGAGGTGTGGGCGGCGGCTGAGGCGGCAGCAGCCCAAGACTCAGGAATCCCCCAACAGCAGGCAGGATCTTCATTACGGAAGATTCCCGCATAAAACCGGATGGAGCTGAGCCTGGGAGACGGCCCTGCCCCCACCCCGCTCTGTTACTGAAGGCTTCTGCTTAAAGCCCCCAAGGGAGCGGATTTGGGAGGCGGGCCCCCCACCCCATCCCCACCCGTTCCATTCCTGAAAGTCTCTGCATAAAGCCCCCGAGGGATCAGAGTCTCGGAGGCAGCCCTGGCCCCACCCCAGCACGTGAACTAAAGCTCACTGATTGACAGCCAGCAGGAGGAAAGCCCATTTAAATCTCAGAGGCCAAGCACTAGCTGGGCGGATCCAGGCGGGGGTGGAAAGGAATCTCAGAAGTCAAGTAACTGGCTGGGAAAATGCCTAGAAAAGGGAAGAAAAATAAGACTTTGGAGAGTTTTTTCCAACAAATGCAAATGATCCCGACCTTCGGATCTGATGGGGAGGACGAGAACGTATTTTTCCCATCAGGGAAAGATGTAGAGGGCGGGGCCTCAGTACCCCAGACACCCCAGGGGGGTGTTGGGTGGGCTCAGGCCTTGGAAGAGCTTAAAAAGGATTTTGAAAAGCAAGTTAGACAGGTGGAGGAAAGACTGGGAAGAGAAATGACAAAGATGCAAGAAGAGTATGAAAAAAAGGTCAATATCTTGGTAAAGGAGACCCAAAAAAATGCTGAGGAAATTAACACCTTGAAAAATAGGCTCACTCAATTGGCAAAAGAAGTTCAAAAAGCCAATGAGGAGAAGAATGCATTCAAAAGCAGAATGAGCCAAATGGAAAAAGAGGCTCAAAAGCTCACTGAATTTAATAGTTCTCTCAAAATTAGAATGGAACAGATGGAGTCTAATGACTTTATGAGAAACCAAGAAATCACCAAACAAAACCAAAAGAACGATAAAATGGAAGAGAATGTGAAATATCTCATGGGAAAAACAACTGACCTGGAAAATAGATCAAGGAGAGACAACTTAAAAATTATGGGACTACCTGAAAGCCATGATCAAAAAAAGAGCCTAGACATCGTCTTGCATGAAATTATCAAGGAAAACTGCCCTGACATTCTAGAACCAGAGGGCAAAATAAGTATTGAAAGAATCCATCGATCACCACCTGAAAGACCTCCAAAAAGAGAAACTCCTAGGAACATTGTGGCCAAATTCCAGAACTCCCAGCTCAAGGAAAAAATCTTACAAGCAGCTAGAAAGAAACAATTCCAGTACTGTGGAAATACAATCAGGATAAGCCAAGATCTAGCAGCTTCTACATTAAGGGATCGAAGGGCGTGGAATAGGATATTCCAGAAGGTAAAGGAACTAGGACTCAAACCAAGAATCACCTACCCAGCTAAACTGAGTATAATACTTCAAGGGAAAATATGGTCTTTCAATGAAACTGAGGACTTTCAATCATTCTTGATGAAAAAACCAGAGCTGAAAAGAAAATCTGACTTTCAAACACAAGAATGAGAAGAAGCATGAAAAAGTAAACAGCAAAGAGAAGTCTTAAGGGACTTACCATGAGTGAACTGTTTACATTCCTACATGGAAAGACAATATTTGTAACTCTTAAAACTTTTCAGTATCTGGGTAGTTGGTGGGACCACACATACACATGTATACGCATGTACACACATACACACATGCACACACATACAGAGATAGAGAGCACAGATTGAACTGAATAGGATGGGACCATACCTTAAAAGAAACTAGGGAAAATGGTGAGAGAGAAATGTAGGGGGAGGGAAAGGGAAGGGGGTAACTATATGTCATTTAAGAGGCAGGTAGGAGTTTTTCTTAGTGGAGGGAAAAAGAGGAGAGCTGAGAAAAAAAAAAAAAAAACAAGAAGTTTACCCTCATCACATTTGACTAAACGAAGGAGTGAAATGCACACTCATTTTGGTATGAAAACCTATCTTACAGTATAAGATAGTGGGGGAGAAAGAGATATTGCAAGGGGGGGGATGATGGAAGGGAGGGCAAAGGGAGGAGGGTGCAATTTGAAGTCAACACTTGGGGAGGGACAGGATCAAAAGACAGAAGAGAAACAATGAGGGGCAGGTTAGGAGGGATGGTAATCCAGTTAGTCTTACACAACACGACTATCAGGGAGGTCATTGGCAAAACTACACAGATATGGCCTATATTGAATTGCCTGCTGTCCCAAAGGGAATGGGTGGGGAGGGAGGGATGAGGAGAATTTGGAACTCAAAGTTTTAGGAACAACGGTTTAGTATTGTTGTTGCGACTAGGAAAGAAGACATACAGTTAAGGAGGAATAGAAAGTCATCTGGCCCTACAGGAAAAAAGAGAAGATGGAGACAAGAGAAGGGAGAGATGACAGAAGAGAGGGCAGATTGGAGATAGGGAAAATTAGATTGCTTGGGGTATTGGGGTGGGGGGAGGGGATAAAAGGGGAGAAAATTTGGAACCCAAAAATTTGTGAAAATGAATGTAAAAAAATTAAATAAATAAATAAATTAAAAAAAAAAAAAGAATTATACATTTAGAGCTATAAGGGGCCTCAGTGGCATCTAGTACACCCATCTCATTTTAGGAAATGTGGGATCCAGAGAATTGAAGGAGTTGTCCAAATTCATACTAGTAACAAGCATTAGAGGTAGGATATGAAGTGATATCATCTGATTCCAGTCAGAGGCAGCTGGGTGGTACAATGGATAGATCACGGGGCATGGAGACAGGAAGACCTAAGTTCAGATGCAGCCTTGGACATCCATTAGTTGTGTGATGTTAAGTCACTTAGCTTCTGTCTCAATTTCCTCAGCTATAACATGAGGATAATAGTAGCACCTGCCTCTCAGAGTTCTCTCAAATGAGAGAATATTTTTAAAGAGCTTACCACACTGCCTGGCACATAATAGACATTTAATACAGGTTTATTTCCTTACTTTCAGAGATGGAATTCTTCCCACTGTATCATGGACTTGGGGTGAGTTATTGGCCTCATTTCCCTCATCTGTAAAATGAGAATAAGAATATTTGCTCTTCTTACCTCGTAGGATTGCTGTTTGTGAGAGACTTTGTGACTGTGAGATGCTATTTAAATAGAAGCTATTGCTCAGAACTCTACTAAACATTATAGGGGATACTGGAAGAGAAAAAAGATACATAATCTCTGCCCTTAGGGATCTTGAAATATAATGGAGAATATTTAAATTTTTAAAAGCCTATGAACCTATGCAATGGTGTCTTTCATGAAGAATTGAGAATGGGGGTATCATACATCATAATGACTATTTATATTAAAAATTATAATAAAATTATTTTTTTAAAGTACATGAGCATATAGTCCTGGAATATAGTGAAAAAGCTTTGTTTCTGGAGTAAAGAGGCCTAGTGAGGTTCCTATTAGCTGTGTGATTATGAGAAAATTGACTTAATGTTTGTGAGTTTCCTTATCTGTAAAATTGACATAATAATACTTGTATTCCCTATCTTATAGGACTGTTTGAAGGACAGTGCTTTGTAAACCTTTAAACACTATAGAAATTTTTGTTACCACCACTACTACAATTACTATTGCTATTACTACTGCATAATGTGACTCAGGCTATTTGCTGAGAATTGATAGGTTGGGGGCGTATGGAAAGCAGAGCAGTGGGGGAGTGTCAGAAGTTACAGAGAGCTTTCATCATAGTAGGATCTTGCTGAATTCATAGTCACACTGGGAAGAGCTTCTTCAGGGTAAAAGTGGAGTTGAGTGTAAGGTTTTTCCAACTTTATAAGAGAGAACCCCAAAGACTTATCTGAGGAACTGGAGCAAAGCAGTTGTCCATGGCGCCATCCAACTAAGTGTGCATGTGTTCGTCCTTTGTTGCCAAAGAAGACCATGCCATCAGAGAAATGATGGCATGACTTGCCCTTGACTTTGTTTTGAGTGAAGGAGGGCTGTGCAGGTCACTGGCCTCACTTCTCTTCCAGAGCCATCTGAATCCATTCATCAGGATGACTGGAGATGACCCAGGATGAGGCAATTGGGGTTAAGTGGCTTGCCCAAGGTCATACAGCCAGTGAGTGTCAAATGTGTAAGGTGATATTTGAACTCGGGTCCTCCTGACTTCTGCAGTAGTGCTCTATCCACTGCACTACCCAGCTACCCCCAACCATCCAAGTATCCAAGAACCAAGTATATGGAACGGTCAAAGCTGGGAGGCAGGCAGGATTGGTGAAGCCAGTTACATGAGGTGTTTTCATGCCTGGCATCATCAAGGCCAACTGTAGTAATGTCCTGAAGCTGTGCCGGCCAAAAGGATAGACGAAGTCAAGTAACCAGAGAAGAAGACAAAGAAGAAGAAGAAGATGACGACGACGAAGAAGAAGAAAAAGAAGAAGAAGATGACAATGAAGAAGACGAAAGAAGAAGAAGAAGGACATGAGTTGTTCAGACTTGAAATTATATTGGATTAGAGTCAGAAGTGCTTAGTTTGAATTCTGGTTCAGCTGCTTATCAACCATGTAACCTTGAAAACCTCCTCAGTTTCTTCATCTATAAAATGAGAGCAGTAGACTGGATGATCACTAAGATTCTTTCCTGCTCTAATAGATTCCTCCTACTTCTGACATTCTATATTCATAACTCCTAGGTCTGACATTCTATGTTCTGAGGTCCCTCCCACTGTTGACATTCCATATTCTGAGGTCTCTCCCATAGATGAAATTCCTTTTTCTGAGGCTGAGGTATCAATTCCCTAGCCCCCCTCAAAGTAGATTAAATTGTAACTTGGAAATATTTAATAAAAATAAAAAATATAATACCACATAGATAATGTTAGTATGTGGTTATCTAAGCCAATATGCAGCCTCAGAGATCCATTTTTATGTTTAAGGTCTCTTGTAGCTCAAACATTTTGTGATTCTTAGATGATTAAGATTACAGGACATGGAACAAAATATGAGGAAGATTAAGGTTCAGATGGTAAGGAAAACTCTGTAGTTTAGAAACTTGACTTTTAACTTGTTTGCAAGGCTGAATGAAGAACAAGATTAAGAATGCTGGGATCTAGTCCCAAGTCAGCACTAGACTTCACATGTAATCTTGGGCAAAACTCTTTTTTCACTTTTGGCTTGCTCCCCATCTGTCCATGAGGGCATTATCTCTGCTATCAACTTGGGAGGAATGGGAGAATGGATGTTGTCTGGGCAATGCCTTTGAGCTCTTCCTGGAAAGAAAAGGGCTAGATAAAATCCATAGATGATAATGGTGCCTGCAGTACACAGAGGGTAGTGTTTAGTAAGCACTTCTGAGGGATTACATTCACTCTTGGCCCAAACTCAATGGAGTTTTTGCTTGGTTAGAGTAGCACCCCTGGGGTTTCACAACACTGCCTGGTGCAGGGGAATTTGAAAGTCTGCTATTACTGGCCCAGGGGTTATGCAAGATTCTAGGCAAGAGCCAAAAGCAGAAGAAATCAAGGAGCCCAGTCGCCATCATGCGTTGTTAGACCCAGGGCATCCAGTGGCTATGTGACACCATGTAAGAACACAGGTCAGTTAGCAGGGTTTTTCCTTCTGTTCTCTCACACAACTCTTAAAATAATCTCCATGAGGGGCCAGGGCAGAGATTTTTATTTCCATTTTACCCATAAGGAAACTGAGGTCCATAGGGGAGAAATGATTTTGCCTAAGGTCAAACACTATGAATGACAGAATTTGAATTTAAGCCCAGGACTTCTAATTTCAAGCTCAGTATTCTTTCTACTGATGATAGGAATGAATTGTCCTTTTACATGGGCTCCCAGACTGGTATCGCAACTTCAAGTTACCTTGTGAGCAAGCATCCACTCAAAAACAAAGCTCATTTTAATAGAAAGATCCAAGACAATTACAAAAGACCCATGATGAAAAATGTTATCCACCACCAGATAAAGAACTGATGAAGTCTGAATATAGATTGAAGCACACTATTTTTCACTTTTTAAATTTTTTTCCTGGTTTTTCCTTTGGTCTGTTTCTTCTTTCATAACATGATGAATGTGGAAATATGTTTTACATTATTGCACATATGTAACCATATATGCACCACATATAAGCAATTGAATTGTTTTACTGTCTTAGGAAGGTGAAGGAAGGAGGAAGAAAATTTAGAACACAAAATTTAAAAAATGAATGTTAAAAATTATCTTTACATGTAATTAAGAAAAAATGCTATAAAAATAAATATTATTAGACTCCCTCAAAAAAAAGTTCATGAGTCCCTACTGATTATTATTTTTACTAGATTAACCAGACAACATTATATCAAGACAAAAAGACTTAAAAAAAATTAAAGCACAGCAAATGACAAGAATGATATCCCTATCTCCTCTCATTCCCATATACGCAGAAGTAAACTCACACACTAATAGAGAGGAGAAGGAAACACACATGACCAAAAATAGACATGGAGGTACACATGTGTATGTACTATGTATAGCCAGCGAATACTCACAAAGTACCTCACATGAGGCCCATGTATGGCTGGTGCAAATAATTAATGCCTCTGAACCTGCTGATGTTTTCTAATGATGTTACTGTATCAGTTGTTTACTAAGGGTCTATTCTGTGCCCTCTATGAGACATCTCCATTCTCTGGTGAGCATCTCTACTGTTGCTGTTGGGCTGCTCTCTGCTGTGCTGTATTTGCTGGTCTTTGGCTGCTGATGGATGCCATCTGCTGGATTATAGTGTGTGTGTGTGTGTGTGTGTGTGTGTGTGTGTGTGTGTATTCTATTAGTGAGAGTCTTTTTAGTGTGTCAAGTCTGAAACCATAGTGTTATCTTTACCTCTTTTGTGATGCAGACCCCAGCCAGCTATCTTGAGAATTCCTTAGGCATTTTAGTCTTTCCTACTATGCTCAGATTCTCTGATCTGAATCTCTTTTCTGACCTGGGATTAGAAAATTCCTTTCAACTTTTGTCATATACCTGGTCATTGCACTTTAAGCTTTCAAAATTTCCAGGGGTCTCCACTTGGCAAAATGCAATGAAATGTATGGAGCTGAGATGACAGTGTTCTTTTGAATTCTCATGGGGCCCCTGGTTCCATGCAGATCAATTTGGAACAAAACCTAAAGGGCCAGGTGGGACTGTTGGAGCTAGCTACCACTTACTACCCTAGGACCTTTGTTCTACATTCCGCTTTTGCTCCACATTTTCCTCCTAGCTACAGAAATGCTATTCTTATAAACAACAACTATAGTGATATTTGGGAGGCAACATAGTATGAGACAAAGAGCACTTTCTCTGGAATAAAAAATCTGGGCTTTTTTTTTTTTAACACATTTAATGCTGTCCCTTAATAATTGTACAATCATAGGCAAGTTACTAAACCTCCATGCATTTCAGTTTTCCCTTCTGTAAATGCCAAATTCCATCTAAAGTCTCTGCTCTAAAAGACCTATGATTTCAATTGACCTTTAGAGTTGAAAAAACACTTCCCTAATATCAGTTCTGAGAAAAAGGTAGTGCAAATATTCATTTTAGGTGCTTAATATATAGTTGTTCTGTTGTACTGTATAAATAAAGAAACTGAGACCAAGATAAAGGTCACGGTCAATAAGAGTTAGAGCCAAGATTCCAATTTGGATCATGTAACTAACTCCAATGTCCTTTCCACTATACCACAATGCTTCTCTGAAAAAATGATGGAGTTGGGGAGGGGAAAGGAATGGCATACATTCCATTTCTTTCAATACAAGGTTGAGATTGCTGTTACATAAGGTGATGGCGTTGTTATCTACTGCCCTCCTTCACATCACCTTGGTATCATTATATTATATCTGGTGACCTTTTTTTAGGCCTGATCTCATGGCCCATGTTGTTCCATGAGAAGAGGAGGGGAGAGAATAGATCTTTACTGACCACTTGAGACTTGAATCTTTGGCCCTGATTCAATTTGCTGATTTTGACTCTCAGGGTGATCTGGAGGCTTGGGCTGGTGCCATCTGGGAAAAGGGCTCTGTGACCTGGGATGAAAGGATACAATTACACATACTGCCATCTGCTTCGTTCGCCTCTCCAAATGGCTCCTAGATTGCTAGAATCGAAAGGGAACTTAAGAGATCATCTAATCAGTCTAATCTCATTATTTTTTCAAAGAAGAAACTGAGGCACTGAGCAAGTTAGTGTCAGACCTAGAATCTGAGCTTAGGTTTCCTGACTTATGAGCCAGGGCTTTTTTTTTTTCTCTTTGTACACTCAATATCTTCCTTACTCCAAAAAGCCACAGGTGGTTCTGGGAGCTTGCGGAGGGAGAGAGTTTTAAGTGGATTCATATTCCTGTGGCCCCTTGAGGTACATGGAGCTCAGGGAGATGACTCAAACCAATTATTACAAGCCATCTGTTCTTGCTAGGCCTCCAACTCAAACTATTAGTGTATTGAAAAGATCTCTGGATTTGGAGTCACAACACCTGGGCTGAAATCCCAGGTCTGCCAACATTCTACCTTATGACCCTGGACAACTTATTTTACTTCATCATCCACATCTGTGAAACTGGGAGAATAATCTTACCACATAGGGTTGTTATAACAAGGCTGCTATAAAAATGTGAGTTCATTAACCACTTGGAGGCTTGCCAGTTGACTAATAAGTTGGAATATTCCTTATTTCATTATTTCTTCTTCCTTCTGTCTTCCTCCTCATCCCTGAAATTCCTTCCTCTCCTCTCCAAAGCCTACCCATACCTCACAAGTCAGCATAAGACATACAAGAAGACTCCATAGAAGACACAGGACGAGAGGAGTTTAGCACTCTAGATAGGAGGCACATTTAAGGTCCCTGTGCTGGAGTCAGGATAGCTTACCAGCTTAAATTTAGACTGCTCAAATGGCAAGGTCTCTTGTCTAACCCTGTACCAGGCCTTCATTTTATATGTACTGTGGAACTGTGCTTCTCAAAGCACCATTCTAAACATTTCCTCTGGTTACAAATGTTCTGAGACTTCTAGCCACCATCAGAAAAACAATCCATATTCCTTTTTCTGAAAATTTTTCCCCACTTAATAGTACTTTATTTTTTCCAGTTATATGTAAAGATAACAGTTTCCAACCTTCACTTTTATAAGATTTTAACTTCCAATTTTTTTTTAAAGTCTAGATTCCTTAGAGATATATTCAAGGCCTTCCCTTCCTTTCCAGAGTGATCTCCTGCTTTTCTCTCAGTATACTCTATGTTCCAGCCATACTATTTCTTTTCTGATTCCCAAACATGCACTATGCTTGCCCTTTACTGAGCTTTTGTTCACATAATTCCCTCTCCTGTAATACCCCACCTTTTCCCGAAATGCCCTGCCCTTACTTCCTCTCCCTGACATTCAGTTTCACCTTCTATAAAGATTCACTTTACTCAGCAGTCCTTAAACTTGATGGTTTTAGAACTCCTTTACACTCTTAAAAAATTACTGAAGATTCCCCCAAAGAGATTTTGTTTATATGGTTATACCCATCCATACTTCATATTAAAAATTAAAGCTTTTTGTATTTTTATGAAAATAGTTTTGACTTCATGGGGCCCCTGAAAGGGTGTCAAAGACCCCCAGGGATCCTGGACCACACTTTGAGAACTGCTTCTCTTACTAAATAAATCCTTCTTGTCCTTCAAGACACAGTACTACCTCTAGCAGCAGTGAATTCCTCTGCACTTAGTGAATCTGATACATGATGACTCTTGGTCTCAATTTTATTTTCTTTTTTTAAAATTAATTTTTAGTTTTCAACATTCACTTTTACAAGATTTTGAGTTCCAAATTTTTCCCCTTTCCTTCCCTCCTCTCTCCCCAAGATGGTACGCAATCTGATATAGGTTTTATATATATATATGTATATATATATACACACACAATTATATTAAACATATTTCCACCTTAGTCATGTTTGTTCAAGAAAAATCAGAACAAAAGGGAAAAACCAAGAAACAGAAAAAAAAAAAGAGAAAAATGATAGCATTTTCCATCATGAAACTTTTGGCATTCTCTTGGATCATTATATTCCTAAGAAGAGCTAAGTCAGTCATTGTTGATTGTTGCACAATGTTGCTGGTACTGTGTACAGTGTTCTCCTGGTTCTGCTCACTTCACTCAGCATCAGTTCATGTAAGTTTTTCCAAGTTTTTCTCAAACCCAAGGCCTCAGTTTTCCTGTCTATAAAATGGAGATAATAATACTTGGATTAACTGCTTCACAGAGTTGTTGTAAAGAAGAATTTTTATAAATTAAAAAGCTTTAGAAAAATGAGATTATTATTATTGCTGTTATTATTACTGTCATTCATTTGATAATTTATTGTAGATATGTAGGATATTAGAAAGAGACTTTAAAGAAGATTTAATCTAATATTGTCATTTTATTAATAACAACAATTCCTATTTCTCTAGTACTTTTAAGTATTTAAAAAGGACTTTTCTTCTCATGACAGCTCCTATGGGTCAGGTAATGAAGGTATTATCACAAGTTTACAGAGGAAAGTAGCTTTAAGAGGTTGAATTACTTACCTAAGGTTACCCCCAATTACTAAGTGTTAGAGCTGGGATTTGAACCTGTCTCCTGACTTCCCTGTCCAAAGGCTCTTTCTACTATATTAGACTTCATGCCCATCATGACTTACATGGGGACACATCTTCCATTGTTCCTGAGAACTGTTATTTTAAAAATCTTACATTATTTAATTTTTCTTGTGTCTATATTTATTTCTCCACATAGAATGAAAATCCTTTGAACAGGGTGCTCGTCTTCTTTTTAGCCCTCACAGCACTTTTCAGGTGGTCTTGCACATAGTAGGGATGGTAGGTTATTAATGAAGACCAAGGATTGTGGATCTAGACCAGCAAGGGGCCTCAGAGAACATCTAATTCCTACCCTCTCATTTTAGAGATGAGGAAACTAAGAGCGCTGGCCCAGGTAGCCCCTCGATTACCCATCCTTTTAGAAATCCTTGGCTCACAGGTCCTTGCTAGAGGATGAGCATCTAGAAGCTTTCTTCCAAAGGTGGCAAAGACTGGTTGGACAGCCCTGGATGGCCCCTAGACCAACTCTCTTGAGTGTCTCCATCAGGAAGGAGCGTAGGGTGTTATCAGCTCCATGTCTTAGAGAAGGTCACCAAATGTCTTCAGGGAACTTCTGAGTGCTCATCTCCAAGGTGAGGAATGCCTGAAAATTACAGGAAGGAACATTAGAGTGCCATGGTCTGAAAAGACTCCAAACCCAAGGACTGAAGAGGTCAGAAGGTCTGGGTTGGAAATCCAGTTCAGCCACTGTGTCACTGTGTGACATTGGTCCAGTCACTGAGTTTCTCGAGACTCAGATTCTTCATCTATAAAATGAGGGAGCAGAACTCAATGACTTTGGGGGTCCCCTCCTGCTAAAGAGCTATGATCTAAGTTTCTTCTCACTTCTAACATTCTGTGTACTAAGATATCATTCAGCTCTTTCTTACAAGTGGCACAGTGGATAGAGTCCTGGATCTGGAGTCAAGATCTGAGTTCAAATACTACCTCAAACACATATTAGCTCTGTGCCTCAGTTTCCCCAGCTGTTAAATGGAGATAGTAATAGTACCTAACCCCCAGGATTGTTGTAAGGATCAAATAAGATGATAATTATAAAATGTTTACCAAAGTTCCTGGCAAATAGTAAGCTCTATGTAAATGTTACCGTTATATCCTATGTTCTAATACTCTCTGCTCTAAGTCAGGGGTGCTTAAATCTTTTTTGTGTCATGGACTCCTTTGGCAGTCTGGGGAGATGGATCCCTTCTCAGAATAATATTTTTAAATAACTGAAGGAAATTCTAAATTTCAGTTAGGTGTTATTGGATGTAAAGATGTAAATTTTCCCTCTTACCATACTCCCCATACCTAGAGCAGGGAGCCTCTGCCCTAGGCTCTTTGTACTCTACTTCTAACATTTGGAGAGATTTTAATCCTAGGTTCTCTTCTAGCTCTCTGAGTAGCTGTCTAGGGTTGTTGTCTAAGGTGGTAAGGTAGATGAGGTGGGGTGGAGGGGGGTGGGGGCAGTAGGAGGTTCTATTTTCTTTTCTTTCTTTTCCTTCTTTAAATCTGAAGGTTATTTAAAACCCAAGTGGGGAGTCATTAAAGCTGCAAGGCCTTGTCTCTGCTCAGCTTATGCATAGAGGAACTGTTAATTAATGCTGCTATTTTCACGGAACTCCGGGGGAGGGGAGCTCAGAACACATTCCATTCATCCTTTGATACACTGTGTCCAAGGAAGCAAAAGATCATTCATTGTCTTCTGGACTTGGGCTGGACCTCTGTCCTACCTTCCTTCCTCAGCTCCTTGGGAATGGGAGA
Source organism: Bettongia penicillata ogilbyi (assembly GCA_023548195.1). NCBI lineage: Eukaryota > Metazoa > Chordata > Mammalia > Diprotodontia > Potoroidae > Bettongia > Bettongia penicillata. The sequence goes on along the minus strand of JAJHZJ010000292.1, from coordinate 20,152,582 downwards.
TGTTAGCTCGAGAAGTGGCTTAAAACCCAATAACCTCCTTGGGCTGATTTTCCAACTGCCCTGTACAAGTAGATTACCCATTAAAAGCCTTACCAAGTTAGGGGTTACAAAATAGTGGGTGGCAAGCCTCTTCCTCAGAGTAAGTTTCATATCCTGGCAACCTGGGCTGCCTGCCCTGGGTTAGCTTGCTCCTCCGCAGAACATTTGTCAGCAGGGATTTCAAGGCTTAAAAATAAAGGGGGATCTGATTCCTGCCCTGAATCTGCCAGCTAAGGGAGCTTTGCCCAGCTCTTTCCCCTAAGTTTCTTCCCCAACTCCCAATAAAGACTCCTCCCCTCCTGAGGATCTGGGAGAAAATAATAATGGCACTCTGGTGGCACTTTCGACACAACAATTCAGGAAGAAGGGTAGTAAAAATAGAGGGAGAAGCTATAACTAAGAGAAGTAGAGGACCTGACAAAATTCTCACAATTAGTAAGTGTAAGAGTAGGGATTTGAGGGGGGAAAGCTAAGAGCATCAGAAACAGCCTTCTTTACGCTAACCTACACTGGCTCCCTCCCAAATCTAAGGAATTTTTCTCAGATCATTGAAAGAACAGCCTATGAGAGCATTTTACTGCTGTCTTCAGGGAAGAATCAGTGAATGTTAGAGGTAGAAGGGGCATTAGAATTAAGAATACTTAACTTTAGAGCTAGACAGTACCTTAGAATACAGACTGTTGGAATAGCAAGAAGCCTTAACATAGATAATAGAATATCAGAACTAGAAAGGATCTTGGAACAAAGAACATGAAAGTTAGCCAAGGAAGAAACTGAGAACACATAATGCTAGAGCTGTAAGAATGCCCTGGTCAACTCCATTTTATAATTCTCTCCCTGTTAAGTATTTCCTTATTTATCCTATATGTGGTTGTTTATATGTTGTCTCTCCCGTTAGATAAGAAGCTGCTTGAGGGACTGTCTTTTGCCTCTTTTGAAATCCCCAGGGTTTGGCAAAGTGCCCACCCAGCAGATAGGAGGTGCTTAATAAATGTTCATTGATTAATTGATAGCTGAAAAAATTGTGGCCTAAAGTGGAAAGCAATTTGTCTAAGGTCATTGTCTAAGGTAAGACATTGGCAGAACTGGGACTTTGAACCTAGGGTCCCGAGGTCTGAGTCAGAGCTCATTCCTGTTACGTTGGTCTTGTATGCATTTACCCAGCGTGGGATATTGTCTGGTTGCATAATAAAGGTTCATGGAACAGAACTGAATAGTGGTTACAAGCAGTGGTAACACCCAGATCATGAAATGATTGCTTAGGAATCTAGAGATGACTAAACCAGTGGAAAGTGATGAGATACAGAGGATTCTGTGTAAAGGAGTGTCTGCTAGAAAATCTTCCGCTTCTCCTATATGAATTAATCTTGAAATTTGAGTCAAAATAACAAGGAATTTGGGAGAGTTGGTGATGAGGGGTAGGACTCTTCATAGATGTAGCAGGGATCTCCAACATGCTCTTTTTAAAGAAAATTTTTGTTAAATTTTTTTTTAACATCCTTTTCATTTCCATATACACACATATCCTCTCCCCTATCCCCAAAGTACTCCCTTGCTAAAAAAAATAAACAAATAAATAAATAAATCGAGAAAAATAAAAAAGCACCTAGACAAGCCAGCTACATATCAGCTGAGTCTGGTGGTATATATAACAATCCATACCCATGATCCCTTACATTTCTAGCTTGCTTTTTTGAAAGGCAGAGTGGGATAATGGAAAGAGTTCTAGACTGAGCGTAAGAAGATAAGAGTTTGAAGCTTCACTAGCAACATTATGTTGGACAAATCACTTTCTCTCTATGACCTTCATTTTCCTTCTCTGTAAAATAGGGATTTTCATTTTAAGGGCTGTTATGAGAAAAGCTTTTTGTAGGTGTTGAAGATGTTATAATTACACCAGACCACCCTCCTTCCCCCTCCATTTCTATTTCCATCTTATTTCTCCTTCCAGACTTAGCTCAAATGCCACCTCCCCTGTTAAGCTTTCCTTGATCCCCTCCATCTGAAAATTATTTCTTTCTCATCTGATTTCATAGATCTTATGGTGCCAACTTGCGCTCCCCTAATTTGCTGAGACAAAATCAATTATCAATTTTAAAGTGCCATAGAAATGTGTATGACCATAACCAAATCATTGAACTTTTGTGTGCCTAAATTTTCTCACTTATAAATTGAAGGAGTTGGAGTAGATGACCTCCAAAATCCTTCCTGTCCTAAATCTGTGATCTCTGGGCAGCTCGGTGGTGCATTGGATACAGCATTGACTCTGGAGTCAGGAGGACGTGAGTTCAAATCTTTCTTCTGATACTGGGCTAGTCAATTAACCTCAGTTGTCTGGCCAAAAAAAATAATAATAATAAATCTATGATCCCTATTATCCACTAACTTCATAGTAGGATATGCTTCATTTATTTGTCCTTCCGAGGAGGAGTACTTTGTAAATTGTTGATCTGGGAAAGAACAAGACACTTCAATAGCCCTAGCTGACATAGGAAGAGGTATATTGGGGTCCTACGATTGTCACACTTTGGGATCCCATAATCCCACTGCTCTAGGTCAGGGACTTGACCCAAACAGAGCCTTTAGGTTCTATCTGGGAATGTCTAGAAGGTTTGTTTTGTTCTAGCACAGTTCTCAGATATGCTTGGGTGCAAATTACATTTCCAATTTGTCCACTAGGTAGTTTCCCCTCTCCAAAGCACCTCTTAATGACCCCCAAACCATAATACCAGTGGCCTCGAAGTTCTTCACCTTTGGTTCAGTCCATAATTCACATTTATGTTTGGTTTGGGCTCAGCCCATTAATGTAATTTGTATTTTTTTGTTCCAAGTTTTCTTTCCGTTTCTTTCACCACACACCAGGAGTCTTTCACTCTTTCACGGAGGCATGCCCTATTTCTTTTCCCCTGAAGCCCAGAATGGAAAGTTGGTGGTGCTGACAGGAAAGCATCTGATGAGGAGAGGGAGATGGGACTGTTGGGGCTTTTTCTCTCCATTGGGAGGGGAGAAGAGAAGCCCCTTAAGACTTCTTAGGAGACAAGCATGTGAAAGGCTGGGAAATAGCGATTAGACTTGTTTTGCTTGATCCCCACACAGAGGGTGGAACTAGCACCAATGGGAAGCTGGAGAGAGGCAGATTTCAGCCCAGGATAAGGAAGAGCCTTCTAACAATTAGCGTTGTTCCAATGGAAGCTGGATAGTTACTACTGACCAGACCTAGGTCAGGAGCAGCTGGGTGGCTTGGTAGATAGAGCTCTGGGTTTGGAGTCAGGCAGAGCTGAGTTCAAATCCTGCCCCGGATACTTACTAGCTATGTGACCCTGGGCAGGTTACTTAACCCTCTTTGTCTCAGTTTCCTCATCTATAAAATGAGCTGGAGAAGGAAGTGGAAAACCATTCTAATATCTTTGCCAAAAAAACCTCATATGGGGTCATGAAGTGCCAGACATGAATGAACCAGAGCTTTGCTCTAGACCTGCAACATTTAGAATAGAGAGGTAAGAGTGAGCTTCCCCATCTTGATGACCACCATTCCTATCTATGCCTTACCCCCAGGTCCAGGTCTTTCCTGGGTCCAAATTCCAAAGCAAAACAAACACTCTTGAACACCTAATTTAAAACCGAGAATTTTATTATTTAAAATATTCCTTTTTTATGGTATATTTCAACCAAAATACTGGTATAATATACAACAGACTACTGTTGAAGTGACCTCCCTTCTCCCAGACCCCTTTTCTCCACTGCCCCCCATGAGTATCACACTCTCTTTGAGGCAATAGCATCTACGTTTGCTGTTGCTGCTGCGCAGTCCTATCCAAGCTTCCTGACCTTATGGCCCTTCATCCTCCACTAAGTGGTGTAGTGGATAATTGCATTAGTCTGGAGGACATACATTCCAGTCCTGACTCAAACATTTACTATGTGTTGTAAAGATTAAATGAGGTAAAACACTCTGGAAACCCTAAAGGACTATATAAACACCTTGTGACTCAGTGGTTTCAGTCATGTCCAACTCTTCTTGATCCAGTTTGGGGTTTTCTTGGCAAAGGCATTGGAGTGGTTTGCCATTTCCTTTTGCAGCTTATTTTACAGATGAGGAAACTGATGTAAACAGGATGAGTGACTTGCCCAGGGTCACACAGCTAGTATGTGTCTGAAGCCAAATTTGAACTCAGATCTTCCTGACTCCAAACCTGGCATTTTATCCAGTGTGATAAAATTATTTCCACCACCACCACTATCATCATCATTATTATTAGCTTCTGTTCCTGGAGCTGCTATATTGATGAATGAAAAATGTTTATACACACCGTCTCTCCTCCCCCATAAATTGACCCCAGACCCAAGCATTCTGATTTATAACTCTGTCCATTGAGGTTGTTGTGTAGAGAAGATCAGAAGTCAGCAATGATTTGGACTGGAAGACCTCAGAGATTCCTTGGAGCTTTAAGATTCCATGCTTCTCTAAACCCTGGCTGGAGACATGTTAAGTCAACAAGCATTTATTAAGTGCCTACAGTGTTCCAGGCCCTATCCTAAACACATTGAAGAGAAAAAAACTTTACAAGGGAAAGGCCCATTGGTGACAGCCATCATCTTGGAGAGCTACCACCTCATTAGTCTACCATCAGTTCAAGTCTGGGGCAGCTGTGATGTATTAGGTAAACGGCATCAGGTTCGGAATCAGAAACCATGGTTTGGAATCTTAATGCTGTTCCTTATTAACTATTTGATCCTGGACAAGTTATTTAACATCCCTGGGCTTCAGTTTCCTAATATGTAAAATGATAAGGTCTCTTCTAGTTCTAAATTTTTTTACTTTTGAATTCAATTAAATTTAACAGCCATTTATTAAGTGCTATAACTTTAAGATGTTAATAATCAAGACAAAGATAAGACAGATAATTGAGATATAATTTAGAATGTGAAAAGGGCATGGAGGAGGCTGAAACTGAGGAATTCAAGGAAGGCTTCATGGAGAAGGTGCTCTAGAACTGAGCTTGAACGAAGGGAAAGATTTCAACAAGGAGAGAGGTGGAGAATACAATCCAGGAAGAAGCAATTGCTAAGGGTAACGTACAGCATGAGGAGGGCACTGGATAAGGCGAACTCCACTCTAGTCTGCTTCAGAGAGAAGGCAAAGGGGAGCAGTTTTGTTCGGAGCAAGTGTGCTCTGACCTTGGACAGTTAGGTGGTGCCATAGTGCACAGAGTACCTGGCTTGCAGGAGTTCAAATCCAGCCTTAGACACTTACTAGATGACCATAGGCTAATCGCTTAATCCTGTTTGCCTCAGAAGGAAGTGGCAACCCACTCTAGTACCTTTGCCAAGAAAACCCCAGATGAGATCACAAAGAGTAAGAAATGACTCAAAATTCCCACTCACTAAAGACTTTCCCACCTTGCCCAAATTCCTTTTAGAGGTACCTTGCCCCAGTTAGAACATAAACCCGTTGAGGGCGGGGACTTTCTTTTGTCTTATATCTGTATTCTGAATGCTTAGTCTAGCAACTGGTACTTAGTAAGAATCTAATAAATGTTTGATCCAATCTAATGTGATCCAATCTAGGCTGGGTCCAGAAGGCCACACTCCCAAAGCTCACTCCTTGCTACTACGGGCATTGATGCTTCAGCTGGCTATTCAACTTAGTGAGACACAGAGGCATCACTCTTCCATCACCAAAAATGAAAGAATAAATACCAGGCCATATGCAGGGCCACAGTGCCTTGGAAGGGTGAAGATGAAAGGCCTCTCTTGCCCTTTACAGCATTGTCTCTCACCTTTTTCAACTAGACCATAAACAGACAGCATCTGAAAGGAAGTAAAAATCACGAAGACTGCAGAGAAAGAACAAAAATGGTTGAGGCTCTCTTCGTTAACGCATTTTGAAAGTATTCTCAGTGCCGGTTATGTAGCCAATTGAAAAGGCTTCTCTTAAGCACATAGTTAGAAGACAGAACGTCTTACGTATATTACAACATCTCTACAAGGTACTTCTATACGAATTGTTACAACTTCCCCAGGAACAATCCCCTTAGTTTTTCCACCTAGGGAGAAATTGTCAGAGGTGTTCTGTACATGTGCCACTTCCTACTACCTGTGTAAGACTGGAAAGGGCTCTGGATGCCAGGTGAGGCAGTTTTTATGTTCTACAGGCAATAGTAAACGTATTTAAACAGCAGATGACCAGATCAGACCTGAAGAGTTGGGAGAATACCATTCCCATCCACTGACTGAGAATCCCTGCAATGAGAGATCATAGGCATAAGGACTGGCCCTGTGATTTCATTACTATATAGAACTCACAGTAAGGAAACTCCCTTTAACAAGGATGGCATTCTCTGCAACTTCAAGTTTTGGAGAGTTGCCTAGAGCAAGGAGAGGTTAAATAGCTTGTCAAGGGTCACACAATCAGTGTGGAACAAAGACAGGACTTGACCCCAGATTTTCCATACCATGGTGCCTCTCAGTGAGGAATTAGAGCACTTTAGAGTTGGAAAGGGACCTTCGAACCGAGGCCATCAGTCAGAGTGGAAGGGACTGAGAGCATCAATAAGTCCAATCTCCTGATTTTACAGTGGAGGAACATTGTCCCCAAGTGGTTTTCATACTGTCCACCAAGAAGTACGTGGCAGAGTTGGGATTTGATTCTGATCCCACCACATGAGGAGTGCTAGGGTAGGAGACTGAGGAAGGATGGCAGAGAAGAGGGACTGCCATCTCCTTCCTTAATCTTCCAGAGTCAGGATTTTGAGTTCTGACACACAGCTTGCCCAGTTATTTCTAACCCTTATGGAGTAAACTTCATCAATCTGTCCAGGTTGCGGTAAGGGGAGGTATTGACTTTGTAAGCTCATTTTCTCTCAGGGTCAGCAGAAGGGTCAGTGAGAAGTTAAACAGGCAACCCACTGAAGGCGAGGTGCCAGCCAATGAGATTCAAAGCCTTCATCTTTTCCCTCTTGGAAAACTAGGATTTTTTTTCATTTTAAGCAGAGAGGGCTTAGAGGTCCTGATTTTTGCATGGAAAGCAATTTTCAGAAATGAAGAATCTACAGAATATAGGTATCTATTTTCTTTTTCTTTTGAATAAAGGGCCTGTAAACCACCCCCAAAAGCAGTATGATATAGTTGAAAGAGTGCTGTACTTGCTTTCAAATCTCAGTTCTGTCATTCCACACTTGTGTGACTCTGGGGAAATAATGTGGCCTGAGTCTTAGTTTCTTTATCTGTACAATGATGGGATTGGCCTAGATGACCTCTAAGATCTCTTCTGCATCTAAATCTAGCATCCTATGAAACAGAGGCTGGGTTCTAGACCTGGTTCTCCAACCAATTCCCTTTGTGACCTTTTGGGTAAATCCTTCCCCTCTCTGGATCTTAGTTTCTTCTTCAGCAAAATGATAGGTTTGGATTAGATGTCTCTAAGGAAGGAAGAGAGGGAGGAAACAAGCATTTATCAAGTGCCCACTATGTGCCAGGCTCTGTACTAAGCATTTTACAAATATTATTTCATTTGATCCTCCCAACAACCCCAGGAGGGGTAGGTGCTATTATTATCCCATTTTACTGGGGAAGAAACCGAAGCAGACTGAGGTTCGGTGACTTCCCAAGGTACACAGATAGTAAATGTTTGAGGCCAGTTTTAAACTCAGATCTTCCTGACTCCAGGCCCATTGCTCTATTTACTGTTTCACTGGAGCCCTCTAAGGGCAGCTAGGTGGTGCAGTGGATAGAACATTAGTGCAGGAGTCAGGAGGATCTGAGTTCAAATCTCACCTCAAGACAATTGACACTCACTAGCTGTGTGACCTTGGGCAAGTCACTTAACCCCAATTGCCTCATCCTGGGTCATCTCTAGTCATCCTGATGAATATCTGGTCACTGGATTCAGATGGCTCTGGAAGAAAAGTGAGGCTGGTGACCTGCACAGCCCTCCCTCCCTCAAAACAAAGTCAAGGGCAAGTCATGTCATTATTTCTCTGAAGGCATGGTCTTCTTTAGCAATGAAGGATGAACACACATAAGGAGCCCTCTGAGACTGACATTGTATATTCTAATATCCTTTCTAGCTCCAGCATTCTATATTCAATGCTCTAAGGTTCTCTCTAACTCCAACATTCTAGGTGGCCTAGTGGATAGAATGCTGGATTTGGAGGAAGACCTGAGTTTGAATCCTGCTTCAGATGCTAGCCCTATAATTCTGAATTAGTCACTTAATCTCTCTTAGTCTCATTTTCCTCATCTGTAAAATAAAGATAATAACATCACCTACCTTCCAGGGTTGTGAGGATTAAATGAGATAATTGTAAAGTGATTTGCAAATTTTAAAGAACTATATAAATGATAATTAATATTACTATTATTAAAGTTTCTTCCAGCTCTAACATTTTGCAGATTTACCAAACCATCAAAAGCATTGACCACCTACCATTTGACCAGCCCTTTGCCAGGTGTACAACATGAATCAAGCCCTACTTTCAAAGCTCTTACAGTCTGATGTGGGAGACAAGTTCATGTATATATATACAGTATAAATATATGAATCAAATGCAATGCAAGTATAATGTAAATAAAGACAAATCTGTACAAATACAAATCTTACGGTTTACTGAGGGATACGTGTTCATATAAATATGGTATAAATATAATGTGAACAAAATACAGTATAAATATAATGTGCATAAATACAGTTCTGTACAAAGTAGTTAAATCTAAGGTCATTAGGGAGGGAGGGCACCAGTGGCTGGGAGGATCAGGCAAGGCTTCAAGTAGAAAATTGTATCTGCATTGTATCTTAAAGGAAGAGAGGGACTCTGAGGCAGAGTGAAGGACGGAACTGAGGGCAGGAAAGTGGACAGTATGGCCTAATGAATAAGGCACTGGTTCCAGATCAAGAAACTGAGGGTTCCAGTCCCTTCGTGGTCATGCGGAGTTTCCTAACATCACCCACCAGGGAGTAATGTCGGAGGCAGAATGTGAACCAGAGTCCTCTGACTCAGATGTAGCCAACTGCTAGGTTCCTGGATGTGTGGGACGGGAATAGTATGCTGACTCTCCAGATCCAGCCTTGGCAGACCTTATCTGGGATTTTGTAGAGTCTCTCAGCCCAGCAGCAACCAGAAGAGACTTTATTACTGTTTGTTTAATTCTCCATCATTCCTGCTGACACTGGGGATGAATGTAAATGCAGCTGCCTGGGAAAGTCTCCTAGAGAGTGTGAACTGGAGAACTAGAGGGGAAGATCTTGCCTGTGTGTGAAAGTTGTTGCTGAGTGAGTTGGTGGGAAAGGAAAGCTTTGGGAGTCACCTGACTGGCCAAACACCCATCCTCCCACCCTATTCCCAATCCTCCTCAGCTAAGAATTTTAGAGCCAGGGTCAGTCATTGCTCAGCTCACCCTCTCCATCCCTTAACCTTTCTCTAATCTTTGATAGGGGCGGTTAGGTGGCTCAGTGGACAGAGTGCCTGACCTACAGTCAGGAAGCCTCATTTTCAGTGCAAATCTGGCCTCAGACCCTTACTAGCCATGTGACCCTGGACAAGTCACTTAACCCTATTTGCCTCAGTTTCCTCATTTGTAAAATGAGCTGGAGAAGGAAAGAGCAAATCACTTTAGTATCTTTGCCAAGAAAACCCCCAATGGGGTCACAAAGTGTCGGGATAATTGAACCACAACAAAGTTCTCAGATAGGAAGACTGATCTGGCAGTAAGGAGCCAGGACAGATAGGAAAGGCGACAGGTGGCCTGTGGTAGTACAAAGGGCTCTGGTTCTGGAACTCAAATTTCTGGATCCTACTCTAGGCTTTAACTTTTCTCTGCGTGCTTTTCAGACAGGGTGTGCTGGTAAATTTCGGCTTATGCCTCCCCTCCCCACCCCCATAGACTTTAAAGTTGAATTTGCACTCTTACCATCTTCTCCTCTCCTTCTTAAGTCTTAAGAAACAAAACAATAAATCAAGTCCTAATGTGTGTATTTGCTGATTTGAGGTAGAAAACACAATGAAAATTTCATGATTTTCCTCAGCACATCCTTGCCCATCTTCAGTAGAACATAGATTGTCAGAACTGAAAGGGATCTTAAGTTACAAAGTGACTTAAAAATATTCTCAAAAGGGACAAAACTGCTTCTTTCCTTAAAATAATTATCTGTGGTATATTTGTCTTATCTTTGCATTTGGATATTGGCTCCTTGAAAGCAGGAACCAGTCTTATCTAAATTTTGTATCGTCCTCCTCTCATCCCTTGCCCTGCTCCCCCACATTAGTACTGAGCTCCTCATTTAGCTCCCCAATGAGTTTGCAGAATTTAATTGTTGAATACAGAACATAAACACTGTTACAACTGGAAGGGAACTTCGAATATGGAAGGTCCAAACCTAGATAATCAGTCATCAGGAATTCAGTTCATTAAATGCCATGTTATGTTTTAGGACCAGTGCTTGCTGCTGGGAATATATAGATATAAAATGAGATGATCTCTGCCCTTGAAAAGTTTAATTTGTATAATCCAAGCACTTTGTTTAATAAATGAAGAAAGTAAGGCTGGAGAGAAGTGACCTGCTTAGGGTCACACAGCTGCTGTCATCATCCCCTCTTCTGAGGCTTTGGTTTTCTCAACTGTCAGAAAGGATCGTAATCTGTGTTCTGTTTATTCCTGGGATTTTTGGGGAGATCAGTGAGTCAATCAAGAAGCATTTACTAAGTCCCAGGCACTGTGCTAAGCAGCCAAGGATAGAACAAATGAGATAATGCATTTGAAAATAGTTTGAAAAGGATAAAGAACCGTACAAATGTATGATTGTGATACTGGGGGCAAGGAGATGGCAATGAACCCAAAGAAACATTTTATTTAACACATCTGATTTGGAGGAATTTAGTATTAATTGCTCCATCAGCTTTTCAAATGGGTTACTTCCCTTTCCTAAAACAACATATCTTCCTTGTGTGGGGGAAGTAACAGCTTCAACTGGGTGAGTATCCAAGAATGCTGAGCTAGTTCCTTCAGATACTTTGTTGGGTGGGTGAGGGGGGTTAGTTAATTTTTTTTTCTAAAGCTATGCAAGATCATTGTATTGGGATTCAGGAAACCTGGGGCCCTAGCCACCACTCTATCACTGAGTCACTCACCTTGGGAAAACTGGTTCACTTCCTTAGCCTGTAGTTCACTCATTTATAAAATGTTCAGTCCTTTTTCAGTCGTGCCTAACTCTTTGTGACCTCATTTGGGTTTTTCTTGGCAAAGATACTGAAGAGGTTTGCCATTTCCTTTTACAGATGAAGAAACTGAGGCAAACAGGGTTAAGTGACTTGCCCATTGTCACACAGCTATAGGTGGCTGATGCTAGATTTGAACCCAGGAAGATTCCTGACTCCAGGTCCTATACCACCTAGCTGCCCTATCTATAAAACAAAAGTGTTGGATTAGGTACTGCCTAAGGTCCTATTCTAACATTCTGCTCTGTATATATTGTCTCTCAAGTGTAAGAGTCTATGTCCTAGGATCTCTTCTTATTCTAACATTATATTTTTTAGCTTTCTTCTGGTTCTGACATACTATGTTTTCTGAGGTTCTTTCCAGCTTGACACCTTCTGATAATTTAGGTCATACTAGCGAGGGAGAGGCACCTTCTCTTAATGCACAATTAACCGTGGTACCCACCCAGGAACACCATTAATAAAAACAATCTCTTAAGTGAAGCACTTTATACTTTTGAAGGCTTTTCCCTATCCATTATCTCAGAGCCTCTTATTAGGTCTGGGAGAGAGGGAGGGAAAGCATTATTTTCCTTGAATGATAGATGAGAAAAGTGAGACTTAGCGAGGGTGAATGACTTAACCAAGGCTATGAAGCAAGATAATGCTAGAGCTGTGACTGTAAGCCAAGTCTTTGAATTGATTTGCTGCTCTTAGCACCATGTGTAACATATTGCCACATACTAAATACTGAAGTTGTGCTTGAGAAGACCAGGGATTGATGGTTGGAAGAGATCTCTAAAAATTATGTGATGTCTTCCTGACCCAAATAGGATTAATCAACCTGATTTAGCAGACATTCATTAAATGCCAATATGTGAAGGCAAGTGAGATTTGACTGGGAGAGATATCAACATAAATGATACTTGGTCTCCACCCTTACATATCTCATACTCTAGCAATTGGAATAGTTTACAAACAAAAAGAGCTATAATATGGAACATGATCAGATCAATTCAACAAGTATTCCTTAAGTCATTGTTAGTACAGAGAGCCTTAGGACTCAGCACTAGGTATACAAAGATAGACATGACTGACATAAGCCTTGCCTTCAAGGATCTTACAGTTTAATGCAGCTAGGTGGCACAGTGAATAGAGCACTGGCCCTGGAGTCAGGAGGACCTGAGTTCAAATTCAACCTCAGACATTTGACGCTTACTAGCTGTGTGCCCTTGGGCAAGTCACTTAACCCCAATTGCCTTGCTTTCTCCCTCTCTAAAAACAAAACAAAGCAAAAAAAGAAATTTAATGATGGAGTTCGAGGGATGTGACATATACAGAATAATGTTTCAGGAGAGAGTAAAATAAAAGCTCATATATTCTGGCCACATAATGAGAAGACAGGACTCTTTGGAAAAGACCCTGATTGTGAAAGATTGAAGGGAAAAGGAGAAAGGGACTGCAGAAGATGAAATGAAAATGAAATAAAATGAAATATTTTAAAAATAATAAATTCACAGACTTCAGAGAAAGAATTTCTGCTCTAGGAGGTGTGTCTATGTCTCCACCAATCATTTAATCAAAGTGGTAATCAATCTGCAAGCATTAAGTTTCTACTCTGTTCCAGGCATTGTGCTACATTCCAGGGCTACAAATGCAAAAATGAAACAGTAACATTAATACAGGTGGGTTCTTCCTAAGCTGTACACACATATGCATCTTAAAGTTAGACCTTCATTCAGTTTCTGGTCTAATGCCTCAAGCAGGAAAAACCATCATCCTCATTCCCGCCTCCCAGGTGCCATTGTCAAAAGATGGTAGAAACTCAATATCTGTTCATAAACAACTCACCTCTCAGTTCTGGGAGAAGAAAGATTTTGGTCACACGCAAAGCTGGCATCTAGGTTTTTCATCACCATAAGGGATACAGTAACTGTGATTCTGCCTCCTGGCTTCTCCTCCTGCTCATACTGCTGGCCCTCTACTAGTAGAACAGTTTCTTCTCTGGGCATGATGGCAAGCCAGGGCTAGTCTGACACTTCTTTGCCTGTCACCTTGGAAAATTCCCATGTCCATAGAAATCTCCTGCTGCACACGCTGGGAAACCCTTAGGGACATAGCTGTCATCGTTCAATCATTTTTCAGTTATGTCCTATTTTTTGTGACCCCACTGGGGACTTTCTTGGCAAAGAGTGGCTTGCCATTTCCTCCTCTAGCTTATTGTACAAATGAGGCAAACAGGGTTAAGTGAGGGTCACTCAGGTAGTAAGTGTCTGAGACTGGATTTGAACTCATGGAGGTGAACCTTCCTGATTCCAAGCTTAGTGCTCTATCCACTTTGTCACCTTGCTGCTCTGGAAATAGGTAGGAAATATAGTCTAGGATCCAGGGAAGCTATAGAATTACATGAAGGGAACTTTGGGGAAACAAGGATGGACAGATTTTGGAAGGCCCTCAATGAAAGCATAAGGAGAATATGCTTAATTTAGTAAAGGTGGAAAAGGAAGTACTAAAGATTTTTGAATACAGAACTAACATAATCATAGAGAGCATTAGGAAGATGCCTGGATAATAATAATAGCTAACATCTATTTATAACTTACTATGTTCCAGGAACAATTATTATCTCCTTTGAATCTCACAACAACCCTAGATGGTAGGTGCTATTATAATACTCATTTCACACATGAGGAAACTGAGGCAGTTGGAGGTTAAGTGACCTGCCCAGAATCACACAGAGCAAGTAAGTGTTTGAGGCTGGATTTCAATTCATATCTTCCTGACTCTAGAGCTAAAGCTCTATCCACTGTACCACTTAGGTGCCCAATGACACAAGTAAAAGAAAGTAATTTTGTAAAGGTGAGAAGGGGTGGATTCTAAGCACTGGGGATGACTAGTCAAAAGTGAAGACTTAGAGTACCACATGTGAGGGAAGAGAGAGAAAAAGAGAAGGGAGATGGTGGGTAGAAAGAGGGAGAGAGTAAAGGAGAGGGGAAAAGAAGGAGAGGGAGAGAAAGTGGAAGGGCAGCGAGGGAGAAAGAGAGGGAAAGAAAGAGAGAGAGAGGAAAAGAGAGAGAGGGAGGAAGAGAGAGAGAGAGATAAAAAAGTAAAAGGTAAAAGTAAAGAGGCCTTTGAGATCTGAGTAACAAAAGGCCATTTTGAACTGGAAGGATCAGGAAAGACTTCATGGGGGTGGTGACATTAGATCTGGGTCTTGAGTGACAGACTTTTTTTCTCCTTTTTTTATTAAATTTATTTATTTTCAGTTTTCAACATTCATTTCCACAAGATTTTGAGTTCTAAATTTTCTCCTCATCTTTTGCCTTCCCCCTACTCTGAGATGGCATACATTCTGATTACCCCTTTCCCCAGTCTGCTCTCCCTTTTATCACACACCCCCCTTTTATTCCCTTCCCTTTTACTTTCTTGAAGGGCAAAATGGATTTCTCTACCCCACTGCCTGTATATCTTATTTCCTAGTTGCATGTAAAAACTATTTTTTAACATTTGTTTTTTAAACTTTGAATTCCAAATTCTCTCCCTTCTTCCGTCTCCATCTTCATTGAGAAGGCAAACAATTCAACATAGCCTATACACGTGTAGTTATACAAAACACTTCTGTAATAGTCATATGAAAGATTAACTATATTTCCCTCCATCCTATCTTGCCCCCCAATTATTCTGTTTTCTCCTTTGATCCTGTACCTTTTCTAAAGAGTTTTTTGCTTCTACATACCCCTCCTCCAATCTGCCCTCCCTTCTATCGAGACCATCTCTTATCCCCTTTCCCCCTACTTTCCTGTAGGGTAAGATACCCAATTGAGTGTCTATGTTATTCCCTCCTTAAACCAAATCTAATGACAGTAAGGTTCACTCATTTCTTCTCACCTCCCCCCTTTCCCCTCCATTGTAAAACCCTTTTCTTTCTTCTTTCATGTGAGGTAATTTACCCCATTCTCTCTCTCCCTTTCTCCTCCCAATATATTCCTCTCTCCCTTGATTTTATTTTTAGATATCATTCCTTAATATTCAGCTCACCCTGTGTCTTCTCTGTCTCTCTGTCTGTCTCTCTGTCTCTCTGTCTCTCTCTCTCTCTCTTCCAACTACTCTAATACTGAGAAAGGTCTTGTGAGTTACAAATAACATCTTCCCATATAGGAATGTAAACAATTCAACTTTAAGTCTCATGATATCTCTTTCCTGTTTACCTTTTCATACTTCTCTTGATTCTTGGATTTGAAAGTCAAATTTTCTATTCAGCTCTGGTCTTTTCATCAAGAATGCTTGAAAGTCTTCTATTTCATTGAGTGACCATTTTTTCCCCAGAAGGATTAGTTTTGCTGGGTAGGTGATCTTTGGTTCTAATTGTAGCTCCTCTGAGTATTCTAAGCCCTTCAATCCCTTAATGTAAAAGCTGCTAGATCTTGTTTCTTTCTGGCTGCTTGCAATATTTTCTTCTTGACCTGGGAACTCTGGAATTTGGTTACAATATTTCTAGGAGTTTTCCTTTGGGGATCACTTTCCAGAGGTGATTGGGGGATTCTTTCCATTTCTATTTTACCCTCTGGTTCCAGAATATCAGGGCAGTTTACCTTGATAATTTCTTGAAAGATGATGTCTAGGTTCTTTTTTTGATCATGGCTTTCAGGTAATCCAATAATTTTTAAATTATCTCTCCTGGATCTATTTTCCAGGTGAGTGTTTTTTCCAATGAGATATTTCACAGTCTTCTATTTTTTCATTCTTTTGGTTTTGTTTTACAATTTCTTGATTTCTCATAAAGTCATTAGCTTCCCTTTGCTCTATTCTAATTTTGAAGGAATTATTTTCTTCAGTGAGCGTTTGGACCTCCTTTTCCATTTGGCCAGTTCTGCTTTTTAAGGCATTCTTCTCCTTACTGGTTTTTTGAACTTTTTTTGCCATTTGGGTTAGTTCATTTTTTAAGGTGTTATTTTCTTCAGTATTTTTTTGGGTCTCCTTTAACAATCTGTTAACTTGTTTTTCATTATTTTCTTGCATCACTCTCATTTCTCTTCCCAATTTTTCCTCTACTGCTCTTTCTTGATTTTCAAAATCTTTTTTGAGCTCCTCCATGACCTGCAACCAATCCATATTTCTCTTGGAGGCTTTTGATGTAGAGGAGCTTTGACTCTGCTATCCTCTTCTAGTTGCATGCCCTGATCTTCCTTGTCACCAAAGTAAGATTCTATGGTCTGAGTTCTTTTATGATGTTTACTCATCTTTCCAGCCAAACATTTTACTTTCTAACTCTTTGTCAAGGTAGGACTCTGTTTCCAGTGGGGGTGAGGGTTGGGGTGGATATTCTTTTTCAGGCTTTAGGGATTTTGTGTCAGCCAACCGACCTTCCACCATCTGTGGGCCCAGAGCTCCTGAAGCAGCCTCTGCTGCCACTCCTGCTGCCACCAGCACTGCCACTGCCACCACCACTCCCACTGCCTTAGGGCTATGGTCAGACCTGGTCAGACCAAGAGCTCCTCTTTCATCCAGGTCCCACAGAGTTTTCCCACTGATCTTTTTGGTGTTTGTGGGTTGAGAAGTTTGAAAACTGCCACAGCTGCTGATGATTCAGTCCCCCAAGGCCTGCTCTGGTTCATCTGTGCCAGCATGGATCATGCTAGACTATCCTGCATGCCCTGCCTGGTGCAAAAGATGCTTCCTGTTGACTTTTCAGGTTGTCTTTGACTGGGGATTTGTTTCACTCCATCATTTTATGGGTACTGTAGCTCTAGAATTTGTTTAGAGTCAAATTTTACAGGTATTTGGAGGGCTTTGGGGGAGAGCTCAGGGAAGACCTTGCTTTTACTCTGCCTTTTGGCTCTGCCTCCCAGGCTTTTTTTTTTTTAAATAGCCCTTTTAAAACTTTAATCTTTTTCCTTTAAAATTACATGTAAAGCTAATTTTCAATATTTACTTTTACAAAATTTTGAGTTCCACATCTTTTCTCTCTTCTTCCTTCCCCAAGATGGCATGCAATCTGATATAAACCATACACGTACAATCATATTAAACATATTTCCATATTAGTTATGTTGTGAAAAAGATTCAGAGCAAAGGGAAAAACCACAAGAAAGAAAAAACAAAAACAACAAAAGAGAAAACAGTAAGCTTCTGCCTGGATTCTGACTCCACAGTTCTTTCTCTGCATGTGGATGGCATTTTCCACCTTGAACCTTTTGAAATTGTCTTAGATCATTGTACTGCTGAGAAGAGCTAAGTCTATCAAAGCTGGTTGTGGAACCAGCTGGTTCTATTCACTTCACTCAGTATCAGCTAATATAAGTCTTTCCAGGTTTTTCCAAAATCCGCTGACAGGTAGGCTTTCATAGGTAGAGGAAGATATTTTAGATGTAGGGCAGCATAGGGCAGGAGTATGAAGGCAGGACTCTGTGACTTCTGACTTCTATGAAAGCAATTTCATCTTACTGTAGAATTGTCCTATATGGGTTTCTGTCAGCAGAAATCAAGTTAATTTTTATCTTTTTTTTAAATTTGATTTTGATTTTGAAGTCCATAGAGATCTTTACATTTTCTTCTCTACCACTATCTTATTCTGGGCAGCTAGGTGTCCAAGTGGATGAAGTGCTGGGCCTAGAGTCAGGAAGACTTATTTTTTTGGGTTCAAATCTGGCCTCAGACACTGACCAGCTGTGTGACCCTGTGCCTTGTTCATAGAAACGTGTCACTGAATCAAAAAGTACGTGGTGGAGAGTAAGCTGTAAGAAGACTGGAAAGGTAGGAGGGGTCTAGGTTATAAAGGGCTTTGAAAGCCAAACCCAGCATTTTGTATTTGATCCTGAAGGTAAGAGAAAGCCTTTGGAGTTTATTCAGTAGGGGGGTGACAAAGTCAAGCCTGTGTTTTCAGGGCTGAGAAAAATGGGGGCAAAAATAAAGATGTTTATTTATGTTATACGTCATAGATCAATAATACAGGCAAGGTGCTAAACATACATGCCTGGTTTCTTTCTGGGAGAAAACTCAAAACTCATGTCTTCTAGCTGTTTGTAGACCCTTTTTAAAAGACATGGAGGAAATAAC
The DNA here is from genome assembly GCA_023548195.1 of Bettongia penicillata ogilbyi. Taxonomy (NCBI): domain Eukaryota; kingdom Metazoa; phylum Chordata; class Mammalia; order Diprotodontia; family Potoroidae; genus Bettongia; species Bettongia penicillata. The sequence goes on along the minus strand of JAJHZJ010000292.1, from coordinate 20,134,295 downwards.
AATAAATGATAGCGGCTCATATTTCTGTGGCGTGTTAAGGTTTACAGCAAACCTATAAAATAGGTAGAATGAGTATTGTTATGCCCATTTTATAGAAGATGAAACTGAGTCTCACAGAGGTTGAATTAACCTTCCCAGGATTCCTCTGAGATGATCTCTGATTTATCCTCCATGTTGACTGTACTCAGTTGATTGTTCTCTCCCGTATCAGACTGACTGGCTCTTTGGCCATTCTTTGCATAACTGGTACTTAGCCTAGTGCCTGGCACAGAGTAAGTGCTTAATAAATACTAATTGACTAGACTTACACAGAGACAGGATCTGAACACAGTCAGTTCTTTTTTTCTGTTCTATCATATTGTTTCTCCATACCAGTTTGCAATGGTGTCTGCATTTCACTGCCTTTAGGAAAACTGTTTTTTAAAGACATCATACTTCCCCAGGGCTAGATGGGATAGCCTGCTGAGGCTTAAGCTACTCCACCTGTAGCATTGGAAAGAGCACTTGAAGAGAGAGGGGTGGGATTCAGGAGACTTGGTGCTGCTACCAACGCTCCTCCCTATAGTCATACAATAGAAAGAGCAGTAACTCTGAAGTTGGGGAGTCTGGATTCAAATGTGGCCTTGGCAATTACAGCCTTAGGTAGGATATTTCACTTCCTGGCCCTTAGCTTCCTCTTGTTAGACTAGGTGGTTTCAGAGATCTCCCAGTTTGAATCCATGATTCTAGAAGGTCCTGAGTTCCTGATTGGATAGGTCCAAATTTCCATCTCATCTAGCAGGGCAGCAGCAGCCTGTGCCTTCACGCTGTTTCTCCTCCCACCCTCACAGTAGGTCACATGGCCATCCCAATGCATGTGTGTGACTCAGAGGTGGCTTTGCTTTACATGGTGGGAGGGCAGTTGGAGATCGGAAGCTGCCAGGGGTTGCAGAGAGTCAATGCCTGAATTCAAAGGTCAAGGCATTGGGTTTCACCTCGTGCTGCACAAGTTGGGGAGGAGAGCATAAAGTTAACTTAAAGTTTTTATTTTTGTTATCTTTAACCTGACAAATACCAATAAACATGAACATTTCTACATATAAAGAACGGAAGAAGTGTTGTATATAAAGTTGTGAATCTTGATGCTGTATAGCTCTTGATTTTTTAGTATATAATAAATTCAGCCCATTAGTTTCAAAGCTGCACAGCTTGTCTGTCTGCCTCTGAACTTCCTTCTGTTCTGTGCATTAAAACATGTACTTCAAAGACCCTCTTTTCTTCTTTTTTTTTGGCCTCACTCTCACTAATTTTCTCTCTCCCTTCTTTCCCTGAGCTGTTCTTGGTGTAAACCATGATTCCATAGCTCCAACTTTCTTCAAAACCAAACCAAATCAAACCAAATCCTTTTCCCCTTTAACAAATAAGCACAGTCAAACTAAAAAAAAAAAATCCGTTCTTTGATTGAAAATGTGTGTCTCATTCAACACTCCTAGTCTACCTCCTCTTTTTCCTAAATTGAAGGCCTAACTAAATCTCCTTCGTACTCAATAAATTCTAGTAACTCCTTGCCATCTCCAGGATCAAGTTGAAAATCTTCTATTTGGCTTTCAAAGACCTTTGTAACCTATTTATTCATATATTCATATTTGAACCTGAGTTCAAAGCCTTGTCTCCCACATTTCCTAGCTGTGTGATTGGGCAAGTCACTTAGCCTGCTTGCCTCAGTTTCCTTATCTGTAAAATGGAGATAGCAATCACACCTATCTCCCATGATTTTTGTAAAGATCAAATGAGATATTTGTAAAGCACTTAGCCTAGTGCCTGGCACAAAAGGGTATTATGTAAATGTTAGTTATTATTATCATATAGTAAAATGTCTTTAGCCATTCTCCAACTGATAGAAATCCCTTGGCTTCTAGTTTGTTGCTACCATAAAAATGCTACTATGAGTATTTATGAATGTATGCATCCCTTCCTTCTATCCTTTGTCTCTTTGGGGTATATAACTGGAGGTGATATCTCTGCGTTAAAGAGTAGGGATAATTTAGTGACTTTTTGACTAGAGTTGCAAATCTGACCTCAAAATTGTTTTAACTTATATTTCTATTGTTATTAGTGATTTGGAGCACTTTTTTTCACATGGAGCAGAGTCTTTGGAGACTCAGAGAAGATGACTGTGATCCAATCAAATACTCTCACGGAAAGAGCACTAAGTTTGAAGTCAAAAAACCTGGGTTCAAATCCAGACTCTGCTACTTTCTAACTGTGTGAAGTTACTTAAACTTTTTTTGTCTCACTTTCCTCATTTATTAATTATGAAACCTAGGGACTCTATAACACATGATACAGAATACAAAATACAGAGCTCAGAGAACATCAAGGCCAATCCTTTCTGTGTACCCGCCTCTCACCTCCTGCTTGTTTTACAGATGAGGAAACTGAGGCAAAAATAAATAAATCAACTTGTCCAAGGTCATAGGTACTAAGTGACAAGTTAGATGTTCTTTGTACTTTTTAAGAGGCTTCCTCTGGAGAATATAGAAGGTTAAACTAGATGGGGAACTTACCATGTAGAATACAGTGTGTCAAAATTATCTACATTTTTGTTTTATTCTCCTCTCTAACTGTAATCTCCAAGAAGGTAGAGACTACATCTTATCTGAGCTTTGTATTCTCTCACTGCCCTGCACTGCCATAATCCACAGTGTCTTATTCTGATGGCTGGCTTAGCATGGCATGAAGATGATTCTGGGTTCTAGAAAGCTGCGATAGCCTTGTGAGCCATTAGGGACACAGGAGAAAGTAGTCTGAGCAATTCAGGCATGATCCTATCTATGTAGCTTCTTCAAAGTCCTCTGTTGCTCCCTCATATGGCAAAGAATGAACTACAGAAGTCTCTACCATGCTAGAGAAGCTTACAATGCAATCCCAGGCAATGACTATGTCAGCTTACCAAAAACCAACCCAAGTATGGTCTATATGGAGTATGAAGATAGTAAGAACCAGTCCAAGTATGGCTAAGTATGGAGTAGCTCATATCAGTAGGTTGGTCAATTGGTGAGAAATTCTTTGGAATTTTTTCCAAATTCTTTGGAAAGAACAATTCCAAATGGCCATTTGTGCCTCCAGGAAAGGGGGCAGAGGGGCTAAGTCTGTGGACCTTCTATAAACATGAACTCTTAAACAGAGGGTGGTTATCCATTGGCTAACCAGTGCTTATTAGGAACTGAATTGCATTAATCTTGACACTTTCCATATAAGTAAAACCAAAAGAAAGATAGAAAATTGAAGCTAAAGGAAAGCATGGCTTAGGGCAAAGTGAGCTTATTGTCTCTTTTCCTGGAGAGGCAAATAAGAGAGTTGGCTGAACTGGGTCAGGGTGCAGAAAACTTTTTTCCACACAGTAGTCCCTTAATAAATGTTGGATGGAATGTACAATACCAAAACTGGAAGGGGATGAAGAACACAGAGCCTCCATCCTTCAATTTTCTTACTTTATTGAGGAAAGAATGGAGACCCAGAGAGAGGTGAAAGACCTAGAAGAAGGCCATAAAGCAAGATAATGGTAAATGTAGAATTAGATTCCAAGTTCTGACTCTCACTTCTTCCTCAGTGCTGAGTCTCTCCAATATTGTTATTTAGCTTTTGTTCAGTTATTTACTTTTTAAAAAACATTTGCCTTTTATCATCCCCTATCTACTACTAAACTCCTTGAGGATAGGCATCAGCAAATACACATAAGGAGGAAAAAGCTCTGATAACATTGCTTTGCACATCTCTCCCTTTTTCCTCTACTCCATTCCAGACTTCTTACACTTTATTCCCTTCCACATACACTGCAATCTAGCTACACTGGCCTTGCCTTCTTATTGTTACTCCAACCAGGCACTCTATCATCTTCCCTGGCTGGGAGTGCTTTCTGTGGCTGTCCCCTATGCCTGGATCTTTCTCCTTCCTCATCTCCATCTCCAGGCTTCGCTGGCTTCCTTCATACCTCAGGTAAGTTCTATCTCTTGTAAGAAGACTTTCCCAGTTCTCCTTATGCTTAGTGTCTTCTGTCTGAGATTACCCTCAATTTATCCTGAATGTTGTCTCTTCCGTTAGACTGAGTTTTTTGGTTTGTTTTTTTTTTTTTGCCTTTCTTTGTATCCCTAGGGGCTTAGCCTAATGCCTGGTAAACTGCTAGTGGAGTGCTTGAGACATTTTAAAGCACACAAATCCAGAACCTCTCCAAGAGTACCTTTGCCATAGCACAGCAAGATGATGGGCACTTCTTTGAGATGCTTTACCTCGTTTCTCCGGGAAAAACTGCTCTCCCCTCTCTCTCCAGCAAAGCTGGCACTGCCGAGTTTCCTCCCTTTCTTCCCTCCCACCCCAGGGTCAGGTCTCTCTTCGTTTTAGAAGCCCAACTCTCCCACCACACTGCACCCCTCCAAAGTCTTTTCCATTCTTTCTCTTATAAAATGGGATTTGTTCACATTTGTATTCTTCTAAAGAGGCTGAGCAGGAGCCGAAGGAATGATCCTGTCACTGTGCTGAGAGAGTCTTTGGGGAGTCGGAAGACTTTCCTTTCTTCTTTGAAGAACACAGGGCTTTGAACGAGAAAGGACTTAGGATTCATCATCCCTCCGTCCTCTCTGTGGCTCTTTCCTTCTCCTCCTCTCCCTCCCCACATGGTTTTGCAGGTGAGGAAACAGAAGCCGAGACAGGCTAATTGAGCTGTTTAGGCTACATAAGAAGCAGACAGCCTAGCCAAGCCTTCCATCCAGGTTCTCGACCTCCAAATCCAGTGCTCCTTCCCCCTCCTCTACGTAAGTGGGGGGCATTTTTCATCCCCAACTGTCTGCGCCCTCCCGATCCTATCTCACTGGTGTTACTGGTGTGAGCTGAACTGTTTGGGTTTTTTAAACAGAGTCGCCTCCTTGACTCCCGGAACGCAGCAGTGGCTGTCTTTGAGGGGCTCACCGCGCAGAAAGAAACCTTTAGGGCAAGGCTTTCCCTTCCTCCCTGGTCTCCAAAAAGATTCGCGTCCCTAACTCGGGGTGCACACAATCCCCGTGTTGGCCTCTTACATTTTTGCACGGGGAGCAACTGGGCCACTCACATAGTTTCGGTCTCGCAGCAACACAATGGAACTTTAGGAGCGCTGAAGAGAGGGGCGATTGGTCCAGGGACCGTCTGCAAATTACCGCCTCAAAGATAACGGTGCTGAAAGCTATTGGGAAGATGGGAGCAAAGACTATGGAAGAACGTGGATGACTGATGGATATGTGAGACTACTCATCGTACATTCCTGGACTCTGACGAGCACGGGATCATGGATTTACATCTGCAAAAAATGTAACCACAATAAACATCCAGGAATTAAAATTTCCTAGAATTCAGAGTACCATGAACCGAATGGTTACAACTGCTGGTCCTAACACGGATCCATCCACATTTAAGAATAATGTTTTTAGTCCAAGCATTCATAATCTCCAAACTACAAGGAATGGGGAGCTTTCAAAATATAGAGACGTAGCAGCAGAAATTAAAACCATGTGACAACAGAAAAAGTAGGTCATCCCTGGATGCAGCTAGAGGTGTCCTGATGTGTCCAGTGTGTCTACAAAAGATGGATAAGCTTACATCTCGATATTCAATTATAAAAGACAATCATTTTATCCATTTTCCCGACAGCCCACTGAATATTAAATATAAAAAAGATAAAAGCAGGACAGAGACTTGTCCTCCAATTATATTCATCTGAGAACACAGAAAAACTAAGAACTTTCATGTAATAAAGCTAGCAAGCTTTATTGATTCCAAGGTAGTCAAAAGGTTTTGAGTCAGAGGACTTCTTGGGTTCAGATCCCAATTCTGCAACTTACTACTTGCTTGACCTTGAGCAAGTCATAACCAGTTTGGGCCTCAGTTTTTCTACCTAAAAATGAAATTGGCTTAGATAAGTGCTGTGTAACTTAAATAGAAAGTGATCCCCTTGGGTAGCATATTGACTTAGAAAATCACAAATCAGCATTATCTATGTTGTATTGTCGATTGATTTTGTTAAACATTTCCTGATTACATTTTAATCTGGTTCTGGTCCCCCTCTGTTTTCTTTTTTGTTGTTAAGGCAATGAGGTTGAGTGACTTGCCTAGGGTCACACAGCTTGTAAGTATCTGAGACTGGATTTGAACTCAGGTACTCTAGACTCAGTGCTACATCCATTTCACTACCTACCTGCCTCTCATTCTGTAGTTTTTCAAGCCTTATAGGCCTGTCTCAGTTTGACACCTCTGGCCTAAATGATGTATAAGGTTTGACTTCTAACCCTATGCTCTATTATCTCCCCCTCATGTTTACTTTACTTTAAAATCTGAGTCTTTTTTTTTTTTTATTTCAACCAAGACAGAAGTGCAGTGGCTTCCAATGGGCCGAATCCCATCATTGATCATTGAGAGGGATATGACCTGCTCTCTTTCCAGCCTGGGGATTCCATGAGGCAATGGGGAAGAGGAAGAAAATTCTAGGGGTGAGGGACAGTCTAAGCAAAGGCTCAGAAAAAGTATGGAATGCCATATACAAAGGCTAGTAAGCAGGTCAATTTGGCTGGAGTATAGCATGCATGGAGGAAGTGTGGGGAGGGAAAAAGGAGAGGATAATACATAATCAGCCTGGAAATATGGGTTGGAAATTTATTGTGAAGAGTTTAAATGTCAAACAAGGGAATATATATTTTATGCTAAAAACAATAGGGAGACGTTGAAGTTTCATAAGCAGGGCAGTCACATGGTCAGACCTGTGTCCAATATCAATTTGGCAGATTGTGGAAGATGGTTTTTTTAAAGGGTAATTTTAAAACCTGATTTGACAGGATATACTACTATTACTACTACTACTACTACTACTACTACTACTACTACTACTACTACTACTACTACATTATAGTACAATTTGGTGAAAAGAGCAATGAATTGAATCAGATGATTCAGGTATTAGTCCTATCTCTACTACCACTAACTCACATCATATCTGTAAAATTAAGACATTATATTAATTAGGGCTCTTAGGGCTTCTGAACTTATTTTTAAAAAAATATTTTGATAACTATACTTCAACAATACTGATTTCCTTTATAATCCTATGTATCCTATACATATATATAATCCTATGTATATTTAAAAATATTCTTCTAAGAAGTTATCCATGATTTTATCAGACCATGACACAAAAAATGACAGGAATCCCTAGATAGAGAATCCTCAATCTCTCTTCCATCTTTACATTCTGAGTTCTATGTTGCTTATCTAACATTCTATATTCTAAGGTGATGTCTAGCTCCAACATTCTAAATTTTAGGGTTGTTTCTAGCTCTGATGATTTATTTTTTAAAGCAAGGATTTGTCATCCATTTCATGTCATGGACTCCTTTGGCAGTCTGGGGAAGCTCATGGACCTCTTTTCAGAAGAGAATGTAAAAAATAACACATATAGAATTATAAAGATAATCAGTCATATGGCTATCTTTTTACCTAAAGTTCATGGATCTCACATTTTAAAAGCCCTATTCTAAGGACTGTTCTACTTCCAATAATGTGTTCTATGTTCTATAGTCCCTTCCAGATCTAACAATGTTAGCATTTACATAGCATCTTAAGGTCTGAAAGTGCTTTGCAATATTATCTCATAAAAGAACTCTGGAAGGTGTCTATTATTATCCCCATTTTACATTGCCCTTGAGAACTGGGTTACATACAGCTGAGGAAACTGAGGTAGAGGTTAAGTGACTTGCTCAGGGTCACACAAGCTAGTGTCTCAGGCAAGTGACTCCAGGTACAGTGAGCTCTATTCACTATGCCATCTATCTGACAGTCATTGTTCTATGTGGGGCAGCTAGGTGGTGCAGTGGATAGAGCAACAGTGCAGGAGACCCGAGTTCAAATCTCACCTCAGACACTTGACACTCACTAGCTGTGTGATCTTGGGCAAGTCACTTAACCCCAGTTGCCTCATCCTGGGTCATCTCCAGTCATCCTGATGAATATCTAGTCACTGGATTCAGATGGCTCTGGAGGAGAAGTGAGGCTGATGACCTGTGCAGTCCTCCCTCACTCAAAACAAAGTCAAGTGCAAGTCATGTCATTATTTCTCTGATGGCATGGTCTTCTTCAGTAATGAAGGACAAACACACGAACACACACACACATACACACATTGTTCTAGGTTATAAAGTCCCTTCCAGCTCTGAAATTAAGCTCTAAAACTCTATGTTCTATGTTCCCTTCCAGCTCTTGTATTCTTTGCCACTGTTCTTTGTTCTAAAAATCACTTTTAGCTATGACTTTTCTCTTGAAAAAGTCTCTTCCAGATCTATGATTCTAAAATTCTATCATATTTTCTTTTAGTGAGTAAGAAAACTCTGATCAATTTCTCACTTCTATTATTAAAAAAAAGAAACCTAAGCTAAGCTACAGCTTCAAAAACATCCTATTCATTCACATATAATTGACATTTAGGAAAGAGAAAACTCAGGCTCCTTCCTTCAGACCTCAGTGGTTAACCTAGAAGAAAACATGACTATGTGGGCTCCATTGGGGCTATGTCCCCATAGGCTTCCCCAAGAAGTATTTGCTCAGTGGCCTGTTCTTTGGACAGTTTTCAGGGGGCAGAGAGAACTGGGGAAAGGGAAGAACAGCCAGAGCCTAGGAAACTGCTTTCTGGGAATTTGCGTGGCAGCCTTTAAGTAGTGGGCAAGTTGGAGCTGCCTACCCAGAAGTCTACTTTTGCTCCATGGTTTGCCAATTGCTGCTTAATTACAGTATTGATATAAATACAGACTATCCCCAACCTAGGCTTTGCCTCTAAAATGAGATTTCCTGTACTCTGAACAAAGAAGTGCAATTATAGGCCCCACTCAGGACTTATGTCAATCAGATTTAAGGGATCAATCTACTATTTGGACCAATATGAGAGGCCCTTTCACAGAAACCAAGGCTACTGATATGCAACCTCACCTCACCTGGGATCTGGGTTGTGTTTTAGGGATAGAATTGGGAATTCCCAGGAGATTGTCCTTTAGTCAAAAACAGGTAGGAAGGCTACCTAGAACACTGGTTCAAGCCTTGCTCTGTGACTAACTTATTATATTACCTTGTCCAAATTCCTCAGTTTCTCTACCCTTGAAATTGGGGGTAACTGACAGCTTTAATTGTTAAGTTTCCTTCTAGCTCAGGAGTGTGCTAGAACTGGCTCCAAATGGCTTGGGAGAGCCAATTATTAAATTTTCAGTGTATTGTACCTCAGACACCTGCAAGCTACAAAGCAGGGCTTGGCAGATTGTTTTGCTGATTGTCTAGAATGAAGAGAGTGACAAAGAAAATGTTAAAACAATGCATGTTAAATTTTAAAATATGTCAAGAATACATTTCTTTTTTTTTTCCTGGAGAAGCCATAGTTAAACATTTACCAGCATACTCCTGTAAAATGGCTGATTTAAGGCTGGTTCAGTGTATTGCTGGGGTGTTGGGTTAGGTAGGAACAACTGTACTGTGATTCCCACCCTTCTCCCTTATGTTTATTTAGCATGGTGAATTTAAAAGAGCAAGCCAGGAGAATGAGAGGCCCCCTAAAGTCCTTTTTGTATAAAATGTAATCCAGCTTTATAATTATGCCCCTCCTTTCTATTTCAGTTGTCACCCCCTTAGTTCAGGTCCCTATTACTGCCTTCTGGACTATTATAACAGTCCCCTTATAAATCTCCTCTTTTCCACTGTTCTAAAGTGCAGCTGGGCAGTTAGAATAGACTGCTGGACTTGGAATCAGGAAGACTCATCTTCCTGAGCTCCAATCTGACCTCAGACACCTACCAGCTGTGTGATCCTGGGCTTAACCTGGTTTGCCTCAGTTTCCTCATCTGTAAAATGAACTGGAGAAAAAAAATGGCAAACCTCTCCAGTATCTCTGCTGTGAAAACCCTGAATGGGGCCACAAAGAATAGAACACAACTGAAACAACTGAACAACAGAAATCCTATGATACTGTCATGGTACTGCCATTCTTTTCCTTCTACCTCCATGAGTTGGACACAACTGAACAACGACAAAGAAAGGCAACTCTGACCATGCCCCGACCTACTCAGTAAACACCAGTGGCTCCTTATTGACTCTCAATGAAATCTAAATCAAAACTGCCCCTTTTATCACTTGAAACCCTTAACAATCCTGCCCCAACCTACCTTTCTAGCCTTATACATCTCTCCATACTCCGGCTCGAAATGACTGCTTAATTTCTCCTCATCCTTAAAGCTTAGCAGAATCCCTTGAATTTAGTAGGTGTTTAATACCTGCTTCTTGATGGATGGATGAATTGATTCATACAGCTGCCAGAATAGTCTTTCTTTGATATATTTGCTTGTGTCTCTCTTCCTTGCCTAGAAAGGGGCCTTCAAACTCCTCTGCAAACTAATTTGACATGGTTCTATCTTTCCACTCTTGTCTCATGTGACTTTGGTTTTTTAATTTAATGTTTTATTTTTCCCCAATTACATGGAGAAATAATTTTTAAAGTTAAAAAAAATTCTGAGTTCCAAATTCTCTCCTTCCCTCCCTTCCCCCTTCATTGAGAAGGCAAGCGATTTGATATAGGTTATATACCTGCAGTCATTCAAAACATATCTTTGTATTAGTCATGTTGTGAAAGAAAACACAGACAAAAAAAAACCTAAGAAAAATAGAGAAGTAAAAAAAAAGTATGCTTTGAATCTGCATTCAGATTCCATCCATTCTATTTCTGGAGATGGATAGCATTTTTCATCATAAATCCTTCAGAATTGTCTGGATTATTGTATTACTAATAGTAGCTAACTGACTGGCTTTTAAAGCCCATCCTTCACAACCTGGTTCCTATCTGCCTTCCCAGTGCTCACCTCCATGAACCATAGGATCCAGGAACACTGGCATTCTAGGTATTCCTCAAACACAAGACTCTATCTCCTGACGCTGGACATTTTTGCTGCCTCTTTCTCGTATCTGGCATGCTCTCCCTACTCCTCTTCTTCCTCCTCCTCCAACCTCCTTAGTTTTCTTCAAGATAGATCACATCTGACTTTCTTCAAGAATCCTTTCCCTCCCATCTGCTAGTGTCTCCCCTCTAAGATTACCTCTCGTTTGCACTGTATGTATCTGTGAGCTCCTTGAGGTCAGACTCTGTGTTTTTGTCTTTCTTTGAATCCCTCCCATCCCTTAGCACAGAGTCTGGCATATACCAGGTGCTTAATAAATAAATGCTAATTAATTAAAATGATGATAATTAGGATTGCTTCCCTCTGTGCACTGGCAATCTAGAAGACTCCTCTAAAACACAAAGTGTCCTAAGATGCCACTGTACCTTTGCTTTGGCTGTTCCCTATACCTGGAATGCCCACTTTCACCTGTTGAATTCCTACCTATCTTTAAAAGTTCAGATCATAGGCCACATCTTCTATGAGGCCTTCCCTTATTTTCTCTCTCCTTTTAGCCGTACTACATGATTTTGTTTTGTAACTCTTTAATATAGTTATCGTACTATGTAATACCTCTTCTTGGTTGGTTGGTTGGTTGTTGTCCTTGATGTTTGAAGAGGACTAAAATGACATCACCATGATAAATTGAAATTTCAGTGTGTCTGACTGTGGCTAATCAGACCAATATGAGCTTGGAATGCTGTACCTCCCAAATATGAGCATCCTGCTTTACTTTGTGCTGTCTCAATTCTTCTTTGCTCATAGAGCACAGCACCCTTTCTGATGTGGGCACACTATGCTGAGCCGTCCTGTGCCAGTGTTTCCCATGTCCCACAGTCAAATCCAAAGTTCTTGAGAGACCTTAAGAGTGTCCTTGTGTCGCTTCTTCTGGCCACCATGTGATTGCCTGCCCCATGTGAGTTCTCCATAAAATAGTCTTTTTGGCAAGCATACATTTTACATTCAAACTATGTGACCAGTCCAACATGATCCCCAATGTGGCCTAATAATTAACACCAAGAAAACACAGGTGCTCCATTAGCCACCACCTCACCATCCATACGTGGAACCGTCAGTTACAACAAATGCAGAAGTTCTGAATGCTGTGGATAAGTTCGCTTACCTTGGTAGTGTACTTTCCAGGGATGTACACACTGACAATGAGGTTGATGCATGCACTGCCAGAGCTAGCTCAGTGTTTAGGAGGCTCTGAAAAAAAGTTGGGGATAGAAGAAGTATTAGACTGACTACCAAACTGAAGGTCTACAGAGCCATTGTGCTGACCTCATTGTTACATGCTTGTTAAACATGAACAGTCTACCAGCGCCATGCCAGGAAACTGAATCGCTTCCGTTTGAACTGTCTTAGGAAGATTCTGAGGATCACCTCGCAGGGTAAGGTACTGAAGTCCTTGATCAAGCTGAACTGCCAAGTATTCAAACTATGCTTCAGGGAACACAACCTTTTCTTAGTGTTGATGTCTTATACCTTACTGGACTGTAAGGTCCATAAGGGCAGAGACAGAAACATGGTTAAACTTTGTCCTTCTTTCCATATACACATACACAGAGGAAGAAGACTCAATAAATATTTGTTAAGTGAATGAATGAATAAATGAGTGCCTGCTTTGTATAAAGTCCCTACTGAATGGGGCCTTCTTTCTTCTTTTTTACCTCCTTGGTCTTTGTTTGGGCCCTGATTGACTCAGAGCGAATGCAAATAGGAATTCTTTCTGTTTTGGCCAGAAACCCTGAGGGTCTTCCCCTCCCAGTTTGATTTTTTTTGGGGGGTGGTGGTGGTAGGTTAAAGAGGTCATTCTTTGCCTCATTTTTTTTTTTTTTTTTTTTTTTTTACCTAGGCTTAATCATTGAATGGGCTTTGCCTCAGTCAAACTGACCTGCTAAAGACCTTAGCTTTAAAAGTCTTCCACTGCATCTGGGGCTATCTCCAGTAGTCCTGATGTGTATCTGGCTATTGGACTCAGAAGACTCTGGAGGAGAAAGTGAGGCTGGCGACTTTGCATAGTCCTCCTTCACTTCAATCCAAATCACTTGACTGTCATGGCGTCACCTCCCTTAGAGAACGAAGGAGAGACAACAACTGAGTGGAAGAGGAGTAACAAAGCAAAGTAAAAGCCAGGTCCTACATCACAAGACAATGTCCTTACATGACGACACTTACAAGGGAAAACAGTACTAAGAGTGAAGATTGTTTATCTCCTGAAAGAACTCAGGTTCAAGTGGGACCAAAGACAAGCAAGAATCCCTGGGAGGAGATCATTTTGTGGTACAACCTTGAAGACGTGGAGAGGACAGTGTGGCATGGAGAAAAGAAAATGGCCTGAGGACCAGGAGACCCACAGTCCTATATCTGTCATTAATTTGTGCTGGAAACATGCTGAATCCCAGCAGATTAGAAGCTCTTTGAGGGCAGGGATGGTCCCTTTTCTATTTGTCTCCCTATGGCTTAGCAGAATGCTTGGCACAGAGGAGGCTTTCAATAAAGGTTTATTGGTTGGTAAGCTGATTGATCATGACCTTGATAAAATCATTTTGACTTAGTTTCCTTCCATGTAAAATGAATGGGTTAGAGAAGTTAAATGTGCAATTACTATACTTACTTTACGGCAGACAGTACAAATGTGTGTGTGTGTATGTGTGAAATATGTTTGTTTATATCACTCTGCAGGTTATCAATCCAATTGGATACATAGGAAAAAAAATGATAGTGAAAGTGGAGAAAAGATGCTAAGAAATGAGTCTTGGGATGGAGATAGGACAGGATTTGGTGGTTGCTGCTGCAGGCATTAAATCCCTGCCAACTACATCCAGGCCTTACAGGGCTGCATCCTAGAGATAGAAACACAATGATGTATTAAAAAAAATTCTCAAACAAGAGCCTGGTGACTCATATAAATTCCTACTGAAATGAATAAAAATATCAGGGTGAAAGACAGATTAGTCATTGGAACACAGTTTGCTTTTGAGACTTAGTGCCCCCATGACTGTCTTCAGTTCCTATTAATTTTTGAAATTTGGAAGCTGCAGCTTCCCAGGGTTGCCTACAGATCAATTACTAGTTAAAGACTCATGGTTTTGACTGTGGTTTCCAAGGTGAACAGAAAGTTTTTGGTGGTTGGGAGAGCCCTAAGGGAGCTGGGCTTAGTCAGAGCTATACTTCCCCCTAATGCCAGGTAGTAGTACCAGTAAGTTATAACTGGTCTTTCACATTCCCTACATCATTTGATCCTCACCAAAACCCATATGACGGATGAGAAAACTAAGGCTCAGTGTAGTCAAATGATTTATAGCTAGTGATGGGGTTGAGGTTAGACGGAAAATCTCCTGAACTGCCCCCCACTCTTCCCCTTTCAGTGCATTTATCATATATACCCCACCAGCAAACTTCTATGCACATAGGACTTGTTACTTTTTTAATAGATGTATTTTTTAATTTTATTGGAAAAATAAGGAATGAAAGGCAGCAAGGCTTGGAACAGTGCCTAGTAAGTAGTAAGTGCTTAATCAAGGCTTGATTTTATTATAGGTTGATGAGATGGTATTGGGCCTTTGAAGATAGTGGAGTAGTTCTCAAGTTGGAATATTCAAACAGTCAACAAGCGTTTATTAAATTCTAACTTAATTTCCTCAGATTTGGATGGAATAGAATCTCAGTAGGACTCATTACCTTCCTTTTTGTTTTATTTTGTTGGGTAAGAGAAAAGGAGGAGGGAAGGGACCTTGAGAAGGGAAACCAGGAATCTGATAAGCCACTTGAACCCTAGCAAACCTAGGGACAGGATTTGATGTGTGCAGATCAGTCTCAGAGGGAGAGGAAATTGAGTGAATGTGTTATTTAAAGATGCTGCCTCTATTTCTGCTTCTGCTTTCCAAAGATGGGAGCTGCCAGGATAATGTCTGGGAGTATGGTCAGTTCTTTAACACTGAAAGGCAGGTCATTTTCCTTCTCTGGACCTATTTCTTTTGCTGTAAAATGAAAAGGTTGCCTTGTATCTGGGGTTCTTCACCTGAGGTCTGTGATTTTTAAAAAATATATATGATAACTTTAATTCATTGTAATTGGTTTCCTTTGCAATCCTATATATTTTATGTATTTAAAAATATTATTCTGAGAAGGGGTCCACAGTCTTCCTTACAGTGCCAAAGAGGCCCAAGACAGTAATTCAGTCAATAAACATTTACCTAGTTCATCCCAGCACTGAGAATATAAAGAAATAGCAGTCTCCATCCTCACTCTAAAAAGGGAGATGTCACCCTTTTTAGAGTGTACAAATTGTGTACAAATGAGCTATAAACAGGAACTAATCAATAGAGGGAAGGTACTACAATTAAGAGAGGTTGGGAAAGGTTTCTTGTTGACCTCTAAACTCCTATCTCCAGCTGTCTTTCAGACACCTCAAACTGGATATCCAGCAGCTATCTAAAACATGTCCAAAACGGAAATCACTATCTCTCCCTTTAAATTCTCCTCTCCTTCTCCAACCTTCCTTACTTTGATGGAGGGCATACCCTCCCAGTCCTTCAGGTTTCAAATCTAGGCTCTGGAGGAGAAGAGAGGCTGCTGACCTGCACAGCTCTCCCTCACTCAAAACAAAGTCAAGTGCAGGTCATGTCGTTGCTCCCTCCCTCCTCCTTCCCCATCCCATTCCAAGCTGTGGACCAGGCCGGTGGATTCCACCTCTGCAATATCTCTTAAAAACACTCCCTCCTTTTCTCTGACACTGGACTATTTCTATAGCTTGGACTATTATACCTGGACTATTGCTGTAGCTTGCTGGTGAGTCTGCCTGCTTCAAGTTTCTACTGTGGATCTCCAATCCATCCTCCATTTAGCCACTAAAACTCTGACTATGCTACCTGTTCTTCCTCTCTTTCACCCCTCCCCCCATAAACTCCAGTGACTTCCTATTACCTCCAGGAGCAAATACAAAATACTGTTTGCCATTCAAAGCTCTTCATATTCTAGTCCCCTCCTACCTTCCTAGTCTTCTTGTGTCTGACTCTTCCATGCGGTGACACTGTTCCACAAACAAGACATTCCACCTCTCATCTCCAGGCATTTTCTTTGACCATTCCCCATGTCTAGAATGCTCTTTCTCTTGAACTCTACCTATTGACCTCCCTGGCTTCCTTTGAGTTCCAACTAAAATCCCATCTTCTATAGGAAGCCTTTCTCAATCCCCCAGCTTAATTCTAGTGCCCTCCCTCTGCTAAGTATTTCTTATTTATCCTTTATGTAGCTTGCTTTGTACATATTTGTTTGCTTGGTGTTTTCCCCACTAGATTGTAAGCTCCTTGAGGGCAGGAACTGTCTTTTGCCTTTTTTTGTATTCTCAATAGTGCTCGGCACATAGTAGGCGCTTAGTATGTATTGATTGATAGACTGATGGCTGGACAATGGACTGTAGTGAATTTTGGAGAGACTTATGACTGGCAAATAAACCAGCTTGCTATTGGAATTGTACAGGCATGAGGCAATGAAGGCCTGCCCAAAGGTGGTAGTGTTATCAAAGGAGAGAAGGGGAGAAAAAGTAGGTTAACAAGACCAAAAAAAAAACCCAAAACAATTATGAACTATTGCCCCAGATTACCCGTAAAACCCTTCCAAGCTCTGATAGTTTATATATTATTGTATTTCAATGTCTCATTCAACTACTAATATTCTATGTTCTATGTTCTGAGAGCCCTCTCAGTTCTGACATTCTGTGACTTTTTGCTGGAGAAGAGAGGTAGTAGCCTGATATAACCACAAAGAGCAGAGTACAAGTCTCTGTAGAGGCACTTAACCCCAATTGCCTCATCCTGGGTCATCTCCAGTCATCCTGATGAATATCTGGTCGCTGGATTCAGATGGCTCGGGAGGAGAAGTGAGGCTGGTGACCTGCACAGCCCTCCCTCCCTCAAAACAAAGTCAAGTGCAAGTCATGTCGTTATTTCTCTGATGATGGCATGGTCTTCTTCAGCAACGAAGGACGAACACACACACACACACACATGTCTCTGTGTGACCCTGGGCTAGTGATTTAACCTTTAAGTGCTCTAGGCAACTCGTGGACATATTAGAGATTTGCATTTGTAGAGAAGATGCTGACGTATCGGTAGAGGGCTTTTTCTCACCTGGAAGTCCAGGTAAAGAAATCACAGCTTTGGTCCTTATCCCTATGCTAGCAAAAGTAGTTTGTATATTTTATTTTAAAGTGCTATGTATAAAGGGAGTTAGTCATTCTCTCTCCTAGAAGCATTTGCATTTTAAAAGAGGAACTGAAGTGAGGAAGGAAGGCTTAACATATACTGGGAAGGGCATCAGAATAGCAGAATTTACAGCAGTAAGAAGGAGGAAACTGAAGGCCCTTTCCAACCCAGAATGACCAGAATTTCATAGGTGCAGGCCTGTTCTGCCTACTTGCAAATCTCTCTCTCCCCTCCCCACTCTCACCTCCTAGCAGTGAAAAAGAAATCTGGGTTCAAGTCTTAGCTCTAGCACTTACTAACTTTGATACCTTGGACCAGTCCCTTCCTCAACTTTACAGTCCTCATCAGTAGAATAATGGGGCTGGGTATTGATAATTTCAAGTTCTTTCTAGCTCTGACATTCTGTATCTTTTGTTTTACCTTCTCTGAGACTACATGGAATCCAGGCTGGACTGAGAATGGGCTTTTCTTTCATTCTTTCTTTTTTGGCCACCTTTTGATGTGAACTGGCAATCTTATTTGGCTAGGCCCAGGTTGGAAATTGACTTAATCTCATCTGTATTGTGATCTAATCAGACCTTGAATAGAGGAGCCCTTGATCTGAGAGGGAAACTCTTCCAGCGAAACTGTTTTTAGAAAAAGGCTTTGGACTGGAGATTTGGCAGACAAGGGACCTTAACTAAAGCAAGAATGTAAGGGGGGGGAATCATTTTGCTTTAATCGAAACTCACACCAGAGTTCTGGACTGTGCTTGTTTTGGGGTATATGTTCATTTTCTTTTTTTTTAATCCTGAGAGTATAATTAGCATTTCATGCCTGGCTTCCCCTGCTCCCCCATATCAGATTGTTCATTTTTTTTTTTTTTTGAGCTAGAAACGGAGATCTACTTCGGGAACCTTGTTTATTAATAACTACATACAGGGGAGTGATTGATGGGGCTAAGAAATACTGGAACTCTCTTCCTCCTTCCACTGTTGAGTTCCTTCACATTCTTTTTGTTTGTTTCTTTGAATTTATATTCAGGAATTTAGAAGGTTTTCTGGGGGTAGGATGTCACATTGAGAGCCTCCTGTCTTTGGATCATAGGTCTGTGGATCCAGAGTTAGAAGGGACCTCAAGGGCTACGTAGTCCAACACCCTTATTTTATAAGTGAGGGAAATAAGGCCAAGAGAAATTAAGTGACTTGTCTAAGATCATTTAAGTAAGCAGCAGAGGGAAGATGAGAATCCAGGTCTGTGCTCTCCTCCCTCCCTTCCCCTACTCCCATATACTCTATTTGTTGCTGTTGAGGGTGTGCTAAGGTTGAATTGTAAAGGGAGGAAAAGCCTACTTGGGGTCTTTAACCAGTTACTTCCCTTATGTTCCTCATCACCCACTGCCCCTCACAATTCAGAAACTTGAGCAATAGTAGTCAAATGGGAACTTCCCGTTCTTTGCAGAACATGTGGCAGGCTACGGAAACTCTAAAATTGTCCCTGTAGTTTAAGACAGCTGAGAATTTCCCTGTCTTTTTGTGTGTGTGAAATGATGGGTTTTTTTCCTCTGTTCTTTTTGGCTGAAGGTTTCCTGGCAGAAAATGTCTCAAATCTCTTACTGAAGCAAACCATATGAGACCTGCCTCCCCACTGAAAGCGGGTGAAAAGGAGACAGGGAACGGCTGGGACTGGGGGAGGCTAAGGTCACAGAAGGGAAAACAATCTCTTCCAGCCTCTGACTTTGCTTAGTCATGTTTGGGTTAGTTCGTAGCTAACTGTTGGCAATAACTCCTGGGTAGCAGCCAGATCCGATGTTTAGGGAGTCCCCATTGATTACTCCAGTGACAAGAGCACACAGCCTTTAGTCTGGAGAGCTGGGTCCTAGCAATGACCATATCATAAATAGTTGTGTGATCTTAAGCCAATCACAACCTTTGGGACTACTGGAGGCAAGTTAACAGAGGGAGCAATGCTAATTTACAGTAGCAATACAGCCTAAGAAAGTATTCCCCATCCAACATGCAAAAATCAGATCCCATCTGTAGAGTTCTTCTCCCTCAGCAGTATAACAGCTTGGGCCAATGTCATGATTCCAAGACACAGAGCAGAGCCCAAATGAATGCTACCTGTGTGTATTTGTAGAGGCAGTTATGTGAAATGGGGAATCAGAAAAAATCTAACCTGATTCTTTTGGGTAGCAGATTAAAGAATGTTAAGTCATAAACTCACAGGACTGGGAGGGACCTTAGAATGTAAAACATAGAATGTTAGATCTAGGAAGACCCTGGAACCCAGAGTGAGGAAGTATTTGTAGATAAGGAAGCTGAGATGCCTCTTTGTGCCTCAGTTTCTTCATCTGCAAAATGAAATGATTGAACTTCATGACCTTTAAGGATTTTTCCATCTCTAGATCTATGAACCTCAGGGTAACTTGTCCAAGGTCATTGAGCAAACTAGTGGGAGCTCTGAGTTGGATATGCCTGTCTCTGAATTCCCAGTTCAATGCTTAATAATTTCAAATTCTTCCAAAGTATCTGGACAAATTTATAGCTTGACTAATAGTGGTTAATAGTGATTAAGTAATAGTGATTAATGTGTTTCCAATGCTGTTTCTATCATACCTGGCTTTATTACTTATTTCTGTGATCAGAGGCTGGCTTTGGGGAGGAGAAGGACCTTCATGGTCAAAAAGTAGAGACAAGAAAGGATCCAAGTAAGTTTGACCCTTGAGTCCCTTCTTACTCTTAGGGTTCCATAGGTGAAGCAGAAAGGCATCCTATTCAGGCTATCCATTCATATTTGGTGAGTGTCTATAGAAAACAAAGGAATAGTTAAAAGACTAGACCTGAATATTTTTCTAAAGGACCTTATAGTCTAATAGGGGAGATAAAACAATGTAATAAGCAGAGAGAGAGAAATAGAATCATAGTCAAATTGTAAGGAGATGGAGAATGAAATGGGAGTGGAAAGAGCTGGTTCTTCCTACCCTTCGTCCTTTAGCCCCTTCCATGGATATTTTGCTGTTTTCAGCTGTGTTTAGTTTACAGAGATGATAATTAAGTTTCAGGGAAGTTTTAGTGTTCATCGTGTCCGATTCTTTGTGAGCCCATTTGGGGTTTTCTTGGTAGCGATAATGGAGTGGTTTACCATTTCCTTCTTCAGCTCATTTTACTGATAAGGAAACTGAGGCAAAGAGGGTTAAATGACTTGCCCAGGATCACATGGCTAGTAAGTGTTTGAGGCCAGATTTGAATTCAAGAAAAGGAGTCTTTCTGATTCCAAACCAAGTTGCTCTATCTACTGTGTCACCTACCTGCTCCACAGTGTATATTTTGTTTTGATAATGTAACTTTCCACTCCATGCAGAATTATTAGGAACTAGTTAAAGGACCCTTGGAAATATGACAGAAGCCCATTATACTTCAGTTCTCATACACTGACTCTCTGCCCCTCCTACTCAAATAATGCTGCCTTAGAATTACATAGTTAATAGTAGGAGGTGGGGGGGGAGGGAGGGAGAGAGAGAGAGAGAGAGAGAGAGAGAGAGAGAGAGAGAGAGAGAGAGAGAGAGAGAAGGCAGGATGGTATTTTTGGAAAGAGCAATGGACTTGGAGTCAAAGTCCCATTTGGACTACCTGTGCTTACTAACCTTTAGGTAACCTGTGGCTACCTAATCTTTCTGGGCTGGTTTCTTCATGCGTAAAATAAGGAAGCTGAACTGACTCCATGGCCTTTATGGGCTCATCTAACTCTAAGTTGATCATCTCTCCATCCTTCATTTTATGGATGAAGAAACAGAGCCCCAGAGCAGGGAAATAATTTGTCTGGTTATAGCCAGACTGGGATGAGACTGGGACCCAGACTTTTTGACTCTCAGTTCTGGGTTCTTTGCCCCCCACTCTGCCCTATCTCCAACCCCCTTCCTATGTTTTAGGTAAGCATTTAAAATGTACTTGCTTATTAGGAGAATAGAGACTTGATGCAGAGGCCCTATACTTATCTTGAGAAGAATGTATGATGAGAGGCACAGGAAGGCCTCAGGGGCAGGAATACTTGGATTTAGGTCCTGCCTCTGATATTCACTTGTTCTGTAACCCTGGATGAGTCATTTAACCTCTCAATGCTACAGGAAACTTTCAGATTAAATTGCTAATCTGTATCAATGAAGGGAGTCTCCACACTGGGAGCACTTTACACTGATGACATCATTGTTTGGGACAAAAATAATCAACTCAAATTTTACTTTTGCTTAAGGGAAGCATAAATTGTTTTTGTCACTGTAGGGTAAGGGGAGGTACTTCTCTTTATCTCAGAAGCCCTAATAGTTTCTACTGAGAAAGCTCAAAGAATGGTGTTACCCCATCCTTCTTTATTCCTCTACAGCCTTTGACAATCATTCTGTCCTTGATATTCTTTTCTCTCTAGGTTTTCATGGCAATACTGTTTCCTGGTTTTCCTCCTACCTACGTGATTAATCCTTCTCAGGCTTCTTTGCTGGATCTTCATTGAAATGACCTCTGCTAACCTTGAGGGTCCTCCAAGACTCTGTTTTGGGCCCTCTTCTTATTTTATTCTATCTCCCTTGGGGATCTCATTAGCTGCAATGGTTTCAACGATCATTTCCACCTAGTTAAGTTTTAGATCTACTAGATCAACCCTAACTTCTCTTCTGACCTCTGGTCTTCCAGCTCTAGCTGCCTATTAAATAACCCAGTGTATTACCATTGACATCTTGAACTCAACACCTTCCAAAATGAACTCCTTATCTTCCCCCCCTTCCCCCCCCCCCCCCCCCCCCCCCCCCCCCCCCGCCCAAGCCTCCCAACTTCCCCCAAACCACTACTTACTATCCTACCAGTTATCCCAACTGGAAACCTAACTGTGTTCCTCAACCCTTCACTCTCAATTCTCATATCCAACCGGGTGTCAAGTCCTTTCCTTTCTACCTTCCCAACATCTCTTCAAAAGACCCGTGTTCTTTTTTCTGACACTGCCCTGGTGCAGGTTATCACCTCATGCCTGGACTATTTCAATATCCTGTTGATCTCTGCCTCAAGTCTCTTCCCTCTCCATTTCATTTTTCATTCTGTTGTCAAAATGATCTTCCTATAGATTAAGTCTGACACTGCGTGTCAGCCTTCTATTTAGTCAGCTCCAGTGATTACTAATTACCTCTGAGATCAAATATAACACCTGTTTGGTTTTTGTAGCTGTTCGTGACATAGCCCCTTCCTAACTGTCTGGTCTTCTCAGTCCCCTCCACATGACTCCACAACCCACGGACACTTCCCTTTTGTTGTTCTTTGCACAGAACTCTCCATCTCCATTTCTGCCAGCTGCACTGCCTGTTGTCTATGATGGGAACTCTCTCCCTTCTCAACCAACTCCCAGCTTCCCTGGCTTCCTTCAGGTCTTAGACAAAATCTCATCTTCTACAAGAAGCTTTCCCCAGGTACTCCTTAATCTTGATGCATTCCTTCTGTTGGTTATCTCTAATTTATCCTGTATAAATCTTGTTGGCACTATAGTTGTTTGTATGTGAATCCCCATCAAACTGAGGTCCTTGAGAGCAGGGTCGGTTTTTTTTTTTCCTTTGTATCCCTATAGCTTGGCACAGGGCTAGGCTTATAGTAAGTGCTTAAGAAATGCTGAGTTTTCTGCAGATGAAAAAAATCTGCAGAGGATAAAGGGCTGGCGAAAATGGGTATTGATTGACAAAATTCAGTCTGAGAGTAGAAAACCTAGGAAAATAGGATTTAGAGTTTGGGTGGAAGCCCGAGGCCATGTAGTTAAATCCCCTTATTTTCAAAAGGAGCAGGTCATAAAGGTAGCAGTGAGAAAGCAATGCCCCAGACTGGTCCTGCCAGAACCCCGTCGTGATTTGCTGTATGATGGAGCGGGACTTGGGGAGTCGCAAGAACTAAACAGCCTCCGGCAGAAGCCTTTCAGTCCAAGTCCATGGGCAGTTTTGCCTTGGCAGCAGTCTCCAAAGGGCGAGTTCTCTTGTGTGTGTCTCTGTGTGTGTCTCTGTCTCTCTGTGTGTGTCCCTGTGTGTGTCTGTGTCCGTGTGTCCGTGTGTGCGCATCCCAGGCTGAGTAGCGGGGGCGGGGGCGAGGCGCGGATGGGAGGATGGGCATCGCTACCTAGGAGGGCGGTGCTGGGCCCGGGGGTCTTCCGTTGCCCCCGTGGGCGCGCGTGCAGTTACCGGAGTTCTCCGTCGCCGGCAAGCCCTTCTCACGTGGGCGTGCACAGCTGGGACTCGGGCTTCACGCAGAATTCTGCCTTGGCATTTTGTATCTTTCCCGCCTCCTTCGGCGTGGGGGGCGAGCGGCGGTGGCGGCCGTCCTGGCCTGGGGCTTCCGGCACTTTACACCTTTAAACCAAGACCAGCCACCCAGAGGAAAGGAGGGTCGGAGGGGGGCGAGCGCCGGGTGTTTCGGACATCACGCCGCTGCAGACTGAGACTCCGGGCGCGTGTGGAACGGTGCGAGAGACCGATTCTGCGGCTGGAAGTCGGAGCGGGACTTGGCAGACGCTCCCTCGGCGGCGGTGGGGGCCGAGCTGTCTGGGAGCCCCGAGGGCCGGCCCCTCTCGCGGGCTGCCTCCGCCTCCTCCTCTCCCTCCCGCTCCTCCTCCCCCGGCTCGGGCCGCCCGCCCCCCAGTGCTGCTCGCGCCTCCGCCGCCGCGGGACCATGCGCTGGAGTAGCCGCTAGCCGGGCCAGCCGGCGCGCCCCGTCCGGGATGGGGCAGCCCAGCTCCTGACTTCTCCTCGTTCCCCCCAGCAGGGCCACCAGCTTCCCGGTCGAGCATGGAGCCGCCCCCGGGCGGGAGCAGCGGCAGCGGCGGGAGCAGCTCTTGCCCCCCGGAGCCGCCGGTCCCCGGCCCCGCGGCCGCCCCCGGCCCCGGCTCCGGCCCTGCTGCGGCCAACGCTGGCCCCGCCGCCGCCGCCGCCGCCGCAGCCCGGGACTCGGAGCGCCAGTTGCGGCTCCGGCTCTGCGTCCTCAACGAGATTCTGGGCACGGAGCGGGACTACGTGGGCACCTTGCGCTTCTTGCAGTCGGTCAGTCCTGGGGTTGGGCAGGGCGGGCGAGGGATGGGGGAGGGACGCGCGTGTGCGTGTGTGTGTCTGTGTGTGTCTCTGTGTGTATGTGTCTGTCTGTGTGTGTGTGTGTGTGTGTGCACACGCGCACCTATGGGGGCAGGCAGGGCAAACACAGCGGTCCGGCCAAGCTCGTCGGCTGGCCCGGCTTGGAAGTCACGGAGCCGGACAGGGGACGGGGCAGCGGCGCCTCCGGGCAGAGCCGCCTCTGGCTGCAGACTGGAGTGGGGTGGGGGTGGTGGGGAGGGTCGCCGCGCCGCGGACTGGGCTGGGCCCGGCACGGAGTGAGCAGGGTGCCCAGGGGCCTGGAGGTCCTCGCGGAAAAGCGGGGAGCCGCAGCCGGGAGGACCCGAAGCCCCGGGGGCCCCCGGACCGCATGGACTCACACGGTACAGAGCGGGTGGCTGTAGGGCAGCTCGAGCACGGGACCGGGACCTTATCGAAGGAGAGGAGAGCCCCGCTTCCTTATCGAAGGAGAGGAGAGCCCCGCTTCCTTTAGGAGCCTGGGGCCGGGGTCGCTAATTCCCGGTGGGAGCCCCCCGCTCCCCCTAGTCTTTGCGGCAGTAGTCTGGCTGTTGACTTTTATTGGGAGCAAGAGGCCGGGAACGCCTTGAGGGGCAGGCGAGAGGCGAGGCGTTCTCCAGGTGTCTGGATCGTCCTGGCTTGTATCCGTGGTTACCTTAGTGTCGTGGTAGAAATCCCAGGGGGAAGGAGAGGGGAGGGTATAGCTGACTAGATCCTGGGCTTCGTATCCACAGCGGAAAAGACAGGTCTTCGCCGAGTATTTGACGGGATTCTCTGCCTTTTTATCTTTTCTCTCCTCTCCTCCATTCAAACATTGTAAAAATTAGTTACATCCGAGAGGCCGATCCTCACGGTAACTTCTTGGAATGGTGATTCAGTTTAACCCTTTCATCGCAGAGATGGAGAAGCTGAAGGGTGTGTGTGTGTGTGTGTGTGTGCGTGTGTGCGTGTGTGTGAAGTTACTTGTCCAAGACCACAGAGCTAGTCCGGGAACTAAAAACCTGGGTCAGCTGGCTCTGAATCTCACTCACTCTGATGTCCTGTCTGTGGATGGCTTATGATTTATCAGTTCTCAGCGGCCCAGCGGAACGTTCTGAGGCCGGAGTTTGTTTAAGAGATCACAAGAGGGTACTTGTTTAGCACCCTGAGGAACTATGTGCTTATTATGCATGAGAGACAGACAAGCCGACAGTAATGCCTGGATGGAAGCTTTTGGAGTTTAATCTCCAGCCTTCCTGACTTTTCTATTTGCACTGTTCCCCCAGCAGGGACCTTTGCTACTTTACTTCCCTCTTTACCTCCCAGGAAGCCTTAGTCTATTTTAATGATGGGCTTAGAGGGGGTAAGGGGTGGGTCTTGTTCTTCATACCCACCCACCTCTTAGTTGGGTCCAGAATTAGGGAGCTGCAGCTGCAAGTTGGAAGGATGATTTTCTTGGGGAAAAGCAAAAGACTTTCTTGAGCCCTTGAGGCTTAGGTCTGAGCCAGTCTTGAATGAGGAGGCAGACCCTTGCTGCTTGGGGGTGGGGGAAGGAGGAGCCGTAGCTTTTCAAACCTTGGTATTGGCCATCTGGCAGGCAAACAACCTCCCATCCTTGGACCTGTTTTTATTTTCAGTTCTTGACCAATCAATGCTAGGAGCCGCCAACTTATTCTGAGAGGCATGGGCTCAATTAAAGGCCAGGAGGGCATGGGAGTTGGCATCTCTTTCTCTCCTGAAACAGCAACAAAAACTCTTCTCAATTTAAAGTTGACTGTTTCCAAATAAAAATTTCAGCCAAGTTTCTCATTAATGGTAAATTTTAAATCCCAGGATAGTTTTTGGAATTATAGGACTATAAAGGAGGAAGGAAACCACCTTAAGAGATGATTTAGGCATTCTTTCATTTTATAGATCAGGAAAGGGTCAGAGCATGAACTTAGCTAAGGTCAAATAGTGAGCTATGTTGAGACTCCATCCCTAGCTTTTAGACTCCTAGTCCAAGGATCATTATATTTTAATATGTTCTATCTCTTGTGAAGAAAGAACAGGGAGAATTTTGAAAGCCAATCTTGGACAATAGAAAGTATTGGAAGGGATCTTCTAGTCTTAGCCTTCTTATGCGGGACTGGGGGGGGGACTGGGAGAGGAGGGAAAAAACTACTTAGTCTTGAAGACCTGAATTCAAATCCATTCCCAAGACACTTGCTAGTCCTGAGACCTTGAGCAAGTCACTTTACCTCAGTCAGCCCATTTGTTCATCTGTAAAATGGGGCTAACAGCACCTACCTCTCACAGTCATTTGTGAGGATCAATGAGAAAATATATACAGCATTTTGCAAATCTGAAAGCTAGCTATGTAAGACCTGACTATTATTGATTTATAGATGGGAAAACCGAAACTCAGAGTGGCTAAGTGATTTACGCAAGGCCATTTAGTAAGTTTGTGGCAGACCTCTCCCACAATACCAGTTTCCACCTCCCTGTCCTGTTTTCCTTCTCTGCCATCCTCATTCTCCTATTCCTTACATCTCTCTAGGGGCCAGTCTGGAAGGAACCAGGGAACACAAACCAATTTCTAAATTCATTCAGTCAGCGAGCATTTATAAGGAACTTTTCCTATAGGCATACCAGGCATTAGGGATGCAGAAACAAAGTGAGACAGTCCTTGCCCTCACAGGGCTTCCGAACACTCTATTAATTCTCAAGGTACTAACAGTAGGTACGAGATACTTGGCTTCTGTGTAATACTTTAAAGTGGAGGAGCACCCTATACATTATCTCATTTGAGCCTGATAGTCATTAAACATTTATTGAGCACTTACTGTGTGCTAGACATCATGCTGTAAGTGCTTGGGAATCACCCCGTGGGGTAGGGTACACTCCAAGAAACAAGCAGACAAAAACCCCCAGATAGATCTCAGGTCTCACTGCTGTGGGTATTTCCTCCTGCAATTCATATCTCTGCCCACCCTTCCTGTCTACTTCCTTCCAGAAGTTAACAACAGGGAATCTATCTGAGAATCTGGGGTGGGATGAGAGGAAGTTTTCTTCCTCCTCTTTTTATGAGACCCTGATATCCTAATTGATCTCTCTGTCATCACACCATGTAACCAGCCCCTCTTCTTTTTCAGATATATTTCTTAAATGACATTTTTTAGCCTTTTCTTGTTTGTGATGTGTTACAGTTGGCTTAGCTCAACCTTTCCCCTCTCTCCATTTCCCTTTAGGCAAATATTCTCAACTTTAATTCTTCAGACATTTGAGTATTAGCATGTCATGTAGACACACCACCCCAAGAGTATTGCTATTAAAAATATTGGCCTTTATTTCAGAGGAGAAGCTTAGGATCATTAATGTAATTGTATTTTGGGTTTTACAGATGTTATTATTCCCATTTTATAGAAGAATAAATTGAGACCTTGACATGGAGTCATTACACAGCTACTAAGGGTCAGGATTTGAATTCAGATCCTTTATAGCTCTTAAGCATTCTTCCATGCTTGTTTTTAAATTTAGTTCAAGCAAAGCATAATTAGGAAAGTGAATTTTATCCTTTCAAATTTTGGAATGCTTTACTAAGGCAAAAAATTGATTCCTTGTATAGGAGATCAGACACTTTTTACTTAAAAGGATACTCGGGTATCATCCTATCCATGTAAGTTATTCCCTCCATACATTAGATGGAAGAGAGGAAATAAATGATGTTTTTTTCCTGTACCTTCCCTTCTTCTAGCCCTTTAAATTCTGATACTCAATCCTGAATTCTCTGTCCGAGCTCTCTGAGTTCATGCCCAGGTTGGGGGAGGGAGGGGACGGGAAGACTGCATCCAGAACATGTTGCCATTTGTTCTTAGCCAGAGATTTGCCCTTAAACCAACCTGCTCTTTGTCTTCATTAATGGGATTTTATTATCAATCCTGCTAATTACGGTCGCTCTCTAATATGACCAGCACTGACTTTGGCCCTACTGCAAGTTAATTCCATTCCCTTGTCTCTATCCTGGTGGCTTCTTGGTCTTTATAATTGCTGGTGGATGCTTGGGGGATTTGCCTTCTGTCTCCTGGTGTTATGTTGGAAGAATGTATGGGTAATTCCTCCCTTTAATGACTGGGCAGAGATTAAAGAACTGAACTGGTGTCTTCCAACTTCTATTAGCTGATTTTGTAAAAAATAGATATTGATCAGAGATTTATTTGAACATCCACTTTTATGGGGGCTTCTGTGTTTGGTTCCACATTGGGGACAGAGGACTGTGACGTGGTCCTTACTGTCAGCAAGCTGGGAATGTAATTGTGGAGGTATAAACGCAGGAAGAGATAACTAATTATGTGAAGCTAAATTATAATGAATTTCAGGACAGTGAGTGGTACCATTCTTTGGGACAGTGGAAAGAGCCCTGGGCTCCGGTTTAGACTAGGAAGACTTTGAATCAACTCCCAGTTGTATGCAGGGAGAGTATTCCCTGCCTGTCATATATTAGGTGCTTAATAAATGCTTGTTGACTTGACTTAGGTTCCTGTGAAGATCCCAAAAGATGTAGGTCTATAGAAATTCAGGATTACCAATTTTAGTGATGGTGTTTCTAAAGAGAACATTTTCGACTGATTGAATCAAGGAAAGCTTCACTGAGCAAGTGAGATTTGAGCTGAGTATTGAAGGACTGGGCACATTTGTTTGGATTGGATGGGTTTTGTGTGAGTGTCTGAAAGCTGGGTGCATAAGGACTAAGTTTGGTTTGTCTCAGCATGGTACTGGTATCCACCTGAAGTTTTCCAGTCCATTAAGTCAAGATCTATTTTCCCCATTGACAGGGATGTATGTGTATGTTTGTATACTTTCTCCTGTTTGTATATGCATTTGAGTCATATCTGGCTCCACAGAGTCACTCTGGAAGAGAGTGAGACAAAGCTTGTAAGACATCTCCCCTTGGTGTCTTTGGTCCTTGAAAGTTCTAACTACAAACAAAGCTCAGTAGAATAAAAGTTCCCTGAGGGCAAGAACTGTTATTTTTAAATCCCTTGACTTTCATATGGTAGTGCTAAATAACTGTTATTTGAATTGCTTGGAATTGAATTCTGACATTTTATAATTTGAATAACAATTGAACAGACTCATACTTGAATATAACTATAATACTAGACTTTACAAATAAAGTAGGAACCCAGCTTTTTTAAGTCCTTCACCATCAAGCACAGTCCGTTGAAAACAGACTATGAGAAAAGTGGACTTAGAGAATGGTGAAAGGGGCCACTCATTTTATAGATTTAAAAGTTGTGGTCTGGAGAGGTTTACTGGCTTGTCCATCACAGGAGGAAATAGCAGAGCCTGGTCCCCTGATTAAATCTGGTGTCTTTTGCTATTGTACCTGGCTGCTTCTGCCCAGTCAATTGTTGAAGAGTCATATAAATATTTCCAGTTATTGGTTTGAAAAAAACTAGGATTAGAGAGTTGCTTCTCCATGCTTTACCTTCAGGTTGGGCAGTGAGGTTGGCATCCTCTTAAGATAAATGATTTAAAAAAAATTTTTTTTGAATGGGATAGGAAGAGGGCAGTTTGTTTTTTTTTTTTTGTAAATAAAAGTTCACAGATGTGGGCAAGTGGGGAAATCATGAAATTCTAGAATGTCAAAATAGGAAGAACTCTTCGAATATTCTATGCTTGAACTGGAAGGGACCTCAGTAAGAGTAACTGTAAGCCTTAGAGAATTGAAGGAACTTGCTTAATGCCCTACAGCAACCATTGGCATCAAAATGCAACCATATCTTTGAACAGTTTGGCAGGAGAGAAAAATGGAGAGAGGTGAAGGTGAGAGGTCATAGGTCCATGGAAAGATTTTCCAGTTTGAGGCTTACCAAGTCCTTTTCAGGGATGCTTATCTACCTTTGATGCGCATCTATCAACCTACTCTTACCTGTGGCTCCAAGAAGCTGTAGCATGTTGCAGGAGTAGTGGTCACTGGAACCAGAATACGTGGGAGGGTCTTAGCTGTCTTGGTGGGAATGGTTGAGCTTCTTTTCTGTCCATTTCTGTTTGTACCAACTGGGCTTCTGTCAAAACAAGTCACAAGAGTGATGGAGCACAGAGTGGAAAAGTTCATCTGTGCCCTTGTCTCTGACTAGGGCTGAGCCACAACCTTCTGCAGGAGTGCAGACCTGGGAGAAATCTTTAGAGACATTGGCATGGAATAGTATGAGAGCTCAGAATCTGCAAGATGGGCAGGTGACAACATAGCATCATAGGGTCTTCAGAGGTCATTTTACCTTGTCCTGACAGGTTTTTAAGGGGCTTGTGCTAGGTCCACATAGCTGTTAAGTGGCAGGGCTGGGATGGTCAGCTTCTCTGATCAGAAATCCTACACTCTTTCCATTGCATTATAAATGGGGATTGTAATGTCATTATTACAATGTAATAATGTATAAATGTGGGTTGTTCTAGTTCATGATGATAAGAAAAGAAAAATTCAAGATGCCCAAGTCCTGAGTTTGCTATATCAGTGGCAAACTTTCTTTATACATTTAAAAATTGTTGTTTTTAATAACAATATTAACAAATATATACCAAATAAATAATAAATATTAAAAACTTTCCCCCAAGAACTTTGTTCATGTAGATTACATCTATTGCTATTTGCCATATTAGAAATTAGAACATTTTAATATTATTACAAAAAAAATTTTGACCTGTAGGACATTTTGAAAAGGTCTTCTGATTCGCAGAGGTCTCTGGACCACCCTTTGAGAACCCTGTTAGAGGAATAACTTCAGTTTCTCTGAGCTTGTGTTGTCATCCATAATGCCTGTCTCAGGTTTGTAAAATGGCATACATGAAAATACTTTGAAAATATTTCTGTGAAACTTTACAGTTTATGAAATGTTTTCCCTCATAACAACCCAGTGATGTAGGTAGGGTATCATCCCCAGATAAAGCTCACTGAGGCTGAGTGGTCAGCCCGTGGTGGCTCAGCTGGGTTCCAGAGCTGGGTCTACAACTCCTGTCTTTTTGACAAGATGCTCTCTATAAATAGGCTCCCAACAAATGCTCTTGGAAGTGTTGTATACTGTAGGAATGGAGGGAGTTCTTACTGCTCTTCGTTATCTGGGGAGACTTCCTGGAGGAGGTGGGACTTCGCCTGGGTGGGGCCCAAGGAGAGCCAAGTCTGTAGGTTGTGGTTGGGGTGTGTGTGGGGGGGTGAGGTGTGCCAGCCACAGGCCTAAAAAAGGGTTTGTTTACTTTTACTGTGGACCTCCCTTCCTGTGTGGGGGTAGGACACAGAAGATGTAGGGTGACAGCAAAGTTTTGAAGGGGTCATAGGTCTCTAAGTTTTTGGTCCCTGTTTTGGAAGGACTTCTATTAAGAATCTCCTCCTTGCAGAGCTCTGTGCTCTTTGCTAGGGGTGGAAAAGAGCTCCTGTTCTCCTGGAGCCAACAGTTGAACACACAAGACGCAAGCTCAGAGAACAAGAACACATAATGATAATATTAGATTTAGCATTAGAGAGTTGAAGGACAAAGGACCTTGTGAGGTTATAGGGGGAAGGTTCTTATTTACCAGGAGGCTGAAGAAAGACTTCTCTGAGGAGTTTGAATTTTTAAGAAATTCATTAGATGGATGATGGAGGCAGGCAGGGAAGACCTGGAGTGGAGGACATTCCAAGTATTAGACAATAGTGTGAACAAAGGCCTGGGTCTGGTGAAGTGTAGTGCTCTGGTGGTTGCCTAGCATAGGGAAGGGAATTAGGTGAATTTGGAAAGGTAGAGGAGTTAGTGCAGTTTCAACTTAGCTTCCTAGGTAGGTGATAGTGAGACACAGAATTTTTTAGGAGAGGAATGTTGTGACTAGATGAAGGATTTGTTATGACAACATTTGAAAGGTGGGTTGGAGGGATTTGTGAGTAGAGGTGCCATAGATACTCAGAAACCATTGGTCATCAGATTTACTTTTTGATTTTTTCCTAAGCTCCATTTACTGGTATGTATAAGATCATAGCTCTAGAGCTGGAAGGGACTTCAGACCTGATCCATCCCTCCCTACTACTACTGAAGCTCAGTGATGTTAAATGTTTGTTAAACGATGTTAGATGGCTTGACTTAGGTCACCCCTTACCTCACGTAGAAAATGATGGCAGTGGAATTTGAACCTACATCCTCTGACTCCAGAGCCAATACTTTTCCCACTGGCCTACACTACCTCCTTGAAGGATTGTAGGCTGATATCTCCTTGTAGTTGTTTGGTATTTTATTATAAGACTTCCTGACCAAGGCAGTGGTGGGATGGGACCCACAGGACAAGAGAAGCCCCTCTTAGATTCCAGGTCACTAAGACTTTGATCTCTTTTGGGAACACTTTTATTATTATTATTTTTATTTTTTTATTCTGTTATTACCATCCCCAATTTTGCAGATGAAGAAATTGGCTCAAATAAAATACTATTAAAAGAAGAAAAAACAGACTCAGGGAAGTTTTGACTCTTTAGGGTTATTCAAGAAAACTATGAGTCCGTCAGGATTAAACAGAACATATAACCCCTTGCTTCTGACTCTTGACTACTCATCTCTTCTGCCTTAGCTGATACATACAGCATGAGATTCCAGTGAATCTACCTGAGTTCAAGTCCTGAATGTGCTGCTTCCTACTCACCAAGCAGCCGGGGTCACATCAGGGAGCAAAATGAGTGTAATGTTACCTGTCCTGTCTTGGAATGGTAGTGAGAATCAAATGAGATAAAGTTTTGGAAGAATTTTGTGCACACAAAGAGCCATACACATTCAGGCAGTTACTCTTATTTGACCTATGGCTCTGGCTACCAGGAATACACGGCGGAGGTTAGACCTGTTGAGTAGTTCTTGTTGGTTTTGAACTTGTTCAAGTTGCAATCTTTAGATTTAGGGAGAAAATAATAGACAAGAAAAAGGGCCAAATTTTGATCAGACAAAACAGTTGTACTTCCTGTGGTCTTTGATTGTACTTGAGGACAGATACACTTATGTAGGGGGAAGATAAGGTTATAGAAAATGTTCGGACTGGAAAGTAACCTAAGATTATGGAGGAATGGGAGCTGGAAAGGGGCCTTTAGGCACAAACAGCGTTACCATTCTATGTTCAACCAATATCACTGAGGAAGATGCTATGCTAGGTGTTAATAGTGGAAGCTCAGATCATAAAACATAGAATGTCCTAAGCTGTTAGGGACCAGAGCCCTTGTCTGGTTTATTTAAGGGCACTGAAATTTGTTCAGCTGTTTTTTTTAAGTTAATTCAGTTCAAGAAGTATTTACTAAGCATTGTGTAAGGCATGATGCTGGGTGGCTAGGAAATGTTCAGTTGGCTTTCAGTTGTGTCTGACTCTTGGGATTTTCTTCAGTATGTTTTTGTTTCAGGCATGTCTGACTATTTGTGACCCTATTTGGGTTGTTTTTCTTTGTTTTTGGTCAAAGATACTGGAGTGGTTTGTCATTTCCTTCTCCAGCTAATTTTACAGATGAGCAACTGAGGCAAGCAGGGTTAAGTGGCTTGCCCAGGGTCACATAGCTAGTGAAATGTGTGAGGTCACATTTGAACTCAGATTTTCTTGATTTCAGCCCCGGTGCTCGGATTACTGTCCCGCTTAGCTGCCCATAGGTTAACCAGACCAAGTAAAAGAAAGGTAGTGTAGACAGTAGTAATATTCACATGCTAACAAAAATGAAAACTAATTCCTTTCTATCCCCTCCAAACCTCCCCACCCCTAAATGAACCCAATAACCCTAAAACTGAAATCTACCAAGAGGACTCTTCAGAATTTAATTTGAAAAACCCTGGTCTGCCCAAGCCCCAGGAAGCTGTTCCACAGTCAGTGATGACCAGTATCTGATTAGCGGTTGTAAGTTAGGCAAAACTAATTTAGTTCACTTTTGGTGGCCAGTAGGTATATCTGCTTCCTGTTGAGTCTCTGGATAACCCTGGTCTTTTTTCCTCTATATTGCTCTGAACTTAGCTCCCAGAAATCTCCAAAGCCTATTAACGAGGGTCCAGGCCAAGGGGTTGCATTGCTAATGAGGAAATTAGAGGGTGTCTCCTTAGGTAGCTTATGAAAGGGGTGGGGTGGAGGTTCGGCCCAGATTTTCTCCATGGGCCTCCTGCTGATACCTGCATCTGTCTGTCGCCACATTTCAGGAACCATTTGTCAACAGATGTTGCCAGATGTTGTGGGCTAGGGATGGGGGTGGGGAGCAAGATTGGGGAAGCCCTTCCTGTTTGCTTTGATGGGGCACTAGCAACAGAGTCATAAAGTGTAGGTCACGGGATGGTGTTTTCTCTTTAACTGAGACAGCTGGGATCAGGACCCAGCAGCAGGTCACAGGTCCTCTTCTTAATGCAGACCTTTAAATCTTTAATGCAGAAAGGGGGGAAGGGAGAAGGGAGCAACAGGGAATGAGGCTAGTATGGGTCTTCTGTATTGGAGAGGGCTTGAGGGAGTAGTTTGCAGATATCCTAGGACTTGAGAAAAGAGTACAAATATTGCAGGGTTGAGGTGACCTAGTATTTGAATATTTCTTGAGGGTGAGGATAGGATCTTATTTAGTCTCATTTTGAGGAAGTGAATTGTGGTAGGGAGAACACTGGATTTGTAGTCAGAAAAAAACTGTGACCTTGAGCAACTCACTTCAAGTCTTCAGGGCTCCAGCTTCCTCATTTGGGGACTAGATGATGTCTATGGTTTCTTGAAGCCTTAAAGCCTGCAATTCACCCCCTTCTCCAGCACCTTTCCCCACAGTAGAAGCTTAATAAATGAATTAATGGAGTTATTCCTTAGTTTAGGCAACAAGGACTTCAAGGGTTCCCCATGGGGAGGGTTTAAGACTCAGCTCTGTTTTCATTGTGAAAAACCTCCCTTCTGCTCACAAGCAGAAGAAAAGCAAAGGGAGTGAGGAACACAGGTAAGGCCTGTGGATAGATGCAGAGCAAGGGGATTATTTCATAGGTTTGTAGGAGCTGGAAAGAAGTCTTAAGTGATTGACTTGCCAAATTCTCCTTGCCCCTGTTTTATAGATGAGGAAATTTAAGCTTGTAAAAGGGAAGGGACTTTCACACAGGTGAATTAGGGCCAGGCCTAGAACTAGAATGCCACATTTCTTATTCCAGGGCTCCATCCCCCTGACATGGAGTCAGTCTAGAGTGTCTGGTTAAGCCTTATGGAATGTTAGGGAGCTAAGGCACCTCTAACCTGACCACATCATTTTACAGATGAAGAAATAGGCTTATACCAGGGATGTGACTTGCCTAGGAGCACACTTAACCTGAGGTCTATTGAGGCTCCTCATTTTGCAATGAGTGTTCTTTTCCATTTCACCACTTCAGAGAAGTAAGGGATGAGGCTTAAGTCACATCCAAGGGGTTGGAATTAACCTTTTGGCACAGGGCTAATCCCTGTGGCCCCTTCCTATGTTGGGTGCTTTCACTCCTTAGTTTGCTGGTGACGGTAAGTTTTTCTGAGAAATCTATAGCCAGTAGTTGGAAGGCTGGAGGGGTCTGGTGTCTGGGAGAAGCCTCATTCTTTGACCTAGGAGCAGAATAAGGCTTGTATACCTGTCCAGAAGTGTCATGGGGATGGGGGGCAGGGGAGTGAAGGGTAGCTTTGTTTGTTCCCTTTTCTCCTCAGGAGGGTGCGGTTGGGGAGGGGGAGGAAAACAGGCTCTGACAGTGAGGAGGAGGAGGAGTTAGTTCCTCTGAGTTCCTGTTTAAGTGGGGCAGAGGAGGACTATGGTGGGAAGCCCTTGCAACATCAGCTGCTGAACTGGAATTTCCCATATCTGTCTGTTCTACTTCCTAAGTCTTATTATTAACTTCTTGTAGGTTACTCCATGGATCTTTGGTGTAGGGGAAAAGGTTTTGGAGTTAGAGGTCCCAGCTCAGCTATCTGCTAGACCTCACCGTGAAATTGGGCTTCCCTAGGCTGTGTTTCATTTTCTTATTCATCAAATGAGAGGGGTTGGATTAGATGACCTCGAAGACCCTTTCCAGTGCTTGGTCCTGGGGCTACCACAGATTGTCCAACCTGTTGCAGGGTTGGGGTGCCTCCCCAGATGTCACAGGACCTGCTTCAGCTCAGGTTTCTGCTGGTCATCTTATTACTTCTGTACTATCCATCACTCTTAGCTCCAACACAAGGTATCTCAGACTCTTCTGCCAACTCCTTTGGTCAGTAAGTTAGGAAATTTGAAAGGCAGGAACACTGCACTCTGTTTTCATCCCAGATTTGAAGGTGTAAGTCTTCCAAACCGGACTCATAGTCTGGGACCCCGAAGTAGTCATTGTACCTACGCTTCTCCCATTCAGCTATGTCCTCATTTTTTTCTGCTGTTGAAATCCCTTTAATCCTTAAGCCCTTACCTACTCTGGGAAGCCTTGAGTTACCCTCGACAATACTGCTTTATCTCTCTGTTGCACTCTAATAGCATTTTTAGGCAGAATTAGAGAAGATTTGAGTCAGAAAGGACCTTTCAACATAGAATGTCAGAGCTTGGAGGGACTTTCAGAATGTCAGCACTGGAAGGGACCCGCCAACCTTCAATATAGAATGTCAGAATGTAGAATGAGGAACCTGGAAGATGGATGTTAGAACCTAGAATGTCAGGGCTGGGGAGGGATATTCACACAGAATGACAGAGCTGGGAAGAACACTGAAGAATTGAGAGTTAAATATAGAAAGAGTTGAGAGAGCCAGAAATGGCCTTATTATGGGTTGCATCATGTAACACTCAAATCCATCCTCTCCTGTATAATCTCTGATGTTGGTACCTGTCTTGTCTCCCTGACTAGACAAGACAGTAAACTCTTAAGGAAGGGTTGGTGGAGCCTGGGATCTGAGATACTGCCAGAGAAGAGCAAGGAGGTCTTAGTTGCTTTGCCAGCACTCCCTCCAGCCCCCTACCCCCAACTCCCCAGTTCTGTTTCCGTGGGTTCATCAGCACCTTTTCCTCTCATCTTGCTCCCTTCTCCCATGGCAACCAACCCACTTTCTTCAGTGGTCATATAATACAAATCACCAAGTGCGGACCTGGTCTAAGCCCCAAGGTCAGGGTGTTTCATTCCAATATATCTCACAATTGTTCTCTCTTTTCAGATTGAAAGCACAGATAGTCCTAAACTTTTGGAGACCAAGGTACCTAGGGACCCAGTTACTCCTTTTCCTGGAGTGAATCCAGTCTTCAGTACTGGAATAATAGAGCACAAATAGGGAGGAAGGGAAGGGATGTAGGAAAAACAAAACTCATCTACTAGGTTGTGGGTTCCTGGAGGGGGAGTTCTACTTCCTCTGCAACATCTAGCTCAGTAAATTAAATAGGCATATTGTCTCTGTTTGAAGGAGTTTTCTCTTTGGGCTGGATGGACACCTGTCCTTCTGGGTGAAGGGTAGTTTTGTTTGGTGGCAGAAGGGACTAGATGGAATATTTGTACCCTTAGGGAAAGGGCTGTAACCCATTTTGGTATCATGGACTCCCTTCCCTTCTGGTACTGCCTATGGACAGCTTCTGGGAATGATTTTTTAAATGCACAAAATAAAAAGGAATATTCCTTAAAAAGGAAAGCAGTTATTGAAATATTAACCAGGATATTACAATTTCCAGAGTCCCCCCTGAAATCTTTCTGTGAACCCTGCCTTTGAGGGACTTGAGTTCTTCCCAAATAAGGATTTCAAGGTTCCCTCCAAAAGATCCAGTGAGCAGGACATGGATGCCACAGGAGAGGCTGTTGCTCAGTTCCTAGTAACAAAGGCTTCTCTGTCCCAGGGCCTGGTGTGAAATTTATTTCAGCAATGAATCTGGTGCTGGCTTAGGCGGGGTGTGAGAGTTAAGAGAGGAAAGAGGGAGACTGATTTTCTCTATCAGTCCTATATCACTCTCTCATTAGGAGCTTGGTGATAGTCACCCTGAGGCTTGCGGACTAGTATGGCCTGTCATACTTAGGAATGTAGAATGAATGTCAGATCTAGACGAGTATTTAGAACATAAAATTATGCTATACTATAGATTTAAGCTGGAAAAACTTTTCGGAGTCCTTCCTTTAAGTTGCCTCAGGGTCACCGATCTTTCCAAGTATAAGGATTCCTCCTTTAAATGTTTCTGTAAAATTTATTTTGGCATCACCTTCATTTCCACGTTTTTATTCTTTCCCTCTCTTCTGCCCCAAGTATCATCCCCTATCACAGAAAATGAGGGAAAACAAAGCGGTTGTAGAACTAACTAATACATTAATGGAATTTGACAGTATAAACAGTGTTCTGCTCCCATAGTCTCCCACCTCTGCAAAAGGAAAGAGGGAGGTGCATTTTTTTATTTTAACAAAATTTTTCTTTGGGACCACACTTGGTCATTAAAATTACTGAGTGTTGAGATTTTTAAAAATCTAGACTTATAGTCATAGTGTGTGTGGTTTCCATATTTCTGATTATTTCACTTATTTCACATACTTTTCTTTGTTTCTTACTCATCATTTCTTGTAGTACAATAATATGCCTTCCATTCATAGGCCATCATTTGTTTAGCTCACCCCAGTTGTTGGACATCTACTTTTTTTCCGGTTTATTGTCATTAAAAAGGTACTGTTCTATGTATTTTGGTGCATATGGAGCCTCTCTTCTCATCTTCGATCTTCTTGTGGTTTTATACCTAGCAGTGGAATCTTTAGGGCAAAGAGCATAGATGTTGTAGTCATGTAGCATGAGAATCCCTTTTTAATATAGAAAAATTTCATGTATCCCCACATGATAGCATGTTGTACTGTTGCTATTTGTTGATGAAGAAGACACATATTGCTGTGCACTGTGAATTGAAGAATGCATTTAAATTAATTTTGGTTTGTTAGTCAGAATAAACATCTATATAGTTGAAGAATAGTAATCCATGTAAATATAATGTGGAATTATTTAGTCTTTAGAATGTGTTTGCTGAATAAAGATGAAAACGCTTGGTATATATATATGAATTTGTGAGCCTCTGCAGGCTCACAGTAGCAGCTTGACAGTTGGCCATTCTTCTGTTGCCTGATCCCTGGTGTCCACTGCCCACTGGTTGGGAACTGCTAAACTAACAGAATCCCCTGTTTATATAGATGAGGAAAGAAAACCTAGGTAACAAGTACCAGAGTAGGGATTTGGACCCATGCCCTTTGATTATAAAGTAATTGTCTTTTCCACCATGCCATACGTATTGCCTCTAACAGAGACTGTCAGTCAGAAGGTACTGTAGAATATAGACATAAGAATGTTAGAGTATAGGATGTTGTGGTTGTGTGGTTTGACCATGGCATCAGAGAGATGATGACATGACTTACAAGTGAATTGGATTTGAGTGAGGGAGGGCAGTGCCAAGTCACCAGTCTTTCTTTCTCTTCTCATAGGATGTTAATATTCATAGAAACCGTCAAACATAGAACATAAAATGTTAGAGCTGAAAGTACCCTTAGAGCATAGAAGGGACCATAGAACATAGACTCCCTGAATCTGCATGATGCTGAAAGAATGCAACCTGTATTCAAATCGTTGGCTCTGCTACTTACTGCCTGTGTGACCTTGGGCAAGTCATTTCTTCCCTGTGGGACTCACTTTCCTTATGTGTAACATGAAGGAGGGTGTGGGATTGGACTGGTTGACTTCTCAGCTCTAATCTCTGATCCACAGGTGAAACTTCAAAGGTCATCTAGTTGAGCCCTATCGGGAATGTTTTGTCCAACACACTCTGGACAAGTTAGCGGTCCTCCAGCTTCACTTTGAAAGCCTTCATTGAAAGAGAGCCTAGTACCTCCGAAGTCAGCCTGATCTATTTTTGGGCAGCTCTTAACTGTGAGGAATATGTTGAATATGTTTGCCTCTGAAGTTTCTCCCTCTTGTTCTTAATTTTGCTGTCTGGAGCCAATCAGAGCAAACTGAATTCCTGCTCCACACGATAGCCTTTCAGATATAGTAATCATGTGTTCTCTTTTCTCATTCCATCATAGCTCTGACCTAGGGTATCTCATAGAGCATAGAGTGTCAGAGCTGGAACAGAGTATAGAATGTTAGAAAGGAGAATGACTTTACATATTGTCTGGTCCAGGGTTCTTAATTTAGGATCTGAGATTATTTTGTAAAAAATATTTTGATAACGATTTCTGAAAATTTTATATATATATATATATAAAATTGAATCAGCAAGCATTTATTTCCTCTCCCTCCCCATCCATCTTCCACTGCAGTATTAATTAATGTATTTCGATAAAAATGGCTTCCTTTATAATCCTATGTATTTTATAGGTTTAAACTATTCTTTTGCGAAGGTTTTCATGGTACAGAAACAATTCCTGGACTAGGTCAGTTCTTTTGTCCTAGAGTAAAGGAGACTGACAAACAGATGAAGTAATTTGCTGAAGGTTCCTGATCAAGTCAGTGGAGAAGTGCCCTAGGGTCTGTCACAATTTCTCCTGGGGGTCTACCTTAGTATAGTTGTTGCCCTAATACCCAGCTGTTGAATAGCTACATATAATTGAGGTCTTAAGTATCCTAGGAAGGAGGGGTGTGATGTGAGAGATAGTAGGAAGGTGCTGAACTTAAATATCCCCCCTTGATGTTTGAAATTCCTCTGTAGAAGATTATCATAGAGGAGGAAAGGACCTTAGAGTACATCAAGTCCAACCTCATTTACAAATGAGGAAACTGAGGCTCACTTAGGTTAAATGACTTACTCAGGCCTGCACAAATAATAAGTGCCTGAAGTAGGATTTGAACACAGGTTTTGATTTCCTATCTATTACATTCCTTTAGGTTAAGCATTGGCATCCTTGAGTTTTTCTTTTACAGCATTACTGTGCCCTGGGTTATGGCATCTATTATCTTTAATATCTTTATGTGAAATAAATGATTTCCAGGGAGGACACAGTTGTGTGTGTGTGTGTGTGTGTGAGAGAGAGAGAGAGAGAAAGAGAGAGAGAGAGAGAGAGAGAGAGAGAGAGAGAGAGAGAGAGAGAGAGAGAGAGAGAGAGAGAGAGAGAATATATGTTTGGGGATCATGATAGCTAAGAAGGGGTCTTTGGGGACAGGATCCAAATCCTTGTAGTTTGTTTGGCTCTTTCTAGAAGAAATGCAGAGAACAGGCTTGGAACAGAAAGGGACAAGGGGTGGGTGTGGTGGTGATGATAAAGAACACAAAATCAGAGAGAGTGGGTAAAGTGAGAGGAAGATGTGATGGCCAAGGGACAAGAGACCCATGCTGCTTCTCCCCAACAATCTCTCACTCTATTATTTATCCTCGTACCAGGATCCTTCATCCATCAGTCAAGGAGATGGCTTCTGGCCAAGATACTGTTCACAGCTCTGCCTGGCCAGTGCTGACTCCTAGCTCCCCAGCTTTCTCTCCGTGTGTTATGTCTTTGTTGCTACTTAGCACCAGCTGCTGCAGACACTGAAATCCCACAGTTACTTTTTCTTTCAATTGTCCAGAGCTCC
Source organism: Bettongia penicillata ogilbyi (assembly GCA_023548195.1). Classification (NCBI taxonomy): domain Eukaryota; kingdom Metazoa; phylum Chordata; class Mammalia; order Diprotodontia; family Potoroidae; genus Bettongia; species Bettongia penicillata. The sequence goes on along the minus strand of JAJHZJ010000292.1, from coordinate 20,092,584 downwards.
ATGTAAGTCACAGTGCCTTAGGACTCAGTGTTAGTGTTGAAAGTGACCTGACAATCTAGAACCTAGAATGGAAAATGCTAGAGCTGGGACAAAGGTGTAGGACTGGGGAAAGAGACTAATAGAGCCTGGTTAGACTCAGGAAACCCAGGCTGAAATCCTGCCTGGAGCAAGTGATCTGTCTTCCTTTGGAAAATGGGGGATAATAATACTTAGACCAGCTGCTCTCACAGGAATGTTGAAAAGAAAGTACTTTATAAACTTTAACATCTCATAAATTGAGTTTATTTTTTAAAAATATTAGAGTTGTGCAGGAGACCCTTGAATGGTGAATATGATCCTGTAAATGCCCTTAGAACATGGAACATAGGATATGACAACTGGAAAAGAACTTAGAACATTAAATGTTAGAAGGAAGAAGATCAATTTCTACCTTTTCATGCCATAAGAGGCATCATTAAATTGGTTAGTGGCAGAGCTGGCATTCGAATCTGAATTCCCAGGTCAGTGATCTTTTCTTTACTCTATAATCAGGAAGGAGTAAGGTAGAATAATTGCTGCATTTATCACTGGTCTTAGAAACTTTCCCTGAGTGTATTCCCAAACGTGGGGTTCTGGTTAGATCTAGTTCTTGGTAGGTTGAATATGGAGACAGATGAAGTGCTGGACCTGGAGTCAGAATCCAGTCTTATAGTTCCTAGCTATCTTACCCTGGGTAAGTCACTGAACTTCAGTTTCCATTTGTAAAATGGAGATAATATAGCATGTGCCACCCACTGGTACTGTGAAGACCAGATGAAATAATATCTGTAAAATGCTTAGCCTAGGGCCTGGCCCATAGTAGGTGATCAGTAAATCCTTATTTCCTTTCTTGAACAACTTTGATGCTAGCCAACTGCAGATGACCTTGCTTCCTCCTTGGTAGAGGGTAGCTACCCTCACTTATATCCTTAATCCCTTCCACACCCATCTCCTTTATTCTGTCCATCTTCAATCTCTCCCATATGGATTCCTTTTCCCAATGCCCACATACATGTTTAGCACCTACCTTCCATTAAAAAGCTTTCACTTGATGTTGTCAAGCTCTTGACCTATTGTCAAGAATTTTTCCTCTTTTTTTCCTGCCATATTAATAGAATAATTTACACCTCTAGCATCCACATTCATACTACCCATTTATTTCTTTCTCTTAAAATCTGGTTTTCATCCTTCCCATGCAACAGAAACTTCTTTCTTCAATGAGCTTTTTCTTGTTTTCTTTTTCCTTGACTTCTCTAGCTTTAGACACATGTTGACCACTTTTCCAAGATCAGGAATTCTTAACGTTGGGTCTCCTTACTTGTTTTTTTTTTTTTTTTAGAAAATATTTAGGTAAATTTTAATAAATTAACTTTCTTCATAATCCCATTTACTTATTTATTTTTTTGAACTTAAAAACTTTATTCTGAGAAGAGTCCAAAGGGGTCTGTGACACAAATAACACTAAAGAGACACAGCCTAGATATTCTCTCCTAATTTCCTTCCCTCCTCAGTGGTTGTTCATTTCAGTTTGCTCTGCTACATCATCAGTCTTTTTCCCCTTAAATACAGGTATTTTCACCTCTACCCTTCATGGTTCTCAGGACCCTTTATTTTCTTTGCTTTTCCTCTCTAACTTGGAGTCAAGAAGATATGGATTCAAATCCCCAGGAACTTAGCTAATTCTATAAGCCTGGGCCAAACTCTTACAATCTCTCAGCTTCTTATTCCTTATTTGTGAAAATGGGGATAATAGTAGTACCTACTTGTAGGATACTCAAATGAGGATCAAATGAGGTCATGGGTGTATAGGGGTGTGCAAACCTTTAGTACTGTGTAAAATGCAGACTATTATTATCATCTCATTTTCTTCACCTTTTTGGATGGGAGTCAGTGGAAACAATCCTTGGGCAAGTCTGTATCTTATTACTTAATATGCTATGGACTGTTATACAGATAGACAAAACATCTGAATTTTTATGGTTGAGTAAAAGCATTCGGCTCCAAGCACCTCTTCTGGAGGCACACTGAGTGTATCCTCACCAGCAGCAGACATGGTAATAGAGATGCACCTCCTTGGTCCCCGGATGCTTTTAATTTAGGAGAGAGCTTTTTGTTTCATGTGGTTTGAAGATTATGAATATTTGGGTTGGTGGCATCTATTAAAAACATTATTGTTTCTCTTCTTGTCTCCAAGTAACTCTTTAAGAACATATTTATATCCCCGCTACCTAAGAGGAAGCCTTTTATAGAGTATGTACTTGTTGAAATTATATCATGGGCCTTTTGAAATGTTTAAATGAATGCAAAAGTCATATTTGGAATGAAGAGACATATTTGATGTCCTGTAACGTGTTGTTTGCACCACTTTACTGGCAGTGAGCATGTTTTGTTTCTTGATGTTATTATTTGTGCATATTTTATTTTCCTTTGCTTTACAGCAAGCTTCTTGGGGGTAGAGACTGTCTTATTCATTTCTGTGTGACCCCCAGCACCTAGCAAAGACTGTTACAAATAGTAGTACCTAAGAACTGTTGAATGAATGAATTTGTATTCTCAACTGGAAAGCCTGGTGTGAGGTAAGATGGTATTCCCTTCCTGTGGTATAGTGGAAAAGGTGTTGGCTTTGGAGGCAGAGAACTTGGGATTCAAGTTCTGGACCTGCCATTGACCCAGCAGATCATTGAGTAGATCATATTTTCTCTTTGGTCCTCAGTTTCCTACTCCATAAAGTGAGATAGTTGGATGATCCCTAAGGTTCCTTCCCTTCTTGCATTCTGGGATCCTGGGAGACAGAAGGGCTTTTGCTGTCATGGTCCATGGTACACCTGGGGCCAGATTCCCATCATCCTGCTTGCAGATTGGACTAAAGAACATCTAATGGCTCTGACATTTTAGGAAAGGAATTAGTTTCTTTGCTCCCTGAGGGACCATGTATGTGGAATTTGGGAGTTTCAGGTGGGCATTACATCTATTTAAACCACACTTCAAACAAAGAACAAAACTATCTTGTTTAAAATCACTTCTGATTCAAAGCTGGGCTTAGGATCTAAACCTCTCTGGAAAGAAGCTCTCAGATTCTAAATTCTGGGGTTTTTGCTTTGTGTTACTGCTGAATGTGTGTATGTTTTCTTTCTTTCTTTCTTTCTTTCTTTCTTTCTTTCTTTCTTTCTTTCTTTCTTTCTTTCTTTCTTTCTTTCTTTCTTTCTTTCTTTCTTTCTTTCTTTCTTTCTTTCTTTCTTCCTTCCTTCCTTCCTTCCTTCCTTCCTTCCTTCCTTCCTTCCTTCCTTCCTTCCTCCCTCCCTCCCTCCCTCCCTCCCTCCTTCCCTCCCTGCCTCCCTCCCTCCCTCCCTCCCTCCCTGCCTCCCTCCCTCCCATCCTCCCTTCCTCCCTTCCTTCCCTCCTTCCCTCCCTCTCCTTACTAGCCACTCCCAATTGTAATTGTGATGGCCTTGGGAGCTTTAACCTTCTGTGTTTTTCCAACCTGGGCCACTTTGTTTCCCCTTAGCCAGCTTAGTTCTCTTGCTTTCTTTGGTAGCTTTAGCTAACATGTATGGATATGGAGATCACTTTGTGCCAGGCACTATGCTAAGTGCTTATTTGAGCCTCAAAACAACCCTGGGAGGTAGGTCTATTATTATCCTCATTTTGCAGTTAAGGAGACTGAGGCAAACAGTTTAAATGATTTGCCCAGAGTCATACAGCTAGTAAGTGTCTAATTGGATTTGAACCTGGGCCTGACATTCTACCCACTTTGCCACTTACTGCAACTCTGTTCCTAGAGGCTGACCTTATTGGTTCTCAGACCTAGTGTGGACACCTGATCCCTGATTGGCTTTAGCCCTAGGATGGGCCAGAAATCTCACACTTAGGCAGTCCTAGCTTTAGGACTAGTCTGATAGGCTAATAGTCTTAGCCTTCCTTAGTGGCATGACAGACTTTGCTACCACACCTGGCCTCCCTTGACCAATTGTGTTGGGGTTGGTTGAGGGATCAGCAATGGCTTCTCTGGAGTTCTAAGGTTTTTGCAGTAGGGTTGGGTATAGTGCTGCCACCACTGGAAATTTCTGTGTGCTTGGGCAAATCTTAACTTCTCCAGGACGTCAGTTTCCTCTGAATCTCTGAAGTCTCTTTCCGTTCTCATGTGATGATCCTAAGAGGTCACTTCTCTAGGCTCAGTTTTGCCCCTTGTATTCATATGGGGGAATAATACCTCCCGTTGGGCTGCGGTGAGGAAGCTTTTTAAATGTGAGCTATTATTTCTCTCTGTGCCTTTTCCTTTGCCTGGTTTTGCCACATAGTATAAATATTCAGTTTTGTGCTCTAGCATCTCCCTCCTTCATGGCCCACCTTCCAAATGGGATGCAGATGGTGCTGCTCAGAGAGAATCTGCTCCTGAAATCTATCAGGTCTGGATCCCCCATCTTCCTTCTGCTCCCCCTCTCCTCAACATATGCCAGCTCTTGGCATTAGGGAGATCTTATTTCCAGACTTAGGGGGAGGTATGTATGATTTGAACCTGCTTACCTGTGCCTTGTTCTTCTCTGACTCCTGACATTTGGAAATTCCAGAGACTGTGGGTCCCCAGTCCTTGAGGATGCTCCAGGCTTTTGTTGTCTGGGTGACTTGGAAATTTCTCTGTAAAACCTGATGTTATCCCATCAGGTAGCCCTGATGCCAGACTCAGGCTGTCCAGGCATTTGAGACTCTCTACAATCTGGACTTCATAGTTGCTTGTGTTTCCAAGTTTCATGCGTAGCTGGACGAGACTCTAGCGTGTAGGGGGTGCTGTGGTGTTCTCTGCTTTTTAGGGAGCTGCCATTCAGGAGAGACAAAACTAAAATCTTTTTTGGTCCTTGGAAAACTTATGGGAACTTTGTTTCATAATTCTGGATTCTTTCTTGGGTGTCCCCATATCAATTCTCAGTTGCTACCTCCACAGTGGACTTTTTTTTTGGTCTTGGAGCTAAGGCTTAATGAGATGTCTGCGGGAGACAGAAAGAGAGACCTTCTGGGTTAGGCAATTCAAGTTCTGGATTAGGCAATTGACTCAAGCTTTCCTTGGGTGGTGACTGCCTTGCTGACTGCCTGGGTTTGTCCTTTGCATAGTTAACTGAAGTTTTCTCCTTATTCACCTTTCCTTCTCGGATTTTCATATTTAAGGTTCCCATTCCATAGTTATCTGATCCAAGGTTGGAGTAGTAGACCAGTGTTCATTTTGGACAGGAGGACGAGCTCACAAAGACTGTGCCCTGGAACATTAGCTTTGGAAACTTCTACTATGGGAGTGAAGTCTTATATATATAAACAGACTTGAGTCTTGCAAAATGTGAGCACCTCATGCCAGTAAGTTGTCTTTTTTGACTCAAGAAATACGTGAAAGAAAGAAAAATACAAGGTGGCCCTTACACAGGAGTAGTGCAGTTCTCAGTGCTGGGGGCAATGGGTACTGAGAATTGTACATGTCTTAACCTGTTAAATGTTTAGTTTAGGTATTGTGCTCTAAATGTGAGGATCTTGTTAGGGGATTGAAGAGTAGATTTACTGTTGGGTCATGTAATTTTTGACGTTCATTGAGTCCAGAAGGCAACAAAAAATTTCCACTGAGTGGAAGGATGGATCTCAGAGGCCAGGTCTTTAGAAAGGCAAATAAAGAGATTGGAGGGGTTGGTTTTATTATTCATCCAAAAAAGCAATCAGAAGTATTTCATGGGGTGTTTGGTCATTTCATATTGAAATGATCATGATAAGCCCTTGCAAAAAAGACTATGAGAATTGCAGCTCATGCACCAACACCTGTTGCAGAGGATCTGGAGGCAGAGAAATTGTATGAAAACCTTGGTAAGACACTTTAAGTCACCCGGTGGAGAGGAGGGTGAAAAAATTTTATGCTTGACTTTATCTTGACTATACAGGAGTCTTATGTGCTATATATATAATGATCTTCAGTTCACATAGCTTTCATCACTTTCTTTTTCCCCCAGCACCCCTCCGCAATATTGCAGATAGCTTTCTAATTGGTCTTTCTTCAAGTCTGTCTCCTTTTCGTACTCCAATCCAGCCTACATTCAGCAGCAAAAATGGTATTCCTAAGGCATACTTTTGACTGTTACTACTTTGCTTAGTGAGCCCCAGCCACTCCCTCTTGCCTTTTTGGTGAGGCAAGGGGATTAAATGATTTACCTAGGATAACACAGCTAGTTAAGTGTCACGTGTCTGAGGTTGAATTTGAACTCAAGTCTTCCTGACTTCAAGGTTGTTCTGGTGCTTTATCCATAGTGCCACCTTACTGCCCCTCCTCCCTTCTTGTCTTTTGGATCAAATACAGACTCCTAGCATTTAATGTCCTTTACAACCTGAGTACGTCCTATTTTTCTAGGTTTATTGCACATTCCTTGTTCTGTCATCCAGTTAATTTGGTTTTCGCTATATTCTCATACAAGGCATCCTGTCTTCTCTATGTCTTTCGACAATCTATTCCTTATACCTGGAAGATACTCTTACCTAACCACCCACCAGAAATCCTAGGTTATAGACTCTACTCTAAAGCCACCTACTCTATAAGACTTCTTTGGATTCCCTCTAGATGCTAGTGCATACCCATGAAATCAACCTTACTTACTTTTGTACATAACCTTACTTTTGTACATAATTATTTATCTACATGTGGCTTCTCCCAATAAAATAAAAGCATCTTGAGGGCAGGGGCTATGTTTCATTTTTGTCTTTGTATCCCAGGATTTAACACAGTGCCTGACACGTAGTGGCATTTAATGAATGCTTTCTGATTAATTAAATATGGCAAACACCAAGTATGTAATAAATGAAGTTGATTCTAGCCTAATAGACATGAAACATCAAGTTACGCTCGTGAGAATTGTTTCCAAGTCAGATGTCTGTGTAGTCAGATCATTGAAGAATTAAGTTAAATATTAGTACCAAATTGGAAGAGAGATTGACTTCCCTAAAGAAAGGGAAATGGATAAATGAATATTGACAGAGCCTTTCATCATTTTCTAAAGTAGTTTAACTAATGTAAAACAGTTACCAAAATGAGGGCAACGTAAGAGCTTTGAAGCTTCCATAGCCAGCAAACCTTTAATATTGCCAAGCAAACAGAAGACAACCAAGGGTCAGACCAGTAAAAAAGATAAACTTTATAAAACCTTTCAGAGGAAGATGGCATGGTGTACAATTACAAACATCATTGTTTTATAAAATAGTGGAGAGAAATAATTTTACTGAAAGCTTAGAGACTCAATTAAGCCAGATCTTTTCCAGAATGCAATTGGAAGAAGTCAAAGAATAAGTTATAGAAATGTTATTAACTATGTGAAAGACAATGATAATGGATAACATGCCATCATTCCTAGTATGCAACAAAAGGAAACTCATTATATCCCATATGTTAATATTGATAAAATAGAAAAAGGATTTTAATGAATTGAGTTTGTAATACCAAATTAACCTAAGATAAGCACAAAAGAGGAAAATTTAAAAATTAGAAGAAAAAAATCTAAAAGCTAATTGTTTAAATATAAGACAAAGTAAGATAATGCCATGTAGAGATCTTAATCTAGTTTTAAAAAAGGAAATTGCACCAATTAAAGGAACTTCTTAGGTTAAAAAACAAACCTGGTTTTAATTTGAATATAAAACAATTTTTTAAAATCCACCTAAAATGTAAATTATAGGAGAATTCATTCAAAATTTTAAAGACAAATTATTATTTACATTAAACACATTCAGGAAAATACTACCAAATTTACAGGGATAATTAAAAATTTTAAAATCTCAGCAAAAGAAAAACTTATTTTACAAAAGTTGTTTATTCTAATTGAGTTAAATGTAAGGATTTGGTTAATATTAGGAAGACTCATTAAAAATAGCATCCAAAACCATATAATTCATTATATTGCTAGATGAAGAAAAACCATTGACAAAGCACAGCTTTAAGTTGTGCTAAAAACCTCACTGAACACAGGCATTTTTAATAAGATAAAAATATCTAACTAAAACCCAAAGCTATATTTATATATGATGAGGCAATGCTAGAAACTTTCCTAATAAATATAGAAGTAAAAGAATGATGCCCCTTTCCTTGCAGTTATTTCACATAGTTCTTGAAATGCTATTAATAGCAATAAGATGGGAAAGAAATTAAATGCCTAAAGATAATCAAAGAATAGACAAACCTTACCTTATTTGCCATTAATATGATTAATGTGTTAGAAAATCCTAGGATATATGTGAAGAAACTAATTGAGACTGTAATTTCAGTGATTCAGTGGGTTACAAAATAAACCTACAAAAATCACTAGCGTTTCTATGCAGCAATAACAAAATTCAGGCAGTAATAATAGAAAGGGAAACTCCACTTAGAATAGCTAGAAAATACATAAATATCTGAAAATAAATCTACTACATACACCTTTATGGATACCATTACAAAATACTCCTTAAGGAAATAAAGATTATAAATAATTTTAGGGATATTCATTGCTCATGACTGGACTGTGCCAATATGATAAAAATGACAATACTTCTGAAATTAGTTTGCATTTTTACTTCTATATCAAACCACTAAGATGATCCTTTACAAAGCTAGGCAGAATACTTATTAAATTCATTTGTAGGAACATAAAATCTAGAATATAAGGGAAAACTGAAAAAAACTAAGAATTAATGGGAAGAGTATTTCTAGATTTCAATTTGCAAAACTTTGGTACTGGCATAAAAAAACAAACTAGGTTACTGGGATAAAGAAAAATAAGAAAAAACTGAATTTACTATCTGGTGTTTGATAAATTTATGCTAATCAGAGTACAAAAGGAGTATGTAACAGAGCTAGACAAAAATAATAAAAAAACTATTTGGAGGAACAAAAGAACTAAAATATTAATGGGAATTTTTAAAGGGGGGCTAGCACTGTTGTTTGGACAGCTTTTTGGGGGTTCATGGACTTTATTGAATGAGCAAAATTAATGCAACGAAAGGAAGTCTACTGGAAATAATATTTCATAAGGGTCTGATAACCAAGATAAAGAGAGCACAAACAAAAACACAGAAGACTGGTAGATAAACAGCCAAAAGATGTGAAGTTTCAAAAGAATTGCAATTATGAAGTCATGTGACAATGCTCCCTAATACCTAATAAATAAAATGACAAATCAAAGCTCAAAACTGGTAGAGATGGCAAAAGAAGGGAATAGTTAATGTTAATAGTTAATAGGAAGAGATGGGCAAAACTACTTGGTGACTATTGGTGGAGGTGACTCTTCTGGAAGGAAGTTTGGAATTATGTGGAAAAAAAAAAAGATTATTGCCTAGTTGGCTCAGAGGTTCCATTGCTAATCATATACCTCAAGGACATTAATGAAAAAAGAACTCTATCATAGCTTTAATAATACTTCTTGTAGTAGCAGAACTGAAAACAAAGTAGATGCCAGTCAAGTGGGGCCATGGCTAACCAAGTCGTGGCTAAATGAATGTCATGGAATATTATGATAGTAGCAGAGAACTGAAAACGAAGTTTATTCTCATCAGTTGGGGAATGGTTGACCAAGTTGTGGTGTGTGAATAAAATGGAATATTACTGTGCAGTGCGAAACTATGAAGCTGATGAATACAGAGGAAAATGAAAAGACATGAACTGATGCAAAGCGAAATAATCAGAACGAGGAGAGCAGAAAGAGCAGTAACAGACACAAAGGTTAAAATTCATTGTTGTGGAACCATAAGGACCAAGCTTGGTGCCCTCCTCTTAGCCCACCTCCTTTCTTTGCAGTAGTGTGTTCTGTGGGTGTGGAATAGGGAAAGGGACACTGGGAAGAACAGTTCCAGTAGCCCAAGTATACATGAAGTAGGTTCTTGCTGGAAAGAACAGCTTTGTGGTCATTGAGATAAGTGAAAGAAGAGAGTCTGCCGGAGAAATAGATCTTACTACTGAAGAAAGATTGTAGAGAAGGTCAATAATTACATGGTTAGATATACCTATTTTCCATGACAACAAACTCTTTGAGAACAATCTGTACTCACATTGAGGGTATCCTCAATAAAAGTATGAGAAGGGAACCAGCAAGCAAGTAATTAATTTTTCCTACTTTTCTTATATAGAGCTTTATTAAAATAGCTACAGAAATGTTAGCTGACTATTAATGCAAGTACAATATATCGTACTTTGTGCGTTGTATTGTACGTTGCTATACACACACTAATATTTGCATAGCAAATTTAAGGGAAGTTATATATTATAACTTACATTTTTTGAGTAATAATGATCCAAGTAGAGATTGGTACATTTTCTAATCTTAATAATTTTTTCTTTAAAATTTTTTTAAAAGACATAGTTCTGCTTTTTTTTTTTTTTTTAATATTAGAGTCATTCTGGATTTACTACATTCACCCTCCCACTCTCACTCCTAACCAAAGAGAACTTCCTTGTCAGTTAAGCAAAGTTAATCAACATAGTGACAAAATATTACAGGGGATCACACTTCTTATAGGCACATATACTAGACTGAAAAGTGCAAAAGATGTATAATTCCACTGTCCTAAATGTTCAGGAATTTGGTATATAAGCAAAACGTTGCCTGAAAGGGTTTCCATCCAACAAAGTCTCTCTCCCATATTAATATCATGAGATTTCTTGAATCATATAATAGTTAACAGTAACTCTGTTTGACCCTGTGATTATAATTACCAAGTGAAACATAAAAACATGGGGACATATGCTTGCCAAAGGTGTTCGCCACTATTATGGCAGATGTCTAGCTCATAGTCCAAATTGAAGGAATCTCTCTGTAGGGTGGGAGTGCCTACAGATGCTCTTGTTTATGGGTGGAATTCTGCTGATGAACATCAAGCCTCACCACATTGTAGAGCCTCTTAAATGAGAGCCATAACAACTTAAAAAGTGTTTGGCTTGGCTATCTACACTGTAAAAGCCCAGTAGTAAGCCTAGTAACTGGATCACATCATGCAGTTGGATAGATCACCCAGGGTCAGTCTCTCAGTATGCATATCTTGGAAAGAAGCTGCTTCTGTGCAGTATGTTGGGTTCAGAATTGAAGATGGGAGGAGAAAGGGAAGGAGGGTAGACTAGAGGGTAGACTTGCCTTTGGAAAATTGTTGCATACTTCTAATGACCCCAATTTTCTCCTTAAAAAAGACCTATTTTTTTTTTAACATTAGTATTCTTCTGATGATGCTGTGTGGCTGGAAGTTATAGAATATCACTGTCTCTAAAGAATTGAAGTTGGGGGTTACCCAGAGAACAATGGAGAAAGCCCATGGTGGGCATGAGTAGATGGAAACACATACCAGTAATGAATTATGCAGCAGTGGTGGTATAAAAGATGTCTTCAGAGAGTTCTATGATTGAAAAAGGTGCTAGACTGCATACAGAACCAGAGCTAGGATTGATAGACCACCTACTCTCCATTACTCTCCATGCAACATTAAGAGGGCTTTAGAAGGCATTTGAGGATGTTTGTGATGGCTGTGTCAGAGGAGACTTGGGAAGACTTAGGTACAAAAAGATACGAATGTATTGTGTATTATTTGGAGTCATTGGAGTACCATGAGATCATTGGGTTTAATGAAATCAGAGATCTAATGAAGTGAAGTGCAGTTGTTGGAAATCACTCTGCCTTCTTGAAGAGTTTGAAGTTTCTTCTTCAGCAAAAATGGGACCTTGATTGATCAACAAATGATCAATTTGTCCAGTACCAGGTATGTCCAAAGCTCAATGGTGGATGTTGTTTGTGGTTTTGTGGAAAGAACACTGCCTGTGGACCCAGGTAAGCTCTTTGTTGGTGTTCCAGCTTGGACATTCCACAGTTTCTCCATTTCACCAATGGGGATTCTAGTACTTGCACCACCTGTCTCGGAACTTTTGTGAAGAAAACTCTTTCAAAAAAATTTTTTTTTCAATCAGCAAAATTCTGCTTTCCAACTTTTCCTCCCATCCCTCTTGAGAACAGGAAAAAAACAAAACCTATTTACATGTCATCAAACATCCTAAGTCTTCCTTTGCCTTTATTCTGTTGTTGTTGCTGCTGTATAAATTGTTTGAGGAAAGTGCTCTGTAAATCTGTCTCTCATATATACATAGTATATTAACACAATATTGAATTAATATACACGTATGCACATACATATACACACCTACATACCCATACATATACACACACACACACACACACAGAGTCATTTTCGTTGCCTTTGTATATGGTTGCTGTCCTTGGCAGGCTTATAGTTTGATAGCCTCATTGGGAATGCTTTCCCTTCCAACCTTAGACTCCTTGGACTCCATGGTTGTCTCCTGGTCCCTTCTGCTGTTAATGTCATTCCTGCTAAGGTTACTTTCCACCTACTCTGCATTTCTCTAATGTTGTGATTCATAGATGTTATAGATGTCACCCATTAGAACGTAAGCTCTTACAGGGAGGGAGAGCTTCCCCAGTGCTCAGCATAGTGCCCGACTATACATAAGTGCTTAGAAATTGCTTATTTACTGATTATTGATTTATTGAAGTGGAATTGCCTCATGAAGCATCAGAGAATGGAGGATGACACCTGGCAAAGCGTAGTATCTCAAGGGCATCTGTGGGTGGAACTGGTGGGAGAATAATAAATTGAGAATGGAATAGATTTATCCAAATTTCTATTCATATCTGTTCCTTGACGATGGAACCCCCAGGCTTGGATTCCTAATCTTTCAGGCTTTGTTAGGATTTGGAAGTTAGAAATTGCAATTAAAACAAAAGAGGGAAGAGAAGAAATTCATGTTGTGAGTAGCACTAAACATCAGGTAGATATAGGAAGAGAAGGTATGAAAAGAATGAGAAAAGTCACAATATTAATACCCCCCAAAGTGTGTGGGGTTCTCAATAATTACCAATCTGTGTCCGTACTTAAAGGAATATAGGGCTGCACTAGGGAGGTTTGCAGTGGCCTGTTTGACCCCTCTGCTTTGTGGTATATTTTTTTAATAGTATATTTTCAGCATGACATGTGCGATGTCCAGGAAATACATACTTAGAAAAGGGGTAGTCTGTTCATGCAAGAGGAAGTCCTAGAGCATTGAAGGTATTATCTACTGAGAATCTTTGGGAGATAGATCAGGGCCAAGGATCACACAGGATGAAAACCCCCTTCTACTATTTATTTCCTCTGACCTCCAATGATTCATTTAACCTCACTGGGCTCAGTTTTTTCATCTCTTTAATAAGGAGATTTAGACTGTAGGGCACCCGAGGTCCCTTCTAATCTAAATCTGTATTCTTTGAACCCATGATACATCCATGGAGAGAATACTGACAACAATAACATTTTTGGTGTGTTTTTGAAAAAATGAACTTAAAAATCTACTTCCAGTGTCTCCTGGGAATAATTGGATAAGTTTCAGCCGGCTTGGTTATTAAAACTTTCTTGCCTCTGGGTCTTTGTTACTTATATAAGCTAATGCCAGATTTTAAATACAGAATATACAAATATTAGTCATCCTCTCCAATTTTGGTTTACCTCTAGAAATTCTATACACAATCAGTATTTGATTATTCCACCAGATTTATAAAAAAATTGCACATTTTTTGAATGGTAAGATAGCAAGTCATTTAACCTCTGTTTGCCTTTGTCCACTGGAGAAGGAAGTGGCAAACCACTTCAGTATCTTTGCCAAGAAAACCCCATGAACCGTGTGGTCCATGGGGTTATGAAGGATCAGATGGACTAAATGACTGAACTACAGCAAAGTTAATATCATTAACAAGATACAGGGGATGAAAAAAATTTTTTAAATTAGGTGGAGCAGTGAATTAAACTGATCCAACAAGACAGATAGTGGTTACTGGGAGAACTAGAGTTGGATTCAGACTTCTGTCCACATTCCTGCTCCAGTGCCCACCTACCTTTCTTTTCCAAATTGCACATTATTCCCCCTTTTCTGCTCTTTGTGGTCCAGTCAAACTTGCTTCTCCTGGCTGCTCTATTTCTAGTCTTTTCCATTGACTGAAGTATTGTGTCTAGAAAGCTCTCCTGCCTCATTCCTTCTCCTCTTAGAATCCCTTATTTCAGAGCTCTGCTTAGGTGCCACTTTGTACATGAAGCTTTTCCTTATCCCTTTACCTGCCCCTCCCCCTTTTTACTGGCTGTTTTATTTTACATCTATTTTATATATTCTAATTTATGTACATAAAGTCTCCCTCAATAAAACGTAAGCTCCCTGAGAGCTGGGGCATTTTCGTTTTTGTCTTTGTATCCCGGATGTTGACTGATTGATACAATCTTGGACAAATCACTACATCACTCTGTGGCCTCAGTGTTTTCCTCATCCATTGAATTTAAATGGTTTTTCAGATCTCTCCTCACTCTAAATCCTGTGATGCTATGCTAAGAAAGAAGCCATCTGCCGATGCTAAAATGAAAATTAATGTCAAGTACTTTAGAAGGTACACTAATATTGTTCCCAATAATAAAACACTTAGGGTTAGAAGAGAGTTTCATCCTTCTCACTAAGTAAATTATTTGGAACATTGTTCATTCGGAATAAAACAAATGAAAATACGAAAGGCTCTTTTTGTACCACTCTGTCATACTTCCTTGATTTTATTGGTGTGGGCAGACCCTCTATTACTGTAGATTGTGGTCCCCATCTGTTTAGTAGAAGGTCTTTGTGAGTTTCTGTGGCCAAAAAATTTGATTGGCTGACTGCCACCATTTTGGTGAAAAGCTTCTCTGGACTTAACTTGGCTGATCCTTGGATGACAGAATCTATTACTGGGCCTGAACTCAGAGCTGGGCTTGGTTGGTCTTCCCAAACTTAGGCTCTCCAAATTCAACTTTCACTTAGCTCAGGATCACTTCTGTGTACCTTTCCATGAGCCATTGGAGGAGGAGGTTGTCAGTGGAGCACTGTTAGAGACCAGGCAATTAAAAGGAATCGTTAGAAAACATTGTGCAACAAGGGACCTGCTGCAGTTTTGTTCAAGTGAAGGCTTCTGCTACTGAAAAAGGTCATTAGACTCCAGTGGTGCCCAAAGGAAGGCAAAGGATGGTACACTCTGAAGAATTTTGATTTTATACCTACCTATATCTATTTATACCTTTTATACCTATACAGTAACACCTTTGAATATCATAGTTGAGGTGGCCCAGGGGAGGGGACTTCATTTGAAATGGATCACAGACATTTCTAAAATGGGTCCCCCTAAAATGGGGCTGTTAATCTTTATCATGGATCTTTTGGCAGTCTGAAGCCTATGAACTCCTCAGAATGTTTTTAAATACATAACATTATAAAGAAAGCCTGTTATATTGAAATAATTTTAAAAATCTCTATTTTAAAGAAAGTTCTCAGACTCTTAAGTGCTTATTCCAAAGAATGCAAGTTAATCATTCATTCATTTTGAGGGTCTGTTGTTTGCATGTATCACTAGGGCAACAGAAAATTTAGGTAAGTAATGGGTCTCTGCCCTCATAAAACTTACAGCCTCGTAGGGAAAATCTGGTTACTGTAATGTACAGTTGCATTTCAATAGGAAATTGTGGGTGGGGATTCTTGGGACGGGAGGCTGTGGAACCATCAGCTCAGTAGATCTGTAGAACACTCTTCTTCCAGTTCCCATGGCTGTGAAGTATTAACCCTCCAACTTGGGGATGTATCAATGATTAGAAATCAGATTGGAGCCCTGGAGTAAGGTTTTTAGACACCAGGACTCAGCTGGGGTGGCATTGATTGTCCCCTGGGCCTGGAATGGGTTCCTTCAGCTGCTCTGCCTTTTAATTTCCTTTTCTAGGGAACCTTTTCCTGTTCTCTCCAGCTGTGATTGTTTTCTGTTCTGAGGTTGTCTCCAATTTACCCTGTGTATTTCTTTTTATAAAAAATTAATTTATTTGTTTTTAGTTTTCAACAATCACTTCCATAAATCTCAGATTTTTCTCCCCCTTCTTCCCCCGCTCCCTCCCCGAGACGGCATTTATATTTCTTCTACATTTCTAGTTACATGTATCCCTCATTTGAATGTGAGCTCCTTGAGGGTAGAAACTAGTTTTTTTCCTTTTCTTCCCGAGTACTCAACAAAATGCCTGGCATATTATACACTTTTTTCATGTTTTTTGAGTAATTGATTGGGTGGTTGAGGTGTTAGATGTGGCAGGGAGATGTTGAAAACAGGGAACAGGAAGACTAATTCTTTTTATGTTTTTTGACTTAATTTAACAGACTTAACAGATACCAGCAAACATGAGTATTTCCATATGCAGAGAACAGAAAAAGAGGATTATATATGAAGCTGTGAATCTACATTACATAGTTTTTTTTAATAGCATATAATCCCATTCAGCAAGTTAGTTCAAAGCTGTCCTGCTTAGATTGCCAAGGGGTTAGAGATGAGATTAGGCAGGAAACAGGAGGGTTTTTCAGACTGAGATGGAGCCTGATAAGAAACTAGGAATTTATTAACCAAAACAAAACAAAAAACAATCCACAAACCTCCCTTCCCTTCTCAAGTTTCCAGGGGAGTTTAAACTTGGGATATTTATTGACTATAGTCTGAAGGGGAAATGCTGGGGGGAGGACTGAGGAAAGCCACAGTGGCCAAATAAACATTTATTGATTGCCTCCAAGACCCCATAGGGGAAGCAAAGATCACTCAATCAGCAGACAGAGTGCTTAGTGTGTTCCCGGTTCAGTGCTGGGGCTGAAAATGGAATAAATGAAGCAGTCCTTTTTGGGGAGGACTTTATATTCTAATCAGGGAGATAACTGCATACCCACGTGAGGGAAGAACTAATAAATGTGGCCAGCTATGATAAGGGATTGAGAAGTGCCAACCAGTCAGTCAGTGATACAGGAGATCAGAGGCGGGAGGGATCTTTGTCTTTCTGGGGTGGTTAGGAAAGACTTCGAGGAGGAGGATTTGAGTTGGGCTCTAAAGGATCTCCCATTAGAAGTTAACCTACCCCAGTAGCAACTAATGGGGGACTCATGGTTGGGAACCCAAATGGAGAGCTCCTTTGAATTGCGAAAGGTCAGGGTTCCTGAGAGCTTTGGGCTGGTGGGGGCTAATTGAAAGGGCATGGAGGTGGTGGGGAGCAATCTAACTAGAAGCAATTTTTCCTGGCAGCCAGTTCTCCAGAATTGACATGTCAGGAGAGTGCCCAGAGAAATTATCAGATATTACCTCACATAAACTCCCAAGAGGCCTGGAGAAAGATTTAAGAACAGTTTCTATAATTCTAATTCTCAAACTCCATGTGGCTGACTTGTGCCTACATCTGAACAGGCCTGATGCCTAGGCCTTTCCCATGGGGCTGTTGCCCTATGAAATCACAGAAATTATTGTCTTTTTAAAATAAATAATTGTTTAGACACAGAAGGCTTAAGATGTCACATTTCTCTAGGACTTCAAAGTTTTCAAAATATCTTCCTTAGAAGTAATCTGTGAGTGGAGTAGTACAAGAATGTTATCCCTGCTTTTAAAAGTCAGAAAAACCATGATTCAAGTAGAAGTGTCATACTTGGGTCCTATAACTATTAACTGTTAAAATCAGTATTTGAACCCATAACCCTCCTGACAATCAGGTCCAGAGATTTTCCACTAGTGTTTTGATGATGCTCTAAGGGAAAAGAAGGAAAAAACGCAAACATTTATTAAGTACTTATGATGGTCCAGGCACTGTGCTAATTACTGTGTATACAAATACAAGCAAAAAGAAAGACAGATCCAGATGCCTCCCCTCAGTAAGCTCATATTCTTATGAGGGAAGTATATGAGGGAGATGATGGTATGTAACCCATGGACGTGGTTTTGAAGTACAGAAATCAGGAGCAAAACCTCCCCACAAATTGGAGGCCTTTGGAGGACCTAGTCTGGTGGAAAAAAGTATTCCAAGGTGAGAAGGCCACAAGAGAAGTTGGATGTTCCTGGGTGGGGAGGCCATCTCAGGTGCTGAGAGAGATTTGGGGATGAGACAGAAGACAAGGCATGGTTTAAAATTCTCAGAGCAGAGCTGGGAGGATAAATGAAGGACAGAGAGAATGATAGTACCCGTTGAAAACACAGGGGAGGCAATATCATGGCATTGTCATCCTTCATATTGATCCTTTTCTCCTTTTCTTCCCTTGCTTTTCTTAGTTTCACTCCTTCCATGTCACATTGACTCTATTATTTTCCCACATCAAAGCTCAGTTCTGCTCCAGTGATACTGGTTCCAGGAAGGTCTTTTCAGAGCCTTCAGTTAACAGAAGGGACCTGGATCTCTTGTGTAGGGAGATTAAAATAGAAGAATGATGAGAGATGCCAGCAGGAGGAAGTGTAGGCACCAAGTGCTGGCTGATAAGGAGATCTAGAGGGAAACCAATTCTTTCCAGCTCCCCTTTGACCTTCTAAGTTCAAAGCATTAATTGGCGCCTCTAGTCTTTGGGCAGTTCTTTGGACTTTTCTCTAGCACTGCGCTACAAATCTATAGGGGTACACAAAAGAGAACACACTCTAGATTTAATTACCTGTTCTGGAAGATCAGAGATCTTTTGAGAGAAGGCAGGATTTATACACATGGGACAAATAGAATCCCACGAAACCTAGAATATTAGCATTGGAAGAGTTTAGAATGTTCGGTGTTAGAACCCAGGCTGTTAGAACTGAAAGAGACAGCAAGTGACTTGAAACCAAGTGTTGGAATTGGAAGGGGCGTTAGAGAAGTGAGGAAGCTAGGTCTAGAGAGATGTCCATGACACATACTTACTTAATGGCAGAATACTCTCAGGACAGAATAACACAAGGTATAATGGAATCAAGCAGGAACTTGAATGTGATCAGACTAAAGTGCGCATCAAATACTGAAGCTGAAGTACTTGGGTCACATTATGAGAAGATGGGACTCATTGGAAAAGATCCTGATGTTGAAGGCAAAAGGAGAAGGGGATGGCAGAAGATGAGGTGGACAGAGAGTGTTATGGAAACAATGAACATGAACCTGCACAGACTTCTGGGAGATAGTAGAGGCTAGAACAGCCCGGTGTGCTGTGGTCCATGGGGTCTTCAAGAGTTGGACATAACTGAAATGAATGAAGAGTTGGACAGAACTGAACAGCAACATCACAGTTAAGTGCTGTACGCTAGTTAGGAAGGGAAAGGACCAGTGTAGCTGGAGACACCTGTAAAGGCTTTTTGGAGCAGGTAAGAATCATAGACTTGGAGCCAAAAGGGATCTTAGAGATAATCCAATCCAACCTCCTTATTGTACAAATGAGGAAACTGAGACCCAGAGAAGTTACATAACTTCTTGAAGACCTTACAGGTGGTAAATGAAATAGTTGGAATTTGAACCTGTCAGCTTACTTCAGTTCAGGACAATTTCTGCTGAATGATGCTTTGGAAAATGGTTATGATATAATTCATAGAAGTAGAGTGGATGAAGGGAACTGGGGGTATGAAGTAGACAGCACTGCAGCTAGAATGCAAGGGCCTCCTACTTTATTCCAGTCTCGGATGAGTTTAGCCCATACCCTTTTGCAGTTATATTGTGGAAAGATCACTGTCTTCTATAATAATAGTTTAATCCTACATTTTGGCATTTAGAATCTGTGTGGCCTTGGACAAGTCACTTAATCGACTTGGACTTCAGTTTCCCATCTTTTAAATGAGAGAATTGGATGAGATGGCCTCTGAGGTACCTTTCAGCTCTAGCTCTATGATCTCTTTGCACCACTACTTCTTTGAAGCTCTTTGTTGGTAATTCATTACAGTGTACTCTTCCCCATCATGTGCCCCCCTCCATTGACCTTTTGGGGTCCCCAGCTTTAATTCTTCAGAGACTCGTATTCTATAATTTGCAACCATATATTTGCCATCTGTATCCTTTACCCTCTCTTGGTCTCAGTTCCTTGTATAAAATAAAGTGGTTTATGTTTAGCAACTGGCCCTTCAAACTGGGGCGAAATGTATGAAGGATGGTTTAGTCTGCATTATTGACATTTTCTCCATCATTTTCTTGAGTTTAGAAATCAACAGAACAGTCAAGCCTTGATTTCTAGCATATGCCAATTTCTGAGGTGTAAATGCTCGTACTGAAAAATTAACAATCAGCTGCCTGTTGAAGCTGATTCTAGTTACACCCCTGGTTGTACTAGGTGATCTGTAAGGTTGGATCCAGCATTTTACAGTTCAATTTCAATTCAGTTCAATTCAATAAACATTTATTAAGCGCCTTACCCCATAAACTTAAGAATTTGCCAGTGACATCTGAGAGGGTTAGGAATAGGGTGTAGGAATATCGGGAGAATAGGAGAACAGGAGTGTGTTTGGTAAGGTGTGTCCATTTTGTGACAGAGTGGATAGAGGGCCTGGTCTTGGAGTCTGGAAGACCTGAATTCAAATTTGAACTCGGACACTTAGTTGTAATACCTGTGTGAACCTGGGCAAGTCACTTAACCCTCTTTGCCTCAATTTCCTCCTCTTAAAATGAGCTGGTGAAGCAATGCAAACCATTCCATTATCTTTGCCAAGAACGCTCCAAATGAGCCCCCCCAAAAGTCTGACATGTCATGTCATTTCACGACAATTGCAGATAGCGCTGAAAACCAATGGAAGGTTCCACTCCTGGATTTGCTACCCACAGCTGTGTGACCATAAACTCTTAGCTCCTCAGTGTCCTCATCTGTAAAATGGGGCTAATAATACTTTACTGTGTTGTTTTGAGGATTAAATGAGATGCTGGATAAGAAAGCGAGTGAGCTGAGTAAATGGCAGCTATTATTAACAGCTTCCACACCCCCTCCCAGCCCCAGCCAGACCTGGGGGCAGATTGGCTTTTTGCTGGGTGAGAACTAAAGGACTTGCTTAAAGGAAAGCAACAAGAGATTTCTTTTCTTTCTCTGCTTGGGGAAGATTGAGAGAGAGAGAAGGAGCACAGGGGGAGTGAACAGAGACCGAGCTGTTTGCCTCTTTCTGGGAAAAGGGAGCTAGTTCAGCTGTACAGACCACTTAATACCCATGAACTTACAATTAAATGCGGAAGTGGGAGACAAGAGAGGAGCTAAAAGGAGATATTGTTCAAGGCTCCGGGGTAGAGGATGCCGGCTGAAACCCCTGGGGAAATGGCCAGGGCCCAAGTCATGAATGCGTCCTCAGTTTCCTGGGCTTTGCTGCTGCTGAGCCCAGGAGGGGGGAGGAATTGGGGCCTCCCTGATTTGGCCCCTTTGTGCCTCCCTGCTGGACTCAGCCTCAAAGACTTGCTTGATTCTGTTTCAACTCCTTTTCCGAGGGGTTAGGAGGGTCCCCACTAAGTACTGCCCTCACTGGGCCCCAGCAAGGAACCCTGGGAACAAGGATGGTCTGGAATTTGTTTTAGAAAATCTTTATCTCATCAGAGAATCATAGAACTAGAAGGATGTAGGATATCGGGGCTGGAAGGAACCTTAGAACATAACTGGAAGGGATCTTCGAACATAAGATGTAGGTCTGCACAACTGGAAGAGACTATAGAATAACATAGAACATGGGGTGCCAGAGCTGGGCCAATGTCACGGATCATTTTGGTCCAACCTCCGCATTTACAAAAATATTTTTGTTGATACCTTGTGATTTTGTCTCACTTGTATTTCCTAACATTAGTATTCCTTCCCCTCTTGTAATAAAGAATGAAATGGGAGGGGGGAATATTTGGCAAATCTAATCATTGTATTTAATGTTTGCCCATAGTCCCCCGCCTCTAGGGAGGGGAAGGTCCCTTTTTCATTTCTGTGGGGTTTGACGGTTTCTTTGGGGCTAAGCTTAGTAATTATAATTTCATAGCGTTCACTTTTGATCGTTTCATTGTTCCAATTCCACCCCCCCAATTTCATCAGATCCTGAATATCTGATCCTAATTGCTTGTTCCTTAGTTTGTCATCACAGTGAAGTTGTTTGTAGATTAGTCTTTGGGAATATTAAAGATAGGTACTGTTGCCCTCCTAAGCCTCTCTGGACGTTGACCCCAAGCCAGTTTTCTAGACTCCTGCTGATTTCATGACTTTCTTAAGATCTAGCCACATCCTTCTATCTTTAACCGTATTCTTTCTTCCCTGCAGTCAGAAAACCTCTTGTCTGCTGGTCTTCCCTTGTGCCCCCCAAAGTAGGCACAGTTTAGAGTTGATGGGGCTTTAGACCTTATCTCAGTTGGAATCACATGAGGAGAATCAGCTTCTTCACTCCCCAGGTGGGGAAACCTCAATGGATGAAGGAGAAGATTTGACTTCCTTTCCCAGAACTGATGTTCCTATAATGTTTTAAGCTCTATGACTTATTGAATAAGCATCATAGAATTGGAAGGTCATCTAAGTCAACCCTCTTCATCTTATAGATGTGAGAACTGATACCCGGAGAGCAGTATAGCTATTTAGTAGAAGAACTAGGACTCAGAAGTCTTAAGCTTTTGACACAATAATACTCCAGTTTCCATGGTCCTTTAGAGACAGAAAATTGCTTGGCTTGGGTGTGGGGAGAGAAAGACAGAGAGGGAGAGGGAGAGAGAGACAGAGAGAGATGGAGAGTGTGTGTGTGTGTGTGTGTGTGTGTGTGTGTGTGTGTGTGTGTGTGAGAGAGAGAGAGAGAGGGAGAGAGAGAGAGAATAATGTCTGGTAGAGGCAAGGACTGTTTAGAGGTCAGGCAGAGGGAATTGTCCTTTCTGTCATGGGATGAGCATTGGGTTTGGGGCCCAGGGTGAGGGACCATCAGTCTCTCAGTTCCTTCCATTGTCTCCGTGTCCATGGTAACCCTGGGCTGATGGGTTGGAAGTGAAAACTCCAGTAGCCCTGGCCTTCTGCCTCACCTTCTTTTTTGCCAGATACAACTCAAATGGGCTCCAGCCTGTCTGAAGGCAGCAGCCCCTATGGGTATCACAGGCCCCCTTGAATTTGCTCTCCCACCTCCCCAAGAACTGCTTCTGAGAGTTGTTCTGGGAATTAGTGTGGTACCTCCTGCTGCAGGTTCCCTTAGGGGTTGTCCCTAACTTCCTTTCTTCCTCCTCCTTTTCTGTCCTTGTCTCTGTAGAACCAGGATATCTCTGTTGGAAGTTTGGGGTTTTTATAATAGAGAACTGCAGAACTTAAAAACTTGAGGGGAATCTCAAAGATCATATAATAATATTAACAGATAACAGCATTTATATAGGATTTTTAGGTTTGCAAAGTACTTTATATACTTTATCTCATTTCTCTGGGAGGTATCTGCTCGTAATATTCCATTTTACAGGAAACAGACCGAGAGTAAATGATCATTCAGTTGCTAAGTCTGCAGGCAGGATTTGAACTCAATCTTCCTGACTCCAAGGCCAACTTCCCCAAGATTTTTGTTCTCATGGAACATTGATTGGTGTTCTTCCTTCTCTCTTCTCCTTCCCCTTCTTTTCTTTGTCTCCCTTTGTATTTCATTTCTTTCCCCCTTCCTTGTGTAATACATTCTCTCCTGTCTCCTTCCCTCTTTCTTCTCCTTTCTGTTCAAGGACCTACTCTTGAGGAAAGGCCAGCCTATGGATTTAATTGGAATGTCAGTAGAGCTTTGAGAAAGGTCTTGGTAGCAAATGGTAGCAAATGCATTTATTAGAAGCCCAATGAGCAAAAACAGTGGTGTTCATTTTAGAAGGCACTTGTGAGACACTCAGGCTTTGAGGATTTTGCTTTGATGAGCTGGAAAGTCACTTAGGCTGAATGAATCTGTTGGGGCTGAGCTCAGAGCCTCCTGCTTCTCTGATGCGGGAATATGCAGTCTGAAAGGTTTGGGTTTGGAATGGTCCTAAAGGTTTCTTTCCTCCTATTTGGAAGAAGGCCAGGTCCCATAGAGAGATAATTGTGTATTAATATTCATATCTATTTAAAATCATAGTTGTTGAAGCTGCATCATAGATAAAAGTTCTGGACTTGGAATCAGGAGATTTGAGTTCAGTTCCTCTCCCATGGCAAACATGGAATTCCTTTGGATCTCAGTTTCCTCCTTTGTGATATGGGAATAACAACACATACCACAAGCAGTAGGGAAAATTATTTATCTTAAAGTATATATAAATGTGAATTTTTAATAATTATTACCCAATTATTTCTTGCCCTTAATAGATGGCAAAGGGGGTAAAGGGAGAGAAATTTGAAATTGAAAATAAAAATTAAATTAAAAAAATTGGAAACAAAAATATTAAAAATGAAATGGTAAACAGTGATAAAAATGACAGAGAAATTAAAAAATCATTATTGCCTAATCTCTCCTTTGTTCCATTTTATGTATGGGGAAACTGAGGTTTAGAGAGTCAAAGAGACTTGTTTAAGATCATATATCAAAGTAGTGGGAAAAAATGGAACTAGAATTCAGGTCTGATTCTCATTGCCACACTGAACTGTCCCTTGCAAAAGGGTGGGGCAAGGGTAGATACCCTTCTCTATCTTCCTGTTAGGTAGGTCTTGTGCAAACTGAATATTATTTGCAGAGCATCTGGCAGTAAGCAGAAATAGTTCTCACTGCTAAGGTAGCTGTAGTCCCTCTGGGTGCCAGTGTATGTTTGTCTCAGGCAGTGGTGTTAATATGTGCATGCATGAATATGCATGGTCTACTTACAGATCCATGGATGCCTGTAACTCATTTATCTTTTTGTGGAGAGTAGTGGGAGTGTATATTTACACACATTAACACTATTTCCTGAAATAATAGTTGACATTTATATAGTTTTATTGTTAAGAAGTGCTTTATATCAATTAACTCATTTGTTCCTTATAACAACTCTGGGAGGAAGCTAGTGCAGTTCAAGTAATATTATGCAGGTATTATGGTACTCTAGAGGCAGCCAGGCTACACAGTGGATAGAGAGAATGGGATGGGTTAGGAAGTCTTCAAGCTTAGGGTAGGTATATTATAATGAGAATTACAGTAGGGGTATGAGTTGGATTTGGGCAGTTTGGTAGCCCAGTGAATAGAGCTTTGGGCTTGGAAACAGGAAGAACTGAATTCAGATCTGGCCTGGAGATGGTAAAAACCTGTGCTCAGATTTAGCCTCAGACCCTTACTAGCTGTGTGACCCTGGGCAAGTCACTTAACCCTGTTTGCCCCAGTTTTCTCATCTGTAAAATGAGCTGGAGAAGGAAATGGCAAACCGCTCTAGTATCTTTACCCAGAAAACCCCACATGTGGTCAGGAAGAAGCAACATCATGCTCCTTGGCCACTTAGTAGCTATCGACCATGGCCAAGTCTATTATTCTCTCTAGTCCCTCAGTTTTCTTTTCTGTAATGTGGGGTTTATTTACACCACTTCTTGTGCTTGTGAGCAAAGTGCTTTGAAAACCATAATCAAGTCCTATGTAAATGTGAGATGGAATTCACACCAACCTTCTTTTTCCTCATAGTGTGATTTTATTTCTGAAGGAGGAAAACCTCCTGTATTACCTTTTGACTCTCTGTCTAGCTCAGGTTGATACTTTGTGGGTTGGAACACAGGCTTGTGCTCATTTTTCTTGGAGATGCCTTTGTGTCCAAGAGCCAAGGATCAGATCGGGCAGGGCATTGGATGCCTTGGATATAGGCCTCTCCTGCTACTCCCATTCTCCTTAATCCTGGGACTGGTGGGTATGTGATGTACACAGGTCTGTGCAGGCAACTTCTAGCAGTTTCTGAGTATGAATCTTGAGAAGCTTTAGAAAGACTGGGTGGTCACTGTACTTGAGTTTGGTCTTCAACCCTGCTGTCAAGTCTGAGTGAACTTGGGGAAGGGATTTAAACTTTTGTCTCCTTCCTGCAGCAGGGAAGAGTAAATAGTTATTTAGTCTCTCAAACATCTCGAAAACATTAATTTGGGTGAAAAAGAACCCCCTAAACCCAGAAGAACGCAGATTGGTGGGATGCTGACACTTAAGTCAGACCATTCTAGTGGAAGGAACCTAGGATTTGGAATCAGGAGGCCTATTTTAATTATAATATGCATTTGGATAAATATTATACACCAGTTCATGTAGTAAAAGTCAGGTGTGAGTTGAATTAGGAGAGGGGCAGCCTATCTCCCAAAGTCTGATCTGTGCCCCTGTGGCACACTGGATGACTCCTGATTCCCTACCTCTTAGAAGGTGATGGCAATAGAGAACTAGGGAGGTTGCAGTTTGGAAAGGTGGGCAGTGGGAGAGACTCTAGCAGACCTGGATTCTTAGGAATGGGGTGGGAGTAGGAAGGAAGGGTTGGTGGGTAGGGACTCCAGTGGGGAAAAACTCTGCTGCTTTGCCTTTGATATATCTCTGAATTGGGGCTTAGTGTACATAAATTAGGGCATGATTACTTTAATTACAGAAAGATTATTATTTTTGTAGAAAGATTCCTCACTGGATCTTGCATATAATTTCTTGAAGTAATTGCATGGGGACTTTGTGTTTACCTAATAGGAGTTTCACCTATTACAATACTCCTGCCTTGGATTGAAGGGTGGGCTAGCTTCTCAGTCTAGGGAACATCCCCGTGGATCACATCAGGTCTCTAGCTTTTGCCATTTCCCTCCATGACCAAGGGGTTTCTCCAGCTGTTAGTGGAGTTGGAGGAGGTGTGGGGAGGGGGCCTATGAGTAAACCATTGCCTTTGGCACCAGATCCATCAGCCCCTGACCAGCTGGGGCTCAGCTGGACAAGGCTTCTGGGAGGTCAGTTCTACTTGTGATGGCAAAAGGGTCAAGTGGCTAGTAGATGGGAAGCTCTGATCAGTCTCCCTGACCTCTTGCCCTCCTTATGGCTTTTTGGTTCTCTCAGTAGGTCTCTTCCCCTTCTTCCTCTTATCCCCCTCTCCTTTTTAGCATCCTGAAGCCCCAGGGAGCAGAATGGCTACCAAAACGCCATTGAAACTGAGAGTCCTTTTCAGATAAAAGTCTTGGGAGTCAAAGATAGGTTGCCCTAAACTATTAAGAGGTGTAGTAGATAAGAAAGGGGGACTTCAGGGTTCAGATACTGGCTTTGGTGGGACTGCAAATCCTTCAGTTTCTTTAGCTTCAATTTCCTCATCTGTAAAAATGGGGTTTTTGTGAGGATCAAATGACATCATGCTTTGTAAGCCTTAAAGGGTTATATAAATGTTAGCTGTCATTATGAATGAAGTTGTGTGAATGTTGGTGCTTTATTTCCCCTCCCTAGGCCACAGTTTTCTGATTTGTAACAGTGCCTGTCTTATCTGCCTCATACCTGGATGTAGATGAGTACAACCGCTGAGCAGTTAACAATAACTGCTTACATTGCTAGAGCAGTTTTATTTGCATCCTTGCCAGAAGGTCCCTGTAACTGATAGACATTAGGTTGTCCTGTCAGACTCCTTTGACTTGTATTTCGTCAGATTATAAATAAAACCATTGTTTGTCTGTTTTCCATTTATATAATGCCTAGTTATAAGCGTGCTTTATATATGTATTCATATATGTATAAAAATACACATTATTTTGCCTCAGTTTCCTCATCTGTAAAATGGTGATAGTGTTAATTCCTCATTAAGATTTTTTTGAGGAACAAATGATATTGGTTAAGTGCTTTGTCATTGTTAATGAATGGAGCATGTAGGTACATGTATATGCATATAATTATGTCATTCATTTTAGTATTTTGTTAGCTATGCAGGCTGTGAATTGTCATTTACTTAGATAAGAGGAGTAGCTTATTATAATTAGAAGGAGACCTGACTCTACCATATCATTTACTTGCTGTGTGACCTTGGCTAAGTTATTTCCCCTCTCTGAGCCCTAGTTTCAACAACTGTGTAGACTAGGGGGCAGATATGTTTAGATAACCAAGTTCTCTGCTGTCACTATACTTACTCCCAAAGAGAGGTAAAATAAACATAAATAATATGGGAGCACAACCCAGAATGTGCTTGGTTGGTCAGCCTCCTATGCCATTCCATCTTTCACTCAGTCACAAAAATGATTTTTTCAAAGCCCAGGTCCAGCCATACTCAGTAAACTCCAGTGGCTCCTTGTCACCTCCAGGATCAAGCAGAAAATTCTCTGGCTTTCAAAGCCCTTCATAACTTACATGCTTCCCTCCCTTTTCTTTTTCTTCTTTTCTAATCTTTTCTAATTTTATAATCTTTTCTAATCTTCTGGAAAGCCCTTCAAAACCTAGCTCTCCCACCATGTAGTCTTCCACCAAGGAGCCATAGAGTCCACTGGCTTCTTGGCCGTACTCGGTGCTTGTGCAATACTCTCCCTCCTGGTTGAGATTGAAATAAAATTTTCTGAATATTTCAAAACAAAACAAGACAAGTTCACTGAGATCAGGTCAGTCTCTGGATTAGATGTCTAAAGCCCTGAAATCATTGGCTCATAGAATGCAAAGGCATCATCTAGTTAATAGGATGAGAGCATCCTAAATTTGGAGCTGAGGTTCCCTATTCAACCCAAGAGAGGTTGTTAAGTGGTTACACCTTTAGAAAGAAACAATGCTGGCATTCCAGTCCAGATTGATAGACTGTCCACTCCCCTCTACACTGCACTGAACTGTTTTCCTTTGTGACAATGGCAGCACATAGTAGGGCAAATGATGAAATTGAATTTTGGTAAAGGGGCTACCCAAGATCATACTGGTAGCAAAGTAAATGGCAGAGCAGATTGGCACAGCATAAGTCAGGAGGGAGCTGTGGTACAAAAGGGTACTGACTTCAAAGTCAGAGGATCTGGGTTCAATTGCTGACCTGCATTTTCCAGACTCTAGTCAGGCAGCATTTTAAGAAAGACATTGAAAAGTTGGAGAGTATTTGAAAGACAACCAGGATCTATGACATCCTGGCTGAGGGAACTAGGCTTACTTGCTTGGAGAAGAGAAGACTCTGGTACTTAGCACAATGCCTGGAATATAGCACAGGCACTTAATGCACGTTTATTGATTTATTAAATCAATCAGCTTTCTTTAGAGTATTTGAAGGACCATCATGTGGATCAGATTTGTTGTGTTTGGCTCCAAAGGGCTGTGCCAAGAGCAGTGGGTGGGTATCAGATGTCTAGAGGCCAATAATAAGAACTGGAATAATCAAAAGTGGAATGGGATGGGTTGGGAGGTAATGAGTTGGAAGAGTCAAGTCTTCAAGCTTTGGGTAGATGAGTGCTTGTCAGATAGATTATAATGGGGATTACTAGTTGAGCCTGAGATGGCTTAGAAGACTTATTAGATCATCCTTTGGTGATAGAATCACAGAATAATAGATCTGAAAAGTGACCTTTGAAACCTTTCCCAGAAGACAACTTATCTCAGGTCACATAGGTAGCACGTGGGAATTTTGTCCCTTCTCTCCAATCGTGAGATATTGGAGCTGGAAAGGGACTTTAGAGGTCATTTTATCTCAGTTTCTTCACAAAGAAAATGAGGCCAGAAGAAGCCAGGGACGAGATCACATCAGCTGTTTTTGAAGTAGACCATGCCATCAGAGAAATGATGATGTGGCTTGCACTTGACTTTGTTTTGAGTGAGGGAGGGCTGTGTCACCAACCTCACTTTCTCCTCTTGAGCCATCTGGATCCAGTGACTAGATATTCATCAGGATGACTGGAGATGGTCCAGGATGCAATGGGAGATATTGACCTTTTTAGGCTAAGGCCTTTTCAGGTACTTACTTAGAGAAGTACCAGCAGTGAATAGGCCTTTTTAAGAAGTAGTCTGGGAATGGTACCTTTAATAAGCAAAAGAAAAAAATAACTAAATCAAGCTGGAAGGGAAAGGAAAACAGTTACTGCTGATAATCACTTTAAGCCAGGAGGGTCCAGAGAACAAGTCATTAAGTGGAGCTTGGGTGGGACCTATTGTTACCCAATTTATGGGCTTCAGAGTGCACTGGGTTTAAGGTTTTGGGGAAGGAAGGAAGGAGAAAAAGAGAGAAAAAGGAAGGAAGGGAGGGAGGAAGACATCCAACTAGTAAACCCCAAGTTAACTGGGCAGCCTCTGGTCGTCCAAATTTACCTTCGT
The DNA here is from genome assembly GCA_023548195.1 of Bettongia penicillata ogilbyi. NCBI lineage: Eukaryota > Metazoa > Chordata > Mammalia > Diprotodontia > Potoroidae > Bettongia > Bettongia penicillata. The sequence goes on along the minus strand of JAJHZJ010000292.1, from coordinate 20,062,630 downwards.
GTGCACACACACATACTATAATATAGAAATGTCCTTGATGAAGTGAAAGGAAGAGCCAGTTCTGAAAGAATTGGGGTTTTTCTGGACTTTTTTGTCAAGGACTTAAAGGTACTAGTCACTTTTCATAGCCTGGCCCCTAGGCTTTTTGATACCAAAATAACTGAAAATACCCGCAGACGCTAAGTGTTTTGAAGAATGTGTTGGAAGAAGAGATGATCCTGGGAGTGTAAAAAAGATGAGTATTTATCTTAGGGAGAAGGCCAGGGCTTGAGAGTGGGTCTTTAGGTTCTGAGCCTAGTGGCCTTTCCCATTTCCACTGTCCTAATCCTAAGACATCATTTCTGTGACTTCTCTAAAGGGAGAGAAAAAAAATTTAACATGTCAATACAAAGTGGGTTAATAGTGCTGGTGATAAATTAGTGAATTATTCTCGGTTCCTGTCTGTGGAAGCTCCCTTTAAATCCAAGGCATCTCTTGGTTTAGATTGCTCTAATGAGAGGGACAGGGACTGATTTATTGGAGTGGGAGTGGAGAGAAGAAGCTGGTGATAGCTGGTGGAGAGAGAAGGGTGATTCATTTCAAGCACAACCCTCTGAGGAGTTGGAGAAGAGGGGCAGCACCCCAAACCTGGGGTGATTTAGGCGTGGGGTCAGAGTGGGAGAAGGTGGGCTGGATGACAGAAAGAGTGTTGTGGGATTTATAACCAAGAGACCTTAGATAATATCTAGGTCAGCCTTGCATTCTTATTTCATCATATGTTACAAGGATACCCAGCTCTGGAGCTTGAGAGCCTGGGGAAGGTCTAGTGCAGTTTTAGGAACAGAGAATCTTTAGAAGGTTGGGTTTGGCCGAAAGCACTGGATTGTCAGGTCCCATGGATGAATTTCTTGATAGGGACCCAGACCCATCCAGCTTTCATTCCCGTTCTCTCCCTAATAGCTCCCTCTATTGTGTTAATTTTTAAATTTACAAATCATTTTACAGCCACCCTGTGAGGTCAGGACCCCAGGGAAGGGAAGCAGAGAGGAAGGGCCTTCTTTGTTCCAGGCACTGTACAAAGTAGATACTTCGGTTATTCCCATTTTATGCATGAGGAAACTGAATCTGAGAGCAATTAAGCGATTTACTTACTTGCCCATTAAGCTAGTGTTTAAGGCTGGATCTGACTATTCACCGCAGAGGGACACCAGCCACTTAATGAATGAAAACATCCAGTGAGTATGGAGTCGAAAGATACGGTTTGAATCCTATTCCTCAGACACTAGCCTTAGTAACCCTGGGCTGGTCACCATGCCTAGGTGAGCCTTAGTTTCCTGCTTGTAAATAAGAATATTTGCTCAAACTTCCTCCCAGTGTTGTTTGGAGGATAAAATAAGACTGTGCAATGAAATTTGTAAGTCATCAGGTGTTAAATGAATGTCAGTGCTCTGCTTTTTACCCAAATGGGCGTACTGCTAAACCCACAGGGGTTTTGTGAAGTTCAGATGAGGTTTTTATTAGTTATATTTTGTAATAGTAAAAGCCTATATGAATGAGAGGGTCTCTTACCATTAAGCTAAGCTGATTTGTACAGATGCCAAATGACAATCCCAGGTAACCTATCGCTTAGCAGGCTAAATGAACCTCATATTCAGTGAGTGGGGTAGATCTATCACTGCTTTGAAGGAATCAGTCCATTTTTATGTGGCATGCAGTAGCATTCCCAAAACACCTCTGTGCTTTGGGTAGTACAAGTATGTGTTTTACACTCATTTAACTTATTTAACAGATGAGATTCAGAAAAATGTTAAAGTGTTACAGCTAGGATTTGAACGCAGTCCAGTGTTCTTTTTACTACTTTTGCTTTACTGCTGCAGAGAATAAGACTTATCTATACTTGGATTGAGATGAGATGTTATTTAGAAAATGCCCTTGTGATCCGTGTGTACTGTGTACCCTTCCAGAAGAGTAGCGTCCAGTACCTGTGGGCTGCATCCTTGAAGAGAATCACTGAAGAGGTTTTTCTTGTGTCTATTTAAGTAAATTTAAACTGTATTTAAGTAATTATTTAAGTAAATAGATACAAGAAAAGTCTCTTAGAAGAGGGGCTGGGAAGGATGGTCAATGGTGATAGGAACCCAGAATTTTAAGCAGACACAAAGCTTTAGAGGTGGGGAAGAAAGGAAGAGTGTGTCCTCCAGAGGGAGAGATGGAGGGAATGAGGCTGGGTTTCCTAGAAATCCAATATGAGAAACTGTTGGTTCTGCTGTTAACAGACCTCCCTGACAGCTGCTTCCCTTCTGGTCTTTTTCTTGAGCTGGCAGCCCCTGCTCTTTCTTCAGCTTTGGAGGAATCAGCTTCACTGATGGATCTGCCAGAAACCCTCAACTCTGAAAAGGGTTTGGGGTGCTGATAGTGGTGAAGGCAAGCAGGAACAGATGGCCCTGTCTGCTGCCCGGTGGGAAGGATGCTGAAGGCTTCATGCCCAAGGCTGGAGTCAGTATGAGTTGGCTTGTGGACCACGCTGGATTAAAAAAAATAACCAATAAATAATAGCTTCCATATTCTGACTTGGAGTCATAAGTTCTGATTGTCACTAGCTGTGTGATTACTTGGTATAGTCTGCTTAGATGTAGTTAGGTGATGTAGTGGATAGAATGTTGGACTTAGAGCCACAAGGGCCTGATTGAGAATCTTCACTCAGTCGCTTACACACTGTGTGATCCTAGGCAAGTTACTTGAACCTCATCTGTAAGATGGGGATGATAATAGCACCTACTAAACAGGGTGAGGTAAAGTGTAAAGTTCTACAAAAGTGCTAGCTGCTGCCGCTGTTATAGCAGAGACAGAATTCAATTCCCCATCCAGCACTTAAGCTTCAAATCCAGTACTCTTGCTCCTTCACTGTGCTATCTGACTCGTTGCTATTCAGTCGTTTTTCAGTTGTGTCCAACTCTCTGTGGGCCCATTTGAGGATTTCTTAGCAAAGATATTGGAATGGTTTGCCATTTCCAGTTCATTCTATAAATGAGGAAACTGAGGCAAACAGGTTAAGTGACTTAAGTGTTTGAGGCCAAATTTGAACTCAGGAAGATTTTTCCTGACCCCAGGCCCTGTACTCTATCCCCTGGGCTTCTGAGATGCCAATCAGATGATTATCGTTTTGTGTACCTTAAAGTACTATATAAATGCAAACAGCATTATGTGTAAAATAGGGGTTGGATTAAGAGATATTTAGGTCCTTTAGAGCCTCTCACAAGATACCCTAGAGATTTTCTAGTTAAGCCGCCTCATTTTCTAGTTGCAGAAGGGTACTTGGCAATGAATAAAGGGGTGTTCAGAGCATTGGAACATTTTTTTTTTTTGACTTGGATCTATGATTTTATGCTTGTGTGGAGCTCCTTAGGTAAAGAAATTCCCCATAACTATGCAGATCATTGACTCTTTTGCTGTATATATGTACTCTTGATTTGGCATGGGGCACTGGAAGTTGCATTGCTTTATCCAGGGTCCTACATCCACGTGTGTCAGAAGCAGTATATGAACTCAGCTTCTCCTGATCTGGAGTAGTTCAGTAAGTGGAGTACTGCTCCATTCTGGTCATGTTAAGTTGGTGGTAGAGCCAGGACCAGGTCCAGCCACTCTCTAGGTGTGCAGTTATCATCATCTCCAATGATCCTTATTTGTAGATATTATTTATTCAAGGGTCATTCAGTGAAACAGTTATTTCACTTAAGCCCCTCAACAGCTCTGTGAATGGGTTATTATACAGGTATCATTTTTCTCATCTTATGGATAGGGAAGTCAGCTCTGGAGGCCCCTGAGGGGCACACTGTAAGCTAGTGGGAGAGTCTGGTCTAGATCATTTCCCATGTCTCTTGCCTCCCAGCTCCAGTTGTCTCTTCTTCAGTGTTTGGACCACACACGTGCACAAAGTGATTTAATACCATGACAGAGTATTGGGCAATTAAATAAAAGATGGGGCACATGTCTCTTCCCCCAAACAAACATACAAACAAACAAATCCTCAACCTCCCCCCAAAAAACCAGCCCTAAATTATAAGGATTCTTGAAACTGAGGCTGGCTGGGTTTCTGGCTCTGGCAGTGTGGGAATGGGGAGAGGTTGTGTGGCCATGTGGTTAGGGTTAACCTCAGGCGTGCTGCTAACATCAGTTGGGTAGTGAGGGAGGCAGTACTATTCTTAGGGGTCTTGCCTAGGAAGGATTGAGCAGAACGGGGGAGGAGAGGCACTGCCTGGAGTTCAGGGGCCCCTCTCCCCTTCCTCACCTCATGTGCTCACAGGCCTTTAGAAAGAGTATTAGCCCCTTTCACCCCTTTGGGAACAGCTGTGTCCAATAGGCCCTTTCCCAGCTCCTGCTTTGTATGTGTTGGCCTTTTCTTCTATGCCGGGGCAAGAGATTGGATTGATTTGTGTCCTGGTCTGTGGAAGCCTGGACATACTGGGCTCCAGGACCTCAGGGCCTGTTCTGGTAGAGTGGAGGGAATCTGGTCACATGGGCAGCCCTGTCTTGTCCTAGGAACTGGCATCAGTCTTCCTTGTGGTCAGTCTTGTCGGCTTAACCCTGTGTTTCTTTACAAAGTCATTAAATACCTGAAAAAAATCCCAAATGTTATTGGAAGTTTGGGGTGCACAGCGGGAGGGGTGATAGTCTCACTTCTCTTTGCCCTATCAGACCCCCTTGCATTGTAGGAAAGCTATTAAAAAGCCAGGGGTACATCTAGGAGAGGTGAAGAAGATGGTGAGTGCATTTGTAGAATGAACTAGGAATGTTTAGTTTGGAAAAGACATTTAGGGAAGACAGAGGATTGCAGATACTAGACCTGGAAGGGATTACAGAGGGCAGTCTAGTCCAACCCTTTGATTTTACAGATTAGGAAACTGGGCATGGGAGTTCAGGTGACTTGTCCAGGGGCAGTAAGTAAATACAGAGGCAGGATTGGAACCCAGGTCCTCTTGACTCCATAAGAAGTGTGTTCTTTCCATTGCATCGATGGCTTCAATTATCTGAATCCAAATTGTTCTGATTCTGAAGGGTAGACTTAGGACCTATTACAATGAAGTTTGACTTTTTGTTAGAGCTACTTACCTATAATTTATTTACCTGTTATTTATTAGAGCTAGTGGAATGGGCTACCATGGGGTATAGGGGGTTGGTGATGAGTTCAAGTTCTCTGTCACTGGAATATTTATGGAGTCATAAATTTCCTACTTGGAAGGGGCCTAAAACAGTCATTTAGTCTAACCAATATCCGAAAAGGGGGTAGGGGTGAAGAGAAGGGGATATTATAGAGCAGCAGAAAGTAGCAGTTGGAAAAGATGACCTTAGAGGTCCTTTGAACACACAAGTTTCTGTGACTCCCAAGGTCAATCTAGCCAGTAAGATTTAGGAGAAATAGCAATGTGTCTTCATTGCAGCATTGTGAGGGGAAGAAATACGGTTCTTTTACATCCAGGAAACTTTTTGTATCAAGCAGGGGCGAGAGGTTGGGTGATGGAGGCTGCTCCTCCCCAAGCCTGGGCTGCTGGAGATGATGCTTTTATGTTTTTCAAAGTACTTTCACAGCCATTATCATAATGATAATGAGAGGCAGTGTGATTCAGTGGAAGGAACATTAATAATTAATGTCATTTATATAGTGTTTAAAATTTTAAAAATATTTTATATATTATCTCACTCAAATATCACAATCATCTTCTGAGATTGCTACCGTAATAAGAATTCAATTTTTATTGATACATTTTTATTTTTCTTGCATCACCCCCATGCATTTACCAACATCTCTACCTCTTTTTTCCATCCCTTATAACAAAGAATTTTTTAAAAATCCAGTTCAGTAAAAGTAACCAGCACATCAGTCAAGTCTGACAGCATCTGCAGTGTTCTGCACCCACAGGGGTCCCCCTTTTCTCCTCATTCCCCACCCCCGCTACTCCCATACACACACTTCTGTAAAGAAGGGAGGTGCATCCTCATCAACTCTAACTTTGGTTGTTACAATTTAACAGCATTCAGTTTTGTTTTTGTTTTTTTTTCTATCCATTTACCTCGTTGTCATCAGCACATCCTCAGCAGTTCATATAAGTCAGGTGTCACGTTCATTGTTTCTTGTGGTACAGTAATGTGCCATTATATTCAATTAGTATGGTTATTTTTAATTTAAATTATGTTAATATAACATGTTATCTTACAATATGTAATATATAATAATGCATTATTATACATTAATATATTATTACAATTGCACTCCAATTTTTGCTCCAGTTTTAACAGACAAGGCTAACTTCACCCACCTGTTTCTATGTTAAGGAAGGAGAATTGATATGTAGTCAGAAGCTAGATAGCTTCTAGCCCTAAATCTTTACAGGGAAATTATCAGGGTTAAATGACATTAGAGTACGATATTTGTGATCTCATTTAAGACTTTCTTGGCAAAGACACTGGAGTAGTTCGCCATTTCCTTCCCCAACGCATTTTAAAGATGAGAATCTGAGGCAAACAGGAGGGTCCAGTGACTTGTCCAAGGTCACATAGTAAATGTCTGAGGTTGAATTCAAAGTCAGGTCTTGAGGTCCTGACTTGAGGCACAGCACTTGATTCATTTGAGCTACCTAGCTGCCTGCAGAGTACTCCAGACTAGTAGTACAATATATACTCCTGAGTGGTATAGTGGAATGAATGCTTGAGTTGGAGTCACATGACCTTGGTTTGAATTCTAGTTCTGCTGTTTCCTAACTGGATGACTTGGGTCAGTTTCCTCATCTGTCCTCTGTAAAATACCTTCCAGATCTTCATTTATGTTCCTCTGATTTGTTACTCGTTTGACCTAGCTTTTTGAGACAGGGCTGGTATTATTCTTGTTTGATTCTGAATGGTTAGGCTTCTCACTTGACTTAATTTCTTATTAGAGCTGTCTTTCAATGGAATGGCTATTGGGTTTAGTGGCATAGAAGGGATAAAGACCCAGGTGTTAGATGCTTTTTATCAGGGTACCATGTTGGCTGTTCCTTTTTCTTTTATGGCTAGGGATCTCAGGTAGATATGACATATCCACTTGGTGCAGATTTTGGAGACCTTTGGTACCTAGAATTTTTAAGAACATTGGGGCAGCATCCTCAGAAGTCAACTTATATTTTCTTAACCTATGTTTTCTAACAGCCAGGCTATCACAAAAGTCATGTTGGGAGAAGGGTAATTAACACCTGTTTGACTCATAGAATGTGGAATATATAAGTTGGAAGAGGCCACACATACATGCAGCATGAAAACGTAAAGGAACTGGAAGATTAGTAGATGATCAACTTTTACAGAAGTTGAAATTGAGGCCCAGAAGGGTTAAGTTACTTAGCCCAAGGTTACAGAGTAAATTACACACTTCCAGGATTTTGTTCTGAGTTTATGAGGGATACAAGTTGGCAGTCTGAGTAATGAGTCTATTAGGGTTCATCTGTACTTCCTTGGTCTTCCTTGCATCTCAGTGACTGTGTTTGGAGCTTTGGTGGATGAGGGTAGGAAGGGAAAAAAATAGACATCTTGAAATGTTGCGTAGAAATTGTGGGAGCTTTTTTATAGAAGGATGTACATGTAATTTGTATTCAGAGTATTTTGAATAAAAAGTATGGATGATCTGGCTCTGTAACTTGACTTTATGATTGTAAGTTAATCCTCTCTTTGGGCCTCAGTTTACCCAGTTTTAAAATGGGGCTAATCATGTGTTCTTTTATAGTTTTGTTGCTAGGAAAGCACTTCAAGTTATGAAAAATCATACAAATGCACTCTCTGATATTTTGAGTGCAAGAAAGCTGTCTTCTTCCTTCCCATATTTCCCCCTTCCCCCTCTTTAGCTTACTGCCTCTTGGGGTGGCCCAGTGGGTTGCCATGGTGCTGTCCTGGCATCTAAGGGCCTGTTGCTAGGCTGGTGACAGGATGCCGGAAAGGGGCCCCCTTTGACACCTGAGTAATCAGTCCCACCCTGGTTAATAATCCTTTTCTCTGTCACATGACTTTGAACAGGGGGCCCTGTGCTTTTTGAGGGATGGGCAAAAGAGGACCTTGAGGTCTGTGAGGCATCCCCATGGAAATCTATCCCAGGGGGAGGGGTTGAAACATCTTAGGTTACCTCCACATCACACAGTTGGTGGGAAGTAAAGAAAGTGTCAACATCACTGAGCCTGGGCATGACACAGGAAGGGAAAACAAAAAAACAGAGTTCTTCCTCCTCTTGAACATTTCATCAGAGACAGGTCATTGGGTCATAGATCTAGAGTTGGAAAGGACCTTAGTCTAACTCCCTTATTTTACAGATGAGGAAACTGATAGCAGGAGAGGCAGTTACTCTTCTATCCAAGATCACACAGGTAGTTAAGAAGGACTAGGGTTTGAACTCAGGTTTTCTGTTCTTTCCAGTGTACTGTGCTATCCAACCCCTTCATTTTACATTTGAGGAAACTGCGGTTTGTAGAAGGGTCATGGAGTAGGTACCAGAAGCCAGATCTCCTGACTTTAGGTCCAGGACTAGTAACTGCTTAATAAATGTTTGTTGAGTAGAATTGAATTCTATCTCATTGCTGTTAGTCAGAAGGCTTAATGAGAGCAGCTTTGGCATAAATGACCTGAAAATTATCACTTTCCTAGGAAATAGTAGGATGTGGCCAGGAGGGCTGCACATTTATAAGATTCTGGAGTGGTTTGCTGTTGCCTTCTCCAGCTCATTCTACAGATGAGGAAACTGAAGAAAACAGGGTTAAGTGACTTGTTTGCATAGCTAGTAAGTGTTGGAGGTCTGATTTGAATTCAGATCGTCTTTTCTTTAGGTTCAGTGTTCTATTTACCGTGCCACCTAGCCTAGCCGTCCCCAAGTTGGTCATACCTGTTAGGACACTGTAATAGATGGTACTCCCAATCTGAGGAAGCCTTAATTAATAGATTGCTCACTGGGGGGTTGAGAGAGTTTGCACTGGGAAATACTAACCAGTGAGCAAAGTGCCACACTATTTTCTAGTGCCAGCCCTCTCAATCACTCATCCCCATCAAACATCAAGGGCAAAAAGAAGTCAATACTCTGTGGAACATAAAGGTGAGTTACAAGTAGCTAGTCTTTCAATATAATTTTACGTAGGAGTTTGGTGGGAGGAGGGGACCCCTCAGGAACTGAGATCTCAAGAGCCATTGCTCTTGCCTTGCTGTGAGGCTAGGAGAAGGAGGGAAGGAGGATAGGAATTTTTATAGCAAGCATTGCTGCATCCTAGGAAGTAAAAATAAAATGAGTAAATGAGTCAAGGAACAGGTTGTATATTGCTGACCCCTCCCCTGCCCCAGACAGTTACAAAAAGGCAGGTTGGTATATGGGGTTTAAATGGTGGACTCAAGACCTGGATTCTGTCTCATACACTTACTAGCTTTGTGACTGAGCAAATCTCTTAACCTTTCTGAAGTTGCCTTACCTGTAGAATGGGGTAGAGAATAAATCTAGTGAGGTGATGCCCTTTGAGGTCATTATAATTTTAAGGCTCAAGCCCCCAGTTTCCTGACCACTGAGGGATAATTCTGATAGTGAGCAGATTGATGAGGAGATAGAATGTGGTAGACCACCCACACACCCTTCTTCCCAACTCTCTCTCTGGCAAAGGTACAGTCAGTCATTTAACGCTTTCCCACGGGGCAGGTGGCCACTGGGCTGGAGAATGAGTACAGGCCACCCCCGAAGCCCAGAATAACTCTTCTCCCCCAGTGCTGCTTCTATGAGGTGGGTTCTTATTTCTGTGGGGGAGACGTTGCCAAAGAGACAAGACATTCTCCAGTATCACAGGGATATCCACACAAAGCTTTCTCTGCTGAACCCTCTGGGTCCTCAGAAGAGAGAGGGAAGTACAGAAAGGGCGACTTTAGGACTAGACTGAGGTTTGTTGGGAAAAAGGGGAAAGTTGAGTAGATTTGAGAATGTGAACAGAGAACCTCTCTGCTACAGATGCTCTGCCTTTGAAAAAGATTGTCAGTGATTCAGGGACATGAAATGCTAGAGCTTGTGAAGAACCTTAGAGATCTTGCAGTCCAGTTCTTTTCTAGTGAGTTTCTTAGGGAAGTGAAATTACTTGCCCAAGGTTACCCTGCTAGTAAGTATCCTGTGGTCAGTTGTGTAGCATGGAGCCCCTAAGTGTTGTATTGGGAGAGAAGATAGGGATGGGAATGGAAGTGTTTGATTTTATATAGGGGTTTAAGGTTTCCTGGTTGTTTCCCTCTTCTAGCAGCCCCATGAGTTATCTGTGTTATGTAGTACAAGTATTCCCCTTTTATAGATGGGAAAACTGAGCATCTGAAGAAATGACTGACTGTAGGAGCAAAGTCCAAGCTTGAAGTAGAGAGTCTATATGAAGTAACAACAGAGGATGATGACAGCCATAATTAAATCATAGCTTTATAGAAGATTTTCTAATCTTTTAACCAACCTGGGCATAGTGAAATATGATGAAGAAACCAAGATTCTGAGAGACTGTTGTTTACCTTTAGTCTCACAGCTAGGGAATGACTGAGGCAGGATTCAAATTCAGGACTTTCACTGTTATGCCGACTCTCAGGTACTGCATGAAGACATATAAAGGCAATATTATATGTCACTATAGACATGAATGTACCGCTTGAGTGTACACTCTCATGAGTGTATTTGGTACAAGATTCTCATGCTTCCATGCCACATACATGGGTGCGCTGGAGGGAGCTCATGCCAGCTACTGATCATTAAATTTTCAGTGTCAGCATTAACACCTTGGAAATCAGCCATGGCTACAACTTAGAGCTTGAGTACACAACCTGCATGCTGTGTACATCCTGAATCTAGCTTTACTGTTTCTCCTCAGAACAAATGACCCAGTTCCTCATTCTTTCATGGGAGCTTCCCCTAGCGACAACTGAAAAGGAAGTCAGAAAGCCAAGGAAAGGATTGTTGACAGCCGCACACACATCATTTCAGGTCCGGCAGTCTTGGGGTGGGAGTGGGGGAGGGAAGAGGCCCAGGACCCAGAGGGAGATGGCTTGAGAACACTTGGGTTTCTCTTAGTTTAGGAAGCCTGGGCATCAAAACTATAAGGAAGCCTGTGCTGAGTGAGCTTTGGAACTGGTCAGCTGAAAATGGGAATCTGAGAATTCTGTTGTCTCAGCCCCAGACCTGGAAGAACACTCCATCAGTCCTTCGTACCTTTTGCTTCTTCCCTTCCTGCCCTCCTACCTCTTCAAATTTTACTTGTCCCTCAAAGCTCAGTCCCATCTTATCCCGGAAAAGCCTTTCCTGACTGTGACTCCTGTTGTAGATGGTCCCACTAACTTGAGCACAGAGTATTAGAATGTAAGAGTTAGAAGGGACTTCAGCTGCCTTCCACACCTAAGAAATTCCTAATGTAGCTCACCTGATAAGACATTATTCCATCTCTGCTGGAAGACCAAAGAGTGGGAACCCACTGCCTCTCAGCACATTGCACTTTGGCATACAGTTCTTAATTGTTAGGAGGTAAAAACCTCCTAATAGGATTTTTTCCTAACAGGAGAACCTGATAAGTCTGAAATTGCCTCTTACTGATCTCCCCCTCCTTTCTGTGCCAGAGGGTCAAACAGAACTAGGTCTAATCTTCTCCTCCATATAACACCCTTTCAGACACTTGAAGACCGTTGTCATGACACACTTGTCATGTCTTCTCTTCTCCAGGTTAAACATCCTAGTTTCTCTATGTCATGGTATCAAGGACCTTACCAGGTTTTTTGTTCTCTCCCTGGACACTTTCCAGTTTATCAGACTCCTTCATGGCTCCCAGAACTGACCACAATCCAAAGAGGTCTGATGAGGGCATCTTTTTATTTCTGGAAGTGATGACTCTCGTAGGCCCTCCCAAGATGGCATTTGCTCTACATCACAACAGGCATTGTGCTAAATCCTGAGAATACAAAAAAAGGAAAAGGCAGCTCTTCCCCCAAGGAGCTAACAATCTAGGGGGAGAACATGCAAGCAAATATATACAAAGCAACTCTATACAGGATAAACAGGAAAATAGAGGGCCTTTAGGAACTGGAATTAAGAGGGATAGGGGAAGACTTCCTTAGATGAAGGTAGAATTTTAGTTGGGATGTAACTTATACTGAGCTTGGAGTTCATTAAAACCCCTTGCTCTTTTTCATAGTGACTTTCTATCTATGTCTTTCCCATCTTATACTTGCAAAGCTGATTTTTTTTTGAGGTGCAAATATAAGATTTTTAACATTTATCCCGGTTGAGACTAGATTAACAGGACCTTTTGGAACCTGGCTATGTCATCCTTCCCAGCATGGTATCATTTGTAAACTTGATGTGAATACTTTGTATACTTTTATCCAAGTCATTGATAAAAATATTGGGGAGTCCTCCTGCCATATTGATCTTGGAGCTCACTGTCCAGTCAACTGAGTCCAGCTGATTGTATGATAATCTAATGCATAGCCATATTTTCCACAAGAATAGCATGCAATACTTTTTTAAAAAGCTTTGATAAAATCCTGGTAAATTATATCTATAGCATCTACCTCATCTCCTAGTTTAGTAATCAATCCTCCCCAAAAAGGAAATGAGGTTAGTCTGGCAGGACCTGTTCTTGGAGAAGCTATATTGACTCCTGGTACTTACTCCTCATATTCTTTCCTACTGGAGTGCCATCTGTACAACAAATGAGCTTCCTAAGGAAAGAATCTTGTCCCGCTTTGTTTGACCCATAGTGCTTAATAATAACTTAAATTTCTGGAGGGATTTAAATTTTACAAAAGACTTCCTACAATACCCGTGGGGTGGTTACTGTAAGGATTATGGTTCCCCTTTTACAGAGCAAGAAACCCAAGTGCAGAGAGACTAAAAATAGCTTGCCCACAGGGGTTATAACTGAGATTTGGATGCAACTTTCCCGAGTCTTTCCTGACACTTCCCTGAAACTTTCTATTAGCTTAGCAAGGTCTGAGTATGGAGGAAGGATTTAGCATAGAATTGTTGTATAATGAATAGAGGTAGGAATCTTTGCCCCTTCATTCCCTCTTCATTTCAGGAAGATTCTTAATCTGTCTTTCTCAGAGTATTGCCCCAGTGGTGTATGTGGTTAAAGATTCCCATATTCTCATGCTACATCCATGTGCTGAGCGGAGCTCACAGCAGCTCATGATTGTTAAATTTTCGATGTGAGCACGAACACTTGAATTGCTACAACTTAGGCCTCTAGCTATATTGCTTTCTTGATTGTCTGGACTTTAAAAAAATGGAGAAAAAGTTAGTAATGTAATTTAAACTTAAAAGTGTATATTGGATATTTCCCCGCCCACCCTCCCCAAAAGGCTGTTGGTCCAGCCATCACTTCCCATGAATGTAGTATAGATTCAGCAAAAATATGGCCGTGCTTCTGACGGATGAATTGTCAGACTGTGTTGCAGTTTCTTTCTCAGAAAAATTCACTACATAAAACAGCCAAAACAATCAAGTTGGGTTCTTGTGGTGTTCTGATGGACACGTGGACAAAGTGACTTTAAAAACACAAAGCTTCACAAATACTGTTTTTCTAATCTTGGGTTGAAGAAGCTCTGTAACTAAAAGAGGCAAAATTTTATAGTCCTTTTGATGAATTAACCAATTGCTTTGATGGGGTGACAGCCCCTCTGCAAGATCTCCTCCAACTTGTGTTTTCAGAGGTTCTTTTTCCAGAGAAGGGGAGGCAGTGCTGCATAGTGGAAAGAGCTCTGGGTTATCAGGGCAGAGACCTTGGTTTTCTAGTACCAAGTGCCACCACTATGTGACCTTCAGCCGGTTCTTTTTCTTTTCTGGTCCTTGTTTTGCTTAAAAAAATATGTAAAGTAATGGTTGAACGAGATGTCTAAGTTCCTATCCATCTCTAGTATTTGATGTTCTGTTGCGACTGCTAGCTTTGACATTCGCTTTCTAAGATCCGCTTTGGGTTCTTTCATTCAGTGTTCTAAGAATCAAATGCTTGTGTCTTAATTAATCTTAGTGGTGTGCATCTACTGATGTGATTGTATGATTTTTATTGTTGGTGTTATTGATATGGTCATTTATACTGAGAGCTGTCCTAATATCGAGCCAGATCTTGCAGTCTTTATTTTCATGATTTTGTTTTTGTTTTCTTTTGCAGTATGACTAAAGTGGAAATCTGTTTTTCGTGACCTTCTATATAATCAAAATCAAACTGGCTTCTCAAGAAGGGAAGGAGCAAGAAGGAAAGAGAGAAATTGGAAATCAGAATTTTAAAAAAGATTATTAAATGTTTTCGCATGTAATTGGAAACTGTAAAAAAAAATCTAGTGGGGTACGTGTGAGAGACAAATGATGAGGCAAAATGACTAGAAGGTTCTCCCTCCCCCCTCTTTATTCTGTCTCTCACTTTTGCACTGACCATCCCCAACCTTCAAGCACAGCCTGACCTTTGGGTCTAAGATAGAGATACTGATGTGGTTTCTTTTCATGTCTTTTTGCACTGCTAGGTACCTCGGCCCTCTTGTCTTCCTTGGAGGTCCAGTCAGTTTCCCCCTTCCCCCACCTTGCCTGATAAAGTGATAGTGTCAGCTGTGCCTGGATTTCTTGGTCTCTCAGACATTTTCAGGACCTTTGGAAAGAAGACTGTAGAGCCTCAGTGTTTGCCCAGAAGGAAGCACATAGTTCTTTCTGTTGTGGGAAATCTATTGTGCAGAGTTGGACTTTAATCATTTCCCCCCACCCACTCTGGGTCTAATCAGCCCAGGAAAGACTAGGGGAAAAAACGATATGGTGACTGTGGTTCTGTGTAAATGGGGCTGAGGCTGGAGGGCCCCACATGACCTGCTAGACTGGAGGACCCCAATTACTGGTCTCTCCTTTCTTCCATTTAGGCACAGCCTTGAGGATGGAGTGACAAGGTAGGTAAGGCCTTCCTTGATGGAGGTTTAGGTTGAAGTAGTGGACAGAGCACTGATCCTCAAATAAAAAAACCCAGCCACCTTAGGATTTAGACTGAGCTTCTCTCTGGCCATCTTTTAGTACTGTCTTCATTTTACAGGTCAGGGAGACAGAGGAAAAGGCCCTCAGCTTCCCCAGGTCACATGGTTATAAAATAGCTCAGCTGAGGTTTGAACTGGCTTTTTGAACCCAGGACCGACCATTGACTTAAACACCCTGACTTTTCAGCTCTGTCTCATATCACTCCTATGCTTCTGATAAGCCAAGATGTTCTTTCCTCCTCCCTACCTATTCTTTCTAACCCCAACAAACTGTATTCTCCCACCTCTTTGCCCTTGCTATAGCTGTACTCTGTGCCTATTTCTAGAATGTGCTTTCCCTGCTCAGTGGAATTCCCAACCCAAAAGCCACATCCTAGGAAGCTTTCCCAGTTTCCTCTTTGAGCCTCCCGTAAGTGTTCTTTATTTCTGTAATGTATTTATTATGTAATATTGCACATTATTGTTATCTGTCTTTGTATCTTCTCCTCTTTACACTGTAACTTTGTGAGGACAGGGATAATGGCTTACTTACATTTCATATTCTCCCTCCCTGCAGCATTAAACTTTGCTTACAGTAGTCACTCAGTAAATGTTTGTCATCTTATTGACTTTGAGCAAATGATTTCTCAGGCCTCAGTTTCATCATCTGTAAAGTGGGGATAATATTCCTTGTAGTAGCTGCCTAATAATTGTGTGCGTGCATGTGTGTGTGTGTCTGTGTGTGTGTGTGTGTAGCTTTGTAAATTGTGTGTTCATTTATTATTGGGAACTGGACGGAGGAGGAGGAAGAGAAAAAGGCACCAACCCAGGTATTTGGAGGGAAGAAGGAAGTGGACTGGATTGAAGAGAGGGTACACCAGGGAAAGAGGAAGGAAGGAAGAGTACTATGAAAGCTAAGGGCATTGCAGAAAAGTCTTATGTGAGCCAGGATTGGGAGCACTTATGACTCATCTTCCCTTGGTGTGCTCTGTACTGAGCGCTAACAGGACTCCAGTCCTGCCTCCTTGCAGGACTAGGGGCCTATGGCTCTTGGCCCTTTTATAACCATCTCACCTTTTGCATAGGGTAGTGGACAGGACACTCTTAGACATGAGTTAGGGTTTGGGGCTCATCTAGTCTTATCTGGTTGATAGGGAAACAGGTTCAGAGAAGTTAATTGGAATGATTTGTGTGTGTGTACACACACATATATTTTTGGACATGGTCAATATGGGAGTTTGTGTGACTTGATTAAACTTGTGTGACAGGATTTTTTTTTCTTGGTTTCTCACTGGGGATAGGAGAGGAAGATGTGTCAGATTGAGATGACCTCTGATCTTATATTATATCTCCAACTACCTTTCGAACTTCTCAAACTGGATGTCTGGTTGACAGCTTGTGCTGTTCTTCATTCATGTCCCCATTTGGAGTTTTCTTGGCAAAGATACTTGAGTAGTTTACCATTTCTTTTCCCCAGCACATTTTACAAATGAGGAAACTGAGGCAAACAGGATTAAGTGACTTGCCCAGGGTTACACAGCTAGTAAATGTCTGAGGCCTTATGTAAACCCAGGTCTTCCTGACTCTACATGCGGTATCCACTGTGCCACCTGAGTTAGCTATGGCTAATAACTGCTAGAAATACTCATTAGTGGGAAAAAAAATTTTAAATTTAATTTAAAGATTTAAGGAACAGAGGGTGTTGGCAGAAGCAACTGATTAAGTTTAAGTAAGTCACTTATCTATAGGGAAATAATAGGTTACTGACGTTCACACTGCTTGTCATTACAGTACAACGGAAAGGAGACACAAACAAGGGTAGGGCTGAAATCCCTTCTCGGTTCCTTTGTGTGACCTTGTATGCATGTTCACCTTTCTGTCCCTCATAGCTCCTCATGTGTCATTGAGGAACCTCCAAGGTTCCTTCCAGCTTTCAGATTTTGATCCCTTGATCCTGTGAGACAGGCTTCACTTATGAACAAAGAATCCTCAACCTCCCCATCGTAATCTGGTCTGTGAAGTTTGTGAGAAAACAGACCCAGGTTGCAGACCTGACTGTTATTTACCTGCCTGTATGACCTTGAGCAAAACGTATGGCCATGAGGCTTAGTGATGTCATCTGTAGAAGGTAATCTCCACCTCACAGGGTTGTTGTTAAAATCAAATGAAATAATATACTTTGATAGTGTTTGCTTCTATAAAACTTGAAATTATTTTTAATCTCAGCATCATTTGATATTTACTCAGCTCCTTCTTAACCAAAAGACTTTCTGCTTCTTGGTTTTGAATTCTTCTCCAGGTAATCCACAATTGCTTTCCCACTCCCACGCTGTGAGCTTCAGAAATTCCTGTAGAGCTTCCTCTTTCCCCTTCCTTTACATGATCTTTCCTCACTGGAGGAGGGAGTGGAAGTAGAAATAGATGCTAAGTGTCCATTAGTTTTCTTGGCTTTGCTGTCAGTGACCTGAGATGGATTCTCTGGCTGGGGTTGTGATTCTCATATCAAGGGAAGGTACTAATGGATGGCATAGTACCTCTAGAGTGTTGAGAGGTGGGAAAGGTTAGTTCAGCCTACTTGGAATATGTGAGGAGTTGATCAAATCTTTATTCACTTTTTTGGTATACAAAGAACAGTATATACAGAGATCTTGGTGAGATATAAAGTTGAGATAAGGACATAATTCCTGTCTTTTTGGAGCAGAGGATCCTGTGGGACCGAGAGGGGAAATTAGACACAGATAATTGTAATGTGCTTTATTATATGATATGCGCATTAGACAGGGTCAGAACAAAGCTAAAAGGTCCAGAGAGAACATCACAGAGGAGACTGCATTTAAGGTAAAGTTGCATTTGAGGCAAATAAAGAGGTAGATGGGACCTTTCTGTCATTTTACAAATAAGGAAACTGAGATCCAGATTGTTGTGACAAATCAAATAATGATTGAGGGAAGGGAGAAAAGGGGAAAGGTAAGGGAACAAGTATAATTAAACACCCACTGTGTGCCAAACTCTGTGTTGAGCCCTTTACAAATATTTGGTAGTAAAGGAAGAACACAGTCACATGGTGTTTTAATGAACCTTTTGGGTTTGGAGTAGGGAAGAATCAACTAGTATTTATTACATTTTATTAATTTATTGTGAAGAAGGGTTACACCTTCATCACCACTGGCAGCAGTTGCTAGCTAACTGTCATCATCAGGCTGTGAAGCACAGGAGTCTTGGAGGGTCAGCCAGACAGGTCAGTCCACTATCATCGCCTTGGCCACCATCTCTCCTCAGAGCCTGATGGAGACAGTCCAGAAGCCTGAACCCAAGAGCTTTGGGAGTGGCAAGACTTTCAAACCTGGGAAGCTGCCCCAGTAGAGATGCAGCCTGGTAGCTGTTCTTTATAGATGTCATAGCTATATTCATTTGATAACTAGCGAAAAAACTTAACTGGCACAGTAAAGACAAAAATGAAAAACCTATCCTGATGATTCTACTTGTTAACATTCTTTCTCTTCAAATCATCATATATATATATATTGTGTTTCTTCAGTAGAATGTAAGTTACTGGAGAGGTTTTTTATATCCCTAAGAGCCTGCTCAAGAAGTTCCTTGCAACCTGAAGGCAATTTATTCAATGCTCTTGGATTCTACTGGTTGCTTCTTTTCTGGTGAGCATTAGAAGCAGAAGGAGAAGCACGTGGGTGGTGACAGTGGGTACGTTAAAAAAGGGCCAGATGTGATTGTGTAATTGACAAAATTTGATAATTGATTGGATATGAGAAAGAAGGAAGAGTCAAAGTTAAACCCAGAGGTTCAGACATGGGAGCAAGGATGGATGGTGAAATCACAGGCCAAAATAAAATAGTGAAGTCAGGAAGAGGAAGAGGAGGAGATTCTGGGTAAAAGAGAAGACTTAGAATATCAGAACTAAAGAGACTTTATTTAAAAAGATCTTGAGAAGGGCCAGTAAATATTATAGAATCAAGATTTATAACTGGAAGGAACTTTAGAGATCATTAATTCAAGGTGCTGGGAGAGAAGAATATTTCTAGCAGCTCCAGGAGCACAAAAAATTTACATTCCCCATTGCCTAAAGCTGGTGTCCTTCACCTGTTCTGGGTCACAGACCCCTGGAGCTGTGAGTAGTTTGGACCTCATCTCAGAATAATGATTTTGAAATGCACAGACTAAAATACATAAGATTACAAAGGAAACCAGTATTGAGTTAATTCCAATTAACTTCTCTGAACCTGTTTCCCTATCAACCAGATAAGACTAGATGAGCCCCAAACCCTACTCAATTGAGGTACTGAAATAGTCATCAAACTATTATAAAAATGTTTGTGGCTCCCAGATAAATCCAGTGCCTTTTCATTTCATTTTACACAGTAGAGGAGGGTGAAGAGAATTGGAAATGACTTACGTAAGGCTATAGAGCCAAAAGTAAAAACCCAGGGCAGCCTTAGCTTAGGCTTGTTTTGGGTGGTATTCTCAATAGGATGAGCATATTCTGAACCCATTTAAGAAAAATTAAAAACTGAACAAAGTAGTTTCTTGGCTGTGGGAGGTCAGGAGCGAGGAAGGGGCTGAGCCTGCGGGTCGGCTGGGCTGGGGTCCCTATGGTGGATAGCGGGTGAACAATGACTGGAATGTGAGCCTGGAACAATGGAAGCTGACACTTGATGGCTGAAGACAATGACCTCCAAGTTGTTTTTGTTTTTCTTAAGTGGGAGAGTTTCTTTTCTCCTTTCTCCCCAAACAATTGTTTCTGGAATTGGTGGGTGAGTAATCCCTCTTGGGCAGCAGGGGAGTGTGCTCTCTGGCCTGCAAACAATACACAAATGGGACAGTATGTAAAAATAGTGCAGCTCTGCTCTGGGATCCCATTGGAGTTTCCTTTCTGATTTTCCCAAAACCCAGCCCAGGCCCTGGCTTGGGAGCTGGGACTTAGCCTGCTCCAGGAATGAAAACAGGAAAGAAAGGATAGGTTCTTGTATTAGGGGACATCTCTAGACTCCACCATGTTCAGTTATGAAAGACCCTCTCCTTTTGGGGACTGAAGAAGGGAGCAGGTTGTGGAAAAGACTGGAGAATGGGTCTGGTGGTAGAGCATTAGGTACAGGGTTCAAATCCTGATTCTGACGTTAGCTTACTGTGTGACCCTGGGCAAGTCCTCTGGTCCTCTGTTTTCTTTTCCATAAAATGAAGTTGTTCTATATTATCTCTTATGTTATTCTCCTTTTCAGCTCTTGCGTTCTTTAGGGTCAGTCTGTGGAGTTGGGACTCCTGAATTCTTTCTCTTTTCTTTTCTTTTCTTTTCTTTTCTTTTCTTTTCTTTTCTTTTCTTTTCTTTTCTTTTCTTTTCTTTTCTTTTCTTTTCTTTTCTTTTCTTTTCTTCTTTCTTTCTTTCTTCTTTCTTTCTTTCTTTCTTTCTTTCTTTCTTTCTTTCTTTCTTTCTTTCTTTCTTTCTTTCTTTCTTTCTTTCTTTCTTTCTTTCTTTCTTTCTTTCTTTCTTTCTTCTCTCTCTCTCTCTCTCTCTCTCTCTCTCTCTCTCCCTCCCTCCCTCCCTCCCTCCCTCCCTCCCTCCCTCCCTCCCTCCCTTCCTTCCTTCCTTCCTTCCTTCCTTCCTTCCTTCCTTCCTTCCTTCCTTCCTTCCTTCCTTCCTTCCTTCCTTCCTTCCTTCCTTCCTTCTTTTTTTTCTTTCTTTCTCCCTAGCGCTTAGCACAGTGCTTTTCACATAAGGGCCTAAAAATGCTTCCTTGCTTCCTTCCTTTTTCTAGGCATATCTCAGTCTTAACACGTCCAAAGCGGGGCTCCCTATCCTCCCCCTCCACCTAACTTCTCTATTTCTGTTGAATCAACTAGCATTTAAGCTAATATGTATGTGTTGAGTTGACAGTTAGGTGTTGGGCCTGAAGTGGAAGAAAATTATGCAGTCAGAGGAAGAGGGGATCCTAGAATCCAGTCCAGTGCTGCATTCCCTGCATGCAATCTCTGAAAAGAAAGGGGTTATTTGTGCAGTTTTTGAGGAGGAGGACAGTCTCCAAGAATTCTCTCCTGGGGCTCACCACCTCATTAGGGACAAAAGACAAAGCAACAATTATAGATAGAGCCATGCACTATCTGTAGATGTGTAGTAGATGCATTAGGAAACCATAGAAAGAAGAGATCAGTAGTGGGTGGGCTTGAGCTGGGCTTTGAACTGGCAGTTGTGAAGCCACAGCCATCCTTTTGTGGAGGAGGAAAAGGAAAGCCAATTGTGGTTTTTATTAAGCAGTTATTAGTGGCCTTCTATAAGTAAGACCTGAGTGCTAAGTAGGGGGAGGGTGTATACAAAGATGGAAAGTGACAGATCCTGTTCTCAAGGAGCTTACCTCTTACTATCTACTTTTAACATATGATAACGTACTCAAATCAGTGACGGAGAGATCCAGACAAAGGTTCTAGAGGGAAAATTTAAGCTGGAAGGGATTAAGGGATTTAGGATATTCCTAGGAGAGGAATTATCTGCCTTCCTCTTGTCTTTCCCCCCTTACCCCCTAAGAGGTTGCAACAGCCAGGCTCACAATAACTTGTTTATAATAAGATTTTTGCTTCATCACCTGCATTGGAGGAGGATGAGGAGGCCATCTTGTGTTGATCTCCAACCTTCCCCTTCTTGTTCCCCTTGTCACCCAACCTTGTGGGAAGCAACAAGGCATACTGGGAACAGGAGAGTTCTGTGAGGCAGGATACCTAGACTAGGAAACTGCCTCCCTGTTTGAAACATAAATCACCCTGCCTCTGTAAAATGAGATTGAATTTCCCCCTTGCACCACACCCTTTCTCCAAGAATAGAAAAAAGCCTTGCTAGCCTTTGAGGTAGTAATTTGATTTTATGGTCCTTAGTTTCCCTTTCTTAAAACTTTGTGTCTTTAGAAGTACTGAAGTCAAATGAAGTTACGATAAAACATTGAGGAGGGATTTGTCCCATGGTTTCTGACCTTTGACTCTAAAGTTCTGACATTTACTAGCTTTGTGACTAAGGGCCACATTATCAGAAGTAATTGAGAAGCCTGTTGATTGTTTTTCCCCAAGCTGTTTTATTTTATATCTATCTATCTATCTATCTATCTATCTATCTATCTATCTATCTATCTATCTATCTATCTTTGTTATAAGTGAAAGGCTCAGATTCGGGCAGTGGAAATATATTCAGAAATGAAGTTGATGAAAAAAGGAATTAATTTTTTTTTTAAAGCAGCGTGTAGTTTTTCAAAGGTATTTTCCTCTTCCTATTCAGTTCTTGGTCTGATAATTCCCTGAGATGGCAGTTCTATGGGTTATCCATCCAACTATAGTCAGGACAATAGATAACTTTAATTTACTTTCTTTTTTCCTTTTGTGTGTATGGTTAGGACAAGCTTTTAAGTGATATGGATGTCATTTAGGAGGCTTTGTCATATTCTGGGACTTGAGAAATCAGCATAGTGGCATTTACAGATATCATCTGGAGGACTTCCCCTTTTATAGGGAATCCCTCTTTAGAATTTAGATACTGAGTTGGACATTCTCCATGACAGTAATAAAATACCTGAAAAATTTTTTTGAAATATCAGGCCACTGGACCCAGATGGCTCGGGAGAAGAAAGTGAGGTTGGTGACCTTGCACAGCCCCTCCCCCCAACCCCACTCAAATCAAAGTCAAATGCAAGTCTTGTCATCATCCTGATGTCATGGTCCTTTTTGAGAAAGAAGGACAAACAGAACAACATTAACAAAATACCTTTATTGTGTTTCGTGCTTTATTTAACATGAATAATGAGAGGGTTGTTGAGCTGAGCTATTACTACTGTTACTTATTTAAAGAAATTTTATGATTTTATTTTTATGTGATTTTATATTTTATATGATTTATATAATATGATACACTATATATTCCTATATATATATTGGAAATGGAGTTTTGCTTTACTGAATCAAATGCATTTTCATGTCAACAAAAAAGGAGCAATGGAAGTTAAGGTTTTCTACCTATCTTTCAGATAGTTTTGCGATTGGTCTTTTGCAGAATATTGTTTTCAGTAGCTTGCTTATATACTTTTTATTCCTTTATCAAGGATGCTGTTAGAGATTATTCTGAGATGGGAAAGTAGGACTAATACGTAGTTATTGATATTTTCTACCTTGCCTTTTTTGCAGGAACACTAAAGTCTATAATTTTTTCCTAAGCATTTGGTATCCTTCCCTTTCCCCCCCATCTTGAGTTGATCCTTTAGCATCCTCAAAATTTACTATCACATGAACCTCCTCCATATAACCTGGTGTAATCCAGCTGCTCTGCTAAGCCTTGTTGTTTCGTGAGTATCCTTTCTGTTTCCCCCCATGAGAGCTGTGATTTTAGAGGCCAAAATGTACTGTTTCTACTCTGTTGATAAGAGTGGTGGTTGTTGTTTTAAATAGAAACCTTAACAGTCTTTTCTGTTTTTAAAATCAGTTTATCTTTTTTTCTTGTTTTACTGTTAAATGTTCATGAGATATATGACTTAGAATGGGACTAAAGTTTCTACAAAGTTCTTTTTCCTCCTACTTCTTTCTATTTTGTACTGCCCATAATTTCCCATCCTCTTCTGTAAGATTTTGGAGATGAGTTTATATTCTAAATTGGTGGTGTTCTCTGCTTGCTAGGATTTTGCTGGCTGAGGTGTTGTTTAGGCTTTTTTGTTGGGGTAATTGATCTATATCAGGTAAACTTCGTCAGGAAATGGTCATAGTCTGCATCGATCATAATTTTATACCTTTCCAATTTTTCAGTGTTAATAGCTTGTTTAAATAGATCGTATTGCCGTTATCTGAATTAAATGCTTTTATTTTCATAGTCTTTGTTACCTTCCCCTATGTCTACTTTTGCAATGAAGTCACCAATGTAATCGATGCTGATTTCTGTGAAAGTTGTCATTATATAGAACCATTATGTGTGTGTGTACGTGTGTGTGCATGTGTGTGCACGTGCATGTGTGTACGTGTGCACGCGTGTTTTACGTGTGCATCTGTGCGCGCACGCGTATGTGTAGGCAGCAGACAGTATAAACAACAGGAGTTACGAGGAGAGACTGTTGCTGGCTAGTTGTTTCAGTCCTGTCTGACCCCACTCTTCTGACCCCATTTGAGGTTTCCTTGGCAAAGATAGTGGAGTGGTTTGCCACTTCCTTCTTCAGGTCATTTTATAGATGAGGAAACTGAGGCAAAGAGAGTTAAAGTGACAGACATTTGTCTTAGGCCTAATGATACTCCACATACCATGCCACCTATCTGCCCTTACAAGGAGAGATTACTCGCATGTAATGTAAGATCCTGTGATTAGAGTTGGAAGGAAACTTTGAGGTCATTTTCCAGAAGAAGAAACTGATACCCAGAGGGGACCTAAGTTGGGGTTCCAAATTTAATGGTCTTTCATGTGCCACCAGGGTGACTCCAGGACCAGGGAAGGCTAACTGGAGGAGATTTGAATTAGCCCTGGAAACACTGTGCATGTGAGAACAGGCCTGTCTAGCTCAGCTAGTTTAATTTCTGGCTCCTTAAGTAAAAACATTTGATCTTGCTGTCTAGATAGATAGATAACAGGCATTTATGTGCCAAGTTAACAACAGCAGCTAGTAAGTGATTAGCTTACGTGATACGAGTTGCCCAATGTCACACAGCTAGTAAGTGCCTGAAGCTGGATTTGAAATCAGATCTTTCAGGCTACAGGCCCAGCACTCTATCCACTTTGTCACCTAACTGGTAAGTACTTTATAAATATTATTTCATTTGGTCTTCATAACAATCTTGGGAGGGTAGGATTACTGTCCCCTTTCCATGATCTGGTAAACTGAGGCAGGCAGAAATTAAGTGACTTGCTCAGGGTCACAGAGTGATTGGCTGTTGTCAGATTTGAATATGTCCAGGGCTCTATCTATTGTAACATCTACCTACCTCTATAGGTCTATAAAACTCTTGGTCATTGGTAAGGATGCTCACATTGGCAGTGTGTAAGTTGAAACCACCATTGAACTTGTTTATGTAATTTTGTAATTAATCTCTTCATCTTAACTGTACCTCATTTTTTTCATCCTTAAAGGAGGGGGTATTATGATAATTAAGCTTCTATGAGGATCCTATAAGATAATATATAAAACTTTGTCATTACATCTGCAAAATGCTGTATGAATGACTCAGTATAACAAAAGGTAGCTGATAAAGTGGAAGGAAATATTGGAATAGAAGTCAGAAGAGTTTTTGGTCCTTATTTTCCTGCTCACTTGCTGAGTGACCTCAAGTAATATGTCCTGTTCTTGGCCTTGTTTCCTCAGGAGCAGGCCAGATATGTAGGACCAGATGATCTCTAAGGCCCCTTTCAATGCTGACAATACAGTGAAACAGACTCTCCCACTGTGGTGTGCAGATAGCACCATGCCAGGTACTAGGGGAGATAGAAATTTGGGCATTTGTAGTCTTAATAGTGTGGCAGGGAGCCATTTTAATTTTTGTTAGGATGAGGATAGGGGCAAAATGGAGTCCTCTTCAGGAGGTGATGAAATGGGGTAACTAGAAGGTTGTGTTAGGAGTGTGGAAAGGGGATAGCCCATTGAGAATACAAGTGTTTGTGGCGCATTGAAGTAACGTTTGTATTGAGAGACAGTAGCTTTTCCTTTGGCTGACTAATGGGATCCTACCCCAAACCAATTTGGCTGGTACTTTAGCTTTTCTGAAACTAATTTTTTATGATTTTAAAGGGCATTGCATGAGGAGGAGGGGAAAGACTTAAATCAGGGTAGAAGAAAGAATCTAGGAGAAAAAACAACAGTTATTTAAACCTCCTTGATCCACAATTTCCTCAGCTTTATCATTGATGGGGATTAGATTCTAAGGTAATTTTTAGCTCTAAAATCCTATGACAGCCTTGGAAGGATGAATTTTAAAAAGCATAAAGCTCTCAGTGTGATCCTTGGCAAGTTCCCCTCTCTTGTCTCAGTTTCCCCACATACAAAAAGAGGGACTCGTCCCTTCTGTCTCTGAGTTCCTGTGAAATTCATGTATTTGAATTGTTAGCAAGAACAAAACCCCACGAGTGAAAATAGTATCTGCCAGAAAAGTTGGATAGCTTTGAGCTAGGAAGATTCAGCATTTCATATTGATAAAGGGAGAAGGACAGGCCTGGAGGTCTGGTCTGGGACTGAGGAAAAGAAGAGAGGTAAGCAGACCCATTCCCCAAGGATGCTGTGGTTTGCAGAGTAAATAAGGAGGGAGCACAGCCACCTGGAGCCTCCCCCTGCATGCTGAAACCTTTCTGACCAGCTGTTTGCTTTGTCTGGGCTCCCAATTTCCAGCAACCACTATTCCCTCTCAACTGAAGACTCACATAATTGAGAGGTAGGTGGCCTGTGGCTTAGTGACCTGGTGTCTGCTTCGTCGTGACTGGCATTATCAAGAACACTGTCTTGGCTTTCCCCTTCTACTTCAGTTCCTCCTTACTTTCCTCAGAGCAGTGTCTGTATGACTAGCTGGCTGAGTCATAGAGTCCCTGCCTCTGTTCTGTGGCAAGGAATTTTAGACTGGTAAAAAGTCAGAGGGAGAAGGAACCTCTAGTATGTAGAATATATATTAAAGTTGAAAGGGACCATAGAAATAGAGATATATGAAAGGCCCCGTTCCTCCCCACTTAAGTTTTTCCTAACTTTTCAGTCTCAGAAGTACCTAAGGCTTGCTTTCGGATAGGAGGAAAATGGAAATTCCCTCTGGGGATTGCATTGACCAGTGAGTTCTCCTTGAACTTGGGTGAATAATTTATAACATCCTGCAACATCCCCCTTAGATTTCTTGTTCTATAAATATTACGTGTGTGTGTGTGTGTGTGTGTGTGTGTGTGTGTGTGTGTGTGTACATGTGAGTCTCTGTGGGTAAGCGCACATCAAGGGCCTATGGTCTCTTAGTGAACTATCCACCTATTACTATCATTTGAATTTCTCAGTTGTTTCTCTTGGCATCGCTCTCTTGGTTTGAGGAACCAAGCAGGAGTGAGTACCTTGGATCCCCAGAGCCCATGTGGCCTTCAACAGAAGGGGAAGTGGAGGAGGGGAATCTCTGATTCACCTGTGGACAGCATTTATGATGTCGCTTGACAAAGATAGATCAGACTGTTCTCTTGGCCTCTTCTTGGGGAAGGCCCCCAATCTCCCACACTGTCTGTAAAACAACACTAGCTCTCTCTCAACTTCCCTCTCTCTCTTCTCAAGTCACTTTTCTCCCCTCAAATTTGGCTTCAAGAAAGCTTGCTTAGCCTCATACAGTTAAGGAACGTGGGGGTCTTGATCACTTGCAGGGACAGAAGGTTTCAGAAATAGGAGACCCACACCCTCTCTGTGCAGGATTGGCTTTTAAAGGTCAGTTGGTAATCAGTTCACTGGTGGGTGAGCTGGCCAGACAGCCTTGCTTTTGTTCTTGCTTGGAGAAGGGTTTTCAGATGTTGAACTGGCTTCAGTGAAAACAGTGCAGACCTAGACGCTCAAATTGTCTGAACTGGAAGAAATCTTAGAACACAGAAGGTTGGCTGGAAGAACCTTAGAACACAGAAAGTCAGAGCTGAAAGTTACCTTAGCACTTAAAATGCTGGAGTTGGTAAAAGGGACCTTAAGGCTGGGTCTGTTCTAAGCACTGCCACTGTGGTCTTTATGTTTTACCTGGCAGAATTCCATGATCCTTGGCTGGTCACTTGTCTTCACTTTGACTTGCAGCCTGGGAAATCCCCATGCTCTGCCTTATTGGGGTGGCTTGAACTAGGGAAGGTAGTAGGACATTGGTGCAGAGGCATGGCATAGCCCCAGTGCCCCCTCAAGGGAGATGCTGGTATTTTTGATGACTCATGAGATCATAGCTCTAGAATTAGAGGAACTTTTGTGACCATTGTATATTCATCTCTCTTCTTTTGTAAGGGATTAGACCAGGGTCCCACAGATAGAATGTGACACAGCTACTATTCAAACCTAGCTCCTCTGAATTCAGATCTGATTCTCTTCCTATTGTATCATGTTGCCTCTCAGTAACTGAGTAATAAATGGTGAACTGTATGGTACATTTTTAGTTTCCAAAGTATTTCAATAATCATTATCTATTTGAATTCTCTCTCAGAGACCTTGAGAGGTGAACAGAGGGGAAAGAAACAAGCATTTATTAAGTGCCTACTGTGTTCCAGGCTAAGTAAAATGCCAATCATTTTACTCATTTTATCCCCACACCAATTCTGGGAGGTAGTATTATTATTCTGGTTGAAGGAATTGAGGCACGTAGAGGTTAAATGATTTGCCAAGGATCAGATAGCTAATAGCATCTCTCTAAGATTAGATCTGAACTCAAATCTTTTGAGTCTCAGTAGAGAGAAATTGTTGATTTATCATCTCCGTTTGAGAGATGAGAAAACTGATCTTAAGATGCCAAAGGTCATGCGGTAAGTTGGGGGCAAAACTGTGACTAAAGCTCAGGGGGTTTTTTCTACTGTATCACACTGAAACATAAGTATGCAAGTAAATTATCATGCACAGTGAAAAGTCCACTGGGACAAGTCATAGGAAACCAGAGTCTAGTTCTCAATCTAACTGTGAGTGAGACTCAGTTTCTTGATCTGTAAATAGGCATTCAGTGCTCAATCTTTTGTTGTTTTCTGGATTCCTTCCAGCCCTGGAATTCCATTTCCAGGTGGGTAGGTGGGTAGAGTGTTGAATCTAGAGTCAGGAAGACTTAAGTTCAAATCTAATGTCATATACTTACCAACTGCATGACTCTGAGGAAGTCACCTCTGTCTGCCTCAGTTTCTTCTGCTATAAAAGGGGGCTAACAAAAACACCTTCCAGAGGTGGATCAAATGGGACAATATTTGTAAAGTGCTTAGAACCGTGGCTGGCACTGTTTTCTGTCCTTCTTCTAACATTGTATACTCTGAGGACCCTTGTAGCTCAAACATCCCATAGTAAGCTATTTGTTCTGCTCTAGAATCCCCTCCCCCCCCATTTTGGAGTATCTCTTCTCTCTTGACTTTGGATTTTAATGACTAAACCCATCACTTATCATATATTATTTAACAACCAGACAGTATCTCCTATTGCAGTAGCGTGCTAGTGGATCTACCTGTCTTAAGTCTCTCCCAACTCCAGCCCATCCTGGAGTCCAGCCACCAAAGTAATTTTCCTAAAGCTGATCATGTCACACGTCTACTTTGTAAACTATCACCCCCAGGATCAAATGCAGAAAACCTCCGGTTCAAAGCCCTTCATGACCTCTTCTCTCCCTCCTCCCACCCTCAGGCTTTTATGCAGTCTGGGACCCTACAATCCTGGGACACCTGCCTCTTTACTGTTACTGCTTCTTTTGGCTTCCTTCAAGACTGAGCTCAATCCCTGCCTTCTCTTAAAGACTTTTTATGATCTATCTGCTAGCGCAGGCCTGTGCAACATAGGATTTCAGGAGACTGTCCCATGACTCCTGGCTGCCCCACATGCCATATGTTGTGCAGCCTTACCCCTGAGAGATGTGCTGGAGGTAATTGTTTGGACATGGTTGGGTAAGGAGAGTGAGGAGTTGGTGGTCCCCCTCGACAGAAATAGTCTAATGCTGCCTCTCTGGAACTTAACACACATTGCTTGTAATTCTGCCCGCAGAGGCTAGGGAGAATTGAACTGTCAACATGATGCCCTTCAAATGCTTGATGAGGGCTAGGCTTCTGTAGGTTTAACATCTCTCTTTTTTTCAGCTGACTGTCATAGTATTCAGGCTTCTCAAGATGCTAGTCGCCTTTCACCTTTTCTATCTTTACAATGCTTTTCCTAAAACGTGCGGTCTAGAAGTGAACATAATATAATATAATAAATATATTTAGTGATCATCACCTTCCATGCTCTGGTCACTGTGCCTCTCTTATAAAAGGTCACAGAGAAGATCAGTACTGAGACTGCATTAGCTTTTTTTGTCTGCCATACCAAACTTTCAGTCCACTAACATCCATAAATCCTTTCTAGAAAAAAACTGCTTTCTAGCCATCCCTCTTCTCCCTGTACTTGCACAGCTGATTTTTTTTCAGTTCAGGTATAGGACTTTATTAGCTTCAGCCCTCATCCTGGTCTTGTTGCTCAGTCACACACAACGTGTTTTCGTCTAGTAAAGTATCTG
The DNA here is from genome assembly GCA_023548195.1 of Bettongia penicillata ogilbyi. Lineage (NCBI taxonomy): Eukaryota > Metazoa > Chordata > Mammalia > Diprotodontia > Potoroidae > Bettongia > Bettongia penicillata. Next base: position 20,032,501 of record JAJHZJ010000292.1, on the reverse strand, counting down.
AGGATGAATTTAAACTCAGATCTTCCTGACTCCAGGCCTGGCAATGTCTATACCACACCACTGAGGTGTCTGCCTTAGTATATGCATGTATTTTTGCATTTTGACTGTCACCGTTAGGTAGGCCTTCCTTTCGGCTTTGTGTCTTCTGTAGATTTTATAAGCATGACTTTATAGAAGTCATTGGTGAAAATTCTAAACAGTCTAAAGGAGGCAGTTCATAGGAGCTGTTCACTAGATACTTCTTTCAAGGTTTATATTGATCCCCTAATGACTGCTCATTCAGTGAGCTTTCTAGCCTGTCAGTGACGATGGCATGAGAGATTTTGTCAGAATTTTAGCTGAAATCTAGGTACATTAGATCTACTGTGTCTGCAGCGTTCTCCTGTCAGAAAAGGAAATGAGGGTAGTTTGGTCTGACCTTTTCTTATCATCTCTACTTCCGTTTCTATACCTGTACCTTTAAAAATAAATTCTAGAATTTTTCCAGGAATTATAGTTAAGCTCACCAGCTTACAAGTTTCTCCCTCATGCCTAGGATGTACTCATTTCAACTTCGTCTGGTTTTGCTTTTGTCCCTTTCAGCTTACATACTATCTTCTCTGATTCTCCAGATGAAGGTGCTCTTTCTAATGTTGGCATGTAACATGTTGTGCTTTAACATTTGCAAAACGTGTCACAAATTATTTCATTTCATTCTCCTGCTAACTCTGAGGAGTAGGTACTTTTATAGTCTCAATTTTACAGAAGAGGCTGGATCTGAACTCAGCTTTCTTTTCCTGACATCAGGCCGGGAACTTTATCCAGTGTACACTACCTAACTTCTCTTTAACACTATCTGGGTTTCTCCCTTTTATTTTATCTTCTCCATTTTATTTTAACTTATATAGTACTTGTATTGGTACAAGTTGTGTTTCTTTAACAGGCTCTCTCATCCTTGGGGGCAAGAACTGGGTCCACTTCCATCTTTGTATTTCCTAGAACCTAGCACAGAATGGATATTTGGATAAATATTTAACGAATTGCATTGATCAAAAATACTTTGTATACTTTAATAAAGACTTTTAGTGTTTACAATTAGCTTCAATACCTGCAATGAGCACAATAACAGATGAGGTGTTACTGTGGCAACTTGATAGAGGGAGAAACTGAAGGCAAGTGAGGGGGTTTGCCCATCATGAAATGAACTTATAACTGGTAGAGCCTAGAATGGAAGGAAGGGAGGGTGTGTGTGTGTGTGTGTGTGTGTGTGTGTGTGTGTGTGTGTGTGTGTGTGTGTGTGTGTGTGTCTGTGTCTGTGTCTGTGTGTGTCTGTGTCTGTGTCTGTGTCTGTGTCTGTGTCGAGCAAGTAAGGTATCCTGTGTAGTGGCCCGATAGGGTGATATCATGGAAAGTAAGGCTACTTCCATTTACTTTTATGGAGTACTTATTTACATGCTCTCTACCCCATTACAGTATCAGCTTCTTCTGGGTAGGGGTTGTTTTTGTCTTTGTATTTTTAGCACTTGAAACATAGTAAGTACTGCTTATTGATATATATATATTTGTTTACTATATACCTTACATCTGTCAGCTCTCTCAACAGGCTGTAGGAGGCCTTGTTGATATGCTTGCACCAGTACAATGCTAAGGGATAATTATAAAGGTGGGTTAGCCTTACTGACTTCCTGTCAGCAGCTTACTGTTTAGTACATGGATAAATAGGTTGAAATTTACAAATTGACAGATTCTGTGAGGTCACATGAGGGAGAGATCCCCTTTCAGTAGGGGTAAGGGCAGAGAAGGCTTCATGGAGAAAGATGGCCTGTGAACAGAACCGTAAAGATGTGGAGACATTGAGCTGTCAGAGGGAAGGAAAATAGTTTTGTAACCTTGACAAAGTCTTTTCTTGCTTGTGGGCCTCACTGACTCCATCTGTGGAGTAAGGAGGTTTGGCAGAGGTGAGAGTATCTGTGGTGGTAGATAGGTCCCTGTCTTGCCTTGTTTAGGAGCACCAGCATGGCGTGTTGTTGGAGTAGGAGTGAGACTGAGCACTTTCCTATTAACTTACACTGCAGGGTGTGGGCCACAGCTGATAGACCTATAGAAAAAAAGCACTCTGGTGTTGGCTAACATAGAATGCTTGGAGGTGACTCTGGCTGCCTCTTCTTGCAGGGCCCACAGCTGGCAGCCTGGGCTACCCATTGTCTCCTCACAATTGCCTTGGAAGGGACATGCAAGAGCCCTGGGATGTGCAAAGCCCCACAACCAATTTCAGAAAATGGGGACAGGAAACCAGAATCTAGGACAGCAAGTGGGTTACACAATTTCCTGTCCCTTTATGCCCCTTAGCCAGCTTTGGTTTAGTGTTGACAAACAGTTTAAGCATGGCCAGTTTCCTTAATATTCTGGTGGCACCCCTTTCCCCCACCAAACTTTCACTCCCAAAGGTCCTCATCAGCATTGGTATCACTCACCCATAGGATTGTTTTGAAGTCTTAGAATTTTAAGCCAGCGATAGAGTGGATTGAATAATCCTTAGAATATAGAATAGTCAATTTAGAAGGTACCTTCTTAACACATAGAATTGCAGAGATGGAGGGGAATAGAACAGAATGTTGAAACTGGAAGTGCTCTTAGCATTAAAAAATGGCACCTGTGCAGGGGCCCTGCAGGGTGGTATCATTGGAAGTCCATTAAACTTTGATTCAGGGGACATTGTGAACCTTAGCTCTCTGCCCATTAACCATTAACCCCAGCAGATGAGTTTTTCCCACTTTTGTAAGGTTCAGATTCTTATTACTCATAGAAAGACTGTATAACAGAATGCAGCATTTGAGTGTTGAAAATGTCTCAGGTCATAGACTAAAAGAGACTGCAGAACATATAATACAGAGTTTGAGTAGTGGAAGATGTTCTTTAAAATGTAGAATGTTGGAGTTGGAAGGAATTCACATGGAATATTTGAACTGTGGAATCATAGGATTTGATATGAAAGGGACCTTGGAGATCATTTAGGTCAAACTTCCTTATTTTGCAGAGGCCCAGAGAGGTTAAGTTTCTTGCCCTGTTACACAGCAGATCTAGCACATTTAGTGCCCCCTACTTCCTGATTATGCTTCTTAGAACAGAGGACATAGAATTTTAGAGCTGTGAGGGACCTTAGAACATAGACCTCAGAATGTTAAAGTTTGAAAGGACTTTAGAATTCTTTGTCCAACTCCCACTTCCCATTGTAGTTAGCTTTCCAGTGAAAATTGAGGACCAGATCCCTCAGGGTCACAATAGCAAACTGTGAAAGAGATGAGAGCAGAGCTCAGATTCTTACCTTCCCCGAGGTCTGTGATTCTTTGATTAATCTTAACATTGGCCAGACTAGTGAATGTGGTCTTTAAGCTGGACAACAGAGCATTGGATGCCTTGTGCACGCACAGGGCCTGGCACATAATAGGTGCTTAATTGATAAATTGCTACATTTATCCAGCAAGGAACAGGGCCCTAAGAGTTGTTTCCTTTTTTCCTAACTTCAATTTTGTCTAGGGCTAGAGGGTGGAGAAAATCTAAAAGGAGCTGATGCCTTTACCATCTCTATTACCTGGGAAGGTTCCCAGCAATCTCATGGTTCTGAAAATCATTTGCCAGAAATTCAGGGCCCCCAAACCATCTCTTAATGAGCGTGACAATGAGCAGTGACAGCTGAGGGGCTCTCCTTGATAGCCATAGAAAAACCTGCAGACATTGGAACAGATTTGACAACTTGTCTGGGAAACTGTCTCACTTTCTCTCTCTCTCTCTCTCTCTCTCTCTCTCTCTCTCTCTCTCTCTCTCTCTCTCTCTCTCCCTCTCCCTCTCCCTCTCCCTCTCCCTCTCCCTCTCCCTCTCCCTCTCCCTCTCCCTCTCCCTCTCTCCCTCTCTCCCTCTCTCCCTCTCTCCCTCCCTCCCCCCACTCCCTCCTCGTTCCTTCTCCCTGCTGTTCTCTTTCAGTGAGAGTCCCTCTTTGTCTCCCTCCCTCCCTCCCTCTGACACGCAGTGATCTCCCCAGACAGGCGTCAGGAGAGAAGCTGGTTTTTAAATTAACACATGGGCTCAGCTCTCTGATGGAATTGACTGTGCCAGCTAATGCGATCTGCACATCTCGCTATGGGCTTGTTGCTATTATTAGATATGACACGCATGGTGACTAAAATGCCGGTAAATTTTAGTCAGCAGCCTTCAAGCTGCTGATTGTGCCCATCAATTAAAATAATATTAATAATGATAGCTGACATTTATACAGTGCTTTTTGGCTTACGAAGGGCTTTGCATACATTATTTCATTTGCTGTTGCAATAACTCTGCTAGGTGCACTGTCCTTTTACAGTGGAAGAAGCAAGCACAGATAAGACACCAGCTCTTAGCTTTGGAGCTTGAAAGGACCGTAGAGACCATCTAATCCAATCCTTTCATTTTATGAAGTGACTTTCCTAAGTTCACATAGTTGGTAGCAGAACTGAGATTCAAACCTGGATAGGTGGTTTGGCCTTGGTCAGAAAGCTAGGAAGTGGGTGAACCTTGATTTCAACTCAGACCATCTGATTCCAAATTCAGTGCTCTCTGCACATCTGTCTCTTTCCCCCTTCTTCCCTCTCTCTTTCCTTCCCCTCTTTCTTCCTCTCCACCCCACACATGACAGTTATATAACACAATTATTCCAGTTAGCCCACAACTAAGATTATAAGGCTTTTTCAGCTGGAAGGACAATTTACTAAAAAGCTGGAGCCTAAAAAGGGTTAATGACTTTCCCAAGGTTAATCAGCTGATTAGTGGCAAGGGAGCATCCAGGTTTCCCTCTCGCAGTTAACTGATATTTCCGTTATACCGTGCTTCTTTTGTAGTCTTCCCTCATTTTCCATCCTAAGGCAAACTCCTCCTTGTTGCTTTTTCTTTCTCCCTTTTTCCAGAGTTCCTCCTTTGAGGCGATGACTAGGACTCTGGACCTGGAGTCAGTAAGACTGTGTGATCCCTGGCAGATCACTTAACCCCTGCCTGCCTTGGTTTTAACGGTAAAATGGAGATAGCACTAGCACACTTACCTCCCAGGGTTATTGTGAGGATCAAATGAGATATTTGTAAGACATTTAGCATAGTATCAGCCATGTAGTTGGTACTTAATAAATACTTGTCCTCTTCCTTCTTCCTCGCCCTGCAGGAGCTCATCCCTCTTGACCTTCCCGATACTAAAGGATCCAGAATCCCTGGGTGCCTTAGGTGGACTTGGGAGTAGGAATTCTCTGTTGTGGACCCATTCATCAAGTTATCTTTCTCTCTACCTCAGCCTTCCCTGGCTCCCTTGGGGTAGGATTAGGAACAGCTGGCTCTCTCCCAGGGAGAGAAGGGAGGGGCCTGGAGGTGTCCCAGAGGAAAAATAAATTACCTCCCTATGATCTAGTTGAAAGATTCACTAGGGCTCCAAAGAGTAAGCTTCCTTAGGCCCTATCCTTTTGTAATGACTTAAGCAGTGAGCTTAAGTACACCTCAGTGCATACATTTGGGGGTGACTTGGTTACTTTCTGACTTGAGTTCTGTTAAGGAAGCTAAGGGAAGATTGGGACATTCTGCCATATTAGACAGATCGTCAGGAATGGGAAAGAAGTTTGAATTAATACACACTGGTGAAAATCAGACCTATGGCCCAGTTCTTTCAGGGCCTTGTTGGTCCATGCCCAGTTACTCTTGCCTAGAAAGAGCAACCAAGTTAGGCAGGTGTGAACATTTGAGCTCTAACTGTCTTTTTGTTTCTTTTCCTTTACCCCCCTAGGCTTTTTTGCATCGCATCCGGCAGAATGTGGCTGACTCAGCAGACAAGTGCATTACTGAGGAGAATGTCAAGGTTTGTATGTCTGGGAGCTGGACAGGGAGAATAGTGGGTGCTGAGACAGGAGAGGGAGGCAGGAATGTTTTTTTGCCTGCTTCCTCATGTGGAGTGGAAGATGGGGCCCCCTTCCCACCTGAAGGAGTCTTAGCATCCTGCCTTATGGACATCCATGTCTGTCCATCAGCACCCTTTGGAGCATCCCTCCTTCCTTCCCTTCCACATTTACTTTGTGGTGCTCATTGGTCTGGGCCTGAACCATCCGTGGCACCTCAAATAAACAAAGGGAGGACACAGTTTGTAGTTGTAAAACCTGGTTTAAAATCCTAAATTTGCTGTTTTGCCAGTTGGAGTGACACTGGGCCAGTCACTTCTCTGTGTGTTGGTTTCCTTGTCTGTAAAATGAGGTTAGCCTAGATCCAAGGTGTCAGTAGAACAGGGAGCCACTACCTTTATAGGTTCACACTGATTTAGATTGTTAAATATTATTGTTAAATATTGTCCAGTTATATTTTAATGTGTTTGGGCCGCAGTTTGGTGCCCTCATGCAGCCTGAGGGCTGCGTGGTTGACACATCCTATCTCCTCAGCTCGAAGTCTGTTATCCTAGGAATTAAGAGCTAGTCATTACAACCCAGGTCCCCTAAATATCTCTCCTAAGATGCTGCTTCTTTTATGCCAAGATTCCTTCCTTAGCTCCCCCCCCCCCAAAAAAAAAGACCCTGGAAGATACAGCCTCCACCGCCATCCTTACTTCATGTAGGGTCAGATTCTGTGTCTGGCTTATCTCTCTAACCTCCTTCTGAGTGTGTGCTTGCGTGCACATGAGTGAAGGGACAGATGAATATCCAGGCCTCCGTTGGTCCTCAGGGGCTTTGGCCTGTGGGGTTTCTGGAAGGAATCAATAATCCCTCCATGTGGACAGAAGGCAGCTTGGATTTTGCCCCACCTCCTTGGGGAATGGAGTAGTATCCAGCTCGGGGCCAGATGAGGGGAGCCAAAAGGTTTTTTTCCAGCTCCTGCCTGACTCCTGGCTTACATTAATTCTGAGCTCTAGCTGTGAGTTCCTTTTTCAGGATATGTAGAGTGGATGATTCCACTTTCATTTAAAGTTATCAGCATTTAAATAATGTTTTAATTAAGAATTTTTTGATGCTATCTTTTGTTGTTTTATCACTGATGTGTCCAAATAAATGCCTCTTCTCTCCAGAGAGCTGTCTTTTGTTACAAAGAAAGGTGGGAAATGAGTTATTCAGTCTACTAACTTTTGACAGTGTACTCCGTGTTCCATATCCATATTTTCCCATTTCTGCCAAGAAGGCAGGGAGGTACATTTTCTTTCTTCCTTGAGGCCAAAGCTTGGTTCTTGTAGTTACACAGCATCGAGTTCCTTCCTTTTTCCTTCTTCTCCCCCCTCCTTTCTCCTTTCCCAAAGTTATAGGCACTTATATGTTATTCTCTGGGTTCTGCTTACTTCTTTTGCATCGCTTCATGTAATTCTTTCTGACAATGAATGTTTATTCAGTATCTCATGAGTACTCTACTAAGTGCTTGGGGAGATATAAAGTTTAGCAAGATTCAGTCTTTGCCTTCATGGAGCTCATGGTACAGTAGGGAACTATGACAGATACGCACATTAATAAAATACAAAACAACAATATCCATTAAAGTTCTTTTTTGGTAACGCTTTCATGTTTATAATGTTTTTTCCTTAAAAATTTTATTGTGAGATAGTACAAATGTTATTTTCATTTTCCACATGAGGAAACTGAAGGCCATTTTTAAAAGAATAATATTTTATTTTCTCAATTACATGTGAAGATGATTTTTAACATTCTTTTTTTAAAAAAAAAATTCCAAATTTCAATTTGGAAACTGAGGTTTCTAAAGGCTAATTAGTGGACAGTAGGTCTTCGATATGGTATTCTCTACTATATTACTCTGGCTTGCTCCAAAGAGCTAGGTGAGATTTCAGGGAGGAATGGTTATTGATAATTTGGGGGCAAGATAGCTTCAGGGGAGAAGTAGCACTTGAATTAAAATGTTATATAACATGCTGTAAAAGCATATTATGCTATGAAAGGTGGACATTCAAGGCCTAGAGAATAAAGTGAACTAGGCTCTGTGGATAGCAAAGCATAGACAATGTGTGGGAATGGCAGGCTGTTCATTGTATGGGCACAGAGCAAGCAGACAGGGAGATGGACTTGGGGGGCTAGATTGTGCTGGGACATGGAATGCCTTGCTGGGGTGTTTGAACTTTCTTTGTAAAGTAGTAAGAAACTTTAAGGGTTCTAAGCAGCTAGGATTGACATGACCAGATAGGTGGATAAGGAAAATTCATCTGGCATAGATGAAGGAGAATTTGTTCTGGGGTGAGGATAGAAGAAAGGAGAAAGGGTCAGGAGGTTGTTGGAGGGAGCAGACTAGGAGGATGGCAGTGAAGGTCTGTCTTAGGCTGGTGGCTGTGGGGATAGAGAGGAAGGGGGTTGCCAGCCCATCCCTCCTACCAGTTACTGTGCCTTTCAGATTCAGCTATCCTGATGTCTTTCTTTTTCTTTGCCTCATTAAAGGGGCCACTCCTGGCTACTTCCTAAAGAAGTATTCACTGAATTGGGCCTTACTTCACTTTAAGTGAGTACCTGAATAGACCTTGGTCTAAAGGGCCCAAGGTCTCCCAGTGAATCCTGGGTCATCTCCAGTCATCCTGATAAATATCCGGTCACTGGATTCAGATGGCTCTGGAGGAGAACTGAGGTTGGTGTCCTACACAGCGCTCCCTCACTCAAAACAAAGTCAAATGCAAGTCATGTCATCATTTCTCTGATGGCGTGGTCTTCTTTGGCAACGAAAGACAAAAACAGAATCTCCTGTGTGCTTGCCTCCGCTTATAATTGTTTCTCTGTTTCCTTTCCTGGTTCTTCCTCTTCCTAGCCTTTAATATCTGTGTTGCCCAGGGCTCTGTCCTTGGTCTTTTCTTTCTCTCTCTGCCTCTTTATCTTTCTTTTGCTCTTTTTCTATGCCTCTGACTTTGTTTTTCTCTGTCTCTCTTTTCTCTTTCTCTCTGCTGCTGTCTCTCTCTCCCCATCCCCCTTCTTCCTTTTCCTGACCATGTCAGTGACCCCTTCTTTGCTACACTTCTAAGCCCTGGCCTCTCTTCTGAATACTATTTAAATACGAACAAATAAATAAACAAAAAAAGCATTTGCTAAGTGCTTAATATGTGCTAAGCACTATGTTCAGCGGAAAGAGTCCCTGTCATTGAGCAGCTTAGGTTCCCAAAGTGGGAAATCACATACCTAGGCTGAGTGTTGGCCAGGCCAGGGAGAGGTCATGAAGTTTATTTTGCTGGCGAAAGGGTCTATTAGGAGGTGTTTTGTGTTTCCCTTCCAGAAACAGGTAGCAGGGCTGCCCTGATTAAAATTCTAGACCTGGAAGGGGGAGCACAAAGGGGATGGTGAAGTCACTAAGATGACCAGAAAATAAGGGGCAAAGGGAAGCATGGCTAGGACCTGCCTGGTAAAGGGATTGGGAATCTAGGGGTTGGAAGTTCTGGAGATAGTAGATCAAGTTCATCATGTTCCAAACTAAGTTTATTACCATTCCCTCTAAACGCCTTCCTTTGTCTTTGGCACCATTGCCCTCTCTGTCTCCCATGTTTGTAACCTTGGTGCCATTATTAACACTTTCTTCTTCCTCACCTCTCATATATTCAGTTAGTTACCAAGTTCTGTAACTTCCACCAGCCATCATCTCTTTCTTCTCTCATCTTGTCTCTGTTCCTACTCTCATCACCATAGAACCGGTCCTCATTATTTCTCCCCATATTGTCATAACAGCCTTTTATCGGCCTCCCTGCTTCTTCTCTCCCTTCTAATTCATGTTTTCTCCTGCTGCTGGAATAACGTTTCTTATGCATGATCATGTACTTCTCTAATAAAAACCAGTTTTGCTCCTCTTTGCTTACTGAGTAAAACCTCTTCAGTCTAGAATTCAGACACTTCCCAAGGTCTGACCACCCTGGTGTCAAGTGAGACTCTTATTTCTCCAGAGTAGCCACATATTATTGCCCTGCATGGATCTTTACACTTTAGTGCACCATGCTGCCCCCCACCCAATACGTTGTGCTCACATTGTTACCTGTGCTTCAGGTGTCCTTTCTTCCTTATCCCTTTTTAATGTTGTCCCTGTCTATCATTTGAAGTCCAACTCGGATGACTCTTTACCTTTCCTGCCTCATTGTTTTATTTTGCACTTTACTCTTTGTTATACCGCATCTTTTAGGTATCTAGGTTTATGCTTTTTTTCCTTACCCAGACAGTATGGTTCATGAGGGCTAGAACCACGATTTTTATTTAAACTTTTAAACTTTTTTTTAAACTTTTTATTTAGTTCAGTCTCTTTACTTTAAAAAAATAAAATGGAGGAAATGATTGCTCCGTAGATGTTATATAGTTTATTCAAATTCCCACTGATTCAGCTTCTCTTGATTTGCATTTGGAAACATGTGGATTTGGAGTCTCGGTTCTGGAATTAGAAATGACTCTATTGCTTAGTACCTGTGATCTTGGGCAGGAGGCTCAGGAAATACTTGGGAATTTATTTGGATTTGGACCTCTGCTGTTTTTGACCCCTACTAATGTGAGCTTTCTGTTTTCCGCAGATTCTCTTTTCCAACATTGAAGATATCCTAGAGGTTCATAAGGAATTCCTGAATGCCTTGGAGTTTTGTTTACAACCTGAGCCTCAGTCTCAGCATGAACTTGGAAATGTGTTCTTAAAATTTGTGAGTAAAGTTCAACGGCTGGGTGGCTTATAGCTTCCTTCCTGCACCCCGCCCCCACTTCAGCTGCCCTTTTCTTCTTCCCCAAGGGCAGGCAAGCAGGTCTTTTCTTATATTAGGGATTGGAAAGGTCTGAAAAGGGGGGAGCAGAGTGGGAGATCCATTCCCAGGCCATAGACTCTGGAACAATAGATGGGGCCTCAAGTCCACCTCAGCAAGGATGTATTTTTAGAAAGTCTACCCTTTTCCCTTGTATGCAGAGAACCTGCTCTCTTTCTCCAAAGGTAGTTTGCTGAGTGCCAGCTTCCTGGATTGACTCAGAAAAGAGTGGGATCAGATTATCAAACAAAGACTATCTCTAGGGAACATGGCTATCTTTAGGCTCCAGGGGAAAGTCCAGATGTGGCCACTTCCCTCAGGGAGCTGGAGAAGTCAAATAGAACTCTTGCTCCTTAGGTCATTTGCTGAGACTGGCCAACCTCACCTCCACAAAAACTCTGCTCCTTTCTCTCTTCATGTAGCCACCACCCCAAAAGCTTATCACCTCTCTCCTTGTTTCCACTCAGCTGCCAGAGTGATACTCTGATATCACAGATATCAGATAGCACAGGTCTGATCTTATTATACATTATACATTAATTCTCATCAAGAATTTTACAGTCTAGCTAAACTGATCCTCTAAATTTTCCTTAAGTTCATTCTTTTCCACAGATTGCCCCTTGTACAAAAGTATACTCCCACTTCATCTCCATTTCTTAGAATCCCTAATTTCAAAGTATCCTGTGTTTAAAGAACTCAAATTCAGTGGACAAGAGGACATATGAAGAAATAGGTGTTTATGAGATATATAAGGATAGATGGAAGGTATTCTGAGAGGGGACGGCACCAGCAGATAAGGGGACTAAGAAAAGCCTGCACAAAGTAGGATTTGAGTGGAGTCTGGAAGGAAGCTAAGAGGTCGAGTTGAAGAAGGAGGGCATTCCAGACATGGAAGGCTCAGAGATGGAGATGGAGTTTCATGTCTGAGGAACAAGAAATAGGCCAGTGCTGTTTGAACAGCAGAGTGGAAAGTTAGGTTATACAAAACTTTAAATGCCTAACTGAGGATTCTGTAGTTGATTCCAGAGGTCACAGGGGGCCATTGAGTGTCTGGAAAGGTGACCTGGTTAGACTACACTTGTGAAAAATCACTTTGGCAGCCAAGTGCAGAATGGAGACAAGTTGTGTTAATCCCAGCTGATGAAAGACTCTGATCAGGGTGGTATCTGTTCTAGTCCAGAGGAGAGGAAGGAAAGAGAGGAGAGAAGAGAGGTATATGAAGATAGACAAGACTTGGCAGCAGCTTCTATTTTTGGGGTAAATGAGGGTAGGGAGTTGAGGCTTGGGTGCACTTGGGAAGGTGATAGTGCCCTTACTAGTAATAAGTTAGTTTGCAAGGGGGAAATGTTTTTGGGCAAGATGATGATTTTATTTTTTGGATATAGAAGAGTTATGTCCTGTAGGAGATACTTACAGGAATATTTTGTTTGAGATTGCCTAAGGAGGTAGGGGGACTCAGGAGAGTGTTTGGGATTGGATATATAGTATTTATTTCATGTGTGCTTCTGTGTGTACAAGTTGCCTACTCTTATAGAACATAAGCTGTTAGAGGGCAGGGACAGTTTTGTCTCTTTATCCTCAGTGTATAGTGGAATGCCTGGTGCATAGCAGGCCCTTTAAATATTTGTGGTTAATTGATTGAGCAGAGTTAGGATCATTGATTGATTTAAAATTGTAAGGGATCTTAGAGGTCATCTAACCCAGTGGTGTCAAACTCATATATAAAGTCACATACTGACTTAGAAAATCACAAATTAACATTATCTATATTGTGTTGTTGTGTGTATCTATCTATCTATCTATCTATCTATCGATACACATATTTTAAATTCCCAATTAGATTGGGTGCTCTTGGGGAGCTTTCTGGTGAGTTCAACCCTTATGATAATGAAATTGAGGCTCAGAGAAGTTATTTTATTTGCCCAAGGCTAGGTAATACATCAGAGCTGCAATTTCAAAGCTCTTCCACATCTACTGCTTTATCTGTGGAATCTTCCTGGCCCTCCTGACTTTGACATTCTATCTTCTTCCAGTTTTGACATTCCTTATTTGAAGGTCTTTTCCAGTTTTGAAAATTCTATGTTCAAAAGTCCCTTCCAATTTGATCCTTTCAGCTCAGATGATTCCTGTTGGCTTGCTGAATTACCTTTTGCTGGAGCCTGGAAGCATTAAGCATGATAATGGCCCTTGGGCCTTTTCTTAGTGCCCTGAGTCCTTTCCTGAATCCCTTCATAGGCGACTTGTCAAGTCAGATCAGTGCATTAGCTAGAGAAAAGGCATTTGCTTCATTCAGCTCTTTGATGCCTTGACCACTGTGTCAAGTGGTCTTCCTAAGACCTCATTTGCTCAACAGACGTCTCTGTTCTGCTCCGTGTGTCTCCTGATGCATCCCATAATCTTCCCCCAGCCTGGCAGGAACATCATCCTGGGGCATCCATAGGGAGAAAGGAGAGTACAGTCAAAGCTTCATGGTTTATTCTTAGGTTTCTCCACTTCTTCTTTCTCAGAGAAACCATTTCAGGGCTTAATAGCATCTTAGACACCAGCTAATTTCACTTTATGGGTGTCTCATTTTATAGATCTTGAAGCAGATCCAGAGAGGAGGACTTGTTTGCTCAAAGTCATAGTTGTCATTATTTTCCCTGCTTTGAATACTGCATCTATTTTGCTGGGTTAGCTTGGGCATTGATGGAAGATATTGAGAGGAGTGGTGGGCAGGAGAGGCACTGGGGCAATGTGGGGGAGAAGAGCCATTGACATGGGGATGGGGTGGAGATCCAAAGGTAGGAGAGACAAAATACATCCACATGGACCCTCCAAGGAAGGAGTCCGTGACTGTTTAGTTATGCTTGCATGAGCAACATCCAGAGACTGGCCCATATTCTGTGAGGGTGGTCTAGGGGGTAGAGAAAGAGGAGGGAGTGGATAAAAGGGGACCTCTATTCCTCTAGATTCTGTGTGCCTGTGCTATGGCAGCTGCTTCTGAATATATCTGTACCAGGCCCTTCATGTCCTGAGCAAGACCAGGCCTCCCTCTTCCCCACAGCTGTCCCTCATCAGCAGCTGCAGTCTCTTTTGCTCATCTCCCTTATTTTTTATTTTTATTTTTTTTAGGCCCAGCCTCCTTTCCCAACCCCCATGACCAACATCTGTCATTATGTAACTGCTAGTTTCCTCATGAGGGAAAAAAGAGAAAACAACAGACCCATGCAGGGTTCCAGGGAGGAAATTAAACACTTGAGACACTCAGCCATCAAGAGCGTAGTTTTTATATTTGTGGGGGTCTTGTGCATGAAAAACAGTTGGAGAATGCTCAGTAAAAGGGCAGCAGAATGTACATAATTATTGTGTTAGCTTGGGTTTAGCAGAGGGTATGTTGTCAGGTGATAAATATAACTTTTTTGAGTCTCAGAAACATTGACTTCTAGTGGCCCAAGTCCTGAGGTGGGGGGAATACTATATCATAGGATGTCACAGCTAGAAGGAACATTGGAACTTGGGATATTAGAGCTGAAAGTGACCTGAAAACTTGGAATGTCAGAGCTGGAAGGAACCTGAAAGCCTGGATTATCAGAGCTTGTTCTAGTACCTTTGGACGAATAGGAATGTTAGAAGTGAAAGGGACCATAGAACAAAGAATGGCCAAGCTCAGAGGTTCTTTATTAGCAGTGTCATAATAGAATGTGAGAGATGCAAGGTGACCATCAGAAACACTGCTTATTTTATAGATAAGAAAACTAGAGGGGGAAAAGACTAGCATCTCGCATTTAGATGGAGGGCATTTCACTGTGTTTGTTTTCTTTTTTCTTTGGGGGGGCAGTTGGGGTTAAGTGACTTGCTCGAGGTCATAGCCAGTAAGTGTCTGAGGCTGGACTTGAACTCAGGTCCTCCTGACTCCAGGGCCAGGGTTCTATCCCCTGAACCACTTAAATGCTCAACCATGTCCCCCAGCCTTCTGTGGAGTTCCTTCCTCTCCTCTTGGATGAGTGTGTGTGTATGTGTATATGTGTGTGTGGTTTATCGTACCTCTTTGGGGGCTCAGCGCCTTCCCGAAGAGCCAGTGCACAGAAGGAGAGGTGGCAGGTGGTGGGTGTGGGGAAGGGGCAGAGGGCAAGGTATGTGTCTTCTGATTTCAGGGACTCTTAAGAAGCTGCTGCTTATGAGTTATCAGCCTAGTCTGTGCCTTTGGGGCAGTGGGCATCAGAGGAGGAAGTCCTGCCTTAGGTTTTGGAGGTAACTCAGTTCCTCCTTTCAGTCCCACCATTCTGCATCCTCTTCCTTTTTTTTTTTTTTCAAGCTCCCTTTTGTGTATTAACTTAGCCAGTTAGAATGAGGACAGGGACTGAGTTTCTTTTTGTAGTCATATTCCCAGCGCTTAGCACGGAGCCTGGCACATTTTGTTGTTATGGAGCCGATTTGGCATTTTTCTTCTCTCCAACCTGGTAGGGATGATCAACATTAAAGGTGGCATCATGGTGACACCATGGTGTTGTTAACTTTTTGTTGACCTCACTAGGGTTTTCTTGTCAAGGACAATGGAGTGGTTTGCCATTTATTTCTCCAGCTTATTTTCCAAACAAGGAAACTGAGGCAGTAGGGTTAAGTAACTTACCCAGGTCATACAACTAGCAAGTGTCCGAGGCTGGATTTGAACTCAGGAAGATGAGACTTCCTAACTCCAGGCCCTACACTACATAGCTGTAACTGCCCTTTCTGTAAAATGAGAGTGTTGTTACTCTATCCATTGCACCCCCTTGCTGCCCATAGCTGCAAATAGTAAGCATTTAATAAATTCTTGTTGCTAACTTGTCCTTTCTCTGCTTCTGTCACCCCTTGTCACCTTCAGGTACAGGTGTCTGTGTACTGTTAACTTACTGCTTTTTGCTCCCCAGACTATGCTAGGCTCAATAACTACAAAAGCAACAGTAATAAAAATTTAGCTATGTGCCAAACACTGTGCTATTATCCTCATTTTGCCGATGAAGAAATGGAGGCGAGAAGACTGAGTGACTTGCCTTCAGTCACACAGATAAGTGAACAGATCCTCCTGACTTTAGGCCCTAGGCTTTAGCTACTGCGCTAGCTAACTGGTTATGCTCAGGTCTCCCACACTCTCTTCCTTTTAGGTATCAGGATGTTGTAGTGAGAGGATACCTGGATTAGAAGTCCTGAGAGCTGGATTCAAATCCTAGCTGCTCCTTACTGCTCTCTGACCTTCAGCATATCACTTCCCTTTCCCTTGGTCCTCAGTTTTCTTTTCTATAAAGTTAGAATAATGATACTTCACCAGAGTCTTTGTAATGACTAAATGGATATAAAGTACCCAAGAATGGGGTAGAAATATAACCTTTTATTATTATTTTCTCTCCCACTGAACCCTGGGCTCCAGCCCTTCAGGGAAAAGCAAGCTAATCCTATGTCACTGATAATAGGATTTAGAGTTGTAGGTATCTTTAGAGCTCAACCAGGCCAGTCCCTTTTTTTTCTAGCTGAGGAAACTGGCCCAGAGAGGTTGTCAAGGTCATTTTTGTTGTCAAGGTCAATTAGATGGTAGTGTAGACTCTCTTGCAGACTGAAGCTGGACCCTCTGACTTGAAATGCAGTGTTTTTTTTCTCATGCCTCTTAGAACCATAGGATTTTAGAGACAGAAGGCCCTTTCACTTCATTTGGTCCAATTGCCTCATTCTACAGATGGTTTAAGGGACTTGTTTAAAGTGAGTGGCAGAGCTAGGATTTGAACCTAGATCTTTTGTTTTAGAATTGTCAATTCAGTATTAAGGTGTTAATAGCTGATTAAGGCTCAGTGTGTAACTGAATTTTTTCATAGTGATTTTTCAGGACTGACCAGTGGTGGGGATTTTAAGGCATGCAAATAGGCTAGGGAGGGGAAAATTTGAGGCAGTTGGAGCCATCAAATATATTCTGTGATAGGTGTGTGTTTATAGATCTAATCTGTTGAGACTTTTAGCAGCTGAAACTCAGCTTCCTTTACCTTAGGTTCTGTGTTTGCAGCATCTAGATGCAAGGCCAGTCTCTTACTCTGTTTTCCCTTTTTGTTTTCTTATCACAGGATCTCTCCCAAATTATAGGCCATCATCCTGTCCTTTTTTCAGCCTCCTGGTTCTTCTCTGCAGAGCAGTGGTCATTAGGCAAAGTCTTGCTGTTGCAGATCCAGATGTGACTGGAAGTCATGTATAATCTCCAACATCTGGTGGCTGATTTCTTACTTTGTACCTTGGCTAGTCTTGCATGTGGTTGCCTGGGTCTAACTTTTTTTGCCCATGTTCTTCCTTTTTTCCCCACTTCATCCCTATGGACCATGCTCATGCTAGGGGAGATCAGATTGATTTGACTCTTTGGTCTTGGCTTTTGGTCAAAATATGTTGGTGAAAGGGGATTAGATCTGTAATCAGACTTAAGTTAAAGAAGGGTGGTTGACCTGAAGCTTAGTTGATGACTGGACTGGGTGGATGATGTGGAGAAATGATGGCAGCAGAGGGTCTTGGGATGTTCCACAGTGGATCAGAGCAGACTGACACCATAGTGGAATCAGTCTGATCTTTCTCCAAACACTAAAAAATGAATTGTTGTCTACATATGTATGTATAGATGTGTATACGTATGTACATGTGTATCTATATTTATCTATAAATATATCCTGGTTTAACTGTAGTCTTGTGAGGGAGGAAGGGATAAAGAACAAAGGAAAAATTTCACCACAGAAAATAAGAGAACTTACTAGGAAGCAAAGATGGACAGCTCTCCGCACAATGTGTAGTATTTATTATATGGACTTTCTTGAAATGGAAATTTATTGTATATTTTGACTCCTTTCTCATGTTCTACTGTGCACATGGCAGTGCTTTCTTTTCTTTTCCTATTTTGTATCATTTTAGTTTTAGTATTTAAGTTTGTTTCTTTTTTCTTTATTTTGTATTTAAGTTTAAAATCAAAATAAGGAGCTGAGGAAGCAAAGATTGAGTGGGATATCTGGATCGATAATATACCTGATGATTAGGGCCTGAGGGAGACCCAAACACTGCTTGTTGCCAGTTTTTTTGTCCCAGTCCTAGAAGGTGGGGGATGACATACATCCAGGATACTTGATTCCACATCTTCAGACTCTGAGGGTCTAGGTGTGGTGTTGGTGAGAAACTTGGTGTCTGTGGCACTGGTTCTATACAGGATCATGGTGGTGAAGGGCCTCGTGTCTGAGTTATGGAAGGCTAACTTGGTACTACTTTACATACTTGTTTACTAGAACATAATGTAAGTAATATCTTGACATGTGATGGTTAGGTTTATGTGTAAGGAGGACTAAAAATACAGTTACTGGGTTTGGAAGAGCCGGGGTAGAGGTCCCAGTCTAGTAATGGTGAAGATAATAGCAGGATCTGGGGCAGTCCTCCCCTACTTGGATGCTTGGTGGTTATCGAATGTTGAGACATTATTTTCTGAGATTAGTGGCAGATATAATGTGGCAGAGTTGATGCCACCTTCATATTTGGTAGCCTGTTGCCATCTCCCTGACCCCATCTACCAGACAAGGCTTGAGATCTGAACATTTTCTCAGGTTTTGTGACATAGGGCAGAGTAGGAACCATCTTTACACATGGCAGTAGATTCAGGGCACAGCAGAACTCCCTGTCCAATCTCCGAGGATTGAAGCTGGTTCCCCACTTTCTGGGTATAGAAATAGCATAAAAAGGAACAGGTCTTCGGTCTTAGGGCAAAGCCTGGTGTCAGAGGCCACCCTGTTGGACCTAGCACTTTTATTACCTTTCGACCTTCGTTTATTGCTACCACCTCTTGGTACCTAATTCAAACATCTATAAATGTTCACAACGTTAATATTTCATTTCTTACTCCTGTTTCTGAATATTCTAAACCAAAAAAGTGTATATGTGTGTGTGTGTGTGTGTGTGTGTGTGTGTGTGTGAGAGAGAGAGAGAGAGAGAGATGTGATGCTTTTCATGATAGTCTGTGTTCCTATAGTTCTTGAAATTTTCTTGAAATTTTACAAGCAGTTCCTAACAGTCCTATGAGTATGCCATCTTTATCTCTATCCATTGGTTTATTTTACTTTTTAAAAATAAATTTTATTGGTGCCGTTTGTTTTTATATGATAATCATTTGCAGATTACCTCCCCTCTACCAATCTGCTTACTTTTCCCCTCAATAACCCAATTTTCTTTCCTTTTCTTTTCAGTTCCAACTTCTCTTCCTCCTTAACACTCTCCCAACTATTGGGAAGGCAAGGAAAAAAAAACATTACATATATGTATAGTCATGCAAAATAAATTCCCACATTAACTGTGTCTGAGAGAGAGAGAGAGAGAGAGAGAGAGAGAGAGAGAGAGAGAGAGAGAGAGAGAGAGAGAAAGAGTGGACTCACTCTTGAGTCCATTTCTCCTCTATCTGGAAATGGGTAGCATGTTTTATGTGAGTTCCCTGGAATTATGGTTGATCAGAGTTCCTAAGTCTTTTAAAGTTGAGTACCTTTACAGTATTATTGTTGTATATAAATTCTTCCCCTCATTTTCCTCACTTACATCGTTTTTCTGAAACCACTCCTTCCATCCTTTCTTACAGCATGATAGTATTCTGTCTTATTCATATACCATAACTTGTTCAGTTATTTCCCAGTTAATGGCATTGTGCCATTTTCGAAGGATCAGAGGGGTTAAATGATTTATGTGTGTTCACCCAGCTGGTAAATGTCAATTGGAATTTGAATCCAGTTCTTTCCACAGTTTATTCACAAGAGATAGTGAATATACAATGAGGAAAATTCATTGGAAGCATGGAAAAAAGAAAACTGTCTTGTCTCAGAATCTTAGGCTGTTTTGTATAGCTACTGTGTTTTAGACCTAGATTGGCCAATCCTGGTTGAAGCCTCAAGATGAGAAGATTTGGGTTCATATGTTGCGTTTGCCATTGATTAACACTCTGAAAATCTCTTCCTCACTCTAGGTATTCTTTCTCATCTATAAAATGAGGAGGTTAGAATAGGTGATTAGAAATTTCCAGCTCCAGATTCTATACTTTCTCTTCTTACCAGATCATTTTTGAATTTGCCTTCTAGCATACCCATAGGTCTGTTTTATAATACCAGGCTCATTAAGTTCTTATGACTACATGATGGGAATTTGATGTTCTTCCCTTCAGATGGTGGAGATAAAAGAAGAAAAATGAATAGGCGCATATGGAAGTAGAGTAGTATGCTCAGCTACTATCTGAGCCTCAGTTTCCCCTCTGCAAAATGAAGAGTTTGAACTAGGTGATCTTTAAAATTCTTTCTATCTCTGCATCCCATTAACCTTTTATCTTTCCAAATCAGAGACCACCCCCCCAAAGATTACCCTCCCCTTTTCTTACAGGATTGTACTATTTTCTTACAGAAGGACAAATTCTGTGTGTATGAGGAATATTGCAGCAATCATGAGAAAGCTTTGAGACTCCTGATGGAACTGAACAAGATACCTGCCATCCGAGCCTTTCTCTTGGTATGTAAACGTGTGTTTTGCTCCCTTTTCGTCACACTAATGGGGTTCCCTTGACCCTGTCAGGGCACCCTGAGTGGGATGGGGCTTGTATTGTTCTTGTAGCCTGCCAAAAGGCAACACAGATAATACAGAATTGGATGGATTCCCTACGGCAGAGTAGGCAGATCTCCAAGGTGCCAGACCATACAAGGGCAGGTTGAAGGAATGTATAAATCTCTAGAATATAAGCTCCCAGAGAACAAGTGCTTTCATTTTTGTCTTTGTATCCCTAGTCCCTAATAAAATACCTGGCACACAGGAAGTCTTGAATAAATGTTTTTGATTAATCAAGTGATTGATTGCACTGATGATATTTGAAGGGCTTTCACATGAAAGAATAATTAAATGTGTTCTACTTGGCCCCAGAAGGCTGAACTCAGACTGTTTTGTAGATGATTTTATTTAAAATTAGGAAGAGCATTTGAATAATTAGAGCTGTTCAACAGTGGAATGGCTAACGTTGAGAGCCAGTGAATTTCTTATCACTGGAAGTATTAGAACAGAAATTGCTCAGTCACATAAGGATATTTTAGACAGGTTTCCTTCTTGGACTTGGACATCTAAGGTGCTTTTTAATTCTGAGATTTGATTTTTGTTTCTCTAAATATCTTTCCTTTCTCTTCTCCCCTCTCATATCTTTGGAGAGAAGTCCCCTGAAGGACAGTGATGCCTAAAAAAGTAATCTGGATTTTTGGGTCTATTTCAAGAGTGGAATTGGGAGGGGCAATAGTGTCTTACTCTCTACCTTCCTCTATACACTCTACCTCATGACCTGTCATTCCTGAGCATTGACTTGGTTCGTTTTGGGGAGGTTACCCCTTTAGGCTATACACTCTAGAGTAGTCCAAGCGTGGACACCTAGCCCATTTTAGACAAGAAAAGAGTGAGGTCCACATGACTCAGGATTTAAGGAGCATTTATTGTAGGGTTTAGTTTGACTTCAGCCTGAAAGAGCTTCTTTAGTGAAGTTGCCCTTTGAAATAAGGGCCCTATGGGACAGCATGGGGTCTGTTTTTCTTGTGTCCTCCTGCCAGGGGTCATGATTCTGTGAAGCACTATTGGCCGCCTTTTTCTTTCCCTTGGGAATCCGGATGCTAGTTGGGATCATGTCCATGTGGGAGGGGAACAGTGCTAGCTTCACAGCTCTCTTGACTTTGCTTCTCCCCTTGAGGCTTCCATGCCAGCCCTCTCTGCCATTTGCCAAATGGCAGCTTGGGGCAGATGACTGAAGGGGGCAAAGGGGGGAGTTAGGGGAGATTGTGCATTCTCGAGGGGGGACCAAAGCCCAAGCCATCTGTTGAACCTCCTGGCTTCTCTGCTACCGCTTCTCATAACTCGATGTACTGAAAGAATCCTGGATTTGAAATCAGATCTGGGTTGGAACCTTGGCTTTGCTACTTATTATTTGAGTGACCCTGGCTGACCCTCAAGTTTTCTCACCTGAAAAGTGAGGCAGTTGAATTATATGATGTTTATGGTTCCTTCTGATTCTTACAAGGTTATTATAGCTTTAATGGCATAAAATGGAATTACCACTCAAAAGGCAGAGTGATCATGTCTGAGTTCTTGGGGCAAGATTCCTTGAATTTCTTTAAAGCTGGGAATATCCCCTCTCTGCTCAGTTCTTCTGTGGCTGCTGCACAATCCTCCCTGATTCTCCTTCCCCCTCCTTACCCTGCTTTGAGCTGGCGTCATAGTTGCCATTTGGAACAAGTGATTTCCCTCGAGCACAAAGCCCTTGCTGTCCAGCCAGGGTCTGCCCCAGCATTCCACAGCTGCTGTAAACTCAAGGGCAGGGTGCCCTGGACCCAAGGGGATCAGAGGGTCCTTATTGGGTGATGTAATTGAACCTAATACAACTGTCCCTGTTTTGTCATAGAGTCTTAGACTATCAGATCTGGTAGGGAGCTGATAGCAGAATACAAAGTCTCATTGCTGAATGAGTTCTTAGAAAATAGAAAGTCAGAACTGGAAGGGACCTTAGAACACACAATATTTGAACTGAAGGGGATCTTAGAATAGGCATTGTTGGAACTGTGTCCTGGCTGCCATAGAAAAGAGCATTGACTCTGATTGAAATCCCATTTTTGATGCTACCTATACTTAACCTTCTTGGGCCTTTATTTCTTCTGCTATAAAAATGGGGGGGTTTGGTACTTTGGGGAGCAGTTTGGAACTGTGCCCAAAAAGCTATTAAACTGTACCATTCCTTTTGACCCAGCAATACCACCACTAGGTCTGTATCACAAAGAGATCAAAGAAAAAGCACCTATTTGTACAAAAATATTTAAAGGAGCAAAGAATTGGAAATTGATTGGGATCGAAGAATTGAAAGGGATGAATATCAGTTGGGGAATGGCTGAGTAAGTTGTGTTATATGATTGTGATGGAAAACTATTGTACTGTAAGAAATGACAAGCAGGATAGTTTCAGAAAAACCTGGGAAGACATACATGAACTGATGCAAAGTGAAGTGGACAGAATCAGGAGAACATTGTACACAGTTAACAACATCATTGGGTGATGATCAGCTGTAAATGACTTAACTCTTCTCATTAATACAAAGATCCAAGACAGTTGCAAAGCATATATGATGAAATATGCTATCTGCCTCCAGAGAAAATACTGGTGGAGTCTGAATGTAGATAAAAGCATACTATGGCAATTTTGTTTATTTTTCTTGATTGTTTGTTTTTGGTCTGTATTCTCTTTTTCAGCATGGCTAATATGGAAATATAATTTGCATGATTTCACAGGTATAATCTATATCAAAATGCTTGCTTTCTTGAGGAGGGGGAATGGAACTTGGAAATCAAAAATTATTTAAAAAATGAATGTTAAAAAATTATTTTTACTATGAATTTAGAAAATCTCAACTAATTCTTTAAAAAAATTTGAAAAATGAGCAGATTGGGATTCGATGGCTCAAAGGTCCTTTCCGTTTGTACATCTGTGATTCTTGAGGGAACCTTAGAACACAGTGTTAGAGCAGGAAGGAGCCTTAAAGCACAGATTGTAAGAGTTGGAAAAGGATATTGAGTCTTAGGACAGAGCAAGCATCATTGAGGAATGGAAGAGTATAGAAAAACGTAGGAAGAATTTATTCATTTGTTATTTTACTATTTTTTATGATATTATTGATTTATTATTTTTTAACTTTTTATTTGATTGCAGAGCTGCATGCTTTTAGGTGGCCGAAAGACCACAGACATCCCCTTGGAAGGCTACCTGCTGACTCCGATTCAGAGGATTTGCAAATACCCTCTGCTTCTCAAGGTAGTGTGTAAATCTTTGCTCTTCCCTTGTCCTGATTCTTCACAGACCTCCCAAGACCCTGGTACCTTTTGTAGTCCTGGAGTACCATGGGCATGCCTGATAGACTGGACAGAACAATTAGACAGGGTCTGGGAATGAGGGGAGCCAACATGGCGATGAGAATTGGCTCATATAGAGCAGTTAGGTCATAAATACACCTTAGACTCCGTGTCTTCTTGTCTGATTGTCTGTGATCTCTGTGCACGGGGAACGGAATTGGGTCTTGCTTTCCTAGGATCATTAGGCTCTTCTTCCATTTGTGGAATGAATTTCTTTCTCACCTCTACCTCTTGGAATCCTTAGTTTTTCCTTCAAAGCTGCTCAAGTGCTGCCGCATAGGAGGCCTTTCCTCATTCCTGATCCCCGTGGCTGCTTGTTCCCACCCTGTCTTGGGATATATTGTGTATGCACTTGTGTGCAGGGATATTCTGGCCAGCTTGCATTGGCTAGAAAGAGACGATTAATCTGTAAATGCTGCTGGTCAGAGCTTGATGTTGTTATATTTTGTTGATGGTTGAGACTTTAGAAAATGATAGAGAAATGTGAATAGTGCAGATTAAACATAAAAGTGTATCCTGGGCAGATTTTTCTTTTTTGTAGAGCCGGTTGTTAAACATTTAGCAGCACAGCCCTACTTCTGTGCGTCCCTGTTGTTTCCCTCAACGGAACGTAAGCTACTTGATGGCAGCGCATGCCTAGCAGTGTTGCTGCCACATAGTAGGTGCTTAATAAATCACTGATAGATGATGCACAGGCAATTCCCACTCCTCTAGGAATTGGACTAGCTGTTGCCTGAGGGCCCTTTCAGCCCTGCCATGCTGATATTCTGAGTGACTATGAGAGCCTGAGAACTGCCTGGCAGGAGGGTTGGGCAAACAGCCCGCAGGAAGCAGCGATTAAGCCTTAGGGTCGGTTTGCATTCTTGACAAACAGCCTCCTCGATGTTTATAGTGTCCGGCTTCCCCTCAGTTGCTGCTTCCTTGATTTCTCAGCTTCCAGCTGTGTTTATTGAAGACCATAGAGGGCCAGGCATCGTGCCCTGGACGCCAGGGAGAACCTTGGGGAGACATGCTGTTCTCTGCTCTGGATGGATTTGCTCAGGGCTCCCCTGCTTCTCCCTCTGACATGCAGGGCTGTTGCATGAGAGAACTGTTGGCGCTGTGGAGTATTTCATCTTTTTAAAATTCTTGGGCTTTTTTGTAACATTTTCCAGTTGTGGATCAAAGGCCAGTAAGGCCCAAAGTACGTTTGTGATGCAGCGGGAGGTCAAGAGACCTACCCCTTTATTGACTACCTGTGTGACCTTGGGGAAGTCAGTTTCCTCCTTCGTAAATTGAGGAAGTTGGGTTAGATGATTTTGAAATGCTTTTTGAGCTCTGACATTCTGATTCCATCACTCACTACCCCTTAACCCCCCCTTTTTTCCAGTAGATTGCTTGTGTGATTCTTCTTCTCTGGGTTGCAGGTTATTTATTTGTACAGTTGGGCCTCAGTTTCCTTATGTTAAAAAATGAGAGGCAGGGGTTAGGGGAGATGATCCCTTCCAGCCCTCCCCTCAGCGTCTTCGTCCTTGGCCCCTCTTGTCTAATGCAAGCAGCCGAGGTCGAGGAGAGTGGTGGCTGAGAGGGAGCAACAAAGCTTCTGGAGGAAAGCCAGAAAGTTTTCACTTTAATATTAGCATTTTCTCACTCTGCTGAAATCTCCATCTACTTTTCAAATAAAATTCCTCAGGTTAGGTGTTTATTTGTCTGTTCCCATGTTAGGAAGCACTAACCTAGGGAGGTCATTGAATTGACTATTAGAGTTGGAAGGGACCTTGGTGCATGGAATGTCAGAGCTGAAAGGGACCTTAGAATGAGCAACACAGAATAGTTGAGTTGGAAGAGACCTTGGAACACAGAGTCTTCGAGTGGAATGGAAACTTAGCATTTAGAATGTCTGGAATGGAAGGATCTCTAGAACAAATAACATAGCATGTCAGAGCTGGAAGGGACCTTCAACCACAGAATGTTAGAGCTAAATGGCATCTCTAAGCTGACAAGGCAGCTAGGTATTACAGCGGATAGAATACTAGACCTGGAGTCAGGAAGAAATGAATACAAATCTATCCTCAGATACTTAATAACTGTGTGACTTCAATGCTTTCTGCCTCAGTTTCCACATCTGTGAAATGAGGATTAATTATAGTGAAGTTCTTAACAAGTCCTAGGTGCTTAATAAATGCTTGTTTCCTTTTCTTCATCCTGTGTGATTCTTGTCCCTTTCTTTCTTTGGATCTTTCACTAAGAATGTCAGATGAGCTAAAGACCTAATTTGGTTTTCTTATCTATACCTGTGTGACATTTGGGTTGTAGACTCATTAGACTGTGAATAGGGAGAGTTTTTTTTACCTTTCTTTTTATCCCCACTCCCTACCATGGAGCCCGGCATATATAATAAATGCTTGTTGACTTCCCTAACTCTTTCTGCTTGACTGACCCATCTACTTTATCTGTTGTAATTTTGTAGATGATATATTTTCCACTACTTTTTACATATACATTTACTTCTTACACTTACCTGGGTAATAAGCTTTTGCTTACTTACCCCCTCCACAAGCTGTTGGATCACCTGAAGTTTACATTCTTCTGAGACTGTGGTATTTTGTGATTTGAAGCCAGATAGTCCACTGTTGAAATATTGGAGTTGAAGAAATAGGATTTTGCTCTAGGGAACAGCTTGAGATCATTGGATGTACTTTGCAGTTTCCCAAACATGATCAGATCCTTCCCGGTGTCTTCTTCCTGAGCTCTGCATTCATCTTATTCGACATTAGCAATCTTCTATCCAAAATATTCATGCTGATGGATTAGACTTTCCTTTTGACTGAATTATATAATCTGCATTTTTCACTCACTTTATTTCTTTGCTGATTTCTGAACTGATTTTTTTTTTGAATGATCTAGAATTTCATTAAAAGATTTGGTACAGTGTTTTGGTACAGTGTTGAGTACATAGAAGGCACATAGGCATTTATAAATTGCTATCAAGTAAGTCGGAATAGGTCTCAGTGAATTTAATATCCTAGGCAAACAAGAGCAAACAAACCATCTATATACTTGAATCTTTATACCTGAAATTTTAAATATGTGTAGGATGTTCTCCATGACATTGACTTAAGTGATACTGGTTATTGATTCAAATTATTTATTTTTTTGTGGGAAATACTTTATTTGAAGGAAGCATTTATGGCTGCATATTCCTCTACTGATCAATCAATCACTGATACAATAGGAAGTTATAATTTCTATACCTCTTAGTCAACTGTGTAATTATGGAGATGTGGCCTGGTTTAGGAAATTGAATATGAAAGTCTGTCTATTTCATTCTTGTGTTTTTCCTTCAGAGATATCAATGATGAGTTCAGAGACCATTTTCCTAAGAATTTATAGTGGTGAGAAAGAATGCATATATGTAGTTACTAATACCTTTTCACCTGCCTTAAATTTGTTAATGTTGCTATTTGTACAAAAGTATGAAGTGTGTGTCTTGGCCAGATAGTAGTTCATCTGAAAAAGAGCTTGAATTTTAAACATCTGAATCAAATGTGAATCAGATTTAGCAGAAAAGCTAATGTGATGGCAGGCTACAGAGAGAAGGGTAGTGATCTTACTAAGCATGGGGCCTGGCAGTGATGGGTGCTTGCTAAATACCTGTTGATAGAATAACTGACTGATTGACCAAGGAGATGATAGAGTACAATTAAAAATTGTACTCTCCCTTGTTATCTAGGATCTTGTATTCAGTTTTGGGTACCATAGTTTAGGAAGGCCATTGACAGTTAAAATCATTCAATGAATGGATCTGTTATAAAAGCATTGGAGAGATTTGACTCAGAGAAGATAGTGGGTTTTTGACTTCATGTGTTTGAAGGACTGCCTTGGGGGTGGAGAGAGATTAGGCTTGTATTGTTTGACTCCAAAGGCTAAGTCTTAGATCTTTGAAGTAGCAGGTAGATGATGTGGAGGCAAATGTAAGCTTGACGTAAAAAACAAACTTGTCTAAAATTGGAGCTGTCCAAAAAGTGAAATGAGTTTTTATATGTATATACATACATATATATGATGGGAAGTATGATGCTTTTTACTGTAGATCTTGAAACAAAAACTGAATGAACACTTTTTGGGTTTGTTAGGAAGGGATTCTTAATCAGATGTGGTTTGGAGTTGATGGCATCTGAAGTCTCTTATGTGCTTAAATGGTCTTTCTTTTCTTTTGGAATCTTCTTTTTGAGCTATTTTAAAAATGGATCCCTGATTACTTTTGATATTGTGCTGCTTGCAGCACAGATTTCTTTTGTATATAATTAATTAGGTCCGTCCACTCTTCTTGAATTTCTTTTGTTAGCTGCCATTGTCAATAAATGGGAATGATTGTTGGTTCCTTCTAAATGTCCATCATCCTCCCTGATGAGAATAGATGGCTGTGAAGACACCAGCATATCCGTGCCATTTCGTTTATTTCTTATCTTCCTAATTTCCTTTTAGGATTATCTGGCTTAACAGTGTCTCTACAAATTCTCGGCAGTCTTGATAACTTTACTGTTCCAGGAAGCTACCAATACATAGTCTTCCAAAATCTTTCTCCCCAGTTTTATTTACTTACCTGACTTATTTGTTTACTTATTTATACCCAAGTTAAGTATTGCCCTTGGCTGCTGTTTTTCCCCTCTTGTGAAGGACTTGTTTTCGTTCTTCTGGTTTAGGACCGTTGGGTCACTTTACTGTGAGCCACAAGAATTAGAGCAGGAGTCCGTTTTACATTTCCACTGAGCGTGTGTGTGCGCGTACGTGTGTGTCTGTGTGTCTGTGTGTGATGAGCTGCTTCTCCTCTTGGCTTTCATGGGTTCTCTAGGAACTTTTGCCTGCAAGGCCCTGGTGTTCAGACAGAGGTGCCAAGATGGCACCTTGGATCCGTTCAACCCACAGGATGCTAATACAGGCTTCTGTTCTGTGTTCTGGGCTGCCCTTCAGCTTTGACGTTTTAAGGTTCTTTGACTTCCTTCTTGATCATTAGTAATGCACAGGAAGTCTTCAGCTTCTGTAACCTTACTTTGTTGTCCCCAGGATGGCCTGACCACTCCCTTGCTTCTCCCCTGTCAAACCACAGTATCTGTCTCTCCTGGGTGAGAGGTTGTTATTTTTTTAAACATCCTGCCCACTGCCATTGTATAATATTGGTTGGGTCACACCTCCTGTTTGTCAGTGGTGAGCAGATAATAGGTTTATGGCCAGAGTGTGAAGCAGCTCATCCCCCACAGCTAGGTGGAAGTGGGAGGGAGATTCTGAGTTTGATGATGAAGGGTTTTTAATCAGTCCATCAAAGATATACTGAAAGTTTCCTCTGTACAAGCCACTGGTTGGAGGGAGGAGTTTTGCGTGGTTAGAATGTTAGCACTACAAGGGAAATTGACCATAGAGCACAGAATTTTATATTTGGATAGGACTTTTTTACACACATAAGGACATGGTGGGCAGGGAAGGGGATGAGCATTATTAAGCCCCTCCTATGTGCCTGACACTGTGCTAAATGATTTACAAATATTATTTCATTGATCCTCATAACAACCCTGTAAGGTAGGTGTCATTATTATCATCCCCATTTTACAGGTGAGGCAAAGGGAGGTTAAATGACTTTCAGGGTCATACAATAGTAAGCGTCAGAAGCTGCATTTGAAGTCCTGACTATAGGCCCAGAACTCTATGTGCTGCACCAATACCTGACTCTAAAAAAGAATAAAATAGATTATTAGAGCTACAAGGAAGCTTTAGACTGCAGATGTAAGAGATCCCTCTGTTATGCTGAAGGTACTCCTGGGGATCTCTGAGACCCTTTAAGAGGGTCTGTGAGGTCAAAACTCTTTTCTTAATAATACTAAGATATTTTAATTTCTAATATGGTAAATGTAGATAGCTATAAGTCACATAAACAAAAACTCATGGAGGGTAGTCTTCAGCAATTAAAAAAAAATGTACTGAAGTCTTGAGACTAAAAAGTTTGAGAACTGTTTGCTCTCTGTGATGTCTTAAGTGCCTACCCTTCTAGCTTTAAATTCTATGGTACTATGAGTGCAAAACTGGGAGTTAAACTTGGAGATGAGAAATTGACATTTGCTCAGACCCTAAACCTATGCTCCTGTTTCTCCTTGGCTCATGGAAATGACTAATCTTAGGATTTTTGCCTGTTGTATCCAGAATAATGAAATAGCCAAGAGAGCCATTAAATCATTGCATATGATCTGCTTATAATTGCCATACCATGGATCTATTCCTAGACAGTTTGCTTTTTGGCAGATTTCAAATATGGCAATGTCTCATTCCTCCCAGAAATGGATGTTTGTTTCCTGGACTTTTTGGGGGGGGTGGAGAGGAAAAACTTAATTAGGAAAATCCACTTAGTTTATTTTGTTTTGCTTCTGAAATAAGTTCTTGGTTGCATGTATACTGGGGATGCTTAACCTGGTCTTAGTTTCTTATAAACCTAGGCCTCTTGGTTGGGGAATGTATCTTTGGAGAATTATGTTTAAGACCAAGTTGAGGTCTGGGCACTTTCTTTGTAAATATTTGGAGGACAGATAAGTCATCTTGCCCACAGGCCCAGATGAATTGGTGTAACATCCTCTGCAGTGAGGGTACATCCTCTCTTCTTGGAAACCCTAATATTTAGCTGCTCTCTGAAACCACAGAAGCTAGTGAGGCTGTTTGAAACAGCACTGGATCTTGGTATTGAGAGATCTAGTTTGTGATCCCAACTCTACCATCTTTGGACAAGTCACTCATTCTTTCTCATCAGTTTTCTCCTGAAAAGTGGATTGAGACCACATCATCTCTGTGGTTCTTCTGAGCTCAGATTCTATCTTCTATGATTCCATTGGGAATGCATTTTAGTATTTCATGAATGCCATTATTAGTTCTTTTATGTAGCTGACTTACAGCCTTCCTGCTGCTATTGGAGCCCAGTTCTCCATTCTTTCTGCCCTAGTTGGAGCTGTAGAACAGTTGGCCACTTCCTTCTGTTTATTTTCTAAAATTAGGGACACTACTTCCATTCAAAAATCTTTTGTCTGGCTCCATTAGGAGCCTAGCCAGGATGTGGGTGGTGGGATTTCGGTCGTTGTATGTATTGGCTTTTCAAATAGCATTCTGAAGCAGGAAATGGGTGGACTTGAGGAGACATGACTGTCTGGGGGCATTTGGGTTCTATTTCCAGCTTAGACTTATTGTGTGTCTTTGAATAAATCACCTAACCTTTCGAAAACTAATGCCTCTCAGCTTCTCAGGCATGCTGGAATCAGTGGATTTGATCTCTTGCAAGAGTAAAGATGGGATAAAGGGTCAAGTTGTTGTCCTTGGAATTGGAGATGGGAAGGAGGGCCTTGGTTTGGTGTTGAAGAAAACCACAGTGGAAACAGATCTCCTCTTGAATAGTTGGCCCAAGAAGCCCTCTTTGGGTTAGCTTCAGTGGAGTTGAAAGGACAGGTAGGCTTGGAAGTCAGAAAACCTGGGATCAGGTTCTTGTCTTCCCAGTGGTTTTCTTTGGGCAGGTCACCTTCTCTGAATCTCAGTTTCCTTATCTGTAAAATGGCTGTTAAATATATTACCTACCTCACAGAAGTCTTGTGAAGAAAGCACTTTATGACTGAAAAGCACTATAGGAATATTCCTACCTTCTTCCTCAAAGGATGATAGTATGGAAGGGGGTAGTGGGTTTGGAGTCTAGTCTTGGGTTTTAATTCTGACTTTGTTACTTCCTTATCTACTGAGCAAGTCATTTAACAATGTTAGGCTTCAGTTTCCTCATCTGTAAAAGGAAGGAGTTGGATTCAGTGATTTTTAAGGCACCTTCCAGGTCTAATTATTAATTGCCTCCCTTTCCCCATCCTCAGGCAAGTGTTTAACCTGGGTTTGGCAATTCTTGCTCTCTGTCTCCACCTACTGGTCATTTGGTACATTATCTGTGTGTAGTAGGGTCGTCTGACTTGGCCACTTCATGCAGTGCATCCCTTTCAGGTAAGGATGACTAGAAACTGTGAGCAAAGAAATTCATTAGGCTCCAGGAGATGTATCCTTCCAGAGGATCATAGATATAGAGCATGAAGGGGCCTTTGGCATAGTACAGAGCTCTCATGTTACAGATAAAGGTCCACTGAGGGGTGATGACACTCCTGAGGTTACACATTTTGTAACTAAAAGAACAAGAATTGGAACCCAGGTCCTCTAACTTCAAATCCAACTCCTTTCCTTCTTCCAACAAGGCTACCCTGATCCATCCTAGGGAGCCCTTTGCTTAACTCAGCAGCTCTTAAGAATCAGAAATACAGTTTCATTCTTGAGTGTTCTCTTTGTGAATTCTGTCTCCACAATTTAGACTATAAATTGTGTAAGAGGAGAACCTGAGGAAGCTTGGTACTAGCTAGATGATCCTGGGGCTGTTTGTCATCCATTTCCTTACTGAAGCTAGAGAGTCATGTTGGGATCAGACTGTGGAGGTTCCCAAGTATTCTTGAGTCTCAGATTTCTTCTCAGAAAAATGTGGCTTCCTCCTGTGAGTTATTTATGCTTCAATGTGTGATGCAGGATGGAGTTTTGAATCTCTTCCCACTTGGCCCTCAAGGCAATAATAGCCTATTATGTTTGCTATTCCATTTCTAGGGTGGTCCCATGGCCCTTTATGAAGGAAAGATTGTAGGATAGGTATATAGTTTTACCTAAGGTTGGTGGTAAGATTTGAACTCATGACTTCTGGTCCAGTGCTCTGCCTGTCACTATTAAAGAGTGAGAGATGAGACTCGATATGTAATTTAGAACCAGAATTTGGAGATCCTTTGACATTCTGGTCTTGGTGCTTTGGTATAGGGAAAAGAGCATCTTGGGGCCAAGATACTTGGGTTGCAGTTCTGGCTTTCATGTTTCCTAGTGAGGTGATCCTAGACAAATCATTTGAACTCTCTGAGCTTTAATTTCCTGATTAGGAAATTGGATGTAAGAATTTCCAGCCAGTTCCCTTCATAGCATTGCTGTGAGGGAAGTACTTTGCCAAAATGAAAACAGTGTAGAAATAGGAATTATTCACCTCACTGTTATTCTCAGGTTTGGTCTGCAGAATCTCATCTTCTGTGCCAGGCAGTACTGGGTGTGAGGTGTCCTCGGTACCTAGCACAATGCTTGGCATGTAGTAGGTGCTCACTAATGCTTATTGACTAAAGACTGAGGAGAAGAAGGAAGGAGGTGTGTGGTTTAGTGGTATTAGAATCAGTATCAGAGGATCTGATATTGCATTCCTGCTCTGTTCCTTTCTGACTGGGTGAAGTTGGGTAAGTCACTTCCTCTTTCTGGGTCTCCATTTCCTCCTCTCCAACATTAGTACTTACAGGAGATGCTCAAAGCTCAAACATTCTATATGCTAAGGCCCCTTCCTTTTATTTGTTCTATGAACCAGGTGGGGGTGCAGAATGGTATCACACTTGTATCAATGGCTATTATTTTGTTTCTGGGTTATAGTTTTTTAAAATTTTTATTTTTTTAATCACTTGAAAGACTAATCCAGCTTCCTATGCTTGAACTGTTTGTGTTTCCAACCCTTCAAGAGCAAATCTCTGGAGACCACATTCAGTTTCAGTTCCCTATTCTCTATCTTGAATCTTCTTGACTTGATTGCAGCATTTGACATCTTACACCCTCCACTCATACTCCCTTACTCTTTTCTCTCGGTTTTGTGACATTGTTCTCTCCTGTTTTTCTCTCCTGTTGTATCTCTCTTTCTCAGACTCCTTTTCTGGTTCTTCAACCATGTCGCACCCACTAACTGTGTCCCTCAAAAGAGGGCTTACATATATTTTTTAAAAGTTAAATTGTAGTTTTTTTCAGTTAATAAGCATTTATTTTCTCTTCCTATCTCCTCCCTCAACTGAAAAAGGAAAAGAGAAAAGCATAGGCAGTGTAAGGCAAAACAAATATCTGTAGACTCATATTCCAAAAATGTGTATCTCATTCTACATACTTACATCAGCTTGGTCAGGAGATGGGTGACATTCTTCATCATCAGTTCTTTGGAATAATGTTTGATCATTAGTTTGATTAGGATTTACTTTTTAAAGTTTTCACATATAAATTGTTTTCCTGGTTCTGCCAACTACATTCTGCATTAGCTCATGCCAATCTTTCCACGTCCTAGGTCCTCTTCTCTTGTCCCTTTATACTATCACATTATGTAATCACAACCCTAGTCAGGGCCCTACGACGTCTTGCTTAGATTAGTGAAATAGTCTTCTAACTAATAGTCTAACAGTTCTAATGGTCTTCCTGCCTCAAGTCTTCCCCCATGCAGCCCATCCTCCAGTCAGTTCTAAGATGAATTTTCTTAAGAGCAGGTCTGACCATGTCACCCTTTCTGCTCAGTAAACTCTAATAGCTCCCTGTTACCTTTGGTAAAAGTCTCCCTGTTGGACCTTTAAAGCTTCTCATAACCTAGCCCTTTCATACTAAAATTTCTAGTGTTTTATTTTCCTTCTATTTACACTATCTTTATGTTATCCTGCTACATCAGTCTGTTTGTAGTTCTTTGAACACATCATTCCATCTCTCCTCTGTGTGCATTTGCATTGACTCTCCTCTCTTGTATAAGCACATTGGGGCCATGGTATTAGAGTTTAAATATGATGGCTTGACTGCCAATAATGGAAAAACAATTTGTTGCAAAATATTTAAAGATCTTTTTTTCTTTTCATTTTTTTATCTATTTTTGTCTTCTTAGTTAAACCCTTTTCCATTTTTGGGATGATCTGACTTATTTGGCTTTCTCATTAAGTTTTCTTTAAAATTCTTTTTCCTTATTCAATTTCCACTACTCACTTTTTGCTTTTTTATGAGTCAGTATTGCTCATGATCTTCTACCAACCTCCTCTGTAAACACTGACAAACGAGTTTCTATTCTAAAGCAGTGTTGCCCCTTGTCTGTCACATTTCTCTTCTTGGCAAGGAGCTTAAATGTTTGCTGGCTGATGTCGTATCAAGACTGTTTTGGATCTCCTTTATTCTGCTGAGTGATTTGCATTGGTTCAACTTCCTTAGAAATGATTATAATCTGTGGTAGTATCTGTTCTTTTATCCATTTCCCATTTTTCTGCCTTGAAAGCTTAATTTTGTTGGTCAGATTGGAGCTGTTTTAATTTAATCGAAGCATATGTTAATTTTATTTGGAAGATTGTATCAAATAGAAATTCTCTACCTCTTTATCTTTGCCTACAGATGTCCTGCATGAGTGGCTCAGTAGTATTTTTGCAAATGCTCCTCATCAGTACTGCAATATAAGAGAATCATGTACCGCAGGAAGTGATTCTTTCTTGCCTTTTAACGCATGATACGACTCCACCAATTCCTTCTCTTTACTTCTCTCGCCAAGGAGAACCTGTATGGTCAGATATCTGAAGTCCTTTCAAACTGTTTGCCCTTATATGTTTATTGTGAAACATCTCATGTTACAGAAAACTGAGCCTCAGAACAATTAAGTGACTTGCCTAAGCTTACACAGATAGTGCATATCAGAGGTGGGATTTGAACCTGGATTTTCCGTAGGTCCCCCCCTCCCCCATCAGGCCTCCCAAGGGTGTTCTGAGGGTCAAATGAGGTCATATATAAATCACATAGAGATGATGTTATTCATTACCTTAAATAAAAAGTGCATTGTGTATGGTTCATTTATTTTTTTTCTAATATAAATTTATTTATTTAACTTTTTACATTCATTTTCACAAAATTTTGGGTTCCAAATTTTCTCCCCTTTTGTCCCCTCCCCCCACCCCAATACACCGAGCAATCTAATTTTCCCTATCACCAATCTGCCCTCTCTTCTGTCATCCCTCCCTTCTCTTGTCCCCATCTTCTCTTTTGTCTTGTAGCGCCAGATGACTTTCTATTCCCCATTAACTGTATTTCTTATTTCCTAGTAGCAAGAACAATACTAAACGGTTGTTCCTAAAACTTTGAGTTCCAAATTCTCCCCATCCCTCCCTCCCCACCCATTCCCTTTGGGAAGGCAGGCAATTCAATATAGGCCCTATCTGTGTATTTTTGCAAATGACTTCGATAATAGTCGTGTTGTGTAAGACTAACTGTATTTCCCTCCATCCTATCCTGCCCCCCATTGATTTTATTCTGTGTTTTGATCCTGTCCCTCCCCGAGTGTTGACTTCAAATTGCTCCCTCCTCCCATTGCCCTCCCTTCCATCATCCCCCCCCACCCTGCTTATCTCCTTCTCCCCCACTTTCCTTTATTGTGACATAGGTTTTCATACCAAAATGAGTGTGCATTTTATTCCTTCCTTTAGTCGAATGTGATGAGGGTAAACTTCATGTTTTTTTCTCAGCTCTCCTCTTTTTCCCTCCACTAAAAAGTCTCCTGCTTGCCTCTTGAATGAGAGATAATTTACCCCATTCCATTTCATCCTCTCTCCTCCCACTACATTTCTCTCTCACCATTTACCTTAATTTCTTTTAAGATATGGTCCCATCCTATTCAATTCACCCTGTGCTCTCTGTATGCATGCATGTGTGTGCATGTGCACACGTGTACATGTGTGCGCATGCACACATGTGTATGTGTGTGCGGTCCCACCAACTACCCAGATACTGAAAAATTTTAAGAGTTACAAATATTTTCTTTCCATGTAGGAATGTAAACAGTTCACCTTTGGTAAGTCCCTTATGACTGCCCTTTGCTGTTTACTATTTCATGCTTCTTCTCATTCTTGTGTTTGAAAGTCAAATTTTCTTTTCAGCTCTGGTCTTTTCATCAAGAACGTTTGAAAGTCCTCTGTTTCATTGAAAGACCATATTTTTCCCTGAAGTATTATACTCAGTTTTGCTAGGAAGGTGATTCTTGGTTTGAGTCCTAGTTCCTTTGCCTTCTGGAATATCCTATTCCACGCCCTTCGATCCCTTAATGTTGAAGCTGCTAGATCTTGTGTTATCCTGATTGTATTTCCATAGTACTGGAATTGTTTCTTTCTAGCTACTTGCAAGATTTTCTCCTTGAGCTGGGAGTTCTGGAATTTGGCCACAATGTTCCTAGGAGTTTCTCTTTTTGGATCTCTTTCAGGTGGTGATCGATGGATTCCTTCAATACTTATTTTGTCCTCTGGTTCTAGAATCTCAGGGCAGTTTTCCTTGACAATTTCATGAAAGATGATGTCTAGGCTCTTTTTTTGATCATGGCTTTCAGGTAGTCCCATAATTTTTAAATTGTTTCTCCTGGATCTATTTTCCAGGTCAGTAGTTTTTCCAGTGAGATATTTCACATTCTCTTCCATTTTTTCATTCTTTTGGTTTTGTTTTGTGATTTCTTGGTTTCTCAGAAAGTCATTAACCTCCATCTGTTCCATTCTAATTTTGAGAGAACTCTTTTCTTCAGTGAGCTTTTGAACCTCTTTTTCCATTTGGCTAATTCTGCTTTTGAAAGCATTCTTCTCCTCATTGGCTTTTTGAACCTCTTTTGCCAATTGAGTGAGCCTATTTTTCAAGGTGTTATTTTCTTCAGCATTTTTTTAGGTCTCCTTTAGCAAGGTATCGACCCGTTTTTTATGCTTTTCTTGCATCTCTCTCATTTCTCTTCCCAGTTTTTCCTCCACCTGTCTAACTTGATTTTCAAAATCCTTTTTGAGCTCTTCCATGGCCTGAGCCCACCGGACATCCACCTTGGATGTCTGGGATACAGAGACCCCGACCTCCTTGTCTTTCCCTGATGGTAAGCATTGTTCCTCATCATCCGAAATGAAAGGCGGGAACATCTGTTCCCCAAGAAAGTAGCTTTCTATGGTCTTATTTTTCTTCCCTTTTCTGGGCAATTTCCTAGCCAGTTACTTGACTTCTGAGATTCCTCTCCACCTCTGCCTAGATCTGCCCAGCTAGTGCTTGGGGTCTGAGATTCAGATGCTGCTCCCCAGCCTCAGGGCTTTCCGTGGCGGGAGCGGCTGCTATTCAATGTGAGCTTAAGTTCTGGTGCTCAGGTGGGGGCAGGGCTGCCTTCCAGGCTCAGTTCTCTCAGGGGCTTTATGGGGAGACATTCAGTAATGGAGCAGAGCTCCTGTCTGCTCTGGGAACTCCTGGCTGCTGCTGCCTCTGTCTCTGCCTCCCAAGGGGGCCCGAGTCACGGAGACACCCCGCTCCCCTCTCGGCCAGCCTAGAAGTCTCTCTCACTGACCTGTAGCACCTGTGGGTGGAGGGACCTTTGTGGCTGCCGGAGATTCTGTCCCTGAAGCCTGCTCGGATCTGTTCCTTTCAGGGCCGCGGGGCCAAGGCAGTGCAGGGGTGGCCTCCGCTGTCTGGTGTGTGACAGACCTCTGGGGACGGCTTTCCAGGGCTCTCTGGAACAGAAATCCCCTCCACTGCGTTTCTGCGTGGCTTGCTCTGCTCCAGAATTTGTGGGGGGTTCTTTTTACAGAAAATTTATGGGCTGTGGGTTTGGAGCTAACATACGTGAGTCTTTCTAGTCCGCCATCTCGGCTCCTCCCCTCCATGGTTCATTTATTGAAAGTCAGGATTGACTGGCTGCATGAGGCCCCTGGTTCCAGGTAGCAACGTACTCACTTGCTGCCATCAGTTTTATTGTTTCCTGGAAGCTCTCTCACTGCTCCAGCCCTCCTCGGCTTCTTCATTTGATGGACTTCTCTTATTTTTATGGTCTGATATTACAGTTTGGCCCTTGAATCTCCATAGTCTCGTGCTGTCCTTTAGCTGTTTCACGGGTGTGTCCTAAGGATCCTCCCAGGAGCTCGTTTTTTTCCAGCATAGGTTTAGGGACACGCTCTGTATTCAGTAAATGGGTCTCATCAGGACTTGTTATGGTTTCCTAGCTTCTGGCTAAAGACCGTTGGAAATGTTCAAAGCAAAATTGAAGTAAAATGTGGCCTTCAGATGTGGTCATAAAGCTTCAGGCTGGGCAGAATGAAAGGGATTTTCTGAGTCTTCCAAAGGAAAACATTTTGGAGTTGTTTTTATGGAGGGAATCATAAGACCAATAGATCACTGTGATGAATCAGCTGAAGTATCTAACTAGCTTAACCTTTTCTGTGTCATGGACCCTCTTTGGCAGTTTAGTGAAGCTCTGTGTCCCTTTTCAGGATAATGTTTTTAAATGCATCAAATAAAATACATAAAGTTATACAAAAATCTAATTAGAGCAATATTTAAGAAATGAATTCATTCACTACTCCAGGTTGAGAATTCCCAGTCTAAGGAAACCTCAGCTCCAGTGAAATCTCAGTTGTCTTCTGCAATGAGACTAGTAAAGATATGTATGTACCTTTGTTAGACAATGAATCATTTACTTTTTTTTTTTAAATGGCATTTATTCATTTAGAGGGAGGAAGGCAAGGCAGTTGGGGTTCAGTGACTTACCCAAGGTCACACAGCTAGTAAGTATCAAGTGTCTGAGGTTGGATTTGAACTCACATCCTCCTGACTCCAGCGCTGGGGCTGTATTCACTGTGCCATCTAGGTGCCCCAGTAATTTACCTTTTCTTGGATGTTTCCTGAATGGTGAAAGATGCTTATTGGTTCATTGCTCTGAAAAAAAGGAAGGTAGAAGTCTTGGTCCTTGGGATTTCACATTTTCACAGGTATTCCCAAGGCAGGTGACTTCTTCAGCCGTCTGATTTTTGCAAGATTGTTTAGCTAAACATCTCCAAGGTCATGTAATTTTTAGCTGGGCTTAATGACAGGTAATATTATTGGAGTGAAATGGCTTCTACCCTTGTCCAGGTACCTCCTTTTTAGCGTGAAACTCACTCATTTCTTGTCTGACAGCCTGGACTGATGTCATCATCTTCATCAACATTAACATCTAGTGAACGTGTGTGTGGTGTGTCTGTGTGTGTGTGTATGTTATGTGTATATGTGTAGTATCTATGTGCCAGGCCTTGTGCTAAATGTTTCATAAATATTATTATCTCATTTGATCACAACAGCCTTTGGAGGAGGGTGCTGTTACCAACTCCATTTATAGGGAAACCGAGGCAAACAGAGGTTCGATGACTTGCTCAGCTTTACACAGCTAAGAAGTGTCTGAGTTCAGATTTGAACTCAGGTCTTCCTGTCTTCAGGCACAGTGTTCTATCTTCTGGGTCACCTGCCTGTCTCTAGGGTAGTGCTTTGCTCCTTCACCTAGACCAGGGGTGGGGATTTCTTCTGTGAAGTTTGGACTGGAAGGTCCACACTTGAGGACCCAGAGGACCACACGTGGTCTTGAGGCTGTTGGTTCCCTAGCCCTGACCTAGATGGTGTTTCCTTTGTGATCTGCTCATGTGTGGAGGGCACCTATGTGTGCTGCTTAGCCTCTTCTAACCATGGGAGTTATCAGACATTTATGAGCATACCATGCTCTCCTTCTCTGAACCATTCTCTGTTGGGTCATTCCATGGATCCTCCTAGGACCCTAGGATTTACAACTGTAAGGGACCTTTGTAGCATAGCACACAGACCTAAAAGAGTAGTTCTACCATAGAATGCCCTTCCAGTGCTAAAGGGATCCCTTTCTAGTTCTATCATTCATGTAGTTTTTCTTCACTTGCTCAATTGGACTGGAGACTCCATGAAAACTGGATTTATTTTTCTCTCCTTCCATAGGAACTAGTAGAGAGTTAACTTCACAGTGGGTAATTTGGTTAATCTTTTTCTCTGCCTCAGGAACTGGCAAAGAGGACTCCAGGAAAGCACCCTGACCATCCTGCTGTCCAGAGTGCTTTGCAGGCCATGAAGACCGTCTGCACCAATATCAATGAGACCAAGAGGCAGATGGAGAAACTGGAGGCCCTGGAGCAGCTGCAGTCACACATTGAAGGATGGGAGGTAGTGGAGCAAGCTTATGTGGCGTTGGGCGGGGGAGGGAGGAGAGGGCCCGGGAGCTTGGGGTGGGGTGCTTACTTTGTCTTCATGCATAGATCCAGTCCAGGTGTGAGGGTTTTAGGGGTGACAAGAATCAAGAAAAACAACACTCCCTTGTTAGCTTGACATTTTGCAGCCATCACCACACCTCCTCCACTCAAAACAATTTTAGGAAGAAATTTTAAAAAATATTTTATTTTCTCAAATTTTCCAGGCAGTATTTTTTCACTTTCATGTGACTTTTAAAGGATTAATTGGACCAACAAAATATTTTTCATGCCCAGAATGTTTACTGGCTCCCTATTGCCTTGAGGAAAAATTCACCAGTTTGGCATTTAAAGCTTGTTATAGTCCCTCCCGCTCCAGGAGAGCTTGATGCATTCTTCATGGGAGCCTGTTTCATCTTTTGCTTCCATGCCTGCCAGGCTGACCAATTCTATGTCAGGAAGTTTCCCTCAAAGTTTAAGGACTCCTTTCCTCTAATCCCCTCAGTTGTAGGGCCTTTTTTCTTCCTTCTTAAACTGGTATGTTTACACATTGAAGGGGTTCTAGCTAGCTTCTAGAGGGCAGGGACTTTACATTATAGATCAGCTGTAGCCAAAATAAGAAACAATCAGGGTTTCTGTTCTTTGTTGGAAGGGAACTCCCATTCCACAAAGTCCTTTGTCATATACCTGGGAGGGTATCAGTTTGGAATTTTCCACCCAGCACTTTGGACCTTGCAAAGATCTCAAGGATCTCTGGGAAGGGAGGGCTTGCAATCTGCCTGGTTTATCAGAGTGCATGTAGCAGAGAAGTCCATGGACTCAGCACTAAAATTCACAGGGCCCCCCTGTAGTCACAGATCTATCCTTAGGCCCCTATACCTCTAATGCAGTTTCTCCCTGAAGATACCAGGGAACAGCCCAATTCTTCGAGCTCTGTAGTGTGGAGTCCATACTAGCTTCAGCCTCACCAGACACCTCTCAGTTTGTATCAGCTTCAAAAACCATTCGAGGGCAGGGAATGAGGAAGCTGTGGCAGTCATCTGGACATGAGGAATGTCACAAGTTTGGATCTTTCCAACCCTTGGGCTCTGTTTGCTTGATTGTTATGAAGTCATGGCTAAAGAAAATAAACTTCTCCCTCTAGTCTGTTTGAAAAAAAATCTGTCTTGGGGCAGGGGCAGATCCTGAGGGAAAAAGTCATATATGGGATCATAGGGGATCTTAGGACATTTAGTCCTCCATCATTACCAGGACACAGGGATAAGAATCCCAGGGTCATCCAGGTACTTGTCTGAGGTTGGACTTGAACTCATGGCCTCAGACTGAAGAGTGAAATGATCTTTCCACTGTACCCCATTGCCTCAGGGTTTATCATGGAATCTTAGAATTCGGTTCTCTGAGCTAGAGGGGAGAGGAGAGATGATCTAATCTAACTCCCTCATTTTATTGTCCAGAAGGGAGGCAGAACCCAAAAAGAGGAAGGGACTTGCCCGAGATTACACAAGAATTTGACTCAAACCTCCTCGTTCCTATGTTAGAATGCTTTTCATTGCATCAGATTATCTGCTATCGATGAATTGATTAAGTATCTACCATTATAAGAGACTTGTGCTGGGTTCTGGGTAAACAGATTAAAAAAATGATGGTTCCTCACTGGGGACTCTACCTGGTGAGAGATGGGAGATGACACATACAAGACACAGGTGATTCAGGATAAGAAGAGTCAAAGGGCAGGAGGGAAGTTAAGGAGGTTCAGTGGTAAAGTGGTGAGCCTAGAACCTGGCCTCAGACACTTACTAGCTGGGTGATCCTGGGAAGTCACTTCACCCTGCTTGCCTCAGTTTCCTCATCTGTAAAATGAGCTGGAGAAGACAATGACAAACCACTCCAGTATCTCTGCTAAGAACACCCCAGATGGGGTCATGAACAGTTGGACATGATTGAAAAACAGCTGCTTGGCTGCGAGAGAGGACTCAGGGAGGGCATTGTGGAGGAGGTCGGACCTAAAACCTGAAAGGAAAAGGATTTCAAAAGGCAACAGGAGGGGGAGTGTACGTTCTAGACTTAGAGGAATAACACACGACAATATGTGGAGGGATCAATAAATCAGCAGGTATTTATTAAGCACCTAATATGTGCCAGACTGGAGATAAGTAAAAAAAGAACGTTAGGCTCTGCCTCCACAGAAGGAAGCGTATAAAGGTGGGTGAAAGTTCAGTGGAATGATGATGTTCAAGGAGTCTAAACCTAGCAAAGCAGCAGATTACTGGAAAGTTCTGAGTCCTCTAGAAAGGAAGGCTTTGGAAGTTTATTCAGGGCATCTGGGAGGGTGTGGAGTATCAAAGCTGGATCAATGTCCATAATGATAGGATTCCAGTTGATTAACCTGAGGAAGGCATGATGTCTGTAGCAGAACTGCAAAGGAATTGGAGATTGGGCAAGGGCTAATTAATCTAGCTTTGTTAGAAGGCTTGAATGGGAGTGGTGGGAAATAAAGCTAGAAAGATAAGTTCAAGATAGTTTAAGGAGTCCCTTAAATGCCAGGCCTATACACCATTTACCTTATCACACTATCCTTAGACATTCTGGAAATGTTCCACGAATGTTTGAAACATTGAGATTGATGCCTAACCAGTTGAACTTCTGGTCCCTCTCTGCCTTCGAGATCTCATGGGAGGGTCACTGTTACATTTTGTCTTTGTCTGCTTCCCATAACTCCCGTAGGGTTATGGCTTAGTTCATCCCCATTGTGTCCAGTGAAGGAATGTTAGAGAGATTTGAGGGAAAAGAGAAAAGACTGGAAAATTTCAAAATCAGGCAGAGACAGTAATGCCTAAGACTACCTTTTTCTCCCAACTTTCTTCCATTTATCAGTAGGCATGATGGTGGACTGGGAAGGGCAGTCAACTGGCTATCGGGAGACCTGAGGGCTAATCCTACCACTGTCAAAATAACTTTCTGAGTGACCTTGGATGAGTTATTTCCTCTCTCTAGGCTTGTTTTTTTTAATCTGTAAAATAGGAGGGTTGGACTAAGTCTTCTTATATTATTCTCTGATTTACTGAATGTCTGTTCTCAAAGCCAGTAGGATGAAGTGTATGGGGTGGGACAGAGGAGATTGAACCACGATGAAAATGAACTCTTTCTTTTTATAAATGCACATATTTTTAGTACCATAAAAGTCTGCTCTCCATGGCCTTTAGATATATATATATTTTATGATAAGGAAGAGGGTATACATATTTAGAATTGGGAGCCATTTTAGAGATCATCTAAGCCAATTCCTTCATTTGACAGATGAAGAAACTGAGGCCCCAAGAGGGAGGATTAAGTTGTCCACAGGCTGTTAGTAAAAGATCCAGGATTTGAATTGGCTTTAATCCAAGTCTAGTGCTCTTTCCACTTTTTCCTTGTCTTACAGTGTAGCCTCAAAGCCTCTTACATGGTCCCTACCCTTGAAGAACTTACAGTGCTGTTTGGGGAGAAATAGGATTAGAATCCTAAGTAGAAGGGGCAGAAAGCACTAGGAGAATTTGGAATCGTATACCTGCCCAACAGTAACAACTAGCCACCCATCCATCTGTTTCAGGGTCTTCGGCTATTTTGATGGGCCTCTACATTTCTAAACAGCCCCCGTGGGGACCAAAGCAGTTGGCTTAACAGCATTCTGTTCACATGCTGTGGTCTGGTTAGACTGAGGCTGGAAAATGGAACTGCTGACAAGGGAGTGTTGTTTGGTGCTCATGGTGATGGTGGTGGGATTGCCTTTAAGGATCCTTTCAGATCTCATTCCATAATTCTCCGACTCTGTG
This sequence comes from Bettongia penicillata ogilbyi, assembly GCA_023548195.1. NCBI lineage: Eukaryota > Metazoa > Chordata > Mammalia > Diprotodontia > Potoroidae > Bettongia > Bettongia penicillata. Next base: position 19,988,217 of record JAJHZJ010000292.1, on the reverse strand, counting down.
GTGTTGCTGGCTGGAGCTGAGGTTGTCTCTAGTGGGAAGTTCTCCAGCCCTTGGCTAGCAACAACGGGGATTCAGCTGAGGGTAGGATTTCTGGCCTTCAAAATCAGTTCTCTTTTTCTAGGAACAGTCAAATCAGCAGATCACATTGGTGAGAGACTTCCTTTTCACTTGTGTAAACAGTTGGCTGGCTAGGGAGAAGACCACAGACAACTTCCCCTCCCTTTATTTTCAAAGGGAGAACACATCATGTCTCTTTCCCTCTCTAGTTCATCCTGCTCAGACTATCAGATTAATCATGTTTTGCTTTCCTCACATTACTTCCTCTGGTCAGAAACCTTCAGGGCCTGCTTTGTTCCTGCACACAGTAAGTTTGTTTGGCATTCAAGGCCCTCCCCAGTCTAGTGCTAGTTTACCTTTCTAGCCTGAATGAGATTGGTCTCCTTTTGCTCATATGGTTACAGCCTCTGCTTGGAAAGCTTTCTTTATTGGTCTTTACTTAGGACGATAATGATGATAATAGCTCCCACTTATGTAATGCTTACTATGTGCCAGGCACTATGCTAAGCACTTAATAGTTTGATCATTGATCCTTATAACAACACTGGGAGGTTGGTGCTATTATTACCCCATTTTCACTGTTGAGAAACCTTGAGGCAGAGATTTATGAGACCTTGAGCCAAGGTCACATAGCTAGTAAATGTCTCAGGCCAGAGTCGAACTCTTACTTCAGGCCCAGTGCTCTGTCTACTGTACCACCTACTTAGCTGAGTGCTATCCATCCTTTGAGGCCTAATTTACCATATTTAGAGCATCATGCCCAGTTCTACATTGAAATAGAGGAGGTCCTTTAATGACTTAGAGCTTTCTAGAGGACATGATCAGAACAAGAAAGAATTGTGAAACCACACCATACAAGGAGTGGATGAAAGAACGAAGGGTGTTTAGCCTGCAGAAAAGGAGACTGTTGGGGACTTAATAGCTGTTTTTCAAGAGCTGTCAGGTTGAAGACTAGATTCTGCTTCACTTTGTGGGGTAGATTTTGATTCAGTACAAAGATGCATTTCCTAGGAGGCAGAGCTGCCCGCAAGCAGAGTAGATGTCCTCGGACCTTTTCCCTCTTCTTCCCCCTCCTCCATCTTATCCCTCTCCCTATCAGGAACCCTCTTTGTGCAAAGGATCCTTGAGTTTGGGAGTCCAGAGAACCTAGGTTTGAGTCAGGACTACAGTACTTCCTGTGTGATGTCTAACAAGTTCTTGTCCCTTTCTGAGCCTCAGTTTTCTCATCTGTGCAATGACTAGACATTACTTGCTTATTTGTGTTGTCTCCCCCAATGAAAAGGAAGTTTACTTTGATGTTAGGGGTGTTATTGCTGTCACCAGCACCATGCACGATGCCTGTGACATAGTAAGTACTTGATAATTGATTTGCAGTGATTCCTTGAGTGAAAGGTTGTGGGATAGCTTCACATGAAGGATTATTTCCCACCTCTGACTAGCTGTATGACTTTGGAAAATTCACTTAACCTCCTAGTTTCTTTATTTGTCAAATGAGGAGAGTTTGCATTTCCTACCTCACAAGGCTGTTGTGAAATAAGCTATGGCACTATAAAGAAACTCAAAGCACTGTGGCTGTGCGAGTTACTATTCCTCTGTATGAATGTCATGTTTCTCTTGTATAAAATAGGAATATTTCTTACAGTACTTTTGCGAGAATCCAATAAAATGACCCATCTATCCATCCATTTACCCATCCACCCAACCTCCAGGCATTTATTAAGCACTTACCATGTTCTAGGAATCCAAAGCAAAAAGTCCTTGCCTTCAAAAGCAGCTTACATTCACAGTGACATCAGCAGCATACAAGTAGGCCTAATTCTCACAAGCCTCATGAACATTGCAGTTAACATTTTTTAATAACTTGGTCAGTTGATGTGAGAGATGGGCAAGTATTTTACAACCCAAATGGGCTACATACCTGTGAGCTGCTGTTTTTGCTGTTATTTATTTCAAACTCTTCGGGTGTGTTCCAGGCCACGGATAGGGGCCTGCCATCAGAGGCTGTGGTTCCCTTTTGAGATGAACCCAGCCAACGGGGGTCCTTAGGATCAATTCCTTAGAATGTCCCCTTGTTTCTTTCCCACCCAGGGCTCTAATCTCACGGACATCTGCACCCAACTCCTCCTTCAGGGGACCTTGTTAAAAATCTCTGCCGGCAACATCCAGGAGCGAGCCTTTTTCCTGTTTGACAACCTTCTGGTCTACTGCAAGAGGAAGTCCAGGTGAGCCCCACAGGACACTGATCAAATGGGACTCAGTTCTGGTGACAGTTTTGGCTAAAGGTATTTGGGGGCCATGTTATAGAAACAGCATTGTCATGGGAAAGGTCCTGTGGGAGAAATCCAGGCACTGTTCTGTAATTAACTCATTGTGCAACATTGGTCAAATCTTTTCTCTCTCTGGTCCTTAGCTTCCCTGACTGTAAAATGAAAGTTTTCTTTCTGGATCTGTGATCCTTTTGGCACTGAAATTCTATGAGTCTGAGTCTAAACATAGGGACTGTGAGACTCTTGAAGAACTTCTGTTAATTCCTTTTTTGACATTGGGAGCTCCTTGAGGGAAGGGAGAGTATGTATGTCGCATTCAATTTTGTTCCCTTGTGGTGCTGAACAATGGTTGGTTGGTTGTTGTCCCTCGTCTTCAAAGAGGACCAAAATGATATCACCATTGTAAAGTGAAATTTTAGTGTGTCCGACTGTGGTTGATCAGACCAATATGAGCTTGGAATGCTCTACCACAGGTTGGGCACAGATAGTCCATATGAATATTTGGGGTGGATATCCGAAATTTGCTCATCCTGTGTTTACTTTGTGCTATCTCAATTCTGGTTTCCTCAAAGAACACAGCACCTTTTCTGACGTGGGCATGCCATGCTGAGTGGTCCTGTGCCAGTGTTTCCCATGTTGCATAGTCGAATCCGAAGTTCCTGAGAGAGACCTTGAGAGTGTCCTTGTATCATTTCTTCTGGCCACCATGTGATTGCCTGCCCCATGCACGTTCTCCATAAAATAGTCTTTTTGGCAAGCATATATCTTTTCTATCTCCACTGATTCCCAGTCCACTTCCAAGGATTCTGGATCTCTTCACTAAAGTCCTGTTCAGATGCCTCATAAGGTGATTGTGTGTCCTTGAAGGATATGCCAGAAAACTTCAATCTCTGAAGGATCCTCAACTAAAATTCTACCTTCTATAGGAACAACTCCTTTTAATTCTAGTGCCTTCCCTCTTAATTTTTTCCTATTTATCTTGTATGTACATGTTTTGTCTATATTTCTTTGCATGTGTTTCTCCTATTAGATTGCAAGCTCCTTGAGGGAAGAAATTGTGTTTTGCCTCTTTTTGTATCTGTAGTAGATAGAGCAGTACCTGGCACATAATAGGGTCTTTGTAAATATTTATTGACTGATACACACATAGGAAGGCTTTATTTTGGCCTAGCAGGGGACTGTGTTTTATGCCTTTCAACCATGTCTTGGATTAATCAGGTTCAGAGAGGCTTATCACCAGAAGAGGGGCCGAATGTTAATTTCTTTTTTTTATTTTGGTCTTTGCTGCTCCAAAAAACCATTCATTAAGGCATGGAGGAGCTGCTGTCTCTTCCAGGAGAGGGAGCAACCTTACCTTGAGTGGCAGTGTGGTATAGTGGACAGAACGCTAGACTTGGAGTCAGGAAGATCTGGATTTGAATGAAGACTTAGGACAGTACTCTGCAATTCTGGGCAAGTTATTTCACCTCTCTGGGCTTCATTTTCCTCATCTATAAAAATTGGACTTGATGACCTTTAAGGTCCCTTCTAGCTAAATCTTTGAACTCATTTATCTTTGAAGATAGATCCTAGGGCAGGAGATGAAGCAAACTGAGTTTCTCTCATAGCTTTTCTTCCATTTTTATAGGGGAGGAAATTGAGAAAAGGAGTTGACCCTGAGGGTTTGCGGTTCAAATGCTCTGTCTTCACTCCTTTTCTACCTCCTACCTCCCAGTCTCTACCTCCTGGCAGGACCAGGCACTTTTCCCAGAACACCAAAGTCTCCAAAACAGAATGTTCTGCCGACTCTAATCGAAACCTCTCCCTGTTTTGACTGGACAGCTCCTCCCCAATCTGTCTGGCCCCTGGTTAGGAATCAGCTGAGAGTCTGGCTGACACTTGCCCAAGCCTCTATGTTGGCATACCTGCACTGAGGATGGAATGGGATGGAACTGGCAAAGCCCATCCACCAGTACCTGTTTCAAGTCATTTCTCCATCCTCATGGCCCAGCACTGTGGGAGAGGAAAATGAACATCTGTATGCTGGCGGAGACTGGCAGACTGGTAGCTTTCCTGGTTCCAGCACAGGAGCCAGAGGGCTGGGCTCAGGGAAAATCAGGGAAATGGTGATGATGGATCTGAATGTGGAGCTCATGGCAACGTGGGCCTGGGAAGTGCCAGGGATTGCTAAATCTTCCCTGGTTTTTGTTTCCATTTGTTCCTGGGACCCCTCCCTTCCTGGATCTTTGGTTGAGGTCTGTGTGGTTGGGAGTTCCTCATGCCTATGGGGAATGAAGCAGTTTGGAAAGTGGAAAGCCACCAAGGTTGTACTCAGCCAAATCCCAGCTCTGCCACTTACTACCCATGAGACCTTGAGCAAGTCCATTCCCTTCTCTGGCTTTTACCTTCCTCTTCAGTGAAATCATCTCCAAGAGCCCTTTCTTTTCTAAATCTATAATGCTTTGTGTTTTGATTTGGTAATAGGGTGGCACCCTGGCTAGCCAGCCCTCATCCTTTGTTCTTGTTCTGGGCCTCGCTGAACTTGTAGTGCTATCATACAGTTCCATTTACTCCTTGTTTTATGTACCGGGATGACTATCACATGCACACATAAGTAGAATGCCAAGATAGAATGTGGTGGCTGAAGGCAGCAGTTTGGAAGGATCATTTTGATCCCAGGGTAAAAGAGAAACCAGCTAGGTAGTGTAGTGGCTAAAAGTAGTTGGCCTGGAGTCAGGAAGACCTGAGTTCAAGTCTAGCCTCAGACATTATTAGTTGTGTGACCTCTCTCTGCTTCAGTTTCCTTCCCCATAAAATGGAGATAACAATAGCATCTACCTTCCAGGGGTGTTTTGTAAGGATTGAATGAGATAATGTTTGTAAAATACTTGGCTAACTCCAAATGTTAGCTGCTGTTATTCATGGTTGTAGTGGATAGACCCCTGGACTCTGGCACTAGCTTTGTGAACCTGGACAAGTCATGCATTTTGCCTCAGTTTTCTCATCTGTAAAATGAGCTGGAGAAGGAAATGGCAAATCACTCCAGTATCTTTGCCAGGAAAACTCCAAATGGGGTCACGAAGAGTTTGGACATGACTGAAAAATGCCCAAACATTAGCAGCAGCATTATCATTTATAGAGGAGTTGGCCCCTGAGTTGGGCTTGAAGGAAGAAGAGGTTTCCTCTGGTCAGATGAGTGTCAGGCTCTCGCTGTCTGCCCCTATACTTCTCTAGCTCCTGGTTTCTCTTTTGGTTTTGTTTGGTGATTTCTTGGTTTCTCGTAAAGTCATTAGACTCCATCTGTTCCATTCTAATTTTGAGAGAACTATTAAATTCAGTGAGCTTTTGAACCTCTTTTTCCATTTGGCTAATTCTGCTTTTGAAAGCATTCTTCTCCTCATTGGCTTTTTGAACCTCTTTTGCCAATTGAGTGAGCCTATTCTTCAAGGTGTTATTTTCTTCAGCATTTTTTTGGGTCTCCTTAACCAAGGTATTGACCTGTTTTTCATACTTTTCTTGCATCTCTCTCATTTCTCTTCCCAGTTTTTCCTCCACCTGTCTAACTTGCTTTTCAAAATCCTTTTTGAGCTGTTCCAAGGCCTGAGCCCACCTGACATCCCCCTGGGGTGTCTGGGGTGCTGAGGCCCCGCCCTCCACGTCTTTCCCTGATGGCAAGAATACGTCCTCGTCATCAGATCCGAATGTCGGGATCATTTGCATTTGTTGGAAAAAACTCTCTATAGTCTTATTTTTCTTCCCTTTTCTAGGCATTTTCCCAGCCAGTTACTTGACTTCTGAGATTCCTTTCCACCCCTGCCTGGATCCGCCCAGCTAGTGGTTGGCCTCTGAGATTCAAATGGGCAAGCTTTAGTTCTGGCGCTGGGGTGGGGGCAGGGCTGCCTCCCAGGCTGGGCTGCCTCCCAGGCTGGGCCGCCTCCCAGGCTGGGCTGCCTCCCAGGCTGGGCCGCCTCCCAGGCTCGGCTTCCTCAGGGGCTTTATGCAGAGACTTTCAGGAATGGAGTGGGTGGGGGTGGGGCCCATCTCCCAGGCTCAATTCCCTCAGGGGCTTTATGCAGAGGCCTTCAGTAGTGGAGCAGGGTGGGGCAGGGCTGTCTCCCAGGCTCAGCTCCCTCAGGTTGTTTATGCAGAGACTTTCAGTAATGAAGATCCTGCCTGCTGCTGGGGGAGTCCAGGCAGCCGCTGCTGCTGCCTCTGCTGCCGCCCATGCCTCTGCCTCCGCCGCTTCCTGCCCCTGTCTCTGCCGCTTCCTCCCGAGGGGGCCCAAGTCACGGAGACACTCCGCTCCCCTCCTCCAGCCCAGCCTCTCTCACTGACCTGTAGCTTCTGTGGGCAGAGGGACTTTCCTGGCTGCCGGAGCTTCCATCCCTGAAGCCTGCTCAGGTCAGCTTCTCTGGGGCCGCGGCCAGGGCAGCACTAGGGGTGGGGTCCGCTTTCTGGGCGCGACGGACCCTGGGGACGGGTCTCCAGGGCTCTCTGGCATGGAAATCTCTTCCACTCCGTTTCTGTACCCCTTTCAGTGGTCCAGAAGTTATGCGGATCTCTTTTTACATTAATTCTATGGGCTGTGGGTTGGAGCTCGTAAACTTGCGTCCTTCTACTCCGCCATCTTGGCTCCGCCCCCCTAGCTCCTGGTTTCTCAAGCTACAAGACCAGGAGTGAGCTCTAAGCTAAGATACTTTCAAAAACTGCTTGCTGGTTGGTTCACTGATTTAGTGGCAAGTCTATCCTTTGTATGCTTGTGATCTGGCTCAAGATTTACTTAATCTCTCTGAAGTTCAACCTCCTCGAGGATGTGAGTTTCTCAGAGCTTCTTAGAATATAAACACCTTCTGGTGGTGGTGGTGGTGGTGATGTGTTAGTGGAAATGGCTTCTGCCTCTAGGAAAGGAAACACTACCTGGAGAAGGAGCTCACCTGGTCTGCCTTTGAATCTTCCCTCCATCTAGGGCCCGTCTTGACCTTTCGTCTAACAACTCCTTGGCATTTTGCTTATTAGCATCTTGACTTCCTTGACCTTTGTGGTCCAAGCCACCAGAGAGCATCCCTGAAGTTGGTACCCAGCATGCCCTGAGAGCTTTCGACCCTAGTGATCGCTTCTTCTTCACAATATTGGATCTCTATCCGATTCTATGCAGAGATGTGAACTTTGTAATTGCAGGGAGTTATCTTAGTGTAATGAAAAGACAACTGGAATTTGAGTTGGAAGTAAATATTTTTCAAGTAGTGTCTCCAACACTTAATAGCTCTTGGACTCTGGTTAAATCAGTTAAACTCTTTTGAAACTCTGCTATTAAAGGGGGAGAAGAAAAATCAAACAATCTCCCTCACAGGGTTGTTGTGAGGAAAATGCTTTGCAAAACTTAAAGTGGTTTATAAATCTGGGCTGCTGTTATCCCAGAATAAATCAGTTTGCTAAGTGATGTAGGCCATTTAATTTAACAAGCATTATTGAGAACCTACTCAACCTTGTATTAGGTGTGTGGACATTCATCACTAACTAGCAATTCGTAGTCACATAGGCAGGGGATGCCTTAGTATCTTATAGAGGTGAATGTGAGAGTGGGGCAAAGGGGAGAGCAGACAAAAATTGTCTAGTTACATTTGAGGATGAAGAAATCACTTAGCTGCTTGGTGGTGAGTATATTTGGCCAGAGACATTCATAAAGATGAATAAATATATAAATAAATACATAAAGATGTACTCTGCTTTTTTTGAGAGAGCCCCCCCCTCAAAGTCAGTGCTTTGTTGGCATTCACATACATGTGGGGTCAGAACGTGTTTTCACATGTGGTCTGTCTTTTGACTGTCACAAATGGACCTGGAAGTAGGCAGAGAAGGTCTTATTTTGCTTGGTTTATGATTTTATACAGTGGGGAAACTTCCTGTTTCCATGAAAATCAGCACCTGCACTTCCACATAATTGTAGAATTTTTTGGGGCCCTGGGAGTTTAAGTGACTTGCTCAAAGTCTTACCAGCGTGTGTCAGAGGTGAGACTTGAGACTTCCGCACGTTGAGGTCATTTCTCTATCCCCAGTTGCCACACAGCCTCTGAGCCTAGGTCTTGCAGAGTGGGAATTGTTATTGCCAAATTACAGATGAGGAAATCTACCCATGAGGAGAAGTAAATTGGCCAAGGTTATACGTGTCAGTTTTGAACCCAGGTCTCCTGACTCCCTCCAGTGTTCTTTTATCATCTATTACATATATAATTGCTTCCTTAGAGTTTGGGTGCTGGGCACCTACCTTTGACTTTTTTTGTCTTGGCTGCCCTCTCAGACCTTCTGGGCCCTCGCTGGGGGATTCACCTGATGGCCTGGGTGCTCTGGAGCTTTTGATCCCCAGGAGGTGCTCAGTGCATCACAACTGAGCCATTCAGGTATGCTAATTGAAAGTCCACATATCAGTGAAAGAAAGCTTCATGTAGTTCCCCTGTGAGACCTGTTGTTCAGGAGACAGTATGTGAACATGTGGACTTTATCTTGAACATTTGCTGTGCATTTATGTAACCTTCTTTGAAGTCTCTTCACTCCCTGAGTAGGGGATAAATACTTGTGCTGTTTCTGTCATAGAGCTGTTGTGGTTATGTGAACCTTAAAAAACCTATAGTTGTTATCATCATTTTCCCTGGAGATCTAACAATTCAGTTTGACCTCTTTTTCAAACTTTACTCCTTCCACTCTCTCCGTCCCACCTACAGCTTCTCCTCTAATCTTTGGCGCCATTGAAAGGCAGAAGACTGGGATGAACCTTAGAACAGAGAGTGCAGAGTTGAAAGAAATCTTGAGTTCTTCTCGCCTGAGCCCGCGTTTTTGAGATAAGGAGGTTGAGGGAGATTTTTTTTCTCAAGGCTACTTGGATAGACAGTATTACTGCCATTAACCAAGGACCTTCAGACTACCAACCAAATCTTTGCTTTTGCTTGTAGCTGGAGCAGATGCCTTGAGTTTCAGGGCCTTTCCCACACTTGGCCCCAGCTGATTTAGATTGTCAGTGACAGAAATGGAAGAAACATTCCTTTGAGGGTGGGCTCTTCCAGGGCCTTGCAGTACAGTACCTCGGTCTCTGCCAGTCCAGGAAATGGGTTGCCCTCCAAATCTGTCTGAAAACAAAACAACCACCTCCTCCTGGGTAACTAGAAAGTACCAAAGGGATGAGGATTGCATTCCTGTGTGTGTGTGTGTGTGTGTGTGTGTGTGTGTGTGTGTGTGTGTCCTTCGTTGCATTCTTAGTACAGTAGTTAAGTTTATGCTTAGAAATCTTTGGTGACTTGCTATTGTCCCTAGGGTAAAATGCAAAATACCAACTCCTAATCTATCCTATTTAAGGAAAGTCCTCTCTAGAATGGCTTCGGATTCCCTTTTCAACCTTGTTGTCCGCCACTTGCCTTTCTGTGCATTTTATACACACTCTCTCTCTCTCTCTCTCTCTCTCTCTCTCTCTCTCTCTCTCTCTCTCTCTCTCTCTCTTTCTTCCTCCCTCTGTTTCTCTTTTCTTTCCTTTCCCACTAGTGCTAGAGTTGTAGAGTCTCAGGTTTTCCCTAGGTTCTCTTTCCCTAATCTTTTAATTCCTGTTTCCCCTATGCAGACAGTTCCGTAGACTTCAGACTGGCAAAATATCTGTTTTCTTGAAGTAAATTATTGGTTGGAGAGCATGGGAAGAAAAGAGTTGTGGGCCATGAGCCAGGTAGAAAGCTAGAGCTAGGGGGAAGAGGAGCATGATGACATGAAAGGAGGATGGGAAAAGTCTGCTTTAAGAGCTGACAGAATCAAGACCTGGAAGGGACCATAGACAACATGATCCAATCCCCTTATTTGAAAAACAAGTACACCAAAGTCCAGAGTGGTTAACTCTTAGAGAACCCCTTCTCCGTTCTCTTATAGCTTCAAACAACCAAATCACACAAGTTGGCTGCGAATTATGAGCTCTCTTCTACTGTCTGATCTTTCCTCAAGTATTTGTTCTATATTTCAAATGTGACTGTTAAGGCTCTGGGTGTCAGTCAGCAGATATTGATTCATTGCTTACTTTGTGCTCGGCACAGGGGATACAAAGGATACGGGGGAGACCGCATGTAAATGATAAGACTATGTCTTTCCATATCTTTCTCTGAAATCCCAAATGGTCTGCCATATACTCAGTGAATACTTAGCCCTTGCATGGCAGATTTAGGAAATGGCTGTTTGGAGATTATACCGTGAGAATGGATGAAATGTGAAGAGGGGCTTTCTGGTGGGTTCTCTATCAAATGGGCTGCCCGACCACTTATAGCCTATGTTGGAGTGGGGCTTGCTTCTGGGTATGAATTGGCTTAAATGGTTGCTGCTCTTGTCCCTTTCTGTTTCCAGAATCTTATGGAGCATTATAGAGCATTTAAAATAATTTTTTTTCACTTGATCTCCACAACTACCCTTTAATTTGTCTTATTTCAAATTTTCCCTCTCCTTTTATCCCCTACCTCTCATCACATTTTACCTTTGACCTTCCTTGTTTCTACACATGTCCATCATATCCTCCCCTCATGAGTCTGTAGCTCTTGGAGCACAGGGATTATGCTCCTTTTCATCTTTGTATCTTTAGCGCTGAATACAAAGCCTCAGACATGGTAAGACATTAAGTATTTGTTGTGAGTTAAAAGGAGTTAGGTATTGTCCATGGTATGGTAGAAAGAATGGGGAATATAGAGTCAGAAGACATGCTTTTTGTTCCTTTTGTCATTTTGGGGATATCACTTAACCTCTAGGCCTCAGTTTCTTCATGTGCGGAAATAAAGGGGTTGTATTAATGTCATAGCTAAGGTCTCTTCTATTTTAAATCCCACAATCCCTTACGTGTTATGGATTCTTTATTTACAAAGCTGAAACTCAGAGAGATGAAAAACCTTGCCCCTGGTCACACTAACATCATTAATCCAACATTTAGTGAAGGTGAATGCTGGTTTCTCACGATCTCTGCGTTACTCTTCTACCCATTTCAAATACTACCTCCCATCTCTATGGCTTTTCCTTTTTAGAAATGGCTCCAACCATTGCTTCCTCCAGGCTGCACCAGAAGTTTGTGGCCAGGAATGATTTTGCCTCAGAGAGGGCCAGTGAAGAATGATGTGCTCATTCTGCCTTATCTTCACCATTGCAGGGTCACTGGGGGAAAGAAGTCAACTAAGAGGACCAAGTCCATCAATGGATCCCTCTATATCTTTAGAGGTCGGATCAACACTGAAGTCATGGAAGTGGAGAATGTGGAAGATGGTACAGGTAACTGCTATCTCATCATGGTACCCCTTTCTCTATGTGGGCTGCCTTATCCTTCCCTACATTGAAACTTCAGTCTGAATAGGTGGGATGGACGTACTGTTAATTTGGGGGCATCCTTGGGATTCTGGCTAGTCTCAGCCCTCCCCCACTTGGATCCACATCACTTGCACATTATGGCATCTCCTCCTTGATGTCATGGTCCCTTTTTGAGAACAAAGGACAAACAGCAGCAAAGCAGCAGGAAATGGCCAGGGCTTGGTCGGGCTTTCACTCTATCTTCCCAAAACATGTTGAAGTAGTTCTTCAGAATGGGACTGGCCATACTCTTTGTGCTGGGTTGCCTGACCTGGGTTTGACTGTGCCAGTTAACTTGGGGCTCAGTAATTGCAAAGGGGAAGGAAATAAGGCAGGGGCTAAAATAACTTCAATTTCTGGAATGAGTCAAGATTGGAAGGAGTCAGAAATCTGACCTCAGAGTCATATTGGTGGACTAGGTGATATCCTGTGATTCTGATACTTGTAGGTGGGGGAAGGCCTTATAGAATAACTCTAGGTCTAGCATAGCTGTGGGACAGAAGGTGGACTTGCTCCTTTTTTCCATAGGCAGATTCCTTCCTCACCAGACTATATTTTTCTCTCTCCATTCCTTCGTAGCGGATTACCACAGCAATGGCTACACTGTCACAAATGGCTGGAAGATCCACAACACCGCCAAAAACAAATGGTTTGTTTGTATGGCAAAAACGGCAGAGGACAAACAGAAATGGCTGGATGCCATCATCAAGGAGAGGGAACAGAGAGAGAGTGAGTATTTGGGACTCCCTTTCTTGTCTGTTTTCTCTAGCACCTGGGAGCTACCTGATTTGGGTACCAGAATAAACTTTGTAAATGAATGAAAAGAGTATTAAGTACTCACTACATGCCAAGCACCATGCCAAGTACTAAGGATACAAAAAGAAATATGAAAGTTAAAGTTCCTGTCTGTAAGAGAAGAAAATGTATCTGCAGCCCTGGTGTCTAGGGACCTGTCTTGTGGTCTCAGGAGTGATGAGTGGGGACATGAGAGAGTCTTTTCCAGTAGCAGTGGGAATCTTGATTTGATTATGATTCCAGAGCTTGAACATGGACCGTTTGCCTAGTGACTGACAAGAAGATGGCTAGGGTGTTAAGTGAGGTACGTCTGTGACTGTCTAGTAATTGATTAGTAGAAGGCACTCACAAATCAAAGCTGAAGCTCCCATCAAAGCTTGGGGTCTGGTCTAGAGGGTGTAGGATAGAAAGACAAGCAAGAACATGAATCAAGTGGGGCAAAGGGTTTGAAATATATTCTTCTGAATGCATAGGAATATTGAGAACTAGCTGTATGAGGAAGGAAGAGCATAACTGTCGTGAATTTGGTCTATTGAAAGTGTCTGTCCTTTTTTGCTGAAGAAGACCATGTCATCAGAGAAATGATAAGACTTACACTTGACTTTGTTTTGAGGGAGGGAGGGCTCTATTGAAAGTAGCACTGGATTAGCACTGGAAAGTAGCAGAGGACCTGGTGCATTCAACGTGAATCACTTGGAGATGATGATCCTATGGTTGAAGGCTGAGAGGAGACATGAAGTGGGAATTCACCTGGGAAGAGTTTTCTCCCCCTGGTTGGGCCCCTTCCCTTCCCTTCTGGATTTGAGTTCTCATTTAGAAAATGAGGGGAGATAGTACTAGTGGGACTCTTAATACTCTATGTTCCAGGTATGAGAAAGTGTAAAGTGGAGAGAATACTAGATTTAGAGTTGAGAGAGTTATGTGTTTGAATCCCAAGTCTGATACTTACATGATCAAGTCACTTGACTTCTAGCCTCAGTTTTTTCACCTGTAAAAGGGGAACAGTAATAGTACCCAATAGTACCCATCTTCTAGGGTTGTTGTGAGGAGTGAATGGGACAATATACATTTGTTTTCCAAATATCAGACTAGTAGTACCAGTTGCCCCAGTAACAGCAGCTGGAGTAGTTGTTAGCATTCTAAAATCCTATGATCTCTGTAGCCTGGGGAGGCTAGACCTTGATATTTTCATCATCTCATCCCATTTTCTTATTCCTGGCTTTTTGTTGAGTATGGTGAACCAAGAAAGCACTCTGTTTTAAGAGGGTATAATGATTTAGTCCAATGGTGCCAAACTTAGATAGAAATGGTGGCCGCCAAACCACTCCTAAGGATTGCTGCAGGCCACATATTGACTTAGAGAACCACATGGCAACATTATCTATTCTGTTTTGTATTTTTGTTTATTTTGTTTCCCAATTACAGTTTTATCTGATTTGGACCAAATGTAGCTTCCAGACTGTGTGTTTGACACCTGATTTAGGAGAGATATAGTGCTATACTTATAATCAGGAAACCCTGGTTCAAATCATTTATCCAGCATTTATTATCTCCCTGTGCAAGTCATTTATCCTCTTAGTGCCTCAGTTTCCTCATCTGTAAAATTGAAGGTGGTTGGACTCAGTCTCCTTTAAAGGTCCCTTTTAGCTCTAACTCTATAAACTTATAATTCTACCACACCACTGGCCATTCTTCTTTCTTCTTTGTCTAAAAATTTTTTTTCTTTGAGGGGCATTGATTATTAGTTATCCTACTTTTAGAACAAGAGTTCTTAAACTGGGATTCTAAGACCCAAATTTCAGGGCATCTCCGAACTTTTCTCCTTATTTCTCCATTCAAATTTATTTTTATCAACTTTTTGTTTCTTTTTATTTTTATACATGTTATTTTATTCATTTAAAAATCATTATTCTCAAAAGAAGTCTGTAAGTTTCATTAGAGTGCCAAAGTGGACAGTGAAGGGAAAAAAAGAGCTAAAGGGCCAGAGATATCTTGGATTACCTGGAGTCTCTGGAAATAGCTGCATACCTCTCTTCTGCTAGCCCATGTCTCTTACATCAAGTCCGTTTTACCCAAGCAGCTTGTTGGAAAGATTGAGGGAGGGAACTGTCTTATGCCGAGTATGGCTTCCATATGGGCTTTATTGTTAAATTATAATCTGGTGAGCTCTTTCCAAAGCTTAAGAATGTTAGGTTCCAAGAACTTGAGAGCTGAAAGGGATCTTGGCTCTGTCATTTACTATCTTTGTGATTTGGGGGAATGATTTAGCTTTCTTGGAGGCTTAGTAGTCATCTGTAAAATGAGAAGGTTGACTAGGTTTCTAAGGTGCTGCTCAGCTCTAAATCCTATGATCTGTTGTCTCAACTTCCTTATTTTCTAAAAGAGGAAACTGAGACCAGCCAAAGGGAATAGATTTGTTATGTCATTGTTTTTATCCTTCTGCCAAAGCCCTGTTCCATGGTCTCATTATGGTGCAGATACAACTCTAGGTTCTCAAATGCTCTGTCTTGGGAATATCAGCTTACAAAAATCTCACCAAGGAGAAAAGGTTTGGATTATGGGCCCTGTGATGCACTGCATTGTAAGGTCCTAACCAAGTTTGGAGAAACTCATCCCTAGAAATATGGTGGCAAGAGGACTGAAAGACACAGCAAACTCATGAAACTATCTTTTGAGGGTCTGTGATCTTGATGAGTAGAGGGAGTTCCAGAGCTGCGGGATACTATTATTTTCAGTCTGCACAGTTTAGATTTTCTTCATAATGTGATCTGTCCCCTAGCATTCTTAGAATTGGCCTGTCAAGGACAGGTAATAGCATGGATATTTTAAGGCAAGTCTTCTTAAACTTTTTTTTGTGTGTGTGTATGTTATGGACCCTTTTTCCAGTCAGATGGAGTTTTCACAGGATATAAAATTCATAGGACTACAAAGGAAAGGATTGATATTTCTGAAATATTTTTATCAGAATTAAAAAGCAAAAATAAATAAGTCTGTGGACTATAGTTGTGCTGTAAAGGAGTTATGTGGGTTAGGAGGACTTGTTTGCCTGATTGGAAGGATGATGTTTCAGATAGGAACAGGAAACAGTGAGACAGTGGTAGTTCTAAACTGCTCTTGAATTATTAAGCCTCTGAGAGTGTAAATGGCTGCTTGTTTCATGCTAAGAGGGATCTACGATTTTTTGGCCATTGTGAACTCTATTGCCATGGTCCCTTCTGTTGCTGGGTTGACTTTTAACTCTGTTGTTTGTCCTGAGCCTAAAGGAGAAGAGGTGGGGTTGAGGATAGCCTCACTGGCCCAAATAGGGTTCAATGGAGGCAATGGAAAGAGCTTTTGATGGGAAAGCAAGAGAACTGATGTGACAGATGAGTTTTGATCTTGGGCAAATTAGACTAGCAGGTCTGTAAGGTTCACTCAGTCCCTTATATCTGTTATACCTCACAAGGTTACTGGGCACAGGAAAGATAATTGGTTTGGTTGGTTTTTTTTGTTGTTTTTGCCTCAACTTTATCCCCAAATCCTCTATGAAGTTTAAGGGAAGCGTAACTTGTTTAATAAACTCCAGTGGCTTCCTGTTACCTCTAGAATAAAAAATAAACTTCTGCTTCACTATTAAATCCCTCCACAACCTGCCCCCAGCCAATCCTTTTAGCCTTGTTGTCTGATGATCCCCCTCCCACATGGCCCTCTCTATTCCTCCCCATGCACGGATGCCATGCTTTTGCACTTGCTCTCCCCCATGCCTGCCATATATTCCTTTTCCCCTTCCACAGCATATCATCTCTCTCCTTTTCTGTGAAGATTTTGTGGTTGCCTTAATTTTTACTGCTCCCTTACATTCCACTGGATTTATCTATGTCTGTTAGATAGGGATAGTTTCATTTATTGACCTACTATATGAGTAGTATAAATACGATTGATTTTCACCTAGTTGGGGAATCTTCCATCACTTTGCTTGCATTGAGATGTGAGCCAATCCTCTGTATACTACGACACAGGAACCACATACACATGTATGTGTGCATTCATACATCTTGATTTTTAGAGCTCTTTGGAACTCAAAACCCATAATGTTTGTTACTTGTAGAAGTGAGATCAGTGGTTCCCTATGACCCTAAGTCAGTTCACTGTGAATTAGCTAACTTGGTGTAGTGGAAAAGCCAGTGGACTCTGGGGTCATGAAAACTGCGTTTGAAGCTAGTTCTGCCATTTACTACCTGTGTGTTCTTCACTTTTTGGACCTATGTTTCTTCATCTGCAAAATGGGAATAGTATACTTTGTACTACCAAACTCATGGGATTATTATGAAAAAAGCATTTTGCAAACCTTAAAGTGTTATGGAAATGGGAAATGATTAACACAAAGTTTTTCAGCTCTTGGTGCCAAATCATGAAGTTGAGGAGAAAGGTCATGAGAGGAGGCAGTGACCTGGGCCCCAGGCCCAGCGGTCCTCCATTGGAAGTCACAGCTATGCGGAGCCAAGATGGTAGAGTAAAAGCAGGGAGTTTTCCCCCCAAACCCTCCAAATACCTTTTAAAAATGACTCTAAAAAATTCTAGAGCAGTAGAACCCACAAAAAGATAAAATACAATAAATTTCCAGCCAAAGGAAGTCACAGCTAGTCCTCCCATTTTTATTAGTCATTCTCCTTTTTTATTTTTTTAGTATAGCTCTCGCATGTTAACTCATGAAAACATTACAAGCCTCGGCAGCATAGTACAGCAGTTATCAGACATTGTGTGGGTACCGTTAGTGTTGTAATCATTGTCCTTTTAAGAGTACAGAGGGTTCTCTTGATAATGGTATGGAACCTTTGTACTCAGGTATATCAAAGTGCCTCTTTCTAAAGGGAGAAATCTCCTGACAAATATGACAAGCATTTAAAAGCATCACATAAATAGGATTGCTGCTGCTGCAGTATTGTCTTGGTTAACCAGAACTCAGCTACTTAAAATCTCTATTTAATGGATTTTTAAAGGACCAAGAGTTCCCTTTTATGATAGGAAAAGTTTCCATCTGCAGTTTATATAAAAAGCGAAATAAAGCAAAAGAAGCCAAACCAGAAACTTAAAAAAAAACCCAACTCAGAATTTCGATGTTAGAGGCTCTTAGAGGTAGAAGAGACTTGAGAAGTCCAGCCAACTCATTTCACAGAAAAAGAAATTGAGAACCAGACAGACAATTCCAGGTGACTTGGATGAGATGAAGTATTGAGGTAACGGCAGAGGTTGATCTAGAATTCAGGTGTCTCTTGACTCCCAGGCCTGTATTCTTTTCCCCATACCACATTCTTTCCCCATCTGGCATCATCTTACTCACCTTTCCTTTCTTTTCATTGTCATGCCTATTTATCTAGAGTCTCCATTATGTGCCAGGCATTGTGATGGAGATATATAGCCCAGTGAAATAGTCCCACTTTCAAGGAACTTGTATTTTGTTGAGGTAGACAATATATTTATTTATTTTTAATTTTTCAACATTTTTATTCAAAATTTTGAGTTGCAAATTCTATCCCTCCCCACTTCCCCTTCTCTGAGATGGTAAGCAATCAGATATAGATTGTATATATGCATTTATGTAAGACATTTTAATATTAGTCATTTTGTGCTAGAATTGAATAAAAGAAAAAAATGAAAGAAAGAAAATGAAAAATAAAATCCTCCATTCTAATGTATTCTAATTTCTCTGGAGGCAGATGGTATACTTCATCATCAGTCCTTTGGAATGGTTTTGGATCACTGTATTGCTGAGGATAGCTAAGTCTTTAATGGAATTTGGGATTGCTTTGACTGTGTACTGTGTTCTTCTGCTACTGTTCACTGTGTATCAGTTCATGTAAGTCCAGATCTTTCTGAAATCATGCTGTTAATCATTTCTCATATAGAGCACAACAGTATTCCATTACATTTATATACCACAGCTTGTTTAGCCATTCCCCAGGTGATGGGTGAGTTGCTATAAATATTTTTTTACAAATAGGTCCTTTTCCCTTATTTTGGATGTCTTTGGGATATATACCTAGCAGTGGTATTGTACGACTTTATAGCTCTTTGGACATAGTTCCAAATTGCTCTCCAGAATGTTTGGACAAGTTTACAACTCAAGCAGCAGTGCTTTAGTGTGCTAGTTTTCACTAATCCCCTCCAACATCCAATATTTTCCATTTTTATCAGATTAGCCACTCTTCTAGGTGTGATGTGGTACTGCAGAGTCAGGCAGCACATTTAGATATGTGTGTGTGTGTGTGTGTGTGTGTGTGTGTGTGTGTACACAGACATACATAGTAGATTAAAGAGGATTTGGGGAAGGGGATTAGCAGCTGGAGGATGAGAAAAAAGCTTCAGGTAGAAGATGACTCTCCAGCTGAATCTTAAAGGAGAGTTGAAGGTGACAGGTTTGTAAATACTAGCCAGGGGAGACATTCACTCTAAAGTCACAGACAGCAGAGCATGTAAGGAGAGGGGTAATTTAGTGTAATAAGACAGGAAAGGTGGGTTGGGGCCAGGTTATATAAGGATGAGTTTATATTTGAATCTGGTTGTGTGTGTGTGTGTGTGTAGAAGCAGACAGAGAGGAAACATGTTATGGAAGGTGACAAGATTTGGCCACTGGTTGGGTGACTGAGAGGGATGATGCTGAGATTGCAAATTTATGTCATTGCTGGTGTACTTGACAGAAATAGGAAAGTTGAAGAGGGACAGTTTTGGGGAAAGATGCTTTGGACATGTTTAATTTGAGATGGGATTTCTAGCAGAAAATTGGAGGTATGGGAGTGAGGGGGAGGGTTTGTGGAAAGAGTGAATTCTGTTTTGAAGTGAGTAGCTTAAGTCCTATATACTCAGAATTGTACTCTGTGTGTTGTAAGCACAGGGGAGGAAATGAAAACTAATTCATCTACATTTCAGGAAGAAAAGGGAAACTAGGTTCCATTTTTAGTTCTTTGGCCATTTATATTTTTTTCCTCCCAGATTCTTATATTTCAATTCAGCATTAAATGTTTTCCTTTTTCAGTACCTTGTGCTTGACGATAGCTCTCTTAGAATATGGAGTATGAAGACAGCGGGGAATTGGGAGAGTCATACTTGTCCTGGGATCAGATTGACAACAAAGGTCTTAGTAATTCTTGGGAATATAGAGCCATTAGGAGCTTTGGGATTACTTAGTAAGCATTTGTTAAATTCTTACTACATGCCAGACACTGAGATAGGCACTATAGGTCCAAAGACAGAAAATGAAATAATTCTTATTTTAAGAAAGTCATTAGGGAGGAAAGGCGATAGCATTTCAGAGCATCAGGAGGAGCATTATGTTTTGAAGTAAGTTAAGGAAATGGGGAAATGAAGGAGGATTGTCTTCTAGGCATGATGGGCAGTCATGGCAAAAACAAGGAGATGGGAGCCATGCCATGTACAAATTACAGAGAAAAAATCAGTTTGGTTTTTAGAGTTTTAAACACCAAAAGGAGTTTGTTGTTTTATCCTGGAAGCAGTGGGAACCACTAGATTGTATTGAGTCAGGGAGTGACATGGTCAGCTTTCCTTACCTGTGGAAAGGCACTGTGACAGTTAAATAGAGGGTGGATTGGAATGGGGAGAATGGCAAGGGAGACAGATCAGTTAGAAGGCCGTTACACTAATTTCTGTGAGATGTGATGAGGGTCTGAGCCAAAGGTACAGGTGAAAGGCAGAAATGAAAATATTTGACAATTGATTGGCTATGTGGGGTGAGTGAGAGAGAATAGTTAAGGACAGACCTAAAGTTATGATTCTGGGAGACCAGAAGGATGGTGCTACCTTGGGTAGAGGTAGAGGCTAACATTTAGCCTAGCTCTCATTTTATTGATGAGAAAACTGAGGTGCAGGTTGCTCAAGGTAAAGTAAAACTGAGATTTGAATATGGTTCCAAATCTCATATCTTAGATAGGCATGAAGTCTGGTCTGGAACAAGGGGAATCGTCATATGGGACTTACCTCACTTATAACAGCTTTGTAGACTGTCAATCCTTACGGAAAAGGAATCTCTTATTATAATTATTGCTGCTTTCTGATAGGAGTTTCCTGGAGGCAGGAGAGGGACTTCACAGTGAATCCATTCTGCCTAAGACAAGGAGGGAACATATTGTCCTGTCTCTGAAATTAACCATTTAGCCCATCATTCTGTGCATGAACAGCCATCGATCACTGAGGAATAAGGAAGAGAGCCCCAGGAAAACTGAGATGTCAGAGGAGATGATCCCTTTGAAGAGGAGTTCATTTTGAAAGCTTTTTCCTCCTAGAATGTCAAAAAGGAACCTTGAGCACTGGGAAAATCTCAGACCTTGCTCATATTTCAAAACAACATAATGCCTTAGACTGAAAACAGGGGCAAATATGAGAACCTAATGATCGTCTATTACAGAAAATTGCAGAAATATATAAAATAATGCTGCTTTTCTCTAATATTTTGAAAATATAGTGATTTTTCATAAAAATGTTATGTATATTTGTTATTATAAATCTTGAAATGCTATAGAAATGTGAGCTATGTCTGGATTGTTTGAGGGTGTAGACATATATGGTTTTGCCTTCCTCTTTATTTTCCCTGAGAAGAATCATGGATCAGACTTACTGTCTGCCTGCACTTCTGAATCAGATTACAGTGTAATTGGGAGACATTTGACAAACGAAAATTTTAATACAACATAGGTCATGTTAATTTGTGGTTTTTAAAGTTAACATGTGGCTGAGATCCCTATGTCTTTGAGTTCGATACCACTAGTGTAGGGGTATTGAGAGCTGTCCAACTGAAAAAGACTCAAGTTCAGATATTATCTCTGACCCTTACTGGTCACATAATGTGACCCTGGGCAAGTCTCTTAACTCTCCAGTTCTAAGACAGTAAGTTGCAGAGGAGGTACTGGTGGAGGTAGTTGCCTCTTCTGTGAGTTCTCTATAAAAATGAAATTAATTAGAGGTCTAGTCCCTATCCTTTGCTCCTCTTAGTGTGTGAGTAACGGAGACAAATTCAACTGCATGGTTCAACTGTGGGGCTTCCTGCCCAAGAACCGTATTTTTGCTAAGTTTCATATAATTATAAATTATATCAGTCAGCAGGCATTTATTTATTGGAATATTTCAGCCAATTATTATATATTATTATATAGAAGACACTTTAGAGATTATCCAGTCCAACCCCCAAAACATGAGTACAGCTGTCCATTTTGAGTAAGTTTCCTAGGGAACAGAGGATTAGCCTAACATCGAGGGACAGTATTTGAGACTGGAGGGTGGGAGAGAGTAAAAGGGGAGCACCCTTCTGCCTCTTCTTTTAAATGTTTATATTCCACTCTTATTTTTTAGGATCTAGTAGAGGTCCACTTTGAAGTTCACAGAGGACCATTTCAGGGGCTCTCCTTTGGCCTTCCTTCTTAGAAGCTAGGAAAAACTTTGGAGATTATATAGTCCAAGCTCCTTATATCATAGAGGAAGAAGCAGTAGCCTGGAGACTTGGAATGAAGCATTGTCACCTGATATTTTAGTGATACAACCTAGAACTAGACCCTTCTCTTTTCCGCACTGTGTCTTGAAACTCTGCCTTTTTCACCAAAGCCTGTAATGGCAGATCCTCTGGTTGGCAGGCTTGGCTTCTGGCTAGTCAAGAGTATAGTTAGAGGATCATAAGGGAATGTGATACTGATTGGGGTAAAACTTCTAGCTAAGGCATTTAGTAAAATGAAAATGGTTAGAATTGCTCTGTAGAATAACTGGGGTGTGTGTGCTTGTGTGTGTGTGTGTGTGTGTGTGTGTGTGTGTGTGTGCTTGCGCACGCACGCGTTCTCATGTTTGTACACACATTCATGTCCATGCTTACATAGACATACTAAGTTGAGATGGAAAATAGTAACAGTAGGAGCTGTGATTAGGGTGGCAAGTAGTAAGGATTAGGGATGTGATTGGAGTGCATATTGGTGAGTATTAGATGTTGTGTTCTCAGTCTGTGTGCATTCATACATGCATGCACACTTGCTGGTGATGTTTAGGAGAGTGAATAGGCTTCATATTTGAACTAGAAGACACTGGAAGAGACCTGTTAGGACACTGAGGCCATCTCCTTCACTGTGCGAATGAAGATACCAAGGTCCAGAGAGTTTAAATGATTTACCTAAGGTCATACAGCTATTTAACATATTAGGTATGGTTATAGTGGAGAATGGGCATTGTTAGAGGGTATGGTTAGGATGGAGAATAGTCAGTATTCAAAGTATGTTGGGGGTGGAGAATGCTCAGTGTCAGACTTTGTCGTCTTGGCTTAGGGGATGTAGGTTATATTCAGGGAGCAGAATCAATCAACAAGATTATTACTCATTGAAGGTTAATATGTGCCAGGCATTGTGCTAAGTGTTGGTATTACAAATACAGAGAAGAAGCAGCCCCTGCGCTGAAGGAGCTTATGTTTTTTTGGAATGGTCATGTTTGGAGATATGGCGTGTATAGGTGGTGGAGAGCTGTGGTTGGCGATGTGGTGGAGAATGGCCAATGTTGGAGTTTGTGTTCTTGGCCTAGGGCTTTTCCATCAAGTTTTGGTTAAAAAATGGCCATTATTTAGTGGTATGGTGGAAGTAGAGCATGGTTAATGTTGGGGGTTGTGGTCTTGACTTAGTAAGAATATCAGGTTTGAGGTATAGAATAGATAAGATGGAGGTTTGGTTGAGGATTGTATTTTGGGATCCTAGCCTGTGGCTAGAATTGATTGGAGCTGAGGGCAATTTTTTCCTCTCCTTTTCCAGTTCAGGTTTCATTTCTAGGACTTGGGACCAATCTTCCTTGTATACCTCCTGCCCTTAGATACTTCATTTTGTGGTTTTTATCATCTGCTTTCTGTGTTCCCTCTCTCCTTGTTCCCTTTGGGGGGGAGTGGTGATGGTAGTGGGGACTTTTCCAGTCCCTAAGGGTATTGGCTCTGTTCTTTGGGGCCTTTTTTTCCTTCTCTCTTTTGCCAAGTCCTGCTGTTTCACAGTATCTCTCATGTGACCCTGTTCTCTTTCCTACTACCTTTACCCTTGTCTGAGCTCACCTCATTGCTGGGCTGTTATAGTAGCCTGCTGGTGGGTCTGTGCCTAGATCTCTCCTTACCCCATCCATCTTTCACTTAATTATCAATTTGATCTTTCTAAAGTACAAGTTATCCCTTGAATTCAGTCAACTCTGACGGCACCTCCACAATAAAATTTAAGCCATGGTTTGACTTTTAAAGCCCTTTGTGACCTAGTCTCTTTCTGCTTTTGTAATCTTATACCTTACAGTTTCTCTCCACCACTATTCCCTAGCATAGCTGAGTGATCCAAGAATTCTATCTTCCTTACTGTTCCTTGCACTTGACACCTCCTTTTTCATCTCTGGGTATTTTTCTTTGTTGTTCCCTGTGCCTGGAACTCTCTCCTTACTCATCTCTGCCTATTGGCTTGCTTCAGGCCTACCTTCTACAATACCCTTTAATCCTCTGATATACTTAGTCCCTAAATATGTAAGTCTGTATGTTTTCTCCCTCACCTGGCTGTGAGCCCCTCTAGAGTGGGGAACTATCCTTTCATTTTCTTTGTATCTTCATCCATCATTTACTGTGTAGTTTGGTGCACCGTAGGTGCTGCATAAATGCTTGTGGACTGACTGATTGACTTTGTGCCAGGTCTCAAGCTGGGCATGGAGCGGGATGCCTATGTCATGATTGCTGAGAAAGGAGAGAAGCTGTACCACATGATGATGAGTAAGAAGGTGAACCTCATCAAAGACCGGAGGAGGAAGCTGAGCACCGTCCCCAAGTGCTTCCTTGGCAAGTAAGTCCCAGACCTGTGAGTGCTTGTAATCTCCTTAGCCCTGGTCAGAGTGTGTCCCTTAAAGAGCCACTATCCTCATCAGGCTGATTCCAGACATCCCGTGGTTAGCTTAGGTTTTAGGGACTGTAGACACAATGTGGTCTGTTTCTCTTGTTTATCAAATGATACAATAGAAGATACAACTTGCCTAAAGTTACAAGGGCAGTTAATGGGAGAGCCCAAATTCCAACCTATGTCTTCTAACATAACATTCAGTGCTTTTCCCTCTCTATCATGCTACCTTCCAAGAGATGTATTAGATGCTGTGTCTAGGCAGGGGTGTCGTGGAAGGGAGAGTATGGGGCAGTGTCCTGTCTTACTCTGCTGGAGAGCTGCCAGGTGACTTTGGAGAAGTTATTTTCTAAGTCACCTTACCCAGGCTTTGGACCAGGTGCTTTCTAAGGCCTTTTCCAGGTCTAATGCTTTATGATTGTGTGATCTGTTGAGTACCTTGTATATATAGACATGCAGGCAGATGACCATGAGCTAAATGGGAAGATAAAACATAACCCATGAAAAGATCACAAACAACTCTCAGGTAGTCTGAGGTAAGAGCCTCAATTTTCAAGGCCAGGCCATTGGAGGTCAAATGAGAAGGTGCTCACTTTGTGCTGAGATGATCAGGGGAAGGATTATTGGGGTTCAGCCACAAACCTTAGACCTGATCACTGCAAATATACCTCCCATCCTGTTCTCCATCCCATCTCTACCTTAAATCATCAGCATAGATGCTGATTTAAACTACTAAAAGGATAGGTTGTGTTTGGTTGAGAGAGAAGGGGGACTTTTAGGGTGAAGGAGCTGGGCTATAGAATAGGGGAGGCAGTGTAATATAATGGAAATGGGACTGGAATTGGAATCACAGAACTTGCATTTGAATCCTGGCTCCTTCTGGGTCAGCCACCTCCTTTAGGTCTCTCCATCTGTAAAATGTGGGGTAGGGTTGGACTTAGTTTAATTAACTACCTGTTATGTGCAGGGCACTGTGCTAGACTCTAGATACAAAATGAAAAGTGGAATGGCTCGAGCTGTCCTCAAGGGGCAGACGCTTTCTTCAAGGTCTTTGCCAACTACATTCTCTTCTCTGATTGGTGATCTTCTGTAATGCAGAACTTTGTAAGTTTGGGTGTGGCATTGGTCATTGCACTGAAGCCTAAGGTTCCTTCTCATCAGAATGTTTTTAAATAATTGAAGGAAATGATCCATTTCAGTTAGATGTTAGTGAAAAATAAAGATGGAATTTATGGGTTTCCTGAAATATATCCACTATATATCCACAATATATCCACAGACTCTTCAGAAGACCTAAGGTTAAGAGCTCCTTTTCTGAGACATGTTGAGATAACGGTGACTAGATTGATGTGATTTTTGTTTCCTGGGTTTAAATGAACTGCTAAGGTATTTCTCATAGGTTAAATTGTAACATGGTCACCAGGGTCACCCTCTTCTTCCCTTTGGAGACTCTTAAAACTTCATAGAATCAGAGGTCTAACCTCAGAGTTAGAAGGGAACTCAGAGGTCATTTAATTCTACCCTTTCCAGAATAGAATGCTCTGTACAATGTTACTGACTAGGGATTATTTAGCCTTCCCTTAAGACCCCTTGGGAGGGCAAACTCCCTGCTTCCCCACTAACTTATTCCACTTTTGGAGAACTCTACTTGTTAGGAAATTTTTCCTTAATCGCCACTTGACTCACCAAATAAACGCCTGTTCCTTAGTCTGGGCTGAAGGGCTTGTCACAAGGTCAGACAGAAACATAGGCCATGTGATGGACTGGCCTGTGCCAGGCTTATCCAGCCAGCATTGAAGTGCTCCCCTCCACCCTCTGCTGGACCTGAGGCCTGTGAATGATCCCAGACCTTGGCACAGAATGGGGCAATGTGGGGGCAGCTGTCTCCGGTTCCCTTATGTGGGTGAGAAACATCTGTTGTTCTCTGTAGCTGGCTGCAAGAAATCTCTCTCTCCTCTGTTTTCTTGGACTTTAAGAAACTACTAGGGGACTGAGGCTGGGTGTGGGCAGGAAGCCCGAGAGCAATTTATGTTCCCCATGGGGCTCCTCCTCAGGAACAGAGTAATTTTTATCTCCCCCAGGTTTAGTCTGCCCCTCAAACACATGCACCTACAGATGGATGAGTCAGGCACTCTACTTGAGCAAAACATTGAAAGGCTAAAAATATTTCCAGCCCCAGTGGAGGGAAGCTGGAATGCTGCTCTTGATAGGCAGCAAACCCTTTTTGATTTAGCAGCAGCAGCCAGGCTTTATTGGACCCAGATTTCTTGGAGACTGACTGACTCTTAGCTATTCCTTTTGTTCCTGGTAACATATTTCTGATGTAAGCCCCAAATAAACTCATAGATGGGCTTGGGCCTGGGAAGTGCTGGTAGAGGCCCCATCCACCCGGAAGGTTGACAATAATTATGGAGTTGAAGCATCTACTCAACCAAACCGTCTCCGTTCCTTGGCTCTGCTAGCTCTTTGTCCTCCTTAGAATCATGCCCCTAGATTCAATGCAAGTCATTTTCTCTCTTGAACCAGAATCTTAAGCCAGATTTTGAAATCTTAAAACTTTTTAGATTCATAAGAGTCCCAAACTCATAGAACTATAGACCTATTTCGAGAAGTGTAGTCCATCGGATTTGGAGTATCAGCTTCTGGGTTTAAATTCTTGCTCTGTTCTCATCTACCTGTGTGACCTTGAGCAAGACACTTAGTCTCTGGACTTCAGTGAAAGGAGGGCATTAGATTGGATAGCTCCTTTCAGCTCTTGATTGATGTGAGCTGTGATCTCTGTTTCTTTCCAGCTTTAAATCTCTGATCTTGTAACCATAACTTCAACACAGAATTTCTTTTAAATTCCCAAGAGTTCTAGAGTCTTAAGAGTTGGGACCTTAGAAGCAGCCTTAGTCCAACTCCTTGTCTAGGAAATCCCTGCAAATTTCATTTACTCTAGGAAGTCTTCCTGAATTTACTTGTCCACTTTATTCCGTGCTCTTCTGTTCTCTGCCTTACACTAGATGTTGCTTTGTAAAGTGTCCTTTAGTGACGTTTGTGTGTGTATAAATATTTTTAGGGATACTGTCAACTTTGATTTTTCACTCAGCTCATGACAGTGGACCCACAGTGGGTAAAATGTTGGACCTGAAGTCAGGAAGACCTGAGTACAAGTCGTACTGCAGACATTTAGTGGCACTTTGATCCTGGGCAAGTCAGTTTTCCTTATCTGTAAAATGGAGATATTCCTAGCACCTACTTTTCAAAGTCTTGTTATGAGGATCAAATGGCACAATAGATGAAGTGCTTTGTAGTTCTTCAAGTTCTAGGTAAATGTTAACTCTTGGTGTTAACTATTTCCCTATGGGCATCTGCTGATTCATATCATCATGAAATGCTAGAGCAGGAAGGGATCTTAGAATGCAGGATTCAGAGCTCCCTAGAGATCAGTGAATTTAGTCCTTAATTTTACAAGTGAAGACATCGAGGCCCACACTGAGGAACTGACTTGATCAGGGTAAGTGAGTGAGTCCATATCGGAGCTGGGACACGAACCCAATTTCAGGACTCTTGTTTCCTCTACCATGTTCCCTCTGTGCCAGGGAACAAGAAAAAAGATGTTGGCTCGTGAATGAATAAGTGAACCAAGGGGCAGGCATTGTGTAAAGCTTTGAGGAGATACAAAAACAAAAAAGTCCCTGCTTTCAAGGTATAACACACATAGGAATGTGGTAGCCCCGAAAGTGTTGTTTTTTTGTAAGTTACAAGACAGTGGGTAAAGTCATGAGAGTCGCATGACATTATTTTAAAGAAGCAGTGGCATTTCTACCTCAACACACACACATTCTCTCTCTCTCTCTCTCTCTCTCTCCCCCCCCTCTCTCTCTCCCCCTCTCCCCCTCTCCCCTTCTCCCCCTCTTCCCCTCTCCCTCTCTCGCTCTCTCCCCCTCTCCCCCTCTCCCTCTCTCCCTCTCTCCCTCTCCCTCCCTCTTCCTCTCCCTCTCTCCCTCCCTCTCCCTCTCCCTCCCTCCCTCTCTCTCTCTCTCTCTCTCTCTCTCTCTCTCTCTCTCTCTCTCTCTCTCCCTCTCCCTCTCTCCCTCCCTCCCTCCCTCTCTCTCTCATTACACCACACCTGTTTCTTTTGCTCTAGGAACTGCAGTTATGAATGTCTTTGCAGGGCAGACAGCAAGAAGGTGGCCTTGGAAATAAAAATAACAACAAAAACAATGAATAATTAGCATTTATGCATTATTTTAAGATGAACGAATGTGGTGCATATATTATCTCATTTGATTCTCATAGGTAGGTGGTGTTATCACTTCTATTTTATAGGAGAGGGAACTGAGACAGAAAGATTAGCCTAGAGTCTTATGGCTTGTAAGTATCTGAGACTGGACTTAAATTCCGGTCTTCCTGACTCCCAAGGCTAGCACTCTTGCTCACTGTATGACGAGATGGCTGGGGTGGAGGGTTGGATGTGAAGCCTGATATGGGTTCTGGGACTGCCTAGGTTTAGTGAGCCGCGTGTACTTGTACTCTGATTTCATAATCAGGAAAGCAGCCTTGGCCCTAAGGTATAGTTTTAGGAAATCCTGTGGACCAGAAGGTGTTGGGATAGGGTGAATAGCAAAGAAAGAGCTGTTTGGGGTGCATGATTGATTGGGGTGTGAAAGTGGTCTTATTGCATTTTCCTTAGGTGGTAGGAGACCGCTCCCCCCTTTCCTTTCTTTTACCCCTAAGAGATGATGGGGTATCAGATGATAGTAAGTCAGGAATGTACCTTCTCTTATGTTTGTCCTGAAGCCCTGGGCATGTGGGTAGTTGACTTGATTCAACAGATCTGTCTCCATTCTGCAGTGAATTTGTTTCTTGGCTCATTGAGATTGGAGAGATAAGCAAGACAGAGGAAGGGGTCAACTTGGGCCAAGCCCTGCTGGAGAATGGGATCATCCATCATGGTGAGTACCTGGTACACAATGGGGCTTCCTGTCCCTCTCTAGCCAGGTTTGGAGTCTAACGATTACCATCGATCCTTCCGTTGTACAAGTCTAAAGGGTACACCCTCCCTTTCCACCCCTCTGCTAAGCTAACCAGTCATCTTCCAATGAGTTATAGAAATCATCTTAGATAAGGGAGTGAGAATAGCACAGACCATTGTGTAGAAATCCTCAGTAGCATGGGTTATATTGATGGTATGTCAGGAGGCTCCTCTCCTACAGGATTTAAGCAAATTATTTTTGTCAAATTTCCAACCTCTTGGTTCCTTAATTGACTTTTTAGGAGCATGGGGAAATGATGGAGGTTGAAGATATAGGGGACTCTGAGTCCCATAATTTTTTGAAATTAAATGAGATAATGGTTAAGTACTGTGTAAAACTAAACACGCTATATAAATAGTCAGTTATTCTGATTATGGTTCTTGCCCATGTGGCAGGTACATGGTAAGTGCAGCCAGGGCTCATCCTGAAGGATTTCTGGATAAATTGGACAATTTTTAATGCAGCACTTTGATTCTTTTTTTCAGGAAAAGAGGGCTCAAAATAGATATTTCAGGTCCTCTGCTCTGTGGCAGGGACCCTTACTCTTTTCTGTGGCGTAGATGTCTTTGGCAGTCTAGTAAAAGTCTGTGGACCTTGGCTCAAAAGAATATTTTTAGTAGCATAAAATAATTCTGATTGGAAGGGAAACCAGTTATACCAAAATCTGGTGCAAGTCACTTGACCACAGTTTTCTCATGTAAAGCGAAGTTAATAATATTTGTATTTCAAATCCTGTGTGTGCAGCTACACCTGTGTGACCTTGGGCAAGTTGCTTCATTTCTTCTGGTCCTCATTTCCCTTCTCTGTGAAATGAAAGGGACTAAATGACCTCATATCCCTTCACACTCCCCATCAGTCCTCCTCTTGGGGTTCTGTACGTAGAGGTTAGAGACAGATTAGCACTTTGGAGACCAGCTTGTCCAGTCTACTTGTGAAGATACAACTTTGTTGGCCTTGAGATTCTATAGAAATATGTGTTGTTAGTGTTAGAGTCTTCGAACTTCTAAATGCCCTCTTTGGGCCCTTTCTGGCTGAGACCTTTCTGTCATCTTTAAAGTGGAGTTTCTCTGGTGACTAATTGCCTTCTCATAGGTCTTTGATCTTTAATTCAGATGCAGGGAAGCCCTGCTGAGTCCAGTGCTAATGTTGACAGCCTAAATGTTGCAAGAAGTGCTCTCTCTGTCATCACTTGTTGTTTAGTCATTCTGATTCCTTATGACCCTATATGGGGTTTTCCTGGCAAAGATATTAGAGTGGTTTGCTCATTTACAAGTGAGGAAACTGAGGGAAATGGGGTTAAGTGACTTGCCCAGGGTTACACGTCTAGTAGGTGTGTGAAGTCACATTTGAACTCAGGTCTTCCTGACTCCAGGCTAGGCTCTCTATCCACTGTGCCACTTAGCTGCCCTCTGTCAATGTTATTGTTACTCAAAAGCACAAAGCTATGGGCGTGCCTCATGCACACATAGATTCAGACTTTAAAATTTAAAAGGAATTTATAATGTCATAGCTAGAAGAACCTTTAGGACATAGAACATGTCAGAAGTGGAAGGAACTTAGAACATAGGTTGTCATGACTTGAATGGACCTTAGAACATAGAACACAGCTTTAGAAAGAGGTCTTTTAAACTAATGATGTCAAATTCAAATAGAAATATACTAAACCATATATAAGGATCCCTGTGGGCCACATATTGTCTTTGAAAGCAACACATTTATATATTTCTTTTTTATTAATACATCAACACGTTAAAAGTAGCGCATGTGACTCATAACGTACTTATTTAATGCCTCTCTTTTAGAAATAATCTAGTCCAGCCTTTTTATGTGACAGATAGAGAAATTGAGGCCCACAGAGGTAACCTTGTGCCTCAGGGTCACATAAATAGTTGGTAGGTGACAGATTGTGAGACTAAATACAAGCTTGACTTTCTTATTCTGTCCTTAAATCTGCTCTCCAGAGCCTAGTAGGTTGAGAATCTGGGGTATCAGCCTACTTTGACTGTTTATTGCTTTCATTTTCCATATTTGGGAAAGAGACCCACTAAAATTGATTCCTAAACAAGATGACTTCTCTGTCCTAGGAAGATTGTTTTCTATTATAGTTGTTTTGCATTTTAAAATATGGGTTATGACTTTTTTCATCAGTTATGTGCTCATATAAGAACCTAAACAATTCTCTTTCATAAGATTGAAGAGTGGCCACTTTTCTGTAGACCAAATGAGAAGAAGGAGATTAGGCTGGGGAAATTAAATTTCTCCTGGGAGTTTTGGATGGCATGGTTTGGGACTCTGAGGACTTAAGTTTTCCACTTCGTTAGTTAGTGTCTTGTGTTTTAGTTTCAGACAAGCATCAATTTAAGAACGAACAAGTAATGTACAGGTTCCGGTATGATGACGGTACATACAAACCGAGAAGTGAGCTGGAGGACATCATGTCTAAGGTATTGGGCTTCTGGTGCTCAGCAAAGTGGGCTCCTTTTCAGCTTTCTCTGAGTGAAGGACTTTTTTCCCAGCTCTCCCTATGGGTCCTTATGCTCACCTCCAAGTCTCAGTAAGTGACACAACCTTAGTAAGGTAGGATATTTCTTCCCAAAGCAGAGGCTGGACAGAAGACAGACTTTCAAATTCCATTTAAACAAATTGAAGTTTCCTTCCCGCCTTCCTCCAGTGGAACAAACGCCTTGAGGTGACTTCTTTGTAGACTGAGTCACTAAGGTCACTGTTTTTGACTTAGGCCCCTGAAGTGTCTGTAATTTCTACCTTCTGGTCATCTGTGAAATTTGACTTTAGTAGCGCTAACTCCCCTCCTCCCTACCTTGATGCGTTCCCATGGCAGTCTCCCATCCTGAATCACATAGGAAGAGCCTGTGATGACCTTTTCAGGACAGTATTCTGTGCTCTGGCCTTTACTCTCCCTTCTCTTAATCCAGACTTGTTTGTCTCATTTCTCTGGGGCTACCTTTCAGTCATTTGGTTAGACAGCACCTAATAGCAATCTTTTCAGACTAATGTATGCAATCCCCAGAGTCAGGTCTTTACCCCCACACAGGAATTTCATGCAACTTTCATAAAGTTTTCATTCCAGACAGTGTGCTGTATTTGTGGAATGGAGCTAAAAAGACCAGTTAGACAATGTCCCTTCCCTTGTGGAGTTTACTGTTCAGTAGAGGAGAAAAAGACACAGAAAGACTGGTTTAGCAAATCTGTAAGAAAGAGGCAAACACAGGAGACAGGTGACCTGAAGCAAATGTTCCACTTCAGACAGACTTCCCTCTGCAATGGGCTGCTCTGTTGGGCTCCCACGCTGTTAATCAGCATGTGCTCAGTGGTGCCAGGCTTAATTCAGTATTCACTGGGCAGAAGAGAGTTAGAAAAAATAATCAGGCTTAATTCCCAAGGCAAGCATAATGAGTTGTAGAATGACTTAATGTTTTCAATTTTCCCTTTCTCCAGCCACCCCCAGTTTCTCCTTCCCTCCTCCAAAACCACTTTGTTACTGAGAATGATAGAGATTGGATGATGTTTTGAGAAACTTCATTTAGGAGATGTGCATTTTCTGGGTGCTGATTACTGAAGCACCTTGATGGCAGCCAGGTTTATTTCATACTTGGTTAGCTATGTGACCTTGGGCAAGTCACTTAACCTTCACCTGCCTCAGTTTCTTTACCTGTAAAATGGGGAGCATAATACCCCCTACCTCAGAGGGTTGTTGTAAAGATTAAATGATACTACTTTTCAAAAGCCCTTAGCACAGAGCCTGGCACATAGTAAGCTCTTAATTAATTCTTGTCCCCTTTCTTCCCTTAGGGTGTGAGACTTTACTGCCGGCTGCATAGTCTTTTCACTCCAGTGATCAAGTAAGTCTGACTTGGCATTCCTTCTCTTGGACCAGTCCTCTGCTTTCTTCTTTGAGCTCCCTTCCATAATTGTGTTTGTGAGAATCTCTTCTTTGGGGCCTCCCTTGTGGTCTGGCTCACCTTCTTTTCCGGCTTCCCCAGCCCTGTGTCTCCCCTTCTGTTACTAGGACTACTGTTGCTATCCAGGCGAGAGATTTCAGGGCTATAGAGAACTCCTGGGAAGGAAATGCCCTCTATCTACCAATGCTCAATCTGCAACAGTCCTACTATAAATTTTAGTCTGCAGTCCATGGTGTCCAAGGGTCCTAGGGTCACTCAGGCAATAGGTGGCAGGATTTGAGGCCAGACTGGAATCCAGGTCTTTCTGACTTTAAGTTTAGTTCTGTGTCCATTATTCAGTACCACCCCTTTTTCTACTGTTGCAGAGTGCTTCACTTTCTCCTTTGGTCCCCTCAGCAGTAAGAGTGATGAGTACTTATCCTGTAAGATAGGTAGTTATAGGTATATTATCCCCATTTTGTGGATGACACAGGTTAAGTGAGTTATATAACATCAGAGAGCTAGTGAGTGTTAAGGTTGAGATTTGAATTCTGAATCTGACACTCCACCTGGTATGCTACACTCCCTCTCCCACAGAATGTATGAGTGGTAAGGGACCCAAGGACATGGGATGTCAGAGCTGGAAGGGGCTTTAGAACATAAACCTGAAATATAATGGGGCAGGAAGTGTCCTTATGACTTAAGAGTTGGACAAACCTTAGAGAGCATCTGGTGTAATCTCATATTACAAAAGAATAAATAGAGGTCCAGAGAGTGGAAACAATTTGTAGGTCATTTATGGAAGTTCATAGATGGATGAATTGAAATTAGATTCATGTAAATAAGTAAGTCTTAACTCCTCCTTGCTGCTGAAATTATAACACATACAAGTTAAACCTAAATGCCTTTTTTTTTTGAATAGAGTTAGCCTCCGGAGCCCCAAGGTGAGTCCACATGGGGCTAGTCAAAGTATTTAATTCTCATTCGTCTCTGAAAGAAAGAGAGAGACAGAGACAGGACAAGCTTCACTGAGCCTCAGAGGGCCTGGAGGAAAGAAGCAGCTGGGGAGGGATGGTGCCCATGTTGTTTCGCCCCATGACAGCTGTCAGGTATATTCAGAGGGCAAAGCTAAGTGACTTCCATAGTGTAGAGCCATGCCTCCTGTCTTTCCTGAGAACCTTCCATGAGTCTGGTCCTTTTCTCAGGGTGAGGGACAACACACTAGGAGCAGAGATTACTTTTCCTCAGGATGCTTACAGTGTGGTTGGAGAAATGCAGATCACTTCCCTTTCTGGGCCTCAGTTCCCTCATCTGTTAAATGAAGGAGTGACATTAGGGTTTTTTTCAGGTTTTTATATTGTATGTTCTAGTGACCCTTCTAGCTCTGACATTCTGTGTTCAGTGTTCTAAGATTTCTACCAGCTCTGACAGTCCATGTTCGAAGGTCTTTTCCAGGTCTAATATTCTAAGGTCCCTGCTAGCTCTGACATTTTACACTGTGATCACATCAATAGCAGTTATAACTTCTAAGAAGCAATGGGCCAGGACACATACCTATGTATGACAACTTAACTTCTTTTCTTGGATATAGAGAAGTATCCCCCTTAGCCCAGCTTGCTTATCCCCATTATTAGACATTATAATTAAGGGATTTAGTTGATACTTATATTACCAAGAGTAAGGGGAGTTTGAACTTCATCTCAGGGCCTCCTGAAATAGTCGAGACAGTTTCGTGTCTCTAGCATCTTCCCCTCTTTCTTCAGGAGGCATGAGTCTGGTGCATGGCGGGGAGTGTTTCCTTGGGGCACTCAGGTGCTATCCTGGTAGACTCTCCTGATGCTCCTTTCCCTTTATTTCTTGCCCCTGCCATTTGGAGTTTGACAGTGGACTGAAAAGAGAACTAGTTCTGATGATTGATTTCCCACTAAAAGATGCAGGGTGAGGTGGGAGGAGGAGGAGGTAAGTTTTACAAATAAACAATATTAGTTGCCAAGAGGCATGTTTTAGCCCGTGTGGGAAAGGATTTACTAACTAATTGGGGCTGCCTGAGGGTGTCAGAAGCTCCCTCAGTAGGAGGTGGAGGTTTAAAGATTGGTTAACCATGTGTTAGGGATGTTGTGGAGGAGATTCCTGGGGCAGCTAGGTGGCACAGTGGGTAAAGCACTAGTTCTGGAAAATCTCTGGCCTCTGACACTTACTAGCTGTGTGACCCTGGGCAAGTCATCATTTAACCTTGTTTTACAGATGAGGAAACTATCCACTGTGCCATCTAGCTGCCTGTTGCAAACTATATAAATATTGAGCTATTGTTTGTAAAGAGAAGGGTTTGGATTAGGTTTCACATGAGGTCTCTTCTAGCTTAGGTGTTGAATCCTACGTAGCGGTTATAGTGCCTTCTCTTGAAGGAGAAAGAGCTGAGTTTAAATCCTACTTCAGACACTTATGTGTGTTCTAGGGTAAGTGACTTAAACTCTCTATGCCTCACAGAATCCATGGCCTGTGAGAGCTCTTCTGATTCTCAGTTTTTAATTCTATGAAAATACCACTTTTCAGGGCTGTAGAACTTGGTGAACGTGAAGCTGAAGGTCCTATTTAGATTCTTCTGATGGTCACTGGCTGGATACCTATGGATAGCCCAATGACTGTCTCTCTGAGCTTAGTTTGTTCAAGTATATGATGGGGATAATGATACTGCTTAGGGCTTTTGATAGGATGCTGCTTTGTAAGCTGTTAGTATTGATAGAAATGAGTTAGAGTCATCTATCTGTTTGTGTCTCCATCTGTCTGTATTTCTGTCTATCCATACATCCATCCATCATCTTCCTTAACCCTCCTGCCCCATCTTTGTTTACATATATTTATTTTCTTTAATGCAGAGACAGAGACTACCACTTGAAGACCTACAAATCTGTGATTCCTGGGAGCAAATTAGTGGACTGGTTGCTTGCTCAGGTAGGCTGTGCATATGGGAATTATTGTTGCTTGCCCACCCTGAAGGAGTCCCTAACTCTCTTGAAAAGCCTCGTACTTCCCAGAGGGCTTGCTTACTTGCCACAGACTCTCACTTTTATTTCTTCTCTTGTTGAGGGAGATGATAGGAACTCTTCAGTGCCTAGCATAGTGCTCTGCATTTAGTACGCACTCAATAAATACTGCCTGAATTTAATAATTGGAGAGCTGGGAGGACCCTTAGGATGACTGTGTTAGAAGGCTACTTAGATCATAGTGTTTTAACATGAAGGGAACTGATACCCAGAAAGGGGAGAGCTGCCTTACTCAAGGTCTCATAGCCTTTTTGCTGTAAGGTGGCTTAGATGGGTAGGATTCTGATGAGTAGGAAAGGGAGATGAGCTGATGGAGACAAGATTAGTACAGGCGGATGGGAAACAGCATTATTGAGACAAAGGTGGAGTATGTTCAAGGAGCATTAAGTGGCATCATTTGACTGAATTGTAGATATAATAAATCCTACCTTATGTTTACATAGCACCTCATCATTTTCAGAATTCTTCCATGTGCCTTCTCTTCTAGCCCTCTGAGATTGGTAGGGCAGCAATCACCATTCCTATTTTTAGATGAGGAAATAGAGGCTTAGGGACTGCAACCTCAATTACAATCAGCCCATCAGCAATCCTTTATTAAGATCCTTCTCTGAGCTGGTCACTGTCAATAGGTACTAGGGTCAGAATGCCAGAAACCAAGCAATTGCTACTCACGGGGTCCTGTCTGATAAGTGTGGGTGCTGGGATGCTGCAGAGTCAGAATCATGTGGGAGGTAGAGACTTGATCCTGAAGTCAAGAGGCTTGTGATAGAATTCTACCTCAGATACTTATGTTAGAATAGGGAGCCCCCACTTCCTCCTCTGTGAGATGAGGAGGAGAGGAAGGGGGACATAATGGACAGAGAGTCTTCCCAACTTCCTTACTCCCTTACCCCATTCAGGAGGCTCTGGGTTCAAGTCCTGCAGTTGCCCTATATTGCCTGTGTGACTCTAGGCACAACGCTCAACCCTTAAGTGCCCAAGACACCTCTCTTCAGGCTGAGCTGTGTAGAAGGTGCAGAACTGTATTGTAGAGGAGGTCTCTCCCTCCGGAGAGCCCTACACCAGTGAAATCGCTCATGCTCTGATTCTTCCCTCCCAAAAAAGATGGAGCTAATAATCCATGTTATTAAGGATTATTATTATATATATTATATTATATATACATGGCAAGGTTGTTTTGTGGGGGAAAACTTGGCTGACTTAAAAATGCGTTGTCATCGAGGGACACTTTGTTATTATTACTGAAGACTGGTACGTTCTCTTTCCTGTCACAAGACCTCTTGGGAAGAGGAGTAATGAGCAGGGGAGTTGGAGAGGTGGGGTAGCACTTCAGCTGTGCAGGGAGTTCACCTTATGGTTTATGCTGCCTGTGGTCTTAACCCCAGGCAGACAGACAGACAGGGACACAGGATTTAGAGTCAGAGGACCTAACTTCAAATCCCTGCTCTCCTGCTTACTAGTTGTATGACCTTGGCTAAGTCAGTTCTCAGGGCCTCAGGTCATTCAGCAGGTGTTTATTATTGTACTGAGGCCAGACATTGTGATAGTGGCTGTGGAGAGAAATGCAGTGAATGAAGCAGCCTCTCTTTGTAAGAGTCTTGCTTTCTGATAGGGGAGAGAGCAAGGATATGCACACATGCCCCACTGCGCTCCCCCCAATACATACATATCATATACATACATACATACACCACACCCACACACCTATACATCCATATGTATGTGTATACACATGCTCATACATATATACGTACACATACCACATCCCTATACATCCAGACATATATATGTGTGTATACACATACTCATACATATATGCACATTATACATCCATCCATATATACGTGTGTATGCACACACACAGTATTATTTCCACTTTACAAATGACAAAACTCTTAAAAAAATATAACTCCAAAAACATACATTTTTGGGAGGCACCGATATGTGCTATGTACCCAGATGTACCTTTGGAATCCAGCGTCAACCTCAAAACTTTGATCACCATGCTATTATCAGACCTAAGATTGTAGTAGGGGTCATGAAGAAAGGAAGAGTGAAGGAAAATAATATCAATTTCAGATGCTTTATTGATTATTTTGTTGAGTAAGAGAGCACTGGGCCTGGAAGATCTGAGTTCAGATCTGGGCTCAGATGTGTAGGCTGTGTGACCTTGGGCAAGTCACTTAATCTCTATTTGCCTCAATTTCCTTATTTTAAAAATGCGAATATTTATTTCTGTATTATATATGTGCACATATTTATATATGTGTGCTTAGTACAGTGTCTTAGTAGGTGCTATGGAAATACTCGTTGCTGTTAATTACTGTCGTTATTATTATCTCACCTTTATTTCCAGTGTATTCTTTCCCTTCCAGAGACCAATACTTTATAACAAAAAATATAAAAGAACAAAAAAAGTTCAGCCAAATTAAGTAGCACATAAATCAAACCCAACGTTAAATGAAATATTCCATCCTCATAGTCCCCTGTCTCCACAAAGGAAGAAGGGCTTGGCATTCTTATATCTCTTCTTTGAGGACAAGCTTGGTTGTTATATCCTAGCATAGGATAGTATTTCTAGAACATTTTAGGATTTGCAAGATGCTTTTATAAATGCTATTTTTCCATTTTACAAGTTGAAGTGACTTGCCTTGAGTTCTCATAGTTAGTAAATTTTTGAGATGGGATTTGAATCCAAGTCTCCCCTGACTTCAGGGTTAATATTCTATGATGCCACATTGCCTTTCATTGAGAAAGAAAAGACGGGGAAGAGCTGGGGAAAGAAGGAAGCCAGAAGGGTAAATCCAAGCCCTGTTCCCTCCTGAGTAACCGAGGAGATAGGCCAGAGTAACTCAATGGAATGGAGAGGTACAGGCAAGAATCTAGACAGGGATTGCAGTTGACAGTTTTTTTTAAAGCAGGAATGAGGTCCAGCCTTTATGATGCTGTGGCACAGTGCCAATTATCCCATATTGTTGAGGAGGTGCCCTTCCCCCATCAGCTGTCCCGGTGAGGGTGGGGGGCAGCATGAGTGGATAATTGGAGCTGAGGCAGCAGAATGGCTTCCATGTGGCTGTTTTTACAGCAGCTGGAGATGAGATCTGTGTTGGAGGCAGGATGGGGCTGAGGAGGGGGGTGGGGTGGGGAGCCTGGGACTGGGGAAAGATGGGGATGACTTAGTTCTCTGTGTGGCTTGGATTTTAAATTGCTTCCAGACTTGTTTTCAGAGTAGAAACTGATGAAGAGGGATACCATCCCACGATAGCAGAAAGTTCCACATGCGTAACATATTCATTCAGCAAGCATTTATTAACATTCTGCTATACCACTGTTCTAGGTTATGGGAATGCAACAATAAAAAGGAAACCATCCACGCATTTTTGGGGGGAGAAGGATGTATATATGCAAATACAAAATATATAGACTACAGTAATTGCTGAAGGTTGGGAATTGGAAGCTCTTTTTCATCTGGGGTGGGGTGGGGTGGGGATCCAAAACAGCCTTCCTGTGGGAGATGGCAAAGCTGGGCTTTGAAGTCAAGTATTGAAGGTGAAGCTGGAGGGTTTTCCAGGGACCAGGGGCACCTTTTGAAAAGGTGTGGAGGTCTTACGAATGCAGTGTATGTGAGATCACAAGTAGGACAGTTTGATTAGAATGAAAAATCTATGAAGGGGAAAAATATGGACTTAGGCTGGATAAAGTAAGCTGGAGCCAGATTATGAAGTGTTTTAAATGCTAGGGGTAATGGGGAGCCAGTGAAGTTTGCACTCGTGTTACATCCTTATGATAAAGATGTGAGTCTAATTCACCTAGCCTCCTGATAGGAGACTCTGCCAGTGGGGAGAATGAGCTTTTGACTGATCCTGCCAGCCTGGTGAAAGAATTGTAGAGGTTTGGGCAACAGACTGTCAACAGACTGTCAAAAACCAGCCTAGAAAACAGTTTCTCATCAAAAGAAAATTGGTCAGCAGGTGATTTTTTTTCTCCCACCACAGCCCTTCACTGAAGCATGGAGGGCTCTGATCACTGTTGGCAGAAAGAATACTCAGACCAATGAAACTGCAGAACTTTTACATATTTTAGATTAATCCTTCTCTAACAGTGGTGATTGTGCTATTAGTATCCATTCATTGAGAAACAATATAATGATAAAAAGGTACTATGAATTCTTTTCAGTTTTCCTTTCCACATAGCAAAACCCCTGTAATCTAGACAATCAATGTAAAATTTTTTGGCCTTCCCTTTTTACCAGAGAAGAAGTTTGAATTTTTTCTTTCTCTTTTATGAGGTGTTACAGGCTTATTATAAAATTTCAGTTAAGTATTATATATGTAGGTCAGTAGTAAAAATAAGACTTTTTCTATGTTGTCTTCTGGGCTATATGTGTCATCTGTGGTGTCTACAAAACTCCCCCGTATAGTTTTTTATGCTGACCCACAATATATCATAACCATGATTTTAAATGAATTCGTATTGTTTCAATAGCATCAATGACTAGATGTATTTGAAAAATAATAATACATGCGAGATATTATTTAGGATGTTTTTTAATTTTTTACTTGATAAACACCAACAAACAGAAAAGATTATTTATGACAATGTAAATCTCCTACATAGAGCTTATATTTTTAAAAATATATGATCCAACACATTCACTTTCAAGCTATTTTGCTGTCTCTGTTTTTCTACGAATTTTCTTCTGTTGTCTTCTGTGCAAACAAACCCTTTCTTTTAACAATGATATATAGTATTCTCACATGGGACCTTGCCAACAATATCCTATTCTGTACCTTGACTGTCAATGGCTGTAAATTCATACTCATCTTTCTAGAGTCCTTTACAATTTGCTGTACCTCTGTCATGGCAATCTCATGAAGGAGATGAGATGCACATTTTATGGAAGGAAAAAGTAAAGCCCAGATTGGTTACATGACTTGCCCTTGAAGGAGATGAGATGCACATTTTATGGAAGGAAGAAGTAAAGCCCAGATTGGTTACATGACTTGCCCTTGGGTGACCATACATTGGTAGTAAGTGGTAGTCGGGATTTAAACCAATGTCTTGTAATTGTGAATGAGGTCACTTCTAAGTCTACGAGCCTTGAGAGTCACAGTCCAGTTCTCTCTCTGAGAGGTCATTAACTCTCCAGGGGAGCCTTCTGGAGTTCCTGTATTTGGATTCCTTTTCTCTCTTGTAGTGGTAAATGGAATAACTCCAGTTTCAGCAGGCTAAGAACACGCAATTGGCTGTGGGTATTTCTATATGTATTTGTTTCTCTCATCAGAAAGTGAGTTGGGATTGTTCCCTTTTTGAGGACCTAGACCTGGCACAAAATAGGTACTTAGAAATGTTTATTGATCAGTCAGTTGACTTCGTGGTTGTTGCAGTCTGGCTTTTTGCTTGTTGTCATTCCCCCACTTTGCCTTGATGTCCTCTGACTCCTTTTACGGTCAGGACTATATCATATGTTCCTGACCTGCCTGATCCACACCTGCCTTCCCCAGCATGGAGAAACCCAGGCAGATTTCTGCAGACTTAGCATGAGGAGAGGAGCAAAGGTTACTTTCTAGGGGAAGAAAGAGGCTGTGATCTAAGTCCTGAAAAGGCAGAAGGGGCAAGCAGGAACAGAGAATGAAATAATTTTTTTTGTTTTTATTTTAACATCTTATTGATATCTTTTCATATCATGTTCATTTCCAAATTCTACCTTCCCCTGCTTAGGAATGTCATACCCTGTAGTGGAATAAATTAAGGAAAAAAAAGGCAGCTCAGCAAAACTAACCAACATATTAACTCTGATGCAGTTTTCACTGAATCTGGGGTATGCTACCTCTGTGAAAAAGGGGAGAGAGGTGGCATCGCTAGGGGACAGGGTATTGGATAGGAGTTAGGAAGTTTTGGTTTCCTATCTCAGCTCTGCCTCTTACTAGCTTTGTAACCTTGGATAAGGCTATCTGCTTCGGTTTCTTCACGTATCAAATGAGAAGTTTGGAATTTACCGACTCCACGGTCCCTTTCAGCTCTAAATCTGTGATCTTAGGATCATCTCT
Source organism: Bettongia penicillata ogilbyi (assembly GCA_023548195.1). NCBI lineage: Eukaryota > Metazoa > Chordata > Mammalia > Diprotodontia > Potoroidae > Bettongia > Bettongia penicillata. Next base: position 19,945,893 of record JAJHZJ010000292.1, on the reverse strand, counting down.
GGCACCCACCTTAGCTATTCTAATTAAATAACATTCAGTACTCTTTATTACACCATGCCATCTTCAAAGAGTAAGTTCATTTGAGTTATTAGTGGAATTGCAGAAGTAATTCAATTTGAAAAGCGTCTATTAAATACTGTTACTCTGTAAAGCTCTGTGCTAGATGTGGAGATGGAACACAGGCCTTGTTCTTCAGGAGTTTGCAATCTACTTGGGGATGGGAGGAGTGAACACAAACACAGACAGACAGACACACATACATGCGCGCGCGCACACACACACGTCATGATATAAAAGAGTGAAAAAATGCTCAGTGGCCAGACATTTAAGGACGTAGATATCATTATCACCTCTAGAGTGACGGAAGGCTTCTTGGTAGAAGTGGCCAAGAACTAGACCTTGAAAGAAGAGAGAGACTCAACAGCAGGAAAAAGAAGCAACTGTTCCAAAGGTTTGGGATGTCATGGGCAAAGAGCAGGCAGTAAGAGTGGGAGATTGAGTATGGTCTAGTTTGGCTAAGGACAGGTAGTCTGTAGGAAGACTGTGGAGTGACTTCAATGTTAGGATCTGATGATGGTGATACCAAATACCATTTTTATCCTTACAACAACTCTGGGAACAGGGACTATTATTATACCCATTTTATAGCATATAGAAGTTAAGTGACTTGGTCAAGGTGACAGAGCTAGTAAGTGTTTAAGACTAGATTTGAAACTCAGGCTTTTCTGATTCCTAGACTGGTGCGCTTATCTCCACTATACCATCTAGCTGCCCTGTTTGATAGGTAATTGTCAGATATTGAAGGTTTTTGTGTGAAAGAGTGATGGCTGTAAAACAGTCCATTTAGAAAATAAAGCCAGTTGGGATTAATGACAATTTAATTCTACTATTAAGTCATCTACCCATATGAATGTGTTGCGGACAGAAACCATATATATACATTAGTCAATAACTGTTTAATAAGTAATTATAAAACAATTATTGTGTTCCAGGAATTGTACTAAGAACTGGCAGAAACACTGTTCTTACCCTCAAGGTGCTTATAATTGAATGGGGAAAACATTTCATTAATTGTGTACATACAAGATATATATAGAATAGATGGAAGGTCATCTCACAGAGGAAGTCATTAGGAGCTTCAGGAGTCTGGGAAAGTCTTCCTGCAGAAGGAATTATTTGAGCTGAGTCTTTGAGCAAACCAGGGAGCCTAACAGAGATAGATGTGAGGGAGGGCAGAGCATTCTGGACGTGGAGGCCAGCCAATGTAATAGTCAGAAATAGTCATAAGATGGGATCTGTGGGATCCCTGGACTCTATACCCAGGAACATTTACCTTTTGCCTGGTACTCTTGCATATTCTTCTTGATTTCTGTGGATGATTGTAAACTTGTGATCTAGAGAAAAGGCAGGCAGCACATTCCCCATTGCTTCCCTCCCAGTAACTTTTGTCTTGTGAATGTTTCATCTCTTTACGGAGAAAAGAAAGAGATCCTGGGTGGACTGCAATGACTTCTCTTTTGCATCTGTCAGTAGGCAACATTTATTAATTATTGATAAATAAGGATTATTTTAACTAATTATTAATTAGTTAATAATTAAGGATATGCCAGGCACTGTGTTAAGCTTAATGAATACAAAGAAAAACAAAGCCAGTCTCTTCCCTCAATAGGCTCACATCCTTACAGGGACTTAGTCTCACCAGATTGAGTTCTGGGAAGGAGAAATGAGCTTCTGTGCCTTCCTATGTATGTTTGGAAACTGGCTCCAGACTAGGGCAGAAATTGAAGTATGGACTGAATGAATATGGGAACTGTAGGGTACTACCCGGGAATTCAGCCTTTTCCCATGCTCAGAAATTCTTTAGACATAGTTGCAGGTTTCACACCTGATCTAGGGCCTTTAGGAGCAAACAACTTGTAGCAGTGGTGGTGGGGGACCATGTGCAAGCCAGTTCACAGTTATCATAAGTGACTTGGATGAAAGGCATTGATGGCAGACTGATAGATGGAAAAAATAATTGAACCAGAACCCAGTTCAATTCCTGATTCTCCTACCAACTATTCTCAAACTACTTTGTATTTAATTACTTATCTTTTTTTTCATTATATATTTAGGTATCTACTCTCTGTCCTTCCCATTAGAATATTAGCTCATTATGAGTAAGGATTGTTTCATTCGTTTTCTTTCTATCACTAGTAGACAATGCCAGGTTCATGGTAGGCACTTAATACTTTTTGACTGGCTGATTCAAGAGGTTCTTGATAAGTTGAAGCAGTGGTCCAAATCTAACAAGATGAAAATTAATGATCCTAAATTTAAAGTCCTGGTTTTTACTTTTGTTAAATAAAGAAAAGGAAAGCAACTGTGTGTATTGGATGGGAGAGTCATGACTTAGTAGTTCATCTGAAAAGCACCTAGGAATTTTAGGGGACTTAAAACCTTAGTATGAGTCAGTAATAGAATATGGTGGCCAAAAACTCTATTATGATCTTGAGCCAAATTGTGATTTTTGTCAGTATGGGCATTTTCTCCTCTGATGCATGTCTCAACCCCAATGTGTTTTAGTAGAGGGTTTTCATGATCCTTTGCCTGTGGGTAACTTTGTGATGAGGTGCCTTTCTGAAATGATCCTCCAGTAATCATCCATTTTTCATTTAGAGAAGCTTTTCCATCTTGGTAGGGCTGCTCAAATTGCTATTACAACCCTTCTAGAACTCATGGTCACTTCCATGAATAATTAAAAGGCCATGTTACCGTAGTGGAATGGCATGATCTTGGGCTACCTTAATAGGGGCATAATGTTCAGGACAAGGGAAATGATACTTCTGTCTTTTGCTTTGGCATTCCATTCTATGGGGTTTATTATGCTGGTCAGATTTCAAGAATGGCAATGACAAATGAGTAGATTCAGAGGAGGGTATTGAGGCCATACCCTGCAGGGCTCTGCTGAAGGACTTTGGAATGTTTGGTTAGAAGAACAGACTTAGAATTAGAAGAGGGGGCGTGACATCTATCTTAAAAGGTGTACTTGATATACCCCTAAATACTGCAAGGGCCATCCTATTCTGCTTGGTCTCAGAAAGTAGAACTAGGAACAGTGGGTAGAAGTTGGAAAGAGCTCAGAGTAAGGAAATTACAGGGGCAGTTGGGTGGATAGTGGATGTAAAACCTGAGAGAGAGTGCCTTTCCTAGAGTCAGAAGGACCTGAGTTTAAATTTAGCCTCAGATATTTACTAGCTGTGTGACCTTGGATAAGTCACTTAACCCTGTTTGCTCCAGTTTTCTCATCTGTAAAATGAACTGGAGAAGGAAATGGCAAACCACTCCAGTATCTTTGCCAAGAAAATTCCAGATGGGGTCACAGAGAATTGGACATGAGTGAAACTGAACAAGAAGAAGAAATAACTAGTATGCAATGAGAACTGTGTGTTCTCTGTCCTTGGAAGACTTCAAGCAGAGCCTGTGTTATAGAAAGGATCACTGTATGTCTCCTGAGATCTCTTCCACCTGAGGGCGTCTATGATTTTGTGACAGAGCGGGGAAGATTTTAGCTTAATATTGGACCACATGTTCTCTGCGGTTTTTTAGCAGTGACATTCTGTGGTTCTGTGTTAGATCTTCATAGCAGTTAGAAATGTCCGTCTTCATTGTAAGGAAAAAATTCCCTATAATCAGAACCAACTGAAAACAGGCTGGCAGTACTTTGAAAGATGGTTAGTTTCCAGTCAGTATGGTGGTATTCAAGAAGCCAGATGACCTATTTTCATGACTGCTGATTCCCTCCCAGCCCCAATTGGGAGGCTGACGGAGAAGATTTGGGGGTACTTTCCTGTTCATATTATATTCTCTGATTCTGAGAAATGCAGCAAACAAATCAGCAAAATCTTGATTAAGCAGCAACTCCTTGGAGGAACATGGGACGTGAGAAAAATTTTTAAGTCACAGTCCCTGCCTTCAGAGAGCTCCCAGACTAGTTTAGAAGGCATGATGTGTGTACATACACATGCACACACACACACACACACACACACACACTCACTCTCTCTCTCTCTCTCTCTCTCTCTCTCTCTCTCTCTCTCTCTCTCTCTCTCTCTCTCTCTTCTGGAACCATATAAGGGGAATTTCCTTAGGTGTGGGTAGGGGAATTTTCCTTCTCTTTAGGTAGTTATTTCTATGTCACTTTTTCACTCTTAGAGGCATCTCTGATGAAAGGTGTTGCCTTGAGAATCCAAAGGCCTATTTTTAGTATGCTTTCTCTTTCCTTGCTTGGACTTCCTGGGGCCCTTTGGCAAAGACTTAGCTTAGGAGCCTTTTCCACAGGCTTTCCAGAGAGCCAGGTGTCCTGCAGACACCTTGACTTCCTCGGCTTTAGAACATTTGGCTGTCTGCCCACCCTCCCCCCATCCTCCTTTACTTCTTCCCCACGGTCTAGGAAGACAGCTCTTCATCACTGGTCAGTTGTTTCACAGCTGGACCAGGGGAAGTGGGAGGGAGAACTGAGGTGAATTTGCAAGTCCCTGGGTGCCCTGGATAAAGGCTTGCTGGCTTCCCCTGGAAGAAGCTGAAGGCATACACATGCTGGGACGCTTCCTCTGAGGAGAGATTTTGTCAGACCCAGGGGTCAGCTGTGGGAACAAGTGTGGCCAGTGTTTATAGAAACCCTCTCCCTCCCCAAGTGCAGTTTGTAATCCCTGATACCTCTTCTGTAATGTTTTGGCTGTGAATACCAGTTGTCATTTGGGGCCCAGAGAGCATGTCAGAGGCAGTAACACAGTCTTCTCGGCCAGTGGGAGCTGAAGTAGGATGGAATGGAGACTTTTCTCCTGATCTTGCCCAGACAGAAACGTCCTTTCCTTTGCAGAACTTTTAAAGGAGCTCATCAAGCTGTATATAATATAGGAAGAAATCTGAGTCTAGAGTTAGAAAGCTTGGCTTATTATCTAGGCTTTGACAACTAAACTGTGTGACCTTGTACAAGTCAATTCTCTCCTGGGGGTTTTTGTTCCCTTATCTGTAAAATGAGGTCATTGGACTATGCAGTCAACTCTGAGATCCCTTCTGCTCCTTACATTCTAACATGTTTGTATCATTTTTGTGGCACTTATTAGCTGGGTGACCTTGGACAAGTCAGTTGTCTCTTTCAGATTGGATTTTCTTATCTGTGAAATGAGGGAGCTGGACTGCGTAGTGAACTCCAGGATGCTTTCTATTCCTAACATCCTTGGAATGTCTGTATCACTTGGCTTTGGGGATGCCACTCCTAGTCTGGGGGCTTATTCCAAAGACTTATTCAGACTTTCCAGTGATGCACAGACTTATTCCAGTGCTCTCCTGGGGTTTGTGGTCTCTAACCAAGGTGAATCAATTCAGAAATAGGTACATCTGATCCCATGTTTAATTCATGTTTGTTTCTTAGGGAGAAAGACAGTTCCCAGCTCTTGCTCTGTGGTGGTGAGGAAGCAGGCTGGTCTAAGTCACAGTGGGAATTCCCTGGCCTGCATGGAGCAGAATTACAGGACAGGAGAGCAGAAGTGACACCCCACCCCCCAGCCCCTAAAATCTAAACTGGAGAAAATGGGTGTTTTGGAGGATCCACCTGGTTTTCTGAGGGACAATCTCAAGCCTCTTGGCATTTTACTCCTTACCAAAAATCTTTCTAAAATTATCATACCCACAGTTCCTGAGGCAGTAGCTTTTATTGACTAGGAGGTAGCCTTGGTTTGCTGACAGAACTCAAGTTCAGTAAATACTTTTGAAGTACTGCCTTCTAGGTTTGATGTTGTTCTGTTTTTGAGATGTTACCTTCCTTCTAGGTGGCACTGTGTCTGATGCTGGGAGACAAAGATTAAAATATTATGGTCCCGCTTTATAAGGCATTTATAATTCCCTGAGGAACATGTTTGATGATCAAATGAGACATAATAGAAAATCTTAGGGTGGTTTTAAATTCTCTCCCTGCCTTCTTCTATCTAATCTGCTGCAAGCTCTGGTGATCCCACCTCTTTATGTCTCTTCTGTCCCTCTCATCTCACTGCTGTCACCCTGGTCCATCTCTTACCCACTGGGACTATTACAATGGCCCCCTTACAAGCCTTCCCTCCTCCACTTTCTTTCCACTTTAATCCGTCTGCCGCCAGAATGCTTCATTTTTTTTAACCACATACTGTATTTACTTCCTTGTGAACATCTTTTTGCTCTCCTGTTAAATGTAATCTCCTTTATGCAGTGACTGATTTGCTTTTGTATTTGTATCCCCAGTACTTAGCACAACGCCTGACATGGAGCAGATGCTTCAGAAATGCTCGTAGATTAATTGAGTGATCAGTCAGTTGTCAAATGTTGTCCCTTGTCCCTCAGGTTTATTCCTTTCTCTCTTCCCGTCTTTTGCCGCTGCAGTTGTCCAAGTCCTTATTACATCTCATTTTAGCCTCCTAAGTGGACTCCTGCTTCCCCAGCCTGCTTTTTCTGGAATCTCTCTTCCACATAGCTGTTGAAATAATCTTCCTAAAGCACAGATCTGACCAGATCATACCTTGCTTGAAAACTTTCAGTGGTTCCCTGGGATAAAGCACCAGCTCCTCAGCTTAGCGTTATTTAAAGCCCTTCACAATCTGGCTCCCACTTAGCCCTGGCCATTGCTCCCCTTAATCTCCTCCCTCCTTGCCCCCCATTTCCTCTTGGGTCAAGTCTAGACTTCCTGTAATTCAGGGATCTTTTTGTTTTGATTCCACATTTAAATTTCTAGCTTTAGCTCTTGTTATTCCATTCTACTCCTGCTCCAACTAATCTAGACTTCTCTTTGCCTTGTGAATTTCCCATTTGTTCTTTCGCTCCATGCGCTGGATAAGGCTGATCCCTCATACCTAGGCTATCCTTTTTTTCCCATATAGTTTATATATGTATAGTCGTGTAAAACATATAATAGTCACGTGAGAGACACAGACCAAAAAACTCAAGAAAAATAAAGTGAAAAAACAAAAGTTGCTTCAGTCTGTATTCAGATACCATCAGTTCTTTCTCTGCAGATGGGTAGCATTTTTCATCTCAAGTCCTTCAGAGTTGTCATAGATCCTCATTGCTGAGAATATCTAAGTCAGAGAATGCTTTCCTTTTTAACCCAATCACATGCTGCCACTGCTGTGGAAGGAACCTTTCCCAATACCCTTGTTACCAACATCCTCCAATTTAATCCAGTTCGTTTATACAAACATCTATCTGTGCCTGTTTTGGTGCAAAGCTCCATGCTAGAAGCTGGGGGAGTAATGTAGATGAAAAATGAGTGAAAAAATGTCTGCCCTTCAGGAGCTTATGATGTCCTAAGACTCCTTGAACCTCACAACATACTTGATTTTATACTTTGCTTATTATGGATTATTTTCTGATTGATTCTGAGTAAGTTACACTTGGAGTTTCAGAGAAAATATCAACTTGAATTGATAGAGGGAGCCTCTTCATCCAAGAGATCCTTATAACAAGGAAATCACAGGTTTAGTTGCTATCTCTGCTTCTATTTGTATAATTTGGGGACCATTTATCCATCCTCTTTGACTGTTAGTTCCAGAAGGGTGGGGTTTATATCTTTTTAAACTTTATTTCCTCCTGATACTCAACCCTGTTCTCTGTACAGAGTGAACACTTGTTGAATGTTTTTGAAAGAATAATATGTACAAATCAGTATGTAAGTATAATCTGTTTATTATTTGTATTAATGCTATCCTCTCCTTACTAGGGAGACTGCCAGACAAGGGAGGAAGCGGTGGCTCTGGGTGTCGGACTCTGTAACAATGGCTTCATGCACCATGGTAATTCTCCTGCCTCCGTTTCATTGACCTCAACAAGGTTTTGGGTTGCCCTGGTGGAACAGCCTTCTCAATGACTCGTTACTGATATGAGGCATCTTGCTCCATCCCTTCACCCTTGTCTTTTATTTCAAGCACATCCCCATTAGACCAGGCCCCATCATTCCAAGAAACAGTCAGATTGCAGATTAATACATTAGCAAATTACCTGATGATTTTCTGCATATGCTTCTTAGATCCATTGTCCAGATCTGTCTACTGCTAGAATATTTTGTTCTTTCTGAATGTTACATTTTAGGAAGGACATGGAGAGTGAGTCTAGAGTAGGACAGACATGGAGGAAGGGCCTCATCTGCTGGAGTGTTGGAGACCATGCCATATGGAGATTGGTTGAAGGAACCTAGGCATGAGTACCCTGGAAAAGAGATGAAGTCTTGGGAAGAAGGGAGAGAGGATGACCATTTTTCTGTAGTATTATCGATAAATACTATTTGGGTTAGATGAACTCTGAGGAACCTTCTAATGTTGAGATTTTGCAGTCAGGTTACAGTTTGGGTTAGACTTTAGTGTAGTTCTCGGGATGCTAGAACAGTGAGGGGCACCAGGCCAAGCCACCACCCTACATTTGACACTCAGGTACCACGTATACAAGAGATGAAACAAAATCTGGGACTGGACCTTAGCAGTTGTGTGATGATAGCAAGTTTTCTTTTGCTGACCCTACACAGGTGAAATGAAATGGTCATTGAATTGAAAGTCAGAAAATTTTAATTCAGCCTTGGCTCTAGCCGTTCCGTGCTATGTGATCATGGGCCTCTGTTGTCCCAGTCAGTGGAATGAGAAGCTAATCTCCAGTGGCCTTTTTGCCTCTGACATTCCGTGTTTTTAAGGTTCCTTCATGTATTACTATTCTATGCCCCAAGAACTGATCTTTCCAGCCTCTTTCTATGTGTTCTTTATTCTAAGACCCCTTCTAATTCTGAGACTACATATTTATTTATAGGTATTAAGTATAAGGCAGGTTCCCTCTTGGGAAGCAGGACACACCCAGGCCAAGATAAAGCATGATTTCTGAATGTGTATGACATGGTCATAGAAGGGAGAGTGAGTGGCCAATGCCTGTTCTTCCCAGGTTCTACCCTATGTTTTGAGGTCGGGCCTCACCCTTCTGTTTGGGCTTCGACTTTCTCATTTTAGGTTGTATTTGTGGCCTTGGGGACAGTCTGTCATAAGACAGTTCCTATAGCCTGGGGCCAATCATCCTGCCATTTCATCCCTTCTGTTCCCCAGGGATCTTCAGGGTGCATTCTGTGGGACCCACCCCCACAGAATGTCCTCAGCCCAAAGGCATCCCTGAAATAACTGCTCAGGACAGGCCTATAATTTTTCTGGTTGCCACATACAAAGGGAGCTTGGCTTTGATTGGTGGGATGGCCCAGGCTCTGGGCAGAGCTGTCAGGAATCATGGCCTAGATCAAAGTGGGGTCTCGGAATGTCTCCCTGTGGGTGCTATTTGGAATGAAGGATGTATTTGAGACTCTGCCACATAGAGCATTTCCCTGAATTGGCCTGGCTTTCGCAGTCTTAGATTAGGTGGTCTTGACATTCCTTAGACCCACAGACTGTGTGAGATGGAAGGGACCTTAGAACAGAAATCAGTAAATACTTAGCAAGCACCCAGTGGTATATCAAGCAGTCTGCTAAGTGCTGGAGGTACAAAGAAAGGTATAAGACAGTTCCTGTCCTCAAGAAGATCACAATTTAATGGAGGAAAAGAACACATTAAAAGAAGCTGAAGAGTGGTGGAGGGTAGGGGATGGGGTTACCCAGCATATAAAACATGGAAATTTACAGTGGAAGAATTCTTCGAACATAGAGCTTAGAATGTCAGAGAAAAGGAGAGAGGAACGGTATCATTCAGAATGACTTCCTCCTGCTTTGATTGTATTAGGAAAGCTGTGAAATTCCAATCTCTTATCATGTCTCTCTGAAATGACTCATTTTGCCTTCTTGAAAAGTAGGTCATTAATGTCTCTGGGCTTTGGGAGACTAGCTTGTGAGATTAGGGGTACAGAGATCAATGAGGATTAAAGCATTTTTTATTTGGGGGGGTTGCTGCTCATTCTAGGGATAGCAAGTCCCATCGTCTAGATGGAACGATGCTTGTCTGCAAAGCATGAGAGTTATTGGTTTGTGGGGCCCCTAAAGGCTTCACACACATGCCTAACCGTATTCTTTCCTTGTGTGTGTTCATATGGGTCCAGTCCTAGAGAAGAGCGAGTTCAAAGATGAGTCCCAGTACTTCCGCTTTCATGCTGATGAGGAGATGGAGGGGACCAGCTCCAAGAACAAACTGCTTCGAAATGACTTCAAGCTGGTGGAGAACATTCTGGCCAGGAGCCTTCTGGTAGGAGCTCTGTTGTGCAGCAGTGTTTCTTAGTCTGATCCTGGCATTACCCTTAGCCCCCAGCTCCACTGTTAAAATGGGGGCTCTCATTCATTTTATTTCAAAGTCGACCTAGTGGATGCCCCTGAATTTTCCATTCATCTTTTTTTTTTATGAAGCATTTACTGAACAGCTACTCTGCATAGAATGGTTTTAGATGCCATCTTATATACACTACAGTTTTAGATAGCATCATGTAGATGGCACAGTCTTGGGCACCACTACATATAAAGCAAAAGCTTAGGTGCTGGCATATTGCATGACACAATTCGGTATACCCCTGCGTACGCAGCCATATGCTGACTGTCACTATATATAAGATCCAGTTCTGACTGCCATTACATAATTAATTCCCGTGTATGCGCAGCATGGTTCCAGGTACCATTACACTTATATTATTGTTGTCCAGTTATTTTGGTTGTGTCTGGCAGTTTTTTTGGCAGAAATATTGGAGTGGCTTGTCATTTCCTTCTCTTGCTTATTTTACAGATGAGAAAACTGAGGCAAACAGAGTTAAATAGGGTCACAAAGCTAGTAAATGTCTGAGGTCAGATTTGAACTGTGGTCCCCTTGACTCCAGGCCTGGCACTCTATCCACTGCACCTCCTAGCTGCCCACATATATGATGTACACGTAAATACATGCATATGTAACACCACATCATGTACGTACACATGTGGTATATGTTTATGTATACATAGCAGAGTTCTAGAGGCCACTATATGTGGTACAGTTCTAGGTACTACTGTGTATAGGACAGAAATCAGGAGGAGGGTACGTGTCTTCATGTCACAGCCCTTCCTGCTGCTATGTTTATAGCATGATCCTAGTACATTGCCACTGTGTAAACTGTTGCTTCCATATACTGCTGGATATGTAGCAAGGATATTGGTGTTACCATGTATGTTACTCTAGCCTGCGTCCAGTCATCCTGCCATTTCATCCCTTCTGCTCCCCGAGGAAAATCGGGGTGCATTCTGTGGAACCCACCCCCTCAGAATGTCCTCAGCCATTAGCTAGCTAAGTAGCAAATGCTGGCAGCTATTCTGGCGGCTAAGTAAGATGGTAATGTGGTCTGTGTCTTGAAGAAACTTCCCATTAAAATTGGGGAAAAGAGGTGAATTGATATCATAACTAATTCTTGCACAAATGAATTCACAAGGAATGGTATGAATGTAAATGAATGACTGGTTAACATGTGCTCTTAGTGGGGTAGATATGGAGACCAGGAGGCTTTATGGAGTGCTGACATGAGGCTCTATAAAGGCCTCCAGGAGCAGATGATTGTCTAAGGATGGAGAGGAAATAACATGATTGATAGGGGTAAGGTTCATAGTGGAAAACATGGTGAGGGGTCTCTTGATTCTCCATCTGTAATCACAGACACTGGTTCTCTGATTGCTTCTACCCTCCAGTTTCATTTAACAAACATTTATTAAGGATATTCCATGTGTGTTATGGATATAAAGGTAAAATAGATAGACCTTACCCTCAGAGAACTTCCATTGTAATGTGGTGGGGGAAGGTTATTACATATATACGGGTAAGTACATACAAAGTAACTTTGAAAGGGAGAAGGCCTTCACATCTGCAGGGATTAGGAAAGGCTCAATGTAGCAGGTAGCATCTAAATGTCACGTAGAGGGAGGATAAGGATTCTGAGAGGCCATGCATTCTGCAGTTAGAATAAGGGCTCTTTGGGTTTGACATAGAGACTTAATCAGTTTCTTTGCTCATTTTATCTTATTTGGTGACAAATGACCCTACAAATGAGTGATTATGAGCACTCAAGTGTCCATACTAGGCAGGGGAAAATCAAACTTGTGCACAAGTTGGTTGCCAAAGGACATTTACTAAAAGGATATTCTAATTAAACTATTCTTTTCTGCTGCCTGGAGTGGGGTTTCTGAATCTGCTTTTAGATTGGGATGATGGTGTGACATGTCTCCAGATAACAGTGGTGACACAGTTCCAGGGATGACTTCCTAACTTTTTCTGAGTAGGAAAAGTCCCAGCTGTGTCTGATGTGTGTTAGAATTGCTCTGTCCTTTTCAGAAATTCTTGTATGGTAGTTGTTGGAGAGCCATGTGTTATATGTGGTCTCTGCTTGTCAATGTAGACATAGGGATCTTTGAGCACAGTGAGGTTAAGAAAGTGGAATTTCCCTTGATTTACTCTAAATTGACTAATGAGGGATATTCAGAGGCATCTAATGACCCTTGATACCTGCCTTATCTCTCTAAGGTTATTATTGGGCAACAAAAAGTAGACTTTGGTAGATTTTCTGAATAAAAGCCAAAAATTAGGGACAATGGACACTTAAAGGATGCATACCAATTATCTGGGAAGTGCCAGGAGAGTGACCTTGGGTTACTGTCTCACTTAGGAATTAATGGCCTTAGAGAACTAAAATCCTACCTTGTACAGGAAGCATTTCGTCTCTTAATTCTAGTGTCTCCCCTCTGTTGATTATTTCCTGTTTATCCTGTACATAGCTTGTTTGTACAGAACTGTCAACATAGCTTGTTTGTATATTACCGTTTTCTCCCTTAGATTGTAAGCTCCTTGAAGGCAGGCTATTTTTTTTTCCCCTTTCTTTGTATCTCCAGTGCTTAGAATGGTGCCTAGAGTGATTACTTTCTTATAGAGGTCTTTTTTTTTTTTTTTTTTGGTTGGGGCAGGAGGGATTCTATAGTGAAGTGTGTAGAATTCCATGGGGTGGGGTTGAATCAGCTCCCCATACACAAAAATCCCCAGAAAGGGATATAGGATAAAAGCCTTATTTTTTAATCTAGCTATTAGTATATGCATGTATATAACAAACACTAACAATTTATTTTCCTCAAAATGAGGAGTTCCAGAATTCTAATAAGCAGAATCATAATTTTATATATAATTATGATTAGATGTTACATATATACATTTATGTGTATAAACACATAGTCTACACATATGTATACACACATAGAGGGGTACAGAACTACAGAGAAATTATGGAAAGCGTTGCAGAAGTCAGAGCTAATGAGGAGGAAGTACATTCCTGTTATGGGGGGATGGACCACAGAAATACAATTTTAGAATAAGTTAGCAGTTCCAGTTGACTGAAAGGGAGCATGGAAGTGATGGATTATTATGAAATAAAAGTAGGTTGGAGCCAGATTGGAGAGGATTTTCAATATTGCTCTGTATTTTAACATGACATAAAAATAAACATGAGATAAGAATATGAAATAAAGATACAAAATTTAATATGTAATAAAAGTAGGTTGGAATCAGATTGGAGATTACTTTCAATAACAGTTTGAATTTTATCCTGGAAGCAGTAGAGAGTTTCTGAAGGCTTTTTGAGCAAGGGTATAATGTGTTCAATACAAGTGATGTTACCAAGGTGGTGACAGCTCTGGTTTCTTTTCTTAGATCCTTTGTCTTCATGGGCTTGGGAGATGCTTTCTGGGTGTTAACAGTGTCAGGGCTGGTGGTAGTGAGTGGCCTCATTAATTTGTCTGCTTCTTTGACTTCCCAGATATTACCTCAAGAGGATGATTATGGCTTTGACATAGAAGAAAAGAGCAAGGTGATCATGGTGAAGTCGGTCCAGCGAGGTTCATTGGCTGAGGTGAGATATTCCAGGGTGGGTGCAGACAACTAGCTTGCCTTAGGAATGAGCCAAGGAAAATAACTTCCAATGTGATCTCATGACATAAAAGGAAGGTGGGGGGGCTGTATGGAGTAATGGAAAGAACCCTGTCAGGAGAGCTGGTCGCAGTCCCAGCTCTGTCCCTGACTCATTAGTGACCCTCTGGTTCTAATTCATTGAGTTATAAGGTCATAGAGACAGAAGGAGTCTCAGGAGGAAACTGAGCTCCATGGAGGAGGAGACATAACGTACAGGATGCAAGTACTATAAAAGATTTGAAATCAAGCCTCCTGAATCCATATTCAGAGCCCTCCCTACCACATGGATCAAATCTGCTGCTGCTTCCATGTATGTGATGATGAGTGGGGAGCAGTGGGTAATTTGTAGGTGCCACTTGATTGACTGTGTCTTGTAGCTTTCAATTTTCTTATCTGTAGAGTGTATACATAACAATCCCTCGTTCTTTACTTCAGAAGAATGTTGCGAGGACGGAAATTTTGTCATGAATTTTAGCAGTGAAGACCTTGGGCTAGTCGCTAAGTCTGTGCGACTGAGGTACAGAATCACTGAGTCCCAGAACCTCAAAGCTGTACAAGGCTTTTCAGAAGGCGCTTATGGTCCTGCTTGTCTGTACTTCGTTCTGTTCATTCTATACATTTTTTTAGAAAAATGTTTCATTGACAGTCTTATTGGCGTTGCTGTCGTTAGGCCCTCTTCTCAGCCACATGTTTCCTTTCCTCTTCCTCCTCCCCCAAAATCTTCCTTTGTAACCAGTAAGCATAGTCAAGCTAAACATATCCACAAATTAGCTATGTCAGAAAACAAAATCTCTGTCTTAGTGTTCTGTACCTCTCATTCAGAAGCATGCTTCATCTTAGAGTTCTCTAGAATTGTTTTGCCATTACCTTGCTCAGAGCTCTCAAGTCTTTCAAAGCTATTTTCTTACAAAGTTGTAGTCATTGTTTAAACTATTTTCCTGATTCTGCCCACTTCATTTTTCATGGGTTCATAAAAGTTTTGCTGGATTTCTCCAAATATACCACTTTCCTCATTTCTTATGGTGCAATATATTCCATTATATTTATATAACACAATTTCTTCAACCTTTTAACCCTAATTGGTGGTCATTTCTTTAGTTTCCAAGTTTTGTTTCAAAAAAAAAAAAGCACTTAGATTCTTTTACATAGAGTTCTTTTCCCTCTTTCCTTTATTTCTTTAGTGATGTTGCTAGGTTGAAGGGTATGTGTGGTTTAGTGGTATTCTGAGTTTAATTCCAAAATGCTTTCAATGATAATGGACCATAGAAATTAGTATGCCTATTCTCCCACCTTCCCATCAGTAATTCCCTCCAACAATTCCAAACAAGATAACAAAAATTTTTGCCAGTGTGATAGATGGAATCTCAAATTTTAAATTTGCTTTTCTCATTGCATTTTTCATAGGGTTGGTGATAGTTTGTTCTTTTGACAAACTACCTGTTCATATACTTTGATGACTTATATACAAGGGAATGACTCTTATTCTTGTATATTTGAATCAGATCTCTATATGTCATGGATTTTAGAACTTTGTCAACAGTCTGCTGAAAAAATTCTTCCCAATTAACTGTAAAAATTAGAAAATTTTAACTGTAGTGATTGTGCAAAACCATTTCAATTTTTGGATAATGACTAGGTCTGCACCTGTGATTTTTCTTTTATATAGAGAACTCCTGGATCTCTCAGTATAGGGCTGGCACCTTATAGTCTACAAATTAGAGTCTTTTAAAAGAATTGCGTAAGGCAGTAGTGTGGAACTCAGATTAGAAATGGACTTTTGTATGCCACATATCAGTCTGGTTCAGGCCATATTTGCAACTTGTTTGATATCTCTGGCCTACTGTGCTGAGACATTAAGCAATTTTCCTAGGGTCACACAACCTGCATGTATCAGGGGCAGAACTTGAGCCCAGCTATGAGCCTAGCTCTCTCTAGACTATGCTATTTTACCTCTCCTTTTAATTTGATGCCATTAAAATTGTCCATTTTATCTCCTGTCAATTTCATCCCTTCTCTGGTTAAGAACTCTTTCTGTGACCACATTAGCAAAAAAGGTTATCCTTCTTTGCTTCCAATCTGATTATGATATAACCTTTAATATCTGTGTCATGAATCCATGGAGATCATTATGACATATGGTATGGAAACTTGTTTAAACCTAATTTCTGCCAGATTGCTTTCCAGTTTTCCCAGCTTTCCAGTTTTTTTAGTATTGACCACTTTGTTGTAAGTTTGCAATGTGGTATTACCAACTTTCTTACTTAGTATTTTCTTCCACCATTTCTTGATTTTTTCTTTTTCCAGAATAATTTCCCCTATATTCTGAGCAAGCTTCTGGGAAACTGTTTCTGCTTCTTTGTGGATGAAAGTTAGGCCTGGGAAACTGCTTAAAAGAAGCACGTCATGTTGGGGAAGTGGGTCCCTGTGACTATCACCATTCCAGACATGTCCCTTCTTTTGACTAACTGCTCTCAGGGAGGGACCAGCCACTGTTACTTTTCTTAGCCTGTTCGCTCCTTTCCCATCCTAGTCAGTCTTCTTAAGATATTAAAGAGCACGGGACATTAAATCAGATGCTCTAATATTTTTTACTTTATCTCTAGGACTCTGGGAAAGTCAGTTAACTTATCTACATACTGGAAATTCTGAAGGCATTTTTGTGAGGCTCAAAGTTAGCATAATGTGGTAGAGAGAAGTGAATTTAGAATCAGAAGACTTGGGCTCAAATTACGGCTCTACTACTTAACGCTTTTGTGACCTTGTCATATCAGTTCATCGCTCTTGACGTCAGTTTCCTCACCTGTAAAATGAAAGACTTGGACTGGATGTCCTAAATTTGTGAGCCTGTGATCTTCCTCCTTCCTTGGCTTGTAAAGATCAAAGGTGGCATGGGGTAGTGGAAGGAGCACAGAATACAGAATTAGAAAACCTAGATTCACATGCATTCAAATTTTGGCTCTGTTGCTTATTTGGGAAAGTTACTTCTCCTCTCTGGCCCTCAGTTTCTCCAGCTGTAAAATGGAGAAAATGATCCTTTTCCTACCTTTGGTACAGGATTGTCGTGAAGCAAGTACTTTGCTAATCTTTAAAATACTATAGAAATCTGAGCAATAATTATTTTTCATTATAAAGCACTGTAGGAGTATCAGATACTAGTTGGACTGTCTCTCCATAACTGTGTCTGTTTTCCGTAGATGGCTGGCTTGCAAGTAGGAAGGAAGATCTACTCCATCAACGAGGACCTTGTGTTTCTACGACCTTTTTCAGAGGTGGAAGCCATCCTCAACCAGTCATTCTGTTCTCGTCGGCCCCTACGCCTTGTTGTGGCCAGCAAGGCTAAAGAGTAAGTGTCAGAGTTTACTGGGTAATGCTGCCAGGGTGGTGACTTTCTGAGAGCTTGGTTAAATAGAGGATTGGGGTAATGAGGGTCATGGTGATGGTGATGATGATGATGCTATAATGTAATATAACAATCGCATGTAAGGTCACACACAACATAATAAATAATATCTAACAGCATAAATGCATAATATGACAATATAATACCTGACAATATGTTATGGAAAAGAAAAGCACCAAACTCCAAACATTTTTGTTTATCTCCACTTTTCTGCCTCAGTAAATAGGATTGCAGTCTAATGGAAAAGGGCACCAGGTGGGATTTCAGAAGTCTTATTAGCTTTGCTGTTAATTGATTTGGGGCAAGTTATTTTCCCTCTCCGGGCCTTGGTTTCATCATTTTCAAAATGAAGAAGTTGATCTGAGGGTTAAGATCTCTTATGGTTTCTTAAAATTCTGCAAGATACACAAACACACAACTACACACATATTCATGTATGCATACATTCTTTCACACATCTGTCTGTCTGCCTGTCTGTTTGTCTATCTATCTACGTATCTAACTTCTTTGCTACCTGACTACTTACCCACATATACACAGAAATATACTCCAAAACTTCAAGGGCATTAAGGTCGTTGTTCCGAAGGTCTTCCTAGGTCACAGAATGGAGATGGAGGGTATGTAGAAGATTGGGCTGGATAGGAACAGCATCTTAGTCACTCCCTGGATGTTTCCTTCTTTCTCACTTTTACTCTTTGTGACTTTGAAATAGTAAATGTTTAACAACCAGGTCTTTGGGAAAAAAATGTGTATTTATATATTACATAGATTTATTATACATTTTACTGACACCAAGAATGTTATAGTGTTCAGTTTACAAATAATATAATATATAGTATTCTACTGTAAATCCCATATAGCTGGTTGATTCTGACACATTTTTAAATTTTTTATTTGTATTTTTGTAGCCAACTTTTGAAACTTTGTCAACTTCTTTGGTGAATTGGATAACAGATTCCAGACCCTGGAAGACTATTTCCATTTTTTTTTGTAGTATTCACAGTGTAATGAAACAACTTTTAAGTTTCATCTGCGTTATTAACTTTTTCTCTATTACTTTCTTAACTCCAGATCAGGGACTGGCAAATTACTGCTGGGTTAAGAGTGGTTTTCACATTTTAATATAAAATTTTATTGGATTTAAAAATGGAAAAACCATTCTTAGCCCTTGGACTGCACCGAAAGAGGCAGCTGCTTCTGTTTGACTTTGGGGCAGTAGTTTGCTCACCCTTGGTCTAGACAGTCCCCCCACTGTGGCAGATTTCAAGACACTAAAATGACACTGTTGAATTGGGAAGAGATGTGCACCACTTTGTAACCTCTCCACCATACAGATAACATATAATAAATGGTTGTGATAACACAGATAAAATGTAGCAAAATAATTAGAAAGTGATGAGTTTTTAATATTTATTATCTTTATTTTAAAGGTATTTTAAGTTTGCATAATTTAATTGTTCATAGTGACCATGTTTTAGCAACTGATTTGCAGAGTTTCTGACAATGTAGCCATTTATGCTTGTGAGCTAATAGGAGCCGTCTCTAGGATCCCACTGGCTTGAGATATCATTTCATACTCTGTGCCTCAGTTTCTTTGTCTGTAGTGTGTGTGTGTGTGTATGGAGTGGGGTGAGTGTTAAACTAGTTGATCTCTAAGCTCCTTTCTTCCCCCTGATCTGCTTCTCCTTGTTACGGGGCACAATGTAGCGAAAATGAATTTGGGGTTCAAACGTATGAATATTTCTTGATCATCAACTATGCACTTACTTCTAAGGGGGATACATGAAGATGATCCTGAGCTGTTGAATCTACAACTAATTATAATACAAGACAGGTCGTGACAAGGGCAGTAAGGTCTTTATGGTGAAGCACTTAAACCAGGGCCAGGTTCAGTGGCTTGTAGAGAGGACAAGTATCTTTGAGGTCTGGCTGTACGTGTTGGGTGGGTGGCTTGTTCCTGTGGCTAATGGCTCCATTTTTTTCCTTCTGCTTTTCCTCAGAGTCATCAAAGTCCCTGATCATCCTGAAACCTTGTGCTTCCAGATTCGCGGAGATTCCCCACCTTACGTCCATGCTGTGGGGAGAGGTGAGCCAGGGAGAGGCCTGGAGAGGCTGGGTCAGCCTTACATGGAGGTAGTACTGGTATCCTGTAATCAGATGTGGTAGGTTTTGAAGGACTTAAGGAAACACCCTTAACCTAAACATCTGCCTCCTTTGGAGTCAGCTAAGTGGTGCAGTGGTAAAGCAATGGGCCTGATAGTCAGGAAGCCCGCTGTGTACAACCTGGCAAGTCACTTAACTTCTACCTGCCTCACTTTCCCTAACTGTAACATGGGTCTAATAGTAGCACTTGCCTCCTTGAGTTACGAAGATCAGATGAGATATTTGTAAAATGTTCAGCGTAGTCCTCCATACATAGGAAGCAGTTAATAAATGCTTGTTCCTTTTCCTTTTCCCTCTGCCTCCTCTCTTGTCCTCTAGACCTGCTCTGTCTAGACTTTCCATCTTCTAGATCCTTTTCTATCTTCCAGGTTGCATTTTCTCTTTTAGAAATTCTCCTGTTTTAAGATTGTCCATATCTTCTAGGCTGATCAGAGTAGAGGACCTGGGTTAAAATCTGTATGAATGTTTTGGGAATATAGTTTTTTTGATCTTTTTTTTTTAATTGAGAGGTTTCAACTAGATTATCTCCTTTCTAGCTTAAAGTCCTGTGATCCTTGTTTAGGATCTACCATCCTTCTGGCTGATCCCCTTGGTCTTTTTTTGGTTCCTGGATGCCCTGTCCTGCCCTCCCCCTCACCCATACCTCTGTCTTGTAGGCTCCGAGGCTGCAGCTGTGGGACTGAATGCTGGCCAGTGCATTTTGAAAGTCAATGGGAACAATGTGATGAACGAGAGCTTTGCAGAAGTGTTGGACCACTTCCTGGCATACCGAAGCAGGCAGCAGGAGGCACTGGTGAGTGGGATCTGTAGGATATTGAGGTCTGGGGGGACAAAGGGCCGCCATCTTTCTCTTGTGTCTTGTAGTACTTGAGGCACAGCTGACCTGTCCTGGTCATCAGGCTACTCTCTAGGTAGGTCAAAGAATCAGGTTCCAAGCTGGGGAATGGAGTGTCAGATGCAGAGCCAGGCTTGCTTTGTATCATCTTGCCAGGGGCACACTGAGATCCAGGGACAAAGATAGGATAAAGACCTGTTGTCAGGCAGAACTTTGGAGCTAGGGAAGCTCAAGATTAGGAAGCCAGAATGAAGTAAATTTGACCCAGCACTCAGTTGATCATTTGTTCTCCTCAATCTGATGCAAACCAAATTGAGAATTTCATTGTGGTGGCTTGCACTTGCTGCCTTTGGCTGATGCTGCTCCACTTGAATGGCTGTGATTGGAGTCTACTAGATCTGCTTCCAATTCAACAGCTTCACAGAATTTCAGAGTTGGAAGGGACTTCAAGCCCAACTCCTATCTGAAAAAAGAATCCCGTATGCTACATTTGAGATCAGTGGCCATCCACACATGGGTTGAACACTTCCAAAGAGGCAGAAACACACTCACTCCAGAAGCAGCCTCTTTTGCTTCTAACTACATCTAATTAGTAATTCCCTCCTTCCGCCAATCAGGTCTAAATCTGTTTCGTTGCAACTTATACCCATGCTCCTAGTTATGCCATCAGCCTCCAAACAGAATCAATTAAATTCCTCTTCCATGTGACCATCCTATCTATCTCTTCCCTGCCTCCTCCTCACCCTCTTCTAAAGGCTGAATAACCTCAGTTCCTGCAACTGATCTGGCCAGGAATCTGAATCCCTTCATTCTCCTGCATACTCCTCTTTAAAACCTCTTCAGCTTAGGCCTTCCTAAAATGTGGTGCCCAAAATGAATACCACCCTCCAATGCTGTTTGGCCGGGGCAGAGCAGAGTGCACCCATCTCCTCCTAGTTATTAGAAAACTCTGCCTTCCAAAGTGCTACCACATCATACTGTTAAACCCTGGAGCTTGCCATCCTATTAAGCTCCAGGCCTTTTTAGGCAAACTGCTGTCTAGCCCCATGTCCTCTGTCTTGTACCATTGGTGAAACCAATTTCTAGCATTCAGATGTAAGACTTCAGATGTATCCTTATTAAATTCCGTTTTATCAGAGTCTTTACTGTTTTCTAGCTAGTCAAGAGCTTTGAAAATGGTGACTTAATCATCCAGCTTGTTAAAAGTAGCTTTGGTTCTTGTGCGTATCTGATAAGCATGCCATTAACTCTTTAGTTCTAATTATGGGTAAAGATATTCAACAGTCTAGAGTATTCCATTACCTCCCAGTGTCACATTAAACTATTAATGAGTTTTCTTTGGGTCGAAACAGTTTTGAATTCATTGAACTATACAATTTTATTGACTAGTCCATATCTCTTTGTCTTTTCAATAGGATGAGCAGACTTTATAGAGATTTTATTAAATGCTTTGCTGAAATCTAGATATATTTAATCTACTTGGCATCATTCAGTTGTTTCAGTTATGTCTGTGATCTGAATTTGGGGTTTTCCTGATAAAGATACTAGAGTGATTTGCCATTTTCTTCCTCAGCTTATTTTATAGATGAGGAAACTGAGGCAAACAGGGTTAAATGACTTGTCCAGGATCACACAACTAGGAAGTATCTGAGGCCAGATCTGAATTCAGGAAGATGAGTCTTCCTGAGGCTGGGCTTGGGCACTCTATCCACTACTATCCCTTTTTAATCTATAGAATTGTAGATTTTGTAGATAATTACAGGATTATAGTTGTACCTGACTGCCCCTATTTAGTCGGTAGAATTCTCATAATAATCAGATAAATAAACTTGTCAAAAACAGAAATAAAGTTGATATGGCATATGTGGTTCTTAATGAAGCCATGGTGGCTCTTTTTAATCAGGGATTTCTTTCTAAAATGTTCATTAATTTTCTGTCTAATAATTTTGCTAAGAACTGAAAGTCAAGCTCCCTGGTATGGAGTTCTCAGATTGCGTTTTTTTTCTGTCCAATGTTGGGGTAGCATTTGCCCTTCTCTTGTCCTGTGGTGCTTCTGTCCTCCATGATCTTTCAAAAATTCCTGACAGTGAGTGCAGAGTAATTGCACCTGCCAGTTTTTTCACTACCTAGGATATTGTTCATCTTGGCCTGGTGACTTGGAACTTACTAAGGGAGCACTTATTATCTCCCTACTTATCTTGGGTTTCAACTATCATCCATTTTTGTTCTGTCCTTTCCAGTCCAAATGTCATTTTCCTTGGCAGGAGAGTGTTGTTGGGATGGAGACACATACAGACTGCCAGGCAAGGGTTAGGGTTAGAAGGAGATGGTTGCTCATGTGGTACAATCTTGTTAGGAGAAGGAGGATTTCTCTAGGGCTACCACTATAATTGTGGATCCCCCTATATCAGGAGTGGGAAACCTGCAGACTCGAGGCTACATGTGGCCACACCTCAAGTGTGGTCTTTTGACTAAACACAGACTTTAAATCCAAACAAATAACGTGTTTCTTCTGTGCAGTTTGGATTTAGTCAAAGGGGCTGTACTTGAGGTCCTAGAGGGCCACATGTGGCCTTGAGGTCACAGGTTCCCACCTCCTGCTCTAAACTCTGCTCCCCCCACCCAAGACCAAGGCTCAAGGGCCTGTGAGCCAGGTACAGAGGCTGGAAACTAGAACTGCTTGATTCAGGATGTCAGGAGCAGCACTGGCCACCTTCAGTCCAGATAACAGTAATAAGGATATTTCTATGGCATTTAGAAATCTAAAAAGTACTTTTCTCAAATAACTCTATTAGATAAGAATGTAAATTGTTTTATCATCATTTTACAGGTGAGGAAACTGAAGTCAGGTTCCCACAGCTAATGTTGGTAGGATTTGAATGTATAGGTCTCCAAAATCCCAAACTAGCGTTGTTTATTATTAACTCATTCTGTCTTTTAAACCACCAAATTTCTTCTAATGAGAATTTGTGTCATATATTTTATTAGTTAAAAATAAAACATCTTCCCTTACCTTTAGTATCTCCTTTAGATTATAATATCTAATGCCCTTGTTAACTGGAAAGAGTGACACACTAGCTTACTATTTTCTTTAATAAGATCTCAAAGGACTGGTAGTAAAAAGGTAAGGTGGGGGAGGTCCTAATCTTGGATAGGGGACCATTGGCCTCTAGGTGCCCTCATCATGGCCCCAGATATCTTGAGGCAAGGTGGAGCCATAAAGGAATTGGCCAGTGTGTTGTGGTTGGGGGTGCAGGCATTTCAGACAGATGTTGTTATCTCTCAGATTTTGTCACAGGCCAGCATCCTGTTTCTTCTTGAACTTAGTTTGGTAGCCCCAATGAAGAGTGAGAAAACTTCTAAGTTTTGCAAGTCCTTTGCTCTTACTTGCTGTAGAACCAGATTTACTCATGCTACTTATCTCCTTGGATTAGAATGGGGAGCTTTGCTGTGTAGGGCTGCTTTGGACCTGGAAATCTGGGCCCATCTGGATCCCATGCAGCCCTCACCTATTTGTCTCTCTCTCAGTCAGAATTTGGGGTAGCAGCTCTTCTCAGAGAGCTTAGACTCAGACAAGCCTGAGGTTAATGTCCCTCCAGCTGAGCCTCCTGTACCCTTGGAGAGTCCTGAGCCCCTGGGAGAAGTATGGGACTCATCACCTACTGTGAAGCCCACCCTTCCCAGATTTCCTTCTTCTCTACATTATCTGCCATCCCTTCTTTTTTTTCATTTTCTCCATCTTCTTTGTGAGTAGAGTGGAGCAAAATTTGTTCACAGTTCTCCTCTTCCCTGCTTTCCTCTACCACCTTCCCACCCCAATACACTAATTCCTCTGGCCATCTGCCAGTGGAGAGTTTGACAGGTATGCCGTTGATCAGAATGGGCCAGGGAGCCTTCCCTTTTCTCATCCTCATTATTCTGTGGTTTCCTTCTTCATCCTTTTCATGTGATCCTCCCCTCACCCAGGGCAGGGGAAATCCCCATTTTCTAGGTCAAAAAACCAAGGTGTAGAGAGGTTAAGTAGTAGTGTTCAGTGTTGGGGGTGGCCACAGGGAGACATATAAGTTTCTATGTGATTCTTGTCCTCATGCACCGTAAAGTTTATCAGTGGATAAATAATGTGGTAATTATATATATATATATATATATATATATATACACACACACACACACACACACACACTAATTACAGTAGGGTATCAGAATAACGATAGAGTAAAAGTGAGTGACTTGCTACTGGCTACATCGGTAGTTACTGGCTAGATGACAGGATGAGACCTGATTCTCTTGACTTCCATCCCTAGCCCTCTGTTTTCACTGAGCTGCCTTACCTGTACGAAAAAAGTGTGAGTCATTCTTTCTCAAAGGTGGGGAAGTCTAGACAGGAGAAAAAGCCTTGGGTTGGGCATTTGGAGACTTGGTGTTTCTGAAAACAGATGATAGATTTAGTCATGCCAGCTAGCTTTTATGTGGCGTTTAAGATTTGCAAAGCACTTTATAGATGTTATTTTATACTCACAACGGCTTGTGAGGTAGGTGCTGTTATTATTCCTATTTTACAGTTAAGGAAACTGAGGCTTAGAGAAATATAAGGGATTTACTTTTCCAGGGTCCCAAAGTTAAGTAAGTGTCTTAAGGGAAGGCTCTCTAACCTTGACCTAAGATTCAACATCTAGAGCTGGGAGGGACCTTCAACATCTTCTCTTTACAAGTAATAGTTAACATTTATATAGTTTGAAACAGGCAGCTAGGTGGTGCAGTGGATAGAGTTTTCTTATCTGGAAAATGAGCTGGAGGCAAGTAGAGGTTAAGTGACTTGCCCAGTGTCACACAGCTAGTAAATATTTGAGGTCAGATTGGAACTCATTTCCTCTTGACACCTGACTGCTTCAGAGTCCATAGAGTCCAGTTTTTTTATTAGGTCCAAGGGAGGTTAAGTGACTTTGGCAAGGTTACACAGGTAATAAACACAAGAGGGGGGATTTGAATATAAGTCCTCTAGTAAGGCGTAAGCAGTTCTACTAGGTGGTGTAGTGGATAGATATCCAGGCTTGAAGTCAGGAAAACTTGAGTTTACATCTGACCTCAGAAACTTACTGAGTAACCCTGGGCAAGTCATTTAATCTCTGTTTGTCTCAGGTTTCCCATCTGTAAAATGGGAATGGGGTAATAACAGCAAATCAAATGAGATATTAATTGTAAAGCCCAGTGCCTGTCACATTGTAAATGCTATGTGAATATTGGGAAGGCCTGAAGTCCGGAAGACCTGAGTTAAAATCTGGCCTCAGATACTTGCTAGCTGTGTGACCCTGGACAAGTCACTTAACCCTGTTTCCCCCAGTTTCTTCATCTGTAAAATGAGATGGAGAGGGAAATGGCAAACCACTCCAGTAACTCTACCCAAAAAACCCCAAATGGTCTCCCAAATGGCCTAGAATGACTGAAAACAACTACACAACAGCAACATAAGAATGTTAGCTATTATTATTCCCCCTAGATTTCCATTGCTTTCTAGTCTTTTTTGGGAAAGCCACTCAGCTATTCTGTTCTGTTTTTTTTTCTTTTGTTAATGAGAGATAGATAGTAATCCCTGTCCACTTCAAAATTGAACTAATAGATATTGGAATGCTTTGAATTATAGTAGACATATTGATTGCTTTAAAGTGTACTAAGCACTTTGCATATATTATCTCATTTAATTTTTATTATAATTCTCTGACATAGGTACCATAGATACTTTACAGATGAGGAAACTGAGGCTGAGGGAGATTCATCAACTTGTCTGTGATCAAGCAACTAGTCAGTGTGTGAGGCGGGATTCTGACGAGTGGCCTTGTCTGACTCCAAGTCCAGTGAACATAATGCTGCCTTTGGGAGCAGGGAATGGATTAAGAATAATATTTCTGATGTTGCTGAGTGCAGAGACAGAGTGAAAACCTTTGGGGATCATTGCTGGAGGTGGTGAAGGTGGCACCCCTGCGGAAGTCAGCCTCTCCTTTTGGCTTCACTAGGCTTGAGTACCTGTCTCTTCATGGTTTTTCTTCCCCAAGGGTTTGTACCAGTGGATCTATCGCACTCATGAGGATGTTGAAGAGGCTCGAGCCAAGCAGTGGGGTCCTGACAGCTACCTTAATGGCAGCCTTGATGAAGCCAGGGGACATGGAGTGCTGGAAGGAGGCCAAGATGATGAAGGTAGTAGTGTGGGGGCTGGCTGGGTGGGTGGGATATAGGGCCTCAGTTCAAGTCCCTAACTAGGAAGGGAAAGATTACAAAGTGACCTTGTGATAGTTCCTTTGAGGTGAACGACTTCTCAGAGGCCCCCCTGCCCAATATGAATGCCTGGTGGTTTTTGTTTGTTTGTGTTGGGTGGAGTTAGAGGTAAGAATCACCTAGCTCCTGGCAACCTTGTGCCAAACGAGGGAAAGATTGTAAAGGAAGAGGATCCTGAGATTTAGAGCTGAAAAAAAGAACTGAGAGAACATCCAGTTCCATCCTTCTCATTGTACAGATGGGGAAACTGAGGCCCAGAGGTTAAGCCTAAAGTCAGAGAGCACTTGCATTTTGAAGTCAGGTGTCTTCATGCCCATTCTTTCCCTTTCTTGCTACTGCTGTTTTAATGATGGGCACTAGAGTCAGATTGGGCAGCCAAGTGGCACAGTGGATAGAACTTGACCTGGAATCAGGAAGACTCATGTTCTTGAGTTCAAATCTGGCTTCAGACTTTGACTAGCTGTGTGACCCTGGGCAAATCATTTAACCCTGTTTTTCTCAGTTTCCTCATCTGTAAAATGAGCTGGAGAAGGAAATGGCAAACCATCCTAGTATCTCTGCCAGGTAAACTCCAAACAGGGTTACAAAGAGTTGGACATGACTGAAATGACTATGAACAAGAGTCAGATTGGCCCATTTTCAGCTGCTTCATGGAGGAAGTTATCAAAATGAACAGAATGGTTACTGTTTAAAGGTGGGTTCACTTTGAATTATTGCTTAGAGTAGATCCTAAGCTTCAAAGGAGGAACCTGGTTGGGATTATAATTGAGTGTTGTGGATGATTTGGAACCATTTTTTGAGAAGTGGGTCTACATTCAATCAAAAGCAATAATTATATTAATTCACATTTCTGTATCAGTTTTAATGTTCATAAAATGAAACCTGTGAGGTAGGGAGGTTCCAGTATTATTATGTCTTTTATAGAGGAGGAAAATCCTTTATAGAAGGCTGGGCAGCTGAGACTTGCCCAAGGTCACACTAACACTCATAAGCATTCAGATCATATGTCCCCTTACTCCAGGTCTGCCACTGTCTCCAAAATACATTTCTCTCAGTTGTGAGAGTTCTGCCTTTTGTTTATAACTCTTTCCCCTGCTTTTTTCGAATTGAGGCCTTCCTTAGCGGAGAAGGAAGCTCTGATGTCATCTCTGGCAGGAGGCATCTAAACCCTCAGCTGCATGTCACCCGATGAGCCTTAGGGACAGGAAGAGGAGAGGCTTGGGGAAAATGGGGGTGGGGGGGTAAAGGCAGGCTATGCCAGGACAGCTGGGCTCCATTTGACACGTGTCAGTGCTGTTGCCTACAGGCAACAATTTAGCTCTGTGAAGGACCCTCCTCTTCCCTGAGGGCTTGGACTTGGTGCTCAGGGACTGAGTGCTGGTAGGCCATCCCTACATACCACTGAGTTCTCAGGTTTCCTCTGCTTCTCTCCTCCTTTCTGTAATATTGGGTGATATCATGAGGATTGGGAGTTCAAAGCTGGGGTGACTGCAGAGATTGTTGTTTTATGGCTTTTTTTTCCAGAATGATTTAGTAGAAAGGGCGCTAGATGTTCATGGGATCAGATGGACTTGGGTTTGAGTTCTGCTCTAACCCTACTTAGCTGTGTGATCCTGGGGGCATGGTCTTTCTGAGCCCTCAATTTCCTTATCTGCAACATTAATTTGTTTTGAGAGTTTGTAGTAGCATGTCTACCCACCACAATCCTGGATGCTATAAATAAGGAAGGAAAAGACCAT
Organism: Bettongia penicillata ogilbyi; assembly: GCA_023548195.1. NCBI lineage: Eukaryota > Metazoa > Chordata > Mammalia > Diprotodontia > Potoroidae > Bettongia > Bettongia penicillata. Next base: position 19,917,566 of record JAJHZJ010000292.1, on the reverse strand, counting down.
CTTTGTGTTGTAGTTTTATAGAAATAGTAAATGCTCCTGGAGTACCCAGAAGGCTTGTGTTCAACACGTGACTTGGATACTTAGCTCTGTCATCTTGGTCGAATCTGACTTACCTCACCTACCTGGACCTCAGGTTTTTCCTCCATAAAATGGGAATAATAGGCAATTCAGATAATAATAGAAGTAATAACTTTCATGCTCAAGGCTGCTGCAAGGGAAATGCTGTAAGAATGTGTTCTTCTACTTTCCCCTCACCCTGGGAAAGGGACACAGGATAAAGGGAATGAAAAAAATTGGCACTCTGTGGCACGTGTCCATGAAATCAGTGACCTGAGGTAGAATTATAACTTTAGATTTTTTCGGCTGGAAATCAAATAGGAACCAGATGGTTTTCAGGACCTTATGCTTGATCCTAGCCTTTGGGATATGAATCACAACGGAGGCCCCAATGCAGACTTGCAAATAAACAGATTCAGCAGCCTCCACACTTTTTCCCCCCTCAAATCATTTAACTCCGCTTAGGAGGGAGAGAGATGGTAAAACCTGAGCTTCTTGTGCAGGAAGGAATTCCTGCCTGGACCTTCCCGTCCATGACCTTCCCCGGAGAATGGTTATTTGTGTATCTTGTAGGGGGTGCTGGTGACATGAATGCTGATCATTTGGCTTCCCTGTCTTCCGGGAAGGCCCAAGTTTTAACTCTAACTTGGTCATTATTTAGCTCTGGAACCTCAGCCTAGTCACATCACAATTGCTTGGCCTCAGTTTACTCTGTAAAATAGGGTTATGAATAACCCTGTATCCCACTGCGCTTGCCTTGCACTATTGCTATGTAAAAGTCAGTGGTGTAACAAGTGGGGAACGGCTTTGAAAAGTTAATTCAGTTCTTAAAAGGGTTTGAATGAGTACTGCTATCACAGAAGCAGGTGGCAGCTTCACAGTGGACAGGTTTATAAGTTTCTTTCGCCAAAAAATCCATCCTTTTATGCTTACTGGTGGTGAGACTTCCTTTACTTAGCGAGATTGGTTCTTGGGTAACAGATAGATTGTCTGTTACTGGCCCTTGATCTAAGCTTGGCATGGTCGTGTTCACTGGCGCAACCTTCAAGGCTAAGATTTTAATCTGGAGGCCTTTGAAAAGTACCAAATTTTTTATCCATGCAAGGAGTTATTTCATTTTCCTTGTTTGTTTGGTTGTAAAATTTACCAGAAATTCCTTGGATTTGGTGGCTCCATCCATGAAGTGGGTATGGCTGGGATGCAAAGGATGCTATCTTGGGAAATGCTGAATGAAGCATTTAGGAGTATTTTTAGTCTGAGGCTCCTTTGGTCTTGTGGAGAAAGGTAGTATTTCCTATAGGAGATACATAGATGCTGCGATGGGGATAGGGCAACGGATCTAAGATAAGGCCTATTCCCATGAGGCTAGCCCACCAGCTAGAGGAGTGAAGACAGATGAGAACCAGGCAGGCACACAATCCAGGGCTCTTTTAGGGGATAGCTCTGTGAGGTCAACTTCAACCAAATTGGGATTCCAAATTTGAGAGGTCACCATAGTTAAGTAAAATAGAACATAGTCCCCAGGAATGGGACAGAATTGACTGTTTCCTTAATCTTTGTGTCTCTGGCTTCCAGATTTCTCTTTACAGTCTATGGGTCCCCAGCTGACCATCCCTGAGGGCAGCCCTTTGATCAGCCTGACTGTGGAAAATGTCCACTTGGAGCATGGAGTAGTGTATGAATATGTCAGCACGGCCGGGATCAAATGCTTTGTTCTGGAGAAGATTGTGGAACCCAAGGGCTGTTTTGCTCTCACTGCCAAGGTTTGGGATTTCTTGTGACTATTGACGTAGGTACCATAGGTAACTAGCAGTTACCCTATAGCACAAATCATTTTTGTTCAGCGTCTGATATCATGGTCTTCTCCCAGACACAAACACAACACAAGGGAACACACACATGCACACATACACAGAAAACCATCCAGACAACATGTTCCTACAGCTTCATTCCCCTGTTGTGAAGAGCCTACCTCTTTCTCTATTTGTCTCCTAACATGACTTAATTCTGAAGCCATTTTTTCAGCCCCAGTCTGGGAACAATAATTCAGAGGCCTGGTCTCTTCTTGCTTTCTTTTATCAAATATAGGCAGTCTCTGGGTGAGAAGCTGAGGCATTTCAGCCAACTGCTCACCAGGAGATAGAACACTGGTTAGAAAAACCCTATGCCTTGTATATGTAACCATAGCTGAAAAATTGTTTAACCTCTCTGGCTCAGTTTTCCCCATCTGTCAGTCATTGGGTTTGGCCTCAAAGATCCTTTGCAGCTCTAAGTCTGTTCCTATCAGATGGATAAATTTGAGTGCCCTTCCTCCTTGGTTGTAAGTGAGACTTTGCCTGCTGCCTTCTTCACTTGTGGGCCCCTGGAGACTGGGACTTTTACTTACTCTGTGGTGACTTTCACAAGGCCTTTTCTATGTCTGAAATTGAAATAAAGAATGGAAGGATATCGAGGTTTGAGCTGAACCTAGGGGAGTTGATAGAACTTGGAAAGTTGGAGAAGAAGAGGAAAGGACTTCAGGCAGGAGAAGAAACATGAGGGAGACACCAAGGAGCCAGCTTGGATAGAATGAAAGGTTCAGGTGGATGAAATAGTGAAGGAGTAATTGTGTGGTAGAAAGAGTCCTAGAGGAGGAGTCAGAAGACCCAAGTTTGAATATTTTGAGTCTTGGCTCCATTATTTTCTGTGTGACCTTGGGTAAGTCATTTCTCCGTTTGGACTCTGTGACAGGAAGGGGTTGGATAAAACTAGTGATTGTCAAAGGGTTTGCTAGAAATTTTGGGTATTATGTTGCAGTAGAGGAAAGAAAAGTTTTTTATAGTTTTGTTTAGCATAAGTTGTATATTATAAGCAGCATGGTCTATTGGATAGATAGTTATCCTTGATGCCAGGAAGACCTGGATTCAAGTCCCATTGTCTGAGTGACCCTGGCTCACTGCTCTAGGCGTTCTTTGAACATATAAACTGTAGAAAAGATGCTGACCTGCATTGGTAATGGGAATTTCCTCACTCAGGAGTCCATGCTACCAATTAAATCACAAGTTACCCCTGTCTCTGTCCCACAAGTTCTTCTTACCCAGCATACATAGCATAGTTGTAAAAGGGAAAAAGAAAAGATAACAAAACAAACCAAATTTGCCTATTTCTTGTATATGTTAACCTCAAAACATTAGACTTTAGATTTTCAAAGAACTCAACAAAAATGGCTGCTTTTACTAATGTAGCCATTTGAGTGCACATGTACAAGTCTTCTGACTCCTAGTGTCACAGGGATAGAGCACCAGACCTGGAGTCGCACACACTCACTAGCTAGCTGTGTGTCTTTGGGCAAGTTACTTAACTGTTGCCTCAGTTTCCTTATTTGTAAAATGGGGATAATAGTAGTGCCTACCTTGTAGGATTCTTGTGAGAATGAAAGGGGTTAATAATTGTAAAGCACTTAGCACAATGCCTAGCCCATACTAAGTGCTATACAAATGTTAGCTATTATTATAGTTCCTCACTGCCAAATATGTTTGTTGGTTCATGAGAAGAAAAATTGTTTGAGTTACAGTTTTGAGTCTAAAACAGTTTGAACTAGGTCGCATCTAGAGCGTTCTCAGATGCTCTGTGATTCTCTGAGATGAAAGTTGAAAAGGGGAGGTCATGTCCAAGTTGGGTTACAGGGCTGAATGCCAGGCTACAGAACCTCAGTCTTCAAACCAAGTGCTCCCCCTTTCTCTTTTCCCAGATCTTGGAGGCATTTGCTGCAGATGACAACCTTTTTGTGCAGAACTGCGGGCGGCTCATCTCCCTGAGCAGTGCCGTGGTCACCATGCCGCAGTATGAGTTCCGGAACATCTGTGAAACCAAGCTGGAACGCATCACCAGGAGGATTGCCAGCTATCAGGAGGTAGCTACCCTCCTTGGCATGTCCCCAGACTTCCCCATTCTCTTTTCCCCCCAGAGAGAGCCCAGAGATGGGGCTAGCAAGGATCTTTGATGAGATTTATGAGCTGTGCTGATTTTACTCATTGGCTTATTAATTAATCAGTAGAGTTATTCTGTATACATTTATTGGTCACCTACTATGAGTAGAGGGGTGCTAGAGAAACAAAGTTTAGATAAGGAATGGTTCCTTCCCTGATAGATAGAAAACTGATATGTAGCATTGTATCTTAAGTGCATTAGGGGATCGAATTCATTCTGCAAACATTTATTGAGCATGTACTGTTCTGTGCTGGATTAGGAATCAGAGGACCTAGGTTTTTGTCTTGACTCTTCCACTTAATAGCTGTATGTACCAGGTACAAGAATCCCCTCTACAGCTTTTCTGTATTAAAAGGAAACTAGCATCTGCTTGAACACTTCTAGGGACAGAAAGGTAGGTCAGTATCTCATAAAGCTTCTCACTGTCCGTGGCTGGGACAACTCCTATTTGTTAGAAAACTCTTCCTTATATTACATCAAGTCAGCCTCTCTGATGTCCCTCCACTGGTTCTAGGGCTAAATTTGCTGTCTCTGCCCTTATGGTATTTGAAGACAACATATTTTCACTAAACATAGTCTTCCCCAGGGCAGGGCCCTCTACTTTTCTTCATCTGCTTCTCACATGGAAAGCAATAGAGGTGCAGTGGATAGAAATGGCCTCAGTCTTAAAAATCTGAGTTCAGATCCCATATCTAGTACATCTAGATGACCCTGGAGAAGTCACTTAAGCCTGCAGTGCCCAGTCAACTCTCTAAGGCTATTATGTTGCAGGGAAGGTGCCCATCTATTCTAGTAGGAGGAGTTCCTCATTAGGAACGAATCCAATGAAATCCTAGGTCCTAAAAATAGTTTCTTCTCCCCACTCCAATGTGATTTCTTCCTGTGACACCATTTCTGGTCCCTTCATCATTCTAGTCACCCTCCTCTCCTCTGGTTCTTCTTTGTTAATCTCTTTCATGTATTGTGGTGTTGAGATCTTCACAACCTGTGGTCTGGTGAGGGGAGGGAGAGGGAACTCCTGAAGACTGGGAAGTAAGCAGGGCAGTGTTGTTAGTACAGGCCAGTTAGGCAGAACCTCCTTTCAATCTAATGGTCATCAAGGGAAGGGGATAAAACCTCATTTTCATCCTTGAAAATTTGCAGGTAGATTTGTTTCTGGGAATTTGGGAGCAGTGGTAGCAGAAAAGTTCTGGGGCGGTTACCAAGTGCCAGGTATGCCAGATTATAATCCTTTATCCTTCCTCAGTTTGCAGAGCAGCTAAAGACCAGGGTGAGCCCTGCCTTCAAGCAAGCATCCCTAGAACCTCATGCCCTCTGCAGCCTGGACTTTTGCCCCACCAACTGCCATGTGAACCTCATGGAAGTGTCTTACCCCAAGAACACTACCTCAGTGGGGAGGTCTTTCAGTATCCGATTTGGGCGAAAACCTTCTCTGATTGGCCTTGATCCTGAACAAGGTGCAGATCAGTCCTCAAGTAATCTCCTTTTGTACCTACTGTATACGTATGTCGTTGGAGCCTCTGTTGAGTAAGAAACGGGGGATAGGTGTGCACAAGGGCCACATTTTTGCCAGTGGGGACAATTTTATTCTGAGTTGGTACAATCATTGTTATGGTCTGATTTAAAAGAAAAGAGCTCCAGAATGGAAATCAGATTTAGGTTCTTTCTCTGGCTTTGGAAAGTCACTATGTGTATCTGAGGGGGTTAGGCTAGATGGTCTCTGTAGGTCCCTTTCAGCTCTGTCAGTCTGTGCCCCAGGGTTCTGTGTTCTTAGTTCTGAATTCCTTCTAGTACTACCTTTTCATATTCTAAGGTCTCTTATAGCAGTGCTGAAGGGGTTGTGAGTGGAAAAAGTTTAAGAAACTGTCTTATAGTGCTGGCATTCTATGTTCTGAGGTTTCTTTTTGCTCTGACATTCTGTATTTTGTGTTATAAGGGTCTCTCCAGGTCTAATATTCTCTTAAGTGTATACTATGAACCCATCCCTGTACTGATACAGAAGACAGTATGTTCTCAGTCATGAAAGGTGTTCACATTCTAGTTGGGAAGAAAAGGTTCACATCTAGGAAATACAAAAGTGATATAAAATAGAGAATTCTCACTCATTCTCTCTGCATTTATGCATGTATGTGTGTGTGTGTATATATATGCTTATATATATGTTTCTGTGTGTTATTAGATGTTGTCTGTCATGGGTTGTTGGGTATTTTTGAACACCTATTTCCCTGCATCTTCTAGGTCACATAAACCCAATGTCCTACACCCAGCACTGTATCACCACCATGGCTGCCCCATCCTGGAAGTGCTTCTCCCAGGAGGATGGAGAATCTCATGACAGAAGCCTGATAGATAGTACCCTCAGCCAGCAGAATGGGGGGCCAGGTCAAGAGGACCGAGGTTTGAGCTTTCTGCTGAAGCAAGAAGATCGAGAAATTCAGGATGCTTACCTGCAGCTCTTCACCAAGCTGGACGTGGCTGTGAAGGAGATGAAGCAATATGTCACGCAGATTAACAAGTGAGACTGGGAGGGATGGGTGGCTAGGACTGGGGCACACCAAGAGAAGGCAGAGAGGCTGAGGAGAAGGAAGACTTGCAGGATGTGCCAGAGGTGGCCTCAGCATTTTCTGCTGCTCACTTATTTAGTTCAAGGTCAGAGGCTGTATGCCTCAAGCTCTAGGAATTTAGAGTTAATACTGATTATTATAAATGGAGGAGAAATATTTTATAGTTGAAAACGTTTTAGACTTAGAAGTCAGGAGATCTGGGTTTGAATATCAACTCTGACTCACACCAGATATATAATTCTGGGTGAGTCATTTCCCTTCTTTGAGACCAAGTTTGTCCATCTGTGAAGTGGAGGTAATAATACTGAATGCCATTTGCCTCAGTAGGTTGTTGGGGATGAGAGTGCTTTGCAAGTTCGACAGAAATATGTCGCTGCTATTACTGTTACTAGTACTCTGTCAATAGTCTTGTCAGTCAAGGCTCAGGAGCCACATCTCCTCAGTGGGAGCATTCACTTGCCATGTTATAGGCCAATAAAATTCATTACTGAGCAGTAAGTATTAATGATAATAATGACAACTGATGAATAAGGGCTTACTCTATTCCAGGCACTGTGTTAAGGGCTGGCAGACACACAAAGGTGAGGTGATCACTGCCTTCGGGGAAATGTTACTGGGAACATCCTAAGATATTTGTATCGAACATTTCTCTATCACCTTTCTTACAACTTCCTTGTGAAGTCAGTATAATTGTGGCCTTGTGAATTCCCCATTAAATCAACCAAAATTCTAATTCTTGTACTACATGTTGAAGATAAATGTAGGCCATATGACACTGTTGATAGAAGAATGTACCAGAAGTCAGGAAATCTTTCCCATTAACTCATTGTGTGGGACCGTGGGCCAGTTGCTCGCTGTCTTTGAGTACCAGTTTCCTTCTCTGTAAAATGAGGGAATTAGAGGTGGACAGTTTCAAGAAGAGTGAGGAAGGAGCACAAACCAATGGAGCAGCTTGATTACTTTTTCTCTCTCCCTCTACGTACACACACTCACACCCACACACAAATACACAGAGACACATGTATGTATGCACACATTTTCTTAATACTAATAAGAGCTAACATTTATATAGTAATTTCATTTATGTATTTCTACAAATTTATAAATATGTGTTTTATAAACATGCAAATTTTATTACATAAATTTATATATATTTATAACGAATATAGGAATTTCGGGTTTGCAAATTTAAGATGCTATTTCTTCTCATCTTCACAACAACCCTGTGCAGTGTAGTTACTGTTATCATCCCCACTCTACAGAAGAGGAAGTTGAGGCTGAGGACGTTGAAGTGACTTGCTCATGGTTACAAAATCATTAAGTCTTTGAGGCAAGATTCAAACACGTTTTCTTGACTCCAGATCCAACACTGTTCACAGGGTTTTTATATCACCTTCTCACTTGTTTGTTATGTTTCTGTTTGTGGATGATTGTTAACTTTTCTTAAGGCTATATAATCAATGAAATAATGTATCAAGTTTGAGTTTGTGTTGTTGCCCAGTTTCTGTGGTATAAATGCTCGCACTGAAAATTTAACATTTGACTCTCAAACATTACCCCTAGATGTCAGTGTCTTTTGACTTACAAGCTAAGGGATTTTCAGGTAGAAATGCCAAAGGATTCTAGAGTGTTTGAGCTGGACGAAACCTTGGGAATGCTCAGTTTTAGAGATGGTAGAGATCTTAACAAGTAGAGCATAGAATGTTAGTGATAAAAAATTTCATAGATGATTTATTCTATCACTTCCATTTCACAGAGAAAGGAAACAAATCTAGAGATGGGTTCAGCGATCTGTCATGTGTCACCCAGCTGGTTAATAGTGGAAATGGAAATGGCAGTGATTTTAGAAGGCGGGGTAGGAGAGGGAAAGATAAAGCAGCCACTTACTCTTTGTCAGATCACAGTCTCAATGTGAGATTGGGGCATTTTTCAGAACCATCATCATCATAGGAACTGAGCGTTCTCATCCCACAGCTTCACGTTAATATCTTTTGTTTTTTCTAGATTACTGTCTACCATCACAGAACCAACGAGTGATGGGTCCTGTGAACCTCCCTCCACTGAAGAAGTCTCTGCCTCTTCCCTGGTCAGTGAAGACAGTGAGATTGACAAGGTAGACCATGGTGGTAGCAAGAAGGTGTGTTTCAAAGTGTCAGAGGAGGATCAGGAAGATTCAGGACATGATACAATGAGCTATCGGGACTCCTACAGGTAGGATCCGAGGTTGAGAGTGGATGGGCTTGGTTGACTTGCTGGGAAGTCTATGGGACCCTGGGGTACAGCCCTGTCTCTCCTACCCTAGCTGGCTGTAGAATCTGAGACCAGCCACTCAACCTCTCTGAAATTCAATTTCTTCATCTGCCAAAGGAGAATAATAATCCTTGCCTCTCTCATGGGGTTGAGGCAGGGGGCAGGGTGTAAAGCCTCAGATGAGCAAGTAAATGTGAAAATGTTTTATGAATGGTAAAACATAATAGGAATATGAAGAATTAGGAATAGGAATTGATCAGATTGAGGTATATTAGAAGTAGCATTATTAGGCATTATTCTTATTATATTTTTGTATTTCCTAAATTTCTTTTGATATTAAACTTGTTTTCCTTCTTTCCAGGGAGAAATCCCTTATAATGAAGAATTTTTTTAAAAAAGAAAATGAGGATAAAGGAAACAAAAATTCAGTTGAGCTAGTCAATTTTTTTAAATATTTATTTTCAGTTTTCAACGTTCACTTTCATAAGTTTTAAATTTTCTCCCCCTCTCTCCCCGCTCCCTCCCCAAGATGGCATGTAATCTGATGTGGACTCTACATATATATTCCTGTTAAACACATTTTCATATTAGTCATGTTGCATGGAAGAATTATAATGAATGGGAGAAACCATGAGAAAGAAAACAAAATGAAAGAGAAAAGTGTCTGTTTCACTCTGCAATCCAGCTCCATATTTTTTTCTCTACATGTGGATAACATTTTGCATCATGAATCTTTTGCAAAGTTGCAGGTTCTTGCATTGCTGAGGAGGGTTAATTCTATCAGAATTAGTCCTTGCACACTGTGGCTATTACTGTGTATAATGTTCTCCAGCCGGTCAATATTTTGAAAAAACTTGAAATTATATGCATTATTCCACAGCCAGGGATACCCTGCCCCCACGTACATGGCATGGTTGAGTATCTATGAGAAGGAAATGGGGGGGGGCAGTATCCTCTCATATCTAGAAGGCATTGTAATTAATCACGGAATTAATAATAATGATAATATGAAGTAATAATTTTGGAGTGGAAATAATTCTAGCGCTGCATCCAAGCTTTGAACCTTGCTAAGACGGTGTGACTATGGGCAAAACCGCTTCATCTCTCACAACTTCACTTTTATCATGTATAACAAAGTTAATTCCATGTGCACTGTGGAAGAGATGCCAAAGGTTAAGGTCTCAGTAGAGACATATCTTGGATCTAAGTTGTTCTTGGTGACCTTTTGTGTTCCTGCTCAGTAGAATCCAAAGCTTGAGTCTACATTCTGTCCTTCACAGCTATTTTCCTGTCTCGAGAGTTGATGCTGGTATTGACTAATTTAGAAATGTAAAAGAAGCCACACCCTTCTCCCCTCCACTCACCAGGGCTGCCTCATTGAACCCTCTGTGACCTGCAATCCACCTGACACCCTCTCTGTGCATTTCGTCCATCTTCCTCTTTCTGAACGTCTTTAACATTTGTTAGGCTTCTCAAGATAGAAACGTGGAGTTCCTGTTAAGACCCTAGGGAGTTTCTCATCATGTCCTTTCTGTATTTTTTTCAGTGAATGTAATAGTAACCGAGACTCCGTCCTTTCCTACACCAGTGTCCGTAGTAACAGCTCTTACCTGGGTAGTGATGAGATGGGATCTGGTAAGTAGGATAGGGCCATTTTCAAGATGAAAGGGAGAGGATGCTAGGTAGACATTTAGGAGAGATCTGGTGTACATCCTTTTATGTGTAGCATTGTTAGGTGGAAGGGGGTCTTTGGTGGGGAGGATGAGCAGCATTTCAGGCAGAAACAGTAGTATGAGCAGAGGCCCAGAAGGTGGACTGATTTTCAGGGAACAGTTAATAGTATAGATTGATGAGAGAGTATGCAAGGAAATTAATAGGAGATAAAATTGGGAAGATAGAAGACAGTCAAATGGTGGAGAACCTTGGCAAGACAAGCTAAGGAGCTAAGCTATTCAGTAAATAGTAGGGTGCTGCTAAAGATTTGTAGGTGGGGAGTAACATGATCAGATCCATATTTTAAAGAGATGACTGGAGGTGACAATGCTTGCCCTGCCTACTTCGCAGGATTCTTGTTAAAAAAAAATGCCAGATGAGCTACTGACTGGCAAAGGACTGTGAGAAGTGGAAGGCACTACACAGATGTGAATTTACTCACTTGTTCTCTCTCCCAGGAGATGAGTTGCCTTGTGACATGAGGATCCCATCAGACAAACAGGACAAACTACATGGATGCTTAGAGCACCTGTTTAATCAGGTACAGGCATTCTCTTCTGATGGCTACCAGTCTTCTAATTTCTCTCTTGGGTAAACAGAGGAGTTTGGACTCACAAGAGGTGAAGACAAATACTTTTCAGCCTGTAAGCCATGGGTCATGGCCCCCTGTGGCAGTCACATGAAGCCTTTGGACTCCTTTTCAGAAGAATGTTTTTAAATGCACAAAATAAATATGTTGGATTATAAAGGAAATGAATGGATGCTTCTGAGATAAATTATCCAAACATTTTACAGAACAAGTCATGGACCCTAGGGTTCAGAACTGCTCTAAGGCATCCTTGACCTGGTCCTTGCTTTCCAAGGCTGTGTTCAAGATCCTAGGATTATAGATTTAGAACCAGAGGTGACCTTAGGGGTCATTGAGTTCAATCCCTCTATTTTGCAAATGAGTAAATTGAGGCCCAGAGAGGATAAATGACTTGCTAGGTAACTCCATAGATAAAAGTGCTGGATTTGGGGGTTATAAAACCCTTCGTTCAAATGCAGACACTTTGTGACTCTGTGAACCTGGGCAAGTCCGGTTTCTTTATCTGTAAACTAGGGATAGTAACTGCCCTTATTTCACAGGGCTGCTGTGAGGTAATATGTGTAAATCATTTTACAAACCTTAAAGTGTTAATTCTAGCTATGGTGATGGTGACAGTTACTGCCACTCAAGGTTATCTGTTTAGTATCCGAGTCAGGCTATAAAGCCTGCTCCTCTGACTCCAGATCCATGAGGCAGGTACGTACTGGCTTGAGGCTATGAAACATAGCTAGAATTCTCTTTCTCAGCGCCCTCAGCCTGATTGCTTATGGTTTGGGGACCTTCTTTCAATAAAAAGTTGCCCTGCTATGTCATTGAGTCTGAGAGCTCCTGGGCATCTCAGGGCATCCCAGCAGAGTCCAGCTTTTGACAGGTCCTGCTACACTGAGAAGGATTTGAGAACAAGCCCTGAGACCACTTGTATGTGTGTTATTCATGGGCCAGCTTATATAAATTCTGAGAACTTCCTTAGCAGAATATTGGCTGCCAAGGGAGGCACTTTTCTGGTCACAGAAATTCATGTAGAAGGGCTACGATCTTCATTACTGGAGGGATTAGAGTCACTTGGAAAATCTTGGATCTTTTGAGGTATTGAGGGACCCTTGGCTCACCAGGCATGGTGCACACTAACCAAGTGCCTTCTGTTAAATGGTCAGGTGGACTCCATCAATGCACTCCTAAAAGGGTCAGTCATGAACAAGGCCTTTGAGGAAACGAAGCATTTCCCCATGGAACACAGCTTGCAAGGTAAGCCTGTAGGTGGGGAGAGGTTGAATAATTTGGTATATTGAGACCTCTGCATAGGTTAGGCACAGTCAGGAGCATTGAGATGATGTATCTGTTGTGAACCATGTATATGAGCAGAAGGAATTCTGTTGTGACCTACCTATATGGGCAGGAGGAATTTTTCTAGCAACCAGGCCAGTGGTGTTTGGAACATCCCAGTCAGGGTAGAAGGCCAGATTTAGGAGATTAGTTTGAAGTCTTTGCCCTGCTTCCCTCCTTTGGAAATTCCCCACTTAGGGTTTTTTGTCTAGTGGGAAGACTGAGCCTTCCTACTTGAAGAAAGTATCCTGAACCTACTGCTTGACCTTGGCCAAGATATCCAGTGTAACTGCCCTCTCAGCTCACCAACTCCCACACGGTCTTCCCCAAAATGGTGCATTTCCCTTGGAGATGGATGGTGACCAGAGCTGACCATGACCTAGAGTTGCAGCTGCCTGTTCTCTTCTACTTCCCAGCTTGCTTACCCAAAGCAGAGTCAACAAGGCAATGTTCTCTCAGCCTCCTTGAAGGGCCACGTTGGCATCTAGGGTGAGGCTTCAGGATGAGGATGAGGCCAGGCACCTACCCCTGCAGAACTCTGACCCTGGCTTTCTTTTCCTCCTGGTCTCTCAGAGGCTGCTGGTTCTAGCCAGTACTAAGGAAGAAAAGGAAAGCCTGTAGAAACTTCTCTTGTGCTATATGTTGACTTGAATTCTCCTTTCTTGAAAATATCCTTTTGGCCAGGGGACTCAAGTGATGTTTGTAGGGAAGAAGAAAGCTGTAGGTAAAAGCTTCTAAAAGCCTGAAGAACAGAAATTTCCTCCCTTAGGGTTGATGTGCACACAGGTATCCAGTCCAGCTCTATTACCCAACATGTTCTCCGGTTGTCTAGTAGCTGGTGACAAGGTCTTTTTTCTGCTCATTTTCCTTCTCTTACCCTTTGAAGGGGAAAATTGGTATGCTAGAAAGAACTGAAATCCCCCCTGAATTAAGGGGATTTGAGTTCATTCAGATGCAGCCTCTGATGCTTAACACATATGGACAAGTCACTTATCCTCCTAGGACCTCAGTTTCCTTATCTCTACAATGAATGTAGTAGGATATGATATCCACTGAGATCTTTTCCAGCTCTTGATCTGTGACAGATAGGTCTGGGGATGCAGACCTGTGGGGCTGAGCACGTGTGGGGATGGACAGATGTGGGTAGAGGCAGGGCCCTAACCCTGCTCCCTTTTTCATAAGTCCATATTTCTAACAAAATATTGATGGTTTTGTGATGTCTCTAGTGTAGGACATTACAAACTAGCCTGTCCTTTGAGAGGTGAGGGATATGTGTGTGTGTGGTTTTTGCAGGTACGTGCTTTGAGTGACTTAACCTTGGTCTTCTGCTCTCTACTTTCAATGTCAAGGTTTCTGTTCTCAGTTCGTTCTAAGGAAGAAAACGCCAAGCTAGAGAAATCCCTTCTGTTAGGCATGTCTTACGTGAAGAGTCCTTGTAATAAACAAGGGAGAACCAAGAGGTCAGGATCACTTGGCACCTTCAACCTGTGCCAAGGATTGAATCCCAGCTCCCTGACTATTGCCTGCATAGATGTGGTCATTGGGACCCCTCCCAATGAAGGGGGTGCTCATTGAAAGTGCTGCTTTCAGCTTTTGAACCACCTGGTACGTTGAACGAAGAGTCAGGAGACCCAAGTTGTCAGCATGGCTCTGACACTAACTCACTGTGTGATAGGATTAAGTGACATCAAGGGTCCCTTCCAGCTTTGCATTCTGTGAGCCTATGGAGCTCATGGCATCAGTGTCCCTTGTGATGATGAGGTACCATAGGGCATGTCTCTTGACCTTCCATGACTGAGGCTTCCTAGTGCCAAGTACATTGTCACAGAATGGGAGCTGTCTTCACTTCCCCTTTTCCCTCATTCTGTATTATTTTTTGTTGTTGCCTATCTACCCATTTCCTGTCTTTTAACTGGCTCTTTCTACTGCAGACTTTAAACAGAAGGAGGAATGTCCAATCCGTGGCCGGAGCATGATCCAGATAAGCATTCAAGAAGACCCTTGGAACCTTCCCAACTCCATTAAGTCCTTGGTGGACAACATCCAGAAATATGTGGAAGGTTTGTGTGGGTTGGGGGTCATGGGGGGTGCATTCAGGATACCAGTACTATTCAGCAGGGGCTAGTCCAAAGCTAAACCAATGCATTGGTCATCCTGATTATCCTAGAGGATGAAACTCAGGATGGGGCCAGTCTGGCATGTGCTCCTTTCTTGAATAGAAGTGGTCAAGTTGATTCTCAAGAAGGTAGGTGTTTGGCAAGAGGGATAAATTTTTCCTGTCCCTTCACACCTACCTTCCAGAACATCGTAACAGATGTAGTCTCTTGTATGTCTGTAGTCTCTTGGATGTCCAAAGATCTCAGAGCATTTCAATGTAATGAAAAGGGCACTAGACTGGAACTCAAGGTAATGACCTAGGTTCTTATTCTGGCTGTACGCCTTCTCTCTCTGGGATCCTTGTGGTTGAATAAGGGAGTTGAACTTAGATCATTCCAAAGTCTTGTCTAGTTTTGGCGGTCTATTGTCCCATGTCCTTTCAGTTTTAACAGCATTCCGTCTTCTTTGTTGAAAGCCCCTTTAAGTTTTGGCATTCCGTTTTGTAGGGTTCCCGTCTAGCTCTGCCATCCTGTATTCTAAGGTCTCTTTTGCCTCTAAAAATCTGATCTTACACTATCTTTATGAAGTTAGACAGGGCAGGGGTGGGCCTTATTTTCAAGACTTTGAATTTGGCCACATATCTCTAGACCATCTTAGGAACTTAGACCTCTTTCAGGTGAAGACTCTTTCAAAAGACCAAGTCTAACTAAGCATAGTATCCCTTTGTATACCCCTATGCCAGTCTTTTTGCCTTTACCATGCCATAAACCCAAATCACTGGCTCTCGTTGATTGGCCAACAATGGATCTTAGCCTGAGCCTCACTTGGTCATTGTTTGGGTCCTGAAGGCTACTGTGTAAATAGCAGTTATTTTTGTTTTGACCAGAAACCCTGAGAGATTTCCCCTCTCAGATTGTTTTTTTTTTTTTTTTTGGACCTTGGTAAAAGTGGCCATTTTTTACCTCATTTATCACCTAGTCTTAATCACTGAATGGGCATTGCCTTAGACAAACTGAGATCTGGGAAAGAACTAAGTCCAAGGTCTCCCACTGCATAGGGGCCATCTCCAGTCATCCTGATCTGGAGATGCCACTGGACCTACATGGCTCTGGAGGAGAGAGTGAGGCTGATGACTCTGTGCAGCCCTGCCTCACTTAAATCCAGTTCACTTTCATGTCTTGGCATCACCTCCTGATGTCATGGCCCTCTTCAAGAACAAAGGACAAATGGCAACAACAGTGTCTTTCTGCAGTCTAGGTGTTCTTTGGCCTTTTCTTTCAGGTCAAGAGTCTCTCAAAAGACCGAAATCTAAGCACAGTGTGTCTTTGTGCCAGGTGCCCTTCCATTGACCCCAGGGCTTCTGGCTCTAGGAAAAAGTGTTAAGGCAGTTGAAATTTGAGGAGGATCCTCGTTTGGATCTATGCTAGGCCCCTGTTTCAGAGAGCACAGGGATTTTCAGGTTGTAGAAAAAATAGGGGTGTGTGTGTGTGTGTGTGTGTGTGTGTGTGGTGTGTGTGTGTGTGTGTCTGTGTGTGTGTGTGTGTGTGTGTGTTGGAGGCAGGTAGGTGGTGCAGTGGATACAGTAGGGGCCCTGAACATAATTATGTACCAGTAGAAAATCTGGGAAATGCTATTACACATAGAGTTTGCCTAGATTTCCCCAGAGAATCTAATAGTCTCCCATGCCGTTCTTGTGGATGAGATGGAGAGACGGGAGCAAGAGGAAAGACGGATTTGGGTTTGGTTGAATGACCAAAGAGTAGTCAGTGATGGGTATGGTCTCCTTGGAGATGGCCATCTGCAGTGGAGTAACCTAGAAACTTCTCTTTGGCCCTGTATTCTTTAAAGGTTCTGTTAATGATTTCAGTAAGGATGGAGAAGGCGTATCTATCAGATTTCCAATGACAGAGCTGACACACTGGATGACAGACTCAGGATCCAGAAGGAGTCAACATGACAGAATAATGGTCCAGATCAAAAAAGATAAAGTCAACAGAGACAGAGGGGCAGTCCTGTATGGAGACTAAAGTATACTATAGTACAATACTGTCTAACATAGCATATAATATAATAGTAGTATAATGCAATGACATATACAATATGCTATAATACATATATACAGTGTAATCTGATGTAGTGTAAGATGGGTGGTGTGGTTAAACAGCACTCCCATCTGTAAAAGATGGGGATAGTGGACTGTAAGTTCAGCATGAATTAACATTTCTAAGATCCATACAATTCAACAAGTGTTTGCTAAGTACCTTTGATTGTTCACAATTTGTTGGGCATGCAAGGAAAGAATTTAATTATGTACAAAGAGAGACAGAGAGAGAATATTGACAACCAAAGAGAGCTGATGAAAGGCATTTTGTAGATTCACACATGAGCCTAACCTTATAGGAAGTTAGCCATCTGAAAGTGCAGGTAAATTGGGAGTAAATTCTAAACCTCAGGCATAACCTGAGAAGTGGAATGCTGAGTTCAGAGAACTGGGAATAACCTTGGTTTGACGAGAACATAGAGTCTGTGAAGAGATGAAATGTTAAATAAAGCTGGAAATGTAGGCTAGAGCCAAATTAAGAATTGTTTTAAAACATCATGTTTGCTTTTTGTCCTAGAAATAATAGGGATCTGTGGAAGATTCTTGAGGAAGAGAGTGATATGTTTTGGTATGAATTTTTAGGAAGATGATTTAGATATTTGGGTAGAAGATGGTTTGGAGAAGGGAGAGTTTGCCCCCAAAGTAATTAAGTCTTAGGGTATGTTTAGAACATAGGAAGCAATAGTCCTGATGCGTGCCCTCTGTCCTGGTCAGAAGGCATCTGGAACATTGTGTTCATTTCTGTGTGCCACATTTTAGGAATACTATGGACAATCTGGAGTGTATCCAGAGGAATAGGATTAGGATAATGAGAGGTCTAAAGACTATCTCATAAAAGGATCAGTTAAAAAAACTGGGAATGGTGAGCCTGGAAAAGAAAAGACTTGTGATAACTGCCTTCAAGAATCTGAAGCATTATGATGGGGAAGCAAGGTCATACTTGTGCTCACCCATAGCTAGCAAAGGGGCAGTTGTCTGGAATTTCAAGGGTGAAGGCTTGGTCTTGATGTAAAGGAAAACTTCCTAATAATTAGAACTATTGTTCAAAAGTGGAACAGGGCTGTTTGAGGAGGTAACAGGGCTCCTCTCACTAGACGTCTTTAAACAACTTCATTGATTAGGGACATTGCAGAGGAAATTTCTCTTTAGATACAGGTTGGCTTGAAAGAGCTTGGAGACCCCTTCCAGATATCAGATTCTTTGCCTTAGTGCATCTCTATGAACTTGGGTATATTTATGCATCTTGTGTTGTTCTTCCAGATATCAGATTCTTTGCCTTAGTGCATCTCTATGAACTTGGGTATATTTATGCATCTTGTGTTGTTGTACCTTTGTATCTGTGTGTGTCTAAGATTCCTGTCTACTAGAGAGGTAGCTAAATCAAGTCAATTGAGCACACATTTTTTTTAAGCATCTGCCATGTGCAGACATGTGTCCTGTACTGGGTGATAGGGATACAAGGATGAAAAATGGAGTAGAATTTTTCCTTATAGAGTTTATAATCTATTGGGAGCAGATGGCAGGTAACAGAGAAGTGGGCTGTGATGGGGACAAAGGAGAGTTTCAGGTAAAGTGCTTGAAGTACATACAAGGAGGGCAGAGTACTCCTATCTGGTGTGGTCAAGGGAATCCTACAAGAAGAGGTGACACCTGCCTGAATGGAGCCATGAAGAGAAGAATGATGTTCTGAGGCAGTAGTGAGGAGGGCATGCATTCTAGGCAGTCCAGAGGACTTATGGTAATGCACAGTTATAAATGATTTCTTACCAAGGCAGGGATTCTGTCTTATTCATCTTTGTTTTCCCCACTGCACCCAGCATGGGACCTTGCACATAGTAGGTGCTCAGTAAATGTTTGATGAAAGAATTAATTGTGGTATCTGTGTGTATATATAAGAATAGGGACTGGATCTATGATTTCATTGGTATAGGGAATTCCTAGGTGGGAGCTCTCCCATTACCAATGCTGATTGGCCTCTTCTCTGCAACTTTAGAGACTTAGAGAATTTCCTTGAGGGCTGAAAAGTTAGGTGAATTGTCTAAGGTCTCATAGCCAGCATGTGTCAAAGGTGGGGTTTGAACCCAGACCTTGTTGGCTTCAAGGCTGGTTCTGCATCTACTCCACTACGCTGCCCTCTCATCTGTGTCTGTGAAAATCATAAAATGTTTGAGCTGGAAGGGGTGTAGGCATGTGAGGGAGGAGGAGGTAAGGGCAGGGAACTGCTCAGAGGTAGGATTTTGCTCCTGTGTTATTCAGGTAACATCCCTGGGGAGACTTCTGTTGTAGACTCTTCTCCATCACCTCCCACAACCCCAAGCCCAAGTATGGGTGGGGGCCTTGTGGGAAAAGCTTTCTTATAGCTCCTCCAGGGAAAGGGAAACCTTGGGTGTCATAAAGTGACTGAACTGGCACCAGGATGCTTATGCCCAAGGTAGTTTCCCCTTTCCCTCACACCTCAGCCCAGAAACAAGGAGTCCTACTTTGGAGTCTTTTTATGACCCAGTTGGAAAAAGGGAGCAGTTTTCTCCATCCAGAGAAACGTCCTTTAGTGTTCCTTGGGGTGGATGCCTGCTTAGCAATTTTCCTAGCACCCTTCCCTTTCCCTCTCTCGGTATATCCCACTAAGTCCTTATTGCCTGTCAAGTAAAGTTCAAAGTCATTCAAAGTCACCTGGCATTCAAGGCCCTCCTCATGGAGCCACCTTGCCTTTGCAGCTTCATCTCATAACTATCCCCTACACATACTCTGCTTCTGCCAAAAAAGGATGATTTTTGTTCCTCTCTGATGCTTTTACTCACACTGTACCCTCTGCCTGTGTTGTCCTCCCTTTGTACTTTGGTAGTTGAATTCTTAAAACTGCCCTTCTTTTCATGAGGACCCGGAATACCCCCCGGATGCTTTTTTTGATAAAATTTCAAGTAACCATGTAAATCTTTGAAACTCTTAATGTAGTTTACTGTGTTACACCAATCCTTCCGTGTATATCTTATCCCCCATTAGACTAGAAGATTCATAAGGCCGGGAATGTTTTCTTCGTAATCTTTCTGTCTCCCCCTGTGTTGGGCATAGTGCTTAGATCTGCACCTAGATCCTTAATACTTGTCTTTGTGTTATAGTATACTGTCTGATGTTCTTAGAACTTCATTCCAGAGCCTCAAGCCTCCATCAGCTTATGGCTCCAATCTTATCTCCCTTTCCTCTTTCCTTCTAGATGGGAAGAATCAAGTGTTGCTTGCGTTGCTCAAAAGCACAGGTAATGGATTGGGGAGGCAGCCTGATTCAATGGAAGGGGCACGAGAGGTTCTGGGTTCAGATCTCGTATCATATTTTTGCCCTACTTTTAAAACATTTACAACCCAGGGTAAAGAAAACTGCAAGGGAAGTTTGGAGGGGAGAAGACTGTCTCCAAGGTTGGCGTGTGGGAGATGTGGGTGTTGGGAAGGATTTTGCCTTGTTGGTATTTTTGGTGGGTTTATAGGCTGATTTGTATGGATGTTATCCTTTGGTCTTTTTTGTAAGTACTGGAGCCTGATTCCTCCCTGCCAAGCCTCAATTCATCACCCTATTTTTCATAAATGAAATGTAGCCTGTGGGCCACATGTGGCTGAACATCAGATTTTGAGTTTCCTGTGTTTTTCATCTAGGGCTTGAAGAGAGAACCGCCCCCCTGCTATTTGATACTCGCTCATCCTGTTACTCACAGGGTTTGAATATGGGCATTTCTCCCCCTCTAGCTGAGCAGCCTCCTAACTCTACCGAGATATATCCCTTCCAAGGCTCCTCTAAGAGCATCCTGGTCAGTCTCTGAGCTAACACGGCCGCCCTGCCTTCTTAGAGAGTCTTACTTCTGAAGTTTAGCGTGCGCTGTCAGAAACTGGAAGCAGAAAAGTGGGGTGTGTGGTTTTTCTGGAAGAAATTGCCTAACCTCCTAGAGTTGTGAGGAGTAAATGAAATATTTGTCAGGTGCTTATTAGCATAGTGCCTGACACATAGTATAAATAAGTAATAATGGTATAAAACAAGATATAAAATAATGGAATAAAGAAAAAAGTTAATAGTATAAATAAATGGAAGGGAATAACCTTCTCCCTTTCTTTGGACTCATAAAGGAATTTCCTCTGTGTTCATAGTTTAGAATTATCATGAACTGAAACCTCCATAAGGATGGCCCACAGGGAGAGGAAAAGTGGCAAGAATCTGTCATGCCCCTTTGTAGTTTCCCCCAAAGTAAAATGGAGGGTTTGTATCCCATTGTTTGATAGGTAAAGAGCCCTCAGGGCCATACACAGCCTGCTTCCTGCCCAGATGTAGTCTGTAATCCGGAGGCCACTGGAACAATGTCCAGTCAGTTTAGCGCTTTCTCTTTCTTTCTCCTCCTGCAGATACGGAGCTGCAGCTGAGGCGGGATGTCATCTTCTGCCAGTCTCTGGTGGCCGCCATCTGTACTTTCTCTGACCAGCTGCTTGCGGCCCTGAGCTACCGCTACAATAACAATGGCGAGTATGAAGAGAGCAGCCGAGATGCCAGTCGCAAGTGGCTAGAACAGATCGCGGCCACAGGGGTTCTTCTCCACTATCAGTCCCTGCTGTCCCCTAGTGTGGTAAGAGCCATTGGCTAGGGGATGGGATTGGGACACAGAGCAGCCGCAGACGTGTGGGCCCTGCTCCGCTCTGAGACAAGGCTCTTCTTGCCTGAGATGTAGAATACTTGGTGTGGGTTAAGAAGAAGAACCTTCAGTTTACTTCCAGGTCAGGGGATTCCAGTTTTGGTTCTGCTGCTCCAAGCTCTGGCACCATTTTAGAGAACTGTTTTAGAACTGGAAGAGAACTAAGAACTAGTACTAAGGAGCAATGACCCATCTTCTTCTGATGAGGAAGCCTAGTAGAATTTGGACTGTGAGGATCTGAGTTTGAATCTCTTCCACGCCCATTCAACAAGAATTCAGTGACCCACTTTGTCCCTAGGTGGTATAGTGGATAGAATGCTAAACTTGGGAGTCAGAAAAATCTCACATCTTGCGTCAGACGCTAAGCACCTGATAATTCTGATCAAGTCACTGAACCTCTGTGCCTCAGTTTCCTTACTTGTAAAATGGACACATTGAAATAGATGGCCCCTGAGATCTGTTCTAGCTCTAAATCTCTGATCCTGTAATAGGCAACATGTTAAGGTTATATAGAGAGACAGAATTTAAAATGACTCCTCCTCTCAAAGAGCTGATTTTCTACTGGGTGGGATGGTAGGTAGGGAATACAACATGTAACCACTTTTACATAATCATTTGATGAGGGAAGACAGTGTTAATAACTAGAATTATCTTCAAGCTTTGTTGGGTGCCAGAGCAAGTCCGTCACCTGAGACTCAGTTTTCTCATTTGTATGCTCATATCCTTTCCAGATCTAGATTCCATGGCCTCCAGTCCTGAGGCAGTCACTATCTCTATGAGGTCTCCTGTTTCATTACTGGATACCACCAGTTGTAGCAGTATTCATCAGGTCTACCACTCTTCTCCCCAAGGCCCTGCATCTGCTCTCTGGAGGCGAGCAGAGCAAGTTCCTCCAGCTGACGCAATGATGGCCCTTCAGATAGTGATCACTTTAATAAGAATTTAGAGATAAAAGGGACCCTAGGCCCTCAGATGGAGGAGGTTGTCGATGCCCTGATGGGAAATGACTCACCGAACAGCTTCTACTTAGCAAAACCGTCTTGTTCGCAGGCTTTACCATAATTAATTACTCCTCTCATTTGTCTAGTCTGTTATGCTTTTGAGGTTGTACTTTCCTAGCCAGGATCTATTTTGATCTTTACAACCTAATGTAGAGAGGTGGACTAGGGGTTTATTGTCTTTCTTGTGCCCATTCTCCAAATGAGGAAACTGAGGCCTGGAGGAAGTAAGTTAACCGTGTGTGTTTGTGCATCTGTGCATGCATGCATGCACGTGTGTGTGTCCTAAATCAGATTACAGGCTTTTTGACATTCAGTCCAATGACTTTTCTCCGTAACCAAGGTGCCTCCCCAAGAAGCATTTAGGTGTTTTCCTACTAACATAGTACAGCACTCAGCCCTCCCTCACTCAAAAAAAAAAAAGTCAAGTGCAAGTCATTTCATTATTTCTCAGATGGCCTGGTCTTCTTCAGCAACGAAGGACGAACACACAGTCGAGCAGTAGTACACTGTGGGAGCACATAATGAGCATCCACTGTTACTTGCCATTGTGAGCATAGACCTGTCCAGGCTCCAGTTCTTTGCTTCCAAATTGAAATATAATTTTTTCACTTTATTTTTCTTGTCTTTTATTTTGTAACATGGCTAATTATGGAAGTATGTTTTGTATGATTTCACATGTATAATTGACATATTGCAATGCTTTCTCAGGGAGGGCCTGTAAGGAGGGAGAGAATTTAGAACTCAAAACAAAAAATAAATGGTCAAAAATGAAAAAATATAAATGTGTTTCTTTGAAAAAGAAAAAAAAATTGAAGAAGTCAATCTTCTTAAGGTCCCTTTTAGCTCTAACATTCTGTAATTCTATCCTGACCTCCGTACAGTGAGTGTCTTACCTACATCACTTTTTTTTCCATATGGTGTTGCTTGTCGTCTTCTCCTCAGGGAATGGTGGTGTCTCTGACACAAACCACCAATAGTCTTGTGTTCAAGAGGCAGGTTGTGACCACAGGGAAGAGGGAAATGGGGAGCTTCTGTTGTTTACTGAGATATTTTAGTACTTAGATGGAGAAACAGAACTGGTTTATTTGTAAAGTGGGATCATGCTGCCCTCTGCTGTTGAGACACTACATGCCATGGGCTTTGCTTCTTTTTCTTAGAGCTGGCAAAACAGGTCTTAGAAAACACTGTCATTGGCTCTCAGTATTCTCATCTGTAAAGTGAAAAACTTGTACTAGATGACACTCAAGGTTCTTTCCAGCTCCAAACATATGGTCTTTGTCTTTGGGTCTGGAAGGCACCAGAGAACGTAGAACACCAAAGCTTCCTTAGAGAACATTTAGTCCAATTTGTCAGAGGAAAAAACAGGTGGATGCTGTGTGCAAAGCAGGATGGATCTGTGTTCACGGTGGCAAACATAAAAGATTGAGTATTCCAGGGCACCATTTTCTGACTCTGAAAGAAGTTTCTAACAGCTCATCCTTTCTTCATTCATTCTTAGAGGGAGGAGCGCATCATGCTGGAGGATATCCGGGTCACTTTGTCAGAGCTGGACAACGTCACCTTCTTATTTAAACAGCTGGATGAGAATTTTGTCACCAGTAAGTGTTTTCAGGTTGCTTTCCCCTGGCTGGGAGACTCATGTCCCTTGGTTTTGTCTCAGAATTCTTTGACTGGCAGAGTCCCCCAAAGGTCATCCTCTTTATCACTTGGGTTATAAGATTTAAAGCCAGGAAGGAACCTTAGAAATCTAGTCTAATCTCCTCATTTTGCAGAGGAGGAAATTTGGACCTAGGGATGCGGTACCCAAGGCCACACAGGTAACAAGGGAAGAGACCCATGTTTTGAACCTCAGTGTCCTTGCTGGTATTTTTCGGGATCCACCAGGCTGTCTTTCCTCCTGCCTCAAAGCGTGGTAGGACCTTTCCTTCCTGTGATAGGTATGCATCTTCTTATTCCAGCAAGGACAGTGTATAGCTATCCCCCATAGTCATGGATCCATCCTGGTCCAGCCTAAAACTAACCGAAGTGGAAACAATGGTGGCTTTCCTGTGGATGAGCAGCACCTGCCCCGCTGCAACCCAAATACCTCCCTTGCTCCTCCCCCCACCCCCCCCCACCCCCGGTTGTTCATTGGTGCTTGCCATGGTTAGAGTTTCATTTCTTTATCTTAGATGTTCTTAATCATTTTGATGCATTGGATTCCTTTGACATTCTGGTGAAGTCCATGGACTCCTCAGAATGATGTTTTTTAAAGTGCATTCCCTCCCAAAAAAGAGATTCAGAGGATTACAAAGGAAACATTAAAAATAACAAGGTCACCGACCCCCAGGTTAAGACCCTTTACATTAGATGATCTTTAAGGTTGCCTCCAACTGAGAAGAGTCTAAACAGGGATTCTTAATCTTTTTAATGTGTCATGGGCACCCTTGGGCAGTCTGGTCATGCCTGTGACGCCCTTCTCAGAATAAATTTTAAAAAAAATTCATAATTGGAGGAAATGCTAAATTTCAGCTAGCTGTTGGTAAAAACAATGATGTACTCTCCCCACTCCATCTAAGTTCATGGAACCTCTGGAGGCTTTGGTCCCTGTCAAATTTCAGAGCACTGCACACTGCCCCCTTTCCCCCAAAGGATCGTCAAAGTGTTACTCCTTAAGTGTTCGTGAATTCTTTTCTTAGAGCAAATGTTGAAAGGGTTAGACTTGGTGGTTACTGGGTGCTAGGGGTGGGACATACGGGAATAGAAGAAATGGAGCTTTGTGGGGGGAAGGCATGGAGGTGTGAGCCTAATCAAGGCATAAGCATAAACTTATTGCCTGGAAGCATTGAGGTTCTAGGTCCAATGGACCATGACAAACTCTCTCTGCCCAGAGCTCTTGGCTGCATGAAGGTGCTCTCATACACTTGAGAGGCAGCAAGGGAAGGACCAGTGGTCTTTGAGTCAGGAGACGTAGGTTCAGATCTTGATGACTTGCTATTTGACTATTTTGACAAGTCACTTCCTCTCAGTTTCTTATCTGTAAGATGGGAGTAATTATCCTTATGCTCCCTACTTCATAGGGTTTTTGAGGGGAGAGTGCTTTGTTAAACCTCTACACTTCGTAGAAATTTAAGTTGTGAGCTACCTTCTCCAAGAACGGGCATCCACACTAGGAGGCAGCATGGTATAGGGGACAGAACATGCTGACTCTGGAGTGAGAGTTCCTGGGTTCAGATCCTGCCTGTAATATTAAGCTACTTTATGTGACTGTGGGCAAGTCCCTTCACTTCCTTGAGCCTCAAGTTTCATTTGTAAGATGAGGGGGTTGGACTCAATAGTTTTTGGAGTCCCTTTCAGCTCTGAATCTATAATCTTATGACTGTCACAGAGGCTGCTTGCCCTGGAGGATGAATCCATCAGTCACAAAATTTTTTTGAGTCCTTCCTATAAATTGCCCCTGCCTTCATGTAGCTTGTGCACTAATAATCTTTGCCTTGGTTTCCCCAACTGTAAAAAATGGGGACAATAATAGCAAGCCCCCCAAGTTGCTGTGAATATCAGAAGATATTTGTAAAGCGCATAGGAGGTGCAGTATAAACACTGTCTATTGTATATGTGCTGTTACGATTGTCACTATTTAGCACACACAAGGGATATCTGGGGCTGTGATGGAGTTGTAGGGCAGTAGATCTTCAAGCCCTTCCCAGAAGTGATGATCGTTTCCATTTGATTATTGTTCTAAGCAAAAGATGTGGCCGTGGATGTCAGGGCATGCAGTAGGCTCTGGGGATATGGGTGTGAAGCCTGGTCTCGAACCAGCTACTTATGGTGACTTAAAATAGAATCCTTTAGTTGTTCCTCAGTCTTGGGGACAACTATTCCAAACCTCACCCCGCACTATTTTTTTTTTTTTTTATCTCTCCAGACACTCATGTTTTTTATCATATTGAGGGCAGCCGCCAGGCCTTGAAGGTCATTTTTTACCTCGACAGCTATCACTTCTCCAAATTGCCCACCCGGCTGGAGAATGGGGGCAGTCTAAAACTGCACACGGTCCTCTTCACAAAAGGTATGTGCTATGGCAGTGGTGGGGGTGGGAGCGGGGGGCAGGGCGGGGGTTAGGACCCATTCCCAGGGTAGTTAGGCCTAGGTCTCACAGTGGCCTTGGTTCTTCCATAGCCCTGGACAATCTGGAAGGGCAGCCACAAGCTGGGGGCTCAACCACCTCCCTCCTAGAGGAGCTGCAGCAGGAGATCAATGCTCAGTCTCTGGAGAAAGTTCAGCAGTATTACCGACGGCTCAGGTAGCAACTTCTCCTACCCTCTTTGCTCAAGGTGGAGTAACTTTTGTTGGAGGGTGGTTTGGAGTAATAGGAAGCAGAGTGATATAATGGATGAGACTTTGGACTGGGATGTTAGGAGACCTGAATTCTTGTCTCAGATCTACCACTTACAGGGTGACTCCTCTGCGCCTCATTTTCCTCCTTTATAAAATGAGTACTATGAATTAGGTCATCTCTTAGGGTATATGTTGGCTGATATTCTGTGTTCTGTGACATGACCTAAAGGCAAGATAGGGTGGGAGTGGGACAGACCAGTAGACAGACAGATCTGCCTTCTAAGCATCAGGTAGATCCGGGTTCTAATTTAGTGACGTGTGATGTGACTCCCTTTCAGGACATTTTACCTCGAAAGGTCCAACCTGCCCACAGATGCTAGCGCAACAGCCGTGAAAATTGATCAGGTACCTCCTTCCTCCATCTTGGCTTTTATTTATTTTTCTTTTCCTCTTCTCTCCCTTCTTCTGGCTTCCTGTTTTCTTCCTCTCTCTCCTACAGATTTCTTTTTTCCATGAGGGGCAGGAACTGTGGACTTCCATAAATATTTCTTGAGCACCTGCTTTGGGTGATAGAAAAGAAAGATCAGTTGTGGTCCTTACCCTCAGTGAGCTCACAGGTTTTGGAAAAACAAGGCTTGTATAAATGAATACCCAAATGTTAGTACACTAAGTATAATCATAAGGGTCAGAATGTCTGGTTTGGGCTGTCAGTGCTGATGAGTGATGGCTAGAGTTACCAGGGAAGGAATAAACCAAGGCACAGAAATGGGACTAAATCTGACCTTTCTCACTGGGACAGTGGAAATAATGCAGCCTAGCTGGAGTGGAAGGATGTGAAAGCAATAGTGGGGGATGAGGTTAGGTACAGGGGTAAGATTAGACTGTAAAAGACTTCAGTTCTCAGATAGGGAAGTGGTTTGATTGTGGAAGACCTGGAAAACCAGTATAGGGAATGGCACTGAGGAGCCAGTCAGAATTTTTGAGCAAGGTGCCATTTTAGAAGACTTATGTGGGGTAGGTGTGTATGGTATCTTGAATAGGGGGAGGCAGGGAGATCCATCTCTGAAGAGCCTGATGTTAAACAGTGAGGTTAGGGTCAATAGCCATAGGGATAAAGAGAAGAGGTATGGGTATGTAAGGCATGATGATACAAGTTGAGACAGTATGATGCAATTGGAGCATTGGTTTTGGAGCTGGAGCCTTGATTCTGACTTGGGGCCTTACTAGATATGTCACACCTGTCAGAGCCCTGGCTTCTTCATCTGTAAAAGGAGGATGTTGGATCAGGTGGCCTCTGAGGTCTTTCTCAACTGTGGAGCCTATGAAATATCCTATGAAATAAGAAAGTCCCCCTAGGATACAGTCATAAACTGGGTTCAGGGAAACAAGGGTCAGACTTTGGGAAGCTCAGTAACTGGACTACTTTGCAGCTGATCCGTCCCATTAATGCCATGGATGAGCTGTGCCGCCTGATGAAGTCCTTTGTGCACTCGAAGCCTGGCACCAGTGTGCCCGGCGCAGGCCTGCTGCCCATCTCCTCTGAGCTCTGTTACCGCCTGGGCGCCTGTCAGGTCACCATGTGTGGCACTGGTATGCAGAGGTAAGTGCTGGCTGCCCCATTCCCTGCCTGCCCCCTCCTCACCCTCCCATCACTCATGGGAGATAGAAGCTACTTAAGTGGACCTTCTGTCCTAGAGTATGTTCCTCCTGGGACTTGAGATGCCTTTCAAAACAGCTTTCTCCTCCAAATCCCTTAAACCTTGACATTTTCCATTAGTGGAAAGAGTGCATTGGCCTGATTCTGATGCGACACTTCAACAGTGGGATTGGAGGCAGAATCAGATCACTTTACCTGAGAACAGCATTAATAATACTCATACCACCTCCACCATAGAGTTCTTGTGACTCTTAAAGCTGTAAAGAAATGTGAGCAATTATTGTTATTACCTTGGGAGGCAGCAAGACTCAATGGAAAGGACATTGGATTGGGTGTCAGGAGACCAGGTGGTTACTGACCCCCTATGTGAACTTGGAAAAATTTCTTTCTTTTTCTGGGCCTTAGTTTCCCATCAAGGAATCGACAGATGATCTTTAATGTCTCTTTCAGCTCTGATATTCTGGAATGATTATTTTCCACACTCTTTGTAAAATGGGGGTGAGGAAAGAATGTGTTACGAGTAGATAGTCTTTAAGGCACTTTCTTGACAGCTAGGCTTTTGGAAGTACAGTGCCACCTTCACCCCAGGCACTTATTTCATAATCCTCTATCTCCATGGATTCCTCCCCCTCCCTGCCATGCCTGTAGGCTGTTCCATGAGTGTCCAGGCAGTGACCTCAGTGCCTGTGGGTAGGCCTTATGACTTCCCAGGGAGAGGGGCCTTCAGGCAAGGTCAGTTTCTCTCCATAATGAGAATTCTAAGACTCTGGCCTTTTGGATCACCAGAGGACTGTAGATTAAAAGACTATTTTAGGTTAATCAGAAAAAGAAAAAGAGGGGGGGAATAAAAGCAAACCTGGTGTGTGTTTATTTCACAATTTAATGAAATGGGCCCTATCCCCTAATCCAGGTTAAGCCCCACTAGAATGTAGGAAGCTTGGTGTACCTACAGTAGGGCTGCTCCAGGGGACTGAGTTTCACCGCTGGAGTTGAGGTTGTGAAAAGTCCTCAGAGGTAGCTGCAGGGTCCTCTGTATATTCCTTCTCCATCGTTGCTGAGGGGAAAGGGGGTAGGAGGGGTACCCCCCTGTGTCCTTATTCCTGAGATTACTCTGAGCGCTTCCCATCAACCTCTCATTTTTATCCTGTTCCCAGGAGTACCCTGAGTGTCTCCCTGGAGCAGGCAGCCATCCTGGCTCGGAGCCACGGGCTACTTCCCAAGTGCATCATGCAGGCCACAGACATCATGAGGAAGCAGGTGAGACTCTAGACCTGGCAGGACAAAGTTAGCAAGTAGACTTGGGCACAGGGCAGTAAGCCAGGATTGCTTATGGTGTGAGTCAGCCACGCTTTTTTAGGGCTTATTTGTGTGTTCAGACCCAAATTACTTGCTGTCATTCTCTCTGCACATGGGTTATGTTGCTACCAGCAGCTATCAAGAGAGGAAGGGAAGAGGGGTCCAGTGGGAGACTATACCCAGTTTGGGGCTGGTACCATTCACCTCACTCCCACCAGACTTGACTCATCTTGAGGGGGAGCACTGTCAGCATTTCACAGGGCCACAAGTCTCTACTTAGCCCACTGCCTGCCTGTTTGAATAATGCCATTGTGAATCCAGGGTTTTTACCTAGTTTGGGCTTTGCCAGTCTCTCATCTTCCCTCTCTTCCCCAGCCAATAGCTCCAGGATTGATGTACCCAGCCTCACCAATCAATCTCTCTCTCTCTCTCTCTCTCTCTCTCTCTCTCTCTCTCTCTCTCTCTCTCTCTCTCTCTCTCTCTCTCTCTCTCTGTCTCTGTCTCTGTCTCTGTCTCTCTCCTGCTCTGCCTTCTTCTTTTTCTCTCTCACCCTCCAGGGGCCCAGGGTAGAAATCCTGGCAAAAAACCTCCGAATCAAAGATCAGATGCCTCAGGGAGCACCTCGGTGAGTACTGTGTGCAGTAGAATATTTGTCTTCAGAGAAGTATCAGGCCATGGATCAGTATTAGCCATTGGTCACTCACTACTCAGCCTAACATCACAGCTTACCTGTGCCATATTCCCGATGATTTAGTACATTTGAATACCATGTTTGTGTGACATTTGTTTGTTGATTCATTAACATGAAATATTTGCTGTATTAATCCAAACTTTTCCCATGTTCCTCTCTATCGGCATTTTTGCTCTCATCTTTCTTAGAACATCCTAAATATCATTTCATGAGAGCATTGTACTGAGATTCAGAAAACCTGAGTTCAGGTTCAGGTTCTGATACTTACTACCTCTGTGACCCTGGGTCAGCTACTTTAGCCTCCCTGAACCTCAGTTTACTCATCTACAAATTGGGAAATCCTGACCCTATCTGCCTCATCGGAATATTACAAGGAATGTGCCTAGTAAACCTTGAAGTAATGTTGTAGCAATGTAATCCTCTTCCTATTCTCCCCTAGTATCTGATAACTCAATGAACAGATATTTGTTGAATTAAGCGTCACCCAGTGAACAGGGCCCTATGCTCTAGATGCAAAGGAAGGTACCTGGGAGCATTTAGGTCATTTGTGTCTCTGGGTTGCCCTTTGACCCTTTTCCTGTTCTGTCCCCCAGGATCTATCAGCTGTGTCAGCCACCTGTGGATGGAGACTTGTAAATAAGAAAGGACAAGAACCCCCTTGCTTTGTTGGAGACCCTGGAAGTGTTCAGCAGAGTCAACCCTCAGGATCCATGGTGTACCTCACTCCCCTGCTGGCAAACCTCTCCCTTTGCCCCAGGGTATAGGAGATGAGAGCCCACTGCCAAGAGTCTTTTCCTAAGACAGGCCAGACTACTTGAAAGCTGCCCAGTCCCCCTCCTCATCCCAGAATCAGCCCCCATGCTCATCCTTGTCTACATGTGTTTGAGCCCATTGCTTCTTCTCTTGGACATAGCTGGTTGGGAGAGATTGCTGACCTGGAAAATACAACTGAACTGGGACTGGATGTGTCTCTTCAGGTGCCTGCGAAGGATGGTGGTCATTTGGTGCAACGGAGAATCAGAGTCTAGTCCTACCGCTGACCAGTCATCTCAGATGTAATTGCTGTTCCTAACTCTTGTAATCCTGAGTCCCTTTTGTATCCATGGAGCTATCAGGGTCATGTGGGCCAGTGGCTTGGAGTCATCAGACCCCTCTTGCAAGACACCGCTTTCTAAATTGATCAATCTGCACTTTTGAAACCCAGGTCTGGGACAGATCTTGGGTTTCCTTCCAATATAAAAAGAAATATTTATTCTGGAGCTGTTTGCCATCGCAGATCCCCCAGAAAAATGTTCTTTCTGTGCCTAGAGCATAGCATACATTCCGCAATCACTGCTTGTCATGGGTCTCCTTTCCTTAGTGTTCAGGGGTAGTCATTAACCCTTACTGATGCTGTCTGTTATATCCTGCAGAAGCCAGTCCTGATTGATCTGGTTGGCATTAACAAGCCTGAAACAAGGATGGAAACCAAGGCCACTTGATGGTCTGGTCCATTGGACTGTACCCATTTTCCCTATGATGGAAGAAGAACTATGTTGTACCTATTTATGTGGAATGACACTTCTGGATTTTTGGGTGTTTTGTTTTTTTTATTGTGTGATTATATATTTGAGATTTTAAATTTTAAAGAAAGATATATTGTTTAACATGGGACCAACACAATGTAGCTTTCACATTTCCCAGTTCTACTAAAAACAAAACTAAACAAAACATTTGAAAATGAAGGTTTTACTTTTTTAATACTAGGATTTTAGGAAGACAGTTTCATGTCAAGAAAAAAGCATCAGGTGCCTCAAATGGATTTCTTTTCCTCCACCCCTATATCAAAATGGTTTCAGTTTATCAGTATTAGATAGATTGCCACAGCTTAATTTGAAAGGCAAAAATAGATTGAGAAATACCCAGAGTATCAGCTGTGTGCTTCTGTGGAAGCACTGTGATAGGTGAGATCTAGGCATCTTTTTAAAAAGTTTCAGCAAATGGAAGGCATGCACATGGTGGGCATGCACCTGGTGGGCTCCCCCGCCCCCCGCTTCGCTAACTCATCTTCAGATTATATCCTCTTAACATCTCAGTCTTGATGAGGCCATAAAGCAGGTGGAGAAAAGCATGTTCAGGAGGAGAAAGGCTTCCCAGGTGCTCTTGTTTTTATTTATTTTTAATTTGAATTTGCCTTGAGCAGGGTATTTGAGGCCCTCGGTGAGCCACCTAGCCAGGAAAGCTTCCAGAATTGAGGAGCTATCCACCGTCCTAACTGTCCTGATTGCTGCCTTCCCACCTTCAAGAGAGCTTGCTCCAAACCTGTGGCAAACCAGCTTCAGGGAGGCCTAGACAAGGCAATTGTCCCTTTTAATAACTATTTATACAGGGTCTGAAATGCTGAGGCTGTGTGAGAAGGAAAAGTAAACTTTCCATTTCTTTAGCCAATGGCCAAGATGAACAGTGTGGGTTGTCCTTGGAGTCTCAGGTGTTGTCTCAATGCTTCAGGTCAGAATAGTATGACAGAGCAAATTATTGCTTGGAACATGTACAGACTTTTTGGTTTTCTCAATGTTGTCTTGATAGGGATTGGGAGGAAAACAGGTCCTTCTTTTTCCAGAACTCACTGGGAAATAAATGATGGCCCTTTCTCCAGAAAGAAAGAGAGAGAGAAAAAGAGACCATCCAGGTTGCCCACCACACTGGGCATGTGTTTGGGATGGGAAGATGGTTGGGTCTCATTGAATGGGGAGCAGAAGTTGGCTCTCGAGAATATGAGCCTTGTGCACTGGTTTACATGGACATGTACATAATGTTCTCATTAAATTCCTGATAGATTTTTTATTATTAAAAGTTTGTTTATATTATAAGGAAAAAAGCTGTGATTTTCATTGGAACTGTTCTCTTTTTGGGGGTGGTTGATTCCTACTCATCATCCCAGAGAGACCCAGAGCTGCGTGGGGTAAAAATTTTCAGCAAGGGTTCCTCATGGAATCAGTTTATTTGTGAAACAGATGAGGCATCCAGACTTCGAGGCATCCACTCCTGTTTGTCTAAGGTCCCTTACTACAACGTGATCTCCTACTGGAGCACCAGTGGATGGACCTTTCCTCTTCATTGCTATCAATAGTTAACAGAAAGGACATTGGAATAACAGGCGGGAGGGAGACCTGAATTGTTACCCTAGCTCTGTTACAGTTCGCTCTTTGCTCCTGGGTAGGTCACATCTCTCTGGTCTCAGTTCCTGCTTTGTAAAATGAGGTTGGATTGGAAGATGTCTTAGGTTCTTTCCTGCTTTAAATTCTGTAGATCCTACTAACACTGTCCAATTCCATATTCTAACATTCTGTATTCAGTATTATGTCATATTAATGTAGTCTGACCGCTGAAAGATGCGGTAGTGGATAAAAATGTGGCCTTAGAGTCAGGAAGATACCTTAAGTTCTCAGTAATGCTGAGCAGTTCTCTGAGTTTGCTCACCAGAAGCTTGCTATGAAAAGGAAACTGCAGACCCAAACCTCCTTCCCCAAATACATACACACACAAACATACATACATGTATATATACACATACATACACATACGTGTGTGTATTTTGATGGCCATGTTCGGCTGGTGTGGATCAGATAAGAGAGAACCTTTTAGCTTTAAATCCTCTGAATGGTTGATTCTTATTGATCTCAGTTTACCAAAACACCCAGGTCTTTTTTCCTCATCAACTGTTGTCTAGCCATACAGATTATTCTTGAATCCAAGAAGAAGACAGTTATCCCTATTAAATTTCATTTTATTAAACTAGATAGCTAACTCACTAGTGGGTAAAGCACTGGACCTGGAGTCAAGAAGACCCCAAGCTCAAATCCTGCCTCAAACACTAGCTTTGTGACCCTGGGCAAGTTTCCTCATCTATAAAGTGGGGATGACACCTACCTTTCAGGGTTGTTGTGCGGATAACATGAGATTATGTTTATAAAAAGTGCTTTGCTATATAAAAGTAGGCTATTACAGCCCAGTATTCTAATCTGTTGTGATCTTTTTGGAATTTGCCTTACCCAATATGTTAGCTATCTCTCTTTAACTTTGGTATGACCTGGAAATTTGATCTATGCCTTTATCTGAGTCATTGAAAAATGCCCAATAGCTCAGGACCAGTGAATGGCTGGCATTTGAGGCACTGCACTAGAGCTTTCTCTTTAAGTTGACATGGATCCATCACTGATAATGGCTTGGTAATATAAACATTTCTTAACCCACCTAAACTCTCCATCCCTTTCTCTTCATAAGGATGAAGGCTTTTTTCAAATTCCTTCCTAAAGTTTGGGTTCTACCTTTATGTTAGTGCTTTTAATTTGGGTTCTAGGAACTTAAATCTATTCTGTTGACTAGTTAGGTAAAATTGGTTTCTTTTGTAATCATATGCATTTTATTTTATGCATTTTAAAACCTTTATTCTGAGAAGACCACCAGACCACCAGACCACCAGAGGAATCCATGAAATCCAAAAAACAGTTAAGAATCCCTACTTTATCATACCAACTCTAGCAGTCTTTTGAGACCAGGTAGGGGAGGTATTGGGTTGCAAGTTTAGCCTGGCTTCTTTCACCTGGCCTCTAGCCTGAGGCAGAACTGGGTTGCTTTCTCTGCACAGTTTGTCTGCCATTGCACCCTCACATCCCCCCTGCTCCCCTAGAAAGTCTTTTCCTCTTCTCTCCTTACTCCCTTTCGCTGCTATGGGTATTCCTTCCCTTGAGGTCCAGCAGGTGGCGATAACTCCCTACCTATGACCAGCAGCACTCTGTCTTCTATGTGCGGAATTCAAAGGATTAGACTTTCTACCATGTTTGCTCTGCCATCTGCCCCATTCTGAGAAGCAAAATTCCCTCTCCGTCGTGATTGCCCTGCTCATAAAGGCAGGACTAATCCTTCTTCCCCAGGGTCCAAGAACGTTCATTACATAGAATGATAGAACTTTACATCTGGAAGAGAACTTAGAACAGTGACAAAGTCAGAGCTAGAATGGAGTGATAGAAGCTTGAAGAGACCATGTGCTAACAAGAAATGTTAGTGAGAAGAGACCCTATAATTTGTCTTTTAGAACTAGAAACAGCCTTTGAATCTAAAATGCCAGAACTAAAAGACACCTTAGGATATAGAGCTTAGAATGTTTGAGCTGAAAGGGATTGTGGGGCTAATTTGGCAAATGAGGCTGAAACGAAAAGAGGAAATGACTATTCAAAATATATTATATTCCAGAGTACATTGTGAATTAGTAATAGGGCTAGGATTAGATCCCTTCTGGCTACTGTGCTTTCAGTATGAAGATTTAGTTAAAGTTAAACATGCCCCCAAATGGGGAAGGGGACAGTGGGAGAGAATCTCAAAGGGGTTGCGGCTGGCCAAGATGACTGTATTCCTTCACCAAAAAGCCTCTTATGTTAGGGAGGACTTCATGATAAGAGCAGCTAATCTAGGACCTACTTCAGCACCATGCAGATCATGTAGAGAACTGGATCCTTTGACACTAGTTAGGAGTGGCATCCCAGTATTACCTAGAGACCCTGAGCAATTCTCCATGACCTTTGTGTTCCTCAGTCTGTCCCTGTCTTTAGCTGCTGGCTTGTCCTGAGGGGAGTTTGCAGAGAGGAGAGGAACCTTGGGAACCCTGAGACCCAAGACCCAGAAAATTAGCTTATGCCACAGACTGACATGTCAATACAACCCTTAGGCTGAACTCTGAGTTGTCTTTACATCTGAAGCTGTAGCCACAACCTTCTAGATGGGGATTTTTTAGGAATTCCTTGCTGGAAAATGAGTTGATGATAGCTAATAATATTATTGAAGGTAAAATTGATTTACTATTTTATTTTTCTGCAGTTACATGTAAAAATTTCTTTAACATAGTTTTTAAAGCTTTGAGTTCCAAATGCTTTCCCTTCCCTCCTCCAAGTCAGTAATATTTTAAAGCATCTCCTCTATTTGCAGACAGCTAGTTGGTGCAGTAAATAAAATGCCAGGTTTGAAGTCAGGAAGATATCTTCCAGAGTTCAAATCTGGCCTCAGACAGAGTTCAGATCTCCCTTCAGACACTAGCTGTGTGACCCTGGCTAAGTCATTTTAACCCTATTTGCCTCACTTCCTCATCTATAAAATGAGTGGACAAGGAAATGGCAAACCACTTCAGTGTCTTTTCCAAGAAAACCCTAAATAGGGTCACAAAGAATTGGACATAAATGAAAAGCAACTGAACAGTTGCTTCTCTCTCTGCTTCTTTGAGTTTGGAATGCAAGAGGACTGGAGAGTGGGAACCAACTGACTGAACCATCCTAGACTTTGGTAGGCCTTTGGCCTGATTGGGTTTCCTTCTAGACCTCCATTGTGCATGCATGCCTCTCCAGTCTTGCTGCCTCCACCCAGGCTGGCATCTCTACCCTCTCCCTACAGAGACTCCACCCCAGCAACTACCAGGGCCTTTTAAATAAACCAGCTTTGGCCTTCTGTTTCTTAGTTTCAAGCCTCTGTACAGCTTCATGCTGTTGGATATATATTCATTACCCTTTTCCAGCTCCCTTTCATGCATACTCTTTGCCCATTAGAATCTAATCCTCTTTGAGGGTAGGTACTGTCTTGCTTGTTATTTCTATTTTTAGCTCTTAGCCCAGTGGCAAGAACATAGTGGTTAACAAATCCATTATTCTCTGGAGGCACCTAGGTGGCCCTGTGGGGCAAGGGTGGGATATAGAGTTTCTTTCTCAGTCTTCTTTGCTAGATTCTCATCTAAATCATGCCACTAATCACAGGTGTCCCTCTGGGTTCTGTCCTGAGCCCTCTTCTCTTTTCCCTCTATATAACTTCACTTAATGATCCATCAGCTCCCATAGATTTAATTACCATTTCTATGCTGATGATGCTCAAACCTGCCTCTCCTGCCGCAGACTCTGCTGACCTCAAATCTATTTCTGGTTGCCTTTCAGATATCTCAAAGTGGATGTCCACTAGACATCTTAAACTCAACATATCCAACAACTGAACCATCCCCATCTCCTACCTTCCTCTTACTGTGGAAGACCACACCATCCATTTCCTGAGTCTTGAAACCTAGGAGTTATCCTTGACTCCTCATTTTCTGTCACCATCCAGATCCACTTTGTTGCCGAAGTCTGTTGATTTCACCTCTCCAACATCTCATGAATATATCTTTTTCTCCTGGTACTGCCATCACTTTGGTGAAGTCTCCAGCATCTCACTGGGAGATGTGCTGGGCCTATTGTGCTGGCCTGCTGGTGGGTCTGCCTGCCTCATGTCTTTCCCTATTCCAATTCATCTTACATCTACCAAAGTGATTCTACTATAGCATAAATCTGACCATGTTACCCCACTCCTACCCAATGAACTCCTGTGGCTCCCTTTCACCTTCAGGATCAAGTACAAAACACATTGGCCTTTTAAGTCCTTCATAACCATTACCTTTTCCAGTCTTCTTACACCTTACTCCCTGGCAGAGCCAGTGACACTGGCTTCCTGGGTCACTCCATGAATAAGGTACTCCATCTCACAGTTCCGGGAATCCTCTCTGACTTTTTCCCCTGCTTGGAACAGTCTCCCTCCTCTGATCTGACAACTGGCCTCCCTGGCTTTCTTTTACATCCTGTCTAAAATTCCAACTTTTGTAGGAAGCCTTTCCTGATCCCTCTTAATTCTAGCACTTTCCCTCTGTTGATTTTCTCCTATTTATCCTGTGCATAGCTTGCTATGTCTTCTATATTTGTTTATATGTTGTCTCCCCCATTAGATTGTAAACTCCTTAAGGCAGGGACTGTCTTTTGCCTATTTTTGTATTGTCAGTACTTAGCACAATGCCTGAGACATGATAGGTGCTTAATAAATGTTCATTGACTGATTCACAATAGGTAGTTGATAAATTTTTGTTAACTGATGGTCTAACTCAGAGGAGATGATGTGCCCAAGTTCACAGACCTAGAAAGTGGCAGTCAAGACTCTTACCCAGGCCTTTTGACGGAAGACTGCTGTCATGAATTCCCTCGATTATCTCCCAGTTAGATATCCCCCCAAATCATCCATTTCTTCTACAGCAAGCCTTGCAATCAACCAATCACAAACATTTAAGTGCTCCTGTGTGCCAAGGACTGTACTAGGTACTGGGGCTACAAATAGAATAGATGAAACAAACCCCACTTCCAAAGAGCTTACATTCTGTTGGGGGAGACAACTAGGATATAATAAAATGAAGAGAACAAACGCAGATAAATACAAAGTAGCTAGCCACAAGGGGAGGGGGTTGAGCCGTTGTAATTGAGAGGATCAAGAAAGGCTTTGTAAAAAAGGTGGTCCCTGAGCAGTGTTCTGTATCCAGTATTTAATCTCCCTATGCTATCTCTCAGTTAAGCATCCTAGTACCTTTAGCCTCCTGTATAGCTGGTCTTTCAATCGTTAAACCAACAAAGATTTTGAAAACTTTTCAGCCATTCTAGGCCTTTCCCTAGGAACCCTCCAATTTGAGAATGCTTTTCTTAGAAGGTTGTATTGAGGACTGAACACAGGGCTCAAGGTGTGGTCTGGACTTGGCATGGGACCATCATCTCTAGACACTATTAATATAGTTTAAAATTTCATTGGCATTTTTAGCTGCCATATCATACTGTCGTTAATAATCGTTGTATCTATGTTTCTGGGCATGGCTATTGTGCCAATTTATTTGATTTGATTATACTAACTTGTTACAAAGAATATATTTCATTTTTTTTTAGAGAGGGGTGATTTGGAGAGAAGGGGTTCTAGTGACAACAATGCCAAATAGAAAAGGAGAAATCAAAGAGCATCCAAGAAATGTTTAAAAGATATGCTCAGAAGAAATCAGAAGGAGATCCAGAGGGTGACACAAACAAGTGAGATAGTTTTGGAGCTAATGTTCAGAGTTGAATACATATTACATATTTTCATATATTTAAAATATATGAAATATATAGTATCAATAGCACTAAATATTAAATCACTTAAATATTATTAATAATGAAATATTACATTATTTGTATATTTAAATATATACTTAAAAAGTTACATGAAATGAGATTTATGATCTCACATACAACTTTTTTTTGTTCTTTGTATAATTTGCTGGTATTTGTAAAACTCAGAATAACTAAATACATAAACATATAAAAATAATTTTTAAGCATAAAATTTTTTAAGTATTAAAAATTGTATTGATACAGTGCTTTAAGGTTTACAAAGCAATTAAACTGTTATCCCATTTGATCCCCATTACATCTCTGAGAAGTAAGTGATATTATTATCCCCATTTTATAGACGAGAAACTGAGACAGGTTAAGTAACTTGCCTAGAGCCATATAGACACATCAGTGTTAGCAGATCTTCCTTACTAGAGGTCCAGCATGTTATCCACTGAACCACCTCACTGACTAGATGTTGAGTTTATATTGAGTTTATAGCCTCCTAAAACCAGGAAATCTTTTTTCACATAACCTTTTCTCTAGTTATGCAGATCTCTTCCTGTGCTTGTGCAATTGATTTTTTGAACCCAAATATAAGATTTTACATTGATTTTCATTAAATTTTATGCTTATTTTAAAAAGAAGTAGAAAGAGATCTCAGAACTTTGAGTGCATCCTCTCTGGAAGATTTCACAGAAAGACATGTATGAGAACAATATAATATGAAGTATGGAAAAATTTCAGCCCAAACCAGGGCTAGGTGTGCCCACATAAATGAGATTACGGATCCATTAAGTCAATCATTTATAAATTTTATGTTTTTATATTTAACTTATTGTTTTAGCCTGATATCTTTTGGTATCTATATTCTGCCCTACAGCGTGGTAGATAGCTCTCCTAACTAAACATCATCCATAGATCAAATAAGCTTATGGTTTCTGCTGCCCTAGGACAGCTGGGCACTGCAAGGTAAACAAAGATAAAAAAGGCACAGTACCTTCCTTTAGGGAACTCCCAGTCCGCTAGTGAGCTAAGACAAAACAATATCATAAACATTTATTAAGTCTCTACTGTGTGTAGGATATTGCACTGTTCTCTGGGGGAAGATACAAAGCATTGGGCTGTATTCCTGCCCTTCTGGAGCTGATAGTGTAGTAGGGAGATAACCATACAGAGATGGTTATGATATACAGTATTACAGGGTAAAATGCACTAATGAGGTGCAAAGCAGTTCCCTGAGAGGTTTGACGGGGAAAGTTGTTGCTGGGTGTTGAAGGTGTTAGATGGTAAAAATCACATTAATACAAATGGGAGGAGATAAGGACACAAGGGAGGGATGAACAGTAAGTAAGGGCTTTGAGAACCTGGAGGAGGGGAAGATCTGGGATGGTAGTTATCTTTCTCTGGACCATCTCCAGTTCTCTGTTCCTAGAGTCTATGGCTTCTTGAGGAGGTCTTCTTTCTGAGTCCCAGTGCCCTTGGAGATCATTTCTCCTGGCTCTTTGTGATGAGGATAAGGGAACAGGGGTGACCCATGCTCTGAATACTTACTTACGCTGCTTTCACTGAGGAGCTGTAATAAGCATAGATTAGTTCTGGAGTGCTCAAGAACCCCAAGGAGGAAAGATTCTCATCATGTTCTGTCTCAGCAGTGAGTTTCCAACTCAGTGGTTCTCACTTAGTCTGGTCACCTCCAGAAATCAACAGCCTTTCTCTTTGCCTACTGTGCTTTTTGCTCCAATTTTATGGGATAAAAGTCCAAATGCTGCCAGCTGCATCTCCTTTCCTCCTCCAACACACCTCCCACTGTTCCTTGGGACCTTATTTGGAGCAGGGAAAGCCAGGAGTTGCCACTGAGGGAAGACTACTACATAGATACTTGAGCATTCGCTGGACTCAAGGATCTCCTGGGAAAAGATGAGGTGGCTGGTTGTGACTGATAGAGCTTCTCTATAGAAACTTTATATAACTAGGGATAGGCCAATGAGAACCCAGCTCTTCTGAGCATGGGCAGCACACTTGGCCTGATGCAATACTGAAATACGCCCTGTGGACTTGGAGCATATGCAGGTACATTTTGACTATTTCTAATCCACTTAACACTTAGAACAATCTTTTTGATTGGCTTCTAATGTGGAAATAAACACATACAAAGACACCACCTTGTTCTTTTTCCTTCCTTGTTGTTTTGAGTGAGGAGGCAAGAACTGCCGTAAGTGACCAGATGGGGAGGAAAAGCTGGTGCCAGTCTCTTGCTCCTGCTCCCAAATCCTTCCCCCTCTTGTGATGTCATGAGCACAAAGTTCCACTGTTGTTTTATCCCCATTGTGTCTATTCTTTCCTGTCATAGGTGAAAGAATGCTGGAGATAGAATGAACCACCAGCAACCTCATGAATCTGAAATTGTTGGGAGAGCCTCAATGGAGCATCCAGGAATGGAATCTGTGCCAGAGTTTGCAAGAAGTAGAGCCAAGTGAAAAGCCCCAAGGAAATTACTTAGCCCAGCATAGTAGAGGATCAGAAGAGATGCTACGTCCCTGGGATGCCATATCCTTGAGATGCCCAAGATGTTATCCCTAAGATGCCACAGCTTGGCTCCATCCTTCATCTGGGTTGCATTTAGAAGTGAAGGGCAGCTAGGTGGTGCAGTGGATGGAGCACCAGTGTGCAGGAATCAGGAGGACTTGAGTTCACATCTCACCTCAGGCACTTGATACTCACTAACCATGTGACCTTGGGCAAGTCACTTAACCCCAATTGCCTCATTGTGGGTCATCTCCAGTCATCCTGATGAATATCTGGTCACTGGATTCAGATGGTTCTGGAGGAGAAGTGAGGCTGGTGACCTGCACAGCCCTCCCTCACTCAAAACAAAGTCAAGTGCAAGTCATGTCATTATTTCTCTGATGATGGCATGGTCTTCTTTGGCAACGAAGGACGAACACACACATTCAGAAGTGAACTGGATGGAGTGAATGTCTCCACCAAAGATTAACTAACAATAATAGCTAACATTTATGTAGCACTTCAAGGTTTGCAAGGGCTTTATACGCGCGCACGCGCACACACACGAAGTCATTCAGTCCTCACAACAATTCTATGAGATATGTTAACTCCATCTTTAGTAAAGATGAGGAAACTAAGGTAGAGACATGTTCAATGACCTGCCCAGAATCATATAACTAATACATATCTGAGGGGAGATTTGAGCTCAGGTTTTCCTGATTTCAAGTCCAGTATTCTATCCACTATGC
Source organism: Bettongia penicillata ogilbyi (assembly GCA_023548195.1). Classification (NCBI taxonomy): domain Eukaryota; kingdom Metazoa; phylum Chordata; class Mammalia; order Diprotodontia; family Potoroidae; genus Bettongia; species Bettongia penicillata. Next base: position 19,875,073 of record JAJHZJ010000292.1, on the reverse strand, counting down.
TACCTAACTTCGTGAAGGGATAGAAAGGAGAACATGACCCTCAGGTGCTGGGGGTGGAGAGATGCTTCATGTTTCTTTTTATTTTATGTTTTCATCTTCTCAGTAAAGACCCTTTAATAAGCTCATTAGTGATACTGGGGTGATTATGATATTGACGACAGGAGCTATTAACCAACATGGATTAGATAATATTTAGAGATGACAGGCAATTGGTATTGAAGGAACAAGCTGGATTGGAGTCTTAAGGTAATAATATTAGCATATGCCCAGTGCCTCATTTAACATAATTGACCCAATTCCTTTTTTTCGGTTATATATGATTTTGATTATGCCAGTTACGTCTCTTCTAACACTCAAATCATCATTGGTAACACTCAGCAGTTTCCTATACTCATCAGGTGTCTTTCCTTTGTTCTTTGGGTCATCCATAATTTTGCCAGATAACAACAGTGGGTTTGATGATCCTGGTATTTTTTGAATGTCTGCCCTGCCTCCCTCCCCATCAGTCCTCCAGGCCTGAATGGGGCCAGTCAAGTCCCTTGACAAGCCCCTTGTCTCTGGGATTCCCTCCCTAGAAGAGTCAAACCAAGCAACCTGGAGGGGTCCTCCTCGCCCCACTCCTCAGAAAGCATTCCTACCCTTGCCCTGCCTTTCCCTCATCCCAGGTGTCTGCTGTATTCTGAGCACAGCCCCAATTCGCCGGCTGTTAACTAATCCCTGCTGCAGTGTACTAAAGTAATTAAGGTCCTAGAGATAAGGTTTATGGAATGACCCCTCCCAAGAGGATCTGTGTTTTAATAGAGTCCTTGAAAGCCTGAAAATCCATCAATACTCAAAGGAAAGAAGCTTTAACCCTAGGGTAGGGGCTCCATGTCTTTTGGACTAAAAAATCATCAGGGACTCCTAATTGCCTCTAGGTTAAAATACAGACTTCCAAGCCTGTCATTTAAGATGCTGTCCAAATTGTCCCAACACACCTTTCTGAAAATTTCCTATTGCTCCACTTCATACCCCTACACTCTGGCCAAACATGGCATATTCCCTCAACTAGGGATGTCATTTTGATGTTTTTACACCAGCTGTTGCCCATTCCTGGGATGCACTTCCTTTTCTCCTTGGCCTCTTATAGTCCTTAACTTCCCAAACCTTGAGCTCAGTTCAGGTTTTCCTGCCTACCTGAGGTCTTTCCTGACCCACCAGTATTTAGGAATTTTCCCTCTTTAAATTACCTTGTTTTTATTTATCTGTGTCCAAGATTACCTTTTATTTACTTAGCTGTATTTCTCTTGTAGAGGTAGCTGGGTAATGCAATGGAGAGGGTACTGGACCCGGAGGCAGGAAGACTCATCTTCCTGAGTTCAAATCCAGCCTCAGACACTTACTAGCTGTGTGGCCTTGGGCAAGTCACTTCACCCTGTTTGCCTCAGTTTCCTCATCTGTAAAATGAGTTGGAAATAGCAAATTACTCCAGTATTTTTGCCCAGAAAACCCCAAATGGAGTTATGAAGAATTAGATATGACTGAAAATGACTGAAGAACAATGTCTCTATTGTATGTCTTTAGTACAATGTAAGCTGCTTGAGGCCAGGGACCTTCTTTGCTTTTGTCTTTGTGTCTCCAGTACCTAGCACAATTCCTCACACATAGTAAACTACTGGTTTGAACTGAGTTGAATTTATGATGAAGGATAGGTAGGACATACCTTCCCAATTTGGGCAAGGTACCCAGTCTGGTATATTATCACTCAATCGATTAATCAACATTTGTTAGGCATTTTAAAATACATCAGTTATGTACCATACGTTGTGCCGGGCATTGGGCACGTGTTGGTTCATTGTTTGTCCTTTCTTCTTAAAGATGACCATGACATCGGGAAGGGGATGTCATAATTGGATTTGAATGAGGGAGGGCTGTGCAAAGTTACCAGCCTCACTTTCTCCTCTTGATCCAGAAGCATCTAGTTACAAGGTGTAGATTGGGACGACTGGAGATGGCACTGGATGCTGGATGCAGACCATGACCTTTTTAAGCTAAGGTCTCTCCCAGGTCTCAGTCTGACTGAGGGTATTCCCATTCAGTGATTAAGGCTAGTGTTTTGTTTTGTTTTTTTGATTGGGGATGCAAAAATGAAGACAAAGAACTTCTGATTCAAAGGATTTTTATTGGTCATTTTAGCTCTGTGTATATGCCCCAGGCCTTCTACCTGCTCTAACAATATAAAAGCTCCCATTTTTATAGAGCTTCTCAGTTCACAAATTGCCTTGCTTTCAATAGCAAACATTCCTATCCCCATTTTACTGATGAGTCTATTACCTCTCTCTCTGGAAGTGGGAAACATGCTTCATCACTGATGCTCTGGAGTCATGGTTGACCACACCATAGATCAGAGTTTTTAAGTCTTTCAAAGTTAGTTGCTTTTTATAGTATTGTTGTGCTCTCATAATTTGCTCTCTTGGTTCTGCCCACTTCACTTTATATCATTGCATATAAGTCTTCCCAGGTTTTCCTGAAATCACCTCTTTTGTCATTTCTTACAGCATAATAACGTTCCATTACATTCAAATGCCATAACTTGTTCAGTCATTTCTCACTTTGTTGGTATGTCCTCAGTTTACAGTTCTTTGCTACCACATAAAAAAGATACTATAAGTATTTTTGAACATAAGAGACCTTTTCTTCTTTCTGTGATCTCTCTCTGGATGGTCACCTGCCCAGGGTATCATAGAGGACATTCCTATTTCGACATAGGTTGGACTAGGTACTCTCTGAGTTTTCCTTCTAAGTCTGAGATTCTGTGGTCTAAGGCTCCAGTTTTAATACTCTACATGTCATTCTACACTTTATTGTTGACTGAGCATGTTAGGTAGGTGGGCAAGGCCCAGACTCTATAGGGAATACAGATGCTAATCCTCTAAAGAAAGGTCAAAATTTGGTGGAACTGCTTATCTGAAGTGCAATTGCATCAGTATCATGGAATCTGGGTGCCAAGGGGGCAGGAAACTCTAGGGATTGGGGGATTCTCTTGGTCATAATTCTGTGGGAGGTCATATCTCATATTAGTTCCCACTCTGAGCCAATAGGTGCTGCTGTCACTTCCTCTCTCTGAGTAGCAACAGAGTTAACCTCCTCATTCTTAGCAACCCAGGCCCTAGAGGGGGTGGGGTACAGGATTCTACTGTGAGTGCTTGAGTCATTTGTGGGGAAGAGATAAAGCATGGAACTATGGAAAGAATGCTGGGTTTGGAGTCACAGGGCCTGGGTTCAAATCCACCAACTTGTTCTTAGGTTATGTTACCCTATATAAGTCATGTAACCTCTCTAGCCCTCAGTTTCTTCATCTGTAAAATGAAGGGGAAATAAGATGAAAGGACCCTTTCAGCACTAAGTCTAGGACAGAAGTTCTCAAAATGTAGTTTTGGGACCCCTGAAAGCCCTCAAGACCCTCAGGGGGGGGTCTGTGAGATCAAAACTATTTTCATAATTCTAAGAGGGTTTAATTTCTAATATGGTATTTCTTTTCAGTGTGAGTATTCACACCTTGGAAATCAGCAAACACCACAAATTAGGGCTTGGTTTATTGTTTGGTTGATTGTCTAGATTTAAGAACATGATGGAGAAAATGTTAATAATGCAAATGAAACTTCAAGTTTTGGGGAGCAAGCTTTAAAAAACATTTACTAGCACACTTTTGGATATAACCCACATAAACAAGAGTTCTTTGGGGTCCTCAATAATTTTTTAATAGTGTAAATGAATCCCTGATGAAAAAGCTTGGGATCCATTGAGCTGTGCTTTTGTGACTTCAGAGACTGAGGAAGCAAAGAGAGAAGGCAAAAGGCAGCCCGGAGGAAATGGCAGGGACCAAATGGAAGGACTGCTTTATCTGGGAAGAGGGAGTTCGTCCAAGGAAGACCATGCCATCACAGAAATATGACATGACTTGCACTTGACTTTATTTTGAGTGAGGGAGGGCTGTTCAGGTCACCAGCCTCACTTCTCCTCCAGAGCCATCTGAATCCAGTGACCAGATATTCATCAGGATGACTGGAGATGACCCAGGAGGAGGCAATTGGGGTTAATTGACTTGCCCAAGGTCACACAGCTAGTGAGTGTCAAGTGTCTGAGGTGACATTTGAACTCAGGTCCTCCTGACTCCTGCACTGGTGCTCTATCCACTGCACCACCTAGCTGCCCCATGGGGAAGAGGGACAGAATAAATGGAGGAACAAGACTGGACAGCCCACCACCTTCCCCCCAGGTAAGCACCATAGATGCAGGGTGTGGGATCTGAGCCTTCTACAACCACATGAGATTCATCAGAAGAATGGAAACTGTCCATTGCTTTCAAGTTCCAAGGTGTTCTCAGTTTATTGATTATTACACAATATCTTATGCCTAAAAAAATGGAAAGAGATTTAATGAACTGCAGCAAGCTCCTTCCATGAGCTCAGATCCTTGCTTTGACTTGCCTGGGTAGAAGGAGGTTTTGCACCCTTACTTCAGCTAGGGCTCTTGAGTCTATCTTTAATCTTGGATTCCACTTTTTCCTACTCCACACCATCCTTGCTGTCTATACTTTTTGCCTCACACTTTTTAGACAGTTGAAAATATGGTCATAAGATCAAAGGATCATGGGAATTTGAGTTGGAAGGGACCTTAACTGAAGGTATGCCTTGTAGTGGGTAGAGTGTTAGGCTCATGTCAGGAAGACACAATAGATCCTGCCTCCATCATGGGTGACCATGGTTAAGTGACAACCTGAGTCTTAGTTTTCTAATCTGTAAAATGGGGATAATAATGCCCAGAGTATCCACTTATAGGATTATTGTGAAACTCACATGAGATGATAGAAGTAGAATGTTTTGCAAACTTTAAAGTAGAAGTGGGCATAAATTGAAAAGGGTATTGGCTCCAGATTGAAGATTTTGCTTCAAATTCTGCATCGGAGGCTTACTACCTGTGTGACCTTGGGTAAACTTTTTAATTTCCCTGGACCTCAGTTCCCTCATTTATAAAAAAGAGAGGGTTAAACTAGATGACCTCAGAGTTCCTTTCCATCTCTAGACCTATGATTCTTTGAAAGAGCTATACATCAATGTCAGTCACGATAATAATGGTAATGATGACAGGTGCAGCAGAGTCGTTGAAGTGGGGATCAGGGAAGGATTAGGTAGAAGGTGGCATTTGAGTTGGACTTTTGAGGATGGGTAGAAAGAGCTGACATTAATAATTGCTGACATTTATATAGAGCTTTAAGGTTCACAAAGTGCTTTACACATATCTCATTTTAACCATACAATGGTCCCATGAAGTAGGGAGGGCAGCTATAATTAACTCCATTTTAAAGAGGAGGCAGCACAGGCTCAGAGAGGTTAAGGGGATTAGCTTATACTAGAAGGCTGTGTGTGTTTTTAAGGCCTAATTTTTAAAAGATGTAGTTTGCTGAAATTTGGAAACTGGACACCGGCAATGGATTTTCACATGATTCCATAAATGTTTTCTCTCAGAAAAGCTGATTCTATTAAAACTTCTAAATAGACCACTTGATCCCACCACTTACCTTGAGGGTAGTTTTGGAAGGAGCTCTTCAGGTTGGTTTGGAGTCTGGAGAAAGAATTCTGCTACTTCTTGCCCACAATAGACTGCATTACCCTCAAGGGCTCTGGCACTGGTCCAGAGACCTTGTCCCATCAAGGGATTCTACTGAGGCCTGTGGTCACCCAATGACATCACCCTCAAATATATCACATGACTTTCAGATCATTGTTCATTGTTCTGACACAGGCCAGAAAAAAACCAACAACCCTCCAGCATCAAAATCCCATGTCTTTGACATATTGGAAGCTATCACTAAACCCAACAAATGCAATTCGATTAATCCCTGCCAGTGTGATTGCCTTGAATCCATATGCCCTGGACCTGTTATTCTCTGTCTTCACTAAGGATTGAACAAATGAGAATCAATTCAAGTTTCAGTGAAATGGACTGTAGGTCTGGCTAGCCAGTCTTCAGTCAGCTATGCCCATTTACCATAGTAATATTGGGCAGGGGGGAGCTGGCTGTCAGTGACACAGTGCAAAAGAAAGCACCGGTTGTGGACTCTGCAGACCTGGGTTCAAATCCTACCCTCTGTTGCTCTTTACTTATTACACCTTCTTTGAGCAAGTCAGTTAATCTTTCTAAGGTTCCTCATCCATAAAATAAGGGACTTCTAAAGTCTGGCTCTAGATTTATGAAGGCAGAGGACCTAGGGTCAAATTATATCTCTGATGCTCATGACCTTAGGCAAGTCAGTTTTATAATTTTATAAGTGTCATTTATATGACACTTTGAGGTTTGTAAAGCACATTACATATGCTGTCTTATTTGATCCTTAATACAATCCTGTGAGATAGGTACTATTTTTATTTTCCTTTTCAGATGAGAGAACTGAGGCATACAGAGGTCAAGTGACTTGCCTAGGCTCACACAAATATTAACTATCTGAAGTGGGATTCTGAACGTACATGTTCTTAACTCCAAGCCCAACCCTCTATCCACTGTATGACAGTTACCTGAGAGGGGCATAGAGAAGAATATGTGTCAGCAGTAAGGCTTGACCCCATCCACATCTTCCTGAATGAGGCCAGTGGACCTCAGTTTCCTCATGTGTAAAACTTAGATTAGGTAGCCTCTGAGGTTCATTTCAGACACTTGCTAGTTGTATGACCCTGGGCAAGTCACTTGACTTCTATCTGCCTTAGTTTCCTCAACTATAAAATGGGGATGATAATAATAGCACCTACCTACCTGCCAGGGTTGTTGTGAGGTCTAGATGAGATATTATTTGTAATTCGATTTGCAACCTTTAAAGAGGTGTATATATATATATATATATATATATATATATATATATATATATATACATGCTAACTCTCATCATCAGCATCCTTAGCAGCAGCACTCCAGATCCAACAACCTGCAAACCCAAACCGTGTGTGTACTGGGGCTTCAGAGTGAGGGGCATGGTCAGTGGGCTTCACCAGCGCGGGCGAGGTGCGTCTGGAGACTGAATTGGGAGAGCATCCTCCTAGAGGCCCCCGGGTCAGGTCTGGCTGAGACAGTGAAATCCCTCAGAGCAGCAAGGAGGGGACGTGGAGAAAGCCCAGCACCCAAGCACGCTGCCCTCCGGAGCTTGGTTCTGGGCCTCGCCTCTCGGTGGCTCCCCTCACCCTGGAGGTGGTCCCAGCCTAGGGGATGGCAGCCACAGCTGGGCCTCTGGCCTCCCACAGCCGGGGAGGGTCTTGTGAGCCAACCCGCCCGGCTAGCGACAAGCAGCGGGCCGCCGGGCCGGGCCACCCCCGCCCCCGGCCTTCCTGGGCTGCATGCAGATGAGGAGCCCTCCGCAATCAGCCTCCGGGTGCCTGGCTAGTCATTACCCTGTGACAGAGATTAGTGCGGAGCTTAATCAAAAGCAACAATGATTGATCCCCTGTCACTCGGCGCCCTCAATCAGCGAGCGCTTCCCTGGAAACGGCTGGGGCTAAGTAGCCTCCTCTGGCTGATTGCTTCGGGAGACGTGGCCCCGATCAAAGGGAGAGACGAGCGGGGAAGAGCGGCTGCCCCGGCCCGCTTGGACAGCAGAGGGCTGGGGCTGCGTGCCCCGGCAGGGGGTGAGGAGGGGAGACGAGGGGCCGGGAGAGCGGGCGGAGTGTGACACCGGCGTGCCCATCACAGAGCAGAAGCTACCCTTACCATCGCCCTTTCTGTTTGGATGGGCTAGGAATATGAGAGGTCATAGATTTAAGGAAGGAAAGGAATTTAGAGGCCTCCGAACTTAACCACTCCCTTGTAAGGATGTGAAAATTGCTGCCTAGAGCGGCTAGATAACTTAACACGGGAGGATCGTGGATTTACACTCTTCTGTTTAACCCCTTTCATTTTACAGATAAGGAAACTGAGGTCCAGAGAGTTTAAGGGACATATCCAGGGTCCCGTAGCTCTTTAAATGTCTGAGGTGAGATTTGAACCCAAGGCTTCCTCACTCTGCCCAGGGTTACATAGCTTAGAAGTAGCAGAATCTTCCGACTCCAAATTCAACATTTTTTTTCCACTTCAAAATATAGTCCCTACCTTTGTCTCAGCTCTGTCAGGATACAGGCTCATAGAAGCATAGCCCTTTAAGATTACAGAGCAGTTTGCCTTGCCCAGTCAAAAGGAGTCCACAAACTGCTTAACCTTGCTCGTGGACAGGTCTTAGTCATGACCAACTGTATTCCTCCTCTGCTTTTTGATCTAGACTTCCCGTTTTGGCAGCCTTCCTTCTCTCTTGGCTGGTTGGATTTGTCATTGCACCTCTCCCATCTTCCTGATTTCTTTGGCCAGAACTCTGGTGGCTGGTCGGGTTCTTGTCTATCTTGCTCAGATCTAACACTTTGGTCCCCCCCCCCCCCCCCCCCCCGCCAAGTTATCACCCCATATTCCACCAGTTTCTGGTTAATGATGGACCCTTCCTTTGTTGCTCCTCCCAGGTCACCCTCAGCTGCAAGCAATAATGACCACTGTGCACTCCTGACCAACCTAGCCAGGGTTCTGCTGACCTGTTTGTCTCTTGCTCGTCCTTTCCCCTCGTTAATACTGTTAGTTCTGTAGTATGAGAGCCAGTTTCTTGTGACTCCCTATAGCTCACTTTATAAGCTCTAAGGTCTGCAAAGTGCTTTACATATGTTATCACAGTTTAGAAACACTGGTCTATAGTCCTCTGCTTTTACAAGCTGGCAGCCTCACAAGGAGAAGGAGGCTGTGAGCCCCAGAGGGGTTGATTGATAACAGCTGCCTCCTTCCTGCCCCAGAAAATCAGTTGCCCTGACTTCCTATTGTTGAGAACAGCAGTCCAGATGAATGTTAAGGAGTTTGAGGCAGGCAGTTTAGTGAAAAGACCTGGGCGTGGTCTGGCTCCTTGAATTCTTAGCTGTATGACTTGGGTAAGTAATTTCCTTTCTTTTGACCTTTGTTTGTTCTTTTGTACAATTCCTGCAATGTTCTTTTGTACAGGCTTCAGCGGGCTGGATCTAGATGAGCTCTAAGGTCTCTTCATCTATTGTTACAAACCCTGGTACTATGATTCTAAATCAGCGTAGCAGACAAGAGGTTGGAGAGTCAAACTCATGGATGAACTAAGTTGTCTGCTTATCCTGCTTTAGTATGCACAGCATTGTAAGGCCATGTCTGATTCTCTTAGGACTTCCAGGTGAAGGCACAGGTAGACCTGAACTGTCAAATGCAGGTGGGTGATTTTATTCAATGCAGCAAATATTTGTTAAGCACCTGTGTGTAAAGCACTATGGTAATTGCCTCGGGAGACGCATTGGTCATTGGCTCATTGGGCAGCTGTAGGCAGGACCATCTCCCTTCTCTGGGCTTCTGTTTATTTTTCTATGAAATGAGGAGGTTGGACTAGATATTCTTTGATTGATTTTTCCAGCTCAGAGAGTCTGTGATTGTGTGTCTTTGGATGTGATCTTTGCCTGGCCTTTGAGGATCTGGCAGTAAATGGTGGCTTTTACCTTCTCTTAGACATGGTTTTATCTCAAACGGAACACTTGCACCACTGTTACTGTTGTTGTTCAGTTGTGTCCGACCCTTCATGACTCCATTTGGGGTTTTCTTGGCAGAGATGCTGCAGTGGTTTGCTGTTGCCTTCTCCATTCATTTTACAGATTAAGAAATTCATGCAAGCAAGATTACCCAGGGTTGCACAACCAGTAAGTGTCTGAAGCCAGATTTGAACTCAGGAGGATGAGTTTTACTCCAGGCTTGGTTCTCTGTGCACTATGGTGCCACCTAGCTGTCCTTTGCACTAGAGTAGTTTGGTGGAAAGAATACTAGCTTTGGTCAATTACGGCCTGTGTGACCTTGGGCAAATTGCTTGACCTCAGTGGGTGTCAGCATCTTCAGCTGGAAACTGAGATGGCTGGATTAGAATGTTTTTAAAGTTCCTTCCAGCTTTAAATCTATGATCCTATGATGTCCCTCACAAGAGGTTCTGAGCTATACTTTATAAATACATATAGAATGGGAGTTATTATTGTGCTGTGAGTAGAGTACTTTGTGGGTATTCTGTGAGACATTTGAGCTGCTACAATAGCAATAGGGGCTCACAACAGCTAGCTTACTATCTATAGGAAGACAGGGTGTCACCTAGTCAATTAATTAGTAAAAGGTTAAGGTATTTAATTTTCCCAACAGATGGTGCTAGCCTCTAACATAGCAGTCTCATCAACATCTTTCTGATGCATATACTTTGATCAACATATACCTGATTCCTACCCTGCTAAACCACAAAACTCCAAATGACTGGAGAAGAAAGAAACCCTCATTGACAGGGTTCTGAATTCTAACCTAGAGGTTGGTGTAAAATGTTGCTCCAAAATATAAACATTTGAAAAATCTCTATGGCTTCACCACTACCATGCATCTGAGAAATTTCTTAGTTCATTCTCATATAACTTCTACAGTTATATTATACAAACAATCAACTGGAGCTGCATAATTTGTTGAAAATGCAAAGGAAATATTTCAACATAGCTATATGGACATTCTATTTGACAGTATCTCTGAACCTTCTGCCATACTGGCAAGTATTTGAAAGTGAATAAGGGGGTGATGGTGCTGTTGACGTGGGCTCATCTCTGGGTTTCAGACTAAGACAGTGAAAGCAAGGGAGAAACTGAGGGGAATGTTGGGAGATGGAACTATCTCCAGTCTTCCTGCTAGTTACTGAAATTTTAAGTTGCTTGTCTCACCACCTAGTCCAAGCTCACCTCTATTCATTGGTCCTGATTGAGTGGTTCCTGGGTCTGGGATGATTTGCATTCTGGTTTCTTTTCTGGCTGCTGGTCTAGTTTCTATCCAGAGTCAGTCGCATCCCTACAATTGCTTGATCTCCATCTCCTATAAAGTGATCTCTAAGGTTTGTCTTAGCACTCTAGTTATCCCAGCTTAAACAAGTAGCCACTGTTGCCACCATGGTCCTCCAGAGGAGTTCTCCTTCTCTCCCTCTCCCTCCCTCTCTCTTCTCCCCCTCTTTCTTTTTTTTCCCTCTCCTCCTCTCCCCCTCAAAAGGAATGACTAACAGGAAGTTTCTTTCAAGGGCAAAAGAAAATCAAATTGAATTCCCCTCTATCTCCAATGTGTCATCATCCTGATGAGGAAGAGGGAAAGCATGGAGCTTGTTAGGGCTCTACTTTCCCTTCTGTTCTCTAAACCACAACCACCTTAGGCTCCGGAGCAAGATAGTAATTTGAAGGAGATTAGAAGGGGCTGTATGAGCAACTGGTTACACTTTCATTATTATTTCCTTTTTTTTTGGCCATCATTTTTCAGTCACAGGAAATGGATGACACTTTGTGACCCTATTTGGGGTTTTCTTGGTAAAGATACTGGAGAGGTCTCTCATTTCCTTTTCCAGCCCATTTTACAGATGTACAACATGGTTAAGTGACTTGTCCAAGGTCACAAAGCTAGTAAGTATCTCAGGTCAGATTTGCACTCAGGAACATGAGTCTTCCTCATGATAGCCCTGGTACTCTATCCACTTCACCACCTATACATCCCATTCCCTCCTTTATATTATCGTAGATCTAGAGTTGGAAAAGGCTATAGAAAGCCATATCTAGTTCATCTCTCCAATTTTAGAAATGAGGAAAATGATGTCCACCTTCCTTAAAGAGGTAGAGAAATGGAAGTTATGACCATTCTGATTGCCTCTTGAGTAAGCCAATGGTGCTTCACAGGAGAAATGGTGTGCTGGCACTTTTTTAATAACAGGCTGTCTGAAAAAAAAATGTACACAGGACAAACTTTCAAGTTTAATCTTTATTAACATTTTTCCATCTCTTTCTCGTCTAGACAATCAACACAACAATAAATCAAACCCTGATTTGTAGCCATTTGTTGATTTCCAAGGTGTAAATGCTCCTACTGAACATTTAATAATTAGCTCGTGTGAGAGTTTTGAGCTGGCATGAGCACACCCCAGTCAAATAGTTCAAGAAGTTATCACTGCCTGTGCTCACAGAGCTCACAGTCTCATTGAAGAGCCAGTTACCCAGAGAATAAGAAAAGACAGCATGGAACCACTTGCTCAAGTCTGGGGTGTGGCAAGAATTAAGAAAAGAGAGAGATCAGTGGAGGCTTGAAGAATCAGGGAAGACTTTCCAAAGGAGGGGAGCTTGTCTTGATGTTAAGTATACAGGAGCCAGTACGTGGGGAGTGATGTAGCATCCACTTGTGTTCTGCATTGATGTCCGTTTCCCTGTTATAAAAATAATTCTAGAATCTCCAGAGTTTCCCTTCCCCCAGCTGGCTTTTGATAAATAACAGCATCAACCAACCCTAAATTGGATTGTCAGGCAGAGTAGAATAATTACGGAGTGGCCCTCACAGTCTGATTTGATGTATGGGGAAGCTGGGAACCATTGGGCAGTCACTCTATAGCCGGAGCTATGTGGCTGACCAGAGGAATGATAAAAAAAAGAAATAAAAATGAATTAACTTGGAGCCCCTGAAGTCCACTGTCCCACCCGTCTTTCACAGCCTCCTTCCCAATAGCCATGTTATGGATGAGTAGGAAGGAGAGTTCAAAAGTTTCATAAATGTTCTCTAGTCTGCTGCCAGGAGTGACAGTGATTAGCAAACAGCCCAGGCCTCCCAGCTAAGTTTCCTAAAGGTTATTTAGTCATTTTCCAGTCGTGTCCTATTCTTCATGACCCCATTTGGGGTATTCTTGACAAAGATGCTCGAGTGGTTTACCATTTCCTTCTTCAACTCATTTGATAGATGAGGGAACTGAGGCAAACAGGGTTAAGTGTCTTGCTCAGCATCACACAGCTAGTAAGTGTCTGAGGCTAGATTTGAATTCAGGAAGTTGAGTCTTCCTTACTCCAGGCCTGGTGCTCTATCCACTGAGCCACCCAGCTGCCCTTGCTGTTGCTAAAGACTGGCATGCATATATTTGTGTCATCCATTTCCTATACTTTAAGTTCCATTACAGAATTACAGAATCAGAGAATCTAGAGATGGAAGAGACTGTGGTCATTCAGGCCAACTCATACTCAAAAAAAATTGCTGTTCCCCACCCCACCGCTCAACATACCTAATGAGTGGTCCTCTAGCCTATTCTACACTTGGGCAGCTGTAGTTGTGTGGAAGCTTTTTAAAGTGTCCTTTCTGCCATTTCCATCCTACTCCCGACTGTATTTGTATTCTGCTCATAGTAGGTGCTTCAGAAAGAGTTTGGTGAATGGTTAATGGGTGTAGACAGAGCATTTGTCCGGCTGTCTTTTCCTGTTGAGCTAGACAGTAGAAGGAGTGAAGGTTTGGAATGATGGAAAGATCTCTGGCCTGAGAATCAAGGGCTTTGGGTTCTATTTCTGAGTAGCTCTTTGATCTTGGTTCAATTACTTCCCTTCTCTGGATCTATGAGTGAGGTAGCACAAATATTCGTCTCATTTTACAAATGGGAAAACAGACTCAGGGGAAGTGATTCACTCATGGTTAAATATTCAATATGTGGGAAAGCTGAGATGTAAACTCCACGCTTCTGACTTCTTAGTCAGGGTTTGGGTTCTTTACATTATTATAGGAGGCCTTAGAAGACTGTGAACCCAAATGAGGGGAATTTCCACTCATTGATATGATTTTCTGCCTGTTTTACATTAGCACAAGTGACATGGATTTATGACTCTGGGGACCAGAACAAGGCACCCTGATATGAATGGTATAGCACTGCTGAAACATTTCTTGTGGTTATCATTTTATTACTTGGTTTCATCTCAGGCTCCAGCCATGCTGTGTGTTCTTATGACAATATTAACTGTTTCTAGGAGACTCAGTAGGTGGAAATGAAACTCTAATAGAGAAAATCTTGGTCTCATGAAGGAGATTTTTCTATATAGCCTCATAGTGTGTCAGATCTGGAAGACATCTCCTTTATTCTGATCCCTACCTAAGGGTGAATACCCTACACAACATTCTTTGCAAGGATATTTTTCTTTTTGGCAGGTTGTATTTATTTATTTATTTGCATGCATGTTGTTTCTCCCCAGGGAAGTGTAAACTCCTTGAGAATAGGGACGATCTTGTTATTGGCTCTATATCCACAGTGCCTAGCACAGTGCCTGGCTTATGGGAAGTACTTTAAAAAGGCTTGTTGAATTCAGTCTCTGCTTGAATATTTTCATTGACAGGGAAATCATTGTCTTGAGAGGCAACTCCTTTTCCACTGTTGAGGACCTCTAGTGGTTAGGAAGTTCTTTACATTGAGGGGAACTTTGGGTCCCCATTGGTTCCACTTCTGTCATCTGAGTTCCAGGAGAATGGATCCTCTTCCAGAGGACAACTCTTGAGCTATTTGAAGACCATTCATGTGTTCCCTTTCCTTCGTCTCCAGCAGGGTTTCTTTGCTGGTGTTTAGAGATTGGGACTTAGTGTAGAGTGGTTGTCATTAAAAAGAGTGAGAATGAAAGAACTGAATGACACCTTTTCATGCAAAATTGCATAGGTTAGTCCCGCTTTTCTTTTCCATGAAACCTCTTTAAAGGCAGCCCTAAAAAGCTTGCTGGGGGAATAGTGGCCCCTTATCAGGGTTCCATGATTACTTGCTGTCAGTCAGGGTTCTGAAACTTTGGTTAAGAACTCATTAAAGGGGCAGACTTAGAAGGCATTGTCACAGACATAGTTCTCACTAACCCTGTGATACACATCACCTTTTGTAATCTCTGTGCCCAAGACCTGGACAGGTAGCATTAGATTATAAACTCCTTGTGAGTAGGGATTACTTCATTCCTTGCATTTGTTATCTCTAGCACCAAGGACAGTGCCTGGCATGTGGTAAGCATTTAATGTCTACCTATTGAGTGGTTGAGTGGTTGCAGCATGGGCTGGTGCACAACACAGGGAAATAGAGACGTAAACATACAGGGAAAGGCACCACCTAACACCAGAACCCTCCTAGTTACTCTGTTCCATGGCAAAGATGTCCCACCTGGCTTTTCCACTCTTCTTTCAGGAACAACCAGCTCTGCAACAGCAGTTGCAAGGGCCAGCTTATGTAACAATGATAAGAAAGTCCTATTTCTCCCATCTTTTATGGGAGGCCACACATCTTTGCTATAGGTCGCCCCAGTGTATAAAAGAAGCTGGTTCCTTCTTCTCAGTTATTGACAGCAAGTGACACATTCCTGCCATTACAGCTTAACTGTCCTGGCTTCTTTTTTTGTAGCAACACCTCCTATAACTTCTTGTGACAATTTCAGCACCTGGTCTGATTGTTTTCCAAAGTTCCTCTGTTGGTTGGGGATAAATGGCAGGGAACAGCTAGGTGGTGCAGTGGATAGAGCACTGGACCTGACATCAGGAAGACTCATCTTCCTGAGTTCAAATCTATCTCAGACACACGCTAGCTGTGGGACCTTGGGCAAATCACTTAACCCCATTTGCCTCAGTTCCTGATTTGTAAAATGAACTGAAGAAGGAAATGGCAAACTACTCCAGAAGGGGGTCACAAAGAATCAGATACAACTGAAAAACACCTCAACAACACAGGGGCTGGATGGTTAAGGTAAAGAAGAAGAGAGAGCACTGAGGTATGTGCTAAGATAAGTTAGAAGGGTGTCTCAACATTTGATCTGGCCTCCCATACCTGGAACACCTCAGAAAAACCCTCTGCCCTGGGGACCACTCTCTGTGATTGGAGGGCTGTTCCCTGGACATCCATTTAAGGAGCAAGCCCTGGCCAACCATGTCTTCATTTCTTCCCAGACTGTGTACTCCCCTGGTCTTGTCTTTCATGCCCATCTTCTGGGTACCTTCTTCCTCCCAACCCCCTTCAAGTTCCTTTTACATGTTGTCTTCCCCACTAGAATATAAGATCCTTGAGAGCAGGGACTATCTTTTCTTTCGCTGGTATTGGTATTTCTAGCACTTACCATAATGCTTGACACACAGTAAGTTCTTAATAAATGCCTGTTGATGGGCAGACTGGAACTTCCCACCCCTTTCCTATTATAGACAGAAAATAAACTGGAATTCCCCTCCCCTGCAGGATTTGGAGTGCCCAGAGCATCCTGAGGATTCTAGGACCTGAGATGGAAGTCATCTCAAAGTTCACCTTCCCCAGCTCCTTCAGGGGAAGTAACTTGCCCAAAGTAAGACTTGGGATTTCCCTGGTGTAGGAAGCCCCTTCTACCCATGTAAATCTGCAACTACATTGCAACTTCTGGTCTCAGTTGCTTGGGGTACTGAGAGTTTAGACAACTTACCTGCCCAGGGTCCAAAGTTTGCTGGACTAGCTAGAATTGGCTCTTGAGAGCTGATATTAAATTATTAGTTTGACTATTTACATCTCAGTGATTGGTATACATCAAGCCTTGCTTTATTCTCTTGTTGATTTTCTACACCTAAGGAAGCAATGGAGAAAATGTTAACACGCGGATTAAATTTAAAAGTGTATCAGGTGAACAATTTCACCCCAACCCCTGTGCCAACCAGTTGTTAAACATTTACCAGCACACCTCTGCCCCTGTGCCATGGTCAGAGGGTGTTAGAGTTCACATCTGAATTCAATTCTTCTTGACTAAGTATGACCTTCTCTTCTCTTTATCAGGTTTCATCACTACTCAAGGTCATACAAGCAGTAAGTAGCAGAGCTGGGATTCGAACCCAGGTCTTCTGACTGATCCAGTAATCTTCTCATTACCACATATTATCTCTTAGGATTTTGAGTTATGAGAGCCACTGCTCTCCAGGACAGGTTAGAAGTCAATTTTTTTTTTAAATACAAGAAAAGGGTGCATGGTCTCTTTCTGCACACTCTAAATCAGAGTGAGAATAATTAAAGCAAAAGCTGAACACAGAGACATGGAAAAGAATCAGTGTCTTTGCTAATGAAGCGCTTTTCACAGTCTTGGGAAGCTGGATAGCATCTTTACCAGAACGTGCCTGTGGTGACAACCAAGTAATGTTCTTGCCCTGAGCAGTGTCTGGGGTGGCACGATCACCACATTGGAAATTAACAAATTTTCTGGGTGATTTGACCATATAGGAAATGTTTCTTAAACTTTCACTGTGTAGAGCCTTGGTGACATAGTACATAAAGTGCAGGCCTGGAGTTAGGAAGACTCATCTTTCTGAATTCAAATCCGGCCTCATACACTTAGTAGCTGTGTGACCCTGGGTAAGTCACTTAACCCTGTTTGCCTCAGTTTCCTTATCTGTAAAATAAGTTGGACCGGGAAATGGTAAACCACTGCAGTTTCTTTGTTAAGAAAACCCCGCATAGGGTCATGAAGTGTTGAATATGACCGAACGACAACAAATATAGAGCCTTATGCTGGGGAGTGAGGTCAAGCATAAAGATATAACTTAAACAATTACTTGGGGTCCTGAGCATGTACAACTATGCAAATTCAACTGTATGTAAAGAATTTTGAAAGAAATCTGCTTTTCTATAACACACCTGTTAACTTTACTGTACAGTACTGTGCTTTCTGTCTCTGTCTCTCTCCTACACACACACACACACACACACACACACACTCTTTCTCTCCTGTCCCTCACTCTCCCATCCTCCCTCCCACCAGCCCTCCCCCTCCCCCTGCAAAAAACCTAAACCCCAAAACTCCACCAAGTGAGAGCAGAAGAATGAATGTCACCACTGCTAGTGCCACCTGATCAGGTGCTTGGCTTGAGAGAGGGCAGACCTTTGCTCTCCTCTGCCTGTGCTTCCAGCCTCCACGTGTCTATCTTCCATCAGACTGACTGAGTGCGTGTCCCCAGCCTCCCTGTGTTGCCTGCCCTCTCTATGTGCAGGCCCCAATGTTCCTGGCCCTGGCTCCCAGGTGTTCTTCCTCTTGCTTTCACTTATATGTCCTTGGCCCCTACATGTCTCTGAACCCTGAACCTGGTCCCCTTCTTCCACACGTGGGTAGCTCCCTTCCTATGTCTTTCTTTCCATCTCTCCCTCTGCCAAGTCATCTGGCAAATTTGCATTATGCAAAAATTGCTTTATGTAGAAGTCTACAGCACTGTTTGTTTATGTAAAGTGAAAACTATCTATATGGAGAAACACATACATATATTATAATTTTTCTAGTTTAGGAACAGTGGGGCCAGTTGTTGGAAAAACTTGCAAAAATAGTTGGGAAAAAAGTCCCCCTTTCAGTCCCTTGTTGCCTTCTGAGGTCTGGGGAGGTTTTTATGTCATGGGAAAGAGAACATCCAATATTTTAATTCATCTAGAGGTATTGGGGACTAAATATATTAGGCTGTTAGGTGGTTCTGGGCCTGGTGTCAGGAAAACCTGAGTTCAAATATGACTTCAGATACTTACTTAGCTTCGTGATCCTGGGCAAGTCACTTAATCTCTGCCCGCCTCAGTTCCTCCATATGTAAAATGAGGGTAATAAGAGCTCTTACCTCTCATGTTTGTTGTGAGGATCAAATGAGATATTTGTAAAGCACTTTGCAGACTTTATATATACATATGTATGTGCATGCCTATATACACATAAATATATATGCATGCATGTATATGTTTCTTCCTCCTTCTCCTCCTCCTCCTCTTCTTTCTTCTTTCCTCCCCCCCACCTCCCAACCAGGGCCATTGGCATTTTTAAAAGAGACTTTGTGGAGAGGACAATGGCTGACTGAGAAAAAAGAATCACTAATTGTGGAATTTCAGGCAGGAAATGGCAGGAGGCAACACAGTAGAATGGAAAGGACATTGGACACTTAGCTTCCTGATTCTGATACTAACAGGCAATGTTATTGATTGATTGTGATTATTGCTTAATCTTTTTTAGCCTCAGTTTTGCCATCCATTAGAAGGGTATAGTAATACTTGTCCTATCTACCTCACAGGATGGTTGTGAGAAAAGTACTTGATTAACCATGAATAAGATATCAAGATGACCTGTTTCTCAAATCCTTCTGCAATGCTTCACTGTTCACTGGGCTCTCAAATGATGCATCCCCCTGGAATTCAAGTTTGACAGGTCCTGTCCACCTGGAAGCACTTTGAGTATGGTCCAATTATGGACTGTATTCTGCAGACCTGATACTAGGGGATAATTGGAGTTGTGACTGACTCAGAGTCATACAACTAGGAAGTCTCTGAGGTTGGATTTGAACTCAGGTCCTCCTGACTCCAGGATCAGTGCTCTATCCACTATGCCACCTAGCTGCTCTTACTAGTGAGTTTTGTGCCAAAGGTAAGAAATATGAAATACTCATCAAATGAACTTTAACAAAAAATAGATTTTATTGATATCTTTTGTTTTACATCATCCCTCCAAATAGAAAACCATCCCCTGCAACAAAGAATGAAATCAGTTCAGCAAAAGTAACCATCGTATCAACTGAGTTTGACAGTACATACAACATTGCACATTCACAGTCCCTCACCTTTGCAAGAAAGGCTAGAGTACATGAAATGAACTTTTTAAGCTGAATCTAGTTGAGAGAGGTAGGGTTGACTTCTTTGGGTAAAGACTTAGGGATGCTGGGAGCTCCTCCAAGGCTGGGTCCCAGATTGTTCCCCAATAATGGGAAATTTGGTAGCTTCCTACTTTAATTAATTATTCTTTTTAACAAGCGGTTAAGAATTGCTCTCACCCTGATGAAAGACTCCAAGTGCTATGAACCCCTCTGAATTTGGATACCCTAGGACACAACCATATTTTCCCCTCCCTGGCTATAGTTTTAATATACTATATGAGGACTGTGCTGGCTGCATTTGGAGATATTCATCACTAGTTTAGCTACAAACTGATGAATTTTTTGGTCCTAGAAACCCACAAAGATCACCTTCTAAGATGTAGTGGAGTTATAATTAACTTAGAAAGAGGATCCACACCATTGCCATCATGGGTCCTCGAAACCCTGAGGGATTTTACCTTGGTGGCTCTGTAATCCCCTTCCCAGGCTCTACTTGAACCTTCACTGTACTTCCTAGGTCCTTTTTAAAATTTTCTCTCTCTTCTTCGCTCTTATTCCCATCCCAGCAAGGGCTGTAGTTTCTATCTGCCCCAAATCCAGCACAGAATGGGCTCTCAGTTCTCCCACAGTGCTGCTGCTTTAGCCCCTCCCTTAAGAAAAATACCTACTCAGACGAGCTACAGGGGCCTTTGGGTGAGGTTGGCCTGTTTTCATAATGGATGGTGTAATGCATTAGCCAGTTTTTCCTATAGACCTCAGAGACTGCTGGCACAGGGGCTGCTGGCAGTCACTTGCTTACTCTGATGAAAAGTCTTGTTAAGAGCCCTGGAAGGCTTAAGGGAGCTGGGATGCCAGGTCTTCCTCCTCCACCTTTACCTTCTCCCACATTTGACCAAGGTCATATTAAGGGCTTTTCATGAGGTGACACAAAAGGGACTAGCCTAGAGAGGGAATTCATTGTGTTCATGGTGACCTTCCAATAACCTTCTGTGATTTTTATTCTGAAAACTAGAAAGAGAAGTCTGAATATTGTTTAACCTATTTTGTATCATGACATCCATAGAATTATTGTATTTAGAGCTAGAAAGGTCTGTAGAGATCATGTACTTTAACCCTTCATTTTACAGTGGAGGAAACTGAGGCCCAGAGAGATTTCATTCTCACAAGGGGTAGAAATAGGAAATAGATTTGTGACCTAATTTCTATAGGAAACTCCCTCTACCCATGCAGACTGTACAGTCTTGTGCAACTTAAGAGTCTTAGCTACTTAGAACATTAACATATCATATAACTTGTCTTATAACAGGGTCTCATTAAACTACTGTGTATTTAGATTTTTCTAGGCACAACAGAGACAAAACCAAGACAGTCCCTGCTCACAAGAAGCTTACAAGTTAAGTGACTTATCCAAGATCACACAATCCAATACAATGAATGTTTATTGTGTGCCTAAGATGTGCCAGGCACTGTGCTGCAGATACAATTAATAAAAAAGAAATAGTCCTACTCTCAAGGAGCTAAAAGGGGAGACAACCCAAAAATGAGGCAGGAAAGTTTGTGTGTGTGAACTAGATACCATGGGGTACCTAGCTTTGGGGCATTTCGAAATTGGGAGAGTGTTGAAACTGGGCAGAGCAGCGGATGCAAAGTGGAAGGGCTGAGAATCCAATTTCTGCTGTCTATGAAGGAAGGCATTGAGAGGAAGTTGGTACTCTGCCCTCCAGCTCTCCAATAAGAGGGAGAGAAGGTTGAGGGAGGTGGAGTTGGTCAAGGTTTGGGTTAGCAGCATGATGGGGATCATTGCCAAGAAAGGATTGCAGTAGAGGTAGCCTCTAGATCTAATGATCTTGCTAAAGACACTTGCCTGTTGCAGTTTGATACTTCTCACACAACACTTTACTTTTCCCCCAGATAGAACACAGCAGAGTAGTAGTAGCTAGCATCTATATAGCACCTACTGTAGGCTAGGCACATTTACACATATTCTCTTCTTTGATCCTTACAGCAACCCTGGGAGGGTTATTCCCATTTTACAGTTGAAGAAACTGAGGCAAACAGGTTAAGTGACTTGCTCAAGCTAGTAAGTATGTGATGCTGGATTAGAACTCAGGTCTTCATGACTTCAGGTCCAACATTTTATCCACTATGCCACCCAGCTGCCTAGGAGAAAAGTAGAAAATAAAGATTTCTTTTGGCACAATAATAAATAACAGTTCATATTTATGTAGTCCTTTCCTCACAATAATCCTATGAGATAGATTGTGCAAATGTTTTTATCCCATTTTATAGTTTTAGGAACTGAGGATTCAGAAAGGGAAACAACTTAATGGATGTCACTTAGGTAGTCCCTTCCACATCATGGGGTTAGAGGCACAGTAGCCCCTGTGATCTAGAAAATCTTCATGAAATTTTTTGGCCCTCCTTTTGTACCACAGAAGTCTGAATTTTTTCCCTTTTTCTTTTATGGGTGTTTACAGCACTATACATAAATTTTATGTGTTTCTGAGTTTCTAAACTTTTTTTGTATCATCTGTAGCTTCCACAAGTTCCCATTTAATTTCTTATGCTGACCCATGATATATCGAAATCATGATGGGGAAGTCGTGCTGTGGAAGGGATAACTGTAGATATTGAGTTTTCTTAATGTGAAATGTCGAGCTGCATCACCCTATACCATACCACCCCAGTTAAACACAAATGGGCTGCAGAGACAGAGAGATTTCTCTGGGAAACTTCCCCACATCTGCTCTGGTCCCTATAAAAGGACCAGTGAGAACAGCTCTTTCCTCCATCCTGTTGCCTTTGGAGTTGCCTCTGGGACTCCTTACAATTCAGCCCCCACTTCCCCAATTTTTTAGCACCCAGTACTCAAACTCAATATATTGCCTGGCTGCAGCTTACGGATCATGCCCATTTTTAAAGAGCTTGGTGTATAGATCCTCAGACAAGGAGGTAGGTGACCTGCCTTCTAGGTCTGGTTCTCCTTCTGTGACATGTGACCACAGGTGCATCATTTCTCTTCTTTGGGCTCTGGTTTGCTCATTTATGAAATGGGGGAGCTGGACTAGGAGTCCTAGAGGGTACCTTCTAGCTCAAATATTCCATATTCTGAGATTCCTTCCACTTTGCACATTCTACATACGAATGGTCCTTCTGGCTTGGATGTTTGGTGTTCTCTGCTTAAGTCCCACTGTGTGCCAGCCATTAGAAATACAAAACCCAAAAATGCTTACATTCCCTTGGGGAAATCTCATGAACACAGATGAATGAAGAGGAAGCATAGAACAGTGGAAAGAGAGCTGGGTCTGGAGTCAGAGGACCTGGTTTCAAGCCCAAAGTCTGCCATGAAGTCTGTGAGACTTCATCTCTAAAGTGACCTCTGAGATTCCCTTTCAGGTGGCTAGCTTGTGCGGTTGATAGAGTGCTGGGTCTGGAGTCAGGAAGGCTCATCTTTGTTAGTTCAAATCCAGACTCAAGTACTTACTAACTGTGTGACCTTGAGTAAGTCACTCATCCCCTGTTTGCCTCAGTTCCTTATCTGTAAAATGGAAAAGGAAATAGGAAACCACTCCAGTATCTTTGCCAATAAAGTTGGACATGACTGAACAACAGCACCTGGCACATAGTGGGTGCCTAATAAATGCTTGTTTCCTTTATTTCTTCTGAGCAATGAAACATATTCACCTCCAACATTCTTTGTCCTGTGCTTCCAGCTCTGATATTCTCTGAATCTGGGTTACCGTTTCACATAACATTAGGGTATTCAGAGAAGTTCATGGCATACGTGAAACTCAGGAGCAGTCTCACCACTTGCCACCTGATCTCATCATTTCTGCCTTCCTTTGTTGCATAGTCCTTTGCAACCTACACCAGTGATTTGGGGGAAGTTGAGGCTCTTGGAACAAGAACTCGCAAAGTGACCCTTGTGTTGGTAATGGCTGGGAGATAATGAACCCAATTACCAGCATATGCACAGGGCTGAGACAACTTCAGACATTCTCTCTTGAAAACTGCAAATATGATGACACTTTCATTTTATTATAGTTTTTAATTTTTTACTTATTTTATTTTTATTAGTATTTCCTACAAGTTGTGCCTTAGCACAACAGTGCATAGGAGAATGAATATTAACTGGGAGGAAGTGGAGGGTTGATGGCTTCAGCTGGGCTCTTCGGAAGCTTCAGGGAAAAGAGACCAGAGGAAGAAAGATGGTCTGGTCTATGGGAAGTGTGGACTCTTGACTGCTGTTAATAATTTCAACCATTGCACATGACTTTGTATGTGGCTAACTCTGGTGCAGGGGGCAGGGAGGCTTGTGTAGTTGATGAAGACCTTAGATTCATTCCTTAGTTTGTTCATTCATTCAATCAATCGACTTAATTGTTGAACTTCTAAGTGGCAGAGTAGATAGAAGACTTGGAATTAGGCAGAGGAAGAAAACAAACCTTCTCTGTATTAAGTGCCTACTATGTGCCAGGCTCTGTGTACACTGTGCTAAATATTTTACAAATATTATCTCAGTTGTTTCTCACAATAAAGTGACTTGTTGAGGGTCATACAGCAAGTAAGTGTTTGAGACTGGATTTGAACTTGGGTCTTCCTGACTGTAAGTTCAACTTTCTGTTATTTACTGTGATATCCAGCAGCCTTCAGATCCTACCTCAGACCCTTACAGACTGTGTGACCCTGGGCAAGTCACTTAAATTCTCTAAGTCTCAGTTTCCTCTGCTGTAATTCGGCTAATGGCTCAATAAACAGTGCTGCACTTGGAGTGAAGAAAGAGTCATCTTCTTGAGTTCAAATCTGTTCTCAGACACTAGCTGTGTGATCCTGGGCAAGTTACTTAACCCTGTTTGCCTCAGTTTCCTCATCTGTAAAATGAATTGGGAAAAGGAAATGGCAAACTATTCTGGTATTTTTACCAAGAGAACTCCAAGTAGGGTGTCACAGTCAGACACAGCTTAATAACAAGAATGGGTCTAATGATCGCACCCACCTCTAGAGCTGTGAGGGTAAAATAAAATAATGTACACAAAAGTGCTTTGCAAATCTTTGACTTGCTGTGTGTGTTAACTATTCTTATTCATTCTTTCAAAGATTTTACTGAATATATATGAACCTATGTGCCTACAGGCTCTGTGTGATTCCTACTAAGTGCCTACTAGATCCAATAAAACATTGTTTCTAACCTCAAGGAATTTATGGTCCATTTGGCTAATGTATACATATGAAAGCAACAGTAGAAGAGTTAAATAACACAAGTGTCTTAAAAGTTAGCTCAGGAAAGCTCTTAGGCCACAGAATGGCAGAGCTAGAAGGGGCTTCGGAGATGACCTAATCCAATCTCCTTGTTTTACAGATGGTGAGACTGAATCAACAAGTAGAGGAAGTGATTGCCTAAGATCACACAACTAATAAGGGGCAGAAACCTGATCAAAGCCCACATCTCCTATTTATTAGTCTAGAGTGTGATGCTTATATTCTTTTTTTTAAAAAAATAATTTTGGGGGGTTACATTTTAAGTTCTGAACTGTCTCCCACACCAGAGAAAGTCACTATCTGACACAAATAAACACAAAGACACACACACACACATCTCCATATTAAGCATACTTCAGTTTCTCTTCTTTCTCTGGAGGTGGATGGCATCTTTCTTTGTAATTGATTTAAGTATTTATAATACTCAAAATAACTTAGTCGATCTCAGTTACTCTTTGAATAATATTACTGTTACTGTACACAGCATTCTCCTGGTTCTGTTCACTGTACTCTTCATTTCATGCAAGTCTTTCCGTGTTTTTTTCTAAAATCGATCAGTTCTTCATTTCTTACAGCACAGTAGTATTCCGTTGCAATCATATATCACAACTTGTTCAACCATTCCCCTATTGATGGGCATCTCCTCAATGTCCAGTTCTTTGCCACCACAAAGAGAGCTGCAATAAATATTTTAGAACATATAGGTTCTTTCCCCTTTTCCCTGATCACCTTGGAAACAGACCTAAGAGTGGTATTGCTGGGTCAAAGGATATACACAGTTTTATAACTCTTTGGGCATCATTTCAGGCTGTTCTCCAAAATGGTTGGATCAGTTCATAGTTCCAGTGTGTGTCCTGATTTAAAAATCAAATTGCTTAAAAAAAAAAAAAGATTTTTCTTTTGGCAAATTGGGGTAGGGGATCCTAGACTTTAGATTTGATTAATGTTGAGAAACTGTTAATATGAAACTCCCTCCACTGATGTAGATGGACAATTCCTCTGCAGTTTAAAGCCTTAGAGAGGGGCTTTGGGGACTGAGAAGTTAAGTGACTGGCTCTTGGTCACACAGTTACTACAGATCAGAGGCAATTCAAATCTTTCTATTCTAAAACTGACTCTCTAGAACATCACACTCCCTCCCAGAAGAGACCTTTCATGATTTGCCTCATCACCCCCGACTGCTAATCTCTCTCCCCAACCCCAACTGCTGGTAACCTCACCAAAAATTATCTTGTATACAGTTAGTATATGTTTTGCATATATTTACATGTATACTTGCTATTTTCCCAGATAGAATAAAACTTCTTGAAGGAAGCTTGTATTCTGTAAGGAAGGCGCCATTGTGCACAGAGCGCTAGGTCTGGAGTCAGAAACATCTGACTATAAATCTGACCTCAAGACATTGTCTGTGCTACCCTGGGCGGGTCACTTAACTGTTGACTGCATCAGTTTCCTTAACTGTAAAATGGGGATAATAAAAAGAGCTACTTCTAGGGGTTGTTATGAGGATCTAGTGCGATGAGATTTGTAAAGTACTTAGCACACTGCTTGCACATAGCAGGTGCGTAATAAACGCTTGTTTCTTTCCTTTTGTTTTTGCCTTCGCATCCCCAGTCCTAAATGCAGCACCCAGCACAGTCAGCAACTAATCCTACGCTCAAGGTCACACCTCTTATTTGTGCAGCCAGTTATCAAACTCAAGGTCTTCTGATTCCTTTTACAACACTCTACTTGGAATTTAGGAGGAACCCAAGTTCGAATCTTACCTTGACATCACCTGTGTGACCATGGGTAAGTCCCTCAGTTTCCTCATCTGTGAAATGGGAATTATAATGCCCACCATCTGATTTAAGGATCAAATAAGAAAATATATATAAAGGGCTTTGTAAATATTAAGTACTACATATAACCACCTCTTATTTGAGACTCAAATACTAACAATGTGCTGGGCCTGTTTTGCATTATAGTTATTTGAATATCTGCTTTATCCCAGCCCTAGTCCACTCCCTCCCCTTATACTTAAAAAAATCATTTTTTGAGGCAATTGAGGTTAAGTGACTTGCCCAGGGTCACATGGCTAGTAAGTGTCTGAGGCCAGATATGAACTCAGGTTCTCACTCTAGGGCCAATGCTCTATCCACTCTACCACTTTACAGCGCTTCCTTTTTTATCTCTAATAATCTGCAGTTACACAGAAAGATTAACAGTTAGAAAGTGCTTTCTATGTTTATTATCCCACTTAAATTTCACAACAACCCTATGCTGTATCTGGTGCAAATCATAGCCCTTTTTATAGAGTAAGAAATAGACTCAGAGGAAAAGGGGCTTCTCTGAGGCTCACACTGTTAGTAAACAGCAGGACCAAGGCTTGAACCCAGGCCTCAAGACTCTCAGTCTTTCCACTACATCCATTCCTTAAAAACTGGTCTTAGGGGCAGAGTCAAGATGGTGGAGTAGAAAGACTCACTGTATGCTAGCTCCGAACCCACAGCCCATGCATTTAATGTAAGAAGAGCTCCCCACAAATTCTGGATCACTGCAGGATGTGCAGAAACACAGTGGAAGAGATTTCCATTCCAGAGAGCCCTGGAGAGCCGTCCCCAGGGTCTGTCGCGCCCCGGAAAGCGGAGTCCACCCCAGCGCTGCCCTGGCCGCGGCTCCAGAGAAGCTGACCCGAGCAGGCTTCAGGGACAGAAGCTCCAGCAGCCAGGAAGGTCCCTCCGCCCACAGAAGCTACAGGTCAGTGAGAGACACATCTGGGCTGGCCGAGAGGGGAGCGGGGTGTCTCCGTGGCTCGGGCCCCCTGGGGAGGAAGCGGCGGAGGCAGAGGCAGGGGCAGGAAGCAGCGGAGGTAGAGGCAGCAGTGGCGGCCCCTGGGACTCCCCAAGCAGGCAGGCAGAATCTTCATTACTGAAAGTCTCTGCATAAACCACCTGAAGGAGCTGAGCCTGGGAGCCAGCCCTGCCCCACCAGCTCCATTACTGAAGGTCTCTGCATAAAGCCCCTGAGGGAGCTGAGCCTGGGAGATGGCCCTGCCCCACCCGCTCCATTACTGAAGGTCTCTGCATAAAGCCCCTGAGGGAGCTGAGCCTGGGAGGTGGCCCTGCCCCCACCAGAACTAAAGCTCACATTGAATAGCAGCCGCGCCTGCCGCGGAAAGCCCATTTGAATCTCAGACCCCAAGCACTAGCTGGGCGGATCTAAGCGGGGGTGGACAAGAATCTCAGAAGTCAAGTAACTGGCTGCGAAAATGCCTAGAAAAGGGAAGAAAAATAAGACTATAGAGAGCTTTTTTGAGCAGATGCAAATGATCCCGACTTTTGGATTTGACAACGAGGAAATATTCTTGCCATCAGGGAAAGATGTGGATGTATCCCAGACATCCCAGGTGGATCTCCAGTGGGCTCAGGCCTTGGAAGAGCTCAAAAAGGATTTTGAAAAGCAAGTTAGACAGGTGGAGGAAAAACTGGGAAGAGAAATGAGAGAGATGCAAGAAAAGTATGAAAAACGGGTCAATACCTTGGTTAAGGAGACACAAAAAAATGCTGAAGAAAATAACACCTTGAAGAATAGGCTCACTCAATTGGCAAAAGAGGTTCAAAAAGCCAATGAGGAGAAGAATGCTTTCAAAAGCAGAATTAGCCAAATGGAAAAAGAGGTTCAAAAGCTCACTGAAGAGAATAGTTCTCTCAAAATTAGAATGGAACAGATGGAGTCTAATGACTTTCTGAGAAACCAAGAAATCACCAAACAAAACCAAAAGAATGAAAAAATGGAAGAGAATGTGAAATATCTCATGGGAAAAGCAACTGACCTGGAAAATAGATCCAGGAGAGACAATTTAAAAATTATGGGACTACCTGAAAGTCATGATCAAAAAAAAGAGCCTAGACATCATCTTCCATGAAATTATCAAGGAAAACTGCCCTGACATTCTAGAACCAGAGGGCAAAATAAGTATTGAAAGAATCCATCGATCATCACCTGAAAGAGATCCAAAAAGAGAAACTCCTAGGAACATTGTGGCCAAATTCCAGAACTCCCAGCTCAAGGAGAAAATCTTACAAGCAGCTAGAAAGAAACAATTCCAGTACTGTGGAAATACAATCAGGATAACTCAAGATCTAGCAGCTTCTACATTAAGGGATCGAAGGGCGTGGAATAGGATATTCCAGAAGTCAAAGGAACTAGGACTCAAACCAAGAATCACCTAACCAGCCAAACTGAGTATAATACTTCAGGGGAAAATATGGTCTTTCAATGAAACAGAGGACTTTCAAGCATTCTTGATGAAAAGACCAGAGCTGAAAAGAAAATTTGACTTTCAAACACAAGAATGGGAAGAAGCATGAAAAAGTAAACAGCAAAGAG
Source organism: Bettongia penicillata ogilbyi (assembly GCA_023548195.1). NCBI lineage: Eukaryota > Metazoa > Chordata > Mammalia > Diprotodontia > Potoroidae > Bettongia > Bettongia penicillata. The sequence goes on along the minus strand of JAJHZJ010000292.1, from coordinate 19,845,967 downwards.
AAGTCAGAAGGGACTTACCAAAAGTGAACTGTTTACATTCCTACATGGAAAGACAATATTTGTAACTCTTAAAACTTTTCAGTATCTGGGTAGTTGGTGGGACCACACACACACATGTACACGTGTGCATGCACACACACATACACACATGCACGCACATACAGAGACAGAGAGCACAGAGTGAATTGAATAGGATGGGACCATATCTTAAAAGAAATTAAGGTGAATGGTGAGAGAGAAAGGTAGGGGGAGGAAAGAGGGTGAAATGGAATGGGGTAAATTTTATGTCATTTAAGAGACAAGCAGGAGACCTTTTAGTGGAGGGAAAAAGAGGAGAGCTGAGAAAAAAAAAACCAAAAAAAACCCAAGAAGATTACCCTCATCACATTTGACTAAAGGAAGGAATAAAATGCACACTCATTTTGGTATGAAAACCTATCTTACAGTACAGGAAAGTGGGGGAGAAGGAGATAAGCAAGGGGTGGGGATGATGGTAGGGAGGGCAATGGGAGGAGGGAGCAATGTGAAGTCAACACTCAGGGAGGGACAGGATCAAAAGACAGAATAGAAACAATGAGGGGCAGGATAGGATGGAGGGTAATTCAGTTAGTCTTACACAACATGACTATCAGGGAAGTCATTTGCAAAACTACACAGATAGGGCCTATATTGAATTGCCTGCCTTCCCAAAGGGAATGGGTGGGGAGGAAGGGATGGGGAAAATTTGGAACTCAAGTTTTAGGAACAACTGTTTAGTATTGTTGTTGCTACTAGGAAATAAGACATACAGTTAATGAGGAATAGAAAGTCATCTGGCCCTACAGGAGAAAAGAGAAGATGGGGACAAGAGAAGGGAGGGATGACAGAAGAGAGGGCAGATTGGAGATAGAGAAAATTAGATGCTTGGGGTATTGGGGTGGGGGGAGGGGATAAAAAGGGGAGAAAAAATTGGAACCCAAAATTTTGTGAAAATGAATGTAAAAAGTTAAATAAATAAAAATAAAAATTAAAAAACAAACAAACTGGTCTTACTGTTCTATGTGTTTCCACTAGCATCTAGTACCAAGCATTGCACATAGGACATATCTAATAATATTGTTATGGAGTCAAATTTCCAAGTGATGAGTTTGGCCTTTTCCATCAGGATGCAAGTTGTGATGTGCTGGAGAATTTTAAGTCTGGGGCTCTCAGATACTTCCTTAGGGTCAGGGGTGAAGTCTCTGAATAATCCCTGGATCAGAAAAGCACTCTAGGCAGGATCTGAATGGCTTTATAAATCACAGATTCTTTCTTTCCAGAATGAACCCCTTGCCCCAAGCATGGTCAGAACACACAAAATATCTGCCATGGAATCATTGATGTAGAGATGGAACATAGATTTAGAGAGCACAACGTAGACTGAATCCTTCATTTTAAGGTTGGGGCAACTGAGGTCCAGAGAGGTTATAACTCATCCAAGGTCACACAGACAGTTAAATGACGGAGTCAGTTTTTGAACCCAGGCATTTGGAATCCAAACTGAATAATCTTTTCAGTGCCCAAGGAAGGGAAATTGAGACACTTTTCTACCAGCTCTTTTCCAGTTAGGAAAAGAGAGAGGCATTTAAATGTGCCCACGTTAGAGACAAGTCCTGGAAACCCAGGAAGTGTTGCTATTCCCTTCCAGAGCTGAGAAGAGTAAGTCCTGCTCTTCACTTGCCAAATCCCCCTAAATGTAGTGAGGTGGTAGCCAGCCCAGTTATTTGCCAGTGACCAGTAATAACCATTTCTACTCTTTAACCTCCCCAGAAAATGCCATGTCTGCCCGCTGCCAAAACACAGAGATAGTGGCTGACAATGTATTTCACCTGGTTGCTGTGTCTGGGGGTGGGCTTCTCTACTTATAATGCTAACAGAGAAGGGGGGAAACAACAGCATCTTAGAGAAACAAAACCCACAACAAAGAATGAGAACCTGGCAAGGTTGGCATGTTAGGAAAATTTTATGATTAAATCCAGCCCCCCTGGAGAAGGGCTCTTCCGGCCTCCCACCTCTTGATGGATTCTTAATAAACTCCATAGCTGGGGACCTGGTGGCAAATGCGTTCTCAAAGCACAGCAGGTTCCTTCCCCAGTAAATTATCACATTTGGGCCCAGTCTGGGCTGATGGGGCATGTTAAGCTCTTCAGAGCTACTACAGTGGTCGATCCACCGCCAGGTCTCAGGCTCCCTGGCCGGTTCAGAGGTAACTCTTCCAGCACAACAGTTTCAGTGTACACAAAGAAAAATCCAGGACAAAATGCAATCTTCAGGCTCCGCTGGGGGAGCTTGACCCTCCATAAAGCACCAGGTTGGTTAGAGAAATGCTGTCGGTCACAGCACAATTAGGTTTCTATTTATTTTCTTCCCTGGATTCTCAGAAGCTGCAGTCACACAAGCATTGGAGTCATTACTCACAAACTACCACTCTGCTGCTGGCTATAGGCATCGGGCACCTTGGGGGAGACAGGCAGGGGATCTTTGTCCTCAAATTGTCTGCTTTTAAAATGGTAGAGATTGTTTCCCACTCCCCTGCCACCCCCGTCAGGTGGGGGATCTTGTTCTAAATAGGCTGGGGAAATTCCCAGGATGCCACATGAAAGACTTGGTCTTCCAGATGTCTTCTTCTAAAAGGAATAAAAAATAGCTAATATTTCTATAATGCTTACTGTGTGCCAGGTACTTTGCCCTGTGCCTTACAGTTGTAATCTCATTTGATCCTTACAATAATCTTGGGAGGTAGGTGCCATTATTAACCCCATTTTATAGATAAAGAAACTGAGACAGAGGTTAAATGATTTGTCACATAGCTAGTGAGTATCAGGAAAAGACAGGAAGTCAAGGCTGCTCCACAGAAGAGGAGCAAAGGCCCATTTTGCCCCCTGCCCTAGTTAATTGCTGGGCTAGTTGAATCACTGGGCCCGACTTAAGTCTAAAACTGAAGCAAAATGATGTAATGGAAGGAGCGCCAGACTGGGACTCAAGAGATCTGGGTTCTGAGATTTCCTGACTTCATATTTAGATTATGATATTCAGGTATGTGGCCCTCAATTGGACTGGATTGGAGATTCTTAATTTGGGATCCACAGTCCATAGCCGGGAGAAGAGACTTGCCCAAAGTCAGGCATTTCCAAGGGGCCAGTGAATTTAGGTGGGGAAAAAAAAATTAAACCTTATTTTCACTAATGTCTAACTGAAAAGTTACACTTCCTTCCATTATGAATGAAAACAAAACAAAACATTCTAAGAGGTTCACAGGCTTCACTAGATGCCCACAGGGGTCTGAGACACAAAAAAGGTGAAGAACTCCTGGGCTTGATGATTCCCTGAGGCCTTTTCTACCTCTGACATTCTCAGATCCCATCTGTGAGTGTCTGATTATTGAGACCCCTCAGGAATCACATCCCTTAATCCTATATATCAGCAAGGATGAGACCTGGACTGTAGGTTTCAGCTCTGAAGGAACCTTGGGCCTTCCTGACTCAGGTCAGGTAATCATTTCCTCTGGAGGCACAGAAGGCAGGTGTTGTGTGCATAGAGGGCAGAAGTCATAAGAAGGAACAGCAAGTGGAAAGCTGTTAACCAGATAGTGCCCTTGGGACTCAGCTAAAGAAAGAGGACCCTCCGATGTCTGGGTATTTTTTGGGGGGTGTCTGCAAAATTTTTCTTGAGACCACAGAATTTAAACTTCAACCCAGATATGGTGAAGGGATCATTTGATGAAAAGTCAGGAGACCTGAGAACTGGTCTTAGCTGTGCTACTAATTCAATGTATGACCTTGGCTGAGTCACACCCCATTCCTATCCTCTGAAACTCAGTTTCCTCCTTTGTCAAAATGGACTAGTAATATCTACCCTGCTTCTGTTACTGTGAGTAATCAATGAAAGGAAGGACAGGAAAAATGCTTAGAAAACATTCTGTGAAATGTGTACAAACGGGAGGCATAATTATCAGGAAAGCTTTTGTGGTCTTGTCTTAGACTAGAGTTTTTAGTTGGGAGGTCTGTGCTTGAGTCCCAGCTCTTTTGTTAGTTTGTCACGTGACCTTCTGCAAGCCCTTTTCCCTTCCTCTTTGGGTCTTCCCTCTGAGGTTATCTTCCATTTATGATATTCATATCTATGTATTGTCTGTCTGTCTGTCTAGTTTGTGTGTTGTTTTCCTCATTAGACTGTGACCTCCTTGAAGGCAAGAACCACGTTTCTGCCTTTACATTCCCCATGCTTAGCATAGTGACTGGCACGTAGTATTGGCTTAACAAATGTTTGTTGACTGGCTAGTCAACTGATTCAGTGTTGTCTAGGTTAGACAGCTAGAGATATATAATGGTTGAAGTTATGCTAGATGCTTCATGATGTGTGAATAAGGCACAGTCTCTGACCTGGAATTCATGATGTAGTAGGGGAGAGAAGATATATATTCAGATGAATACAAGATATGATCATGTCTGTTGATATGGGATGTGATTACTTTTATAATAGAAATAGAAATAATAAATCATGGGATCGCAACAGAGGGAGTGGAGTGTGTGTGTGTGTGTGTGTGTGTGTGTGTGTATGTAGGGTGGTGGAGAGGGGGATGGAGAGGAGAATCTTGGAAGGCTTCATGGTGGAGATGACATTTATGGTAGGCCTAAAGAACACAAAAGGATTTCAGTAGGAAAGGAAGAGGAGATTCCAGGTAGAAGAGACTATGTGAACAAAGACCCCAAAAGTCTTAGAATTGAAAAGAATCTCAGAGGTCATCTGGTGTAACACTCACCCAAGTCATCAATCCTTCCCCACAAGTGGTCGCTCAATCTTCACTTGAAACACTTTACTGATGGAGAGCTCACTTCCTGTCCATTTGGTCTGGTCTCACTGGGGATGGTTCTGATTGTTAGGAAGTTTTTCCTTTTATTGAGCCAAAATTTGGCAAACTTCTGGCAAGTTCCACCCACTGACTGTGGTCTTTGATATGGAGTTCAGTAGACCAGCTTAATCCTTTTCCCACATGACAGCCCTTCAAATCCTTGAAGACAGCTAGCATGATTCCCTCTTCTTCCAAGCCTTTTTGTTTGGCCAAGTCTCCCAAGTTGCTTCACCCAATTCTTGTATGGCATAACCATCTAGATTTCTAATTGAGTTCCATTTTCCTGGTCCTCACAGAGGAGCCTTAGACGTTCCCTTCACATGAGCTCATTTGGACTCCATCCCGCATGCTAAAATGGTGTCTAGACTAATGCCAACTCCCCTGGAGCCAAAGGCCCCTCCCACCTTCCCCATTAACCTGACGCCAGCCTAATCATAATTTGGTCCTTGCCTCCCAATCCTCATCTGTCTTCCTTGCAGTTCTGATGCTAGCCCTGTCATTAGCTTGTCTAGTGACCTTGGCCTTGACTCTCTGGCCTTAATTAACTCTGGCAAAACAGCCTAAATAACCCGAATTGTGGAGGTCTGGATCTGTTTTCAGCTGGAATGATGGGTGGAACACTCTTTAATGTTCAAGGCTATGCTGGGGAAAGCCTGATTGCTTTTCTCCTCTTACAGGGTCAGGCACAGAATGATCACTTAATTGGAAATTGTGAATTGATGTATTTTCCTTGTTAGTTGAAGGAAGAGCTCTGGACTAGAAGTCTAGAGTCTTGAGTTCTAATTCTAGCTCTAACTATATATGTGACCTTGGGCAAGTCATTTTCTTTCTCTAAAAACAAATTTCCTCCTCAGTAAAATACAGGGAAAGACTTGAGCTAGAGTATGGTATAGTGTTAAAATGGCTCCTGAGTCACAGAATCTAGGTTCAAATCCTGGCCCTGCTATTTACTCTCTGTGTGATATATAACCACCTTGACTTCAGTTTCCTAATCTACAAAATGAGGGGCTTGAAAAAAGTGGCCTCCGGCCCCTTCCAGTTCTAATATTCTTAATTCTATGGCCCAAGACTCCCTCTAACTCTGATATTCTAGGTTCTGTATCCTAGGGACCTTTATGGTTCTAATATTTTATGTTCCAAAGTCCCATTCAGCTCTAACATTCTAGGATTCTCTGATAGAAGTCAGGGTCCCAACCTTCTCTCAGCTGAGAAACGAAGTAGGGAGGACATTCTTTTTTTGGAGGGGAGGAAGCAGAATCTCTTCTCATGATCATTTGCAATGTGGTTTTCAGGAGCTGCAATCTCCTAGCTTCCTCCCCGTTTTTTCTGCAGAAGGTGGTGGTGGGCCATGTGCAGGGAGCATGAAGGAGTTTTCTGTCAACCCCTCCCCCCAACCAGGTGAAGGGCAGGGCTGGCTTGAGTAAACATCTAGCCAGTGGCATTTCACTGTTCTCTGTGCAAAATGCTTCTGGGAGAGTAAATTCCATGGCAAGTGAGTGTGAGCCATGCATTTAGTCACTTGTGGAGCTGTCCTGTAGAGGATATGGCAGACCAGGGATAGAGGAGTGGGGATACCCCCAAATTGCTATGAATTAAACTGATTTCCACATTAGACATCTAGGCTTCAGTTATGGGACTAAGTTATACGGCAGGACTGGGACCAGGGCCCACTGTGAGCCACTCTGGGAGGTAGGGTATGGTTTGGGCCCATGTGTACCATCTCTGTGCCATGAAGAACATGTAGGAGCATGCTCCTGGGCACTAAAGTCTCAAACCCAGAGATGTGAGCCAGGAAAATGGTGTTATAAATCAGTGAGGTGTAATATAAATCTTGTCTCTGGCTCACTCTTGCTATCCGCTATAAAGCTAATTTATGGTAGAATATTCAGTATGATTTTGTAAAACTGAGACCTTCAACAGGGGGTGGCCCTCAAAAGAAGAAACCTTCTCATGTCCTTTTGGGCATCAGCACTGGGCCCTGAATTTCAGCAATGGCTTTCAGGGTTTTCCTAGTTTGGTGCCAGGCCATGAGGTAACCAGTGGCAAGAATCCTGGAGAGACGTGTGGGGACTCAACATTGACCACACAGTTAATGAAGTTGGCCTGACCCTTCAGAGATACTGAATCCTTGTATGGTACCTTAGGGCCTCCTTTAACCAACCCCAGGGGGTAGGGGAGTAGGGAGTACAGAAGAAAATAAGAAGGCATTAAAAAAATTCCCACTGGATTTTTTTTTTTTTTGGCATGTGTTCTATTGATTCAGTGGGGAGAAAGGAGCAACTTACTGAGAGATTTAAAACCTCATAATATGTTTAAGTCTCCAGATGTGAAACATAATATTGTACTGGGCATGGAAAAAATAGCTTAGCTAATAATTCCAACTCTATCTGTGAAGTTAACTGCAGTTTATCTATAAAATTAAGAGAACTTTCTTGGGGACAGTCTGCTTTAGTGTACACTTGGATTGAATTTTTGGAAAGGGTCTTAGTGTTTTTCCATTGTCTAGGGGTCTCCAAGTTGCTGACTTTTAGGGGTAGAATTAATGGCTTTCTGTCTAGGCATTGGTTCTGAACGCTGTACACTAAGTGTTTGCACTGATGCTTGGGAAATCTTAACTTCTCAAAGGGAATGATTTCTCATTAAGGCATGGCACCCTAGGGAACTTGGTTCAGCTGATTGAAATGGGAGGATCTTCTCCTACCTCTCTACCTCCTCCAGAGGTTTAAGCACAATTACTCACTTTTTGTGTGACCTTGAACAAATTATTTCTAGACCTCTGACTTCTTGTGAAAATGGGGGGATTGGACTTGGTGATCTAAAGTCAAGTCAAGAAGCCTTTATGGAGTGTGCCTTGTATACAAGGCCCTGTGCTAAGTGGTCCAAGGTCCCTTCCATATCAGACATTCTATTTTCTAGGGTCTATTCCAGCTCTAATAATCTATGTTCTGAGATTCTTTCCAATTCTAATATTCCATAACTTTTCAGAGTCTTAAGTTGCAGTGCTGGCCCCTTCATTAGCTTGTCTAGTGACTCTCTGACCTTAATCACCTTTGGCAAAACAGCCCAAATTGCCTAGATATGGAGGTCTGGATCTGTTTTTAACTTGAATGATGGATGGAAGACTATTTAGTGTTCAAGACTGTTCTGGGGACTATTGTAGGTTCTGGGGAATTACGGACTATATGCTTCAGAGTGAAGAATATAAATATTTATTGTTTTACATGGAGGGCTTTTCAGGGAGCAAGCTGGCTTTGGATCCATGGTGGAGGGGACACATGTTCCTGCCCCTGGCTAAAAGATCTGCTTGTCTAGGGGCTTATTGGATTATCCTTTCATCATGGTGACAGTGTGTGTGTGTGTGTGTGTGGTTGGTCTGTTTTCAGGATGCCTCTTTATTGGGGCACAGATGATAACAGTTCTAGGGGGGTTAGTATGGAGGAGGGAACTTTTCTCCTCTCCCTATGGCAGCAAGATTAGCTAGGTGAGTCCAAGACTGGGCCTCATGAACCTGACTGACTCTTCTGCTTTGCATTACATTCCCTGATTGTGAGTCAATGAACAACAGTCTTGAGAGGTGGTTGTTGCCAACCCTGGCAAGTGCCTGGTGAATTTTGGAGGTTAGGAGTTCCTGGGTGTAGCTTGCCAGTGACAGGGGCTTCCTGAAACTGAACCACTTCTCATAGGAGGAGATAAATACTGACAGGCCCCAGAGACCTAAACTTGCATTTGGCTGCTTGGAGAATACAGCATGAAGTAGAAAGCAATCTGTTCAGTAGTCTCATAAGGCTCTAGGGAGACCTTTCCACCTATTGGGACAGTTGTAATAGGGGTGATAGATTATGGTTTATATTTTAAATATGTGTTAATATGCACTTATGTGTCTTTTTGTGTTTTAGGCATTTCCTTTGTGGTGGAGGAAATAAATAACCATCCTATACCTGATATCAGCTACTTTGTAGTTGATTAACATTGACTAACTTTTCTAGATGTGACCCTGATAATTCCTTTTAGACTTTGGATTCCTTAGACTTTGGATATGCCAAACCTTAGCTTTGAGATATTTTCCCTGGGACTCCAGGGTAAAGATATAATGAGTCAGAGATGATGAAAAAAAAGCTGGATCCTTTCTCTCTGGAGCCAAGTTCTTCCAGGATTGAACTTGAGTCTATATGAGTTCAAAGCTAGAGCCTCTTTTGGTGGGAAGGAGTGCCCCCTGGACCATGGAGGATATAGGGAAACAGGGCCCTTGAGATATTTTTGTTTTGATTTTAAACATTCTACTGCATATTTAATTCAGGAAAAGTTTTATACACACACGCACGCACACACAACTACAGAGAATAGTGTTTGGGTCACATTTGTCTCTCTTTGCCTTGTTTTTTCCCCTATCAAATCTATTTACCACAAAGTTACTAAAGGGAGATTCCTAAAGCAGAGGTCCGGTCATGTCACTGTCCTGCAGAATAAATTCTTATGACTCCCCATTTCCTCTGTGATTAGATGCAAAACACTCCTGTGCATAGGATCATAGACAGAGAGCCAGAAGAGACCTCATCTCATCCAGTCGCCTTGCATTACAGATGAGCATCCGACACCCAGAGAGATGAAGGGATTTGACCATAGTCATACACAGAATAAATGGCAGAGTCAGGATTTGAACTCAGATCCTCAGAAACTGGAAGCCCTTCACAACCTGCCTATAACCCACTTTCTAGGTTTTATCACAAATTATTTTTTCTATACATTCTATAGTCTTTCTAAATTGGATTTATTTTTTTTCCTTCTTTTCATTTTTTTTTGGAGGCAGTTGGGGTTAAGTGACTTGTCCAGGGTTAAACAGCTAGTAAGAAATGTCTGAGGCAGGATTTGAACTCAGGCTCTCCTGATTCCAGAGCTCTGTCCACTGTGCCACCTTGCTGCCCCTAAACTGAAATTCTTGTTGTTGCTCTTATATGGCATTTTTTCTCTTGTTTCTTTGCTTTTGTATAGGTTGTCCCTCATACCTGTAATATGCCTCCTTCTCATCTTCACCCCTTACAGGCTCCAGCTTCCTTCAAAGTTTAGCTAATGTTCCTCCTCCTACTTTAATTCTTTCGTGATCCTCTTAGCTCCTAGTGTCTGTCCACTGAAATTCCTTTTTGTTTACTTGGTGTATATATTTCGCATATATTTATGTTGTTTCTTCCAATAGAAGGTGAATTTCTTTAGGTCCAGGGTCCTGAAGAGTGCCTCACATAGAGTAGGCACTTAAAAATGCTTGTTGATTAGAGATTGGGCTCAATCCACATATCTGAGCAGGTTAGGGAGAACTCACCTACACTACCTGGGTCCTTTTAGCATAATTCACAGAGGTGTGAAGGCCTTATTTTTGGAGGCTGAAAAGGTGATCAGTCTCTTCTGTCCCTTCCCTACCATTTAATAACAAATGCTTTCCAAAGAGATGGTAAGTGGTAATTCTGCCAGTACACCAAAGAAATGAAATCTAGCCCATGTGCAAAAACTCCTATACCTGTAGCCAAATTTGTTGACAGACATTTGGGGTTACAAATACTGAGCCACGTAGGGGGAGACCAGCAAAGCAAGTATTGTTGTTCTTAGAGAGAACTCATTCTGTGTACTGAAAACATTTCCAGTCCCCAATATTTACCTTTCCCCATTTTCAGTCCCCATTTCCTGTCCCCAGTATATGTTGTTTCATTATACACACACACACACACACACACACACAGACACACACACACAAAACACATCCCAGTATATGAGGGATTGAACAGAAGCCCTGGGTGAATGGTGATTTGTTTACGGAAGCCAGGCTCAAGGCATATTTTAAAATGTACCTTAATCTATTCAAATGATGGCTCATGATTGTTTCTTTTACCAGAACAGCAACAGAAAAATTAGTTCAAAGTAAAAGATATTTAATTAAATAATATAGAAAAACCAATGACAAGGAAAATTCCCCTAACAGAAGCATTACTTCAGTGCTTTTATACATGAAGCATATTGTTGCAGAGTTTGTGGCGTTCCCAAGCCCTGGGCTGACCAGTGATCCAGATGCTGAATGTGAACCTATATAAGCCTAGTTCAAAGGATAACATCAGCAAAACAGCTTTCTAGCTTTCCTCTTACAGTATAAACAGAAACTGTCCCATCTTTGAAGGTATATTTTGGTGATACCTTATAGATTTTCCTTTTTCTTGATCTAGGTTTGAGGCTTCTAGCATTTTCATTGGTGGGGAGACAAAGTATTATCTGTTACTTTTATTCTCCTATCTACATTTTCTTATTTTAGTGCATTGAGTCATCAGTCCTGTCTCTGAAGCCAACTGGAAGACTTTTCATCATCACACAGTACTAACTCCTTAGTCACTCATAACCTCCAGACTGGCTCCTCAAATTCCATGTATGCTGGACTCAAACTAGGCAAGAAATATCTGTGCAAACTCTGTATAACCAACCCACCAAGAAGGACAAATCTGAACATGCTCTGAAGACTGAGATCTCATTGACCAATCTATTGTAAGAGCACAAACCAAAGACTGGGCTTGGATTTTTCTCAAGAGCTGAAAAAGAAGAAGAGACGAGCAGGAAGTTTGGTGAAGGCACAAATTCAAACCAGAGAAGATGGAATTGAATGAGTAGATAAGAGAGTCAGTTAATATTGGATTTCTGACCATTTATTTGTATAACTCAACCTTTAACCTTTGATGATGATAACCTTTCATCACTGCCCCTAACCTAGACTGACATATCAGCATGGTGGCTTTCCAGTGACCCCTCCCGACTTAGTTGACTTTGTAGGGTTATAGCCTCAGAAATCTTTTTCTGCACTGATTCATTAACTGATAAACTAGTGGTTAGGGCCTCATCTAAGTGTCAGCAGTGAAAATTCTCATTGTCCTTGATTTTATGTGCAGTTTGTGGGCACCCTCAACGTAGGTCACCCCTAAATGTTCTTTATGGCAAAAGTATGGTGCACTTGGACTCAAGCCTCCCTCTTTGAAAAAAAAATGGCACACACCAGGCCCATCCTCCAGTCTAACTTAGTCCCATGAGAGGGACTTTGATCAACAGTGAGATACTTAGGGATGTTGTCTATAGTGGCAGTTTCCCACCCTCACAGCTGATAAGATTACCTTTCTTATTTGTGTTAACATCTAGATTACAAAGGACTGTCAAGGGAGACAGGTCCAAGATGTTTCTTTCTTCCACATCCATATTTCAGAAAGAACCAGAAGGACAAGTCCCATTCTTGTCCCCCTACCAAATCACTGGGTACATGTCCTAATGTTGGCCAGGGGGTTCTCTCGAATCTGGTGTACTGATAAGAGCATTCTGAATCTCTGAGTTCAAAGACCTGAGTTTAATCCCTGGCTCTGCTGTGTATTAGCTGTGTTGATGTGTGCCATTATTTTTATGTATCTCATCTGTCCTTTATTCAGTCCTGAACACTTTCATTGACCTTCCCAACTGCATTCCATTGGATCAGATATTCTCTTATAAAATTTGAGTAGCTTCTTTTTTTTCTATTCTGTCATCTTGAAAGATGGCAAATTGAAATACTTAATTTTCCTGTTCAAATCCAATTAATTTGGAAGTGTTCAACACTGAGTCACCGAGAAAGGAAAGTCATTTATATCAATTAGCAAAAGTAAACATGTGCTTAATGACTTTGAAGAAATGCGGAGGAGAAATTCTTGTTTTGGGGGTTGGGTTAGCAGTAGCCTCACAAAAGGGGGATACATCCTGAGAGCAGGGCTCCTCAGCCCCAGGTGCCCTTGCAAACAGTTCTCCCTTGAGTCAAAGCTTGCCAGTAGGGAATAAAATAAAATTTTGGTGCAGAATCACATAATCTCAGATTTGGAAGAGACTTCAGAGGACATCCAGTCCAATGTTTGCCAGAACAGGAATCTTCCAGCCTCCTTTGACAGATCTCCAACATTAAGACTGGGAGCAGTCAGTCATGCTGGCTCTATCTGTAGCCCAGGAGATATTCTGGCCAAATGGGCTCAGGTCCCACTTTGGGACTTTCTTTGGCAATCTGTTGAGGCCTGAAGGTCCCTTCTCAGAATAATATTTTTAAATGCAAAAAATAAAATACATATAATTACAAAAGGTGGAGGCTTAATAAATACTGATTGATGATTGATAAACAAAGGAATCTGAGGGCTGTTTAGGAGTGACCTTGTAACACAGAACAGAGAATGTTGGAAAGGACCTTAGAAAATAGAACACAGAATGTTTGGACTGGAAGGGATTTCAGAATATAATATCAAAGCTAGAACATAGAACATACAATGTTAGAACTTGAAGACCACTTAATCTAATTTTTTCATTTTAGAGGCGAGAAAACAGAGACCTCTTAGAAGCTTAGTGATAATCAATACATACAGTAAATTTATGCTCATTTATATAGGACTGAATGTATGATTTTACTATTTTAAATTATTATAGATAAATAAATATGGTTATTGGTCACATCTTTTTGAATATAAAGTTCACGGATGGGAATACAACTCAAGTATAATTGTGCTCCTGTAGGAAAGTGATTTACAAAATGAAAAAAATGATAAAACAATTTTTGAGATTATATTGTGGGGAAAAAATGAGGTATGATCATATATATCTAAGAACCAAATTAGTGGTACAGATAAGAAATGTGATCTATGGCCCATGTCCTTCAAAGTTTTGACTTTATGAGCATCCTTAAAAGATCTCTTTGGCTCATACTCCCATCTAAAATTTACTTTGAGAAATTGCTTAATATGGTTATACAAAGGTAGTTTGTATCTAGATTTTCAAAAATATATGTCCTGGGATCACTAGTTCCTCTATTACAGTCTCAAGACAATAAGTATATATTGGGTGGAGGATAGCTTTTATTTTTTGCCAAAAAATCAAACACAAGAAGACATAAAGGAACTCACAAATAGATTGAAAAAAGAACAAACCTCTCACAATGATTAATAAACTCCCCTCATAAGGGAAATGAACTTGAGATTGCCAAGGGGGCAAGTCGCTGACATTATGATGACATAGTCTCGTTCAGATTCATCTTGACATTCTATGGTTTGAATTTCTCTGGAAAGCAAGTGTATTTTGGGACTGCTGGAAAAACAAACAAAATAAACAAAAAAATCCCCAAACTCTTTTCTATTGAATCTATGCTATCTGAATAATTTTTTGTAAGAGCAAAATATGACTTCACTCCCCCAAGAGTTCCTATGCTTCTCCAGGTTTGGGGGCAACCTGGGCAATTTTCTTTTATCTCCAAGAGTCAGGACTGCTCAGGAAACGCCCCCCAACCCCTCTAGAAAGTAAGATATTTGACCTAATGAAATTGGAATTCCTCTGAATTCAACCCCCAAAGAATGCATTACCCAAAATTTTCCTCTTTAAGTCCAAGTCCCAGGATCATGCTGCCTAGAAAATTTTGTTCTTCCTTCAAATAGAAGGCAACAGTCAAGAATACTGCTCATGAATTCTCCTGTTGGGGACCATGGGCAAACATATGCAACTCCCATATGTCTCTTCCCCAAAGTAGTCATTAGCCCCTCTATAACCTTGGTCTACTCTCCTGTCCTCTGGTTTGTCCCTAAAGGAGGGGAAAAAGGAAAAAAAAAAAGCAACAGCTAACTGTCAGTTTCTTTTGAAGGCCAATGCCTTATTGTCCTATGAATCCTATTCTACCAAATCATCTTGAGGTTTTGGGGAGGGAGCATTTCAGTCCCTGAAACCAGCCCTTAGCTGCCAAAACTTCAAATCAGTCAATTCATCTTGAGGTAGCCTCAGTCTCGAGATCAAATTAGGGATTGACACCTTTTCTCAAGATTTCAGTGAGCATAGCCATATTTTGTAGGATATGTTTTTAAAAAGTCCCACAAAAAGGCAGCTAGGTGTCCCACCTGGCTTGGAGTGAGGAAGACTCCAGTTCAAGTCTGACCTTACACTTATTAACTGTATGATTCTGGGCAAGTCACTTACCCCTGTTTGCCTCAGTTTCCTCATCTGTAAAATGCACCAGAGAAGAAAATGTCAAGCCACTTCAGTATCTTTGCCAAGAAAACCTTGTATGGGTCACAAAGACTCTGATACAGCTGAAGGAACTCAACCATAACATAAAGGCTTACCTCCCTTTAAGCAGAACTCAACCATAACATAAAGGCTTACCTCCCTTTAAGCTCATTAAGTGGATTTAGTGAACTCCCTTTATCAATCCTCCTTTAGAGTGCTTAGGAAAGGCTTCATGGAATAATAATAGCATTTATATAGCACCAACTATGTGCCAGTCACTGTGTTATGCACTTTAAAAATATTATCTATTTATCTTCACAACAATCCTGGAAGGTAAGTGCTATTATTTTCTGCATTTTACAACTGAGAAAATGGAGACAGGTTAAATGACTAGCCCAAGGTCACTCACGCAGCTAGTAATTAAATGTCTAAGGTGGTATTTGAACTCAGGTCTTCCTGACTCTGGGATTAGTACTCAAATCATTGTGCCTCTAGGTGGCAGTGACAAGTTGAGAAGGAGCCTGGAAAGAAAAAAAAAAAGTCATTATCAGCTGAGGCACCTGGCTCCTTTGAAAAGTCATTTTTCTTCAGATGAGGCAAATGTATTTGTATTTCTGGAAATGTTACCTTGTCTCAGACTCCCCTTCCCCCACTCGCCCCGTTTTTTACCTCTTCAATAAATCTTGCCCTGGAGGTGGTTTGTGTATGGAATGCTGCCAATCTAATAAATCCATGGAGCTTTTATGATCATGATTATGAACTCCCTCCCCCAGAGGAGGGAGAATTTCCATGGATATCTTGCTCTGATTGAATATGTGCATCAGGTGGGTGGTGGCAGCTGGGGATTGTCCAGGAAGCCACAGTTCACATCTTTCCCAGGAACCGCAACCGCGCAGTGCACTGTACAATCCCCCATGTTTTGGGGGAAAACAACAAAGGTATGTGGGAGGGATGGGACAATGGAAAATATAAGGATCCAAATGAGAAAGGAAGCCATCGTGGGGATACAAACGCAAAGCACTGGTGAATGAAGTTGAAAAAGCCAAGGCGAAAGTATGAAAGAAGGCAGGAAGGAGAAAATAAAGATGTGGAAGAAATGATGAACACATTAATAAAGGAGAATGTGAATGAACGAATCAGGACACTGATGATAATCTTTGCTCTTGGACCTTATAGAATTCTTTATTTGGCCCCTTTATAATGCACTTATCATGTAATATTATACATTATAGGTGTCTATATTTCTTTCTTATTCCCCTACTAAACTGTAAACTCCCTGGGGATCTATGTCTTATCTAAATTTTGCACCTCCTGAAGTCTCAAGCACAAGTTTCTACACATAGTAGGTGCTTAATGAATGTTTTTAAATAAATGATCAGAGAATCACAGAATGTTAGGGTTGGGAGAGACCTTGGAACAAAGAATTTCAGAATTGGAACTACAGCTCTTTAATCTTATAGAAGAAGAAATAAGATGTGAACTCACTTGCCCAAGGTCCCAGAGCTAACAAATGACAAAGTTGGAACTTGAACCCAGGTTTTTTGACTCAAAGTCCAATATCCCTTTGGTTTTCTTTTAAAAAAGATTGTTTTTATTATGAATTTTTTGTTTTTGTTGTTTTAGTTATGTCCAACTCTTTGTGATTCCATTTTTTTTTTTGCAAAGACACTGTAGTGGTTTGCCATCTTCTTCTCCATCTCATTTTACAGATGAGGAAACTGAGGCAGACAGGATTAAGTGACTTGCCCAGGGTCTCCTAGTAACTGTCTGAGCTCAAATTTAAACTTGCCTCTAAGTCCAGTATTTTTTCTACCTGCCTATTAGGAATTTAACAAGCACCACTTAACCCAAATATTTTAACACAGAATAAAAAGAGATTTGTTTATGAAACCATGGGCTGCTGTTACAATGCAATTTGTTTCTGAAATGTATATATTAAACTTAACAAGGCAGTAACAAAATCACTCCATTTATATCCCTTTTTGAACTTCTCTTTTTATGTCTCTTGTGAGTTACAAATGCTTTCCCTGCCTCCCCCACTATAACCCCCAATACTTTTTCCACTCTACTATTCTGAGGAGGTTCTGGCTCTCTTTCCAACTAGCTGTGCAGTTTTAGGCAAGTCATTTCCCCCTTTTGAGATCCTGTAAATTAAGGAATTGAGCTGGATGATCTTCCCAGTCTCAGTTTTAGTATCTTACGTTATCTTAGGTTGTGCTATCTTATGTCCCTTGATCTAATGCACAGAAAATATTTTGCCGACTTGAAAGTGACGGATCAATGTGAATTATTATGTGTTGTTATTCTAATTAATCTCTTTCTTATTTTTGGTGGAGTCCAGATGGAATTAGTCTTGGGCAAGTCAGTATCCTTTTATATTTAATGGTTTATGGAGTAAAATCCAGGTGGTTAAAATCACTGCCTTTTATAGTTGAATGATAGAAAAAAAATGGAATGAAAGATGGAGAAACCAATAAATAACTCAGGTACTGCTCATTATATTTTTCAAAGCATCTTCATGATGATGATTTTCTTTATTTTTTATACAATGTGAACTAGGTAAGATTGTTTCTAATTTAAAGATGGAGAAACTAATGCCTAAAGAAGCTTGGTGACTTATTTATGGCCACGTGAATGGGGTGAAATGGAGTTGAAGGTAAAACTGGGGTCAGTTCGATTTAATATTCATCAGATTCTTGCTTGACCCAAGGCTCTTTGTTAAGCATTCTGGTATTCAAGACCTTCTCCAATCTGGCTCCAACCTGACCTTCCAGATCTATCTACATTTCCACCAAACACCCCCTCCTTATCTCCAACATGCTCTGTACCTTTCTTTGTTCAGGGTTATCCCTTATGTCTGGTAGATTGTCATTCCCTCCTTCTCTTCACCTCTTGAATTCCTACCCCTCTTTTAAAGCCCAATTCAAATGCCACATTCTCCAGAAAGCCTTCTTTCATCCTCCCAGATTGGTAATACGTCCCTCCCTCCTAATCTTGGCCTAATGTAGCACTTCTTGTTGTTCAGTCGTTTCTGATTCTCTGGGGCCCCTTTATGGGATTTTCTCAGAAAAAATACTGGAGTGGCTTGCCATTTCCTTCTCAAGCTTCTTTTGTAGATGAGGAAGCTGAGGCAAACAGGGTTAAGTGACTTGCCCAGGATGGCACAACTACTAAGTGTCTGAGGCCAGATTTGAACTCAGGAAGATGAGTCTTCCTGATTGCAAGCCCACTGCTCTATCTACTGGAGCTGCTTCCAATGTATTTAAGTGATTTTAGATTTGTGTCTGCCTTTAGAGAGACAACTTGAGGAAGTGGAAAGTTTGCTGGACTTGGAGTCAGGTGAGCCCTGAGTTCAAATCCTCCTTTTGGAACTCATTAGCTATGGGACCATGGCTAATTCTCTGTCCTAGTTTTCACATCTGTATGATGAAGATAATACCTGTGGTATGTTCCTCACAGGGTTGTCATAAGGCTAAAATGGGATAATGTATATAAATTCAACTTGGTTTGACTCTAAAAGCATTTATTGAGTGCCTACTATATATGTTTAGCACAGGGCTAGTGTCTGGGGCTGCAAAGACCAGAAAATAAAAGAATATTACCTGACCTCAAGGTTCCTATAGGTAAGTGGTACAGTGGAGTGAGCCTTGGGCCTGGAGTCAGAGAGTCTGGGGTTCAAATCCAGCCATAGACTCTTACTAGCTGTGTTACTCTTGGGCAAGTCACTTCATTTCTATTTGCCTTGCTTTCCTCATCTATAAAATGGGTATAAAAAGAGCACCTACTTCCCAAGTCTTTTATGAGGATAAAATGAAGTAATATTTGTAAAGTGCTTTAGAAACCTTAAAATGCTAGCTATTAGTATAATTATTGTGATACTTCATTTTTTTGGGGGAGGAATAAAAACATATAAGATAAGTAAATCTAAGATATAGTAAGTTCTGCTATAATGCTATTTCAAAAATGTGAATTTCTTCCAAAGCAATTGACATATTGGAGAACATTTTGAATATAACTTGAATTTTGAGTTTGTGTCTGTGAGATTTCTTCAGAGAGAGAATTCAGAAAATTACCCCTGATGACATAGATATATCACCAAATTTCCCTGGATCTTAATTTAAGACTTTATCTTTAATCTACAGACCATCTTACCTACCTCATATGGTTATAAAAATAAACAAAATCATAGTAACTCATATACTGTAACCCCAAGGATACCACTTCCACAGTCAAACTTCAAATTTTTGTCAAAGTGAAGTGCCATATTTATTGTCTGTCTTCTGGTGCCGTGAGCAGAGAGAGTGCCTCCATCCTCACCTCCATCCTCATCTCCATCCCCCTCCCCATCTCCATCCTCACCTCCATCCTCATCTCCATCCCCCTCCCCATCTCCATCCTCACCTCAAATCAGGCCGATCTGCTGTGGCCTCCACTGTGAAGCCTTGAGTTAAGGCCTCCCCAACTTGCTTGGGCAGTGTGGGGTGCAGGCTGAGCAGCAGCTACAGGCATTGAAGTGGTTACTATTGTAGTATTTATGTATTTCTTTGCCATTTAATGCATAAAATTGTGCTATTAGTTTTTAAAAGTCAGATTCCAATTGTTTTTAAGTGTGTCATTGACAAGTTTTGGATAGTTGTGTCCCTAACCCTACTTTCCCATAAGCTCCGTGGTTTCCGTTGGGCAGTTTTGCTTGGCACCATACTTTTTGGAAACCCATATGTCTTGTAATAGCAGAATGAAGTAAATATAGTGAGGATAGTGTAATTTGTAGAGATCTGGCCTGCAGAGAGACAAGAAGTTGGATCTCTGACACTGGCTGTGTCACCTTGGGCAAGTTATTTAATTTTCTAGGGCTCAGGGCAGCTCTCAGACTTTAAGTTGTAAAATTGTGCTGACCTATATTCACAGAGGGGCCTGAGGGCCCTAGAGCAATGAAAACTCAAGTCCTGTCCCTATCTCTATAGAAAGCAAATGCAAAGTGATTCCCGGGAAGTGGGGAAAAACACTTACTAAGTCATTTATATAAATGCCTCTTATCTTTTTCTCCTACTTAATAAAATATAAACTCCACTTAAGACAGGAGCTATAGTCTATATAAACTAACTGGTCACTCAGTCTAGGATTTTGTGTGTAGCAAGTGCTCAGCTATTGCCGAATGAATTGAGTTGAAGATAGGGAAAATGTAATCACAATCCAAGAAAGCCTGATGTGAGAATAAGCCTAGGGCTGGGGGTGGGGAAGATAGTCCTTTCTGGGATTGACAGGTACTGTCTGGACATCTTGGGTGAGTGTCCTTGAAACCATCCCTTCTTGTCCTCTGGAATGTTCCCTAGAAGCTGGTGCCCACAGAACATCAGGAAGGCCAGGGATGGCCCCCTTCCTCCTCAGAATATTTTTGCATTTCCCCCATCCATTAGGAGAGGAGGCTTTAGTGGTAGCAGCTTCCTGCCTGAAAAAATCAATGGATCATTAAAGTTTGCCTTAGCAACCTGCTCTTGTTCTGAAGGTCTATTAAAACTGGAGGAAAGTCAAACCAAGAGCACAGCATGTGAGCCCTGGGCCCGGGCACTGGAATTCTCTCTTTGGGGCCTGGCTGTGCTTCACTTCTGTTTGGCATTGGCAGCTTCCAGTACTGCTGGGTTCTCAGGTGATTGAACTTTTACATGGCTGAAAGGTTCCTGAGGTTCTTTCTTAATAATATCATTGCAAGGTAGGAAGTGTAAGCATTATTATACTCATTTGGTTGGAAACTGAGGATTGGGGAAGGAAAAGGTATTGTCCAAGGTCACACAAGGTCCACAGTTCTCTGCCTATTTTCCTGTATGACTGAGTAGTGGAACACTTTAAGCTACCTAAAGAAGGGGTATGCATCACTGTCAAAGAGCAGGGGAGGAGGGGCAAGTGTGGAGGAGTGGGAAGAGTCCTGATGTGGAGGCAGAGGACCAAGTGTGAATCCTGGCTCTGCTGCTTACTACAGGTGAGCATGGGGATGAGAATGGGCATGAAGATGGAGATGAGGATGGAGGTGGGGAAGGGGATGAAGATGGGGATGGAGATGAGGATGGAGGTGAGGATGGAGGTAGGGAAGGAGATGAGGATGGAGGTAAGGATGGAGATGGGGATGGAGGTGAGGAAGGAGATGAGGATGAAGATGAGGATGGAGGTAGGGATGAAGATGGGGATGGAGATGAGGATGGAGGTGGGGATGGAGGTGGGGAAGGAGATGAGGATGGAGGTAGGGATGGAGATGGGGATGGAGGTGAGGAAGGAGATGAGGATGAAGATGAGGATGGAGGTGGGGAAGGAGATGAGGATGGAGGTGAGGAAGGAGATGAGGATGGAGATGGGGATGGAGGTGAGGATGGAGGTGAGGAAGGAGATGAGGATGAAGATGAGGATGGAGGTGGGGAAGGAGATGAGGATGGAGGTGAGGAAGGAGATGAGGATGGAGATGGGGATGGAGGTGAGGATGGAGGTGAGGATGGAAGTGGGGATGGAGGTGATGATGGAGGTGGGGATGGAGGTGGGGATGGAGGTGATGATGGAGGTGGGGATGGAGGTGAAGATGGAGGTGGGGATGGAGATGAGGATGGAGGTGGGGGTGGAGGTGGGGAAGGAGATGAGGATGGAGGTGAGGAAGGAGATGAGGATGAAGATGAGGATGGAGGTGGGGATGGAGGTGGGGATGGAGATGAGGATGGAGGTGATGATGGAGATGAGGATGAAGATGAGGATGGAGGTGGGGATGGAGATGAGGATGGAGGTGATGATGGAGATGAGGATGAAGATGAGGATGGAGATGAGGATGGAGGTGGGGATGGAGATGAGGATGAAGATGAGGATGGAGGTGGGGATGGAGATGAGGATGGAGATGAGGATGGAGGTGGGGATGGAGATGAGGATGAAGATGAGGATGGAGGTGGGGATGGAGATGAGGATGGAGATGAGGATGGAGATGGGGATGGAGGTGAGGATGGAGGTGGGGATGGAGATGAGGATGAAGATGAGGATGGAGGTGGGGATGGAGATGAGGATGGAGATGAGGATGGAGATGGGGATGGAGGTGAGGATGGAGGTGGGGATGGAGATGAGGATGGAAATGAGGATGAAC